>OW121741.1:73776628-75194128 GCA_933228675.1 Stomorhina lunata | reverse complement strand
TCAGTTCTAGTTCAGTTCTAGTTCAGTTCTAGTTCAGTTCTAGTTCAGTTCTAGTTCAGTTCTAGTTCAGTTCTAGTTCAGTTCTAGTTCAGTTCTAGTTCAGTTCTAGTTCAGTTCTAGTTCAGTTCTAGTTCAGTTCTAGTTCAGTTCTAGTTCAGTTCTAGTTCAGTTCTAGTTCAGTTCTAGTTCAGTTCTAGTTCAGTTCTTGTTCAGTTCTAGTTCAGTTCTAGTTCAGTTCTAGTTCAGTTCTAGTTCAGTTCTTGTTCAGTTCTAGTTCAGTTCTAGTTCAGTTCTAGTTCAGTTCTAGTTCTTTTCTAGTTTAGTTCTATTTAATTGTTCTTCATTTATATTTCTTATATCATTTACCTGTAAATATAATTTTGTTTTAAAATATTCGGTTTTTGAAAGCATTTTTGAACTTGATCTTGAAAATTGATTTTGCTTGGCATTTTTCATTCAAAGTTTCATGTGATCTTGCTTTGTTATTCCTCTGAATGAATTGTTTTTCATAACAATATAATATTTAATATTTTAAAGGTAAAGTATTGCAAAACTATTTGAAAATCGAATGTATTAAATTATTGACCTACTTTCAGTTCAAGTTTGTCTGGAACAATTTTAAATTAAAACCATTCAAACAGAGCATATATTTTGCTCGAACACGATGAATGAATCCACCTTAATCTTCAATGAAATCTGAGTATACAGCGATATATAGGTAATACAGGTATAAAACTAGAAAAGAATAGAAATATGATTAATATCCTAAGATTATTTATCCCCAGTTATAGTTAATTGTTAATAAACATTTGTTTATTTATTATCAATTAACCCTCTAAGAGTAGACATATATTCATCTTGATAAATGGAAGTTATATTACAGAGAATTTTTTAAAATCAACTTTTTATTTTAATAGTTTATAAATAATTAAATAATTTAAAAGTGGTTTATGAATTAGGGTTAAATAATGCATAAACCAATTACAAAATTATCAAATGCTTATTTTAGGAATTTTGTCTTATTTTTTAATTATAAATTAACGAGTTAGACATTTAATTTAAATTTTTGATGTAACCGATAGAGGTTTCTTGGCGTAAACAACAAATAACTTATAAGTGGTCGCATATTTATTTTCGGTCAAATTTAAACTCATTAATGTATCAGTTATATCATCGATATAGTCTTCTTGCAAAGATTTCGGTATGCGATCAACAAATGGATTAATGGCTTCGAAGTTATCTAAAATATATAATATTAACATATATTAACATAATTAACTATATTTTAGTTTAGATTTCCATTTGAATAGTCTTACCTCGAAAGGCCTCTCGATTTTGATAGTCGTGCACCAGCTCCCTTATTTCTATTTGTACATCCGAAAATTCAACTTGCTTTAGCAATGAAGAAAATTCCATTTTTGGATCAGTAGAATATTGATACGGAGATATAATGAGATCTGCATCTTTCATGTACTCGGACCATTTAGACGATGTACTTAAAATTTTGTAAGTTTCGAATATCGGATGCTGATTCACAAACACCAAAAGGCAATCACCACCCTCTTTTCTGAGAAGGTCATAAATGTTTTGTACAGCTTGCCTGGAATTTAAAAAAAGTATTTTTTATTTTATATTGATGTATAACCTATATCTCGTACCTCTGATTTTGTATCCAGTGCAAACAATAAAAGGAAGTTACATGATCAAACTGTTCCCTTAAATGATTTGGTATCTCCTTTTCCATATCCAATACTATAAAATCACATTTTTCTTTTGATTTATATAAATCCCGGGCATAGTCCATCATTTGTTTGGATATATCTGAACCCACAACTTGTTTAAAAGTTGGAGGCATTATGGGATAGACAAAATCCATTAAAACATCTCCCGGACCAGTGCCGATATCCAACAAAGTATCCAATCCATCAGAACGCCACTGTATTTTGTCAGAGTATTCCTTAATGACCTGTTCCGCATCACGTCTCTGAATTTCATTGGATTTATTATACAAATCGGGATTATTCATTGTTAAATTTTTTTGATTATCTTTCCGAATTAAATTTAATTAGAACTATTAGAACTCAAATTTCTACTAGAAATGATATAGTTTATTTGAAAAACTTTTTGTTTTATACTCTTAAAGTTTTGGATATATATAATACATAGATACAATCAAAGTTATACAATTACTTCACCTAACAGATATTGGCTTATGTATCTTTATGATAAAATTTTTATTCATTGGGGAAAGGTTTACACCTTTTTAATTATAAATAACTTTTCAAAGATAATATTACGCATAAGAAAAGAAACTATTCTTATCTGATTATATATAAAGACAAACCCCAATTCGAATTGCTGTCATTTTGCTAATGACAAGTCCACTATCAAATTATTTTCTTTGAAAACGTGAATTTGATCAGTTTCTATTTTCGTTTTACCACAGTTGGGGGTTGATAAAGAAAAGAATTGCAAATCTTAGGATCCAATATTTCCATTCTATTCTAGTTTTATACCTGTATTACCTATATATCGCTGTATTTTGTCAAAAATTGATTTTATTCACATAGTCAGATTTCACTGAAGGTTAAGGATTTATTCATCGTGTTCGAGCAAAATATATGCTCTATATGTGGTTTGATATCTCTTTTTAAGAGAGAAAGCACATTTTTTATTCGAACAACTCTCAGTTTGAATTTTAATTTATAATTGTTCCAGACAAACTTGAACTGAGACTAGGTCAATAATATAACACATTCGATTTTTAAATTGTTTTGTAATACTTTACCTTAAAAATATTATATTGTTATAAAAACAATTCATTCAGAGGAATAACAAAGCAAGATCATGATAAAAAATTTGAATAAAAAATGCCCAGCAAAATCCATTTTCAAGATCAAGTTCAAAAATGCCTTTAAAAACCGAATATTTTAAAATGAAATTATATTTGCAGGTAAATGATATTAGAAATATTAATGAAGAACAATTAAATAGAAAAGAACTAGAACTTAACTAGAACTGAACTAGAACTGAACTAGAACTGAACTAGAACTGAACTAGAACTGAACTAGAACTGAACTAGAACTGAACTAGAACTGAACTAGAACTGAACTAGAACTGAACTAGAACTGAACTAGAACTGAACTAGAACTGAACTAGAACTGAACTAGAACTGAACTAGAACTGAACTAGAACTGAACTAGAACTGAACTAGAACTGAACTAGAACTGAACTAGAACTGAACTAGAACTGAACTAGAACTGAACTAGAACTGAACTAGAACTGAACTAGAACTGAACTAGAACTGAACTAGAACTGAACTAGAACTGAACTAGAACTGAACTAGAACTGAACTAGAACTGAACTAGAACTGAACTAGAACTGAACTAGAACTGAACTAGAACTGAACTAGAACTGAACTAGAACTGAACTAGAACTGAACTAGAACTGAACTAGAACTGAACTAGAACTGAACTAGAACTGAACTAGAACTGAACTAGAACTGAACTAGAACTGAACTAGAACTGAACTAGAACTGAACTAGAACTGAACTAGAACTGAACTAGAACTGAACTAGAACTGAACTAGAACTGAACTAGAACTGAACTAGAACTGAACTAGAACTAAACTAGAACTGAACTAGAACTGAACTAGAACTGAACTAGAACTGAACTAGAACTGAACTAGAACTGAACTAGAACTGAACTAGAACTGAACTAGAACTGAACTAGAACTGAACTAGAACTGAACTAGAACTGAACTAGAACTGAACTAGAACTGAACTAGAACTGAACTAGAACTGAACTAGAACTGAACTAGAACTGAACTAGAACTGAACTAGAACTGAACTAGAACTGAACTAGAACTGAACTAGAACTGAACTAGAACTGAACTAGAACTGAACTAGAACTGAACTAGAACTGAACTAGAACTGAACTAGAACTGAACTAGAACTGAACTAGAACTGAACTAGAACTGAACTAGAACTGAACTAGAACTGAACTAGAACTGAACTAGAACTGAACTAGAACTGAACTAGAACTGAAATAGAACTGAACTAGAACTGAACTAGAACTGAACTAGAACTGAACTAGAACTGAACTAGAACTGAACTAGAACTGAACTAGAACTGAACTAGAACTGAACTAGAACTGAACTAGAACTGAACTAGAACTGAACTAGAACTGAACTAGAACTGAACTAGAACTGAACTAGAACTGAACTAGAACTGAACTAGAACTGAACTAGAACTGAACTAGAACTGAACTAGAACTGAACTAGAACTGAACTAGAACTGAACTAGAACTGAACTAGAACTGAACTAGAACTGAACTAGAACTGAACTAGAACTGAACTAGAACTGAACTAGAACTGAACTAGAACTGAACTAGAACTGAACTAGAACTGAACTAGAACTGAACTAGAACTGAACTAGAACTGAACTAGAACTGAACTAGAACTGAACTAGAACTGAACTAGAACTGAACTAGAACTGAACTAGAACTGAACTAGAACTGAACTAGAACTGAACTAGACTGAACTAGAACTGAACTAGAACTGAACTAGAACTGAACTAGAACTGAACTGAACTGAACTAGAACTGAACTAGAACTGAACTAGAACTGAACTAGAACTGAACTAGAACTGAACTAGAACTGAACTAGAACTGAACTAGAACTGAACTAGAACTGAACTAGAACTGAACTAGAACTGAACTAGAACTGAACTAGAACTGAACTAGAACTGAACTAGAACTGAACTAGAACTGAACTAGAACTGAACTAGAACTGAACTAGAACTGAACTAGAACTGAACTAGAACTGAACTAGAACTGAACTAGAACTGAACTAGAACTGAACTAGAACTGAACTAGAACTGAACTAGAACTGAACTAGAACTGAACTAGAACTGAACTAGAACTGAACTAGAACTGAACTAGAACTGAACTAGAACTGAACTAGAACTGAACTAGAACTGAACTAGAACTGAACTAGAACTGAACTAGAACTGAACTAGAACTGAACTAGAACTGAACTAGAACTGAACTAGAACTGAACTAGAACTGAACTAGAACTGAACTAGAACTGAACTAGAACTGAACTAGAACTGAACTAGAACTGAACTAGAACTGAACTAGAACTGAACTAGAACTGAACTAGAACTGAACTAGAACTGAACTAGAACTGAACTAGAACTGAACTAGAACTGAACTAGAACTGAACTAGAACTGAACTAGAACTGAACTAGAACTGAACTAGAACTGAACTAGAACTGAACTAGAACTGAACTAGAACTGAACTAGAACTGAACTAGAACTGAACTAGAACTGAACTAGAACTGAACTAGAACTGAACTAGAACTGAACTAGAACTGAACTAGAACTGAACTAGAACTGAACTAGAACTGAACTAGAACTGAACTAGAACTGAACTAGAACTGAACTAGAACTGAACTAGAACTGAACTAGAACTGAACTAGAACTGAACTAGAACTGAACTAGAACTGAACTAGAACTGAACTAGAACTGAACTAGAACTGAACTAGAACTGAACTAGAACTGAACTAGAACTGAACTAGAACTGAACTAGAACTGAACTAGAACTGAACTAGAACTGAACTAGAACTGAACTAGAACTGAACTAGAACTGAACTAGAACTGAACTAGAACTGAACTAGAACTGAACTAGAACTGAACTAGAACTGAACTAGAACTGAACTAGAACTGAACTAGAACTGAACTAGAACTGAACTAGAACTGAACTAGAACTGAACTAGAACTGAACTAGAACTGAACTAGAACTGAACTAGAACTGAACTAGAACTGAACTAGAACTGAACTAGAACTGAACTAGAACTGAACTAGAACTGAACTAGAACTGAACTAGAACTGAACTAGAACTGAACTAGAACTGAACTAGAACTGAACTAGAACTGAACTAGAACTGAACTAGAACTGAACTAGAACTGAACTAGAACTGAACTAGAACTGAACTAGAACTGAACTAGAACTGAACTAGAACTGAACTAGAACTGAACTAGAACTGAACTAGAACTGAACTAGAACTGAACTAGAACTGAACTAGAACTGAACTAGAACTGAACTAGAACTGAACTAGAACTGAACTAGAACTGAACTAGAACTGAACTAGAACTGAACTAGAACTGAACTAGAACTGAACTAGAACTGAACTAGAACTGAACTAGAACTGAACTAGAACTGAACTAGAACTGAACTAGAACTGAACTAGAACTGAACTAGAACTGAACTAGAACTGAACTAGAACTGAACTAGAACTGAACTAGAACTGAACTAGAACTGAACTAGAACTGAACTAGAACTGAACTAGAACTGAACTAGAACTGAACTAGAACTGAACTAGAACTGAACTAGAACTGAACTAGAACTGAACTAGAACTGAACTAGAACTGAACTAGAACTGAACTAGAACTGAACTAGAACTGAACTAGAACTGAACTAGAACTGAACTAGAACTGAACTAGAACTGAACTAGAACTGAACTAGAACTGAACTAGAACTGAACTAGAACTGAACTAGAACTGAACTAGAACTGAACTAGAACTGAACTAGAACTGAACTAGAACTGAACTAGAACTGAACTAGAACTGAACTAGAACTGAACTAGAACTGAACTAGAACTGAACTAGAACTGAACTAGACTGAACTAGAACTGAACTAGAACTGAACTAGAACTGAACTAGAACTGAACTAGAACTGAACTAGAACTGAACTAGAACTGAACTAGAACTGAACTAGAACTGAACTAGAACTGAACTAGAACTGAACTAGAACTGAACTAGAACTGAACTAGAACTGAACTAGAACTGAACTAGAACTGAACTAGAACTGAACTAGAACTGAACTAGAACTGAACTAGAACTGAACTAGAACTGAACTAGAACTGAACTAGAACTGAACTAGAACTGAACTAGAACTGAACTAGAACTGAACTAGAACTGAACTAGAACTGACTAGAACGAACTAGAACTGAACTAGAACTGAACTAGAACTGAACTAGAACTGAACTAGAACTGAACTAGAACTGAACTAGAACTGAACTAGAACTGAACTAGAACTGAACTAGAACTGACTAGAACTGAACTAGAACTGAACTAGAACTGAACTAGAACTGAACTAGAACTGAACTAGAACTGAACTAGAACTGAACTAGAACAGAACTGAACTAGAACTGAACTAGAACTGAACTAGAACTGAACTAGAACTGAACTAGAACTGAACTAGAACTGAACTAGAACTGAACTAGAACTGAACTAGAACTGAACTAGAACTGAACTAGAACTGAACTAGAACTGAACTAGAACTGAACTAGAACTGAACTAGAACTGAACTAGAACTGAACTAGAACTGAACTAGAACTGAACTAGAACTGAACTAGAACTGAACTAGAACTGAACTAGAACTGAACTAGAACTGAACTAGAACTGAACTAGAACTGAACTAGAACTGAACTAGAACTGAACTAGAACTGAACTAGAACTGAACTAGAACTGAACTAGAACTGAACTAGAACTGAACTAGAACTGAACTAGAACTGAACTAGAACTGAACTAGAACTGAACTAGAACTGAACTAGAACTGAACTAGAACTGAACTAGAACTGAACTAGAACTGAACTAGAACTGAACTAGAACTGAACTAGAACTGAACTAGAACTGAACTAGAACTGAACTAGAACTGAACTAGAACTGAACTAGAACTGAACTAGAACTGAACTAGAACTGAACTAGAACTGAACTAGAACTGAACTAGAACTGAACTAGAACTGAACTAGAACTGAACTAGAACTGAACTAGAACTGAACTAGAACTGAACTAGAACTGAACTAGAACTGAACTAGAACTGAACTAGAACTGAACTAGAACTGAACTAGAACTGAACTAGAACTGAACTAGAACTGAACTAGAACTGAACTAGAACTGAACTAGAACTGAACTAGAACTGAACTAGAACTGAACTAGAACTGAACTAGAACTGAACTAGAACTGAACTAGAACTGAACTAGAACTGAACTAGAACTGAACTAGAACTGAACTAGAACTGAACTAGAACTGAACTAGAACTGAACTAGAACTGAACTAGAACTGAACTAGAACTGAACTAGAACTGAACTAGAACTGAACTAGAACTGAACTAGAACTGAACTAGAACTGAACTAGAACTGAACTAGAACTGAACTAGAACTGAACTAGAACTGAACTAGAACTGAACTAGAACTGAACTAGAACTGAACTAGAACTGAACTAGAACTGAACTAGAACTGAACTAGAACTGAACTAGAACTGAACTAGAACTGAACTAGAACTGAACTAGAACTGAACTAGAACTGAACTAGAACTGAACTAGAACTGAACTAGAACTGAACTAGAACTGAACTAGAACTGAACTAGAACTGAACTAGAACTGAACTAGAACTGAACTAGAACTGAACTAGAACTGAACTAGAACTGAACTAGAACTGAACTAGAACTGAACTAGAACTGAACTAGAACTGAACTAGAACTGAACTAGAACTGAACTAGAACTGAACTAGAACTGAACTAGAACTGAACTAGAACTGAACTAGAACTGAACTAGAACTGAACTAGAACTGAACTAGAACTGAACTAGAACTGAACTAGAACTGAACTAGAACTGAACTAGAACTGAACTAGAACTGAACTAGAACTGAACTAGAACTGAACTAGAACTGAACTAGAACTGAACTAGAACTGAACTAGAACTGAACTAGAACTGAACTAGAACTGAACTAGAACTGAACTAGAACTGAACTAGAACTGAACTAGAACTGAACTAGAACTGAACTAGAACTGAACTAGAACTGAACTAGAACTGAACTAGAACTGAACTAGAACTGAACTAGAACTGAACTAGAACTGAACTAGAACTGAACTAGAACTGAACTAGAACTGAACTAGAACTGAACTAGAACTGAACTAGAACTGAACTAGAACTGAACTAGAACTGAACTAGAACTGAACTAGAACTGAACTAGAACTGAACTAGAACTGAACTAGAACTGAACTAGAACTGAACTAGAACTGAACTAGAACTGAACTAGAACTGAACTAGAACTGAACTAGAACTGAACTAGAACTGAACTAGAACTGAACTAGAACTGAACTAGAACTGAACTAGAACTGAACTAGAACTGAACTAGAACTGAACTAGAACTGAACTAGAACTGAACTAGAACTGAACTAGAACTGAACTAGAACTGAACTAGAACTGAACTAGAACTGAACTAGAACTGAACTAGAACTGAACTAGAACTGAACTAGAACTGAACTAGAACTGAACTAGAACTGAACTACGAACTAGAACTGAACTAGAACTGAACTAGAACTGAACTAGAACTGAACTAGAACTGAACTAGAACTGAACTAGAACTGAACTAGAACTGAACTAGAACTGAACTAGAACTGAACTAGAACTGAACTAGAACTGAACTAGAACTGAACTAGAACTGAACTAGAACTGAACTAGAACTGAACTAGAACTGAACTAGAACTGAACTAGAACTGAACTAGAACTGAACTAGAACTGAACTAGAACTGAACTAGAACTGAACTAGAACTGAACTAGAACTGAACTAGAACTGAACTAGAACTGAACTAGAACTGAACTAGAACTGAACTAGAACTGAACTAGAACTGAACTAGAACTGAACTAGAACTGAACTAGAACTGAACTAGAACTGAACTAGAACTGAACTAGAACTGAACTAGAACTGAACTAGAACTGAACTAGAACTGAACTAGAACTGAACTAGAACTGAACTAGAACTGAACTAGAACTGAACTAGAACTGAACTAGAAAGAACTGAACTAGAACTGAACTAGAACTGAACTAGAACTGAACTAGAACTGAACTAGAACTGAACTAGAACTGAACTAGAACTGAACTAGAACTGAACTAGAACTGAACTAGAACTGAACTAGAACTGAACTAGAACTGAACTAGAACTGAACTAGAACTGAACTAGAACTGAACTAGAACTGAACTAGAACTGAACTAGAACTGAACTAGAACTGAACTAGAACTGAACTAGAACTGAACTAGAACTGAACTAGAACTGAACTAGAACTGAACTAGAACTGAACTAGAACTGAACTAGAACTGAACTAGAACTGAACTAGAACTGAACTAGAACTGAACTAGAACTGAACTAGAACTGAACTAGAACTGAACTAGAACTGAACTAGAACTGAACTAGAACTGAACTAGAACTGAACTAGAACTGAACTAGAACTGAACTAGAACTGAACTAGAACTGAACTAGAACTGAACTAGAACTGAACTAGAACTGAACTAGAACTGAACTAGAACTGAACTAGAACTGAACTAGAACTGAACTAGAACTGAACTAGAACTGAACTAGAACTGAACTAGAACTGAACTAGAACTGAACTAGAACTGAACTAGAACTGAACTAGAACTGAACTAGAACTGAACTAGAACTGAACTAGAACTGAACTAGAACTGAACTAGAACTGAACTAGAACTGAACTAGAACTGAACTAGAACTGAACTAGAACTGAACTAGAACTGAACTAGAACTGAACTAGAACTGAACTAGAACTGAACTAGAACTGAACTAGAACTGAACTAGAACTGAACTAGAACTGAACTAGAACTGAACTAGAACTGAACTAGAACTGAACTAGAACTGAACTAGAACTGAACTAGAACTGAACTAGAACTGAACTAGAACTGAACTAGAACTGAACTGAACTGAACTGAACTAGAACTGAACTGAACTGAACTAGAACTGAACTAGAACTGAACTAGAACTGAACTAGAACTGATCTTGAACTGATCTTGAACTGAACTAGAACTGAACTAGAACCGAACTAGAACCGAACTAAAACTGAACTAGAACTGAACTTTAAGATTTACAATTATTTCTCTAATCAAGACCCGACTGTCATGGAAGTAAAAATTGCAACTGATCAAATTCACGTGTTTCATAAAATTATTAAGATAAAGTAATTTCATTGAATACAAAACTATTCGAATTTAGGTTTGTTTGTATATATTTATTTATAAACAAATAAGAACAAACCCCTTTCTTAAACGTGATATTATATATAAAGTTATTTGTAATTAACTAGGTCTGAACCTTGTCCCGATATGTCTTATGTATACCAACATATTAAATATTAATGCAATTGGGAGTTTTCAAACATTTTTGATATGCTATTAAATATTTTAGATATTTCTGAATAAAACTGTTATCATTTAAGATACAAACCAATATCTATTAGGTGAAGTTTTTCGATATCGTTGATTATATCTATTATATATTAAGCTTTAAAAGTATAAAAACCAAAGTTTTGCAAATAAACTATATCAGTTCTAATAGAAAATTGAGTTCTAATAGTTCAAGTTCTTAAATTTGATTCGGAAAGCCAATCAAAAAAATTTGATAAAAAAATGAATAATCCCGATTTGTATAATAAATCCAATGAAATTCAGAGACGCGATGCGGAACAGGTCATTAAGGAATACTCCAACAAGTTGCAGTGGCGTCCAGATGGATTCGATACTTTGTTGGATATCGGCACTGGTCCGGGAGATGTTTTAATGGATTTTGTCTATCCCATAATGCCGCCAACTTTCAAACAAATTGTGGGTTCAGATCTATCCAAACAAATGATGGACTATGCCCGGGATTTATATAAATCAAAAGAAAAATGTGATTTTAGAGTATTGGATATTGTTGAAAAGGAGTTACCAATAGATTTAAGGGAACAGTTTGATCATGTAACTTCCTTTTATTGTTTGCACTGGATACAAAATCAGAAGTACATATACTACGAAATACCTCTTATATTTTAGCATTAAAATATATAATAATTTTGCTTATATTTTCAGGCAATGTATACAAAACGTTTTTGAGCTTCTCAAAAAAGAGGGTGGCGATTGCCTTTTTGTATTTCTAAGCCAGCATCCGATATTTGATACCTACAACATTTTAAGCAAATCGTCTAAATGGTCTGAGTACATGACAGATGCTGATCTTTATATATCGCCATATCATTTCTCCCCTGATCCTGAAAAGGAATTTTCTTCATTGCTTAAGCAAGTGGGATTTTCGGATGTTCAAATAGAGCTAAGAGAGCTGGTGCACGACTATCAAAATCCAGAGGCCTTTCGAGGTAAGATTGTTAATGTGAAAATCAAAAACAGATATAGTTACTAATATTTATATATTAAATATATTTTAGATAACTTCGAAGCCGTTAATCCATTTCTTGAGCGCATACCGAAATCTTTGCATTCAGACTATATCGATGATATAACTGAGACATTGATTAGTTTAAATTTGACCGAAAATAAATTTGCTACTACTTATAAGTTATTCATTGTCTATGCCAAAAAACCTTTTTCGACTACTTCAAAAATTTAAAAAATCAACTTAAAAATTTTCATTTATTAAACAAATAAATAAATATAAAAATAAAATTGTTTGTTTTCTATAGAAACACTCTTAATGAGCCATTTCAAAATCTTAATGAGCCATTTCAAAATTTTTCAAACATGTGCTGAACTTATGATTCATAATTTTTCCTCGTTCCATACCGATACTGATATAAAAATTTGTATTTACTAATATTTACTTTTATATATATACACATTATATTTAAGAATTGGGGCAAAGTTCCCCTATACGCTATCCCACTTAATCTTATCAAAACTTATCTAAAAAGTTTCACAAAAATTAGTATTTTTATATTTAAAGCGAGGAAATCCCTTGCTCTGAATCAGTTTGTTTTTAAATGATACAAATTTTAGATGCACGAAGTACAGTAACTCTGCCTTTAATTTGTTTAAAGAAACGCTATTCCGATCTTGTTTGTATTTCACCAAATTTTTTTTTTTAAGAAACTTAAAGACTTTTTGATAAATTCAATTCATGAAAATCGATTTAACTGTTTATATGTGATTAACACACAAACAACCATGCTGGTAACTCAGTTAACTTTAAACAAATTTAAAGTGAATTTTTCGTCAACTAGTTGTGGTTGATGTTTGGATTACTTTTACCGAAGAAAAGTCATTGAAGGTAGTCACTATCCGACCTTGCATGACTTTTCAACTAACTTAAAATTAGCTTTTTATTAGTTAGTTAATAGACAAAAAGAGTGAAGTAACACTCTGGGTTACCTTCTTTGGAAAGGGGATAGTAGGTGGTGGTGAAAAGGAGTGATAAGTCTTTATAGTAACACTTTACAACTGAAATTGAGATCGGGGATCGAACCGAGAATGAAATGGTTTGTTATGCTTAGTAGTCGACATGCTAATCAACAAAGCCACAGAAATGGAAAAGAAAATATCATATTATCAGTTACAAATGAAAAAAAAACAGAAGTCCAAATAGTAGACAAGCATGAATGCTAAAAATATATGATGATTTCTGCGTGCTTGTTTGGTTGGTTGAAGAACTTAAAATACTTCAACTTACCTGTCGCTTCATAGTGGAGTGGCACTTCGGTGTTTTGGCTTTAGCTCGCCGGGAATGGGGGGTTCTTTTCCACATGGTTAAGCACATCATACAAAAAAAATCTCGTGCCAAAAAAAATTGAAGCTTGATGAACATGGAACATTGGACAACACAAAATTTAGAAAGGCGGACCAATATTAGCAGACGGACATTCGTTGATGAGAACTTACATACTTCCGGACTCAAATTTCCTCAGGACTAGGTGTTGGTATCCTGGGCAGGCTGCCCTCCCCGTATGACATATTGCAGTCATCCATGAACAATACTTTATACCTAAATAATGTTTGTATTGTCCCCTGTCAAACTCACCACTGAAACATTTTTTCTAGCAGCTACTACATCTCAACCCAAATAAAATAGTTTTACCACATATTTCAAGATAAAATATACATATTAAAGAATTTATTTCTTTATAAACAATAATATAATTATACAATATAATTGCAATACTTATACTAAAAGCATAAAAGTAATCCTAAAAATATACATATATATTAATAAAGGAGATCTTACATGAAATTGGCAAATATTTGATATATGATTCAGGTAAAAAGATAAATATTATAAGAAACTAACTTTTATATATTTTTTGCTGGTACTTTAAAAAATATTTAGGTTTCTTTTAGGAAAAATTATTATTTTTTTTTTTTTTTTATATATATATATATCTCAAGATCAATTTTACTCTAATTCTATTTAATTATTTTTGTATGATTATAAATTGTTTTATTGGGTCAAAAATCTTATTTAAGCGTATTCCCTTTTTTTTTTTTTTTAATTCTATTCGATTAATTATCTTAGCTCCTACTATTTAATATTTCTAAATTAGTTCGATACTATAAGTAGTAGTGAATGTTTAAATCTACATATGTATTATTTTTTTTTTTTTTTTTGATATTTACTTGATTTTCATATTATTTAATTATTTATTAATTTTAATTTATTTATTTAATTATTCATTTAGTTATTCATTTATTTATCCATTTATTTATTTATTATTTTCATAATTATTTGTTTATTCAATTATATATTATTTTTATAATGATTTATTAATTTATCTATTATAAAATAATTTTATTATTGTTTATTTTGATTTTGAACAAATTTTATGATTCTAAGAATTTATCCATTCATTTAATTTATTATTTTATTTTTTTGCTGTCACAGTTATCTAGGCTCTACTGTTATGATGAAACCACTTGCCTACATACATATTCCATCTTAAATTTTATGTTCTTATATTGAAAATCCCTAAAATAGTATTAAATTATGATTAAACTTAATTTATAAAATAGTATTTAGAATCGAATAGTATTTTATTCATTAGTGTTTATTCATAACTCATTATCTTTTTCTATATCGCATCATTCCTAAGTATAATAATTAAGTGTCTAATGAGATATATTTATAAAAAAAATAATTATTAGTATTTAACTTTAGCAATACAAATTTTAATTATAAGGGTGGTAAATTAATTTTGTTTAAGGTGATTTTTAAATTTCTAATTGCATTTTCTTTTTTTTTTTTTTGTTTTTGACCATATTTAATTTAAGCCGTCAATTTAGGCACTACTGTAATTATAAAACAACTTTAATATATACACATCCTTATTCTTAGATAGTTTTTAGGTTCTTAAATTTAACTAAAATTAGAAATCACTAAAATAGTATTAAATTATGATTAAACTTAAGTTATAAAATAGTATTAAGAATTGAATAGTATTTTAATCAGTAATATTTCTTCATAACTGAATACCTTTTTCTATATCGTATTATATTAGTAAGTCTAATAATAAAGTGTAGAATAAGATGTATTTATACAATATAATAATTAGTATGTAACTATAGTATTATAAATTTTAATTTTAAGGGTGATGAAGAATTATGTTTAGGTGATTTTTAAATTTTTTTATCAATTTTTTTAAATGCATTTTCTTTTTTTTTTTCTGGGTCATATTTATAAGACTACTTATTTTTGTCAAATTTTTCAAACATGTGTTTTTTTTTTTATATTATATTAAGAACTCGTGTTCTGTTTTTTTTTTCTTCTACAGACACGTGCCGACCTAACGGTACCTGTCGTAAATTGATGCCTTGGTTTTTTCCCAAAAAGCGGTTTATACCTTTACTTTTATTTGAATTTAAAAAAAACGTGACTGGTGACTTACGTGGCTTGGTCCAATTTTAACTTAAGTCGTCAATTATGGCCATACTGTAGTTATAAAACTACTTTTTGTCAAATTTTTCAAATATGTAGTTTTTTTAATATTATTAAGAACTCGTGTTCTGTTTTATTTTTTTCGACAGACGCGTGCCGGCCTAACGGTACCTGGCGTAAATTGATGCCTTGGATTTTTCCAAAAAACGTTTTATACCTGGACTTTCATTCGAATTAAAAAAACGTGACTGGCTGGTGACTTACGTGGTTTGGTCCAATTTTTTGAGGTACCTGTTCCACTTCGGAACCTTTGGCTGATGGTTGCCGGCAGCGTCTGACTCTACTTGCTATTTTTTTTCTGTATGTGCAAAAAAAATGTATAAGATAGGCAACATGACCCTGAGACACAATTATATCAATTATTCCTACTTACATTATCCAATGAAGCAAACATTAAGGCAAAGATTTACGTTTCGATCAATACTTTGAAATCACTTAGTAAAAAAAATCAATTTTGTTGCACCACTATTTTTTTGCAGCCGATCACTTTGTTCGTTAATGGTTTTTTGAAAAAGGAATAAAATAAAGAGTGTTGCCAATATTTATAAACTTTGCGTGTGCCATATCTGTAAATTTTTGATCTTGTAAACAGTTGATGGGTTTAAACAATTTCTATTTTCATAGTTGGTCTACATGAGAGAAATTGAAAGTGTCGTAATCTGATAAATTTTATCGTCACAAAGCCTGCGCTTTTTCAACCATTTGTGTTGCAAAAAGAGTAGGGAATCCAAGACAGCCAACAACTCTTGTTTAATATAAATAATATGAATAATATAACTTCAAAAAATATTAAATGCTAATTTATGTAAAAAAAAAATTTCTAAATTGAAAATCTGTTGTTCTTCTTTAAAAAAACTTAAAAAAAATTGAAATATCTGAACTTTCGAAAAACGTGGCTTTAGGACTAGTTTTGCGATTACTACGAAAATTAAAGACAAAATTTTTGACAATTATGGATTAGTAGCCAACGATATTAATATGTACAAGTATATGCGAGAATAATGATAATAGCAAAAGTATTATAGAAGATATTTACCACAATAACAACGTCGTGGCCTTTACTTTTCCAATTGTGATTAGGGAATTCATTCAGAATTTGCTCCTACATGTTTATATATATGGTGAGTGAAAGTTATTAAAATAGTAATTTATATTCTTCCTTACTATTTAAATATACATATGGTAATAATTAAAAGATTGTTTGAACCATTTACATTTGAAATTAGGGAAATGTTTCTAAATTCAAATAGTTGAGTTCAAAAAAATTTTTTTTTTTTTTTTAGGTGTTCCCTGAATAGTTTTACCATTTTACAGCGAAACTTTAGTATAGGGATTGCACCGGATTTTAATAATAAATTCAAGTATTTTTTTCTTTTTCTATATCCATAATAACAATAGGAAAATTTCACACAAAAATTACATACACATACATGTAAAGGATTATTCTGACCCTAACACAGATTAAGAATTAGAAAACTCCTAACCAACATTTACAGTGTCTTCACTGTTTTAGATGTTGTGCATGAATCACCCCTATTAACTGTCCTCTTAGGTTTTCGATCTCGTATTGACTATTACCCATTACTCTCCTAATTCTGCATTTCAGCCAAGGTTTACAAAGTTTAGCGTTTATGCCTTTTGCAAAATTGCTTTGCACAAAATTTTTGCGGTAAACTTCTTGACCGGTAACATATTTTATCTGCCTGCTTTTTAGATTATAAGATTTTAGATTTCTCTGATATGCCTCATGTAGTTTTTCACCTACTTTCTGATGCACCAATTGCATACGTGAGGACTTAGGTAAAATAAGGATATCTCCCTCTTCGGCAGATTTCAATTTTTTTAGGATTTCATATGCGTCAGCATGTGTAATCATGTTATAGCCTGTCAATGCGAAGTAAGGAGTAACACCAGTGGAAGAGTGGACTGTCGATCTGAGGGAACATTCTATTTTTGCTAAGTTTTCATCCCATTTGCTTTGATCTTTATCCAAAAAACTTCGTATCGAGCTCAGGATTGACTGGTTCACCCTCTCACTAGCGTTTGCTTGAGGTGTATACATAGGGCTACGAATATGTCTCACAGAAAATAGATTCAAAAATTCTTTAAAGTCTTCCGATATAAATTGTTTTCCGTTGTCCGAGTGTACAACCTCTGGGACTCCAAATTTGTAAAACACTTCATCTCTGAGGAATCTTATCACCGCCTTTGAAGTGGCTTTAGCTAAAGCTTTTAATAAAACAAATTTCGTTTTGTGGTCAAGTACTATAAAAATGAATGTATTGCCAACTCTTGTCCTGGGATACGGTCCTAAAAAATCTATATATATCTTTTGGAATGGTCTTTGAGTTTTGACTTCGTATCCCATAGGAGGACGAAGTGTCTGCTTAGGATGTTTAGTCTCTTTACATACCGAACAATTCCTAACGAAATCTCTAATTTGTTTAACCATAGAAGGCCAGTAAAAATATTCTCTTATGTTATACAGAGTTTTTGCGATGCCTCCATGTGAGGTATTGTCTTCATGTGATCTTTTTATTAAATTCTCAGTCAGTTCAATCGGCAACCATATTCTCCAACACTCATCCTCGTTATCGGTGTCATCTCTGTTGAACTTTACCCTCTTGTACACTAAGCCTTCGTTAACTTTCAAATCTGGTAGCCTCTCTTTGTTTTGTTCAATAGTGTCAATTAATGTCGAATAGTCGTTGCCTTTAAAATTTTCTGAATTGAAATCTATAATGTTGTTAATAGTTATTTCTTCCATATCTAAGCGAGAGAGCATATCTGGTACTACATTTTTCGTTCCTTTTCTGTGCTCGATATTAAACCTAAACCCTTGGAGTTTTAAGCTCCACCTAGCCAGTCTGCCATTTAAATCTTGCTGGCGCATAAGCCACTTTAAACTAGAATGATCGGTAATGACAGTGAAGTCCATTAATTCAATATATTGGCGAAATTTTTCTATGGCCAGTACTACCGCTAGGCATTCTTTTTCTGTTGTAGAATAATTTTTCTGCGCTTTGTTGAGCTTTTTGGAGAAGTATTCTATCGGGTGTTCGTTTTCCTCATCGTCCTTTTGAAATAAGACAGCTCCTATACCTACATTGGATGCATCACACTGTACGAAAAAGGGTTTCTCAAAATTTGGGCTAGATAGAACTGGACTCGTTACTAAGCGGCGCTTAAGCTCTTCAAATGATTTCAACGCTTCAGGAGTAAGATGGAATTTAGGCGATTTCTTCAGAGTATCTGTAAGTGGTGCGGTGAGTGTTGAATAATCGTGAATAAACCGACGATACCAACCTACTGTGCCTAGAAATCGTCTTACGTCTTTTTGGGTTTTCGGCGGCTTTATCTCTAATATTGCTTTTACTTTATTGTCGTCGGGCTTTAATTTCCCACCTCCTACAATGTAACCTAAATACTTCAGTTCGGTATAGCAAAACTTAGACTTTTGCATATTTATTGTTAGGCCTGCACTAGATAGTTTTTGTCCTACGATTCGAAGCATTTCCATGTGTTCTTCAAAGTTTGGAGACACTACCAACAGATCGTCGAGGTAAACAAAAACCCTGTCTTTCAGCTCCGACGGCACCACTTTATCCATCAATCGACAAAGCCTCTGGGCAGCGTTACAGAGTCCAAAAGGCATAACCTTAAACTGGTATTGTGGTCTACCAGGAACTGTAAACGCTGTTTTTGGTCTACTTTCCACATCCAGAGGGATCTGCCAGAACGCATCCTTTAAATCGATTGCTGAAATAAAGTGTGTGTCGCCTAGCCTAGCTAATAAGCCATCGATATTAGGGAGAGGATAAGAGTCCTTTTTAGTGACCTTATTCAGCTCCCTCGCATCGAGACATAGCCTATTCTTTCCGGGTTTCATAACCAGAGTGGTTCGGTTATTCCATTCGGATTCAGTAGTCACCTCTATCACGTCGAGCTCAAGCATCCTATCCAGTTCGGCGTACACTAATTTTTGAACCGCGGGGCTTACGGGAAAGTGCCTCATTTTCTTTGCTAGTGCGTTGCCAGTATCTATTTTGTGTTTCTCTAATGTGGTTCTGCCTAGACCATATTGAGTATGGCAAAGAAAAGAAAGTTTTGCGTTTTCTAATACCCTACGTTGATGTGATGTCAATTGGTGAACTTTTATCTCTTCTGTAACTTCTGCTGAAACTTCACCTATCATCTTCTCCTCAAAACAGACTTTCAACCCAATCCTTTTCCAAAAATCGTACCCAAGGATTAACTTCTGACTTAAATTTGGTATTAAATACAATATTGTTTCTACAGACTTGTTGCCATATTGTATCATTACACTGACTTTACCTACAATAAGATGCTTCTTGCCATCAGCTGTTCTTACCGTTGACCTATAGTCTAGAACAGTGGTATCCATTCTCTTAACGTTTTCTAAGCAGTTCTTTCCTAAGCAACTAACTGATGCACCGCTGTCTAAAAGTCCTTGAAACTTTGTCCCTTGTATTTCGACAGTCATGTAAGGTCTAATATCTTCCTCTCTACCTATAATAGTGGAAGCAATGATCTTTCGTTCTTGTTTTCTTCTAACGTATCTGTTCCTGGTTTTCAAAATTTTATTACTGGTCTTGGGCAAGTCATCAAAAATCTCAGCTCTTTTCTGATTATATATTTTTAAGCGTTGCTCGTAAGATAAATTATAATTTACTGCCGTTTGAGTATTAGTTTGAGGTTGGGTATCTAAGTAATGGTCTATTGATTTTTCATCCGTTTTACTTCTGTTAAATATGTGGTTATGGTTATCTAAATGGGGCTTTTCTTTATCTATGTCAAATTGAAAAAAACTATATTCTACTGGGGATCGCTCTGAGTTGAACACGCTGGCCCAGTTTTCCGCGTGTTCAATTTTGGGTTTCCCGTACATCTGGGACAGGTTGGACTTGTTAACTCCTCGAACCCACACTTATAGCAGAAGACACTTCGTTGAGCTATTGGGCATTCTATAAAAGAATGTCCGGGGGCCTTGCAATTCCAGCAGATCAAGTTTTTGGTTGGCATATTTTCCCTTTGAAGTGCTTCTATTTGTTGACCTTGATCGTTATCTATGTTTGCATCGTATGTTTCAACTTCAAACACCCTGCGATTATTTCCGAGTGACATCCGAGACGAAGATCTTTTTGCAATATTTCTCTCGGCTCTCTTACACTCTTCTAACAGGTGGTCTAAGTTTTCGATTCTTATAGGGAAAATTAATTGTGCTAACGCATCTTTCAAATTGTCTTTGACTATCTTAACTAACTCACTTTCTGGCACATGAACGCGCATTTGGTTTTTAAGTTTCACTATTTCAGAAATGAAGGCATCAGCTGACTCGTTGGGTGCTTGGCGACATTCCATGATTCTCCTTTGTATTTCGAAATCACTTTCGAAATTTCTAAATTTCTTTATGATATGATATTTAAACGTTTGCCAATCACATATGGGGTGCTTCATTCTGAAGGACCAAAACCAGGTGCTTGCGGACCCCGCCAACAAATGGTGAAACCCTTTCATTACAATTTCCCAGGAACAATTGTAATCCTGTTTTAGAGCTTCTACTCTGAACACGAAATCTTCAACCGTAAGCGTTTTGTTTGAGCCATCGTATTTTATTCCCCACTTTTCTAAATGGTTTGGCAACATAGGTTTGCAACTTGAATTTTGGGGTATACTACCAAAACCAGAACATTGTTGGGACTCATTATGTATGCGATCGAATACTGGTTGGGGCATGTTCGTTGGATATGATCGTTGTTGAGTATTGTTAGGTAAATACGTATGTCGAGTTTGCCTATTTAAATTGTGATGAAATTCTCTATTTTCGGGGGATTCAAAAGAGTTAAGTCTCTCGGAGCGTACAGATTCACGGATTAATTGGGGTAGCATTAGCTGCATATTTTGGACTTCCCTCATTATAGACGCTTGCGCAGTTTCAACTGACGCGCTAACATACTGTCTGAGTGTCAGACCCTCCTCATTAACAACTATGTCCGGATTGGCTGCTTCAGCAATAGGTTGTGTGCTCATATTTTGCTGTGACATGTTCACTGAGTTACGTCTCACTGTATCGTTACTTTGGCCACTAATCACTCTAGCAGTTAAGCTGCTGTAAGTCGGTGTCGGAATAGTGCTATTGCTTTCTGGTGAAGAATGGGTTTGGGGACCAAATCCTGCCGGAAACCTAATGGACAATAATGGGGTAACCGCGTTCGTTGAAACAAGAGGTACCGTATCTTGCGAGTGCGTTGTTGTCGGGTTATCAGTTATATCGTTTTTTCTCTGATTTCGACTGTTGGACCGGAGATTTCTATTACTCATGACTAAAAAATAAGACCCGGTTGCCTAACAAAAAAATTTTTGTTCTAAGAAACTATACCGTATTAAGATTTATTATTATTATTTTTTTAATAAAATTTAGAAAAAAAATTATTGAAGATAAACTTTACCAAAAATGTGAAGAGAATAGTTTTGATACTTAGCCTTAGTTTATTTTGTTAAGTCAATATTGGTTATACTTAATTTAAATCCATAAGTTTGATAATATAAAGATAAAGTTATATATACATAAGGTTGAGATATTTATAGTTTGCATAAAGAAAATATCGTGGTTATAAAGGTATTACTTTTTTGTGCTACATATAAAGGAATATATGGTAAATCACAAAAAAAATCCTCATGTCGTCATATGTAAAAGTTTCTCATCATCAAATTAACTTCGGACAAAATACAAAACAATTTGAGTCTCCTGGATTAGCTTCTCATCAAATCAGCAATAAAAGCAAAATGAACATTAGCTACATATATAGCCGAAAGATCATGCCTTCTATTACTAGTTTGATTCGATTCAACCCATTTGCCTCTTCAGTAACCATCTCTTGTGTCCCATGCCGTCGCAACACATGCATGACTCCAGAAGGTGTCTTCAGGGACATACGACATGTTACAACAGTTTTGAATACTAAATTCCCAGTAATCAATTCTCTTTTCTGGAATCGTCGACTTCTGACATGATACTATATAATATCTTTCAGGACTTACGTTTCCATCCAATCGACTTGACTACTGGTTTGATTTTTTTTTTTAGTGAAAAACAAATTTACATTGAAGCATAATTTGTAAAGCAAGCAAGTGAACTGAATCACCTACCTGCCCCACGATGGGCGCCATTTTATATGATGATTTCTGCGTGCTTGTTTGGTTGGTTGAAGAACTTAAAATACTTCAACTTACCTGTCGCTTCATAGTGGAGTGGCACTTCGGTGTTTTGGCTTTAGCTCGCCGGGAATGGGGGGTTCTTTTCCACATGGTTAAGCACATCATACAAAAAAAAATCTCGTGCCAAAAAAAATTGAAGCTTGATGAACATGGAACATTGGACAACACAAAATTTAGAAAGGCGGACCAATATTAGCAGACGGACATTCGTTGATGAGAACTTACATACTTCCGGACTCAAATTTCCTCAGGACTAGGTGTTGGTATCCTGGGCAGGCTGCCCTCCCCGTATGACATATTGCAGTCATCCATGAACAATACTTTATACCTAAATAATGTTTGTATTGTCCCCTGTCAAACTCACCACTGAAACATTTTTTCTAGCAGCTACTACATCTCAACCCAAATAAAATAGTTTTACCACATATTTCAAGATAAAATATACATATTAAAGAATTTATTTCTTTATAAACAATAATATAATTATACAATATAATTGCAATACTTATACTAAAAGCATAAAAGTAATCCTAAAAATATACATATATATTAATAAAGGAGATCTTACATGAAATTGGCAAATATTTGATATATGATTCAGGTAAAAAGATAAATATTATAAGAAACTAACTTTTATATATTTTTTGCTGGTACTTTAAAAAATATTTAGGTTTCTTTTAGGAAAAATTATTATTTTTTTTTTTTTTTTATATATATATATATCTCAAGATCAATTTTACTCTAATTCTATTTAATTATTTTTGTATGATTATAAATTGTTTTATTGGGTCAAAAATCTTATTTAAGCGTATTCCCTTTTTTTTTTTTTTTAATTCTATTCGATTAATTATCTTAGCTCCTACTATTTAATATTTCTAAATTAGTTCGATACTATAAGTAGTAGTGAATGTTTAAATCTACATATGTATTATTTTTTTTTTTTTTTTTGATATTTACTTGATTTTCATATTATTTAATTATTTATTAATTTTAATTTATTTATTTAATTATTCATTTAGTTATTCATTTATTTATCCATTTATTTATTTATTATTTTCATAATTATTTGTTTATTCAATTATATATTATTTTTATAATGATTTATTAATTTATCTATTATAAAATAATTTTATTATTGTTTATTTTGATTTTGAACAAATTTTATGATTCTAAGAATTTATCCATTCATTTAATTTATTATTTTATTTTTTTGCTGTCACAGTTATCTAGGCTCTACTGTTATGATGAAACCACTTGCCTACATACATATTCCATCTTAAATTTTATGTTCTTATATTGAAAATCCCTAAAATAGTATTAAATTATGATTAAACTTAATTTATAAAATAGTATTTAGAATCGAATAGTATTTTATTCATTAGTGTTTATTCATAACTCATTATCTTTTTCTATATCGCATCATTCCTAAGTATAATAATTAAGTGTCTAATGAGATATATTTATAAAAAAAATAATTATTAGTATTTAACTTTAGCAATACAAATTTTAATTATAAGGGTGGTAAATTAATTTTGTTTAAGGTGATTTTTAAATTTCTAATTGCATTTTCTTTTTTTTTTTTTTGTTTTTGACCATATTTAATTTAAGCCGTCAATTTAGGCACTACTGTAATTATAAAACAACTTTAATATATACACATCCTTATTCTTAGATAGTTTTTAGGTTCTTAAATTTAACTAAAATTAGAAATCACTAAAATAGTATTAAATTATGATTAAACTTAAGTTATAAAATAGTATTAAGAATTGAATAGTATTTTAATCAGTAATATTTCTTCATAACTGAATACCTTTTTCTATATCGTATTATATTAGTAAGTCTAATAATAAAGTGTAGAATAAGATGTATTTATACAATATAATAATTAGTATGTAACTATAGTATTATAAATTTTAATTTTAAGGGTGATGAAGAATTATGTTTAGGTGATTTTTAAATTTTTTTATCAATTTTTTTAAATGCATTTTCTTTTTTTTTTCTGGGTCATATTTATAAGACTACTTATTTTTGTCAAATTTTTCAAACATGTGTTTTTTTTTTTATATTATATTAAGAACTCGTGTTCTGTTTTTTTTTTCTTCTACAGACACGTGCCGACCTAACGGTACCTGTCGTAAATTGATGCCTTGGTTTTTTCCCAAAAAGCGGTTTATACCTTTACTTTTATTTGAATTTAAAAAAAACGTGACTGGTGACTTACGTGGCTTGGTCCAATTTTAACTTAAGTCGTCAATTATGGCCATACTGTAGTTATAAAACTACTTTTTGTCAAATTTTTCAAATATGTAGTTTTTTTAATATTATTAAGAACTCGTGTTCTGTTTTATTTTTTTCGACAGACGCGTGCCGGCCTAACGGTACCTGGCGTAAATTGATGCCTTGGATTTTTCCAAAAAACGTTTTATACCTGGACTTTCATTCGAATTAAAAAAACGTGACTGGCTGGTGACTTACGTGGTTTGGTCCAATTTTTTGAGGTACCTGTTCCACTTCGGAACCTTTGGCTGATGGTTGCCGGCAGCGTCTGACTCTACTTGCTATTTTTTTTCTGTATGTGCAAAAAAAATGTATAAGATAGGCAACATGACCCTGAGACACAATTATATCAATTATTCCTACTTACATTATCCAATGAAGCAAACATTAAGGCAAAGATTTACGTTTCGATCAATACTTTGAAATCACTTAGTAAAAAAAATCAATTTTGTTGCACCACTATTTTTTTGCAGCCGATCACTTTGTTCGTTAATGGTTTTTTGAAAAAGGAATAAAATAAAGAGTGTTGCCAATATTTATAAACTTTGCGTGTGCCATATCTGTAAATTTTTGATCTTGTAAACAGTTGATGGGTTTAAACAATTTCTATTTTCATAGTTGGTCTACATGAGAGAAATTGAAAGTGTCGTAATCTGATAAATTTTATCGTCACAAATAGAATAACTTCACTGCACAGAACGCGATCACAATTAATTTGATAGCAGACATTGTCTGCATGACTTTGTAGTTAGATTGTAGTTAGTTGCTAAAAAGTTGACCTAAAATGGATTATTTTCGTAGTCGACTTTCGATTTGCGTGCAGGGAAAGAAATCAACAAACTTACAAACAAATTTTTAATATATACGAGGGTGACTCAATAAGTCTTTTCCGAAAAATATGATTTGTCGTGTTTATCAAAATAGAAATTTGCTTGTGAGATGTTTTGGTAGTTAAAGTCAATTCACCTTCCACCTAGTAATTTCTTTAACTTTGGGTACAAGAAATAGTCTCTTAGGGTTAATAGAATTGGGCTGATGGGAGAGAAATTTGTAGCGGTCGTTTTTATTTCTTCTTTTATTTCTTCTGCCATGGGATTCAGCTGTTGCCTGGCGTCTCCAGCAACAAGGTAAGAACTGTATTTAAATCCTACTATAACCTGTTAACCAGGTGCAACCTAGTTGAAGATGTGGTAAACAACCCGTATCGGATTCTAGGTCGGGGCTTATATGAGACGAGTTATCTTAGAGCCATTCCAACATATCTGGTATAAGGGCTGAGATATTTGTACTTGGAAAAGTATGAAACTGCAGCGTCTGTTCAACATGCAACAAATTACGGCTGCAAGCGTGCGTTTGTTTCAGGTCGAGCTTCTCGCTATACAAACGTGGCTCGTATCTTAATACTTATCACTTAGCAATTACAATGTTTTAAGCATGGAAAGAAACAACATTACAGAATATACTATTCCAAAGGGTAATCATATGAAAAATCCACCTGCTACACCAGCTGGCACAAGAATTTTGGGGGTCCCTAATCTATGCAAGAACATTCTGATGAATCAAATCGTTTTTATTTCAATTCCTTAATAAGTTGATAAAATATTCGCAATTTTTCCCCCTTTTTGAATGAAGTCATCTAGATTTAATGCTTTTCCGGGACTTCTACATTTAGGGTTATATTTTCATTTCATTATATTTCTTTTTTATTATTTGAACATATTGATTCTTTTGAGGTAATTTTCGACCATTTTTAACACATATCGGCCATAACTTGACGGATGTTAGTTTTTAAGTGCTCAAGTGTTAAAGGTTTATCTGCATAAACACGGTCTTTGGCGTAGCCCCACAAAAAAAGTCTAGTGGTATCAAATCACATGATTTTGGCGGCCAGTTGATATCGCCACGACGAGATATTCGCGGCTAGGAAATGTCTCTTGCAATAAAGCCATATTCGCTCGAGTTGTGCGGCATGTAGCTCCATCTTGTTGACACCACATATTCTCAAGTCGTATTCTTCAATAGCAGGCAAAAAAAAAAACTCCTAATTCCTAAGAACAACGAGGAATCGACTCATCCGAGTCTTCGGCACCACTTTCACTTGCAGCAACGATATTTTCAGGGGAACGAGCGAAATGATGATACGCAGGCCTTACAATATTTGTCAATTGTTTGCGTAGTTGGACGATTATATAAACCTATAACGATTTTGATAAAGTGGGTACCTTTTTTGATGTATAGGTCGAAGAAGAAGGGGTAAAAAGTGGAAAAAATCGAAAACGTTATATCTCCTAAAGTAATAGGTATATAAACAAAATTAAAATTACGTTTTAAACAGATATGAAAATAAGCGGACAGGTGTTTGGTACTTTTTTGAAACTATATCCGATAGGGGGTAAAAAAGGATGAAAATAGTTTTGTACTTTTTTAACCCATTCTTATTTTTTAAACCAAAGAATATAGAAAGGAACTTTGTACTACAGTCAATAGATGTGAAAGGAATATTGAACACGTATTTGGTACTTATTTGATGGGTAAAAAAGAGATAAAATGATAACTTAACATCTCAAAAAGTAATATGAATAGGAACACTACACTACTAAAACTGAATTAAATCGTAAACTATACATTTGATCATGCTATGATCTTTAGCAAAGTTGTAGCGCATGAGCCGGCGAAGGCTTTTTAGTTGGTGTTAATAATTTCCGACAGGTGGCGCTACTGAAAAGTACTCTAAATCAATTTAATCGAAAGCTGTACATTTAATCATGCTATAATCTTTAGCAAAGTTGTTGCACATGAGCCGACGAAGGTTTCTTAGTTGGTATGAAGAAATTTCGACAGGTGCCGCCACTGAAATTTAATCATGCTATAATCTTTAGCAAAGTTGTTGCGGATAAGCCCACGAAGGTTTATTAATGGAAATGACCAAAGTCCGATAGGTGGCGCCACTGAAAATTACTCAAAGTCAATTTAATCGTATGCTATACATTTAATCATGCTATAATCTTTAGCAAAGTTGTGCATGAGTGGATGGAGGTTTCTGTTAGTATGACCAATTTCCAAAATTTTTCAAAATGATCGGACAAAATAAATAAAATAATCCAAAATTAACTGAATATTTGTGTCTTTTCTCTAAATTTATTTTAGTATTTTATAAAATAAAATATATAAAACTTTAAAATTTGCCTCAAAATGCTTATCATAAAGCCCGGAGCAAGGCTCGGTCAACCAGGTACTATCACTTTAAAAGCAAAACAGCCAATTTAAAACGTATAAAGACTTCAAAATCTTTCAAAAGTTCTTTTATGAGCCTATAAACATTTTTAAGTACTTTTATATTTTTTTTAATGTTAAAAACGATCCTTGTTTTCCAGAAAACGTTCTATGTAATTCAACCAAACTTCATTTTTAGGGGGTGAACAGAGCAGTTTTTTTGTTTTGTTGTGTCGCTCTAAAATCTAATATCTCAATTCAAAACTTTTTTAACAAACGAAGCAACAAATATTTGAATTAAGAATTATGAAAGAAAAAAAATAACAAAAGTTAATTATTTCTACGTGCTTTTTAGCTGGTTACAGAACCAGCTAATTAAGAATTAAAAATATAGATTAATAAAATTTGAAGCATTTTAAGAAATAATTCTAATATTTAATTACTAGACAGTGGTTTTGAACTTCAGATCGAATATATACAAAATTTTATTTTAAATCAAACTAAGATTTTACAAAATTTGTTTTTTCCAGTACATGATAAAGAACTCATACTTTGAATGTTGGTTTTTAAGTGCTCAAGAGTTAAGGGTTTATCTGCATAAACACAGTAATTCGCGTAGCCCCACAAAAAAAAAATTAAAAACAAGTAAGAGTGGTATATTCGGCTTTGCCGAATCTTGGATACCCTTCACCAATTGTGTTGCAAAGGTACTTAATGTAATTCCTAGCAAAATTTGGTTATACTAGTATTATATGCAAAGAGTCTTTAAAATTAAGAGTCGGAAAAAGAAAAGCTTTTTGGTGGCGTCATCATCTAAAATAGTTATGGAACGAAAGGTTAGGTTGGGCAGGTGGCTGATGTCTAAGGCAGCGTCAATTTGGTTCTAACGTGGTCCCTTTGTGAAAGACTACAAATAGAGAATGCATATTTAAGCCAGCCAGTAGCTTCAAAATAAAATAGACACATATTTTACGAACATTTAATAAAGTTCGATAGACCAGATAAACCATACAGAAAAGATGCTTCAAAATGTAGATGCCCTTAGATTTGCAATAGCACATCGATTTGATGAAGTTTAAGTATTCTGGCATGCAACCCAAAAACACAATGGCCATTCAGGGTTGTGCACTTTAATTCGTACAAATTATCCAACTAGTAAAAGTTTTTGATTAGTTTAGTGATTTAGTGTGATTTAGGTCAAAGCTTTAACAATGATAAGCCTTAAAATTATAGGGTATACACTCTTAGTTTTAGATACATACGTGAAATATATAGCTTTTGAATGGATGTATATCAGCTTTGTCGGAAAAGTTATTAAAGATTTACTTATTAATCTGAAGTTAGTTAATTAATTTAAATGAACACTTCATCAATAATATTTGGGATGTATTGTTCTTTCGATCTGTCCGATGGATGTTTGGAAAGTTTTGCTCCAGTTCCTTGTGCAATTTTAATGTGATTTAATTTATCAGCATTAAATCGATTCCCGGTCGGGGTTATATGGGAGATTTCGCTAAATGCGAATAGAGCTCGCCCATTTTCAATATCAAACTTTTCAAGAGATCAGAAATACTTTTGTCAAATGTTGTCCCTCTAGAAAGTTTATTTTAGGCGCTATCGCCCTGAATATCAATATTGTACAACGTCTTTATACTAAATGTCATCATCGTATCTTAGGCGAAGTTATATGGGATCAATTGTCAAACGTGAACGGATTTCTCCCAATTGCAATTAAAAAATTTAAATTTTTGTTGGTATGTGAGATACTTACATACATATGTATTTTTTGAACGGATATCATGTACTTAGCTGCATTTTTGTACTTCCTAGGAAGATTACCTATAATTTGATATATAATACATTCTCAAATGTTATCATAATGTTCAAAAGTCAGACACAAAATTAATATTAATGCAGAGTGTCTGTCTGCTAAAATCAGATTTGTGGAGCTCCTGGATTTTACACAAAATTTTAGGATATTGTCCCACCCTGAATTTTATCATTGTCGATCAAAACACCATCGCTTAAACGCTAAATTATATCTACCACAAATTACCGAATGCATCAGGATTTAGGTAATCCCCTGCGAAGGACGCTATTAAATCAAATAAAGGACGCTATTAAACAAAATAAACACCTGAGATATCGACAAAACAGGAGCTCCAAAAACTTGACTACAACAGAAAAAATGACAGACAGGTAGACGGACGGACAAAAAAACAGACGGACGGATAAACAAACAGACGGACGGACGGAGGTCGCGAAATCGATTCTCCTGCCGATTCTGAGTTGATCGGTACAATTTGAATGGTATTCGTAATCAGATTTGTGGAGTATAGATTTTAGAAAATCCTCACACAAAGAACGATGCCAAATTTCATCACAATCGGTCCATAAACACCTGAGATATCGCTGAAACAATACTTACAAAATGTAAACAAAATTTCTTAGACACGTACTTTGGGCAATTTGCTGTACATCAAATGTAGTGTTATTGCGATATCTCAATTGTTTATATACCGCTTTTGATAAAATTTAATAACCTGCTTGGCGGGGGAATTTCCTAAAATCTGATATAAAATTTATGTAGGTCCGTGCTAAAGGAGGATGGTTTTTCCTATTTCTGCATTTCATTTTTTCAACAAACATTCCCTAATGCGAACTTTGGCCAATTTGCGATATATCAAATTCAGTGTTTTGGCGATATCTCAGTTGTTTATGGACCGATTTTGATAAAATTTTTCAGAGTGTTTTGGGAAACTATTTCCTACAATCTCATATATAACATATTATCACATGTTATTTAAAAGTGTGTTTCAATCAAACATTTTCAAATTTTCGTCTAATTTTTGGTATTTTTTCGATATTTTCGGTGTTTATAAACCGATTTTAATGAAATTTAATAGCGTTCATTGCGGGACAATTTCCTAAAATCTGATATATAATTTATAAAAATGTCCTGTTATTCCAGTAAAAGAAATGAACAAAAAGGAAAGAGCTGAATATGACTTTCGTCATGATAAAAATAATGAAATAACTATAGTACGTTGGAAAGATTATAATGTCGATGGCAACAAATTTTGACTTTGTTCATCCACTCGGTAAAGTAAAAAGATAGTGTAAAACTCGGAAAGAAAAGGCTGAATTTAGTATACTCAGAGTATTTGTAAATTAGAACCAGGGAATGGGAGGCGTCGTCCAAATGGACCAATCTATTAGTTTTTATAGAGTATCCGTTAGAGGAAAGAAGTGGTGGTGGTGTATCTTATATTCTTAAACGAGCAATAATTGTGTATATATATATATATATATATATATATATATCTTATATTCTTAAACGAGCAATAATTGTATATATATATATATATATATATATATAGAATGGCTATCTCGAAAACGGCTCTAACGATTTTGATAAAATTTGGACAGTGGGTATCTTTTTTGATGTATAGGTCGAAGAAGAAGGGACTTTTGGAACTTTTACCTCTAAGAGGGTAAAAACGGGTAAAAAGGGGAAAAAATCGAAAACGCTATGTCTCCTAAAGTAATAGGTATAGAAACAAAATTAAAATTACCTTTTAAACAGCTTTGAAAATAAGCGGACAGGTGTTTGGTACTTTTTTGAAACTATGTCCGATAGGGGGTAAAAAAGGGTGAAAATAGTTTTTTTGGCACCTTTTAAAACCCACTCTTATATTTTAAACTAAAGAATATAGAAAGAAACTTGGTACTGCAATCAATAGATGTAAAAAAAGCATGAAACACGTATTTGGTACTTTTTTGATTTTGGAGCCAAAATGGGTAAAAAAGGGATAAAATGATAACTTAACATCTCCAAAGTAATATGAATAGGAACATTATACATTATGTTAAATGCGTTTTAAAAAAATGTACCGAATTCAATTGGCACCAAAAAAGTACCAAATATACATATGGAACTTTTAGAAATTAGGGAATAAAAAGGGGGAAAAATTAGTATTATTTTAAACAAATGAATGTTTGTCTGTATGTATGTTCTTTATAGAATAGTAAACTGTGAATTTGATTGTGTTATGCTCTTTAGCGAAGATGTTGCGGATAAGCCGGCGAAGGTTTTAAAGTTGATAAGACTAATTTCCGACAGATGGCGCCATTGAAAATTACTAAAAATTAATTAAATCGTAAACTGTACATTTGATCATGCTATGATCTTTAGCAAAGTTGTAGCGCATGAGCCGACGAAGGCTGTTTAGTTGGTATGAATAATTTCCGACAGGTGGCGCTACAGAAACTTACTCAAAGTCAATTTAATCGTAATCTGTACATTTAATCATGCTACAATCTTTAGCAAAGTTGTTGCACATGAGCCGACGAAGGTTTCTTAGTTGGTATGAAGAAATTTCGACAGGTGGCGCTACTGAAATTTACTCAAAGTCAATTTAATCGTATGCTGTACATTTAATCATGCTATAATCTTCAGCAAAGTTGTTACGGATAAGCCGAAGAAGATTTATGAATTGGAATAAGCAAAGTCCGACAGGTGGCGCCACAGAAAACTACTCAAAATGAATTAAATCGTAAACTGTGCATTTGATCAGACTATAATCTTTAGCAAAGTTGTTGCGCATGAGTCGACAGAGGTTTCTGTTGATATGAATAATTTCCAAAATTATTCAAAATGAGTTAAACTGTAAACTATGCAAACTATGTGTTGGTCGGACAAAATAAATCAAATAATTCAAAATTAACTGAATATTTCTACAATGTCTTTCCTCTAAATTTATTTTAGCACTTTATAATATAAAATATATAAAAACTTTAAAATTTTCCTCAAAATGCTTATCATAAAGCTCCGAGCAAGGCTCCGTCTACCAGGTACTATTTACATATATTTTAGATTTGGTGGTTAGTAACGCTTGGCGGTTACATGTGATGTTATGCAGAGCTGAAAATATGACTCCAATGGACCAACTGTCATTTAGAAGATACATTGCTAGGTCGCATTTGACGCCACGAATAACTAGAAAGCGTCCTATTTCTTCAACTGCTGATGATGCTAATCGAAGAAACAATGGTCATAATCCTGAGAGGATAACCAATCAATTGCGATGTGTTGTGTGTCATTCCAAGTGTAGATGGAGATGTGAATTATGCACAAAAACACTTTGTGTAGAACGCAATTGTTTTGGAAAATTTCATAACTGAAACGCCCGTTGTTCCCATATGGGGACACCCACTTTTCTCCGAAACGTGAAAAAAAATGTAAAATTTTTTAAATGATTTCCTTTTATTTTATCCACATTTAAGCAATAAAAATGAATGAAAAAAGTTTTTCACAAGCAGTTTTGTTTCGGGCGGTAATGGGTTAAACTTAAAAACATTGGAACAGTAATTTTAGTGGCTGTATATCAAATCTCTTTCAATGTAATCGAACCCAAACATTTTCTAAATTTAGTTTGTTTTAATTTAAATGTTATTTGTTTACAAAAATTCACTAAAAAAAAAACTACTTTAACAACAACTTTAGTTACTATCGGGTGGTTAAATTTCAAGGGCCGATGTTGATTTTGAATAAAACACAAACTATTTAGGAAATTATTGTAATTTTATTTTCAAAATATCGGCCAAATGGGCGCCGCGACCACAGCAACACACCTCCATCCGATGGTCCAAATTTACGATGACCCTGAGGCATAATGGAGGTTCTATGCCGTTAATGTGATGAATTATCTCATCCTTTAGCTCTTGAATTGTTGCTGGAATATTGACGTACACCTTTTCTTTCAAATAACCCCAAAGAAAAAAGTCCAACGGTGTCAAATCACATGATCTTGGCGGATAATTGACATCGCCATTACGTGAGATAACACGGCCATTGAATTTGTTGCGCAAAAGAGCCATTGTTTCGATGTGGCAAGTGGCACCGTCCTGCTGAAACCACATATCGTCCACATCCATATCTTCCAATTTGGGCCATAAAAAGTTCATTATCATCTCACGATAGCGAACACCATTCACAGTAACTGCCTGACCGGCTTCAGCTACACTATCGCGAACAGCAGCAATATTTTCTGCAGTACGAGCTGTACGAGCATGCACTGGTGTTGTCACATCTTCTACAGACCCGGTTTGCTCGAATTTTTCCACGATTTTTGCGATTGTACGCACATTTGGACGATCAAATTGACCAAAAAAATCACGAAGTGCACGATATGCATTTTGATTTAAACGCCCATTTTCATAATAAGTCTGGATAACTTTAACACGTTGTTGGATTGTGTATCTCTCCATGGTTCAAATTGAGTAAGTCTGAAATAGAGAAATGTCAAATAAAATTTGGAAAAAAAACTTGGCGTTTAGGTGTGGTTCACATTCAACATCGGCCCTTACAATTTAACCACCCTTTATTAAAAATAAAACCGACATTATCGCTAAAAGCATATCTATAATCATTTACAATAGATTAAAAGTAAACTTTTAAAAAAGTTAACTCAAATACCACTAAAATATGTTTGTCTATGATTACGAGTGTTTAATGTTCTTAACATACACGTGTAAGTCTTTTATTTGTATGGGGGACAAAGATCCCCTGCTGCGATACTATACATTTGATCCAAACTAATACCATTGAACAAAAGATCGGTTGTAGAAGTTTTGAAAGCTATACCATTATAAAAAGATAAACAAAATTATAAAAATATTATCTTCATACGAGTATAGGGGGGAAACTCTTCATGCTGGCATTCTTTTTATGACTAAGGGGGCCCAAGCTCCTGGCTCTTTTGCTCTAAACGTTGCATGTGCTTTGTTTCTTAATCGGTCTGATAAGGGCTTTAAATTGAGCTTAATAAAAAGTATCCGATCAGGAGAAGTTTATGGCGCCATATACTCATTACTTATTATTTTCTCATTTAGTTTCGCTAATATAACATTACCGATTTTTTGCCTATTTGGCGGGTATATTAAGATTGTCATTCCGTTTGTAATTTCCTCAAAAACCAGAGGGATATTTATTCGAATCCTTATGAAATTCTAAGACTATAGAGCAATGTCCGTTTTTCCGTCGTTTAGACGATAACGCCTAAACGGAAATCACATTAATGCTGATAAATTAAACCCAATTGTAATAGTTAAGTTTTAATGCAACTATTAAGTTTTATGCAACTATTGGTCAGTATATCAAATTTTATAGGAATCGGTCCATATTTGACCATAGCTTTCATATAAAAACCATTTCCGGAAACCACTAAAATGCCACAAATAACGGTTAAAAGCTATTAAATTATTAAGCTATGGCCATTAAATTTTGCACAAATAAGTTTTATATAAATAAATACCAGCCAGTGTATACAGTTTTTGGACAATCGGTCAACATTTGGCTATAGTTCTTTTATATAATATTCTCTTGTTATATCTACAATCAAAAAGATTTGGAGGTACCTTCAGTATATTAAGATAGCACCTAGGAAAATAGAACGCTATCAAGTTCAGGCTTTATATACGGTGGATTCATTAGGAACTCCTAACAAAATATATGAACCTGCCATATTTTTTGCCGGATAAAAACCAAATTTTATGAACCACTTAGATACTTTAAAATGTTGTACTATAAACCTACTGCAATCGAATTTAGTACAAAGATTTTACCAAAAATACCAATTAGCGTAAGAAAATTTTTCGAATTCGGTCAACATTTTGAATTAGCTGCACCCTCGTAGATATATATTAAATATGTTTCTAAATTTAACACAACTTGAAGGTGGGTATATATTTAAGATTCGGCACAGCCGAATATAACACTCTTACTTGTTATTTTCTCATTTAGTTTTGGAGATATAATGTTGCCGATTTTTTAACTTTTTGAAACATTTTTACAAACTAAACTGCCGAACTAAGGTATCCCCGATTTCTAAGGTATTCCCTGTTCAAATTTCAGTTCGGTTACATCTGCCTTTTGGTCTGGGCTGTGTTGAATCACTTACTAACGCCAAAGTTTCATATGCTTAGAAAATATATAGATTAGTTAAGAAATACATATGGGGAAGTCCAAGTCAAATCGGACAGTTTGGAAAAAACATTTTTTGATTTTGTTTATTTTTTGCTATGTTGATGCTCCTCCTCAGTAGAACATTTCAGTACCTTTTTAGATTTTTTTGGCTTATGGTTACAGAGATATCGAATTTTGAAAAAATCGCATTATGAAAAAACCATATTCAAATAAATACTCATAACTTCTTTACTATTGTCCCAAATGGAAAAAATTTTGTATTTTTTGCTTTTTTATCAGCTATCTAATAAAAAATATAAAAAAAATTTGCACAGTGGTCTTGGATGGAATTTTCGGGATTTAATATTAAAAAAATTTTTTTTTCAATGTTTGTACTCTTCGATTTTCTTAAAATTTTTTCGTATTAAACTACGATCAATTATAAAAATTTTAAGACCGGTTTGGTAGTGGGATTCGAATATCTACTATTTTATTTTTTATTTTTTAATATTTAAAAAAATAATTTTTTTTGAACCACTGTGCAAAAATTGTATTTATTGTATTTTTGGAGGTAAGTGTACCTATTTATTATACTTTATTCTCGATAATGCAGTTCTAAATTATCCCTGACGTATTTTCCATTTGGAACAATAGTAAAGAAGTTATGAGTATTTATTTGAATATGGTTTTTTCATAATGCGATTTTTTCAAAATTCGATATCTCTGTAACCATTAGCCAAAAAAATCTGAAAAGGTACTGAAATGTTCTACTGAGGAGGAGCATCGACATAGCAAAAAATAAACAAAATCAAAAAATTTTTTTTCCAAACTGTCCGATTTGACTTGGAATTTCCCATATACCTACAGTAACTATTAAAATTTTTATATATCAATTTATATCTTATATTCTTAAACGAGCAATAATTGTATATATATATATATATATATATATATAGAATGGCTATCTCGAAAACGGCTCTAACGATTTTGATAAAATTTGGACAGTGGGTATCTTTTTTGATGTATAGGTCGAAGAAGAAGGGACTTTTGGAACTTTTACCTCTAAGAGGGTAAAAACGGGTAAAAAGTGGAAAAAATTGAAAACGCTATGTCTCCTAAAGTAATAGGTATAGAAACAAAATTAAAATTACGTTTTAAACAGCTTTGAAAATAAGCGGACAGGTGTTTGGTACTTTTTTGAAACTATGTCCGATAGGGGGTAAAAAAGGGTGAAAATAGTTTTCTTGGCACCTTTTTAACAAACTCTTATATTTTAAACTAAAGAATATAGAAAGAAACTTGGTACTGCAATCAATAGATGTAAAAAAAACATGAAACACGTATTTAATACTTTTTTAATTTTGGAGCCAAAATGGGTAAAAAAGGGATAAAATGATAACTTAACATCTCCAAAGTAATATGAATAGGAACATTATACATTATGTTAAATGCGTTTTAAAAAAATGTACCGAATTCAATTGGCACCAAAAAAGTACCAAATATACATATGGAACTTTTAGAAATTAGGGAATAAAAAGGGGGAAAAATTAGTATTATTTTAAACAAATGAATGTTTGTCTGTATGTACGTTCTTTATAGAATAGTAAACTGTGAATTTGATTGTGTTATGCTCTTTAGCGAAGATGTTGTGGATAAGCCGACGAAGGCTTTTTAGTTGGTATGAATAATTTCCGACAGGTGGCGCTACAGAAACTTACTCAAACTCAATTTAATCGTAATCTGTACATGTAATCATGCTACAATCTTTAGCAAAGTTGTTGCACATGAGCCGACGAAGGTTTCTTAGTTGGTATGAAAAAATTTCGACAGGTGGCGCTACTGAAATTTTCTCAAAGTCAATTTAATCGTATGCTGTACATTTAATCATGCTATAATCTCCAGCAAAGTTGTTACGGATAAGCCGAAGAAGGTTTATGAATTGGAATAAGCAAAGTCCGACAGGTGGCGCCACAGAAAACTACTCAAAATGAATTAAATCGTAAACTGTGCATTTGATCAGACTATAATCTTTAGCAAAGTTGTTGCGCATGAGTCGACAGAGGTTTCTATTGATATGAATAATTTCCAAAATTATTCAAAATGAGTTAAACTGTAAACTATGCAAACTATGTGTTGGTCGGACAAAATAAATCAAATAATTCAAAATTAACTGAATATTTCTACAATGTCTTTCCTCTAAATTTATTTTAGCACTTTATAATATAAAATATATAAAAACTTTAAAATTTTCCTCAAAATGCTTATCATAAAGCTCCGAGCAAGGCTCGGTCTACCAGGTACTATACAATTATTGCTCGTTTAAGAATATAAGATAAACAAAATTATAAAAATATTATGCAATCCTTTTTATGACTTAGTGAACCCAAGCTCCTGTTTCTTTTGCTCTAAGCGTTTCATGCGCTTTGTTTCTTAATCTGATTTAGTTTCGTTGATATAACATTACCGATTTTTTGCCTATTTGGCGGTATATTAAGATTGAAAAGAGCTAGATTACTAAAACTTGGCAAATATATTCGTTATTCTTGGAAAATTTTGGTATTGAAATTGGGCAAAATTGATTCACATTTGACCATAGCTCCCGTATAACCTTGTCTAGGTTAATTTGCTAATAAATGACAAATTATAATAGTTGTGATGATAAAATTTGGTATCTGAAAGTTTTTCATAAGCGCGAAGCAGCATATAGAATTTCATCGAAATCGGTTCACATTTAACCATAGCTCCCATACAAAACACAGCCTAAATTCCACCATACATACACTTGAATGCCAATAAATGATAAACTGCTATAGCTATGGCCACTAAATTTAGCACAAGAAAGTCTTATATGAATACCAGCCAGTGTGCCAAATTTTGTTACAATCGGTCACCATTTGACCATAGCTCCCATATAAAAAACACCAAAATACCAAAAGTAATGAAAAAGGGGTTTATGTCCGTTTGTCCGTCAGATAAAAGAGCGATAGCGCCTTAACGAAATGAGCTAGAGGGACAAAAGTTTACAAAAGTATTTTCGATATCTTGGGAGAGTTGTGTATGGAAAATGGGCGAAATCGGCTCACATTTAGTTAGAGCTCACATTTAGTTAGAGCTATATATAAACGCGCACCGGAAATCACATTAATGCTGATAAATTAAACCCAATTGTAATAGAAATAACAACTTAATTTAGAGAATTAAGTTTTATGCAACTATTGGTCAGCATATCAAATTTTATAGGAATCGGTCCATATTTGACCATAGCTTTCATATAAAAACCATTTCCGGAAACCACTAAAATGCCACAAATAACGGTTAAAAGCTATTAAATTATTAAGCTATGACCATTTAATTTTGCACAAATAAGTTTTATATAAATACCAGCCAGTGTATACAGTTTTTGGACAATCGGTCAACATTTGGCTATAGTTCTTTTATATAATATTCTCTTGTTATATCTACAATCAAAAAGATTTGGAGGTACCTTCAGTATATTAAGATAGCACCTAGGAAAATAGAACGCTATCAAGTTCAGACTTTATATACGGTGGATTCATTAGGAACTCCTAACAAAATATATGAACCTGCCATATTTTTTGCCGGATAAAAACCAAATTTTATGCAAAGTAAATACTAGGGAAGCCACTTAGATACTTTAAAATGTTGTACTATAAACCTACTGCAATCGAATTTAGTCCAAAGATTTTACCAAAAATACCAATTAGCGTAACAAAATTTTTCGAATTCGGTCAACATTTTGAATTAGCTGCACCCTCGTAGATATATATTAGATATGTTTCTAAATTTAACACAACTTGATGGTGGTTATATAAGGTTCGGCACAGCCGAATATAACACTCTTACTTGTTATTTTCTCATTTAGTTTTGGAGATATAATGTTGCCGATTTTTTAATTTTTGAAACATTTTTACAAACTAAACTGCCGAACTAAGGTATCCCCGATTTCTAAGGTATTCCCTGTTCAAATTTCAGTTCGCATACATCTGCCTTTTGGTCTGAGCTGTGTTGAATCACTCACTAACGCCAAAGTTTCATATGCTTAGAAAATATATAGATTAGTTAAGAAATACATATGGGGAAGTCCAAGTCAAATCGGACAGTTTGGAAAAAAAATTTTTTGATTTTGTTTATTTTTTGCTATGTTGATGCTCCTCCTCAGTAGAACATTTCAGTACCTTTTTAGATTTTTTTGGCTTATGGTTACAGAGATATCGAATTTTGAAAAAATCGCATTATGAAGAAACCATATTCAAATAAATACTCATAACTTCTTTACTATTGTTCCAAATGGAAAAAAAATTTTTTGTATTTTTTGCTTTTTTATCAGCTATCTAATAAAAAATATAAAAAAAATTTGCACAGTGGGCTTGGATGGAATTTTCGGGATTTAATATTTAAAAAATTTATTTTTCAATGTTTGTACTCTTCGATTTTCGTATTAAACTACGATCAATTATAAAAATTTTAAGACCGGTTTGGTAGTAGGATTCGAATATCTACTATTTTATTTTTTATTTTTTAATATTTAAAAAAATATTTTTTTTTGAACCACTGTGCAAAAATTGTATTTATTGTATTTTTGGAGGTAAGTGTACCTATTTATTATACTTTATTCCCGATAATGCAGTTCTAAATTATCCCTGACGTATTGTACTTTTCGATTTTCTTTAAAATTTTTTGCATTAAACTACGATAAATTAAAAAATTTTAAGGTAGTGGGATTCGAATAAGTACAATATTTTTTTTATTTTTTAAATTTTGGCAAGAAAATATTTTTTCCTATAAACCACTGTGCATTATATGTTAATTCACCAAAAAAAAAGTAAAGAAAGTAAAATTTATTAATTTTTGTTTTGCTTTTTATTTAGGAATTTATTTTAAACATTTTACAAATTTTTTCGTTTTTCGATCTCGAAAATTGTTTGGCAATTATTGTACCAGCATTAGTGGGTTTTACTGAATGAAGTTTTTGTGTGCCCGGAATAGGCTTAGCCATTTCATATCTCAAATTCAAATTTTCCTTCGTATTTAAATATTCCTGTTCTGGAGAAAATATAATTTTAATATTTGGCAGGTTATTTGGCTCGGATGCCCATTCATACAATTCCAGAGCTGTACTTATTTGGTTATCAATTTGTCTCTGAAGACTTGCTCTACCGGCCATTCTTTTCAGTGTGTCTCCAACACCGTCACATGGACCCTTGCCATGTGCTGTTGCAAAAAAGTGCCATTCAGCAGCAATCTTAAAATCTTCCTTGTGGTAATATATGTTGACAAAATTTTTAAAATTTTTGAATTGCTGCGGAGCGCAATACATATTTTAACTAGCAACGCTCATAGCCAACAACAAATAAACCAGAATTTACAGCTATCACCAATAAGTAAACAATACGTCAGGGATAATTTAGAACTGCATTATCGAGAATAAAGTATAATAAATAGGTACACTTACCTCCAAAAATACAATTTTTGCACAGTGGTTCAAAAAAAATTATTTTTTTAAATTTTAAAAAATAAAAAATAAAATAGTAGATATTCGAATCCCACTACCAAACCGGTCTTAAAATTTTTATAATTGATCGTAGTTTAATACGAAAAAATTTAAAGAAAATCGAAGAGTACAAACATTGAAAAAAAATTTTTTAAATATTAAATCCCGAAAATTCCATCCAAGCCCACTGTGCAAATTTTTTTTACAATTTTTATTAGATAGCTGATAAAAAAGCACAAAATACAAAAAAAAATTTTCCATTTTTAACAATAGTAAAGAAGTTATGAGTATTTATTTGAATATGGTTTTTTCATAATGCGATTTTTTCAAATTTCGATATCTCTGTAACCATTAGCCAAAAAAATCTGAAAAGGTCCTGAAATGTTCTACTGAGGAGGAGCATCAACATAGCAAAAAATAAACAAAATCAAACAATTTTTTTTCCAAACTGTCCGATTTGACTTGGAATTCCCCATATACCTATAGTAACTATTAAAATTTTGATATATCAATTTATATCAAATATTGATTTCAAAAGTAAGATAATTTGTTTATTTCAAATCACTTATTTGTAGTTGAAGTCATTACACCAAATTTTTATTGTTTTCTTATGAAATGTAAGTTCAAAATTCTATTTTATAGAGATTACTATGTTTCAAGGTCGTACGGCGATAAGAACTTTAGTAGCTCACGTACAAACATGTATGATCAGCTGACAAGTGTTAGATACATGAAACGCGCTCTAATTTTTTTTTTTCAAAGTAAATCTAAACAATTTGGTTTATTATTGTAAAAACAAATAAAAAAATAAGTAATAGTGTTTAGTATATTCAGCTGAGCCGAATTTTATATACCCACCACCAAATTGTTTTGAATTTAGAAACATATATCACATACGAGGGTGCAGCTAATTTAAAATGTGGACCGAATTCGAGAAACTTTGATATGCTTGTTGGTAAAATCTTTGGACTAAAGTCGGTTGCAGTAGCTTTATAGTTTAACATTTCCTGGTATTTGCTTTGCACTAAATTTGGTCTCATAACCGTATATAGTTATGGGCATAGCTTTACATTAAAAATCTGTTAAATACTTTTCGTTCTGCTTAATAGTTAGGCCAAACACTTTTAAAGTAATACTGCAGGTCCATATATTTTGTTAGGAGTTCCTAATGCATCCAACGTATATAAAGTCCGGACTTGTATCTCCAAATCTTTTTGATTCTAGATATAATAAAAAGGGGATATTACGTATGTAAGAGCTATAGCCAAATGTTGACCGATTGTCGCAAATTTTTACATACTGGCTGGTATTTTATATTCTTAAACGAGCAATAATTGTACATATATATATATATAGAATGGCTATCTCGAAAACGGCTCTAACGATTTTGATAAAATTTGGACAGTGGGTATCTTTTTTGATGTATAGGTCGAAGAAGAAGGAACTTTTGGAACTTTTACCTCTAAGAGGGTAAAAACGGGTAAAAAGGGGAAAAAATCGAAAACGCTATGTCTCCTAAAGTAATAGGTATAGAAACAAAATTAAAATTACGTTTTAAACAGCTTTGAAAATAAGCGGACAGGTGCTTGGTACTTTTTTGAAACTATGTCCGATAGGGGGTAAAAAAGGGTGAAAATAGTTTTTTTGGCACCTTTTTAACCCACTCTTATATTTTAAACTAAAGAATACAGAAAGAAACTTGGTACTGCAATCAATAGATGTAAAAAAAACATGAAACACGTATTTGGTACTTTTTTGATTTTGGAGCCAAAATGGGTAAAAAAGGGATAAAATGATAACTTAACATCTCCAAAGTAATATGAATAGGAACATTATACATTATGTTAAATGCGTTTTAAAAAAATGTACCGAATTCAATTGGCACCAAAAAAGTACCAAATATACATATGGAACTTTTAGAAATTAGGGAAAAAAAAGGAGGAAAAATTAGTATTATTTTAAACAAATGAATGTTTGTCTGTATGTATGTTCTTTATAGAATAGTAAACTGTGAATTTGATTGTGTTATGCTCTTTAGCAAAGATGTTGCGGATAAGCCGACGAAGGTTTTAAAGTTGATAAGACTAATTTCCGACAGATGGCGCCACTGAAAATTACTAAAAATTAATTAAATCGTAAACTGTACATTTGATCATGCTATGATCTTTAGCAAAGTTGTAGCGCATGAGCCGACGAAGGCTTTTTAGGTGGTATGAATAATTTCCGACAGGTGGCGCTACAGAAACTTACTCAAAGTCAATTTAATCGTAATCTGTACATTTAATCATGCTACAATCTTTAGCAAAGTTGTTGCACATGAGCCGACGAAGGTTTCTTAGTTGGTATGAAGAAATTTCGACAGGTGGCGCTACTGAAATTTACTCAAAGTCAATTTAATCGTATGCTGTACATTTAATCATGCTATAATCTTCAGCAAAGTTGTTACGGATATCTTAGGTTTATGAATTGGAATAAGCAAAGTCCGACAGGTGGCGCCACAGAAAACTACTCAAAATGAATTAAATCGTAAACTGTGCATTTGATCAGACTATAATCTTTAGCAAAGTTGTTGCGCATGAGTCGACAGAGGTTTCTGTTGATATGAATAATTTCCAAAATTATTCAAAATGAGTTAAACTGTAAACTATGCAAACTATGTGTTGGTCGGACAAAATAAATCAAATAATTCAAAATTAACTGAATATTTCTACAATGTATTTCCTCTAAATTTATTTTAGCACTTTATAATATAAAATATATAAAAACTTTAAAATTTTCCTCAAAATGCTTATCATAAAGCTCCGAGCAAGGCTCGGTCTACCAGGTACTTTATATAAAGCTTATTTATGCAAAATTTAGTAACCATATCATAGTTTTAAATTTAATAGCTTTTAACTGGCCTTTGCTACATTTTTTCGTTTCCGGGAGTTGTTTTTTTATGAAAGCTATAGTCAAATATGGACCGATTCCTATAAAATTTGATAAACTGACCAATAGTTGCATAAAACTTCTCTATTCTAAATTATGTCGTCATAGCTATTACAATTGTATTCAATTTATCAGCATTACTGTGATTCCTGGGGCGGGGTTATATGGGAGCTCTAACTGAATTAGAACCGATTTCGCTCATTTTCACAACTTTTTCAAGATATCGAATATACTTTTGTAAAATTTTGTAACTCCAGCTGTTTTCGTTAAGGCGCCATCGCTCTTTTATCTGACTCACATAAACCGTCCTTTTCTATTGTATCTTTGTGTTTCCGTAAGTTTTTTATATGGGAGCTATAACCAAATAGCGACCGATTGTAAAAATTTGCCACACTGGTTGGTACTTACATAAGACTTTTTTGTGCTAAATTTAGTGGCTATAACTATTACAGTTTATCATTTATTGGCATTTTAGTGTATTTATGGTGGAATTTAGGCTGTTTTCGTAGGTTTTTTTGTTTGGAAGCTATGGTTAAATAAAAACCGATTTTGATGAAATTTTCATTTTATATGCCTAGTACTTACATAAAACTTCTACATTCCAAATTTCATCATCAAAGCTATAATAATTTGTCATTTATTAGCAAAAAAGCGATTAGCCTAGGCGAGGTTATACGGCAGCTATGGTCAAATGTGAACCGATTTTCCTCAATTTAAATACCAAGATTTTTCGGGAAATGAGGATTATCTTTGTCAAGTCTCAGTTTCCTAGCTCTTTTTGTTTAGGCCCTATCGTGCTTTCAAAAGTAAGACAGATGGTCATCACTCAATCGTCTAAGATTTTATAGGGATTGAAAATATATATCCCTTTTGGTTTTTGAACCAATATTTAGGAAATTACAATTGGAATGACAATCTCAATTCTTTTTGATGGTGGATATAACTACTATATATTTAGTTAAGTTCAATTACGAAGATCCTTGAGAATTGCCCGAACAGTGAAATTGTTATTGCTGGTGATTTCAATGTTCACAACTCGTCCTAGCTTCGCCATTCTAGCCACCCAACTTCTGTGCTATTCGCCGCGCATAATCACCTAGCGCAACTGGCGAATGAACCAAGGCATATCTCATGTATTGATGGACACAAACAAATTAACCCTTGACCTTTTCCTTACTTCATTGTACCATTTCCACCTCTTTTTCGTTCTCCGGACTTCGGAAACGCTTAACAAACACCCACGAAATGCTTAACTTATTTGTACGAAAAAGTCGTTAGGCTGAGCTCAACAAATTTTGTAGCCCTTTTGACTGGATACTTTGTTTTCTTCACAATAATGTCAGTGCCTCGGCTGAAATGATGTCTAATGTTCTTAAGCTGGGAATGAAAATGTTCATTCCAGCGAAAAATATTTCGATTAATCAGACGTGCAGCCAGATCCCGAGAGGTTGCTTTTAGTAACTGGCGTAATAACAAAATCCAGTTACTGATTTGCAGCGCAAACAGGAAAGGCGTACGTAAGCCAAAGTATTAAGGCGTGAAAAGCTCTGTACGAGCACGCCTTCGTACTAAAATTTTTGCTGCTCATCGGGGCAGCAAGAATTTCTGGTCATTCGTTAAAGGAGTCAAAAATAATGGTAGTTCTTCAATTTCTTATCATTTAAAGAATGGTCAAACATTCACAGACCCGGTTGATAAAGCTAAACTTTTAGCTGAATTATTTGCAAGCAATTCTCGCTTGCCGGAAAGCACCCAACCTCTACCTGAGCTCGAAAGAATATATGTAACTATACCAAAGATATTTTTTAGCGCTAGTGCTAAAAAACGGGTTTTAGCGGATCTCAATATAAATAAGTCTCTAGAGCCGGATGGCACTCCAGCACTGGTCTTGAAGCAATGCTATTCGACGCTTGTGCTTCCATTAGCTAACCTTTTCAGCACCTTGTACTATGCCGGTATATTTCCTCGGTACTGGAAGGTTGCTATTGTTACGCCAATTTATAAAAAGAGGAGGCTAACAACCCTAAAAATTACCGCCCAATAGCAATTTGTTCTTCACTCTCCAAAGTTTTGGAGATTATGGTAAATCACCATCTTGTTAAATATCTAGAGTCTAACAACCTACTAAGCGACCGCCAGTATGGATTCCGTAGGGGACGATCTACGGAAAACCTGCCTTCCTATCGGAAAAATGGTGTCAATCAATACAACGTTTTGGCGTAAGTTAAGTTATGGCTCTAAATATTTTCAAGGCGTTTGATAGAGTATGGCACGAAGCACTTCTATCAAAACTAATTGCCGACAACATTCCAATTGGAACAAGGGGTACTTCTCTCAGACAATGAGCTGTATCCGATTCTATTTTTAGACTCATTGAAAGGGACCTACGTTTTAACTCCGGCTCCGAACGGCAAATGCATTAGTTAGAGAAGTTTTACATAGCCTAATACTCAATAACCAGTGGCTAGCTGAGTTATGAGGTGAACCGCCGCTTTTTTTTTTGAAAATTTATTTTTTCAAGTAAGTCTGGCCAGGTATCGAACTTGGGCCTCTGGTATGCTAGGCGGATGACTAACCTGCTATACCACGGCGGTCACACATTGCCTTTGGTGTCGGTAATAATTTCTCTCGATTTATATCAAGCTTCCTCAGAGATCGCACTATAAAAGTTGTTATAGATGGCTTCTCTTCAGACGAGTTCAAGATTAATTCAGGGGTACCCCAAGGTTCTGTTCTTTCTCCTATTCTATTTCATATCTATATAAATGACCTTCTACGTCAAATTTCCAATCCTAGCTACTCTTTTGCAGATGATAGTAACATTTGCCATTCATATTCATTCAACTGTAATCCAAGCCTCCTTGAGGTTAGCGCTATGAGACAAAACATGAACATCCGATTAAGAAACAATTTCAGAACGGGGTCGTGCGAATAGAGTTGATTTTAATGCGCGGAAAACTCAATGTTGTATGCTTACGCATAAACGCACGGGAAACCATGTTACTTCATCTATGGAAATTCAATGTGATGTGCTTTGGACAAAGCATATCTTTCAAGTGTCGAAAGAAGCATTCAAATGCCTCTGTTTTCTTAAACGGTGCAATAGATACTTCACTTCTCCTTACTCCTTACTATTTACACCGACCGATGTCTCTCATGTATGGACCGGTGCTTGAAAAAGAGGGCGAAAGTCCTCACCGGTGACAGTAGAGTATCCAACTCTATTGATTCACTGGAGCACCGCCGCAATGTGAGTTGTGTCACACTGTTCTATCGTTACTACTTTGGAATGTGCTCTAACGAACTCAGGGAACTCGTTCCCGAAACAGAGAAAGTTCGTTCTTTAGCCGTACAGTTCGTATGTGGAATTCGCTTCCAGCAGGAATTTTCTCTGTCAGTTGCAATATAGGTAAATTCAACTCAAGTTTCCACAAACACTACTCCATCTATCATCCTTCCCATAACCTATTTTTCTAGTTCCAACACAATGCATCGCATAAGTAGGGGTCATCCCTTGAGGACTGGTCCTAAATTAAAAAAAAAAAAAAACAAGTAAGAACGTGCTATAGTCGGTCAAGCCCGACCATACGACACCCTTCACCCTTAAGGTCGAAGGTGTTCTTTTTTCTGTATAAAGACAAATATTTGCTAAATTTTGCCTTCATACAAACATTTTTTCAAAACTTATATATTTAAGATGTTTCCGTCATTTGGACTTATATGTCCAACCGCAAGGAAATGTCGGAGAATAAAACCAAGCATACCATTTTGATAGTCTTGGACCAAATTTAAAAAAAAATGCGATGATTTTTAAAAATCTGATTTTTATTTTTTATAAAAAAAAAATAACAGTTATTGTTTGATTTTTATTTTTTTGAGCAGAAATTAAACTTATTTTTGGACTTTTATTTTTTCGAGCAAGATAAAAGTTATTTTTTAATTTTTATTTTTTCGAGCAAAAATAACAGTTATTTTTGACTTTTGTTATTTCGATCATGAATAAAAGTTATTTTTGGACTTTTTTTTTCGAGCAGAAATAAAAGTTATTTTTGGACTTTTATTTTTTCGAGCAGAAATAAAAGTTATTTTTGGGTTTTCAACCCCAATTATTATTGCAAAACTCAACTTCATTAATTTTTTAGCCTATGCAAATTATTTTCACCGAAAAATTACCTATGTTTAACAAAAATTTTCAATGAATTTATCATGAATTTGAACAAAAATAACTTTTATTTCCGCTCGAAAAAATAAAAGTCAAAAAATAACTTTTATTTCCGCTCGAAAAAATAAAAGTCAAAAAATAACTTTTATTCATGCTCGAAATAATAAAAGTCAAAAATAACTGTTATTTTTGCTCGAAAAAATCAAACTTTAAAAATAACTTTTATTTTTGCTTGAAAAAATAAAAGTGAAAAATAACTGCTTTTTTATCGAAAAAATAAAAGTCAAAAAATAGCTTTTATTTTCTGACTTTTACGATAAAAGTTATAGCAGTTACGGTCCCTGAAAAATAAACTTAAAATGCCTATTATCTTCGGATTTACGAGAGTTTTAGTGATTTTTGTCTCATTTGGTGAGTTTTGACAGAAGAGTTTGTATGGGAGCTATGCTCAAATGTGGACCGATTTCAACGAAATTTGGTTTTATTTTACATAAGCAGTACTTGTTTTAAATTTCATTAAAAATATTGATATTTGTGGCCAATATATCAATTTCGGGAAGTGGGACCTATAGGAGGTAGTATAAATAATGGACCGCTTTTGACGAATTTCAATAGCCGTGCTTCCACTATCAAAAAAATGATCTGTGCCAAATTTCATCAAATTATCTTTATAATTGCGACCTGTACTTTGATAACATGGTGTACATGGGGGTCTAGACGGACGGACGGACTGACATCGCCAAATCGACTCAGAAAGTGATTCTAAACCTATTGGTGTACTGAAAGGTAGGCCTAAGATAAATATTTCTGTGAGTTACATACATCAGCACAAACTTATAAAACCCTTTCCACTTATGGTGGTGAAGGGTATAAAAATTAAATCGATTAATGGTGTAATTCTGAGTCGATCTGTAAACTATGCGTTACAAACAACAGTACAAACCCAATATGACCTATTAACTTACAGTGGGAAAGGGAATAACTACTCAAGAAGTGATAATATGTCGATCGGTATCAGAGCGTAACAAACATAAACACAAACTGATAACACCCTTACAATCTCTGGTAGAGAAGGGAATATAAATAAATACTTGTCTAAGACAACAAGTGAGTAATTATGTTTATGTCTATAGAAAGTGAAATCTTTTAATTGTATAAAATACAAAGTTTTTGGACAATAGCAATACAAATCTAACAAGAGTCCGAACAAGATCACTGGCCGGCATTTTCAATTGGCTTTAAAAAAAAACGAATCAACAAAATGAATCAGGCCAGTCTATATCATAAGGCCAATAAAGTGCAGAGACACGATTCTGAACAGATCATTCGGGAATTCTCGGGCAAACTACAATGGCGCTTAGATGGAAGCGATAGTTTATTGGATGTTGGTTGCGGTCCGGGAGATGTTCTAATGGATTTTCTTTATACTATAATGCCTCCAAATTTTGAACGTGTGGTAGGTGTGGATATATCAGCACAAATGGTGGACTATGCTAAAGATGTTTATAAAACCAAAGAGAAATGTGATTTTATAGTATTCGATATAGGTACAGAAAATGATATACCAAATAATTTGAGTGGACAATTTGATCATATAACTTCGTTCTATTGCTTACACTGGGTAAAAGATCAAAAGTAGGAAGTATAGAGTTACTTTAATTAACATTATGGGACTAAATTTAAACTATTTCCAGGCAATCTTTAAACAACATTTTCCAACTTCTCAAAAACGAAGGCGGTGATTGCCTCTTAGTGGTATTGGCCCAACATCCTATCTTTGATGCTTATAAAGTTCTAGCGAAATCTCCCAAATGGTCTAAGTACATGACGAATTTGGAACATTTAACTACCCCCTGGCAGTTTGTACCCGATCGTAGATTAAGATATGCTTCATTGCTAAATGAGGTGGGATTTTCCGATATTCAAGTTGAGGAAAGAACTTTGTGTTTTGACTATAAGAATATAGAAGCATTTAAGGGTAAAAAAAACAAGCTAAGATGATAAGCCATAAATAATTAATTTGCTTTCTTTTCCAGATAACTTTAAAGCCGTAAATCCATTTATAGATCACATGCCTCAAGAATTGCATGGCTTGTATTTGGAAGAACTAACAAATGCATTTCTTAGTTTAGATCTCAACAAAAATGATGATTCAAAGAAATTTAATATGCCTTATAAGTTATTAGTTATCTATGCCAAAAAACCACCCGTAGATGGCTTCAAAATTTAATTTTAATTATTTAAGTTTAAACTATTTGTATAAACAAATATACTCGTGTGTATGTATAAAACAAATATAAATTTTATCTTTTAGAAAATAGTTTTTTTTATGAACACAATTTAGTTCTAAATTTGGGACTGAAGACACGCGTCTCGAGGCTATAAAAAAATTTATAGAGAATTTAAAATAATAACAAACAAGTATTATCGGCCAAAGTTGGGTCGTTTTTTATACCCACCATCAAAAAGAATGGGGGGTATATTGAGATTGCCATTCCGTTTGTAATTTCCTTAATATTGACTCAAAAATCAAAAACGATATATGTATATTCGGAATCCTTATGAAATTCTAAGACGATTGAGCGATAGAGGTCACTGAAACGAAAGGATAGAGGTCACTGAAATTTGGCACAAATATTCTTCATTTCTCGGAAAATTTTGATATTGAAATCGGGCAAAATCGGTTCATATTTGACCATAGCTCCTTGAGAAATTATAACAGCTATGATGACAAAATTTGGTATCTAGAAGTTTTACTAGGCATCATATAAAATTTCATCGAAATCGGTTCACATTTAGCTATAACTCCCATACAAAAAACTTGCTGAAACAGCTTAAATTCCACATGAAATACACTTAAATGCCAATAAATGATAAACTGTAATAGCTTTGCCCACTAAATTTAGCACAAGGAAGTTTTATGTGTTTGTCACAATCGGTCACTATTCGACCATAGCTCCCATATAAAAAACTTACGGAAACACAAAAATACAAAAAGTCCGTCAGACAAAAGCGCTATAACCCCTTTACGAAAAATCTGTTTAAATCACGATAACGCCAAAGCGAAATGAGCTAGGTTACTGAAACTTGGCAAAGATATTCTTCATTTCTGGGAAAATGTTCGTATCGAAATTGGGCAAAATCGGTTCACATTTGACCATAGCTCCCGTATAACTTCGTCTAGGCTAATCGCTTATTTGCTAATAAATGGCAAATTATGACAGCTATGATGATAATATTAAGAACATAGAAGTTTTACATAATTATTATGCAGTACATAAAATTTCATTGAAATCGGTTCACATTTACCCATAGCTCCCATACAAAAAACTTATGAAAACAGCCTAAATTTCACCTAAAATACACTTAAATGCCAATAAATCCAAAACTGTAACAGATGTCAATGCCAGCTAGCGTACAAAATTTTGTCACAATCGGTCACCATTTGACCATAGCTCCCATGTAAAAAAGTTACGGAAACACAAAAATACAAGAAGAAAAGGGGGTTTATGTCCGTCTGTCCATCAGATAAAAGCGTGATAGCGCCTTAACGAAAAGAGCTAGAGGCACAAAATTTTACAAAAGTATTTTCAATATCTTGAAAAAGTTGTGTATTGAAAACGGATGAAATCGGTTCACATTTAGTTAGAGCTCCCATATAACCCCGATCCGGGAAACATATTAATGCTGATAAAGTTTTTTTAAGGCCAGTTAAAAGCTATTAAATTAGAAACTGTGATAGCTATGGCCACCAAATTTTGTATAAATAAGCTCTATATAAAATCCAGTGTCCGATGTGTAAAATTTTGTGACAATCGGTTAACATTCGGCTATAGTTCTTATATATATAGAATCCCCTTTTTATACAAACCATCAAAACGAATGGGGTATATTGAGATTGTCATTCCGTTTGTAATTTCCTTAATATTGGCTCAAAAATTAAAAATTCTGAATCCTTATGAAATTCTAAGACAATTGAGCGATGTCCGTCTGTCTGTATGTTGAAATCACGATAACGCCTAAACAAAAGGAGATAGCTCACTGAACCAAAGCTCCCGTATAACCTCGCCCACGCCAATCGCATTTTTTAATAAATAACAAAATATAATAGCTATGATGACAAAATTTGGTATATAGAAGTTTTACAATCCTAGGCAGCATATAAAATTTCATCAAAATCGGTTTACATTTAGTCATAGCTCCCATACAAAAAAACTTACAGAAATAGCTAAATTTCACCTAAAATATGTAAGTGTCAATAAGCTAATAAATCCAAAACTATAACAGATATAAGCACTAAATTTAGCACAAAGAAGTCTTATGTCTATGCCAACCAGTGTGCAAAATTTTGTTACAAACGGTCACCATTTGACCATAGCTCCCGTATAAAAAACTTAAGAAAACACAAAAATTCAAAAAAAAGGGTGTTTATGTCCGTCTGTTCGTCAGATTAAAGCGCAATAGCACCTTAACGAAAAGAGCTGGAGCAAGAAAATTTTATAAAACTATTTTCGATATGTTAAAGGTGTTGTGTACTAAAAATGGGCGAAATCGGTTCACATTTAGTTAGAGCTCCCATATAACCCTGCCCCGGGAAAAACATTAATGCTGATAAATTGAATACATTTGCATTACCGGGCATGGCTCCCTTAATGAATTCCTGCATAAGCGTACGTTGAGTGATACTGCTGAGTGTGATTGTGGGTCAGAATGTGAGGATTGGAAGCATGTGTTGTGTGAATGCCCGTTTTACTCGGACATAAGAAATTTAGAAGCTTGGGGGTAGTTAGGACTCAGGACGGTTACGATGTGAGTGGGGTGCTTTGCACCCAGGAAAGGGTGAGAAGTGTGGCTGAATATGTGTTAGAGGTTTTCAGTAGGCGAGGAATTCGTTCTTCAAGTGCTAGGCAGTAATACAATTTTGGGTGAATAGGCTCCCTTGGGGTCCGACTCGGCCCTCCCGGTGTTCTTGGGAGAATACCTGGTCTTCTGGGGCTGAGATGGATCCCGGGTAGCCTTTTCATTCCCAAAAATGTGTTCGAGATATATAAGGTGGTCATGTGTTGTGTGAATGTGTGTGTGAGGGAACCAGTCTCTAGCCTTTTTTGGGGGCATTTACTGGTAGTGGCTTATCCACGAAGTCCGACCAGAGACTTTGTCTGGTACCACGGGAGTCAGAAGCCCCTGGAATTTCGGTTCCAGTCTGACTATTGGTGTGGCCCCAGTTGGGAGCATCGTGGTGGCTGTGGTTATACCCAAAATCGCGGGTAGAACGTAAGTTCGATGTGGAGTTGCATTGCAACCGGGTGCCGTACCCATAGACCGGAAGGAGGTTAGATAGCTCCGCCCCCACCAAAGGGGAAACCTTGTCCAAAAAGCATGGTTTCAATTTGGTACGGATGTATATCCGGGCGCTAGTGGACGTATTTTACCACCCGGTGTTGAGAGCACCGTGGAATAGGCCTGTACGGTAGTGTGTCCACGTAAAACCTCGACTTTCATAGCTTTCATATTAAAAACACTCCCGGAAACCAAAAAAAAAAATGTAGCAAAGTCCAGTTAATATTAAATTAGAAATATGACAGCTAAAACCACTAAATTTCGCAGGAATAAGCCCTATATAAATACCAGCCAGTGTGTAAAATTTTGTTACAATCGGTCAATATTTGGCCATAATTCTTATATGTATCACATCCCCTTTTTATATCTACAATCAAAAAGATTTGGAGGTGCGTTCAGTATATTAAGATTGCACCAAGGAAATTAGATAGCTATCAATCAATGTCCAAACTTTTTATAAGGTAGATGCATTACTATCAACGTGTTTGACCTAATAAGATAGTTAGCGCAACGAAAAGTATTTAACCCTTTGTGTGCGGCTAACAAAAAACACCTTCTATTGCGGTGCAAGACATCTGGTTACCTATATAAAGGTTAAGTAGAAACAAATATTTGTTGCATTATTTTAGAGATCTAAGCATAGCTAAGAATACAAAAATAGATTTACAGTCTTATAAAACATCTACAATACAAATTTGGTATATCTTAAACTTTGAAACTGCAACATCTCCCATACCTCATTTACAAACAAAGTACAAAAGCGGTCGCTTACTCGCGGGGCCATCTGATAGGAAATTGTTATATACCCAGCAAAACTTTGGTAATGGCAAGTACTCTGATAACTGGTTACCTTGTAACGACTACAACATACCATCCGAATAAATAATAAGTTATTACAGAAGTACTTATTTGTAATTAAGATGGTAATTTAAACTGAATGGCCCCGGTTTAAGTCCCACCAAGGGCAACAATTTTTTTTTAGTTTTTTTTTTATTAAAAGAGTCTTTTTAAATGATTTTTGAATTTTAAGAACTTAAATATTATCTTCTGTAAAAAAAATTTGTTAAACTAACTCACGTTAATGAAAAAATACCATCATGACTCAATTTTGATTATGTAGGGGATGTCGAATACCAAACACGATTCTAATTGGTCTTAACTTGGTAAGCCCAACTTATCTGGGTCATCCTTAATCTCAACTGTGGACACACACCGCCTCATGGTATCACCCGGGGAGCTAGTTTAACACCCATTAATATTGTGAGTTAACATGTTCCGAGAGTTGTCCCATAAGATCGATAAAAATGGGTTAGGATTACGGGCTAGTAACCCTCTCTTGAAAAAAATACAATGAAGAGGATAAAATTAGAATTGAAATGTCCCACTACCTAATGTTAGAGAAGGATGTCCGAAACTTCGATAGAAAGACCAAGTAGAGGAACATTTTTCAAAGCTTGGCCTATAAAATTGGAGAATATTCGCACAAGATCGAAATCCATGGAATTCTAAAATATGCTCGGACTTTGACCTTAACAGATTGTAACATTTAAGTAAGTAAGAGTCAATCTTATGTAAAAACATATACAAAAAAGAAGATTTAAATTGTTTAAGTTTTAAAATAATTTTAAAAAAGTTTTAACATAATTACAAAAAATCGTATAAAAATATTTTTCCAAAAATTACAACAAAGCAAAAAGAAAAAACAGGGAAAAACAAAGTTATTTTCACATGATTTTGGATCTAAAAATAAAAATTGTTTATATTAATTATAAGCTGCTAAGTTTTCAACATATGAAGTAGCTCAGTGGAAGAGTCTCTGCCTAGCAGTCGGAGGGTCTGGGTTCGAGCCCCCATGGGATCATAAAAAAATTTTGTATTTCGTTTAAAAATATATGTTTTTAATAAAACAACAACAAAAAAGTTGTTGCTGTTGTTGTTGTTGCTTTCAAATTGCTTACCCAAGTCATTACTTTTCTGCAATTGGTAAGTACTTGCCTCCAATGACATCCCCATGTTAATGTAATGACTTAAACAGCGAATGAGTAAGTAGTTCGTGTTTAATAGTTTAACTGTTTAACTCATTATTTGGTTATGAAAAGTTTTACTGGGTATGTACTCAGCTTCGTTTCAAGCTACTAAAAACTTTAAAAAATATACTTGCATTTAACGCTTTCCCATATAAAACACGTCAAAGTATCTGGGTACCTTGGTACGCAGTCAAGGGTTAAAGAGTGTTTAAAATGAAACGGCCTCTCAGGCCAATTACAAAAAAAAATTTGGGCTCTCGGCTGCAAAATAACAAAATTATTTGAAAGTTAGTAGATGGTGGTGGTGGGTATATAAGAGTCGGCACAGCCGAATGTAAACCTCTTACTTGTTTTTATTTCATATTTTTTAAGAGAGATCTATTATACAATTACGTCCATTAAATTACTCTTAAAAGTTAAGAATTGTGGAAAAAATCTGACGTATTGACCAAAAATATAGGTCAGAAAATCTATAAAAACACGATATTTTTTAGTCAAACTATAACATATTAATGAAAGATTGTTAGGTAAAATTCTAAAATTAATTGCCAGACGAAATTGCGTAAGGTTTCGCTGAAACGTTCCTTTTTAAGTGCCACTTTTGTCACGTTCGATTTACAGCTTATTTTTCAATTCTTTTATTTTATTCGAGAACTTTTATATAAATTACAATGTTTGCTATTAGCTAAAGTTTAGGATTAAGTCGAAACTGAAAGTACTTTAAGTTTCATCGCTTTTATCACGTTCAACATCAGGGATTTACCCATAAATGCATAGAGAACTAAGATAACCTCTTGTGTTTTCTACTAACTTTTTAAAATTATTTCTGTTATTACTATTAAGACATGGATTTTCACGAAAAACTATTATTTTTATATGAAAGAAAGAAGAACCGGTTCCAAAGATATGACAAAATCAATGGAATAGATTCAAAATTGAATAATTTTATAAAAATATATAACAAAATGTCATATCACCTTTTTTATTTATTTGCATTTAAGTGTTTTTTTTGGGCTTGAGCTTATATGGGAGCTTTTGTGCAGTATTGACTTGTAACATCTAGAGCTTTTAAGCTTTTTCTGAGTCTGAATTTAATTTATATTTATTAGCTTTGGCGACACTGGTCACCCAAAAATTTTGTTAATACAAGCTCTTATTGTTTTTGACAAAGAAAAAAACCAGGGATGGCAAATAGGGTGCAATTTATAATAAAAATTAAATTAAGTTGATACATCATTCAAAGTTCATTGTAAGCCACTACTTTTTGTCATTTTTGTGGTATCACCTGGGTTCCCTGAAAAAAGAACCGTTCTAGCTTTTTAATTTCTACATTACATTATTGAGGTATAGAACTTTAAGTTGGCATCACTTTTTTAACTGGCGCGCCATGGCGGCCATTTTGTCAGCTGTCAAGTGATTAATATTTAGTTTGGTTTGCCATTTCATCATGAACAGGTTGACAAAAGAACAACGCTTACAAATCGTGCAAATTTATTTCGAAAATAATGACTGGTGGAGTCATTGGGCCATACTTCTTCCGAAATAATGCTGGAGAGTCAGTTACCATATATGGAAACCGGTATAGAGCCATGATAACCGACTATTTTGTTTTGGATGGCATGAATGTGGATGAGTTGTGGTTCCAACAAGACGGCGCTACATGCCACACAGCGCACGTCACAATTGATTTATTGAAGGAAACATTCGATGAGCGCATAATTTCGCGGAATGGACCTGTCAATTGGCCACCAAGATCGTGCGATTTGACACCACTGGATTATTTTCTTTGGGGATATGTAAAGTCGCTCGTCTACGCCAACAAACCAGAAACGTTAGGGGACTTGGAAGCCAACATTCGTGGCGATATTGCCAACATACGGCCCCATATGCTCGAAAAAGTAGTTGAAAATTGTACCTGTAGAATTGGCTTTATTCGAGCCAGCCGCGGCGGCCACATGCCCGAAATCATATTTAAACATTAATGGCATAAAATTATCCTTCCAATAAAGCCAAATTGATGGACATTAAAACGATTTTCGTATGTTTTATTTCAATTCGAAGTTCTATATCTCTAAAAAAAACACCCATTATCTAAAGATTAAATAAAAATAAAAAATAATAAGAGTGTTATATTTGGCTGCGCCGAATCTTATATACCCACCATCACGTTGTGTTAAATTTAGAAACATATCTCATATATCAACGAGGGTGCAGCTAATTCAAAATGTGGACCAAATTCGAAAAAATTTGTTACACTGGTTGGTATTGTTGGTAAATTCCTTGAACTTAACTCGGTTGCTGTGGTTTTATAGTTCAACATCTAAAAGTATTTAAGTGCTTTCCGTATAATTTACTTTGTCTACAGTCTCATAACAGGGTATAATTTTACATTAATAAGTTGTTATATACTTTTCGTTGTCTTAATATGTAGTTAGGCTAAACACGTTGATAGTAATACGGCAGGTCCATATATTTTGTTAGGAATCCCTAATGCATCCACCGTATATAAAGTCTGGTCTGAACATTGATTGATAGCTATCTAATTTTGTAGGTGCAATATGGACTGATTCCTATAAAATTTGATATACTGACCAATAGATGCATAAAACTATTTACTCTATTCTTAATTTAGTAGTCATAGCTTTTACAATTGTATTCAATTTATCAGCATTAATGTGTTCCCCGGGGCGGGGTTATATGGGAGCTCTAACTAAATGTGGACCGATTTCGCCGATTTTCAGTACACGTAACATATCAAAAATACTTTCGTAAAGTTTTGTCTCTATAGCTCTTGTAGTTAAGGAGCTATCGCGCTTTTAGCTGACGAACAGACGGACATAAACCCCCGTTTCTTTTTGTATTTTTGTGTTTCCGTAAGTTTTTTATATGGGAGCTATGATCAAATGGTGAGAGATTGTGACAAAATTTTGTACACTGGCTGGTATTCACATAAGACTTCCTTGTGCTAAATTTAGTGGCCAAAGCTATTACAGTTTATCATTTATTGGCATTTAAGTGCATTTCAGGTGGAATTTAGGCTGTTTCCGTAAGTTTTTTGTATGGGAGCTATGGTTAAATGTGAACCGATTACGATGAAATTGTATATGCTGCCTAGTGCTTACGTAAAACTAAGTTTTGTCATCATAGCTATTATAATTTGTCATTTATTAGCAAATAAGCGATTAGCCTAGACAAGGTTATACGGGAGCTATGGTCAAATGTGAACCGATTTGGCCCGATTTCAATACCAAAATTTTCCAAGAAATAAAGAATATTTGTGCCAAATTTCATTGACCTATTTGCTTTCGTTAAGGTTTTATCGTGCCGACAACAGACAGACAGGCAGAGAGACATACGCTCAATCGTCTTAGAATTTCATAAGGATTCAAAATATATTTATTTACTTCAATTTTGGTTTTTGAGCCAATATTAAGGAAATTACAAACGGAATGACAATCTCAATATACCTCCATTCTTTTTGATGGTGGATATAAAAATCGTTTTTTTTCAGAAATAGGTTTTATCATATGTTGAAATCAATGTTCCATCTCTGATACAAACACGATCAGCTGACACGTGTTGTAAATGTAAATAAAAGCAAACGCCTAAAAATTTATATTTGTCAATATTTGTACTCAAATTTTTGATAGCAGTTGAGGTTACAAAATTTAAACTTTTTGAGAACATAATGACATACATATGTATATATGGATGTATGTTCATTATAAATATATACAAACAAAAAATCTTACATACATACATATTACATCAAAAATACATTAGAATTCATATTTATAAAATTTAAATTATCTATTACAACAAAAACACTACGTACATATGAAAAATACATAAAAATAAGTAAAAAAGTGCAATAGTTGGTCAAGCCGACCATACGATACCCTTCACCACTAAGGTCAAAGGTGTTCTTTTTCCTGTATTAAGACAAATATTTGCTAAATTTTGTCATAATACAAACATTTTCTTTAGACTTATAAGTTTAAGCTGTTTCCATCATTTATACTTATATGAGAGCTAGGGTCAAATGTGGACCGATTATCTCGAATTTTGGCAAATTGATAAAGTTTTTTGTGTGTAAAAAAATAAATTCAAAATTCTCAATATCTTCTGATTTGCGAGCGTTTTAGTGATTTTTGTCTTATTTGGTGCCTTTTGATAGAAGAGTGTGTATGGTAAAATGTGGCTTATTTAACTTTACATAAGCAGTATTTGTTTTAAATTTCATGAAAAACTATGAGACCTATGGGAGGTACTATAAATAATGGACGGATGACGAATTTTAATAGCCATGGTCCCACTATCAAAAAAAATATCATTGCAAAATTTCATCTAATTATCTTTAGAATTGCGACCTGAACCTTGATTACATGGTTTACATGAGGGTCTAGCCAGCCAGATGGACGGTCGGACTGACATCTTTAAATCGACTCAGAAAGTTATTCTAAGTCTATTGGTATACAAAAAAGTGGGTCTAAGACAAATATTTCTATGCGTTACATACATCAGCACAAACTTATAATACCCTCTCCACCTATGCATACTTGAAGGGTATAACAAGTCGTAAAGTATTATAGTCAGTCAAGCCCGACAATATGACCCCGTACACGACTTAAGTTATGCAAAAAAAAAATGCATTTAAACAGTTATTGTATCTTATTGTATGGGTGCTACAGATGGAAAAATCTGATTTCTGCTTTTGTCGAATAATTTTTTGATAGAAAAATTTTTAATAGAATATTTGCTTAATGTCTGAAACAATAGATGAGCAAATATTGGCCTTTTTCTTCGGAAATATGGTCCGGTCGTAATAGTATCATTTAAGTAGCGGAGAACATTCAATTCTGAATGCTACTTTTGGAGACTTCAAATGTCGATTGATTTATTTTTATTACCCAACATCCGCCAATTTTAAATTCAAGATTCGAGTTCGACTTTGAAAGTTATGAATTAAATGAGCACAAACCCTAAATATAAACCATCATACCATTATAGGTGGAGTAGGGTACACAAGCTTAATCAGTTACTAAAACCAACTATGACAAATTATCTACAGATAACAAATTACATATTTCATTACATTGTATAAAAGCTTAACTTTAAAAGACTAAAGCAACAGAAATATATTCAGAGGTTGAACGAGAACATTGTGGAACTACACTTTATTTTCCGACAAAAAATCAATGAATCAAGCCAGTTTGTACCATAAAGCCAATGAAGTTCAGAGGCATGACGCTGAAAAGATCATACGGGAATTCTCTAATAAATTACAGTGGCGTTTGGATAAATACGATGCTCTGTTGGATATTGGAACGGGTTCAGGTGATGTTTTAATGGACTTTATATATCCCTTGATGCCCACAAATTTTGAAAGAGTCATTGGAACGGACATATCTCCCAAAATGGTGGAATATGCTAAAAATATATATAAATCCAAAGAGAAATGCGATTTTAGAGTTTTAGATATTGGAACTAAAAATGAAATTCCCAATGATTTGAGGGAGCAGTTTAATCATGTAACTTCCTTCTATTGTTTGCATTGGCTGCAAGATCAAAGGTATGAAATTATTTTTATTGGTATTAAAAAATTGTATAGCCTATATATAATAACCCTGAATTTTTAAGACAAGCCTTAGAAAACGTTTTTAAGATTCTTAGAGAGGATGGTGGTGACTGCCTTTTAGTATTTCTGGCCCAAAATCCCATCTTTGATGTTTACAAAATGTTAAGCAAATTTTCCAAATGGTCGGAGTATATGAAAGATGTAGACCGTTTTATATGTCCCTGGCATTACTGTCCCGATACTGAATTGGAGTTTTCTTCAATGCTAAAGCAAGTGGGATTTACAGATATTCATGTAGAGTTAAGACCCATGTTTTTTGACTATCAAACTGCAGAAATCTTTAAAGGTAATAACAAGTTATTAAATTATTAAAATTTTAATACTTATACCTATATATTATTTCAGAGAACTTAAAAGTGGTTAATCCTTTTGTGGAAAGAATGCCCCAAGAATTGCAAGATAGTTATATGGATGACCTCACTAGTACCTACCTAAGTTTAGAATTAAATAAGGATGATCCTGACTCACACGAATATATTGTGACCTATAAGCTATTGATTGCATACGCTAGGAAATCTCCCGCAAATGGAAGATTATAAGTGATGGTTAGGATAAGTTGTTCCAAATTTAAAAAGGCAAGGATGTATACACTCAATTAGATATACATTTTTGTTATATAAAATAAAAACATCTTTGAATGCAAAATACTTTTTTCTCCAGCTAGAGAACTAAACTAGAACCGAACAGAACTAGAACTGAACTAGAACTGAATTAGAACTGAACTAGAACTGAACTAGAACTGAACTAGAACTGAACTAGAACTGAACTAGAACTGAACTAGAACTGAACTAGAACTGAACTAGAACTGAACTAGAACTGAACTAGAACTGAACTAGAACTGAACTAGAACTGAACTAGAACTGAACTAGAACTGAACTAGAACTGAACTAGAACTGAACTAGAACTGAACTAGAACTGAACTAGAACTGAACTAGAACTGAACTAGAACTGAACTAGAACTGAACTAGAACTGAACTAGAACTGAACTAGAACTGAACTAGAACTGAACTAGAACTGAACTAGAACTGAACTAGAACTGAACTAGAACTGAACTAGAACTGAACTAGAACTGAACTAGAACTGAACTAGAACTGAACTAGAACTGAACTAGAACTGAACTAGAACTGAACTAGAACTGAACTAGAACTGAACTAGAACTGAACTAGAACTGAACTAGAACTGAACTAGAACTGAACTAGAACTGAACTAGAACTGAACTAGAACTGAACTAGAACTGAACTAGAACTGAACTAGAACTGAACTAGAACTGAACTAGAACTGAACTAGAACTGAACTAGAACTGAACTAGAACTGAACTAGAACTGAACTAGAACTGAACTAGAACTGAACTAGAACTGAACTAGAACTGAACTAGAACTGAACTAGAACTGAACTAGAACTGAACTAGAACTGAACTAGAACTGAACTAGAACTGAACTAGAACTGAACTAGAACTGAACTAGAACTGAACTAGAACTGAACTAGAACTGAACTAGAACTGAACTAGAACTGAACTAGAACTGAACTAGAACTGAACTAGAACTGAACTAGAACTGAACTAGAACTGAACTAGAACTGAACTAGAACTGAACTAGAACTGAACTAGAACTGAACTAGAACTGAACTAGAACTGAACTAGAACTGAACTAGAACTGAACTAGAACTGAACTAGAACTGAACTAGAACTGAACTAAAACTGAACTAGAACTGAACTAGAATATTTATATTAACAGACTACGGCAGTAGAAGAGTACATATTTGCCTTTTTCCTCGTAAATATGGACCTATCTTAATGGTAACATTTGAGCAGCGTAGAACGGCCAATTTTGAACGATAAAGCAAGCTCGTACACTTCGCTCAGCATGACCCAGTTTCGATCAAATCATAAATATTCTGGATTCGATTTCCACTTTAAAAGTTATGACTTCTTAATATTCTGAATTGATTAAGCACAAAACCAAAATATAATCCATTACACCGTTAAAGGTGGGGTAGGGTACAAAAGCTTAATCAGCTAGTGAAACCAACTATTGAAAGTTATCTACAGATAGCAAATTATTTCATTTCATTGTATAAAAGCTTAATTTTTTTAAAACTTAAGCAACAGAAATATATTTAGAGGTTGAGCGAGAACGTTGTGGAATTTGTTATATTTTATTTTTCGGAAAACATCAATGAATCAAGCCAGTTTGTACCATAAAGCTAATGAGGTGCAGAGGCACGATGCTGAACAAATCATTCGGGAATACTCTAATAAATTACAGTGGAGTTTGGATAAATCCGATGCTTTGTTGGATATTGGAACGGGTTCAGGTGATGTTTTAATGGATTTTATCTATCCATTAATGCCCTCAAATTTTGAAAGAGTTATTGGAACGGATATATCCCCGAAAATGGTGGATTATGCTAAAAATATGTATAAATCCAAAGAGAAATGTGATTTTAGAGTTTTAGATATTGGAACAGAAAATGAAATTCCAAATGATTTGAGAGAACAGTTTGATCACGTAACTTCGTTCTATTGTTTGCACTGGCTACAAGATCAAAGGTATGAAATAATTGTTATTTGTATTAAAAAATTTTGCAGATAATTTGTTATAACTCTCATTTTTTTAGACAAGCTTTAGAAAACGTTTTTAAGTTTCTTCGAGGGGATGGTGGTGACTGCCTTTTAGTGTTTCTGGCCCAAAATCCCATGTATGATGTTTATAAAATTTTAAGCAAATCTTCTAAATGGTCGAAGTACATGAATGATGTAGACCGTTTCATATGTCCCTGGCACTTTTGTCCAGATCCTCAATTGGAATTTTCTTCACTGCTTAAGCAAGTGGGATTTTCAGATATTCAAGTGGAACTAAGACCTATGTTGTTTGACTATCAAAATGCAGAAATCTTTAAAGGTAACAACTATTTGTTAAAAGTGTCAAAATATCTATATAAATATATATTATTTTATTGTAGATAACTTCAAAGCCATTAATGCTTTTATCGATAGAATACCCCAAGACTTACACGATCGTTATATGGAGGACATCACTAGTACCTACCTTAGTTTAGATTTAAATAAGGATGATCCTGACGCACACGAATATAATTTACCCTATAAGCTTTTGGTAGCATACGCTAAGAAACCTCCCCCAAATTGAAGTTCATAAGTGACGTTTAGGATTAGTTGTTCCAAAGAGGAACTTATGTTTATACTCAGTTAGATATAAATTTTTGTTATATTTTATAATAAATTGTTATAAATAGTAAAAGTTTTTTATATGCTTTTATTTTATTATTGAATTTTTCTGAAAAGAAAATAACCTTAAGTAATGAAATCTTAATCTTATACAATATTATAAAGAGGTTGCCAGTGCAACTCTATTTGAAATTTATTCGAGTTAGAAGAAAATTAGTGAGTGGCCAGGTCCAAGGTATCCATCATAATTAATAGTTGGTGACCTTCAAATTGCAAAAGCTGCCTTGCAAGATGATTTGGGTGAATATGCAGCTTGGAAATATATTTAGTACAGAACCTTCTTATCTCTTCTTGGACAAGGAGAACATTCAAATCTCTGTAACTGTTGTTATTTTTTTTTTTTGTACCAAGAAGCGCAAGTTTTTAAACGTAAGAGCTTGGATTGTCTTCTCTCTAATTTGGCAATGTTCGAGGTGGAAGTCGTTCCCCATAACTGAATACCATAGGTCCATATTGGTTTAGTTATTGTTTTGTACAAAAGACTCCAGAGCAGATTGTGGGAAAATAAGCCAGTTTAGTTCTGTGGATTTCAGTTTTTTCTGTGTTATTTTGCTGTTCATGTGATAGCAATATGGGAGGCTCGAGCTAAATGTATATAAAAACATTTTTATATCGGATCAAAATTGTGGCTTCTGTATCGTTTTTAATTTTCGAAAAACCCAACTTTAAGGTCATATTGCTCCCCTCCTGATAAAATTTTGAAAATTTTCCATAATGATTTTTAAAATTCCCATAAAAATGTTAAATTTTGAAAATTTCCCATAAAAATGGTCAATTTTGAAAATTTTCCATATAAATAGTCAATTTTGAAAATTTCCCATTAAAATGGTCAATTTTGAAAATTTCGCATAAAAATAGTAAACTTTACAAATTTCCCATAAAATTGGGAAATTTTATGGGATTTTTTAAACATTTCCTATAAAAAAGGGAAATTTTGAAAATTTCCTATTAAAATGGGAAATTTTAAATATTTCCTTTAAAAAAATAAAATTTTGAAAATTTACCATAAAAAAGGGAAATTTAAAAAATTTTCCATAAAAATGAGAAATTTTGAAAATTTCCCATTAAAATGGAAAATTTTGAAAATTTTCCATAAAAAAGGTAAATTTTGAAAATATCCCTCAAAAATGGGACATTTTAAAATTTCCCATAAAAATGGGATATTTTGAAAATTTTCCATAAAAATGAGAGATTTTAAAAATTTTCCATAAAAATGAGAAATTTTAAAAATTTCCCATAAAAATAGAAAAATTCTGAAAATTTCATATAAAAATGGGAAATTTTAAAAATTTCCTATAAAAATGGGAAATTTTAAAAAATTCCCATAAAAATGGGAAATTTTGAAAAATTCCCATAAAAATGGGAAATTTTGAAAATTTTCCATAAAAATGGGAAATTTTTAAAATTTTCCATCAAAAAATTTTGGAAATTTCCCAAAAAAATGGTTAATTTTAAAAATTTCCAATCAAAATGGTCAATTTTGAAAATTTCTCATAAAAATGATCAATTTCGAAAATTTCTCATAAAAATGGGAAATTTAAAAAATTTCCTATTAATATGGAAATTTTTTAAAATTTCCTATAAAAAGGGACATTATGAAAATTTCTCATAAAAAAGGGACATTTTGAAAATTTCCCATAAAAAACGGAAATTTTGAAAATTTCCCATAAAAAAGGGAAATTTTGAAAATTTCCCATAAAAAAGGAAATTTTGAAAATTTCCCATAAAAATGGGAAATTTTCAAAATTCCCATAAAAATGAGAAATTTACCATAAACATGGGAAATTTTGAAAATTTCCCATAAAAAATGAGAAATTTTGAAATTTACCATAAACATGGAAAATTTTGAAAATTTCCCATAAAAATGGGAAATTTTGAAAATTTCCCTTAATATGGGAAATTTTGAAAATCTCCCATAAAAATGGGAAATTTTGAAAATTTCCTATTAATATGGAAAATTTTTAAAATTTCCTATAAAAAGGGACATTATGAAAATTTCTCATAAAAAAGGGACATTTTGAAAATTTCCCATAAAAAAGGGAAATTTTGAAAATTTCCCTTAATATGGGAAATTTTGAAAATCTCCCATAAAAATGGGAAATTTAAAAAATTTCCTATTAATATGGAAAATTTTTAAAATTTCCTATAAAAAGGGACATTACGAAAATTTCTCATAAGAAAGGGACATTTTGAAAATTTCCCATAAAAAAGGGAAATTTTGAAAATTTCCCTTAATATGGGAAATTTTGAAAATTTCCCATAAAAATGGGAAATGTTGAAAGTTTTCCATACAAGTGGTCAATTTTGAAAATATCACATAAAAGTGGGAAATGTTGAAAATTTCCCAAAAAAAATGAGAAATTTTGAAATTTACCATAAACATGGGAAATTTTGAAAATTTCCCATAAAAATGGAAAATTTTGAAAATTTCCCATAAAAATGGGAAATTTTGAAAATTTCCCTTAATATGGGAAATTTTGAAAATCTCCCATAAAAATGGGAAATTTTGAAAATTTCCCATAAAAATGGGAAATTTTGAAAGTTTTCCATACAAGTGGTCAATTTTGAAAATTTCCCATAAAAATGGGAAATTTTGAAAATTTCTCAGAAAAATGGGAAATTTTGAAAATTTCCCAGAAAAATGGGAAATTTTGAAAATTTTCCATGAAAATGGAAAATTTTGAAAATTTCCCACAAAATAGGATATTTTAAAGATTTCCCATAAAAATGGGAAATTTTGAAAATTTTCCATAAAAATGAGAAATTTTAAAAATTTTCCATAAAAATGAGAAATTTTAAAAATTTCCCATAAAAATAGAAAAATTCTGAAAATTTCCCATAAAAATGGGAAATTTTAAAAATTTTCAATAAAATGGTAAATTTTGAAAAATTCCCATAAAAATGGTAAATTTTGAAAAATTCCCATAAAAATGGGAAATTTTGAAAAATTCCCATAAAAATGGGAAATTTTGAAAATTTCCTATTAATATGGAAAATTTTTAAAATTTCCTATAAAAAGGGACATTATGAAAATTTCTCATAAAAAAGGGACATTTTGAAAATTTCCCATAAAAAAGGGAAATTTTGAAAATTTCCCTTAATATGGGAAATTTTGAAAATCTCCCATAAAAATGGGAAATTTAAAAAATTTCCTATTAATATGGAAAATTTTTAAAATTTCCTATAAAAAGGGACATTACGAAAATTTCTCATAAAAAAGGGACATTTTGAAAATTTCCCATAAAAAAGGGAAATTTTGAAAATTTCCCTTAATATGGGAAATTTTGAAAATTTCCCATAAAAATGGGAAATGTTGAAAGTTTTCCATACAAGTGGTCAATTTTGAAAATATCACATAAAAGTGGGAAATGTTGAAAATTTCCCAAAAAAAATGAGAAATTTTGAAATTTACCATAAACATGGAATATTTTGAAAATTTCCCATAAAAATGGGAAATTTTGAAAATTTCCCATAAAAATGGGAAATTTTGAAAATTTCCCTTAATATGGGAAATTTTGAAAATCTTCCATAAAAATGGGAAATTTTGAAAATTTCCCATAAAAATGGGAAATTTTGAAAGTTTTCCATACAAGTGGTCAATTTTGAAAATTTCCCATAAAAATGGGAAATTTTGAAAATTTCTCAGAAAAATGGGAAATTTTGAAAATTTCCCAGAAAAATGGGAAATTTTGAAAATTTTCCACAAAATAGGATATTTTAAAGATTTCCCATAAAAATGGGAAATTTTGAAAATTTTCCATAAAAATGAGAAATTTTAAAAATTTCCCATAAAAATTGAAAAACTGAAAAATTTTCCATTTTAGAACATTTTTAAAATATTTTGAAAATTTCCCATAAAAACGGGAAATTTTGAAAATTTCCCTGAAAAATGAGAAATTTTGAAAATTTCCCTGAAAAATGGGAAATTTTGAAAATTTTCCATGAAAATGGAAAATTTTGAAAATTTCCCACAAACCACAAATTTACCACGAACCGCCGTGGTATAGCAGGTTAGTCATCCGCCTAGCATACCAGAGGTCCCAAGTTCAATCCCTGTCAGGCCCACTTGAAAAAAAATAATTTTCAAAAAAGCGGCGGTTCACCTCATAACTCAGCTAGCCACTGGTTATTGAGTATTAGGCTATGAAAAACTTCTCTAACTAATGCATTTGCCGTTCGGAGCCGGCGTTAAAACGTAGGTCCCTTTCAATGAGTCTAAAAATAGAATCGGATGCAGCTCATTGTCTGAGAGAAGTACCCCTTGTTCCAATTGGAATGTTGTCGGGGAATTATATATATATATAGGAAATGTTAAAGATTTCCCATAAAAATGGGAAATTTTGAAAATTTTCCATAAAAATGAGAAATTTTAAAAATTTTCCATAAAAATAAGATTTGATTTTTATATAAAATTTTCTGTTTTTATTAATTTAATTTTCAAAATTTCCCATTTTATGGAAATTTTTCAAATATTTCCCATAAATATTTTCAAAATTTCCGATTTTTATATCAAAAAAAATAAAATGGGAGATGGAAACTCACATACATTTTATATTTTAACCAGTTTGTATTCCTGTTCAGGTAAAAATGTCTTTCTTCCTAAGGACTTCATTGGGACTGCCATAACATTTTATAATAGATGGCGAATGATTGGATGATAAGTCTAGTACAGAGAAGGCGGATAAGTTAGTTCTTTTTATACCTCTTGTAACTGCAAAATCTACTAAATCGAAAATCATATTTAAGTCTGAAGGCCAATATGTTGGTGACCTCCTGATACAGCATCTAACTTGTGTGCAGAGATTGAACTTAATAGCTGTCTACCCCTAGGCGTAATGAGGCATAAGCCCCAAAACGTGTCCTTCGCGTAAAAATCACCAGCCACTATGAATTTAGAGTCAAGTGTATCAAAAAAATCAAGGAATTGATCTTTTTTAATGTTATATAATTCAAACGTTTAACAGATGTAGAAGGAAATGTTCAACTTCTTTTTATACTTTTTATATCACTCCCCGAGTTGTTTTAACGATGTCCGTCCTGCTGGCTGGCTGGCTGGCCGGCTATCCATGTAAGCTTGTTATCATTGTACAGGTCTTAACTTTAAAGATAATTTGATGAGATTTGGCACAGGCTCATATTTTGGTCCTATACTTTTTAGACGAAATCGAATTACTATTTCGGGTACCTTCCATTGGGATGCCCTCCCGGAATAGAGTTGTATTTAAATAATATTCAGCACAAATATTGCTTATGATAACCTTAATCAGTGCATGTAATTTTGTAGGAATAGACCCATATTTGACATACCTCCCATACAAGACACATTCTTAAAAGACGTTTTTATGCACATAACAGCACAAAAACGTTTATAACTCTAAAGATAAATTCATTTGATTACTAAAACTTTGCACAGATAATTTTTTTGTGTATATATTGACAATTGACCCTAGCTTCCATATCAGGCTTTTAGCCGGAAATGACATAAATCTCGAAATTTTGAAAAAAAAAATAGCACATAGTAAATGTATGTGCCTCTAAGACTTAAAGAAAACTTGTTTAATTGTTGGTCCATATTTGACCTTAGTAGTGAAGGGTATGATATAGTCGGGCTTGACCGACTATTGCTTTTCTTACTTGTTTGTGTTGACTAAGGCCGTTTGCGTTCCAACAACATATTTTTAACTGCTTCATTTTCTTTCCAACAAAATCTGCATAAGCATGCTTTGATTTTTCATCATATCATGGAACATATTTTGCACACTGAACATGATGTTATTCATGGTTTCAAGAAAGTTTTCATTGAAGGTTTGAGATTCTTTTTTTTGAATTGGCGGACTCTTTTTAACCATATAAGCAAAGAAGGAAGCATTTGGAGGTGAACTATCTGTAACTGTAGGGAGCGATAGGAAATAAGAGCCCTGGTATAGAGACGCAGTAGATCTTCACGATGAGGGTGACTCTTGTCTGAGACGTAAAAGTACAAGGCAGCCACAGTAGTTAATAGTGTGATTTTGTCCACAGTTACTGCGCTTTACCTTTTTCTTCAGCTAGAACTGAAAGGGAACTGATCTCAAGCCGAATTGGAACTGAACTCGATAAACTCAACTAAAACTAAATTAGAACTGAACTAGAACTGAACTAGAACTGAACTAGAACTGAACTAGAACTGAACTAGAACTGAACTAGAACTGAACTAGAACTGAACTAGAACTGAACTAGAACTGAACTAGAACTGAACTAGAACTGAACTAGAACTGAACTAGAACTGAACTAGAACTGAACTAGAACTGAACTAGAACTGAACTAGAACTGAACTAGAACTGAATTAGAACTGAACTAGAACTGAACTAGAACTGAACTAGAACTGAACTAGAACTGAACTAGAACTGAACTAGAACTGAACTAGAACTGAACTAGAACTGAACTAGAACTGAACTAGAACTGAACTAGAACTGAACTAGAACTGAACTAGAACTGAACTAGAACTGAACTAGAACTGAACTAGAACTGAACTAGAACTGAACTAGAACTGAACTAGAACTGAACTAGAACTGAACTAGAACTGAACTAGAACTGAACTAGAACTGAACTAGAACCGAACTAGAACTGAACTAGAACTGAACTAGAACTGAACTAGAACTGAACTAGAACTGAACTAGAACTGAACTAGAACTGAACTAGAACTGAACTAGAACTGAACTAGAACTGAACTAGAACTGAACTAGAACTGAACTAGAACTGAACTAGAACTGAACTAGAACTGAACTAGAACTGAACTAGAACTGAACTAGAACTGAACTAGAACTGAACTAGAACTGAACTAGAACTGAACTAGAACTAAACTAGAACTGAACTAGAACTGAACTAGAACTGAACTAGAACTGAACTAGAACTGAACTAGAACTGAACTAGAACTGAACTAGAACTGAACTAGAACTGAACTAGAACTGAACTAGAACTGAACTAGAACTGAACTAGAACTGAACTAGAACTGAACTAGAACTGAACTAGAACTGAACTAGAACTGAACTAGAACTGAACTAGAACTGAACTAGAACTGAACTAGAACTGAACTAGAACTGAACTAGAACTGAACTAGAACTGAACTAGAACTGAACTAGAACTGAACTAGAACTGAACTAGAACTGAACTAGAACTGAACTAGAACTGAACTAGAACTGAACTAGAACTGAACTAGAACTGAACTAGAACTGAACTAGAACTGAACTAGAACTGAACTAGAACTGAACTAGAACTGAACTAGAACTGAACTAGAACTGAACTAGAACTGAACTAGAACTGAACTAGAACTGAACTAGAACTGAACTAGAACTGAACTAGAACTGAACTAGAACTGAACTAGAACTGAACTAGAACTGAACTAGAACTGAACTAGAACTGAACTAGAACTGAACTAGAACTGAACTAGAACTGAACTAGAACTGAACTAGAACTGAACTAGAACTGAACTAGAACTGAACTAGAACTGAACTAGAACTGAACTAGAACTGAACTAGAACTGAACTAGAACTGAACTAGAACTGAACTAGAACTGAACTAGAACTGAACTAGAACTGAACTAGAACTGAACTAGAACTGAACTAGAACTGAACTAGAACTGAACTAGAACTGAACTAGAACTGAACTAGAACTGAACTAGAACTGAACTAGAACTGAACTAGAACTGAACTAGAACTGAACTAGAACTGAACTAGAACTGAACTAGAACTGAACTAGAACTGAACTAGAACTGAACTAGAACTGAACTAGAACTGAACTAGAACTGAACTAGAACTGAACTAGAACTGAACTAGAACTGAACTAGAACTGAACTAGAACTGAACTAGAACTGAACTAGAACTGAACTAGAACTGAACTAGAACTGAACTAGAACTGAACTAGAACTGAACTAGAACTGAACTAGAACTGAACTAGAACTGAACTAGAACTGAACTAGAACTGAACTAGAACTGAACTAGAACTGAACTAGAACTGAACTAGAACTGAACTAGAACTGAACTAAAACTGAACTAGAACTGAACTAGAACTAAACTAGAACTGAACTAGAACTGAACTAGAACTGAACTAGAATTGAACTAGAACTGAACTAGAACTTTTTTTTTTTTTTTTTTTTATTATTATTATTTATTTATTCGATATACATTCATGAGATATATTTTTACAAGTTTGAATTTACATTTTACATATTAAAGTATTGAAAAAACCCGCTAAGCCATTTGGCTTGTCAGAACTGAACTAGAACTGAACTAGAACTGAACTAGAACTGAACTAAAACTGAACTAGAACTGAACTAGAACTAAACTAGAACTGAACTAGAACTGAACTAGAACTGAACTAGAACTGAACTAGAACGGAACTAGAACTGAACTAGAACTGAACTAGAACTGAGCTAGAACTGAACTAGAACTGAACTAGAACTGAACTAGAACTGAACTAGAACTGAACTAGAACTGAACTAAAACTGAACTAGAACTGAACTAGAACTGAACTAGAACTGAACTAGAACTGAACTAGAACTGAACTAGAACTGAACTAGAACTGAACTAGAACTGAACTAGAACTGAACTAGAACTGAACTAGAACTGAACTAGAACTGAACTAGAACTGAACTAGAACTGAACTAGAACTGAACTAGAACTGAACTAGAACTGAACTAGAACTGAACTAGAACTGAACTAGAACTGAACTAGAACTGAACTAGAACTGAACTAGAACTGAACTAGAACTGAACTAGAACTGAACTAGAACTGAACTAGAACTGAACTAGAACTGAACTAGAACTGAACTAGAACTGAACTAGAACTGAACTAGAACTGAACTAGAACTGAACTAGAACTGAACTAGAACTGAACTAGAACTGAACTAGAACTGAACTAGAACTGAACTAGAACTGAACTAGAACTGAACTAGAACTGAACTAGAACTGAACTAGAACTGAACTAGAACTGAACTAGAACTGAACTAGAACTGAACTAGAACTGAACTAGAACTGAACTAGAACTGAACTAGAACTGAACTAGAACTGAACTAGAACTGAACTAGAACTGAACTAGAACTGAACTAGAACTGAACTAGAACTGAACTAGAACTGAACTAGAACTGAACTAGAACTGAACTAGAACTGAACTAGAACTGAACTAGAACTGAACTAGAACTGAACTAGAACTGAACTAGAACTGAACTAGAACTGAACTAGAACTGAACTAGAACTGAACTAGAACTGAACTAGAACTGAACTAGAACTGAACTAGAACTGAACTAGAACTGAACTAGAACTGAACTAGAACTGAACTAGAACTGAACTAGAACTGAACTAGAACTGAACTAGAACTGAACTAGAACTGAACTAGAACTGAACTAGAACTGAACTAGAACTGAACTAGAACTGAACTAGAACTGAACTAGAACTGAACTAGAACTGAACTAGAACTGAACTAGAACTGAACTAGAACTGAACTAGAACTGAACTAGAACTGAACTAGAACTGAACTAGAACTGAACTAGAACTGAACTAGAACTGAACTAGAACTGAACTAGAACTGAACTAGAACTGAACTAGAACTGAACTAGAACTGAACTAGAACTGAACTAGAACTGAACTAGAACTGAACTAGAACTGAACTAGAACTGAACTAGAACTGAACTAGAACTGAACTAGAACTGAACTAGAACTGAACTAGAACTGAACTAGAACTGAACTAGAACTGAACTAGAACTGAACTAGAACTGAACTAGAACTGAACTAGAACTGAACTAGAACTGAACTAGAACTGAACTAGAACTGAACTAGAACTGAACTAGAACTGAACTAGAACTGAACTAGAACTGAACTAGAACTGAACTAGAACTGAACTAGAACTGAACTAGAACTGAACTAGAACTGAACTAGAACTGAACTAGAACTGAACTAGAACTGAACTAGAACTGAACTAGAACTGAACTAGAACTGAACTAGAACTGAACTAGAACTGAACTAGAACTGAACTAGAACTGAACTAGAACTGAACTAGAACTGAACTAGAACTGAACTAGAACTGAACTAGAACTGAACTAGAACTGAACTAGAACTGAACTAGAACTGAACTAGAACTGAACTAGAACTGAACTAGAACTGAACTAGAACTGAACTAGAACTGAACTAGAACTGAACTAGAACTGAACTAGAACTGAACTAGAACTGAACTAGAACTGAACTAGAACTGAACTAGAACTGAACTAGAACTGAACTAGAACTGAACTAGAACTGAACTAGAACTGAACTAGAACTGAACTAGAACTGAACTAGAACTGAACTAGAACTGAACTAGAACTGAACTAGAACTGAACTAGAACTGAACTAGAACTGAACTAGAACTGAACTAGAACTGAACTAGAACTGAACTAGAACTGAACTAGAACTGAACTAGAACTGAACTAGAACTGAACTAGAACTGAACTAGAACTGAACTAGAACTGAACTAGAACTGAACTAGAACTGAACTAGAACTGAACTAGAACTGAACTAGAACTGAACTAGAACTGAACTAGAACTGAACTAGAACTGAACTAGAACTGAACTAGAACTGAACTAGAACTGAACTAGAACTGAACTAGAACTGAACTAGAACTGAACTAGAACTGAACTAGAACTGAACTAGAACTGAACTAGAACTGAACTAGAACTGAACTAGAACTGAACTAGAACTGAACTAGAACTGAACTAGAACTGAACTAGAACTGAACTAGAACTGAACTAGAACTGAACTAGAACTGAACTAGAACTGAACTAGAACTGAACTAGAACTGAACTAGAACTGAACTAGAACTGAACTAGAACTGAACTAGAACTGAACTAGAACTGAACTAGAACTGAACTAGAACTGAACTAGAACTGAACTAGAACTGAACTAGAACTGAACTAGAACTGAACTAGAACTGAACTAGAACTGAACTAGAACTGAACTAGAACTGAACTAGAACTGAACTAGAACTGAACTAGAACTGAACTAGAACTGAACTAGAACTGAACTAGAACTGAACTAGAACTGAACTAGAACTGAACTAGAACTGAACTAGAACTGAACTAGAACTGAACTAGAACTGAACTAGAACTGAACTAGAACTGAACTAGAACTGAACTAGAACTGAACTAGAACTGAACTAGAACTGAACTAGAACTGAACTAGAACTGAACTAGAACTGAACTAGAACTGAACTAGAACTGAACTAGAACTGAACTAGAACTGAACTAGAACTGAACTAGAACTGAACTAGAACTGAACTAGAACTGAACTAGAACTGAACTAGAACTGAACTAGAACTGAACTAGAACTGAACTAGAACTGAACTAGAACTGAACTAGAACTGAACTAGAACTGAACTAGAACTGAACTAGAACTGAACTAGAACTGAACTAGAACTGAACTAGAACTGAACTAGAACTGAACTAGAACTGAACTAGAACTGAACTAGAACTGAACTAGAACTGAACTAGAACTGAACTAGAACTGAACTAGAACTGAACTAGAACTGAACTAGAACTGAACTAGAACTGAACTAGAACTGAACTAGAACTGAACTAGAACTGAACTAGAACTGAACTAGAACTGAACTAGAACTGAACTAGAACTGAACTAGAACTGAACTAGAACTGAACTAGAACTGAACTAGAACTGAACTAGAACTGAACTAGAACTGAACTAGAACTGAACTAGAACTGAACTAGAACTGAACTAGAACTGAACTAGAACTGAACTAGAACTGAACTAGAACTGAACTAGAACTGAACTAGAACTGAACTAGAACTGAACTAGAACTGAACTAGAACTGAACTAGAACTGAACTAGAACTGAACTAGAACTGAACTAGAACTGAACTAGAACTGAACTAGAACTGAACTAGAACTGAACTAGAACTGAACTAGAACTGAACTAGAACTGAACTAGAACTGAACTAGAACTGAACTAGAACTGAACTAGAACTGAACTAGAACTGAACTAGAACTGAACTAGAACTGAACTAGAACTGAACTAGAACTGAACTAGAACTGAACTAGAACTGAACTAGAACTGAACTAGAACTGAACTAGAACTGAACTAGAACTGAACTAGAACTGAACTAGAACTGAACTAGAACTGAACTAGAACTGAACTAGAACTGAACTAGAACTGAACTAGAACTGAACTAGAACTGAACTAGAACTGAACTAGAACTGAACTAGAACTGAACTAGAACTGAACTAGAACTGAACTAGAACTGAACTAGAACTGAACTAGAACTGAACTAGAACTGAACTAGAACTGAACTAGAACTGAACTAGAACTGAACTAGAACTGAACTAGAACTGAACTAGAACTGAACTAGAACTGAACTAGAACTGAACTAGAACTGAACTAGAACTGAACTAGAACTGAACTAGAACTGAACTAGAACTGAACTAGAACTGAACTAGAACTGAACTAGAACTGAACTAGAACTGAACTAGAACTGAACTAGAACTGAACTAGAACTGAACTAGAACTGAACTAGAACTGAACTAGAACTGAACTAGAACTGAACTAGAACTGAACTAGAACTGAACTAGAACTGAACTAGAACTGAACTAGAACTGAACTAGAACTGAACTAGAACTGAACTAGAACTGAACTAGAACTGAACTAGAACTGAACTAGAACTGAACTAGAACTGAACTAGAACTGAACTAGAACTGAACTAGAACTGAACTAGAACTGAACTAGAACTGAACTAGAACTGAACTAGAACTGAACTAGAACTGAACTAGAACTGAACTAGAACTGAACTAGAACTGAACTAGAACTGAACTAGAACTGAACTAGAACTGAACTAGAACTGAACTAGAACTGAACTAGAACTGAACTAGAACTGAACTAGAACTGAACTAGAACTGAACTAGAACTGAACTAGAACTGAACTAGAACTGAACTAGAACTGAACTAGAACTGAACTAGAACTGAACTAGAACTGAACTAGAACTGAACTAGAACTGAACTAGAACTGAACTAGAACTGAACTAGAACTGAACTAGAACTGAACTAGAACTGAACTAGAACTGAACTAGAACTGAACTAGAACTGAACTAGAACTGAACTAGAACTGAACTAGAACTGAACTAGAACTGAACTAGAACTGAACTAGAACTGAACTAGAACTGAACTAGAACTGAACTAGAACTGAACTAGAACTGAACTAGAACTGAACTAGAACTGAACTAGAACTGAACTAGAACTGAACTAGAACTGAACTAGAACTGAACTAGAACTGAACTAGAACTGAACTAGAACTGAACTAGAACTGAACTAGAACTGAACTAGAACTGAACTAGAACTGAACTAGAACTGAACTAGAACTGAACTAGAACTGAACTAGAACTGAACTAGAACTGAACTAGAACTGAACTAGAACTGAACTAGAACTGAACTAGAACTGAACTAGAACTGAACTAGAACTGAACTAGAACTGAACTAGAACTGAACTAGAACTGAACTAGAACTGAACTAGAACTGAACTAGAACTGAACTAGAACTGAACTAGAACTGAACTAGAACTGAACTAGAACTGAACTAGAACTGAACTAGAACTGAACTAGAACTGAACTAGAACTGAACTAGAACTGAACTAGAACTGAACTAGAACTGAACTAGAACTGAACTAGAACTGAACTAGAACTGAACTAGAACTGAACTAGAACTGAACTAGAACTGAACTAGAACTGAACTAGAACTGAACTAGAACTGAACTAGAACTGAACTAGAACTGAACTAGAACTGAACTAGAACTGAACTAGAACTGAACTAGAACTGAACTAGAACTGAACTAGAACTGAACTAGAACTGAACTAGAACTGAACTAGAACTGAACTAGAACTGAACTAGAACTGAACTAGAACTGAACTAGAACTGAACTAGAACTGAACTAGAACTGAACTAGAACTGAACTAGAACTGAACTAGAACTGAACTAGAACTGAACTAGAACTGAACTAGAACTGAACTAGAACTGAACTAGAACTGAACTAGAACTGAACTAGAACTGAACTAGAACTGAACTAGAACTGAACTAGAACTGAACTAGAACTGAACTAGAACTGAACTAGAACTGAACTAGAACTGAACTAGAACTGAACTAGAACTGAACTAGAACTGAACTAGAACTGAACTAGAACTGAACTAGAACTGAACTAGAACTGAACTAGAACTGAACTAGAACTGAACTAGAACTGAACTAGAACTGAACTAGAACTGAACTAGAACTGAACTAGAACTGAACTAGAACTGAACTAGAACTGAACTAGAACTGAACTAGAACTGAACTAGAACTGAACTAGAACTGAACTAGAACTGAACTAGAACTGAACTAGAACTGAACTAGAACTGAACTAGAACTGAACTAGAACTGAACTAGAACTGAACTAGAACTGAACTAGAACTGAACTAGAACTGAACTAGAACTGAACTAGAACTGAACTAGAACTGAACTAGAACTGAACTAGAACTGAACTAGAACTGAACTAGAACTGAACTAGAACTGAACTAGAACTGAACTAGAACTGAACTAGAACTGAACTAGAACTGAACTAGAACTGAACTAGAACTGAACTAGAACTGAACTAGAACTGAACTAGAACTGAACTAGAACTGAACTAGAACTGAACTAGAACTGAACTAGAACTGAACTAGAACTGAACTAGAACTGAACTAGAACTGAACTAGAACTGAACTAGAACTGAACTAGAACTGAACTAGAACTGAACTAGAACTGAACTAGAACTGAACTAGAACTGAACTAGAACTGAACTAGAACTGAACTAGAACTGAACTAGAACTGAACTAGAACTGAACTAGAACTGAACTAGAACTGAACTAGAACTGAACTAGAACTGAACTAGAACTGAACTAGAACTGAACTAGAACTGAACTAGAACTGAACTAGAACTGAACTAGAACTGAACTAGAACTGAACTAGAACTGAACTAGAACTGAACTAGAACTGAACTAGAACTGAACTAGAACTGAACTAGAACTGAACTAGAACTGAACTAGAACTGAACTAGAACTGAACTAGAACTGAACTAGAACTGAACTAGAACTGAACTAGAACTGAACTAGAACTGAACTAGAACTGAACTAGAACTGAACTAGAACTGAACTAGAACTGAACTAGAACTGAACTAGAACTGAACTAGAACTGAACTAGAACTGAACTAGAACTGAACTAGAACTGAACTAGAACTGAACTAGAACTGAACTAGAACTGAACTAGAACTGAACTAGAACTGAACTAGAACTGAACTAGAACTGAACTAGAACTGAACTAGAACTGAACTAGAACTGAACTAGAACTGAACTAGAACTGAACTAGAACTGAACTAGAACTGAACTAGAACTGAACTAGAACTGAACTAGAACTGAACTAGAACTGAACTAGAACTGAACTAGAACTGAACTAGAACTGAACTAGAACTGAACTAGAACTGAACTAGAACTGAACTAGAACTGAACTAGAACTGAACTAGAACTGAACTAGAACTGAACTAGAACTGAACTAGAACTGAACTAGAACTGAACTAGAACTGAACTAGAACTGAACTAGAACTGAACTAGAACTGAACTAGAACTGAACTAGAACTGAACTAGAACTGAACTAGAACTGAACTAGAACTGAACTAGAACTGAACTAGAACTGAACTAGAACTGAACTAGAACTGAACTAGAACTGAACTAGAACTGAACTAGAACTGAACTAGAACTGAACTAGAACTGAACTAGAACTGAACTAGAACTGAACTAGAACTGAACTAGAACTGAACTAGAACTGAACTAGAACTGAACTAGAACTGAACTAGAACTGAACTAGAACTGAACTAGAACTGAACTAGAACTGAACTAGAACTGAACTAGAACTGAACTAGAACTGAACTAGAACTGAACTAGAACTGAACTAGAACTGAACTAGAACTGAACTAGAACTGAACTAGAACTGAACTAGAACTGAACTAGAACTGAACTAGAACTGAACTAGAACTGAACTAGAACTGAACTAGAACTGAACTAGAACTGAACTAGAACTGAACTAGAACTGAACTAGAACTGAACTAGAACTGAACTAGAACTGAACTAGAACTGAACTAGAACTGAACTAGAACTGAACTAGAACTGAACTAGAACTGAACTAGAACTGAACTAGAACTGAACTAGAACTGAACTAGAACTGAACTAGAACTGAACTAGAACTGAACTAGAACTGAACTAGAACTGAACTAGAACTGAACTAGAACTGAACTAGAACTGAACTAGAACTGAACTAGAACTGAACTAGAACTGAACTAGAACTGAACTAGAACTGAACTAGAACTGAACTAGAACTGAACTAGAACTGAACTAGAACTGAACTAGAACTGAACTAGAACTGAACTAGAACTGAACTAGAACTGAACTAGAACTGAACTAGAACTGAACTAGAACTGAACTAGAACTGAACTAGAACTGAACTAGAACTGAACTAGAACTGAACTAGAACTGAACTAGAACTGAACTAGAACTGAACTAGAACTGAACTAGAACTGAACTAGAACTGAACTAGAACTGAACTAGAACTGAACTAGAACTGAACTAGAACTGAACTAGAACTGAACTAGAACTGAACTAGAACTGAACTAGAACTGAACTAGAACTGAACTAGAACTGAACTAGAACTGAACTAGAACTGAACTAGAACTGAACTAGAACTGAACTAGAACTGAACTAGAACTGAACTAGAACTGAACTAGAACTGAACTAGAACTGAACTAGAACTGAACTAGAACTGAACTAGAACTGAACTAGAACTGAACTAGAACTGAACTAGAACTGAACTAGAACTGAACTAGAACTGAACTAGAACTGAACTAGAACTGAACTAGAACTGAACTAGAACTGAACTAGAACTGAACTAGAACTGAACTAGAACTGAACTAGAACTGAACTAGAACTGAACTAGAACTGAACTAGAACTGAACTAGAACTGAACTAGAACTGAACTAGAACTGAACTAGAACTGAACTAGAACTGAACTAGAACTGAACTAGAACTGAACTAGAACTGAACTAGAACTGAACTAGAACTGAACTAGAACTGAACTAGAACTGAACTAGAACTGAACTAGAACTGAACTAGAACTGAACTAGAACTGAACTAGAACTGAACTAGAACTGAACTAGAACTGAACTAGAACTGAACTAGAACTGAACTAGAACTGAACTAGAACTGAACTAGAACTGAACTAGAACTGAACTAGAACTGAACTAGAACTGAACTAGAACTGAACTAGAACTGAACTAGAACTGAACTAGAACTGAACTAGAACTGAACTAGAACTGAACTAGAACTGAACTAGAACTGAACTAGAACTGAACTAGAACTGAACTAGAACTGAACTAGAACTGAACTAGAACTGAACTAGAACTGAACTAGAACTGAACTAGAACTGAACTAGAACTGAACTAGAACTGAACTAGAACTGAACTAGAACTGAACTAGAACTGAACTAGAACTGAACTAGAACTGAACTAGAACTGAACTAGAACTGAACTAGAACTGAACTAGAACTGAACTAGAACTGAACTAGAACTGAACTAGAACTGAACTAGAACTGAACTAGAACTGAACTAGAACTGAACTAGAACTGAACTAGAACTGAACTAGAACTGAACTAGAACTGAACTAGAACTGAACTAGAACTGAACTAGAACTGAACTAGAACTGAACTAGAACTGAACTAGAACTGAACTAGAACTGAACTAGAACTGAACTAGAACTGAACTAGAACTGAACTAGAACTGAACTAGAACTGAACTAGAACTGAACTAGAACTGAACTAGAACTGAACTAGAACTGAACTAGAACTGAACTAGAACTGAACTAGAACTGAACTAGAACTGAACTAGAACTGAACTAGAACTGAACTAGAACTGAACTAGAACTGAACTAGAACTGAACTAGAACTGAACTAGAACTGAACTAGAACTGAACTAGAACTGAACTAGAACTGAACTAGAACTGAACTAGAACTGAACTAGAACTGAACTAGAACTGAACTAGAACTGAACTAGAACTGAACTAGAACTGAACTAGAACTGAACTAGAACTGAACTAGAACTGAACTAGAACTGAACTAGAACTGAACTAGAACTGAACTAGAACTGAACTAGAACTGAACTAGAACTGAACTAGAACTGAACTAGCTGAACTAGAACTGAACTAGAACTGAACTAGAACTGAACTAGAACTGAACTAGAACTGAACTAGAACTGAACTAGAACTGAACTAGAACTGAACTAGAACTGAACTAGAACTGAACTAGAACTGAACTAGAACTGAACTAGAACTGAACTAGAACTGAACTAGAACTGAACTAGAACTGAACTAGAACTGAACTAGAACTGAACTAGAACTGAACTAGAACTGAACTAGAACTGAACTAGAACTGAACTAGAACTGAACTAGAACTGAACTAGAACTGAACTAGAACTGAACTAGAACTGAACTAGAACTGAACTAGAACTGAACTAGAACTGAACTAGAACTGAACTAGAACTGAACTAGAACTGAACTAGAACTGAACTAGAACTGAACTAGAACTGAACTAGAACTGAACTAGAACTGAACTAGAACTGAACTAGAACTGAACTAGAACTGAACTAGAACTGAACTAGAACTGAACTAGAACTGAACTAGAACTGAACTAGAACTGAACTAGAACTGAACTAGAACTGAACTAGAACTGAACTAGAACTGAACTAGAACTGAACTAGAACTGAACTAGAACTGAACTAGAACTGAACTAGAACTGAACTAGAACTGAACTAGAACTGAACTAGAACTGAACTAGAACTGAACTAGAACTGAACTAGAACTGAACTAGAACTGAACTAGAACTGAACTAGAACTGAACTAGAACTGAACTAGAACTGAACTAGAACTGAACTAGAACTGAACTAGAACTGAACTAGAACTGAACTAGAACTGAACTAGAACTGAACCAGTAGTGAACTAGAACTGAACTAGTAGTGAACTAGAACTGAACTAGAATTGAACTGGAATTGAACTGGAACTGAACTGGATTTGAACTGGAATACTGAAGTAATGAATTGGACTAAACTGGAATTAAACGGAGTCTTAAGTTTAACTAAAACTAAAGTGGAACAGAACTTATTAAGAGCACAGCTACAATTCAACTAAACTACAACGGAGAGGCATCTGATTAGGATTTGAACAACATATAATAGAACCACAACCCAGCAACAATAGAGAGACAACTGATTTACATATGAACTTCAAATGAGCTATTAATTATGTGATGATCGATTAAATATGAAATGTCTCTCGTGGGAAAACAAATAATTATGTATATATTTATGTATATCGGGTAATAATTGATTATGAAGACTTACCGAGAACAATGAAATATTTGATGTAAATAAACCGGAAGATAAGAATATTTCAGATGAATTGTATTTTCCATATCTACCGACATAAATACATACATCTACAAATATAGAGATGTAATAGTGCATTGTCAAACGCAAGTCATGACAGTTTTGTTCTATTAATAATTTCCATACAATTTCTATTTATGAATAATAAACTTACGCTAATAATTATATAATTTTTTATTATTTCTTATACTCCTATAAAAAGCAAATTACAAATTTTGTTTAAGTGTAACTATTTATTGTATTGCATTGTATGGAGATCGTTCTATAAAAGATCGAAATTTTGGAATAAGTCATCTCAAATTGATGTGAGCTTCGTGTGAGAACGTTGTGCACCGCTTAAATTTATAATTTTAAAAAATATTTCAAAAAAATGAATCAGGCGTGTTTATATCATCGGGCTAATGAAGTCCAGAGACATGATGCCGAACAGATCATTGAGGAATATTCTGGGAAACTACAATGGCGTTTAGATGGCTGTGATAGTTTATTGGATATTGGTTCCGGTTCGGGAGATGTTTTAATGGATTTTATTTATACCATAATGCCACCTAAGTTTGAACGTATTGTAGGCTCGGATATTTCAAACAAAATGATAAATTACGCCAAAAAATGTTATCAGACTCAGGAGAAATGTGACTTTCAGGTTTTGGATATTGGCACAGAAAGTGAAATACCCAATGATCTTTTAGAGCAATTTGATCATGTTACATCGTTCTATTGTCTACATTGGGTGCAAAATCAGAGGTAAGTTTTGAATGCTTTAAAACAAAAACCGAAAGTCCCATAAAATTTCCTACTTACCCTCCAGGCAAGCTTTACAAAATATTTTTAAGCTACTCAGAGATAAAGGCGGTGATTGCCTTTTGGTTTTCCTGGCAGCAAATCCCATATTTGATGTTTACAAACTTTTAAGTCAGTCTTCCAAATGGTCCCAGTACATGAAAGATGTAGAACAGTTTATATCACCGTTGCATTATGAAGCCGATCCAAAATTAAGCTTCTCGAATATGCTAAAAGAGGTGGGATTTACAGATATTCAAGTAGAACTAAAACATAAGGTCTATGTCTATGAAGGTGTAGAAGTTTTGAAGGGTAAGATCCATATTTCAAATAATATACCAAAAAGATTTTAAACTATAGCTTTTTCCCAACATTACAGACAACATCAAGGCAATTTGCCCATTTTTAGAACGCATTCCTTTGTCTTTACACGAAAGCTTTTTGGACGATATCATTAGTATTATTTCCAGTTTTAATTTGAAACGAAATCATCATTCCAACGAATTAGATTATGCCTTTAGTTCGCCTTATAAATTAATGATTGTCTATGCTAAGAAGTCTCCCGAAACCCAGCTGGATCGTATAAGTGATATGATTAGTTCGGATAAAATGGAAAAAGGGCTTTGATCACTTAAGTTTAAGCTATTTGTGATAAAAATTTAAAATATGTATTCCTAAAAAAATATTCAGAAAATATTTGAATAAACAAAAATTAAGCTTAAAATCTACTAGACAATTTATATTGAAGAAATGCTGGTAATATGGTATACCCAATTATAGTTAAGATCCACTGGAGAATAATACTAAACCTACAATTTTGGAGTTATTTAAGAATAAGTTTTAAAACCCATTAATTCTCGATTTTACACCTCATTATAGCCTTCACCACCATAGGCGGAAAGGGTATATTGGGTTTGTGCTAATGTTTGTAAAGCATAGAAATATTGGTCTGAGAAGCACCTTTTAGTATACCAATCGGCTTAGAATCACTCCCTGAGTTGTTTTAACGATGTCCGTCCTGCTGGCTGGCTGGCTGGCCGGTTATCCATGTAAGCTTGTTATCATTGTACAGGTCGTAACTTTAAAGATAATTTGATGAAATTTGGCACAGGCTTATATTCTAAGGACGATGCCTATACTTTTTGAGCAAACTCGGATTACTATTTCGGGCACCTTTACCTTCCGGAATAGAGTTTTTGGTCCTTTACAGCCATAAATTTACTTGTATTTTAATAATATTCAGCACAAATATTGGCTATGATTACCTAAATCAGTGTACCTAATTTTGGAATCGGCCCATATTTGGCCATAACTCCCATGCAAGACACATCCTCAAAAGACGTTTGTGTACACATAAAAGCACAAAAATGTTTATGACTCTAAAGTTAAATGCATTTGATTACTAAAACTTTGCACAGATAAATATTTTGTATATATAAACCAATAACCAAAATTTGGTAACAATCGGTCCACAATTGACCTAGCTTCCATATCAGGCCCTTAGCCGGAAATGACATAAATCTCGAAATTTTGACAAAATAACTCATAGCATACGTATGTATGTCCCTAAGACACAAGGAAAATTTCTTAAATTGTTGGTCCATATTTGACCTTAGCAGTGAAGGGTATCATATAGTCGGGCTTGACCCACTATATCTTTTCTTAATTGTTTTGGTATTGTGTTATAGTATACCACATTATTTTTTTAAGGATATAATCAACATGTAAGAGTGTTATATTCGGCTGTTCCGAATCTTATACACCCACCATCAAGTTGCACACTGATTCGTCCCATAGAAAAAAACTCCTTTTTCTAATTTTGCGAATTTATTAACAATATGCACACCATATTAAAGCTGAGATGTTCAGCATTCCAGATATGTTCGCCTTTCTTTTATCCCGTCGGCCTACTTCAAATTAAACTCCCTTAAATGTACAGTATTTTTACAATTTTTTAGAAAATTTTATTTTTTCAAATAGGTTTGGAAAAAGGATCATAAAAATTGTATTTTCGATTGGAATACAATTTCCTTATACAAGTTTGACAATGACATCATGGTTAATAATACGACGTTAAAAACTTTACAATGCAAAGAAAAAAACTATGAAAAAAAATGGTATACATTATGGCAAATTTCAATTTTTTTCGAAAAATTGTTAAATTAAATGGACTCGGAAAAGTATATAAAACGAGATCCCATTTCGTTTAACATCTAAGGATATATTTTAAAATGTTGTCTTCATAGCGCATATAGAATAGTAAGAATAAAAACACCGTTTTTTGAGTTATGCCCTTTTTAAAAAATGTTTATTTTAGAAAAATTTTTTAAAAGTAGTTGGCTTTGTTATGAGATTAATTTTTATTATCGCCTGTTTTAAGAAATTTATAAACATTATATTAAAAAATGGTAAATATATATAACAAAACTTTATTTAGTGTTTGGGTTAGATCCCCGGGAAAGAAAAGAGTAAGTGCAGTGCTTGCTTATTTAGAAGAGAAATTAAAAAATGAAGAAAATTTTTGTAAAAAAGAAATAAAAATTAAAACCATGCGAGTTTTAAGCAAATTTAGCAAAACGTGGCTGGATTCAAATAGAACCAAAAGTCGGTTTTTAAAAGAAAATAAAATTTTTTTGGATAAAATATTTGTTACTTATAATAAGGTAAGTGTTTTTGTCACGTTTACTATAACTGACTATATGATTGAAATTGTATTATATGCCATCAACCTTACACAAGTTGTTGATACATGGAAGTGAAATCATAGAGTTCTTTGATTTGCCTATAGGTAATATTAAATGTACTTTGTATAAAAAATTATGCAGTTACAATTGATTTTTTTAAGGTGTGCTTTCAGAAGATGCTTTGGAGTCCCTTTATAAAATATTTAATTAGGAGAAGCAGACTAGAACATACTCGTAAAAACACCAGAGAAAATTGTAACAAAGACTTGATGACAAAACTTCTAATTTCGTCTGATCCACTAGTGACGTTCAATAGGGTATCAACAAAATCAACCAATACCTTTCACAATTTTCAAGAAATCCGTGACTATATATTAGAAAATACAGAAGCGGAAGAAGAATTTCGTTAATAATTTTAAGTTTTCTGTTTTTTTTTTTTTTGTTCCTGTTTAAAATTATTAATATATTATTAAAACTCAGTACATAAAACAAATATGTATCTAATAAAAAAATATGTAAAAAATTTAGTAGCGCCATCTAGCTATCTTTACTATTAGAAACTGCTTTGACCCTTTATCTGCGTTGGGGTTTAAGTACATGGGTTTGCCCCTAATTTGATCAGAAACACTCAAGAAATAATTTTTGTAAAAAAAGATTTTGTTTAATTCAGCACATTAAGGCAACACTGGAAATATGAAAAATATAATGTATTTATATTATATTTACACTAGTTATACGAAATCCTCGAAATAAATACAAAATGTATATGTTTATAAAAGGAAAATGTATTATGGGCGATTTTTGGAAATTATACTGATCCCTTGCGTGCAAAATATCTGGATATTTTTAAATTTTATTTTATATTTTTTCTAACTGAGCTAAGGTCTATTCATGCTGTAAATTTCATCGCTGTAAATTTATTCCTTCTGGTTTTTTCCAATTTTACTATAGGCTTAAATCACTGTGAGTTGTGTTAAATTTAGAAATATCTCTCATATATCTACGAGGGAGCAGCTAATCTAGAATGTGGACTAAATTCGAAAAAAATTGTTAAGCTAGTTGGTATTGTTAGTAAAATATCTGGACTAAATTCGGTTGCAGGACCTTTATAGTTCAACATTTAAAAGTATATAAGTGGTTTCCCTAGTAAAAATTCGATATCGTAACCTCGTATGGTTTAATATTAACAAGTTGTTAAATGCTTATCGTTTAGCTTAATATTTTGTTAGGACAAACATGGTGATAGTAATACGACAGGTCCATATATTTTGTTAGGAGTTCCTAATGCATGTACCGTATATGAAATCTGGACATTGGTGCAATCTTAATATGCTGTTTGTACCTCCGAAACTTTTTGATTGTAGATATAAAAAGGGGAATGTTATATATATAAGAATTATAGCCAAATGTTGACTGATTATAACAAAATTTTACACACTGGCAGGTTTTTATACAGTGCTTATTCGTGCCAGATTTAGTGGCCATAGCAATCATAGTTTCTAATTTAATAGCTTTTAACTCGCCTTTCCTACATTTTTTTGGTTTCCGGGAGTGTTTTTTATATGAAAGCTATAGTCAAATATAAACCGATTTCTATAAAATTTGACATACTGACCAATAGTTGCATAAAACTTCTCTATTCTAAATTTAGTCGTCATAGCTATTACAATTGTATTCAATTTGTCAGCAATAATGTATTTCCCGGATCGAGGTTATATGGAAGCTCTAACTAAATGTGAACCGATTTCGTCAATTTTCAATACATAACTTTTTCAAGATATCGAAAATACTTTTGTAAAATTTTGTTCCTCTAACTCTTGTAGTTAAGAAGCTATCGCGCTTTTATCTAACGGACAGACGGACATAAACCCCCTTTTCTTTATGTATTTTTATGTTTCTGTAGTTTTTTATATGAAAGCTATGGTCAAATGGTGACCGATTGTCACAAAATTTTGCACACTGACTGACATACATATAAGACTTCCTTGTGCTAAATGTAGTGACCAAAGCTATTATAGTTTATTATTTATTAAATGCCAAAATGCTATTTTAGGTGGAATTTAGGCTATTTCTGTTAGTTTTTTGTATGGGGGCTATAGTTAAATGTCAACCGATTTCAATGAAATTTTATATGATGCCTAGTACTTATGTAAAACTTCTTCATACCAAATTTTATCATCATAGCTGTTATAATTTGTCATTTATTAGCAAATAAGCGATTAGGCGAGGTTATACGGGAGCTATAGTCAAATGTGAACCGATTTTGCCCGATTTGAATACCAAAATTTTCTAAGAAAAGAAGAATATTTAAGCCAATTTGTCCTATATCCTTTTGTTAAGGTTTTATCGTACCGACAGACAGACAGACAGACAGACAGACAGACAGATAGATAGATAGATAGACAGACAGACAGACAGACAGACAGACAGACAGACAGACAGACAGACAGACAGACAGACAGACAGACAGACAGACAGACAGACAGACAGACAGACAGACAGACAGACAGACAGACAGACAGACAGACAGACAGACAGACAGACAGACAGACAGATAGACGGACAGACAGACAGACAGACAGACAGACGGACGGACAGACAGACAGACAGACAGACAGACAGACAGACAGACAGACAGACAGACAGACAGACAGACAGACAGACGGACAAGCAGACAAACAGACAGACAGACAAACAGACAGACAGACAGACAGACAGACGGACAGATGGACAGACAGAAAGACGGACAGACAGACAGACAGACAGACAGACAGACAGACAGACAGACAGACAGACAGACAGACAGACAGACAGACAGACAGACAGACAGACAGACAGACAGACAGACAGACAGACAGACGGACAGACGGACAGACGGACGGACGGAGGAACAGACAGACGGAAATCTCTCAATCGTCTTAAAATTTCATAAGGATTCAAGATATACTTCAATTTTAGTTTTTGAGCCAATATTAAGGAAATTACAATCGGAATGACAATCTCAATATACCCCCCCATTATTTCTTATGGTGGCTATAAAAATAAATTTCGTTATTTTGGCTCTAGCTACTATAGTTATCGAGATAATCGACTTTAAAGTTTTTTATAAGAAAATTTAAAAAAAATCATTTTTTGGTACGAAATATGAGTGATCACAGATCTTCGTTATTTTGGCTTTAGCTATCATACTTAAGGAAATAATTGAATTTAAAGTTTTTTTTATAAAAAACCAAAAGAAAAATCAATTTTAGGTACGAAATATGAGTGAACGATGGATGTGTGGAAAGTTTTACTCTTGTTCTTAGTGCAATTATAATGTGATTTAATTTATCAGCATTAAAGTGATTCCCGGTCGAGGTTATATGGGAAATTTCACTAAATGTGAACCGAGCTCGACCATTTTCAATACCGAACTTTTCAAGAGATCAAAAATACTTTTGTCAAATGTTGTCCCTCTAGAAAGTTTATTTTAGGCGCTATCGCCCTGAATAACGGTATTGTACAATGTCTTTATACTAAATGTCATCATCGTATCTATTATAATTTGTCATTTATTAGCTACTAAGAGAAGTTATACGGAAGCAATTGTCAAATGTGAACGGATTTCTCCCAATTGCAATTAAAAAATTTAAATTTTCGTTGATATGTGAGATACATACATACATATGTAGGTTTTGAACAGATATCATGTACTCAGTTGCAGTTTTGTACTTCCTAGGAAGATAACCTATAATTTGATATATAATACATTCTCAAATGTTATCATAATGTTCAGAAGTCAGACACAAAATTAAGATAAATTCAGTGTGTCTGTCTGCTAAAATCAGATTTGTTGAGCTCCTGGAAGGTGTAAACATATGCATTTTACACAAAATTTTAGGATATCGTCTCATCGTTTTCGTTATTTGGACTCTAGCTATCATATTTAAGGAAATAATTGAGTTTTTTATGTAAAAAACTAAAAAAACACAATTTTTGGTACGAAATATGAGTGATCATATTCTTTATTTTGGCTCTAGCTGTCACATTTAAGGAATGAATCAAGTTTAAAATTTTTCATATAAAAACCAAAAAAAAAATATTTTAGCTCTAGCTTTCATATTTAGGGAAGTAATCAAGTTTAAAATTTTTCATATAAAAAACCACAAAAAAAATCAATTTTCGGTACGAAATATTAGTGATCACAGATTTTCGTTATTTTGGCTCTAGCTATTATATATAAGTAAATAATGGAGTATTAAGTTTTTCATATAAAAAACCAATTCCTAAACCCCAATTTCAAAAACCTCACACATACTTAAAAGCAGACACTTCAAAATTATTTAAAGTTTATCTATTTACTTTATTGTTGTTTGCTTTTCAAAAAGAAAACTTTGCATATGTTTAAATAAAATTGAATTTAAATTGTAAGTAACAACAACAACTACAGGAACAATAACAACAACAACAATTACCAAGTCAGCTTAAACAAAGAAAAAGGGGTAATAAAATCTTACTAACTTTTAGCAAAACTAAATCAAACCAACGAAATGAACAACAAGTTTTTAGTTAAAACAATGACGAAATGAATACACTCAACGCAAATCGCACAAATTCTCGTACCCACGAAAGGGTGTTTTTAATAGGGTGGGTCGCAAAGTTCATGGAAATCAAAAAATCAAAAAAATGTGGAATTTTCTTAGGCGACGATCTCATGATAGAGCTCATGTCGATAAGTTTCGGACCAAATATGACTATTTTTGAAACCCACCATCAAAAAGAATGGGGGTTATATTGAGATTGCCATTCCATTTGTAATATCCTGAATATTGGCTTAAAAACCAAAATTGATGTATATTCTGAAAGCTTTTGAAATTCTAAGACGATTGAGCGATGTCTGTCTGTCAGTCTGGCCTTCCGTCCGTCTCTCCGTCTGTCTGTCCGTCTGTTGTCGGCCCGATAAAACCTTAACGAAAAGAGCTAGGACACTAAAATTTGACACAAATATTCTTCATTTCTTGGAAAATTTTGGTATTGAAATCTTGCAAAATCGATTCACATTTGATCATAGCTTCCGTATAACCTCGTCTAGGCTAATAGCTTATTTGGTAATAAATTACAAATTATAACAGCTATGATGATTAAATTTAGCATTTTTTATAAGCACTAGGCAGCATATAAAATTTCTTTGAAATCGGTTCACATTTAGCTCCCATACAAAACACTTAAGGTAAAAGGCCAATGCACGCGGCAAGCGGCTGCGGGCGGTAATCAGCTGTTTTTTGATTTGTCAAATTTAAAGCGGCAATGGAAAAAAGTAGAATTTTGTTCTACTTTTCCACGCGGCAGAATTTTTCCTACTCAAATATTTTTTTATATGAATATTTTTGTAAACAAACGCACATTTTATGTACTGGCAATACTACGGCCGCCCGCAGCCGCATGCCGCGTGTATTGGTCTTCTACCTTTACGAAAACAGCCTATAATGCTACTAAAATGTACTTAAATGAATAAATGATAAACTATACTATACATGTCAATACTAGCCAAATTTTGATTACATTTGACCATAGCTTCTATATAAAAAACTCACGGAAACACAAAAATGCAAAAAGAAAAGGGGGTTTATGTCCGATACTGCCTTCAAAAAGTGCCAGAGGGACACAATTTTACAACAGTATTTTGGGTATTTTTTACAACAGTATGAGGATATGAACCGCCGTAGTATAGCAGGTTAGTCATCCGCCTAGTATATCAGAGGTCCCAAGTTCAATCCCCCGCCAGACCCACTTAAAAAATATAAATTTTCAAGAAAGCGGCGGTTCACCTCATAACTCAGCCAGCCACTGGTTATTGAGTATTAGGCTTTGTAAAACCTCTCTAACTAATGCATTTGTCGTTCGGAGCCGGAGTTAAAATGTAGGTCCCTTTCAATAAGTCTAAAAAATAGAATCAGATGCAGCTCATTGTCTGAGAGCAGTATCCCTTGTTGCAATTGGAATTTCGTGGGAATTATATATGTATATGAATGTACCAACTAGCGTAACAATTTGTTTCGAATTTAGTCCACATTTTGAATTAGCTGCACCCTTGAAAATATATGAGATATGGGCAAATCCTGCGTGACGGACGACACATTTGTACTGATTTTGTTGTACTTAAATGTATCCCATTTTGTCAGCTGTCAAGTGCTTAATATTTAGTTTGGTTTGCCATTTCATCATGAACAGGTTGACAAAAGAACAACGCTTGCAAATCGTGCAAATTTATTTCGAAAATAATGGTTCAGTTCGCGAAGTTTACCGCAAGCTCCGTCCATTTTATGGTCGACATAATCGTCCATCAGAGCAATTAATTCGGTTAACCATGGATCGTTTTCGCACTACGTTTACTCTATGTGATAATACGCATCCGCAGCGACGTCGAACAGTGCGCACCGAAGAAACAATTGCCGCTGTAGAGCAAAGTGTTGAAGAGGACCCGAATGAATCGATTCGCCACCGTGCACAGCAATTGGAGCTTTGTCCATCAACTTTATGGAAGATTTTGCGCAAAGATCTTGGCTTGCGACCTTACAAGATCCAGCTTGTGCAAGAATTAAAGCCGCGAGACCATGCAATGCGTCGTGATTTTGGTGTATGGGCCGAAAATGAGATTGATCTCGATGCTGATTTTCATCGCAAAATTTTGTTCAGTGATGAGGCTCATTTTTGGTTGAATGGCTACGTCAACAAGCAAAATTGCCGCATTTAGAGTGAAGAGAATCCACATGAGACCCTTGAGACGCCATTACATCCACAAAAACTGACTGTTTGGTGTGCTCTATGGGCTGGTGGAGTCATTGGGCCATACTTTTTCCGAAATAATGCTGGAGAGTCAGTTACCATAAATGGAGACCGGTATAGAGCCATGATAACCGAATATTTTGTTCCCCAATTGGATGGCATGAATGTGGATGAGTTGTGGTTCCAACAAGACGGCGCTACATGCCACACAGCGCACGTCACAATTGATTTATTTAAGGAAACATTCGATGAGCGCATAATTTCGCGGAATGGACCTGTCAATTGGCCACCAAGATCGTGCGATTTGACACCACTGGATTATTTTCTTTGGGGATATGTGAAGTTGCTCATCTACGTCAACAAACCAGAAACGTTAGGGGACTTGGAAGCCAACATTCGTGGCGTTATTGCCAACATACGGCCCCATATGCTCGAAAAAGTAGTTGAAAATTGGACCTGTAGAATTGGCTTTATTCGAGCCAGCCGCGGCGGCCACATGCCCGAAATCATTTTTAAACATTAATGGCATAAAATTATCCTTCCAATAAAGCAAAATTAATGGACATTAAAACGATTTTCTTGTGTTTTATTTCAATTCGAAGTTCTATACCTCTAAAAAAAACACCCATTAGGTATCTTTGCACAGATTTCATAAAATATTAGCTCATTGATTGTGCTATCGAATGGCATTTCTTAATTTGCATATTTGTTTTCGGGCAAAAAGATAATCGCTTTTAAACTGCTGTGACGGACGCTACAAAAAATGGAAGTGACTTTTTTTTCAACACATGTTTCTGTAATTTTCATCAAATCGGTCATAGTAATAAAAAAAATTGTTAATACGTTAAAGGTAGAGGAAAATCAGAGGATTGCAGACTAGCTTTTATAACATATTTTAAAGTTTCCAGTTTCACCAAAAATCCATAAATGAACGGTTGCGGACGCTACGTGATGGACGATACAGTTTTTACTTGAATGTTTTTTATTAGGAAAAAATTCATATTTCATATTTTTTTTTAGGGATTCGTTAATCAGTGAAAATAATGGTTTTATTTGTTCCCGAATTTCATCTTCTTCCTTTTCATGTTCGCGGTTAAAATGCGATTTTTGGGCACAATTTAATATTTCACAAAACGGGTACATACATATATTTTTTTAAAGTTTTAGACTTTTTACATCTTATTTTCGTCGAAAGAATGCTAAGGCTCGCTGTTAGAGTGTCCCAAAAATTAAAAAAAAAACAATTTTCGAAAGCATCAAATTTGCCCTACTGTATATTTTTTTAACACCTATTATCTTAAATTTAATCTGTGGATACAGACAGTGTAATTGCTTTATGAATAAGACAGATATGAGTTCGTAAATATTGTTTTTAATAAAAATCATTTTGTAAAAAATACATACTGTGACGGACGCTACACACATTCCTATACATATTATTCTGTAAAATGCTATATAAACATCTACACATTTTTAGCCTAATGTTCTCCTTACGAACCAAGTTCAATTGGAGAAAAAAGAAAAATTGCACTTGTCAAATTAAAAAAAAAAAAACATTTATTTCTGTGACGGACGCTACACACTGTTCCTTTTTTACTTGACGTTATGTGGGTATATAAGAATCGCAACAGCCGAATATAACACTCTTACTTGTTTTTACTTGCACTTTTATGCAGAAATGGATCTTAACGACCATTTTATTAAATTCGATCCACACTAATATATACAGCTCTAGCCAGACAAACAAACCATATATGTATGAGTATAACCTGAGTAACAGAGAAATGCATTAAACACATAGACAACAGCAGGCTACACGAACACCGACTACAATCGACTGCAATCGTCGCCTCGTAGTCAGCTACTTAATTATTTTGGGGACGGCAGCTACATTTAAGATGGCAGCTACATTTCGAAACACCTGTTTATGAGTGGTGCCAATATCGCGTTTATAAGATGGACAGAATAACAATTTAAATGTTGATAAAAACGACATAAATTCATTTTATTAATGGTATGTCTATTAAAAAATAAATATATAGAAAGATTTTGGTGTGATCTCTAATAGTTTAAGAGTTATGGGCTTTTTAAATTTCAAGAATAATACGGTATAACTTTAGAAGTTTATATCCGATATTACCTATTATCAAACAAAAGCTACTGAAAATATCTTTTATATTCTATATAATATTCTTTATAATGGATAAGGAGCTAATATACTATAAACTTAATTCTGCAACCGACTTTTTTTTTATAAAAATTCGTATATCTTAAAACAATATAGATATATAATGAATATAATGAATTTTATAAAGGACATACTAGGCTTTTATATAACATGAACTACGTAGCTCTAGCACACGTAGCGTGTGAGTTAGACAGTTTAACAAATAACTTTTTAAAATTTTACTTTTATTGAGTTAGAGTTATATAAATATAAATTTTTGCATAATATTTTATTAGATATTATTATATACATAAATATTTTATAAGTATGTAAATTGTTTACATAAATTCTCCCCATTGTATTTGTGGTAAATAAATTCAAGTGGTTTAAATCGCTCATTTATTTCAATATTATATGGTGTTGACAGCACTAAATCTTTTATTGTCGCCAACAAAAATAGAAAATAGTTTAATTTTGGCTACAGCTACAACGGTGGTCGGTAGTCGTGTAGCCGTGTCGACTCTAAAAAATTTATTTCTATTTGAATGCATGTATTCTAATTTTGACAGGTTGTAGCCCGTAGCCTGCTGTTGTCTATGTGTTTAATGCAAAAAGTGGAAATGAGTTTTTAATGTCCCAAAAGGGAATAACTAAGTAAGTAGCTGGGACGAGTGGGTCTATATTTTAAAATCAACAAAAGAGTTAGAATACAAACAATACCCGGACATTGTTGTAAGACAAATAAAATGTATAGTATACTTTCAGGGAAATAAAGGAGTAAAAATGAATGAGGGAAAGAGTAGAAAAAACAATGGAAGGGTTTTTAATTGTAGGATTTAAAATACAAAGTAAACCAATGATTTGTTATTATTGATTAAAACGGACATGTGTATGTAAAAGTTCGAAGAAATTCTTAAGTCCCTTAAACTCCCTTAGCCAAGCTAACGTCTTTTTAAATGGGACAACACACAACTAAAAAGAAATTGAACATATGTGTATGCGTGTTTAAAAAATGTTTAAGTGTGTGTCTAAATAAACATCAACTAATCGTTAAAAACTTAAAGGATCTATTTGTTTTACCAGAAAGTACCCAAGACTAGTTTATATGATTGTCTATCTTTATAAGTTGCTTCAAATCTTTCCTTATACGTCTAAGTCGTATTAGGAAAGAGAAAATCTTTTTCTTAAGTAAATATTCTGCATTATAATAGGAAATTTAAATATACTCAGGCATATCCTTGCTTATCCCAGTTTTAAGTTCAATTTGAATGTATATATGATTATATCAGAATCGATTGTTTGGGAGGACATTGTTGGTTGGTTGATGAGTATTTAAAAGTTTTCTTTTGTGTTTGATGAATATTTAATTAAGCAGAAAGAAACCCTGGTTTTATTTTATTTTTCTTTTCCTGTTATTGTTATTTTATCGTTTAAATTGCACTCGGATTTGAGAAGGAAGAGCTAGAGTTTGAGTCTATGAGAAATATTTTAACGTTTGGTAGTTAAAAATCTAGAATTTATTTGGCAAAAGTTTTCAAAAAAGATTTAATTTCTTTGTGGGAAACTTATGGCCCTAGAAATCTACTAAGCAACCACTTCTCTACATATTAATCTAGAAAACGAAGTTATAGGATGTTTAGGTACCTTTAACTATCTGGGCAGTTTCTTTTGTTATCCTTGACTTCCAGTGGAGCATAGGGCCTTAACCATCCTTTTATATCGAACTCTATTGCGACATGTTAGGCATACATCATTCCATGAATAGTTTGTTGCTTGTAACTCCGCATCAATTGACCTTCTCCACGTTCTAGCAGGTGCACCAACACGACGGCCGCTTCCTTGTGGATTTCAACGAAGCGCTTGTCGAGCAATGTTGGTATTTGTGGTGTGTGGCCTATCCACCGCCCTTTCCGTTGACAAACCTCTATAAAAGAAGGTATTTGGTTTGTAGCGTTTAGTAGATCTTCATTTCTTATGCGATTTGGCCACCATATATTAAGGATTTGCCGCAAGCATTTGTTTGCAAAGGCTTGTAGGCGCTTATCGATGACATTTGTGCGTTTTCAAGTTTCGCAGCCGTAATACAAGATGGACCTGACATTCGAGTTATATATTCGTAACTTAGTTATTGTTAATATTTGCCGAGATTTCCAAATAGCTCGGAGAATGCCGAATGCAGATTTTGCCTTATTAATACGCGATTCAATATCCTAGTCGGCGCCACCTTTTGTAGATACCAAACTACCAAGATAATTAAAGGTGCCTACACATCCAATAACCTCGTTATTCACATTGATGTGTTGCGACGGGTTTGCGCCATAGCCTCCAGGCATAATCTTTGTCTTGGAAATATTGATTTCCAGCCCAGCTGCCCGAGATTCAACAGTAATCGCGCTTAGAAGATATACGTCATCGGCGTATTCGAAGTCCTCGAGTTGTTTAAAGGGTGTCCATTGGATACCACGTCTACCATTCAGTGCCGCGCGCATTATATAGTCGATGACAAGGATAAAAAGTATGGGTGATAAGATACATCCTTGTCTTACTCCAGAAGTAACTTCGAACGTATTAGACAATTTACCTTTATGTAGAACCCGACATTTAAAGTCCACGTATATTGCCCTAATTAAGTTGAGAATTTTCGTTCGTTTTCGGCATGTTATGGTTTTCTAAAATTCTCCAGAGATAGCTCCTGTTGACACTGTCGAAGGCCTTCATAAAGTCGATAAACGCTAGGTACATGGGGGCGCGGAATTCATTACATTGTTCCAGTACTATTCTTACTGTGTTGATTAGATCAACACAAGATCTATTCTCTCGGAAGCCAAACTGATTTTCGCGGAGTGTTTCAGAAACTGCGTCAGACGTTCTATTCAAAATTACTCGACTTAGTATTTTGCTCGGTATTGAAAGAAGTGTTATTCCCCTGTAGTTATTGCAGTCTTTGGAGTCACCCTTTTTTAGTATTTTGACTAGTATACCTTCATAACAGGAGGTTGGTAGAGCTTCTTCTTCCCACATTTTAAGCACAAATGGGTGCCTCAGTCTCTCCGAACATTCAACGTCACATAAAAGCATCACCGCTGAGATATTGTCATTGCCCGGGGCCTTGTTGCGCTTAAGGCTTTTAATTGCATTCTTCACTTCTGAAATTTCATTGAATAAACGGTCATGGTTGGTTTTATTTTGCACTTCCGTCTGTGCTTCTAATCCAATGGGATTGTTTAATGTTTACTGTAAATGTTCCATCCATCTTATTAATTGTTCATCCGGGGTTGAGGGAAGTTTACCGCTACTACTCAGAATGGGACTGTTGGTGTAGGTAGGTTTGCCACACAACACCCTTGATATATTGTATAAGGTCCTCATGTCACTTTTACTTGCAGCTGACTCAGCTTGGCTCACTTGTTCATCTATCCACATTCTCTTGTCCCTCCTTGCAGACTTTTTTATTCTATTGGATAGGTCACGGTATATAGTACTAAGCTAATCAACGTTCCAAGTTTGCATTTAAAATTGTATTTTTTATGGTTTTACGTTGTTCAACCAGGTCCCATGTTGCTTGGGTGAGCCATACATTCCTTTTATGGTCTTCAAAACCTAACATTTATTGACCAAACTCATTGTACGTCTGAGTGACACACCTTGAACTTTCGTTTATATTTACTTCGTTATTGTTTACAACATCTGGATCCATAAGGAAGAGGCTCCTTATGGATGTAATAAAGGCATTTCGATGTCGCTCTGATTCCAGTTTGCCAACATCAATTTTCCGATCGGCTTTTGCCCTTTCTGACCTCAGAGCCGCTACTTTCAATCGAACTATAGATATAACTAAGTGGTGGTCGCTGTTTATATCTGCTCCGCGCCTCGAGCGTATATCAAGTAAAGATGATCGCCTTTTAGAGTTGATCAAATGTGATCAATTTGGTTCTTAGTGACACCGTTCGGCGATATCCAAGTTATTTTATGGTAGAGCATATGAGGAAAAATTGTGACACCTACAACCAGTTTCCTTTCACAGCATAGTTCGATTAATATTTCTCCGTTTGTAAAGCGAGCCGCTCGATCCGAGACAGACGCCTGCTTGCAGCTGCAACTAGCATGTTAAACAGACGCTACATTTTCGTACTTTATCAAGTACAATTATCTTAGACCATTAGACTAAATAAGTCGGAATGGCTCTAAGATAACTCTCTGAGCTAGAATCCCAATCGGGTTGTTTACCGCATCTTCAACTAGGCTGCTCAGGTTTCTAGGATGTACCACGAGGAGGTGTGAGTAGGAATTGAAAACAGTTATTACCTGTTAGCCGGAAACCCAGGCAACAACTGCATCCCATTTACACCGAAGCGGATTTTAGTTTCGCTCTATTTGGGCTTCATGCTCTGAAGGTATAACTCTCCTAAATAATTTTTGTATTTTAGAAGTCTGTTGATATAGGAGGGGACCTGAAAACATGAAGCATGTACTAATGGAATGTCTTTATTATCCTGACATAAGTGACTTAGATAGTACGGGGATAACTGATAATGGATCGGGTATTTTAGTAGGACTATAGCTGTGGTTGACAGATTTGGAAGGTTGGGCTAATTTGCCAAAGTTTTTACGGAGACGAAGACTAAGTTAGCGGATTTTGGCTTCAGCTTAATTTTGGGCTTCATACTTTCGAGGTATGACTCTTTTAATATTTTTTTTCCTTAAGAAGTCTGTTCGAGACTCCGGGATGTGGATATAGGAGAGGAGCTGAAAACCTAAGGCATGTACTAACGGAATGTCTTTACTATGCTGACATTAGAGACTTAGATGGGGACTACCCATACATTTGTGAGGTTACGCCAATTCGCCCGTCAATTTTGAGGAGACGGAGACTTAGTAAACTGACTTTGGCTTCGGCCTAATTTTGGGATTCATACATGAATCTCTCAATGAGTTATTGCATTTGAGAAGTATGTCCAAAACTCCGGAATGGGGATGTGGGAGGGGAATGTCTTTACTATGCTGACATTAGGAACCAAGATAGGGCTTTATCTGATGTTGGCACATTTGGGAGGTCGGCCAAATTCGCCCTTGGAGTTTTTACTAGGAGAGACTTAGTTAGTGGAGATGTCCTTTGCATGGCAGTTCGTTAAATTCTATTCGAGGACAGATATAAAGTAATACTTCCCAGTCTTTATTTGGAGATCAACCGGTAGTAGCCCTTATTCATACGGATACGGAATCTTACCAGAGTCTCTGGTACCACTACTATTAACTGCGCGCTCTTGAGGAGTAACGTAGAGGTTGTGGTTCAAAACCAAACTTGGCGATGTTCTTCTCACACGGTTTTCGTTTCCCTAGATCAAGTAGGAGTGTTAGATAGCTTCTAAATAGCCCGCCCTCAAATAGCATGATCTAAACATGGTACCCGGATCATCTAAAGGAGATTTTATACGCTTAAATTAACGTGAATATCTACCGCAATGGTAGGTATTTATGATAATCTTCAGCACAACCCCTACATAACCTCATTCTCATCATTCAAAATAACCTGTTTTTTTACGTAAGCCGATAGATGGCGCTCCATGTATATCTTATACCAGCAAAAGATTTGACATGTCTGTTAGCCAAAGTTATTTTTGCGGTTTAATAAGAAACTCAAAAGAACAACAAAAGTAAAATGTAAAATAAAGAAAAGAACAAATTTTAAAGAAAACAAATCCCAAATCCCTTTTCAAATAAACCAAAATCAATTAATGAGTTTTAAGATGCCGCTTGCTACCCATTTTTTTTTTCTTTTCCTATCAAAAACATATTGAATGAATGGGACACAAAATAATTAAATCTTTCGAAAATAAAAAGGCAACAAATTAAAATCTTTGTAATATTTTGCTTAAATGGGTAAAAGTTGAGTGGGTGCATTACACCTGATAAACTAAAAACAACTTCATCCCTTTTTCTTAATTTCACTTGAAGGAAGAAAAAAGTAATTATCAAAGTAAACGAATTTTTAAAAACAATTTTTTCACAAGTTTTTATCAAAAGCTGGAAAATATGTATCTTTTTTCTGTTCCACGAGTTCTTCAGGTGATAATAAAATACCCAGGAAATTATAAAATAATATTTCGCGTACTGCAACATTTTTCCCAAAAAAAAAAAAGAAAACCAACCACCCAAACCAATTTCTGTTTCAAACTTTTTTCGTCTTTTCGCGTACCATTTTCCCATGTTATTGTTAGTTGGTTTTAATTCTTTTTTTTTTATAAAAAAAAATCTGTGTGTTAAAAAATTAATTAAAAACATATATTTTTTGTTCCCAGTAACTTTTCTTTTTAATTCTCTTTTTGTTGTTGTGATTTTGTTGTTCATTATTTATAAACGGGGGATAATGAGCCCCTAAGCTGATTTTCGCTTATATCAAATACCAGCGTTCTTTCGTTTATTCGTTCATTCATTCATTCTTTCAATATTCTTTGAATTATTAAAAGACAACAACAACAAAATAATGAATGAATGAATGGAAAATAGCTTGAAACAGTTTTGAGCTTCTATTAGATTTCGAAACCACATAAAAACCAAAAGTTTTTCTTAATCAATTATTTTCCGAAAAGAAAGCAAAATATTTAATATTGAAAAATTTATTAATTAAAAATGTATACAATGTAATAAAAGATTTTTTCCATCACTTTTGTGAGTAATTATAATCTGAATTTTAAATTTGGTATGAGAAAATATCCAGAATTTTCTTTTGGCCGAATAATAGAGGTTTTGCAAGGTGTGGAAGCGTCAGAATTAGGAAATACCTATTTAATGTACGAACAGAACAGCTAAAGAACCAAATATATACGGTTTTCGGGACGAGAACTCTGATCTCTTCAGAACAAATGTCATTGTAGTAGTGATAGAACAGTGCAGTGTTGCCACCAACCAAATGTTAAATTACACATGGATCGTGCCAAAATTACACATGAAATTAGGAATTACACATTTTTTTTGGCAAAATAACATGTTTTGAATTTAATTTCATTATTTTTTTTTTGTTACAAATTAAAAAAAATGATTTGTAGTTTTATAAATTAATGTTCATTTTTTTTATTTAATAACGATTGAAAAGAAAACAATTAATGTATACTATTTTAAATCGATTTCAAAAAATGAAATACATAAAGACTATATGTAGGTTCCACAATTGGTCCACCATTAATAAATTTTTGCAAAGTAGGAAACAATCTATCTCCAAGGAATTCTTTAAATCAAAAACTTTTATATAATAATCTTTTGGCTCCAAAGCCCAAAAGTTTCAAAATCGAAAGGTGCATGTCAAGAGTTTGCAAATCGACATTGAAGAATGAAAATCATTTTTATACCCTTCACCAATAGGTGAAAGGGTATTATAAGTTTGTGATTCCGTTTGTAATTTTTTTATTAGTGATCGTAGACCCCATAAAAATTATACCGATCGACTCAGAATCGGGAGGAGAATCGATTAAGCGATGTCCGTCTGTCTCTCTGTCTGTCTGTCTGTCTGTCTGTCTGTCTGTCCGTCTGTCTGTTGAAATCAAGTTTCTGAAGCCCCAGGAGGGTGAACCTACATAAATTATATATCATATATTTAGGAAATTATATATTTTAGGAAATTCTCCCGCAATGAACGCTATTAAATTTAATTAAAATCGATTTATAAACACCGAAAATATCGAAAAAATACCAAAAATTAGACGAAAATTTTAAAATTTTTGATTGAAACACACTTTAAAATATCAAGAGAAAAAAGATATTCCTGATATACATGTGATAAAATGTTATATAGGAAATATTTTCCCAAAGCACTCTGTAAAATTTTATCAAAATCGGTTAATAAACAACTGAGATATCGCCAAAACACTGAATTTGATGTATCGCAAATTGCCCAAAGTTCGCATTAGAGAATGTTTGTTGGAAAAATGAAATGCAGAAATAGGAAAAACCATCCTCCTTTAGCACGGACCTACATAAATTTTTTATCAGATTTTAGGAAATTCCCCCGCCAAGCACGTTATTAAATTTTATCAAAAGCGGTCCATAAACAATTGAGATATCGCCATAACACTACATTTGATGTACAGCAAATTGCCCAAAGTACGTGTCTAAGAAATTTTGTTTACATTTTGTAAGTATTGTGTAAGTATCCCAGGTGTAAGTATCTCAGGTGTTTATGGACCGATTGTGATGAAATTTGACATCGTTCTTTGTGTGAGGATTTTCTTAAATCTATACTCCACAAATCTGATTACGAATACCATTCAAATTGTACCGATCAACTCAGAATCGGCAGGAGAATCGATTTCGCGACCTCCGTCCGTCCGTCTGTTTGTCTGTCTGTCCGTCCGTCTGTTTGTCCGTCCGACTGTTTTTTTGTCCGTCCGACCTGTCTGTAATTTTTTTTTGTTGTAGTCAAGTTTTTGGAGCTCCTGTTTTGTCGATATCTCAGGCGTCCTTCGCATCAGGATTACCTAAATCCTGATGCATTCGGTAATTTGTGGTAGATATAATTTAGCGTTTAAGCGATGGTGTTTTGATCGACAATGATAAAATTCAGGGTGGGACAATATCCTAAAATTTTATGTAAAATCCAGGAGCTCCACAAATCTGATTTTAGCAGACAGACACTCTGCATCAATCTTAATTTTGCGTCTGACTTTTGAACATTATGATAACATTTGAATTATATATCAAATTATAGGTAATCTTCCTAGGAAGTACAAAAATGCAGCTAAGTACATGATATCCGTTCAAAACCTACAAATGTATATAAGTATCTCACATATCAACGAAAATTTAAATTTTTTAATTGCAATTGGGAGAAATCCGTTCACGTTTGACAATTGATCCCTTATAACTTCGCCTAAGATACGATGATGACATTTAGTATAAAGACGCTGTACAATATTGATATTCAGGGCGATAGCGCCTAAAATAAACTTTCTAGAGGGACAATATTTGACAAAAGTATTTCTGATCTCTTGAAAAGTTCGATATTGAAAATGGGCGAGCTCTATTCACATTTAGTGAAATCTCCCATATAACCCCGACCGGGAATCGATTTAATGCTGATAAATTAAATCACATTAAAATTGCACAAGGAACTAGAGCAAAACTTTCCAAACATCCATCGGACAGATCGAAAGAACAATACATCCCAAATATTATTGATGAAGTGTTCATTTTATTTAATTAACTAACTTCAGATAAATAAGTAAATCTTTAATAACTTTTCCGACAAAGCTGATATCCATCCATTCAAAAGCTATATATTTCACGTATGTATCTAAAACTAAGAGTGTATACCCTATAATTTTAAGGCTTATCATTGTTAAAGCTTTGACCTAAATCAGTCCGCTAACTTCAGAGTTTTACATAACTAATCAAGAACTTTTACTAGTTGGATAATTCGTACGAATTAAAGTGCACAACCCTCACTGGGCACTGTGTTTTTTAGTTGCATGCCAGAATACTTAAACTTCATCAAATCGTGTGCTATTGCAAATGTAAGGGCATCTACATTTTGAAGCATCTTTTCTGCATGGTTTATCTGGTCTATCGAACTTTATTAAATGTTCGTAAAATATGTGTCTATTTTATTTCGAAGCTACTGGCTGGCTTAAATATGCATTCTCTACTTGTAGTCTAGTAATCATTATCTTTCACAAAGGGACCACTTAAAAACCCAAGTGAAGCTTCCCTAGACATCAGCCACCTGCCCAACCTAACTTTTGGGTGCATAACTATTCTAGATGATGACGCTACCGAAAAGCTTTTCTTTTTCCGACTCTTAATTTTAAAGACTCTTTGCATATAATACTAGTATAACCAAATTTTGCTTGGAATTACATTAAGTACTTTTGCAACACCATTGGTGAAGGGTATCCAAGATTCGGCAAAGCCGAATATACCACTCTTACTTGTTTTAAACATATATGTATGTCAGCTTCTCCGAGAAAAGGGACCTAGTGTATGAAAATAAAGTTTTGAGAAAAACTAAAAAAAAAAAAATTTTAATGTTATTTTCATTTTTATCGATTTTCCCAAGCTCCCCAGTAAAACTTTTCATTACCAAATAATGAGTTAAACAGTTAAACTATTGAACACGAACTACTTACTCATTCGCTGTTTAAGTCATTACATTAACATGGGGATGTCGTTGGAGGCAAGTACTTACCAATTGCAGAAAAGTAATGACTTGGATAAGCAATTTGAAAGCAACAACAACAACAGCAACAACTTTTTTGTTGTTGTTTTATTAAAAACATATATTTTTAAACGAAATACAAAATTTTTTTTTATGATCCCATGGGGGCTCGAACCCAGACCCTCCGACTGCTAGGCAGAGACTCTTCCACTGAGCTACTTCATATGTTGAAAACTTAGCAACTTATAATTAATATGAACAATTTTTATTTTTAGATCCAAAATCATGTGAAAATAACTTTGTTTTTCCCTGCTTTTTTTTGCTTTGTTGTAATTTTTGGAAAAATTTTTTGTAATTATTTTAAAACTTTTTTAAAATTATTTTAAAACTTAAACAATTTAAATCTTCTTTTTTGTATAAGTTTTTACATAAGATTGACTCTTACTTAAATGTTACAACCTGTCAAGGTCAAAGTCCGAGCATATTTTAAAATTCCATGGATTTCGATCTTGTGCGAATATTCTCCAATTTTATAGGCCAAGCTTTGAAAAATGTTCCTCTACTTGGTCTTTCTATCGAAGTTTCGGACATCCTCCTCTAATATTAGGTAGTGGGACATTTAAATTCTAATTTTATCCTCTTCATTGTATTTTTTTTTTCAAGAGAGGGTTACTAGCCCGTAATCCTAACCCATTTTTATCGATCTTATGGGACAACTCTCGGAACATGTTAACTCACAATATTAATGGGTGTTAAACTAGCCCCGGGTGATACCATGAGGAGGTGTGTGTCCACAGTTGAGATGAAGGATGACCCAGATAAGTTGGGCTTACCAAGTTAAGACCAATTAGAATCGTGTTTGGTATTCAACATCCCCTACATAATCAAAATTGACTGATGATGGTATTTTTTCATTAACGTGAGTTAGTTTTACAATTTTTTCTTACAGAAGATAATATTTAAGTTCTTAAAATTCAAAAATCATTTAAAAAGACTCTTTTAATAAAAAAAACTAAAAAAAATTGTTGCCCTTGGTGGGATTTGAACCGGGGCCATTCAGTTTAAATTACCATCTAAATTACAAATAAGTACTTCTGTAATAACTTATTATATATTCGGATGGTATGTTGTAGTCGTTACAAGGTAACCAGTTATCAGAGTACTTGCCATTACCAAAGTTTTGCTGGGTCGTTTTGTATGTTTTTATGGCAAATACATTTTTATCAGAAATCTAACTCATTTCATCTTATTCTAAACACTTTTAGGTACTAGAATCCACTGCTAACTCTAAACCCGTTTTTTTGGCAACTATTTTCCTTTTCTCGGAAAAGGTCACATATAATGATTGAAAAGTTTGGGCAATTTTGTGATCAACAATATCCCCAATTGAATAAATATCGTCACTTAAATTAAATATTGTTTTAATTTAACGAATATAAAATTCTTGAAAATCATGAAGTATAATTTTTTCCCGAATTAGAGATTGTGGTCAAAGATTCATGAGCAGCAATACCAATATATCATATTCTTTAATAAACATATATATTTTATTCTGAATGGTTGACTTCCCATAAGCACTGGGATTTTAAAACATACATTTTCATGTAGTTAGAATAAAAAGTTTGCTTTATATGGACTATTTCGATTTCGATTGGGACGCACATAAATTTATTTTTTAAAATGCAAGTTTTGAAAACTGTTAGTACTCAAAAATGACAAAAATTGAAATTACATATGAATTACACATGCAGCAAATTACACATCGGCTACACATGAATATAAAAAATACACATGATATTTATGTGTAATTACACCTGAAGTGGCAACACTGGAACAGTGTAATACACCCGACAATGCTCCAGTAAGTTAATGTTTTACCGGCAAATATATGAGAGTTCTATCATATTTTCGGTCGGATGTACATTAGAGTGCCAGTTATTTTTAAAAGTTCGAATTTGTATGCGGCCAACACCCTGATTTGTTCGAAAAAATACAATAAATACTTTTTTGCGTTTGGATTAAAATTCGTTAATATATTATTAATATTCCGCTATTGAAAATGAAAAATTGCAAAAAAAAAACTAATTTTGACCTTTGACCCCGGGGAAAACAGTTTTATACTTTTATAATATTAAAAAAACATTACCGCATACATTCTTAACAGATTGAGCAAAAATATTCATTATTACTTGTATTAAAAATGAACTTGGGTACAATTTAACAAGTAAGACAGTGCTATAGTCGGTCAAGCCCGACCATACAATACCCTTCACCACTAAGGTCAAAGGTGTTATTTTTCCTGTATAAAGACAAATATTTGCTAAATTTTGCCATCATACAAACATTTTCTCAAAACTTATATATTTAAGCTGTTTCCATCATTTGGACTTATGTGAGAGCTAGGGTCAAATGTAGACCGATTATCTCGAAATTTGGCAAATTGATTACAGTTGCTACGAAAATTATGTGTGCAAAAAATAAACTTGAAGTTATCATTATCTTTAGATTAAAGAGCTTTTTAGAGATTTTTGTCTCATTTAGTGCGTTTTTAAGGAAGAGTTTGTATGGGAGCTATGTTTCAAATTTCATGAAAAAATATGTATATTTGTGGCCAATATATAAATTCCGGGAAGTGGGACCTATGGGAGGTACCATAAATAATGGACCGATTTTAACGAATTTCAATAGCCATGGTCTTATTATCAAAAAACTGATCTGTGCCAAATTTCATTAAATTATCTTTAGAATTGCGACCTGTAGTTTGATTACAAGGTTTACATGGGGGTCCAGTCAGCCGTGGTCTTGATGGACGGACATCACTAAATCGACTCAGAAAGTGATTCTAAGCCTATTGGTATACTAAAGGGTGGGTCTAAGATAAATATTTCTTTGCGTTACATACATCCACCTATGGTGGTGAAGGGTATAACAAGCATTTACTCATAATGACCAAAAAATTATATTTTCGCGAAATACTAAGATTTTAAATCTTAGTTACGGCGAAACGGCTCAAGATATCGACAAGACTTTTTCTGTGTTTTATTCTCTTATTTGTTTTTTTTATGAACCTGAAACGATAACACAGGTCAACAGCAAAAATGTGCTCGAATAACCACTATATACATTTGATGTATCATGGCTACTTTAGTACAAAAATGGTAAAATTTGTAAATTCTATGGCAAGATTTAAAAAAATTTTTTTTTTTTTAAATTGCAATTTTTTTTAGACGTTTCTTCAAATAATTAATGATAACTCAAAAACTACTAGTCCGATATTATTAAAATAAAATCAGAAAAATTAAGATTTACATAGCCTTTAATTCGTCCATATATCGCGTTTCAATCGGATCAATAGTATCGGAGTTATAATAAAAAACTTAAGAAAAAAATATATTTTTTATGTAAAAATGGCAAAAATTTTCGTTTTAAAAAAATCATGAAACATCGAAAACGGCAAAAAACTTCCAGATTTATTATTTTATCGCATAGTGACATATAATAGCAACAAAATGAGATATCGACCATAAAAATCGATTGATTTTTTTCGAATTTATTGACAATTTAGTGAATTCGCTCATTTTCACAAAATTTTAGTTTTTTGCTTGTATGTATAAAAAAATAAATTTTCCAATTTCAAGGGGTGCATGTCGGATTATTGTGAGATTTGGTGAGAAACTTCCACCCACAAAATTTTAGTCGAATTGGACAACGTTAACACGTAGCGCATAGGCCCAAGTCTGAAAAATAGCGTTTGAATCGAAAAAATTGTAAAATTTTCAGTATTTGCAAAATTAAAGCTATTTATTCCCCCTTTTGCAATAAAGTGGATCCTGGTCCGTAGGGCAAACACAATGAGATTTCCAATAAGCTACATATTAAAATCGGTTAAACAGTTTTCGAGTTACTACAATTTGCACTGGCCATTACATGTCCTTGAGGACTTGCCGAAGGCATTTGACCTAAAAATGTGACTAAGTCAAATCGATGGAATAGATCGAAAATGTATTTCATTGTTTTCTTCATGTATCTTATATTCTTAAAGGAGCAATAATTGTATGTATTTATATATATATATATATATATAAATATATATATATATATATATATATATATATATATATATATATATACATCTACAAAAGTAATATGAATAGGAAAATTATGTTAACTGCTTTCTAATAAAATGTACCGAATTCAATTGGTACCAAAGAAGTACCAATTATGCATATGGAACTTTTTGAAATTAGGGGATAAAAAGGGGAAAAAATTAGTAATGTTATAACTTTAAAACAAATGAATGTTTGTCTGTATGTATGTTCTTTATAGAATAGTAAACTGTGAATTTGATCATGTTATGTTCTTTAGCAAAGATGTTGCGGATAAGCCGGCGGAGGTTTTTAAGTAGGTAAACCGAATTTCCGACAGGTGGCGCCACTGAAAATTACTAAAAATTAATTAAATCGTAAACTGTACATTTGATCATACTATGATCTTTTATTATTGGTGTGAATAATTTCCGACAGGTGGCGCTACTGAAAATTACTCAAAGTCAATTTAATCGTAAGCTGTACATATAATCATGCTATAATCTTTAGCAATGTTGTTGCACATGAGCCGACGAAGGTTTCTTAGTTGGTATGAAGAAATTTCGACAGGTGGCGCCACTGAAATGTACTTAAAGTCAATTTAATCGAAAACTGTACATTTAATCATGCTATAATTTTTAGCAAAGTTATTGCGGATAATCCGACGAAGGTTTATTAATTGGAATGACCAAAGTCCGACAGGTGGCGCCACTGAAAATTACTCAAAATGAATTAAATCGTAAACTGTGCATTTGATCAGACTATAAGTGAATTAAATCATAAACTGTGCATTTGATCATGTTATGATCATAAGCAAAGTTGTTACGCATAAGCAGATGAAGGTTTCTTAGTGGTATGAACGACTTCAGGCGGCGCCACTAAAAACTACTCAAAATGAATTAAATCGTAAACTGTGCATTTGATCAGACTATAATCTTTAGCAAAGTTGTTGCGGAGGAGGTTTCTGTTGGTATGACCAATTTTCAAAATTATTTAAAATGAGTTAAACTGTAACTGTATAAATAAACTGTAACTGTATATAAATAAAATATATAAAAGCCCCGAGCAAGGCTCGGTCAACCAGGTACTTTTATTTTATATTTGATTTTTTAAATTTATTACAACATATAAAATAAGGAAATAAATAAATATTATAAACTACAAACTTTGGAATTTTCTTTTATGACATTTTCTATTATTGAATAACGAAGTGTTGCTCTAAATACTCTGGCAAAAATCTGCCATCATGTCCGAATATCTTGGTGAAATCAAGTCCTCAAGGACATGTAATGGTCAGTGAAAATTGTAATAACTCGAAAACTGTTTAACCGATTTTAAAGGCATGTAGCTTATTGGAAAAATCATTGCCTTTGCACAATGAACTAGAATCTACTTTTTTGCAAAAGGGGGAATAAATAGCTTTAATTTTGCAAAAAAAAAACTGAAAATTTGACAATTTTTTTCGATTTAAACGCTATTTTTCAGATTTGGGGCCTATGCGCTACGTGTTAACGTTGTCCAATTCGACTAAAATTTTGTGGGTGGAAGTTTCTCACCAAATCTCACAATAATCCGACATGCACCCCTTGAAATTGGAAAATTTATTTTTTCATACATTTAAAAACCCGCTATAATGCGCATATCAAGCAAAAAACTAAAATTTTGTGAAAATTAGCGAATTCACTAAATTGTGAATAAATTCGAAAAAAATCAATCGATTTTTATGGTCGATATCTCATTTTGTTGCTATTATATGTCGCTATGCGATAAAATAATAAATCTGGAAGTTTTTTGCCGTTTTCGATGTTTCATGATTTTTTTAAAACGAAAATTTTTGCCATTTTTATGTAAAAAATATATTTTTTTCTTAAGCTTTTTAGTATAACTCCGATACTATTGATCCGATTGAAACGCGATATATAGACGAATTAAAGGCTATGTAAATCTTAATTTTTCTGATTTTATTTTAATAATATCGGACTAGTAGTTTTTGAGTTATCATTAATTATTTTAAGAAACGTCTAAAAAAATTGCAATTAAAAAAAAAATTTTTTTTTTTAAATCTTGCCATAGAATTTAAAAATTTTACCATTTTTGTACAAAGGTAGTCATGATAAATCAAAATTGTATAGTGGTTTTAAGAGCACATACACTTTTTTTCAATTTGTTGTGCTGTGTAATTTATAATTTGTAACATTTGTTGAACAAAATTTTCAAAAAATCAAAAAATCAGTTTTGAAATCGACCTGAGAAAAAAGTAAAATTTTTTAATATGAAAAAAAAAAACTAAGTAAATATGATAACATTTTGACGAAGCTCAGCTTTTTAGTACTAACAGGCTGTAGAATTGTAAATCATATCATACTTTGAAATTTTTTTATTCTAATGTATTAATTATTTACAATTAAAGTAAAAAAATCAGGTATTTTTTTTGGGCGGGCCATGCGCCCGCTGCACTTAACAGGGGTACTGTTAATGGTAAAAAATTGAGCTGTCACTTTAAAACCGATATTTATATACTAAAATGTTAAAAATTTATTGGATATCATTTCAGAACGGACCTAAATAAATATCCAATGGTTAAAAGTATTAAGGTAGAAACACAATTGGGACGAATGACTAATTTCGTACAGCACGACGAATTCGGTTTTAAAAATTCGTCTTGTACATTCGTCCATTGAACACAGTTGGGACGAATAGACGTTGTTAACGCCATTTTTGTTGATTTTTTTATTTGCACAAATTACTCACTTTGGTACATATCGCGCACTCACAACAATGGACATTTTTTTGTATTCAATTCTTTTATCATTTATTATGATTATTTTATTTAATTAATTTTTTTACCATTAACAGTACCCCTGTTAAGTGCTTAACATAGCTCTGTTAACTATTTGGGTTTGTGTCTTGGAAAGTTAAATTTTTAAATTTAACTTCACACACATTCCGATTGACCTCAAATTTTCAAGGAATTATTTTTATAGCATTTCGAACAAATCCGGGAGTTGGCCCGAAATGTATACCTTCAAGAAAATTTTACCATATACACTATTGGCACTCTAATGTACATAGGTAGTAGAAAACCGAGGCACTTGAACTTTTCTTTCGAAACTTGCAAAATCAAGAGCTTTTATAACACCCATAAACTCAAATACACAGGGTCATCCATTTTGCGGTTTCAAAAGTGATCGTAAATATAACACATATAAGATATTTTTTTATGATATTTCTTTTTTATTACAAAGTTTGAACGTTGACATTATGTGTGAAACACTACATCATTTAAATGACCACCACGCGAAATGTTGCAAGCATTGATTTTTTGAGGTAATTTTCGACCACTTTTTGACACATATTGGGCGGTATTTCAACCATGACTTGACGAATGTGGGTTTTTAAGTGCTCAAGAGTTAAAGGTTTATCTGCATAAATACGGCCTTTCGTGTAGCCCCACAAAAAAAGTGTAAAGGTGTCAAATCGCATGATCTCGGTGGCCAGTTTATATCGCCACGACGAGAAATTACGTGCCCAGGAAATGTCTCTTGCAAAAAAGCCATTCGCTCGAGTTGTGTGCCATGTGGCACCGTCTTGTTGAAACCACATATTCTCCTAGTCGTATTCTTCAATAATGTGCCGTAAGACAGTCCTAATTCCTGAGAACGACGAGGAATCGACATATTCGGGTCTTCGGTAACACTTTCACTTACAGCAGCGATATTTTCACTTACATCAGCGATATTTTCAGCGAACGAGCGAAACGATGATGCACAGGCCTTACAATATTTGTAACCGCTCCAGTCTCTTTAAACTTCTTTACAATTTTGTCAATTGCTTGCGTAGTTAGACGATTGTGTAAACCATAATCTCCTCTTAAAGCACGATAAGTGGCTGTTGCAGAATCATTATTTTTGTAGCATGTTTTGATAATTTTATGCGTTGTGTAATACTTAAGCGATCCATTTTTGTCAATGTCAGACTTTCAACTGAAAAGAAAAAAATTGGTTCAACAACTTAGTTTGACAGATGCCAGTCCTATACTTTTGAAACCACGAAATGGATAACCCTTTATACCTAGAGAGGCTGCGATTATAAATTACCATACTCAAGAGGTTTTTCTTTATTATTATCAAATTTACCTCTATTAAAGGCATGCTGGGAACTGGATAAGATAACCGGATCAATAAATGAACGAAGATGAGGAACAATGATACGTTCCCGGATTTTGAGGAGGAAGGAGCTAAGACTAATTGGTCTAAAGCCCTATAACATTGACAATTAAGACAAATTTTATTGCATAAAAGGGGTTTTTATGAGAACTTCACCATGGACTTATATAGCATTTGGTTCCAGAAAGATGGAGAAACTATACATAGGGTGATCCAAAAAGAATTTCAAACCTATTAACATCGAGAAACTCAACTTGTCCACACTTGAACTCAGTAGTGAAAGGTATCAAATAGTTGGACTTGACCAACTACAGCACTTTCTGTGCATAATTTATGGATTCGTTATTGGTATTATTAAATCTCAGCACCGAAGTTTTCGGCTCCTACTTAACTGCAAGTTTTGCATTAGATATATTTAACTTTTCTTCGTATTTTTAAAGACTTTTAGAGCTTGAGATTTTTATTCACTTCAAAATTTTAACTACAAAATTTTCCATCACTTCCATTCTTCTAATTTGAACAAAATTCAATTAAACTTTGAAAATACTTTTACTTACTTATTTTAACACCAAAAGGAACAGTGGGCAAATAACTATCAAGATATGGGTATTTAATTTTAAGATTTCATACAATATTAAGCAATAAAATTAAAAAAATTCAACAATTGATTTACTATAGCAAAGAAAAAACGGGCGTTTGAACTTTTGAACCTAAGACTTTTTTGTATTTAATTTTTCATTGATCACACGGTGCCCTCTTTGCCAATGCCCATTTAATTGATTTTTATACCCACCATCAAAAAGAATGGGGGGTATATTGAGATTGTCATTCCGTTTGTAATTTCCTTAATATTGGTTCAAAAATCAAAAACGATATATATTCTGAATCCTTATGAAATTCTAAGACGATTGAGCTATGTCCGTCTGTCTGTCTGTCTGTTGAAATCACGATAACGTCTAAACGAAAAGAGCTAGCTAACTGAAACTTAGCAAAAACATTCTTTATCTATGAGAAAATTTTGGTATTGAAATTGGGCAAAATCGGTTAGCATTTGGTCATAGCTCCCGTATAACCTCGTCTAGGCTAATCGCTTATTTGCTAATAAATGACAAATTATGACAGTTATGATGACAAAATTTGGTATCTAGAAGTTTTAGATAAGCACTAGGCAGCATATAAAATTTCATCGAAATCGGTTCACATTTAGCCATAGCTCCCATACAAAAAACTTACGAAAACAGGCTAAATTTCACCCAAAATACACTTAAATGCCAATAAATCTAAAAGTATAACAGATATAACCACTAAATTTGGCACAAGAAAGTCTTATATCAATGCCAGCCAGTGTGCAAAATTTTGTCACAATCGGTCACTATTTGACCTAGCTCCCATATAAAAAACTTATGAAAACACAAAAATTCAAAAAGAAAAGGGGATTTATGTCCGTCTGTCCGTCAGATAAAATCGTGATAGCTCCTTAACTACAAGAGCTAATAAGACTAAATTAAGCACAAGGAAGTCTTATGTCAATGCGAGTTAGTGTGCAAAATTATGTCACAATCGGTCACCATTTGACAATAGCTCCCATATAAAAAACTTATGGAAACACAAAAATACATAAAGAAAAGGTTGTTTATGTCCGTCAGATAAAAACACGATAGCGCCTTAACGAAAAGAGCTAGAGGGACAAAATTTTACAAAAGTATTTTGGATATCTTGAAAAAGATGTGTGTTGAAAATGGACAAAATCGGTTCAAATTTAGTTAGAGCTCCCATATAACCCCGCCCCGGGAAACACATTAATGCTGATAAATTGAATACAATTGTAATAGCTATGACGATTAAATTTAAAATAGGGAAGTTTTATGCAATTTTTGATCAATTTATCAAATTTTATAGGAATCAGTCCATATTTGACTTTAGCTTTCATGTGAAAAACACTCACGGAAACCAAAAATTTTAGCAAAGGCCAGTTAAAAGCTATTAAATTAGAAACTATGATAGCTATGGTCACTAAATTTTGCAAGAATAAGCTCTCTATATATACCAGCCAGTGTGTAAAATTTTGTTATAATCGGTCAACATTTGGCTATAATTCTTATATATATAACATCCCCTTTTTATATCTACAATCAAAAAGATTTGGAGGTACATTCATTATATTAAGATTGCACCTATGAAATTATATAGGCCTCAATCAATGTTCAGCCCAGACTTTATATATGATGAATGCATTAGGAACTCATAACGAAATATATGGACCTGTCGTATTACTATTAACGTGTTTAGCCTAACTACATATTAATCACAACGAAATGTATTTAACAACTTATTAATGTAAAACTATACCTGGTTATGAGACCGAATTTTGATCAAAGTAAATACTGGGGAAACCACTAAAATATTTTTGAATGTTGAACTATAAAGCTACGGAAACCTAATTTAGTCCAAAGGTTTTACCAACAATACCAAATAGCTTAGCGATTTTTCCAGTTTTGGTGCAGATTTTGAATTAGCTGCACCCTTGTATCGGGTGTTTTTTATTGAGGTATAGAACTTTAAGTTGGCATCACTTTTTTAACTGGCGGCCATTTTGTCAGCTGTCAAGTGATTAATATTTAGTTTGGTTTGCCATTTCATCATGAACAGGTTGACAAAAGAACAACGCTTGCAAATCGTGCAAATTTATTTCGAAAATAATGGTTCAGTTCGCGAAGTTTACCGCAAGCTCCGTCCATTTTATGGTCGACATAATCGTCCATCAGAGCAATTAATTAGGTTAACCATGGATCGTTTTCGCACTACGTTTACTCTATGTGATAATATGCATCCGCAGCGACGTCGAACAGTGCGCACCGAAGAAACAATTGCCGCTGTAGAGCAAAGTGTTGAAGAGGACCCGAATGAATCGATTCGCCACCGTGCACAGCAATTGGAGCTTTGTCCATCAACTTTATGGAAGATTTTGCGCAAAGATCTTGGCTTACGACCTTACAAGATCCAGCTTGTGCAAGAATTAAAGCCGCGAGACCATGCAATGCGTCGTGATTTTGGTGTATGGGCCGAAAATGAGATTGATCTCGATGCTGATTTTCATCGCAAATTGGTCAATTGGCCACCAAGATCGTGCGATTTGACACCACTGGATTATTTTCTTTGGGGATATGTGAAGTCGCTCGTCTACGCCAACAAACCAGAAACGTTAGGGGACTTGGAAGCCAACATTCGTGGCGTTATTGCCAACATACGGCCCCATATGCTCGAAAAAGTTGTTGAAAATTGGACCTGTAGAATTGGCTTTATTCGAGCCAGCCGCGGCGGCCACATGCCCGAAATCATATTTAAACATTAATGGCATAAAATTATCCTTCCAATAAAGCCAAATTGATGGACATTAAAACGATTTTCTTGTGTTTTATTTCAATTCGAAGTTCTATACCTCTAAAAAAAACACCCATTAGATAAATATATGAGATATGTTTCTAAATTTAACGCAACTTGATGGTGGGTATATAAAATTCGGCACAGCCGAATATAACACTCTTACTTGTTTGATCACACGGTGCCCTCTTTGCCAATGCCCATTTAATTGATTTTTTTATCCTGATACTATTGAAAATCTATTAGTAAGCAATCACATGTTAAGAAAGAAAGCTAAACTATGAAGAAGGATGGGGTACAATTTAATTGAAAAGATAAACTTATTTCATAGACAACGTCAGCATAAATAAAATGCGGAAAATGTTAGGAGCAATGACTACCAGACAAGAAACAACAGTTTCTTTCTGTGAAGATGATGATACCAAAACTTTAATACGAAATGATATCACAATATTTTAAAATATCAACAAAATTTGTTATTAATTATGAGACACGAAATTATTGAAAACTTATATAATAGATACACAGTCACTCAAATTACTGTCCCAATGTTTTTAAGGTGTTTAAGAATATGAGTGTAACAAAGCTGTTGGCTTAATATCTCTGATATTTGGTATTTTTGTATATTGGACTCGTGTTGAAAACTATAATTAAAAAACATCATTGTGATACTTACCGTTAATAAAAAATAAATAAGACTTTAGATTTTTTTGCATGGTTAACATTTTTTAATTTAATATTTTGGTGGTTAAATTGTAAGGGCCGATATTGAATGTGAACCACACCTAAAGGCCAAGTTTTTTTCTGAATTTTATTTGACATTTCTCTATTTCAGACTTACTCAATTTGAACCATGGAGAGATACACAATCCAACAACGTGTTAAAGTTATCCAGACTTATTATGAAAATGGGCGTTCAAATCAAAATGCATATCGTGCACTTCGTGATATTTTTGGTCAATTTGATCGTCCAAATGTGCGTACAAACGCAAAAAACGTGGAAAAATTCGAGCAAACCGGGTCTGTAGAAGATGTGAGAACACCAGTGCATGCTCGTACTGCAGAAAATATGGCTGCTGTTTGCGATAGTGTGGCTGAAGAGCCGTACACCTCAACTCGTCGTCGTGCCCAACAATTGCACCTCTCACGCTCGTCGTTGATGAACATTATGCATAAAGACTTGCATTTACACGCTTAAAAGGTGCAATTGGCTCAAGAATTAAAGCCTCTTGACCATTCCAAACGTCGTGCATGGGCAGAATGGTGGCAAGAAATGGCAACGGTGGATGATCAATTTTCGAAGAAAATCATCTTCAGTGATGAGGCACATTTTCACATCAGTGGATTCGTCAATAAACAGAGTTGCCGCATTTGGGCGAATGAGAATCCAAGAGTGATTGTCGAAAAACCAATGCACCTACAAAGAGTGACTGTTTGGTGCGGTTTATGGGCTGGCGGCATCATCGGGCCGTATTTTTTCCAAAATGAGGCCGGTCAGGCAGTTACTGTGAATGGTGTTCGCTATCGTGAGATGATAACGAACTTTTTATGGCCCGAATTGGAAGATATGGATGTGGAAGATATGTGCCATACAGCTAACGAAACAATGGCTCTTTTGTGCAACAAATTCAATGGCCGTGTTATCTCACGTAATGGCGATGTCAATTGGCCGCCAAGATCCGTTGGACTTTTTTCTTTGGGGTTTTTTGAAAGAAAAGATGTACGTCGATAAGACAGCAACAATTCAAGAGCTAAAGGATGAGATAATTCGGCACATTAACGGCATAGAACCTCCATTATGCCTCAGGGTCAACGAAAATTTGGACCATCGGATGGAGGTGTACCGCCGAGGTCGCGGCGTCCATTTGGCCGATATTTTATTCCATACATAATTGAGTGATACCAATATATCATAATAAAATAAAATTACAATAATTTCCTAAATAGTTTGTGTTTTATTCAAAATCAACATCGGCCCTTGAAATTTAACCTTCAATCCTTTATTCGCAGCAAAAACGGCTTATACCCCCTGCCTTCCAAAAAAAACGGCCGTCATTGCTTTATTGTCTAAAAACCGCACCTTGCCTTCTTTAGAGCCGATTCTTCTTGATAAACCCACTGTGCGGGCTTGGTATGTTGTTACGAAACGGTAAAAAAACTAATTTTTGTTGTTGAAACAGAATGATCTGTAATAAAAAAAGCGACTCCTCTATGTCCAGATCCAAGTGAAACTAGGTGAGTTTACAAGGATTCTGGAGTAAGGTGGATCGGTTGTTATCGTCGATGTAACCATTTGTGATGTGCTGCCTGATTCCACTCTCACAGCAAAGAAGAGGACTATCTTACTCCGTTAGATGGTGGTTCGGATGACCGCAACGATGACATCCCAAAAGGAACTGCCATAGGTTAGCTGTTGTCTTTATGTTGTTCTTTAAGTAGTGGGACCTTCGTCTCCTCATCTAGATGGCTTTACGAGAACATTTTTAAGCAGCTTTTCATTGTCCTGAGCGCTACGTTTTGAGAGCTCTGGATTTCATTCCACTGCTTTTCGCTCACACTTCGAGACGAATTGTTTTATGTATCGCAAGTAAGGTGATGAGACAAGTATAAGCTATGGAATATCACCTCTGGAATTATCAGAGTAGTAAGGGACAATTTGAGGATTATAGTTAAAAACTCAACTCAGACATATCTCTTTCGGAATTCTCTTCAAATTGGCGTCACACTTCTTTGAATCTAACTGGGTATTGCTACAAAAAGTTATTACGATCGCGTCACCTCGCTTCGTGTGATGCGAGAGAGATCTAATGTAGATCATAGTTTATTAGACCCGGAACTCAAGTTTTGTTTTCAATTGGTCCGTCCACTTGTTACTTCTATATTCGAAGACTAATTTGCTGATCTCCAGATTAAGTAGTCCTAATCTGGGATCGGTGAGGTCGGTCCTGCGTCTATTTTAACGCTGTTCTGCTAGCTCTGCGGACTCTGCTGTAATGTTGTGTCTTATAAACTGTAAGTCAGATCTACGAGCCTAAACGAGCTGGAGCTTCAAGAGCTGTCAACCCAGCAACACCAGCAATCATAAAACTCGTACATATTGCTACAGAACAACGCAAAACATCCAAGGTCGATCCTACGTATATTTTCACGCTTTTCTGCTAGCTCTGCCGCCTCTGCTGGAATGTTGTGTCTTATCAACTGTAAGTCGGATATACTAGCAGCAATCAAAAGACTCTTCAATATTTCTGCTAAACAATGCAACAATGATTGTGAGCAATCGCGGAAAGCTTTCGCATACCCAAGTGATCATTCAAAATCGAAACCACTGAACAATTCGTGTTGAACATGGTGTCCACATTCCATCTCACTTTAAACTTCCCTTCGGCTAAAACTATATTGTAAATTTTTTAAATTGTTTCCGACGTAGTGAACTCAATTGATCGTCAGAATGTTTGGCACCTTCCGTGCTTGTGCTGCCACATCGAAATTCTGAATATACTTCTTTACCATGACAATGGATGGCGCTGAGTCCCAACAACATGTTAGGCATACGTCATTCCATTAATAGTTTGCTGTTTGCAACTCCTTATCAATTGATCTTATCCACGTTCTAGCAGGTGCACCAACATGACGGCCGCTTCCCTGTGGATTCCAACTAAGCGCTTGTCGACATACCTTTACAGAAGTAGAGATTTGGTTTGTCGCGATTAGTGGCAACTCGCCACCATATATTAAGAATTTGCCGCAAGCATTTGTTTGCAAAGGTTTATATGCGCTTATCGATGGCATTTGTACACTTTCAAGTTTCGCAACCGTAATACAAGATGGACTTAACATTCGAGTTATATATTCGTAACTTAGTTGTTGTTGATATTTGCCGAGATTTGCAAATAGCTCGAAGAATGCCGAATGCAGATTTTGCCTTACTAATAACCGATTCAATATCCTCGTAGGCGCCACCTTTTATAGATACCAAAGTACCAAGATAATTTAAGGTACCTACACATCCAATAACCTCGTTATCCATATTGATGTATGTTGACGGGTTTGCACCATAGCTAAACACATAATCTTTGTTTTTTAGAAATATTGATTCCCAGCCCAGCAGCACGAGATTCAATAGTGATAGCGTTAGTGTTTTTTTGAAGGTGACCCGAGCTTTGGCTTAGAAGATATACGCCATCAGCGTATTCCAAGTCCTCGAGTTGTTTAAAGGGTGTACATTGGATCTACCAATGCGCACGGCATTATATTATCAATGACAAGGATAGGTAACAAGATTTATCCTTGTCTTACTCCAGTAGTAACTTCGAAGGGATAAGACAATTTGACTTTATGTAGGACCCGACATTAAAAATCCACGTACATAGCCCGAATTAAGTACAGAATTTTCGTTGGCATGTTACGATTTTCTAAAATTCTCCATAGATAGCTCCTATTAATTATTAATGTGAACCGCCGGGGTATAGCAGATCAGCCTTCCGCCTAGCATAAAGTTCCAAAAAAGCGGCGGTTCGCCTCATAACTGGTTATGAGGTGATCTGGTTGTTGAGTATTAGGCTATGTAAAACTTCTCTAAGTAATGCAAAGAAAGAAGTACCCTTGTTCCTTGGAATGTTGTCGGGGAATTAGGAGCTATATATAAATATATATATATATATATAGTACCTGGTTGACCGAGCCTTGCTCGGAACTTTATGATAAGCATTTTGAGGCAAATGTTAAAGTTTTTATATATTTTATATTATAAAGTGCTAAAATAAATTTAGAGGAAAGACATTGTACAAATATTCAGTTAATTTTGAATTATTTTATTTATTTTGTCCGACCAACACATAGTTTGCATAGTTTACAGTTTAACTCATTTTGAATAATTTTGGAAATTATTCATACCAACAGAAACCTCCGTCGACTCATGAGCAACAACTTTGCTAAAGATTATAGTCTGATCGAATGCACAGTTTACGATTTAATTCATTTTGAGTAGTTTGCAGTGGCGCCACCTGAAGTTGTTCATAACATATAAGAAAACTTTGTCTTTGTCGGCTCCACCTGTCGGACTTTGCTCATTCCAATTCATAAACCTTCTTCGGCTTATCCGTAACAACTTTGCTGAAGATTATAGCATGATTAAATGTACAGCTTACAATTAAATTGACTTTGAATAAATTTCAGTGGCGCCACCTGTCGAAATTTCTTCATAGAAACTAAGAAACCTTCGTCGGCTCATGTGCAACAACTTTGCTAAAGATTGTAGCATGATTAAATGTACAGATTACGATTCAATTGACTTGGAGTAAGTTTCTGTAGAGCCACCTGTCGGAAATTATTCATACCAACTAAAAAGCCTTCGCCGGCTCATGCGCTACAACTTTGCTAAACATCATAGCATGATCATATGTACAGTTTACGATTTAATTAATTTTAAGTAATTTTCAGTGGCGCCAGCTGTCGGAAATTAGTTTTATCAGCTTAAAAACCTTCGCCGGCTTATCCGCAACATCTTCGCTAAAGAGCATAACATGATCAAATTTACAGTTTACTATTCTATAAAGAACATACATACTGACAAACATTCATTTGTTTAAAATAATACTAATTTTTCCCCCTTTTTATTCCCTAATTTCTAAAAGTTCCATCTGTATATTTGGTACTTTTTTGGTGCCAATTGAATTCGGTACATTTTTTTAAAACGCATTTAACATAATGTATAATGTTCCTATTCATATTACTTTGGAGATGTTAAGTTATCATTTTATCCCTTTTTTACCCATTTTGGCTCCAAAATCAAAAAAGTACCAAATACGTGCAGTACCAAGTTTCTTTCTATATTCCTTAGTTTAAAATATTACAGTGGATTCAAAAGGTACCAAAAAAACTATTTTCACCTTTTTTTACCCCCTATCGGACATAGTTTCAAAAAAGTACCAAACACCTGTCCGCTTATTTTCATAGCAGTTCAAAACGTAATTTTAATTTTGTTTCTATACCTATTACTTTAGGAGATATAGTGTTTTCGATTTTTTACCCTTTTTACCCGTTTTTACCCTCTTAGAGGCAAAAGTTCCAAAAGTCCCTTCTTCTTCGACCTATACATCAAAAAGAATACCCACTGTCCAAATTTTATCAAAGTCGTTAGAGCCGTTTTCGTGATAACCATTCTATATATATATATATATATATATATAAATACATACAATTATTGCTCGTTTAAGAATATTAGATATATATACATATATATATATATATATATATATATATATATATATATATATATATATATACATATATATATATATATATATATGCATATATATATATATATGTATATATATCTTATATTCTTAAACGAGCAATAATTGTATGTATTTATATATATATATATAGAATGGTTATCTCGAAAACGGCTCTGAACCCAAACTGATTTTAGAGGATTGTAGCAGAAACTGCATCAAATATTCTGTTTAAAAATATGTTTACTTGACTTAGTATTTTGATCGGAATTGGAAGAAGTGTTATACCCCTGTAGTTATTGCAGTTTTAGAGTCACCCTTTTTTGGTATTTTGACTAGTATACCTTCATTCCAGGAGGTTGTCAGAGCTTCTTCTTCCCATATTTTAGGCACAAATATTTACATGAAAAGAAGTTTGATTGTTTTTTTGCTCGCCTGTAAAATTTTTAAATATGGACCTAAAGACAGCGTATTCATTATCTCAACTCTTCTCCCCTCATTTCTATTGTTTCATTGTATCTTAAACATTTAATAGTCTCATTAAATCGGTTATTTTTGGTGTGAAAATCCTTTAAATTATGAGCATTAAAACTATTACAAGACAAATTTAAATTTTATTTATAAGGTATTTATATCTGTCTGGATATGAGTCTTTGTTTTCTTTTGTTTCTAATTATTCACGACAACAAAATATAGTTTATTTTAGTTTAATCCTCCCTCCTCCCTTTCGGTTGCAGTTACAAAGTAAAGAACTAGTTTAAACTTCAAACAGGATCTATTTTTATTCATTTGTTTACATTTGACACATACACACGCACGCACTCACTCTCTCAACTCATTAAATGTCATTTTGCTACCAAGTACCCAGTGAGAATAGTGTCAAATATTTGAAATTTGATGACTTTTACATTTGATATTAAATGCTTTGCCCAAAGATTTTTTGAAACCTGAGCAGAGATTTGAAATTTACTTTTATTTTCAAATGTTAGCTCCCGTGAACCGCCGTGGTATAGCAGGTTAGTCATCCGCCTAGCATACCAGAGGTCCCAAGTTCGAACACCGGTCAGACCTACTGGAAAAAAAATAAATTCTCAAAAAAGCGGCGCTTCACCTCATAGCTATTTAAAACTTCTCTAACTAATGCATTTGCGGTTCGGAGCCGAAGTCAATGAGTCTAAAAATAGAATCGGATGCAGCTCATTGTCTGATAGAAGTACTCCTTGTTCCAATTGGAATGTTGTCGGGGAATTATATATATAAGTGGTCGACCATGGTAGTACAAGGTTTCTCCAAATGTTTAGACATCTAAAACAATTGAAACAAGTAAGAAAGTGAAACAAGTATGGTCAAGCCCGACCATACGATACCCTTCACCACTAAAGTCAAAAGTGTTCTTTTTCCTGTATAAAGACAAATATTGGCTAAATTTTGCCATCATACAAACATTTTCTCAAAACTTATATTAACTGTTTCCGTCATTTGGACTTATATGAGAGCTAGGGTCAAATGTGGACCGATTATCTTGAAATTTGGCAAATTGATTACAATTGTTACAAAAATTATGTTTGCAAAAAATAAACTTAAAATTTTCATTATCTTCAGATTTAAGAGCGTTTTAGGGATTTTTGTCTCATTTAGTGCGTTTTGACACATAAGTTTGTATGGGAGCTGTGGTCAAATGTAGACTGATTTCAACGAAATTTGGTACAGTGATTTTAGTTTACATAAGCAGCATTTGTTTTAAATTTTATGAAAAAATATTGATATTTGTGGCCAATATATCAAATCCGGGAAGTGGGACCTATGGGAGGTACCATAAATAATGAACCGATTTTAACGAATTTCAGTAGCCATGGTCTCACGATCAAAAAATCTACCTAAAACGCATTAGTTCGACAATTTAGCTTGAATGCTTGGCGTATATGGACGAGTTTTTGCACCGTTTCGTAACCGTGGAATAAACGTGGTAGAAGGCAAAGTCAGCCAAAAAATTCATGGTTATTTTTTTTTTTTCTAAAGAAACTGATTACAGCTTACGAAAACCATTATTTGTTTAAAACGCTACTTAATCTCAAATGTCAGCGTCAAACGTTTGACCGTTGAAAAATGTTTTACTTTAAATCATTCTAAATTTGAGAATAACTCTTTTTTCTGACTGGGTACTTTCACACTTCAATTTTCGGTTAATCCAATTTCTTAAGTGTCATATAACAACTCGTATTCATATCCGTAGCGGGGGGGGGGGGGGGGGATATAGTTCCTTAGGAGTATGTTTTGTGGTTAAAATTACCCCTTTTGTCTTTTAAGATAGGTTTTGTTTTCTACATAGATATTAGCTTTGTTCCATGGCTAAAAGTTTTGCTATTTAATAAAAACAAAATTTTAAAGAGTGATATTTGTTATCATGGGTTATATCTTTACTTATTTATATGTAGATAAAACCTAAATTGCGGCTAAGTATAAGCTAGCTTTTTGGTCTACCAAAAGTCTACTTTAACTTTTATTTGGTCTCATTTGAAAAAAATCTTGGCGTACAGTGTAGTCGTAAATTCTGACAGGGTCAATTTGGGGAGGCGCACTTCATACTTTGAGCGCAACGCTGCCCTAACGGACGGATCAAAGACAAACATCCTTTTCTTTTTTTGATTATTCTTTTACTTATTTTTACCCTTCAAACTTATATTCGTTTTTTTCAAATTTTTTTGAGTAATTAAGAAAATAATTTTGTAAATTTTTATTTACAGAAAAAGTTAAAGAACAGAGCTAATACTACAGAGCTAATACTACAGAGCTAATACTACAGAGCTAATACTAACTTTATTTCAATTCTATTGTATGTATGAAAGATATATTGAAGTTTTTGTTAGTTTTTCACAAATTCCTGTTTCTTATGAATATTTTATTTTTATGCGATGTAATGGGTGTTTTTTTTAGAGGTATAGAACTTCGAATTAAAATAAAACACAAGAAAATCGTTTTAATGTCCATCAATTTGGCTTTATTGGAAGGATAATTTTATGCCATTAATGTTTAAATATGATTTCGGGCATGTGGCCGCCGCGGCTGGCTCGAATAAAGCCAATTCTACAGGTCCAATTTTCAACTACTTTTTCGAGCATATGGGGCCGTATGTTGGCAATAACGCCACGAATGTTGGCTTCCAAGTCCCCTAACGTTTCTGGTTTGTTGGCGTAGACGAGCGACTTCACATATCCCCAAAGAAAATAATCCAATGGTGTCAAATCGCACGATCTTGGTGGCCAATTGACAGGTCCATTCCGCGAAATTATGCGCTCATCAAATGTTTCCTTCAATAAATCAATTGTGACGTGTGCTGTGTGGCATGTAGCGCCGTCTTGTTGAAACCACAACTCATCCACATTCATGCCATCCAATTGGGGAACAAAATAGTCGGTTATCATGGCTCTATACCGGTCTCCATCTATGGTAACTGACTCTCCAGCATTATTTCGGAAGAAGTATGGCCCAATGACTCCACCAGCCCATAGAGCACACCAAACAGTCAGTTTTTGTGGATGTAATGGCGTCTCAAGGGTCTCATGTGGATTCTCTTCACTCCAAATGCGGCAATTTTGCTTGTTGACGTAGCCATTCAACCAAAAATGAGCCTCATCACTGAACAAAATTTTGCGATGAAAATCAGCATCGAGATCAATGTCATTTTCGGCCCATACACCAAAATCACGACGCATTGCATGGTCTCGCGGCTTTAATTCTTGCACAAGCTGGATCTTGTAAGGTCGCAAGCCAAGATCTTTGCGCAAATTCTTCCATAAAGTTGATGGACAAAGCTGCAATTGCTGTGCACGGTGGCGAATCGATTCATTCGGGTCCTCTTCAACACTTTGCTCTACAGCGGCAATTGTTTCTTCGGTGCGCACTGTTCGACGTCGCTGCGGATGCGTATTATCACATAGAGTAAACGTAGTGCGAAAACGATCCATGGTTAACCGAATTAATTGCTCTGATGGACGATTATGTCGACCATAAAATGGACGGAGCTTGCGGTAAACTTCGCGAACTGAACCATTATTTTCGAAATAAATTTGCACGATTTGCAAGCGTTGTTCTTTTGTCAACCTGTTCATGATGAAATGGCAAACCAAACTAAATATTAATCACTTGACAGCTGACAAAATGGCCGCCAGTTAAAAAAGTGATGCCAACTTAAAGTTCTATACCTCAATAAAAAACACCCGATACTTGGTACTTTTTTGATCTTGGGGCCAAAATTAGTAAAAAAGGGATAAAATGATAACTTAACATCTAACAAGTAAGAGTGGTATATTCGGCTTTGCCGAATCTTGGATACCCTTCACCAATGGTGTTCCAAAAGTACTTAATGTAATTCGTAGCAATATTTGGTTATACTAGTATTATATGCAAAGAGTCTTAAGAGTCGGAAAACGAAAACCTTTTCGGTGGCGTCATCATCTAGAATAGTTATGCACCCAAATTTTAGGTTGGGCAGGTGGCTGATGTCTAGGGAAGCTTCACTTGGGTTCTAAAGTGGTCCCTTTGTGAAAGATAATGATTACTAGACTACAAGTAGAGAAAGCATATTTAAGCCAGCCAGTAGCTTCGAAATAAAATAGACACATATTTTACGAACATTTAATAAAGTTCGATAGACAAGATAAACCATGCAGAAAAGATGCTTCAAAATGTAGATGCCCTTACATTTGCAATAGCACATCGATTTGATGAAAGTTTAAGTATTCTGGCATGCAACCCAAAAACACAGTGCCCAGTGAGGGTTGTGCACTTTAATTCGTACGAATTATCCAACTAGTAAAAGTCCTTGATTAGTTATGTAAAACTCTGAAGTTAGCGGACTGATTTAGGTCAAAGCTTTAACAATGATTGTCAATGTATACAAGCCTTAAAATTAAAGGGTATACACTCTTAGTTTTAGATACATATGTGAAATATATAGCTTTTGAATGGCTGAAGTTAGTTAATTAATTAAAATGAACACTTCATCAATAATATTTGGGATTTCGATATGTCCGATGGATGTTTGGAAAGTTTTGCTCTAGTTCTTTGTGCAATTTTAATGTGATTTAATTTATCAGCATTAAATCGATTCCCGGTCGGGTTTATATGGGAGATTTCACTAAATGTGAATAGAGCTCGCCCATTTTCAATATCGAACTTTTCAAGAGATCAGAAATACTTATTGTCCTGAATATCAATATTGTACAACGTCTTTATACTAAATGTCATCATCGTATCTATTATAATTTGTCATTTATTAGCTACTAAGAGATTGCCTTAGGCGAAACGTGAACGGATTTCTCCCAATTGCAATTAAAAAATTTAAATTTTTGTTGATATGTGAGATACTTACATACATATGTAGGTTTTGAACGGATATCATGTAATTAGCTGCATTTTTGTACTTCCTAGGAAGATTACCTATAATTTGATATATAATACATTCTCAAATGTTATCATAATGTTCAAAAGTCAGACACAAAATTAAGATAAATGCAGTGTGTCTGTCTGCTAAAACCAGATTTGTGGAGCTCCTGAATTGTCGCACCCTGAATTTCAACATTGTCGATCAAAACACCATCGCTTAAACGCTAAATTATATCTACCACAAATTACAGAATACATCAGGATTTAGATAATCCCCTGCGAAGGACGCTATTAAACTTCATCAAAATAAACATCTGAGATATCGACAAAACAGGAGCTCCAAAAACTTGACTACAACAGAAAAAAGGACAGACAGGTAGACGGACGGACAAACAAACAGACGGACGGACGGGTAAACAAACAGACGGACGGACAGACGGACGGAGGTCGCGAAATCGAATCTTGTGCCGATTCTGAGTTGATCGGTACAATTTGAATGGTATTCATAATCAGATTTGTGGAGTATATATATCAGATTTTAGAAAATCCTCCCATAAAGAACGATGTCAAATTTCATCACAATCGGTCCATAAACACCTGAGATGTCGCTGAAACAATACTTACAAAATGTAAACAAAATTTCTTAGACACGTACTTTGGGCAATTTGCTGTACATCAAATGTAGTGTTATGGCGATATCTCAATTGTTTATAGACCGCTTTTGATAAAATTTAATAACGTGATTGGTGGGGGAATTTCCTAAAATCTGATATAAAATTTATGTAGGTCCGTACTAAAGGAGGATAGTTTTTCCTATTTCTGCATTTAATTTTTTCAGCAAACATTCTCTAATGTGTACTTTGGGCAATTTGCGATACATCAAATTCAGTGTTTTAGCGATATCTCAGTTGTTTATGGACCGATTTTGATAAAATTTTACAGAGTGCTTTGGGAAAATATTTCCTACAATCTGATATATAACATATTATCACATGTACACCAGGAGTATCTTTTTTCTCTTGTTATTTAAAAGTGTGTTTCAATCAAAAATTTTAAAATTTTCGTCTAATTTTTGGTATTTTTTCGATATTTTCGGTGTTTATAAACCGATTTTAATGAAATTTAATAGCGTTCATTGCGGGAGAATTTCCTAAAATCTGATATATAATTTATGTAAGTCCATCCTCCAGGGGCTTAAGAAACTTGATTTCAACAGACAGACAGACAGACGGACGGACAGACAGACAGACAGACAGACAGACGGACATCGCTTAATCGATTCTCCTCCCGATTCTGAGTCGATCGGTATAATTTTTATGGGGTCTACGGTCACTAATAAAAAAATTACAAACGGAATCACAAACTTATAATACCCTTTCACCTATTGGTGAAGGGTATAAAAAAGTAATATGAATAGGAACATTAGGTTAACTGCGTTTTAATAAAATGTACCGTATTTAATTGGTACCAAAGAAGTACCAAATATGCATATGGAACTTTTTGAAATTAGGGGATAATAAGGGGAAAAAATTTGTAATGTTATAACTCTTTATAGGATCGTAAACTGTGAATTTGATCATGTTATGCTTTTTAGCGAATATGTTGCGGATAAGCCGGCGAAGGTTTTTAAGCTGATAAGACTAATTTCCGACAGATGGCGCCACTGAAAATTACTAAAAATTAATTAACTCGTATCGTAAACTGTTCATTTGATCATGCTATGATCTTTAGCAAAGTTGTAGCGCATGAGCCGGCGAATGCTTTTTAATTGGTGTGAATAATTTCCGACAGGTGGCGCTACTGAAAATTACGCAAAGTCAATTTTATCGTAAGCTGTACATTTAATCATGCTATAATCCTTAGCAAAGTTATTGCACATGAGCCGACGAAGGTTTCTTAGTTGGTATGAAGAAATTTCGACAGGTGGCGCTACTGAAATTTACTCAAAGTCAATTTAATCATGCTATAATCTTTAGCAAAGTTGTTGCGGATAAGCCGACAAGGTTTATTAATTGGAATGGCCAAAGTCCGACAGGTGGCGCGACTGAAAATTACTATAATCATATGCAAAGTTTTTACGCTTAAGCAGATGAAGGTTTCTTAGTAAGTATGAACAACTTCAGGTGGCGCCACTGAAAACTACCCAAAATAAATTAAATCGTAAACTGTGCATTTGATCAGACTATAATCTTTAGCAAAGTTGTTGCACATGAGTCGACGGAGGTTTCTGTTGGTATGACCAATTTCTAAAATTATTCAAAATGAGTTAAGTTGTAAACTATACAGACTATGTGTTGATCGGACAGAATAAATAAAAATAATTAAAAATTAACTGAATATTTGTCTTTCCCCTAAATTAATTTTAGTACTCTATAAAATTAAATATATAAAAACTTTAAAAATTTCCTCAAAATGCTTATCACAAAGCTCCGATCAAGACTCGTTCAACCAGGTACTATAAAATAATAATGTAAATAACCGAAATTTGCTAACAATCGATCCACAATCGACTTTAGCTAACATATCAGACCCTCAGCAGGAAATGACACAAATTTGCTTAAATCTCGAAATTTAGAAAAAAAAATATTGGGCATATAATTATGTCTCTTAGACTTAGACTTAAGGAAGACTTGTTAAATTATTAGTCCATATTTGTCCTTATTAGTGAAGGCTTTTCTTAATTGTTTTTTTCCAGGACTGGGTGACTAACCCGGGCCATCGGGTTAGTTCAATATATTTAGCCTTAAAGAAAATTTTTTTCGTTCTCATAAGAAAACTTGTCGCATATGTTCGCATGCTACTTCAACGGATCTTAACGTAGTTTACCAGGTTGTACCACTAGGAGGTCAGTGCCCACAGTTGAGTTAAAGAATATACAAAAATAAGTCTGGTGTTATCAAGTTAAGACCGATCAGGAGCGTTACGTGATATCCAACATCCGCTACGTCACCCATTGCCATTGTATGCAAATGTAAAAAGTATAACAACACAATTCTCAATATTTCATCATTTGATAGCCAATATACCTCCTAACCTCAAATTTGCCCTCCCTGTATGAACACAGACAGGTAAGAGTTGATCGGAATTATATTATGATTTGAGATAAGGTTATATGATTACACTGCTCTGCAGCCAAATCCTTCTTTTAATAAAACTATGTGGACTACATGGATTTTGATGCGCTTAACTCAGATCCGTTGTCGGTTTTTTTCCATCCGATCTGGATTTTTTTTACGGGCGTGGCAAATTTTTCCCCTTAAATTAGTCAGGTCCGGTGACCTATTTCGTCCTAACTCGAGAACGACTCATCCGATTTTCAAAATTAAAACACTTGCACAACTAAATTGCATTTATTTTAGTCTAATATAATTTTTCTGTATCTCTTATCGTTTTGGAGTTATTTAGAAATTAATGGAGAAATTTTTTTTTTTTCGTGCGAAATTCGTATTTTTTTTTTTAGTTTAAAAATGTAATTAAAAAAAGATAAAGTAAAATTTTAACATTTTTCTAAGAGCTACATATCTTAAGAATAAAATAAGCTGTAAACCATAAAAATCGGTTTAAAAATGTGAATTTTATTACTTATTTACCGCAGGTACCCAGTATTAATGAAATATGTGACATACATCAAACAAAACATCAATTCGGCTGTCGTCAGAGTGGGCGCCATAAGTACTAAAGCACCTTATATCATCAGTGAGTGCGGTAAATTGGTAATAAAATTCTCATTTTTAAACCGATTTTTATGGATTATAGCTTATTTTATTCTTAAGATATGTAGCTCTTAGAAAAATGTTTAAAATGTTAAAATTTTACTTTATCTTTTTTGTTAATTACATTTTTAACCTGAAAAAAATTACGAATTTCGCACGAAAAAAATTTTTTTTTCTCCATTAATTTCTAAATAACTCCAAAACAATAAGAGAAACAGAAAAATTATATTAAAATAAAATAAATGCAATTTTGTTATGCATCTTTAAGTGTTTTATTTTTAAAAATCGGATGAGTCGTTCTCGAGTTAGGACGAAATAGGTCTCCGTACCTGACTAATTTAAGGGGAAAAATTTGCCACGCCCATAAAAAAAAAACCCAGATCTGATGGAAAAAAACCGACAATGTATCTGAGTTTAGCGCATCAAGATCCATATAGTCCGCATAGTTTAATTAAAAGGAAAGACAAAAAATGAATTTTTGCAGAGCAGTATTATCATTAAATGTCCCCATAATTTTGAACTAAAAGCTAAATGTAATAAATAAAAGATTTATTCTATTTATCCAAGCACATATAACTTATTTTTTACTATTATTAAAAACAAATAAAAAGTACTTAACTCTTTTTAAATGTAAATAATGTAATAAATAGTCGCCATAAAATTTCATAACCCTGACGAAATAACATCCATAAGTTAAGTAAATATTATGTTATTATTTTTATTGAATTATAATGCACATCGAATGTCAAACATAAATAGAAAATATCCATCCATTCAATAAAAGTCAACACACAAAATTTATTTTCAATCAAATGCATAATTTTCAAGACGACAAAAGGTTAAGGGGGTTAAAATGTCTAGGCAAGCTCCTATAAATAATTTCAGATTTTATAACCCAACTAATGTTGTTTCGGTGTAAATACACAAAAGTGCAAAAGCTCATTATTTGATCATATACGAGTACATAAATATGCATCTTAAACAATATATAACGATTTTGTGGACTTAACAATTTTTACAGAAACATCAAAGATTTGTTATTGAAAAAGTCACACAAATATTGATATGACATTTATTTGTGTCTTTATGACAGCTCAGCGTTAAAAGTTTGAAAGGGTGGTTGGGTAAAAGTACAAATTTTTAAGCCATTTGATTCACCATGAAGTCAAACCGTTAAAACCCTTTTTAGCATAAAAATGTGTGCCTTGAAATGACGATACTAATGTAAGCACAGTGGGGTGAAAACAAATATAAGTGCTATTGATTATTAAGGCAATATAACCTGAAGTCAGTTTTATTATTAAGCCTTTAGAAAGCCCCGTATCTTATAATTGAATATGAGTAGTAACACTAGTACTTTACATTTTATAGCTACAAATTGATATTATAAGAAGTTAATGTTATAACCCCAGATCTGAATGTATTTATAAAGGTCGAGGGTCACACACGGCAATTTTAGTTGCGCAATTCCGTAGATGTTTTTTCAATGTGCGGTGAGGGGAATAAATATTTTGTTGTTGGAACCCTTTACAAACTCCAGAATTCCGCAACTAAAATTGCCGTGTGTGACCCTCGACTTATCTTATATCTTTAATAATTGTATGTATATATATACATATATATATATATACATATATATATATATATATATATATATTTATATATATATATATATATATATATATAGGATGGCTATCTCGAAATCGGCTCTAACGATTTTGACAAAATTTAGAAACTGCCCAGTAAAACTTTTCATTACCAAATAATGAGTTAAACAGTTAAACTATTGAACACGAACTACTTACTCATTCGCTGTTTAAGTCATTACATTAACATGGGGATGTCGTTGGAGGCAAGTACTTACCAATTGCAGAAAAGTAATGACTTGGATAAGCAATTTGAAAGCAACAACAACAACAGCAACAACTTTTTTGTTGTTGTTTTATTAAAAACATATATTTTTAAACGAAATACAAAATTTTTTTTTATGATCCCATGGGGGCTCGAACCCAGACCCTCCGACTGCTAGGCAGAGACTCTTCCACTGAGCTACTTCATATGTTGAAAACTTAGCAACTTATAATTTTTATGAACAATTTTTATTTTTAGATCCAAAATCATGTGAAAATAACTTTGTTTTTCCCTGCTTTTTTTTGCTTTGTTGTAATTTTTGGAAAAATTTTTTGTAATTATTTTAAAACTTTTTTAAAATTATTTTAAAACTTAAACAATTTAAATCTTCTTTTTTGTATAAGTTTTTACATAAGATTGACTCTTACTTAAATGTTACAACCTGTCAAGGTCAAAGTCCGAGCATATTTTAAAATTCCATGGATTTCGATCTTGTGCGAATATTCTCCAATTTTATAGGCCAAGCTTTGAAAAATGTTCCTCTACTTGGTCTTTCTATCGAAGTTTCGGACATCCTCCTCTAATATTAGGTAGTGGGACATTTAAATTCTAATTTTATCCTCTTCATTGTATTTTTTTTTTTTCAAGAGAGGGTTACTAGCCCGTAATCCTAACCCATTTTTATCGATCTTATGGGACAACTCTCGGAACATGTTAACTCACAATATTAATGGGTGTTAAACTAGCCCCGGGTGATACCATGAGGAGGTGTGTGTCCACAGTTGAGATGAAGGATGACCCAGATAAGTTGGGCTTACCAAGTTAAGACCAATTAGAATCGTGTTTGGTATTCAATATCCCCTACATAATCAAAATTGACTGATGATGGTATTTTTTCATTAACGTGAGTTAGTTTTACAATTTTTTTTTACAGAAGATAATATTTAAGTTCTTAAAATTCAAAAATCATTTAAAAATATCTTTTAATAAAAAAAAATTGTTGCCCTTGGTGGGATTTGAACCGGGGCCATTCAGTTTAAATTACCATCTAAATTACAAATAAGTACTTCTGTAATAACTTATTATATATTCGGATGGTATGTTGTAGTCGTTACAAGGTAACCAGTTATCAGAGTACTTGCCATTACCAAAGTTTTGCTGGGTGGATACCGTTTTTCCCGTATAGATCGAATATGAACGGACTTTTGGAAGTTTTACCGCTAAACGGGAAAAAAATCGAAAACGTTTTATCACTTTAAGTAATAGGTATGAAACAAAATTAAAATTACGTTTGGAACAGCGGACAGGTGTTTGGTACTGTTTTGAAACTATGTAAGGGGTAAAAAAGGGTGAAGAAAGTTTTTTTGGTACTTTTTTAACCCACTCTTATTTTTTAAACATAAGAATATAGAAAAGAACTTTGTACTGCAGTCAATTGATGTGAAAGATATATTGAACACGTATTTGGTACTTTTTTGATTTTGTGGCCAAAGTGAGTAAAACAAGGGATAAAATTATAACTAAACATCTCAAATTTATGTTAACTGCGTTTTACTAAAATGTACCGAATTCAATTGGTACCAAAGAAGTACCAAATATGCATATAGAACTTTTTTTAAATTAGGGGATAAAAAGGGGAAAACATTAGTAATTTTATAACTTTTAAACAAATGAATGTTTGTCTGTATGTATGTTCTTTATAGAATAGTAAACTATTAAATTGATCATGTTATGGTTTTTAAGTTGGTAAGACCAATTTCCGACAGGTGGCGCCACTGAAAATTACTAAAAATTAATTAAATCGTAAACTGTGCATTCGATCATGCTATGATCTTTAGCAAAGTTATAGCGCATGAGCCGTCAAAGGCTTCTTAATTGGTATGAACAATTTCCGACAGGTGGCGCTACTGAAAATTACTTAAAGTGAGTTAAATCGTAAACTGTGTATTTGATCATGCTATGATCTTTAGCAAAGTTGTTGCGTATAAGCCGACGAAGGTTCGTTAATTGATATGACCAACGTCCGACAGGTGGCGCCACTGAAAATTAATCGTAAACTGTGCATTTGATCATGTTATGATCATTAAAATAATTCAAAATTAACTGAATATTTGTATAATGTCTTTTCTCTAAATTTATTTTAGTTCTAAAATATATGAAAACTTTAAAAACTGCCTTAAAATACTTATCATAAAGCTCAGAGCAAGGCTCGATCAACCAGATACCAAGCAATAAGACTGATATGGAGAGAAGGGGAGGGAAGAGAACCGCCAATCCTGAAGAAAAAACAAAGAAATGGAAAACGTGTGTTTGAAGAAATTGAGATGTATAAGAGTCGAAAAGAAATGCGTAATTTTTACCAAAAAGTAAAAATGAGGGTAATTAACATGTTTTCCGAATCTGTTCCGCATCGTCTAAAAGATCTTACTATCTAGATCCAAATCCGGTTTCAAACCGTAAAACTTTTTCAAAAAACTTTTACAACATTTTTATTATTTTAAAAAACTATTTTTACAAAATTGTATATTCTTTCTAAAAAAAAAATTAAATTTGAAAATTCAGACAAAATTAAAGATGGCAAAAGTCTTCTATGTTTTACAAAAAAAAATTTTTCTGAAAAATTTATTTTTTTACACTTTAAAAATTCAGAAGGATCTAACTATCAAGATCCAAATCCGGTTTCAAATTGTAAAGCATTTAAAAATATTCTTACAACGTTTTTATTATTTTTAAAAACTATTTTTACAAAATTTTATATTTTTGAAAAGGCCTGTTCATCGTTTTGATCATATCTTTTTAATGGGTTGTTCGATTTTGATGAAAGTCACAGAATAGAACAGTAGAAAAAATTATCTTTAAGTGGTCTAAAAATTATTTTTTATATCTTTAACGGACTTGGTGTTATTTGCCCTTTAAAGTAAAAAAAATATTTTTTTTTTTTGATAAATTTAAATTTTTTTATACTTTAAAAATAGAGAAAAAAATTTAAGGATCTTAATATCTAGATCCAAATCCGGTTTCAAACCGTTAAGCTTTAAAAAAATATTTTTACAACATTTTTGTTATTTTTAAAACCCATTTTACAAAATTTTATATTTTTGAAAAGGCTGGTCCATCAATTTGATTACATCTTTCTAACTGATTGTTCGATTTTGATGAAGGTCACAGAATAGAATAGTAGATAAAATGATCTTTAAGTCGTCTTAAAATTTTTTTTATATGTTTAATGGACTTAGAGTTATTTGCACTTTAAAGTAAAAAAATTCAAAAAATTTTGTATGCTTTAAAAATTCAGACAAAATTTAAGATGGCAAAAGTCTTTTATATTTTACAGGATAGGGTTGCTCGATTTTGTTGAATGTCACAGAATCGAATAGTAAATGAAATTGTCTTTAAGTCGCCTTAAAACTATTTTTTGTATCTTTAACGGACTTGGAGTTATTTGCACTTTAAAGCAGAAAAACATTTTTTTATGAAAAATTCAAATTTTTGTTTACACTTTAAAAATTCAGAAAAAATTTAAGATGGCAAAAGTCTTCCATTTTTATAAAACGATCTTAAAACTGTGAATATTCTTAATCAAATAAAAATTATTTTCTGAAAATCTATGAATAATTGGTGATTTTATAAACAATAAAGTAAATAAATTTAAAATACTTTATTTTGTATCCAACGTTGTTTGTTATATGGGAGTTAGGGTCAAATGTGAACCGATTTTCTTGAAAGTTAGCAATTTGATAACAGTTTATACAGACATTATTTAAACAACAAATAAATACTAAATTGCCATTATCTTCAGATTTAGGAGAGTTTTTGTAAAGTTTGAGTTTTGTAAAGTATGAGAGCTATGGTCAAATATGGACCGACTTCAACAAAATTTAGTACAGTGATTAAGGTTTATATAAGCAATATTTCTTCTAAATTTCATAGAATTTTCTAAAATTTGTGGAAACAAACTAAATTCCGGGAAGTCAGATCTATAAGAGGTACCAAAAATAATGTGTTGATTTTCACTAATTTCAATAGAAGTGGTCCCACTGACAAAAAAAAAACATGTCTATGTCAAATTTCATTAATTTGGCCCTTTTAGCACCAAGCCTCAGGGGTATTATAAGTTTGTGCTGATGTATGTAACGCATAGAAATATTTGTCTCAGACCTTTTAGTATACCAATAGGCTTAGAATCACAATCTTAGTCGATTTAGCGATATCGGTCCATCCGTCCGTCTGGACGGCTGGCTGGACCCCCATGTAAACCATGTAATCAAAGTACAGGTAGTAGTTCTAAAGATAATTTGATGAAATTTGGCACAGATAATATTGGAATCCGTCAAAATCGGTCCACTATTTATGGTACCTCCCATAGGTAACACTTCCCGGAATTGATATTTTGGCCACAAATATCAATATTTTTTCATGAAATTCAAGACAGATACTGCTTATGTAACTAAAATCACTGTACCAAATTTCGTTGAAATCGTTCAACATTTGACCATAGCCTCCGTACAAACTTTTCTTTCAAAACGCACCAAATGAGGCAAAAATTCACTAAAACGCTCGTAAGATTATGAGAATTTTGAGTTTTTTTTTCATACATAATTTTTGTGAAATCTGTAATCAACTTCAAGATAATTGGTCCACATTTAACCCTAGCTCTCATATAAATCCAAATGGTGGAAACCGCGTAAATATAAAAGTTTTGGAAAAATGTTTGTATGATGGCAAAATTTACACGAAAAAAAACACCTTTGACTTTAGTGGTGTAGGGTATCGTATGGTCGGGCATGACCGACTATACCACTTTCTTAATTGTTTTTTTTTCGATTTCGCACAAAAAAATATTTTCTTACATTAAAATATAAATAACTCTAAAACCTTTGATCACACAAAAATCTTGTGCCAACACGTCTGAAAGTCAATTTTGTTCTTAATTTATTGATGTATTTTTCAAAAAAATTGGACAAGCCGTTTTCGAGATATGTGACATTAAAAATCAAAATTATAGAAAACAAAATCTAAGAAAAACTTAAAAATGTTTGATATTTTTGTTTTTTTGGGACCATTAATTGTATTCGGCTGTCAAAAATATTATATAGCCACCATCACATATCTCCGGGGTATATTAATATAACACTTCTCTATACTACATTTGGTCGGCAAAGCTATTATAGGTCATATATATACTAAATAGCTACTATTTACCCCTTTGGCTTTTATGACTTCCGTACTAAGTCGTATCTGAATTTTCAATCTATCAATCGTTTTCTAGATAACCTATTTCCGCCCACTGTTCCATATGAACCAAAATCATATGATGCCGTCTAAACACACTTAGATTTGTCCGTATGTCATAAGTGAAGATAACAAATACCTAATCCTTTTATGTCAAATGTATGGCAATAATGATAAGACCCAAAAGATGATGATTTGACGGTGATGACGCCGACAATGATGATATTGATGATGCTGTTGAGATAATGCCCAAAGGAGTAATATAAAATATACCGGATTTTTTTTTTTACTATTGATACCCATTTATTTGTGCAAAATAAATGTGACACAACAAAAAATAAATGTATTAAAATAAAAAAAGGGGTTCTTTACTTTTGCATAACAAAAAAAAAATTCAAATATTTATTTTGCACAAAAACTCTTTTTCTTGTTGATATGTCGAGTCAATGTTTATTTTCCGCTTTCTTTGTTTACAAACGATATTTTGACACTTACACCTTACAACCCCCCCATAAGGCAACCAACCACACACGTACTACGAGGCGTATGTGCTTAACCGTGTAAAATGATAAACACCCCTGAATTTGAATTTGAACAATTGAATTGGGAATTTTTTAACAATAAATATTTGTTAAACAAAAAAAAAACAATCGCATTAAAATCTATCAGTGTTTTTTTTTGTGGAAAGAATATCTTTTTCATAAGTAGCTGTTGTCGTTTGTCTGTGGCAGTTTTGAATGAAATATGTGAGACCTTTAACTTTTCGGCTTGAAACTAAAAACAGGTATGTTTTTATACCCTTCACCAATAGGTGAAAGGGTATTATAAGTTTGTGATTCCGTTTGTTAGTTTATTAGTGATCGTAGACCCCATAAAAATTATACCGATCGACTCAGAATCGGGAGGAGAATCGATTAAGCGATGTCCGTCTGTCTGTCTGTCCGTCCGTCTGTCTGTCTGTTGAAATCAAGTTTCTGAAGCCCCTGGAGGATGTTCTTACATAAATTATATATCAGATTTTAGGAAATTCTCCCGCAATGAACGCTATTAAATTTCATTAAAATCGGTTTATAAACACCGAAAATATCGAAAAAATACCAAAAATTAGACGAAAATTTTAAAATTTTTGATTGAAACACACTTTTAAATAACAAGAGAATAAAGATACTCCTGGTGTACATGTGATAATATGTTATATATCAGATTGTAGGAAATAGTTTCCCAAAGCACTCTGTAAAATTTTATCAAAATCGGTTCATAAACAACTGAGATATCGCCAAAACACTGAATTTGATGTATCGCAAATTGCCCAAAGTTCGCATTAGAGAATGTTTGTTGAAAAAATGAAATGCAGAAATAGGAAAAACCATCCTCCTTTAGCACGGACCTACATAAATTTTATATCAGATTTTAGGAAATTCCCCCGCCAAGCACGTTATTAAATTTTATCAAAAGCGGTCCATAAACAATTGAGATATCGCAATAACACTACATTTGATGTACAGCAAATTGCCCAAAGTACGTGTCTAAGAAATTTTGTTTACATTTCGTAAGTATTGTTTCAGCATATCTCAGGTGTTTATGGACCGATTGTGATGAAATTTGGCATCGTTCTTTGTGTGAGGATTTTCTAAAATCTATACTCCACAAATCTGATTACGAATACCATTCAAACTGTACCGATCAACTTAGAATCGACAGGAGAATCGATTTCGCGACCTCCGTCCGTCCGTCCGTCCATTTGTTTGTCTGTCTGTCTGTCTGTCCGTCCGTCTGTTTTTTTGTCCGTCCGTCTACCTGTCTGTAATTTTTTCTGTTGTAGTCAAGTTTTTGGAGTTCCTGTTTTGTCGATATCTCAGGTGTTTATTTTGATGAATTTTAATAGCGTCCTTCGCAGGAGATTACCTAAATCCTGATGCATTCGGTAATTTGTGGTAGATATAATTTAGCGTTTAAGCGATGGTGTTTTGATCGACAATGATAAAATTCAGGGTGGCCCAATATCCTAAAATTTTGTGTAAAATCCAGGAGCTCCACAAATCTGATTTTAGCAGACAGACACTCTGCATTAATCTTAATTTTGTGTCTGACTTTTGAACATTATGATAACATTTGAGAATGTATTATATATCAAATTATAGGTAATCTTCCTAGGAAGTACAAAAATGCAGCTAATTACATGATATCCGTTCAAAACCTACATATGTATGTAAGTATCTCACATATTAACGAAAATTTAAATTTTTTAATTGCAATTGGGAGAAATCCGTTCACGTTTGACAATTGATCCCTTATAACTTCGCCTAAGATACTATGATGACATTTAGTATAAAGACGTTGTACAATATTGATATTCAGGGCGATAGCGCCTAAAATAAACTTTCTAGAGGGACAACATTTGACAAAAGTATTTCTGATCTCTTGAAAAGTTCGATATTGAAAATGGGCGAGCTCTATTCACATTTAGTGAAATCTCCCATATAACCCCGACCGGGAATCGATTTAATGTTGATAAATTAAATCACATTAAAATTGCACAAGGAACTAGAGCAAAACTTTCCAAACATCCATCGGACAGATTGAAAGAACAATACATCCCAAATATTATTGATTAAGTGTTCATTTTATTTAATTAACTAACTTCAGATAAATAAGTAAATCTTTAATAACTTTTCCGACAAAGCTGATATCCATCCATTCAAAAGCTATATATTTCACGTATGTATCCAAAACTAAGAGTGTATACCCTATAATTTTAAGGCTTATCATTGTTAAAGCTTTGACCTAAATCAGTCCGCTAACTTCAGAGTTTTACATAACTAATCAAGAACTTTTACTAGTTGGATAATTCGTACGAATTAAAGTGCACAACCCTCACTGGGCACTGTGTTTTTGGGTTGCATGCCAGAATACTTAAACTTCATCAAATCGATGTGCTATTGCAAATGTAAGGGCATCTACATTTTGAAGCATCTTTTCTGGATGGTTTATCTGGTCTATCGAACTTTATTAAATGTTCGTAAAATATGTGTTTATTTTATTTCGAAGCTACTGGCTGGCTTAAATATGCATTCTCTACTTGTAGTCTAGTAATCATTATCTTTCACAAAAGGACCACTTAAAAACCCAAGTGAAGCTTTCCTAGACATCAGCCACCTGCCCAACCTAACCTTTGGGTGCATAACTATTCTAGATGATGACGCCACCGAAAAGCTTTTCTTTTTCCGACTCTTAATTTTAAAGACTCTTTGCATATAATACTAGTATAACCAAATTTTGCTTGGAATTACATTAAGTACTTTTGCAACACCATTGGTTAAGGGTATCCAAGATTCGGCAAAGCCGAATATACCACTCTTACTTGTTGATTTGCAATGTTATTCAAGATAGCATTCGAATTCGCACATCAGTTAAAATCGTAGATTTTTACTAAAGCTTATTATTACAATGATAGTAAATTTACCAAATTCACAATATTGCCAATATTCGTAGGGCTTTAACCCTTTAATGCCATTTGTTGCTTATAAGCAACATTGGAAATATTTGGTCATAGTTCCTTTAGGTTGAAAAGGTAATGCCAGGGTAGTGGCATCTTCACTCGGTGACCTTGGCGTCCATTGTGATCCTTTCTGAAAATAAATAACGATAGCGGAAAGAGAAAGAAAGAGAAGATTAAGGAAGAAGTGTCTGGATAGTGTTAGAGATAGAGAAAGGGAGTCGTAGAGAAGAGAAGTGTTGTCTAAAACGCTACCCTAGGGAAAGAGACCTGTCTATCTAAGCTATCTGAGTCCCAATTTAAAACCTACTATGACTATCAGTTCGAACTGCTGTATGTCGCCCAGTTCCTCGTGGAATCTATTACCTAGAAATTTAATCATAGGACAATGGCAGATGATCTGCTCGACCGTTTCGGATGAATCCGCGTCCGAGCATAGTCTGCAAATGTCATGAATTGCTCCATCTCATATATTTAGCCTAGAATTCAGGGCGCAGTGGCCAGTTAGAAAACCTATGCATTTTCTAAGACTGATTCTGCTAAGACTTAACAAGAACTTGTACTTGCATATATTTAAATCCGGCCATAAGGTCCTAGATATTGTGCAAATGGCCAAGTTATGCCAGTTCTTAGCTGTTTCCTCACCTATCCAAGACTTGATGCCCATAAAAAGGTGACATATAGGCCGTGCTATCTCTGTCACCGAGAGCATCAGTTTCTGGCTCGAGCCATGTCTTGCGATTTCGTCAGCAGTTTCATTGCCCCCGATGTCGCAGTGACCAGCAGCAAAGTCCTACCCTATATGTAGCTGACAAGCTAATCTACACGACTTGACTAGTTTTGAGGTGATACTTCCTTCCAGGGCTTTTAGAGCAGCCTGGCTGTCAACGTAGATTGTCATCTCGCTATCTACAGGAATTTTGTAAGAAATGAGCTCAGCTCAGCTTTCAGAATGGCAACGATTTCTGCCTGAAATACACTGCACTCATGTTTAAGCTTGTAAGATTTCCTAATATTCTGAATCTTTAAGAAGATACCAATGCCGATTTCCATTTTAGAGCCTTCTGTTAAGATCGAGTTCCCCTCAAAAAGCGATTGACGATTATCCCAGCTGGTTCTATCAGGAACAACGACCTCTGGTACGGAATTAAACAAAAGTTCCTTGACTATATAGTCAGATACAGGAAAACCTGACTCGAAGCAAGGAACGTTCATTCGGTTCAGTATGCTGGTGTGTCCTGCCTGCCTATGCCTAAGTATGCCTGACTCATGCAGCCTTAATAGACATCTAGTTGCTGTTCCCTTTATGAATATATCCAAAGGGAATAGAGACAGCATCACGTCTAAGGCCGCCTGAGGAGTGCTCTTTAGGGCACCAGTCCCTTTAGATTTTCTTGTCTGTTTTTCCCAGCTTAATATACATTTTTAAAAGCTTTGCAAGAATGAAGTGGCGTAAAATCGTCCGCTTCCCTGTGGATTCCAATGAAGCGCTTGTCAAACAATATAGATAGTTGGCCTTCGAAACGTGTGACCTTTCCACCGCCATTCCGTTGACATATGTACCTCAACAGAAGCAGAGATTTGGTTTGTCGTGTTTAAGAGATCTTCATTTCTTATGCGATTCGACGGCATGCATTTGTTTGCAAAGGTTTGTATGCGCGTATCCATGGCATTTGTGCGTTTCCAAGTTACGCAGCCGTAATAAAGATGGACTTCAAATTCGAGTTATATATTTGTAACTTAGTTGTTGTTGATATTTGCCTAAATTTCCAAATAGCTCGGAGAATGCCGAATGCAGATTTTGCCTTATTAATGCGCGATTCAATATTCTCTTGTAGATACCAAATTTTAAAGATAATTAAAGGTACCAACACATCCAATAACCTCGTTAACCACATTGATGTGGGTTTGCGCCATAGCCTACAGGCATAAACATTGTCTTGGAAATACTGATTTCCAGCCCAGCTGCCCGAGATTCAACAGTGATAGCATTAGTGCTTTCTTGAATATGAACTAAGCTTTGGCTTAGAAGACATACGTCATCAGCGTATTCCAAGTCTTCAAGCTGTGCGCATTATGTTGTCGATGACGAGGGTAAAAAGTATAGCTGTCAAGATACATCCTTGTTTTACTCCAATAGTAACTTCGAACTGATTTCATAATTTACATTTATGTAGCACCCGATCCACGTACATTGCCCGAGTTAAGTTCAGAATTTTCGTTGGCATGTTACGATTTTCTGAAATTCTCCAAAGATAGCTCCTATTGACACTGTCGAAGGCCTTCATAAAGTGATCGAAGGTAAATGGGGGTGCGGAATTCATTACATTGCTCTAGTAATATTCTTAGCACCCGACATTCAAAATCCACGTACATTGCCCGAGTTAAGTTCAGAATTTTCGTTGGCATGTTACGATTTTCTGAAATTCTCCAAAGATAGCTCCTATTGACACTGTCGAAGGCCTTCATAAAGTGATCGAAGGTAAATGGGGGTGCGGAATTCATTACATTGCTCTAGTAATATTCTTAGCACCCGACATTCAAAATCCACGTACATTGCCCGAATTAAATTCAGAAGTTTCATTGGCATGTTACGATTTTCTGAAATTCTCCAAAGATAGCTCCTATTGACACTGTCGAAGGCCTTCATAAAGTGATCGAAGGTAAATGGGGGTGCGGAATTCATTACATTGCTCTAGTAATATTCTTAGCACCCGACATTCAAAATCCACGTACATTGCCCGAATTAAATTCAGAAGTTTCATTGGCATGTTACGATTTTCTGAAATTCTCCAAAGATAGCTCCTATTGACACTGTCGAAGGCCTTCATAAAGTGATCGAAGGTAAATGGGGGTGCGGAATTCATTACATTGCTCTAGTAATATTCTTACTGTGTTGATTAGGTCAACACAAAATCGATTCTCTCTGAACCCAAACTGATTTTCGCGGAGTGTAGCGGACACTCCATCAGATATTCTGTTAAAAATTACACTACTTAGTATTTTGCTCTGTATTGGAAGAAGTGTTGTACCCCTGTAGTTATTGCACTCTTTGGAGCCACCCTTTTTTGGTATTTTTGCTAGTATACCTGTTATGGTCGCTATTTTTACTAATCCGCTCTTCGAGCGTACATCAAATAAATATGATCACCACTTATAATTGATCAAAATATGATCAATGTCTTTCTTTGTAACGCCGTTCGCCGATATCCAAGTTATTTTATGGTGAAGTCTCAGATTCCTCCAACCAAATATAAGGACCTTCCAAACGAATACCCCGGGCTTCTGACGTATAAATATCGTCGTGAGTCGCCTAACTTTATCTTGTTGAAATGTAACTCTTTTTTTGCTGTATAAAACTTATTGCTAAAAACACGCAATGGAATTAATAGTTTGTCTATAGACAAGTAGCTAGTAAGTAGGTGATTCCCCACCTATACTACCAACATCAGAGCAAAACTGTCCAGTCAGCATACAACGACTAATTCCCATTCGATCACTATCCGTTTTCATTTGATGTTCTAGCAAGTGATCCATTTCTTACCACCAATTCAAAGTTATTTTGTTAAGGAGTTATTTTGTTAAGATTAGCAATTGATAGATAGAAATTCGGTCCAAATACGACTTAAAAACAACAAAAGCTATTAAAAAGCAAATAAGAAGTAAATAGTACCTATTATATAAACATTCATGATCAAATATGGTACAGAAAAGTTTTATATTTGTATCCCCGGTAGATGTGTGATGGTGGGTATATAATTTTCGGTACAGCCGTTATATGTTTTATGGTCCCTTAAGCACAAAAACTCCAGCAATTTTAGTTGTTTTTTTTTATTTCATTCATTGTTTTTTTTTTATTTTTCTAAAATTTGAGATTTTTTAAAAGGTTGTCCTAGTTACTTTATCATATCTTAAAAACGATTTGTCCAATTTTATTGAAAAATACATCAATGGATTAAAAATAAAATTGGCCTAAAGACATTCTTATATAAGTTTTTTATATGATCAACAGTTTTAGAGTTATTCATATCGCAATCTCGATTTTTTTTTTAAATCTTTTTTTTTAATTTTGAATTTTTGAAAAGGTTGTCCTAGTTAGTTTATCATATCTTGAAAACGATTCATCCAATTTTATTAAAAAATACATCAATGCATTAAAAACAAAATTAACCTAAAGACGAGCAAACATAAGTTTATTGCATGATCAATAGTTTTGGAGTTATTCATATCGCAATGTCGATTAAAAAAAAAATTACAAATTTATAATTTTTGAAGAGGTTGTCCTAGTTAGTTTATCATATCTTGAAAACGATTCGTCCAATTTTATTAAAAAATGCATCAATGAATAAAGAACAAAATTGACCTGAAGACGTGCTAAAATAAGTTTTTATATGATCAATGGTTTAAGAGTTATTCATATCGCAATGTCGATATTTTTTAAAAAAATTTGAATTTTTGAAAAGGTTTTCCTAGTTAGTTTATCATATCTTGATAATTATTTGTCCAATTTTATTGAAAAGTACATAAATGGATTAAGTACAAAATTCACCAGAAGTCGTGGTAACATAAGTTAAAAGCATGATTAATGGTTCTGAAGTTCTTTATATCGCAATGGAAAAAAATATATTTTTTTTTTTTGCAAAATCTAAAAAATTTATATTTTTTAAAAATTTATAAAAAAATGGAAAATAACAAAAACTAGCCATTATTACTCGACTATCGTGAAGCTATGAATATTTCAAATCATATAAGTCCTATATTATAAAAATCCATTAATAAGTAGTGATTTTATAAGGACTAATGCAAAACTACCCAATTTTAGGGAAATTTGTTATATTAAATTTATATTGAATTTGTTATATTAAAAAAAAAATTATGTTAAGGCCACAATTTGCATGATATTTTCATAACACATTGGCATGACATGTTTTTTCGCTACATGGACAAAACCTGTTTTAAATAAAAAAAATCGTTCAAAATTTTGGGTTACCTCTCAAACAATTTTCTTCCCGAAATATGGTTTTATGTTTCTCAAAGCTACAAATTTGCTTTTATTCATATGAAATTTGATACAGACATTAGTTACGTCTGCGAAACTTTTACTATTGAAATTGGTGAAAATCGGGACATTATTTCGGTAATATCCCATAGGTCTAATTTGCCGGAATTGAGATTTTGGTCACAAATTTCAGAATATTTTTATGAAATTTAGAAGAAATATTGCTTATATAACAAAAATACATGAGGCCCAATGCTCCACTGGGAGCCAAGGATAGCAGAAGAAGAGAAACAAAAATCACTGGACCAAATTTTGTGAAAATCGCTTCACTTTCGACCCTAGCTCCCACTTAAATGCGAAGAACTTTTCAAAAAGAATCATAAATCCTAAGATAATGACAATTTTATGTTTATTTACGGCATGAATGATGCTTGTGTAAACTGTAATCAAATTGCTAAATTTCAAGAAAATCGGTTCATATTTGACCCTAGCTCCCTTACAATATCTTCTGACAAAAGCCACTTAAATACAAAGGTCTCCACAAAAACTCCCGTAAATCTGAATATAGTGGCAATTTCCTGTTTCTTTGTTGCTCAACAAAATTCTTGTAGAAACTGCAATCAAATTATTAAATTTTAAGAAAATCGGTCCATATTTGACCCTAGCTTCCATATAAGATTAAATTGCGGAAATGGCTTAAATAAGGAATTGGATATTTTCTCTTCATTTACTTTATTGTTAATAAAATCGCCATTTATTTTTAGTTTTTCAGGAAATAAGGCTTTTTTTTAAGAATATTAAGATCATTTAATAAAAATAGCGTCTTCGATTTTTTATAAATTTTTTTAAAATTTTAATTTTTTATAAAAAAAAAAATATTTTTTTTTTAAATTTTAATTTTTGATAAAAAAAAATATATTTTTTACTTTAAAGTGTAAATAACTTTGAACCCGTTAAACATATAAAAAATGGTTTTAGAGCGACTTGAAGATAATTTTATTTACTTCCTAACCTGTAACTTTCAATCAAATCAAACAACCCGTTCCAAAGATATGATAAAATCAATGGACCAACCTTTTCAAAAAATTCAAAAATTTCATAAAACATTTTTTTAAAAAATCAACCAATTTCTATAATAATAAGACCATAACGAATAACTAAAATATAGTTATGATAAAATGTATCAGAAAAAGCTAAATTTTGTTGACTAGTGTTACCACTCTGAGAGTGGCAGACTAACCTTAAGGGTACTAAATCACAGTCCAAAACCTTAACCAATTATAAACGACATATTTATCTTCATGTTGAAGTGGACAATTAAAAACAAATTTTCTTTTGTAAAAAATTAACAATAAAAAAAGAAAAAGTGATAGTGAAAAAGATTACCCGTCCTTTGTAGAGATTATTTATGTTTTTCCTAACTTCCATTAATTTCTGTGGTCAATTGCCTGTGGTAATTTTTATGGTCTCCCTCTGTCTTCAAATGAGTCTCTGCCTCAAGAAAGCACAACAATGCAACAATTTAGTCCTTTATCTCAATGTTAACAGCCTTTTAGCACAAAATCCACATAAATCTTAAGGTTAAAGGTCAAAGAACTAGAAAAACAAATGTTAAAAAAAAACGTATTTGAATTAAAGTTAAGATACTTATGGACTTTAGTAAAAATTTTGTGAAAGGAAAAGTCTTAATAGAAAAAATTTTAGAAGACTACTTATGGTCAGTTTTAATGACTTTAATATTAACTTAATCATAGAATAGAGTAAATACCAGAAATAAATTATTTTTCAATCTATATATCTATATATATATTATAAATGTGTTTGTAAGTTTATTTGTTTATTTGTTTATTGGTTTATTTGTTTGTTTGAAAGAGGTTGACTCCTAAACTGTTTGACCGATTTTGATGAAATTTTGAAATTAGATAGAACATTCCCTTAAGGTGGTTTAAGGATATGTTTTGTTTTAAAACTTGGGCCAGAAAGGGTCCAAATAGGGTAAAAAATGGACCAAATGGTGCAAAATTTAGTATTTATCATTGAATTTGATAAACCATAAAAGTTAGAAACTTCAAACTTAACAAAAGTAAATTCATTACCAATGGCCGTACTTTAGAAAAAAATTAAAAGGATCGGAGCAGCGGATGGCCCCTTCCCCGTTACAAATACAATACCTATAACTGGGTAAATTGATTTTGATGATTTTCGAAATATAGATAAAGTTATAATAACATTCCTGAAATTTCGACTGAGAGGTATGGTGTGACCGATGGTTAAGATAGGCTAGGTTTTTTTTGAAATCTCAAGGGGGCGTGACCCCTCCCACATAACTCATAAATTAAAAATTACAAATATAGGTGACTGAGAGACCCGATTTTTCTGAAATTTTGACAGTATGTTAAGGTGTGACGGATGGATAAAATAGGCCAATTTTTTTTTTTAAATCTCAAGTGGGCGTGACCCCTCCCATATAAGTCAAATATTGAAAATGACAAATATGGATGACCAAGCTGCCCGATTTTTCTGAAATTTTTACAGTATGGTAAGGTGTTACCGGTGGTTAAAATAGGCAAAGTTTTTTTTTAAATCTCAAGTGGGTATGACCCTCCCATATAAGTTAAATATTAAAAATTACAAATATGGACGACCCTGCAGACCGATTTTTCCGAAATTTTTACAGTATGTTAAGATGTGACGGATAAAATAGGCCAGATTATTTTTTGACATCTCAAGTGGGCGTGACCAATCCCATATATGTAAGTAAAATATTGAAAATGACAAATATGGATGACCGAGATGCCCGATTTTTTTTGAAATTTTCACAGTATGGTAAAGTGTGACCGGTGGTTAAAATAGGAAAGGTTTGTTTGTCAAATATTAAAAATTACAAATATGGACTACCCTGCAAACCGATTTTTCCGAAATTTTTACAGTATGGTAAAGTGTGCCCGGTGGTTAAAATATTCAAGGTCTTTTTCTCAAATCTCAAGTGGGCGTGAAATTTTGACAGTATATTAAGGTGTGACCAGTGGGTAAAATAGGCCAGGTTGTATTTTTTTAATCTAAGGTGGGCGTGACCCCTCCAATATAAGTCAAATATAAAAATTATAAATATGGATGATCAAAACGATTTAACCAAATTAATTAAAGTTTTAAATGTGGATATTTTCATACTATAGGATAGTTTTTCGCTTTTTGAATTTTTTGAAAATGGATCAAGGAGGACCTGGGAATCGAAAAATGGGGATAAAATTCCCGTTTTCTTTAAAATTGCATCACTTTAGAACGACTGGACCAATCAGGACATTTTTTTTTTTTTTTTGTTTTCTTTAGTCCAAGTTAGGATTCCACATAAAGAAAAATTTACAATGTCCACTTTTACACCCTCTTTTTTCATTTATCTAAAATCGGAAAACGGCTGCACGGATTGGAAATATGATTATTGTTTGATAATAGCTTGACTGACGATTGTTTGAATATTTTTCATGATTATTTGATGGTTGTTTGACGATTGTTTGACAGTTGTTTAATGATTGATTGACTGATGACTGTTTGAAGATTTGTAAAAATTGTTTAATAATTGTTTCACGATTAACTGGCGATTTTATGACTGTAGTTTGATGATTTTTTGTCGAGTGTTTGATGGTTGATTGATGATCGACTGACTACTGTTCAATGATTTTTTATGATTGTTCGATAATTGTTTCACGATTAACTGATTAATTATTAATTGATTACCGTTTGACGATATTCTATAATCTATAAATATAAAAAAATATTCGCGTCTGTGTTGTATGTGGTTTGACATTTATGGGCCCATTGCAAGCAAACATTAATTTGCAGTACTGCCAATCACTAAAGTCAATTAAATACATATGCAAATATATTCATAAGGGATTCAGGTAAAAAATTAATAAAAAATTTTTCATAATGTTAATTTTTAAAGAAATAGTTAACACAGCAATAAGTAAAAATCTTTTACTATTAACCCGGGCAACGCCGGGTGCAAACAGCTAGTAAAAATAATAAATTTAACTTTATTTTTTGCCATAATTTTTCCAAATAAATTACAATAATCTGGTCACCTTAGTTACACTGTGCTAGTTGAAAACCAGGACAAAATGAAGATGATGGGTAAATATAATTCAAGTAAGCTGAATTCAATGGTGCTAACCGTTTTTTGAGGGTAACTCTAGTTTTCGAGTTATAGCGTTATTTAAAAAATGGAGGAGGTTGCGCAATAAATATTCGCTTAACTCGAAAATCGTTTACTTTCTTGACCTAAATAAACAAATCTAAATCCGCCAACAAAATTATCTTTCAGAAACACTAATTATTTTTTTAATCCGTTTTAAGATGTTTTTTAAATAGATTTTTTTGTATGCGAAAAAAAAAATATTTTTAAAAAAGGAAATTTTTGTGATTTTTCAAAAAAAAAATTATTTCCAATTATTTCGGATTAAAAAAATAATTAGTGTTACTGATAAGATAATTTTGTTGCCAAATTTTGATTTTTTCACTAAGTTCAAGAAAATAAAAGTTTTTGAGTTAAGCGAATATTTATATCTATATCTCGAAAACTATAGATAACCTAAAAAACGGTACCCACTCCCTTTTGTTATTAAAAAAAGTTGTCAAAATCGAGCACAGTGTTATCGCAAGACAACTATTATTTTATTATCAAAAATCACCGGACAGACTAGAAAGCTAATGCTGGCACTGATAATATTGTGTGGTAAAATTATGTTGCATGAATTGTGGACCCCCAAAATTAAAGAAAAACACAATTAAGCTAATTTAGTTTTTATTATTGAATTGTGAGAAAAACACATCATTTTCAGTAATTTACGAGATCAATTAAGTCACAAAGACCCATTAGAATGATTTATTACTAAATTAAATCAAATAAAGTATTCAATTAAAAGTCAATTTGACATGTTTATTTTTATTTGAAACTACTTAATTAACATGAACACAAAATAAACTAGAACTGAACTAGAACTGAACTAGAACTGAACTAGAACTGAACTAGAACTGAACTAGAACTGAACTAGAACTGAACTAGAACTGAACTAGAACTGAACTAGAACTGAACTAGAACTGAACTAGAACTGAACTAGAACTGAACTAGAACTGAACTAGAACTGAACTAGAACTGAACTAGAACTGAACTAGAACTGAACTAGAACTGAACTAGAACTGAACTAGAACTGAACTAGAACTGAACTAGAACTGAACTAGAACTGAACTAGAACTGAACTAGAACTGAACTAGAACTGAACTAGAACTGAACTAGAACTGAACTAGAACTGAACTAGAACTGAACTAGAACTGAACTAGAACTGAACTAGAACTGAACTAGAACTGAACTAGAACTGAACTAGAACTGAACTAGAACTGAACTAGAACTGAACTAGAACTGAACTAGAACTGAACTAGAACTGAACTAGAACTGAACTAGAACTGAACTAGAACTGAACTAGAACTGAACTAGAACTGAACTAGAACTGAACTAGAACTGAACTAGAACTGAACTAGAACTGAACTAGAACTGAACTAGAACTGAACTAGAACTGAACTAGAACTGAACTAGAACTGAACTAGAACTAAACTAGAACTGAACTAGAACTGAACTAGAACTGAACTAGAACTGAACTAGAACTGAACTAGTATTGAACTAGAACTGAACTAGAACTGAACTAGAACTGAACTAGAACTAGAATTTAACTAAAACTAAACTTAAATACAAGCAAAACTAAAATACAAATTGAAAGTACTTGCTCTTAAACTGTACATTAAACCGCTTAATCTATACATCATTATGGTAGTGCCGTTTTTAACATGGAAAAGGCGAATTCAAACACTTTTATTAATTTGTCATGGTTGCAAGCTCTACTAATATTTTTATATGGCAATCCTTGAAAAATATTATCGCAGATAAAAACCAGCCAAATAGTTCGATGGGAAATTGTTAAAATAGTGTTACCAGATTATCTGGTAATGTCTTAGTACCGAAATATAGTAGATTTACCCAGAGAAGTTCTTTGTTTACAATGTTGATAAGAACATAGGTAAAAAAATCGAATTTCTTAAAGTTTTCGTATTTGATCTTAAAGATGCAGTTTTTTTTTTATTTTATATGTTCACAATTTTTTTTCTTTTTTACAAGAACTACAAAAAAAAACAGCTTTAAATTAAAAACGGTTTGCAAGATATGAGCCTGAGAAAGATATTTTGTTTCCAAAAATGACACCGAGGCCCGAAATCTATGTGGGGCCGATGAAAAAAGTGCATGACTTGGGACAAAAAAATTGGGGGCCGCTGCTTTGTTAAAATGTCTCAAGGCCGCAAAGCAAGGGAAAGTGATAACCAATAATCTAGGTCAGCAAAATTGGCATTTATTTGTATGATCTTTCATTCTTGGAATAAAAATTCTATCCGGCGAGCCATTGGTTCAAGTTTGGAAACAAAAAATAGTCACTCGTGGAAATGATATTTCTATTGTAAACTTTACTTTGACTCATGTAGATAGTCATTCATACACTTAATCTTAGACTAATATTTATTTGCGTTACTACCCATCCCGACAATGATGGGGCAATATATCTTCCGTAATTTATTCTGAAGACATATTATTTTATAAGCGTTGAAAAATTTGTGTGTATATAACTTACTACTTAATTGGCCTATATTTTCAAACTGTTAATGTCAAAGGCCGAGCATATTTTAAAATTACATGCGCTTTGATAAATATTGTGATCATATTCTAAGATTTCGCAGTTCAAGCTTTGAAAGATTTTTTTCTACGAGTTCCCTTGGGATCATTTTCAAACACTTTTCTCGCTGGAGTATTTTCATCTATATACACGACATGTCCTAGCTAACGCAGCCTATGCTTTTTCAGCGTAAAACTCGTACATCTCATGGTTCATTCGATGTCGATATTCATTGTTGACCCATTATTCAGCAACATATAATAACACGGGTAGTATAAGAGCCCGTTGACAGCTAGACCCTTTTTATTGGATTCCTTCTCGATACTTCAAAAGGCGGCAGTAAAATCGCGCAATGTGCGTCCCATGATATCAATGTCATCGACAAAAGCGAGTTGCATGTGTTTTCTGTTGAAAAAATACACTTTTGAAAGTTTTTCAAAATAGTTTTTCTTTAAAAATGTTAAAAAAAATTTAAATTCTTCACCTTTCAGCTAAAAAAGCTGGACAATCCAGTTGAATCTAGCCTGACTGGCAACCCTATACCTCGTACATGGCAGCATTAAACAACAACCATAAAGACGTCACCAACTCCGCTATTTGAGGTTATCGCATTAATGTTGTATTAGGAGGTCGGCCACCGCCCATAGCAAAATAAGAAAAGAACTTGCCGCGGAAAAAAAGTCGTTCTGGCTCAAGTAAGATCGGGATGGAGCAACAGATGAATTATCTTTTGGTCCCGCATAGACCGTGCCGTCCCCAACATATGCCCAGCTTGTGGTCAGGGCCCTCATGATACCCCCACATTTTCAACTGTACCGCCAACCCTACTTCACTTAGTCCTGAGGAATTGTGGACTCATCCAGTAGAAGTAGCACAATTTCTTGGCCTTGACCTCCAAACAGATCCTCCATAAAAACAAAATCATTAAATTGTAAATGTTAGAGCTGTTACAACAACAACAACATAAGGATGGGTTTACCATGTTAAACCGATCAGAACCGTTGCTTCAACATCCCCTACATCAAAAAATTAGTCGTTTTAAATTGATAATTCACTTTTGCGTTAGGTTAGGTTAGGCAGGCAGCCGATGTTAAGTCCGCGTCACTTGGGTCCTAGAAGCGGTTCCTTTGTGGTACCTGCAGGGGATAGACTGGAAAAGAGAACGAATTTAATTAATTCCAGGCCATCGATGAGAGGCTTATTCAAGCCAGCCTGTAGCTCTGATAAACAAGTCTATTTCACGAATGTCAATACTCGCTAGATCGGATAAATCATGAAGATAAAGTACCCCCAGATAGATAGCCCTCGAAATTGAAGATGAGTTACCGTGTCCTCTTATTTGAAGTTGTGACAGCTTCGACAGTAGTCATGATGTTGAAGGTTAATCCTTCTGGCATGCAACCCAAAAATACAGTGACTTGTTAGGGTCGAGATTAGGTTGCTGAGTCTGTGGCGAGGTACTGAAGCCAAGCATTTTGAACGTTTATTGTCATAAGTGGGCCATGTTTGCCTGGATATTAAACAAGTGGTTTCAAGGGACCAGGCTTCTGCGCTGATCCGTAAAGAAGTTGCATAATTACTGATTTGCAGGCGGATAGCGGTACGCCCGTAAATTGATCGATGTTATACTGACTCAGGAGAGCACCGGATTTAGCAAGTCTGTCTGCAGGGGAGTTACCAGGTATGTTGTATGTATATTCTATAGTATCTTAACCATTTGGCAGCCCTGTATATGGCCGATATTTCGGATTGAAGGATACTACACTGATCAAGAAGCTTAAAAAAGATTTCCTTTCCTAAAAGTGGGATGAAGAAGCCCACGCCCATCTTTGACCTGGATCCGTCCGTATATACCTCCAAACAGCCGTCATCAAGGGATGATGGGTCTCCAGAGATTAAGGCCGAGTTAAGGGCGATTTGCTGTTCCATTAGTTCGACTGGGAGCCAGTTGAGCATGACAAAGAGCGCCTTGAATGGTGTAGTTTTTAAGGCACCCGTAATCATTAGAGCGGATGTTCTTAAAATTTTAGTGAAAGAATTCTGCTGGTTTGAATTGGTGAGTGCAGGCCACCAACCTTGACAATCATGTCGAAGAGCCAGACAGTGTTAGTAGGATTGAGTCCCCAGGTTTTGCCTATGGCCCCTCTACATGAGTAGAGTGCAATAGATGCTTTGGACATCCTGAATTGGGTGTTTAGGCTCCAGGACAGTTTTGAGTCCAGAACGACCCCAAGACATTTGGCATGGTCAGTGAGCACAAGTTCTACCTCATTTAATTTTGGAAGAGTAAAGTTAGGTATTTTGTATTTCCGCGAGAAAAGTACAAGTTCCGTTTTAGTGGGATTAACTCCCAGGCCGTTAGAGATACTCCAACGGTTAAGTATGTCGAGAGCTGTTTCAAGACGTTGTGACATCGTCCGCGTATGCGATAGTGTTGAATCTCAAAGAATCAAATTTAGTGAGAAGTTTGTTTATGGAAAGGTTCCACAGAAGAGGGGATAGTACACCTCCTTGTGGGGTCCCTCGACATGCTGCCTTGTAGATTATAGCAACGCCCATGGTTGAGCTGATGAGTCTGTGAGAAGCTTATCTACAAACGAGATAATGGATTTAACGACCCCTAAGTCCTCTATTGCCGATATAATCGACTCTGGTTTTTTATTGTTGAAAGCGCCTTCAATGTCTAGGAAGGCGGCGAGTGTAAATTCGCCGAACTCAAGAGATTTTTCAATAAGGCTAACTAGTGAGTGGAGTGCAGTCTCAACAGATTTACCTTTGTTATAGTAGTTATAAATCTTCACAACTACAATCGATCATAACTACAATTGATAAATCATCATAAAAAAATATGTTATCGAAAAGTGGTACTCATTGACCTAATGCGTAATGATAAATAAAGTTAAATGGTCTCGTTTCACACGAATCAGGTTTTTTTGATCAGTTTTTCTTTAAATTTCTTTTGAACCTCCATTCACGTTCACACACAAACATTTAATTTTCCTTAAATTTCATACAAATTTTCAAAATTTTTGTAAACTTGGTAGTACAAATTCAAGACTTGATAAGCCAAACCTGACTAATGTAAAAGTAGACATACATAATAAAATGTTTCATTATTTCAATAAATTTTGGCTTATTTATTTAAATTAAATTGTAGTGATTTGCCAATAAATCTGGCAGGCCTGCTTCCAAAGAATATAAAACATCTGGCAAGTCTAGATAGTAATGCAAACAAATGCCACTGATGCTGACCAATCACAAAACGATACGTTTTAAAGAGAACTGTTAATTTAAGAGAAACCAAACAACTTTGACAGTCGTAAAAGTAACAAAGTAAGATAAACAACAGAAAGAAGCCAACTCTATTAAAGTGAGTTAAAAAATAAATTATTGAATAAATAGAATATTGCAAAAATCAGAAAGAGTTAACAATTTATTCTTAAAAACTCATTGTTCTTTTACCAACAGATTAGTAAAGGCGAAGAAGAAGAAAATTTGTCAACGTCACCGGCTTAATTGTTCTGGAAACTTAGGAGTCATTTAAAAAGAGAACATGTTTAAAGGTAAGAAAAATTAACATATTTTTAAATAATTTTTAGCGATAAATATTTCTTTTCCAGTGGGCTTTTGTTTAGTGCTTTCAGTGCTGCTTTCCCCAGCCTTGGCTTTTTATTCACCCAGTGATGGTATTACCGAGTTAACTCCCTCAAATTTTGAGAAACTAGTGATACAAGATGATGCCATTTGGGTAGTAGAGTTCTTTGCTCCCTGGTGTGGCCATTGTCAAACTTTAGCTCCCGAATACAAGAAACTGGCCAAGGCCGTTAAAGGTTTGATTAAAGTGGGTTCCGTCAATGCCGATGATCATCAATCTTTAGGTGGTCAATATGGTGTAAGAGGTTTTCCTACTATTAAGATTTTCGGCGCCAACAAACGTTCGCCCACTGATTACAACGGCCAACGCACAGCTAAGGCAATTGCAGAGGCGGCTTTAGCTGAAGCTAAGAAAAAAGTACAAGCTGCTTTTGGCGGTGGTAGCAGCAGCGGCAGCAGCGGAGATTCTTCTAGCGGCGATGATGTCATTGAACTAACTGATGATAACTTTGATAAACTGGTTTTGCAATCTGAAGATGATTGGTTGGTGGAGTTCTTTGCTCCCTGGTGTGGCCATTGCAAAAATTTGGCTCCCGAATGGTCTAAAGCTGCTAGTCAACTTAAGGGCAAGGTCAAGTTGGGTGCCCTTGATGCTACTGTTCATCAAAGCAAGGCTGCTGAATATGGTGTACGTGGTTATCCCACCATTAAATATTTCCCAGCTGGCAAGAAACGCTCCTCAGATGCTCAAGAATATGATGGCGGTCGCACTTCCTCGGATATTGTTACCTGGGCCTTGGACAAACATGTCGCCAATGTTGCTCCACCAGAGCTGATTGAAATCTTGGATGAAACCTCTTTCGATAAAGCCTGCGAGGGCAAACCCTTGTGTGTCATTTCGGTGCTACCTCATATACTCGACTGTGATGCTAACTGCCGCAACAAATTTCTGAAGACCTTGCGTACTCTAGGCGATAAATTTAAGCAGAAACAATGGGGCTGGGGTTGGTCCGAGGCTACTGCTCAACCAGAATTGGAAGAATCTTTAGAAATTGGTGGTTTTGGTTATCCCGCCATGGCTGTGGTCAATTTCAAGAAAATGAAATTCTCAGTTCTCAAGGGCTCCTTCTCACAGGATGGCATTAGTGAGTTCTTAAGAGACATTTCCTTTGGTCGTGGCCAAACTGCTCCCGTAAGAGGAGCCAAGAAACCAAAGATTAACACCACTACCGCTTGGGATGGTAAAGATGGTCAATTGCCCGCCGAGGAAGATATTGATTTATCTGATATTGATTTGGATGACGAGGTCAAAGATGAATTGTAAATTGAAAATGCCTCTCCAAGTTAAGTAATTTAATAGTATAACAATTCCTGCTCATATATATAATCATAAATACATTTGTAATCTATCATATAAGACTGTATCATTTTATGATCATTAAGATGTTGTGAAAAATAGTGCATTTACATACATTATTTCTTAACACACTTTTTGATTTTCAACATCTTTTTATCTTGCAGTATCTTCTTTCTATACTGTTCTTTTTTCTATTTAAAAATAATTATTAAAAGAATTTTTAGTTGAAATAAAAAGAAATTTAAAAACTGTCTAAGTGAATTGCGTGATAAGAACATTTATTAGAAAAGTGATATTTGAAAATTGATTTTTTGGTAATCTTATCTGAATTCAATGATGTTATGCTTATGTAGAGATAAACGCCTCTTTTTAATATTTTGTCTGTTGTATCATAAAATTGACAGTCCACAACTTGCTTATCAGCAGCTTTTAAAGTAAACTATATTTTTTATTTTACTTCGATTGATTTACTCTCAAAATTTTAGCGATTAACCATTTTGAGAACATTCAAGATCACTTCAGAACCAGCAGATATCCGCTGGCCGTTTTGAGACCGGCCAGCGGTACGGCCTGTACGATCTCAAAACAAATTGAGATCGTACAGGCTTGGGATAAATTCCCATAAAAGTAAATTTTTTAAAAATTTCATTTAAAAGTAAATTTTTGAAAAATTTCCTTTAAAAGTAATTTTTTTTAATTTCCTAAAAAAGTATTTTTTTTTTAATTTTCTAAAAAAGTAAATTTTTGAAAAATTTCCTATATAAGTAAATTTTTGAAAAAATTTTTATATAAATAAATTTTTGAAAAATTTCCTATAAAAGTAAATTTTTAAAAAATATCCTATAAAAGTAAATTTTTGAAAAATTTCCAATAAAAGTAAATTTTTGAAAAATTTCCAATAAAAGTAAATTTTTGAAAAATTTCCAATAAAAGTAAATTTTTGAAAAATTTCCTATAAAAGTAAATTTTTGAAAAATTTAATATAAAAGTAAATTTTTGAAAAATTTCTTATAAAAGTAAATTTTTGGAAAATTTCCTATATAAGTAAATTTTTGGAAAATTTCCTATAAAAGTAAATTTTTAAAAAATTTCCTATAAAAGTAAATTTTTGAAAAATTTCCAATAAAAGTAAATTTTTGAAAAATTTCCAATAAAAGTAAATCTTTGAAAAATTTCCTATAAAAATAGTACATTTTTGAAAAATTTCCTATAAAAATAGTAAATTTTTGAAAAATTTCCTATAAAAATAGTAAATTTTTGAAAATTTTCCTATAAAAATAGTAAATTTTTGAAAAATTTCCTATAAAAATAGTAAATTTTTGAAAAATTTCCTATAAAAATAGTAAATTTTTGAAAAATTTCCTATAAAAATAGTAATTTTTTGAAAAATTTCCTATAAAAATAGTAAATTTTTGAAAAATTTCCTATAAAAATAGTAAATTTTTGAAAATTTTCCTATAAAAATAGTAAATTTTTGAAAAATTTCCTATAAAAATAGTAAATTTTTGAAAATTTTCCTATAAAAATAGTAAATTTTTGAAAAATTTCCTATAAAAATAGTAAATTTTTGAAAAATTTCCTATAAAAATAGTAAATTTTTGAAAAATTTCCTATAAAAATAGTAAATTTTTGAAAAATTTCCTATAAAAATAGTAAATTTTTGAAAAATTTCCTATAAAAATAGTAAATTTTTGAAAAATTTCCTATAAAAATAGTAAATTTTTGAAAAATTTCCTATAGAAGTAAATTTTTGAAAAATTTCCTATGAAAGTAAATTTTTGAAAATTTCCTATAAAAGTAAATTTTTGAAAAATTTCCTATAAAAGTCAATTTTTGAAAAATTTCCTATAAAAGTAAAATTTTGAAAATTTTCCTATAAAAGTAAAATTTTGAAAAATTTCCTATAAAAGTATAATTTTGAAAAATTTCCTATAAAAATAAATTTTTGAAATATTTCCTATAAAAGCAAATTTTTGAAAAATTTCCTATATAAGTAAATTTTTGAAAAATTTCCTATAAAAGTAAATTTTTGAAACATTTCCTTTAAAAGTAAATTTTTGAAAAATTTCCTATAGTAAATTTTTGTAAAATTTCCTATAAAAGTAAATTTTTGAAAAATCTCCTATAAAAGCAAATTTTTGAAAAATTTCTTATAAAAGCAAATTTTTAAAAAATTTCCTATAAAATTAAATTTTTGAAAAATTTCCTATAAAAGTAAATTTTCGAAAATTTTCCTATAAATGTAAATTTTTGGAAAATTTCCTATAAAAGTAAATTTTTGGAAAATTTCTTTAAAAAAAATTAAATTTTTAAAAATAGTAATTTCATAAAAAGCTTCCTAAAAAAGTAATGAACTAAAAAATTTCCTATAGTCAATTTTCAAAAAATATTCTAAAAATAGTAAATTTACGAAAAATTTCCAATAAATAGTGAATATTCGAAAAAATTTCCTAAAATAGTAAACAGTTCTAACCACAATTTCATCAACATGTTAAATCGAGTACCATGATCCAAGAAATTGCGGCCATAAAAAAGTGTCTACTCAAATGTGTATTCGATTTCGAATGCGGTGATTTGGCCCCTGTTGCTTTATCTCAATTGTGCCAGAACGGCTCATGTTTTTCACTATGGGCACTTTATGCGATAACTTGAAATCGCTTCCCTATGAATGTTGCTCAACGCTACCACGTACGAGGCCCGATTTAATGGATCTTGTACATACACATATATTTTTTTTGCTTTCCTCATAAATGCGAAGATCTTTCCTGACATGCCTTGCAGAGGACTCCAACCATGTGATGTTTAAGTTTGAATGATCAATTTTCAAAAAAAAAAATATATATATATATTTACAATATTTATTATATACGAAAACTTAAATTAAGAAAAGAATAATTAAAATACATATACAAATTTTAGGGATCCCCATTATGATGCTCAGTTCCATTTTGCCTTTCAACAGCAGCTGAATCTTCAGGAAATGCATATTTATAAACTGCCTTTTGTATTTCCATCCTACATAACATTTTGTGTCTCATATCCATATGCTTCATATAGGGTAACAAACTGTCAAAAAACGATTCATCCTCGTCACGCTGCTGTCTTTGTGCACTCGTCTTCTTCTCTAGAAGTTGTAATTTTCTGTCCTCCTGGTCATGAACATCTGATATCCCGATTAATTTTCTCCTTTTAGCTATTATATCTTCCGAATCGTGCGATTCGGTTAGAATCACATCAACTTTTTCATCTTTAAGACTTGTATTATCAAAATCCTGTGTCGCATTGGGATTTTCTCTTACTCTAATTCTTTTAAAACTGAAAACATCCGAATCCGAATGGGAGACTTCCTCAAAGTCAGAGTTTGCATCAAATGGACTTTCATGAATATTAACCTCACAAATTTCTTCTTTTATTGTTGGTGTCATTTCGGTGGAAGTTGTAAAGTAATCGATGGGCTTCCGAGTTTTCATGTGATCTTTGAGAAAGAGTAAAGACTTAAAGTGTATCCAGGATACATAACAATCACACTCTTCTTCTGTAATATCGGCATATCCTGCGTTAGTAATGGGAATCTTTTTGCATTCCTGGCGGAATTGATCACGAAGACCTTTCCATTTTCTCTTTACCAGATCCTCTGAAATAAAATTATATTGATTATTTAAACTGCAGTGACAGTACAAATCTGTAAATAACATTTTTCGTACCAGTGTAAATGCCTTATTTTGTGGACCTGCGATCATATTTTGTTACTTACTTGGTAGTCTCATTACAAAAGCAATACTTTTCCAATTTTTATCCACTAGAGTACGATTATGATAATTGTTATTTGTATGGTCCCATAAAGTGGGATGTTTAAGAACTTCTGCTATTAATTTTTCCGTATCAATATCCATTTTATTATAAAATTTCGTAAATTGCTTAAAATATGTATTAATGTTTGTAGACACAAGAACAGATAAAAGCAAACAAACAAAAGATGCGTCAACGTTCTACAAACAAAAGCGAATTCATTCATATGAATTTATTCGCCCTGCTATAAGCCAATACACAAGCTATTTTGTAGCGCATGCTAGCTTCATGTCTCGCACTCGCTCATATGCTGTCACACCTTCTACACAAGCAAATAAATGTAGTTGCTGCAAACAAGGTGGAAGCGCTAATATTACTATAGCCAAGGATGGCAACTCCTTTACCGCATAATTCGAAAATACACTATTTCTGATACATTTTTAGAAAATTTACTTTTTATAGGAAATCATTCGCACAAATACTTCCTATAAAAAGTGAATTTAAAAAAAAAATCCTATAAATAGTGAATTTAATAAAAAAAAAATGTGTGAATAGTAAATTTTTTAAAAATTACCTATAGGTAAATAGTAAACTTTTGAAAAATTTCCTATAAATAGTAAATTTTTGAAAAATTTCCTAGAAATAGTAAATTTTTGAAAAATTTCCTAGAAATACGAAATTTTTGAAAAATTTCCTATATATATCGTAAATTTTTGAAAAATTTCCTATAAATAGTAAATTTTTAAAAAATTTAATATAAATAGTATTTTTGAAAAATTTCCTATTAATAGTAAATTTTTGAAAAATTTTCTATAAAAATCAATTTTTGAAAAATTTTCTATAAATGGTAAATTTTTGAAAAAATTGCTATAAATTATATATTTTTGAAAAATTTCCTGTAAATTATGAATTTTTGAAAAATTTCCTATAAATAGTAAATTTTTGAAAAATTTCCTATCAATAGTAAATTTTTGAAAAATTTGCTATAATAAGTAAATTTTTGAAAATTTTCCTATAAATAGTAGATTTTTGAAAAATTTTATATATAGTAAATTTTTAAAAAATTTCCTATAAATAGTAAATTTTTGAAAATTTTCCTTTAAATAGTAAACTTTCGAAAAATTTTCTATAAATAGTAAATTTTCGAAAAATTTTCTATAAATAGTAAATTTTCGAAAAATTCCTATAAATAGTAAATTTTTGAAAAATTTCCTATAAATAATAAATTTTTGAAAAATTTCCTATAAATAATAGATTTTTGAAAAATTTCCTATAAATAACAAATTTTTGAAAAATCCCCTAAAAATAATAAATTTTTGTAAAATTTTCTATAAATAGTAAATTTTTGAAAAATCTCCTATAAATAGTAAATTTTTGAAAAATTTCCTATAAATAGTAAATATTCAAAAAATTTCCAATAAATAGTAAATTTTTTAAAAATTTCCTATAAATAGTAAATTTTTAAGAAATTTCCTTTAGATAGCAAATTTTCAAAAAATATCCTATACATGGTAAATTTTCGAAAAATTTCCTAAAAATGGTAAATTTTTCAAAAAAAATTCCTATAAATAGGAAATTTTTGAAAAAATTTCCTATAAATAGTAAATTTTTGAAAAATTTCTTATAAATAGTTAATATTTGAACATTTTCCTAAAAATAATAAATTTTTAAAAAGTTTCCTATAAATAGTAAATTTTTGAAAAATTTCCTATAAATAGTAAATTTTTGAAAAATTTCCTTAAATAGTAAATTTTTTTAAAAATTTCCTTAGATAGTAAATTTTTTTAAAAATTTCCTATAAATAGTAAATTTTTGAAAAATTTTCTATAAATAGTAAATATTCGAAAAATTTCCTTTAAATAGTAAATTTTTAAAAAATTTCCTATAAATAGTAAATTTTTGAAAAATTTCCTAGAAATAGGAAATTTTTGAAAAATTTCCTATAAATAGTAAATTTTTAAAAAATTTAATATAAATAGTATTTTTGAAAAATTTCCTATTAATAGTAAATTTTTGAAAAATTTTCTATAAATATCAATTTTTGAAAAATTTTCTATAAATGGTAAATTTTTGAAAAAATTGCTATAAATTATATATTTTTGAAAAATTTCCTATAAATTATAAATTTTTGAAAAATTTCCTATAAATAGTAAATTTTTGAAAAATTTCCTATCAATAGTAAATTTTTGAAAAATTTCCTATAAATAGTAAATTTTTGAAAAATTTGCTATAATAAGTAAATTTTTGAAAATTTTCCTATAAATAGTAGATTTTTGAAAAATTTTATATATAGTAAATTTTTAAAAAATTTCCTATAAATAGTAAATTTTTGAAAATTTTCCTTTAAATAGTAAATTTTCGAAAAATTTTCTATAAATAGTAAATTTTCGAAAAATTCCTATAAATAGTAAATTTTTGAAAAATTTCCTATAAATAATAAATTTTTGAAAAATTTCCTATAAATAATAGATTTTTGAAAAATTTCCTATAAATAACAAATTTTTGAAAAATCTCCTAAAAATAATAAATTTTTGTAAAATTTTCTATAAATAGTAAATTTTTGAAAAATCTCCTATAAATAGTAAATTTTTGAAAAATTTCCTATAAATAGTAAATTTTTGAAAAATTTCCTTAAATAGTAAATTTTTTTAAAAATTTCCTTAGATAGTAAATTTTTTTAAAAATTTCCTATAAATAGTAAATTTTTTTAAAAATTTCCTATAAATAGTAAATTTTTGAAAAATTTTCTATAAATAGTAAATATTCGAAAAATTTCCTTTAAATAGTAAATTTTTAAAAAATTTCCTATAAATAGTAAATTTTTTAAAAATTTCCTATAAACAGTAAATTTTTGAAAAATTTTCCTATAAACAGTAAATTTTTGAAAAATTTCCTTTAAATAGTAAATTTTTAAAAAATTTCCTATAAATAGTAAATTTTTTAAAAAATTTCCTATAAATAGTAAATTTTTAAAAAATTTCCTATAAATAGTAAATTTTTTAAAAATTTCCTATAAATAGAAAATTTTTAAAAAATGTCCTGTAAATAGTAAATTTTTTTTAAAAATTCCAATAAATATCAAATTTTTAGAAAATTTTTTATTAAAAGTGAAAAATTTGCTATTAATGGTAAATTTTGAACAAGTTTTATTAAATTTCCTTAGATGTATTTTATATTAAAACACTTATTTTTTTATATATTTTTGTACCAAAAAAATTTTATGTAAAATTGAAGTTTATTTTAAATCTTGTATATAAAAAAGTGTAGATAAAAATTCTATAAAAATTACAAATTTAATTTTTGTATATAAACTGTAAAAAATGTTAGTATAAAAAAGGCTAGCTTAATAACTAATGCCACTTAAATGCTATGTTGTTGCTAATAAAATTGTTATTCAAAATCTTATTTTACAATATTTGTAAATTTTGTTGAGTTTGTTAATAAAATAAATTCTTTCAAAGAAATGCAATTATTTGTTTGTTTTTTGTATAATTTTTGGGTATATGAAAATCTTTTTGTAAAAAAGTATAATTAGCTTAGATTAATTTTAAGTACGCCTACAATAATTATTAAATACAACCTAGTTTAATTTGTATAAGGAAAATTAAAATCAAATTAAGAATTTTCGCTTTGAAAGTTAGTAAAGGAAAAAGTTTTATTAAATTTTTCTGTAAAATAAAATTAGAGAGCTGCCATTACTTTCTTTAATTTGACTTTGTAACGATTTTTGTTAAATTCTGAGAACTGTTTTTTTAATTAGGGCATTCAAAAAATCTCATATGTATTCGTATTGTTGTAAGTCATAATTGAAATTATATATAAATCTACAAATTATAGGAAATCTAAGGGATAAGGAGTCAAAATGGTACTTTTCTAAAATAAAATAGAAATATTTAAGTTACTCAAACTCTGAAATATTATTACAAATCTCTATAAAGATTACAAAGAGTCTCTATCTCGTAAACTAGTTATGTTAAACTATTACATTTGGCATCATAGTCAACGTATCATCTTTTCGCTTTGCTGAACAAATCTAAAATTTTGTACTTAAAATAATTTAAAAAGTAAATATTCGAAAAATTTCCTATAAATAGTAAATTTTTGAAAAATTTCCTATAAATAGTAAATTTTAAAAAAATTTCCTATAAATAGAAAATTTTTAAAAAATTTCCTATAAATAGTAAATTTTTAAAAAATTTCCTATTATAGTAAATTTTTAAAAAATTTCCTAAAACATTAAATTTTTGAAAAATTTCTTATAAATAGCAAATTTTTGAAAAATTTCCTATAAATAGCAAATTTTTGAAAAATTTCCTATAAATAGCAAATTTTTGAAAAATTTTCTATAAATAGTAAATTTTTGAAAAATTTCCTATAAATAGTAAATTTTTGAAAAAATTCTATAAATAGTAAATTTTTTGAAAAACTTCCTGTAAACAGTAAATTTTTGAAAAATTTGTTATAAATAGCAAATTTTTTTTTAAATTTCCAATAAATAATAAATTTTTGAAAATTTTCCTAAAAATAGTAAATTTTTAAAAAATTTCCTAAAAATAGTAAATTTTTGAAAAATTTCCTATAAATAGTAAATTTTCGAAAAATTTCCTAAATTTTTGTAAAATTAATTTTTTTTTAAATTTCCTATAAATAGTAAATTTTCGAAAAATTTCCTAAAATTTTGTAAAATTAAGTTTTTGAAAAATTTCCTATAAATTGTAAATTTTTGGAAATATTCCTATAAATAGTAAATTTTTGAAAAATTTCCTATAATTTTTAAAATTTTCCTATAATAGTAAATTTTTCAAAAATCTATTATTAAAAGGAAATTTTCAAAAATTTAATATTTATAGGAAATTTTTCAATAACTACTATCTATAGAAAATTTTTCGAAAATTTACTTATAGGAAATTTTTCAAAAATTTTGTTTTTGTCTTAAAATGAATGACCATAACACAAAAAGGTGTTCTTTACTAAGCTTTAGTAAAAGTCCGCAGCTTCATTTAAGAAATTCTTAAACAACATTAGAAGTCTGAACAATTACAAACGATCCAAATTTGATACGATTTAAACAATTTCCTGTTCATTAAAATGAATAAATACTCTAGAAAAAAGCAAGCACAAAATTTTATAAATCTCAACATGAATCATTTTGAAAGAAATTCGTAAAATACTACAAACTCGCTGAGTAAATAATTTACATAAAAAAAACAACAAAACAATTTTTATACCTGCTGATAACAAGATGAAATAATAAAAGCAAAAAAAGAAATAAAGTATCTTTTCTTGGACACAAGCAAGAAATAATCGAATAAACTGAAACTGAAAACAACTTAGGCTAAATTTCAGACAGACATGCGATTGAATACACTAAGATTGAAACCACGTTTACACAGAAATATTTGAAAAAAAGGTACAAAAAATAGCAACAAAGACAAGCTTAAGAAATCAAAGTGATGGCTTAAGGGAATTTTAAGAAACTAAACCTGGTTAGAGATTGAGACTCGATTGTAATGCAATGAAAGTAGACATAAAGGTATATTTTTATATGATGAAGGTTTCATATACACATACACACAATATTCTATGGTAATAGAGGCAGGCAACGCAAAATAAAATGATTAACTACAAAATTACATTTACCAGGAAAACTACAAATAAGGGCAGTATAGAGATTTCTAAACTATAAAGGAAATAAAAAAAAACAAATTTTTGCTGTGAGTCTTTTTGGGAAGAGAAATCATTGATAAGTTTTACAAACTAATATGGGCTCGAATATTAAAGAAAGAGGTAGATATATTTAGAGGAGTTACTAAATAAAAGATTTCTTCTTTTTTTCTTAAGAAGAATTTGGCCTATGAGTTTTCTTTCAAGAAGTTTTAAGGAATCTTAGTCTGAAACGAAGAAGTTTTAAAAAGACTTAAAATTTAATTATTAATAGAATTCTTACTCTAAGCATTTTATACTTTTTCGCTTACTTCTAAGGCTTATCCAGATTCTCGTCTTTGCAGTTTAACCTCCCTCCTTGCCAGGTAACTTATTTAAAACTATGTACATCATTATTATGTCCATGTTTCTGGTCATCTGGATAGTTTTCTATTGACTGTATGGAACGTGATGTGGCTGCTGTGATGGTGGATGACACATCCATAAAACGATATTTCTTTTCATCTCGACACAAGAAGGGATAGCACATGATGCCATAGTAGAAAGCCAAACAACTGACAATCACCACAAAGATTATGGCAATGATACCAAATGTAGAAAAGCCAGACTTTTTGTCCAAGTATTCCTTGGGGGTTATGGCGGGTGCTTGAGTGGGTTGTGCGGGTTGCTGGGAGCCATAGTATGTGCGCTTTGAGCTGTAACCACTTGAACGGCCTCTTACACTGCCCGCCTGACAATAACTTATGCTCAAGGTAACTGCAATTAAGTCAGATATGTTTAATACACATTATTACTCATATTCACTACAAAAATTATTTCAAACCTTTTTTCAATTAAATATTTTTTTGCCTTTAATACTAAAAAACTTACCTATTAATATTGTTATCATTAATTTCTTCCACATTTTGTTTATTTTTACCCACAACTCAATTTTTTATAAAGATAAATCTCAGTCCAAATTACAATCTTTAATCTTCTTAAATGCACTTGATTTCTTTTTTTAGTTTTCTTAAATTTTTAATTCTTTTAGCTTGTCTTTCCTTCGTCTCCTCCTATTTTGTGTGTTTATTCGTCTACTTCTATTTCTTTTATGTTGAACTTGTAACAATGCTTGTAGTGGTGTCGGTTGCATTTACGAAATTGTCACACAAAACGGAATTTGTATATAAACGAACAAAGAAAACAAAAAAAAAACATGGCGTGGATCAAAACACAGAGTTGTATTTTAATGTAAATAGATAGCAGTATTGCTTAAATTAGTACTTACATATATGGAAATTTTATTACTTATCAAAATTTGTTTTATTTTACACGGCATTTACACATGCAAGTGCAAGCTCAATACATTTATATTTTTTTACTAACACAATCACACTTCTGCAAGTTGTAGGCTCACTGGCAAGCGATTTTGATTGCCAGTGATTTTTTTTCTTGCATGTCAGAAGAATACGTATACACAACTTGTAACAAGTCACCTACGTGTGTAAACGTACTGTTATCCCTTTTTAATATTATTTGTTATACCCTTCACCACCATAGGTGGAAAGGGTATTATAAGTTTGTGCTGATGTATGTAACGCATAGAAATATTTGTCTTAGACCCACCTTTTAGTATATCAATAGGCTTAGAATCACTTTCTGAGTCGATTTAGCGATGTCCGTCCGTCCGTGGCGCCACCTATCGAAAATTGTCAACACCAACTAAGAACCTTCGTCGACTCATGTGCAGCAACTTTGCTAAAGATCTTTGCATGATCAAATGCACAGCTTACGATTTAATTAACTTTGAGTAATTTTCAGGGGCGCCACCTATCGGAAATTGTTCATACCAATAAGAAAACTTCGTCAGCTCATGCGTTACAACTTTGCTAAAGATCATAGCATGATCAAATGCACAGCTTACAATTTAATTCAATTTGAGTAATTTTCAGTGGCGCCATCTGTCGGATAGTGATACCAACTTAAAAAGCTTCGTTGTCTCATGTGCAACAACTTTAGCTAAAGATCATTGCATGAGCATAACATGGTTAAATGCATAGTTTACTATTCTATAAAGGACATACAGACAGAAAAACATTTATTTGTTAAAAAGTTATAACTTTACCAATTTTTTCCCTTTTATTCCTTAATTTCTAAAAAGTTACATATGCATATTTGGTACTTGGTACCAATTGAATTCGGTACTTTTTATAAAAACGCAGTTAACATATTGCTCCTATTCATATTATTTCATGAGGTGTTAAGTTATCATTTTATCCCTTTTTTACCCTTTTTCTCCCCGAAATCAAAAAAGTACCAAATACGTGTTCAATATTTTTCTCACATTTATTGATTACATTACCAAATTCTTTTCTATATTGTTTGCTTCAAAAGATAAGAGTGGCTTAAAAATGGTACCAAAACAACTATTTTCACCCTTTTTTACCCCTTATCGGGCAAAGATTGAAAAAAGTACCAAACACCTGTCCGCCTATTTTAACACCTTTTCAAAACTTAATTTTAATTTTGTTTCTATGCCTATTACTTTAGTAGATATTTTCGATTTTTCCCCTTTTTACCCTCTTAGAGGCAAAGGTTCCAAAAGTCCCTTCTTACTCGACCTATACATCAAAAAAGGTACCCACTGTACAATAAGATTTGCAATTTGAAATTTCAAATTATAATTTTGAAAAACATGTTTTTTTAAATACATAATTCAGTGAAAATATATCATGGAGCTGACAAAGATTTTCATTTTGTACATCTGTTTGTGTTATTCGAAGTCATTATACCCTTGAACATTACCAAATTTTTTCTTTAAACTTTTTAAATAAAAATAAATGTCTATTTTATAAGTTGTAAATACAATTATTAAAAAAATTAAGCTCGATTTTTTATTATTTGTTCTTGATTAATATTATTTATATTTTTTTTAGAATGAAGCAGATTAGTTTTCCAACATTTTAAAATAATTTTTTTTGTAATTTATTTATATTAATAAAACCCAGATAAGTAAGATCCATTGTATAGTAGTGATACAATATATGTATAACTAATTCACATTCATAGCATTTGAAAACTTAAAGCTTTCAGTTGACGTATTTTGAATCCCAGTGGAGCATAGGGCCAGTTGACGTATTGATTATCAAATATCCAATTATGCTAAGACATTTGGGGGCTACAGCATATCTCGATTCGAAAATAAAACTGTTCGAATTTGTATCCTTAAAGCATTGTGTTCTTTAAAATCAAAAACGTCAAGGTGGAGTGCTTGCATTTTTGCTTAAATAGCCTATATTTACAACCTTTAATGTCAAAGGCCTACATTATTTTACAATTCCATACGCTTCAATCTTGTGCGCATACTCTCCAATTTTCTAGGGCAAGCTTTGAAAGATTTTCCTCTAGTTGGTCTTTCCATCGAAGTTTCGGACGTCCTTTCTTACGAGTTCCCTCAAGATTATTTTCGAAAACTAGGACATGTTTCGTCCATTCGCACAACACGTCCTAGCCAACGCAGCCGCTGCAGTTTAATTCGTTTTATTATGTCGATGTCAGCGTATAACTCGTACAGCCCATGGTTCATTCGATGTCCATATTCATTGTTGATGCAAACTGAAAAGAGTTTCCGTAGAATATTCCTATCAAAAACTCCAAGAATAGCTTCATCTGGCTGTGCAAGTGTCCATGATTTAGCAAAATATAATAACACGGGTAGTATAAGCGTTTTATAGAGCGTGATTTTAGTTCTTACAGAGAGAGCTTTATTTCTTAGCTGCCTGCTTAGACCAAAATAGTAACTGTTGGCAAGTATGATTATACATTTGATTTCAATGATGTAGGGGATGTTGGATGCCAAGCAACGGTTCTGATTGGTTTAATTTGTTAAAGCCAGACTTATCCTGGTCTATCCTTCATTTCGAATGTGGACACTTACCTCATTGTGGTGTCACGTGGTTAGCTACGTTAACACTCGTTAAAGTAGTTAGCAAACAAGTTCGGCGCGTTCTCCCATAATAACGATAAAAATATGGGTTAGGACGTCGGGCTAGGAACCCACTCCAAAAAAAAAAAAACAATTACTATAAAAAAGTTAGGCTTAAGTCTAGTTCAGCTGAAGTGAACCGATCTTAAAAATTTTTATAGCCAATAAAGAACTTTTCGTTTTAAGAATAATAGTGTAAACATTTTTCGTCGTAAATTTTTGGTTTGGGAGATATATATATATATATATATATATATATATATATATATATATATATATAAGCTTCTGACCCATAAAAACCCTGTCAAACAAAAACTATATAAAAATCGGTGCATTTCAGTTGAAGTAGACTTGTTCCAAATTGCCATTTCATTAAAAAATTTACATTTTTTTTCTAAAAATTTCATGAATATAACAAGATCTTTCCATTTGTACGAAAAAAGTCGCGATATTATAGAAATAAAAAAAAGTTTTTTGGGCAGCTTTAGAAATTGCATTTGGTACGGAAGCTTTTTTTTGCTAAAATGGTATACAAAATTATTTTTACTATCAGTACTAAGTTTCCCATCGCGTGGTGGGATGAAGAAATTTTGTCCAAACAAAAAAAAAATATATATATATATATATTGCCCTAATGTACATTTTGTTGTTGTAACTGCGATATTATTGGTAATATCGTAGAAGTGGCAGTCCTTGGTCGGAATCTTAAGATTTCCGAGTCGTTCCGGTACGAAGAACCGACTGCAGTGGGAAAGATGTAATAATGTACATATATCGGTTCTCATATCAGAGCTTTTATATCTCCAGTCGAAAATGTTTATATTCGTTATTTTTAAATCAAAAGTTTTTTATAAGATATACAAAGTTTTAAGATCGGTCTTTTAAATTGAAAAAAAAATTAATTGAAAATATAATCGAAAAAATTTGTTGAAATTTTAAAAAATATAAATCCTTTAGTGTACTACCAAAAAATACTACTCTTAAAATGCAACACAATAAGAAAAAGAATGACGAGAGGTGAAGTTGGAATATATTTTCGTTTTTCACCACCTTAACCAAAGAACGAAAGCGAACCCCAAAAGATAATATAAGAAAAACGAGCGTCAAACCGAAACGAAACGACGATTGGAAAAATTTTACCTATTACACATTTTAATTAAAATTAAATAAAACCACAGAAAATTAAAAGAAAAAACTTATAAAAAAGTGTCATATAAAGGTTGCATAAGGTTTACGTAAAATAAAATAATTTAATTTAACAAGATTTAAAGCTGAAAATCAAAAGTTTTTACAGCGACAGAGACCAAGCCAAAGGCAAGAAAAAAATTTATACTTGAAAAGTGTGTGTTAGTGGAAAAGAACCATTTTTGAATATACTGAAAAAAGTTAATTAAAAAATTACAGTGACTACTCAAAATATAAAACTGCAACGTTTCATTCTTAAAGAATAAGTAAAAACTATAAATATAATAAAAGAAATAAAATTAAAAACGTTTAACATTTTTTTTGTATGAAAAACCCCATAGAAACAAAGAGCAAGCAAGAAGAAAAGTGATAAATTTACAGAGAAGACATAAGTAAAAAGTAATTGTTTAATTTACATACAATTGTACAACATACCTATAAAGTGCAAATAAATACATGTAACGAACCAATTTTTTCTGCTGCTTTCTATATAAAAATAACCAGAAATATTACAATGAATACAAATTCAATTTAGACATTTGTTTCTTTGCTCTCGTGTGAACGCGAATCATACGAATGAATGTATTAAACTTTTTATATACAAAAACGAAGAAATAAAACAACAAATACAATTTTTACAGCAAAAATAAAACTCAAAAGAAAAAAAAAACATAAATTTGTTGTGGGGACTTTCTTCTTTTTGTTTGCTTGTGTATTTTTTTTGTATACGAATGTGTTGTTGTAGTTTATTGTTGCTGTTGTTAATTTTTTGACGAAATCAATGTATGAGTGCACAAAAAAGAAAAGAGTGAGGACTATAAGAAAATGTCACATTTGCCTTTGGATGCACGCGCCATTTTGCATTATTTAAATGAATTGGGCTACAGAAATATATCGGCCACACAACTCAAAGAATTTTTAAAAGGTAAGTCTCTTAATTATCGCTTAAATCTTTAAGTTAATAACACAATCCATTATCATTATAAATTACTGATTAATCTGAAGGGATGTGTATGCCAGTGAGAGAGTGAATGAGTTGATTGCACAAAAGAGCGAGAAGGAGATAGGAATGTTAATTGTAAACAAAAACTGTTTTTGTTTTTCATTTATTTGTTTATTTCATTTTCCGTTTATAACCTCAATCATTTTTTTGCATATAAATTATATACAACATATATACGTATGTATATACAATTCTATATTCCATTTATTTTAACCGAAAACATACTCCAATGTTAAATTATTATATATTGTATATAAAAAACATCATACTTTGTACAATATTTATACATACACATGCATTTACTGAAATATGAAGGCTTAATTTCCTAATGAATATCTACCGTCGCCTATGTTTGTAAAATAAAATGATCAAATATTTTCTGCTTTTGCTGCTGATGCAAGTTGTATAGCATTCTACAATATGTATTAAGGTTGATCTAATGTTTGTCGTTGTTTTTTTTTATACATATGTATATTTTTAAAATGCTGTATATTAAGCCGGCTGTTGTGTATTTTGATTAGCAAAGTTTATATTTTTGTGTGTTTGTAGAGGTACAAACCAGCGTTGTCAACTTTTTAATTAAAAAAGCACTAAAATTAAAATAAACGCGTTAACAGAAACAAGTAAGAAAGTGCTATAGTCGGTCAAGCCCGACCATGCGATACCCTTCACCACTAAAGTCAAAGTTGTTCTTTTTCCTGTATAAAGACAAATATTTGGTAAATTTTTCCATCATTTGGACTTATGTGAGAGCTAGGGTCAAATGTGGACCGATTATCTCGAAATTTCGCAAATTGATTTCAGTTGTTACAAAAATTATGTATGCAAAAAATAATTTTAAAATTCTCATTATCTTCAGATTTACTAGCGTTTTAGTGATTTTTGTCTCATTTAGTTAAAGAAGAGTTTGTATGGGAGCTATGGTTAAATGTGGACCAATTTCAACGAAATTGATACAGTGATTTACGTTTACATAAGGAGTATATGCTTTAAATTTAATGAAAATATATTGAAATTTATTGTCAATATTACAATTCTGGGAAGTGGGACCATAAATAATGGACCGATTTTGGCGAATTTCAATAGCCCTGGTCCCACTATGAAAAACATGATCTGTGCAAATTTCATCAAATTATCTTTAAAATTGCGATCTGTACTTTGATTACAAGGTTTACATGGGGGTCCAGAAAGCCAGACGGACGGACTGACTGACATCGCTAGAACGACTCAGAAAGTGATTCTAAGCCTATTGGTATAATAAAAGGTGGGTCTAAGACAAATATTTCTATGCGTTACATATATTAGCACAAACTTATAGTACCTTTCCACCTATGGTGGTGAAGGGTATAAATACAATAACAAAAGGCTAAAGCCCAAAGTTAACGAAATAATTGGGACATACCAATGTGGCATTAGACTAGGTAAATTAACTACTGATTAGATCTTTACTCTACGTCAAGACCCAAGTAAAACAAATTGATACGTATCATATCTTTTGACAGCTCGATAGGGAAGAAGGTGTCTGAAGCAATGTCTGAGTTCGTCATATCTACGAATCTAATAAAGTTATGCTGGATGACACTAACAAATACAACATCATCTGTTAAAGGGTTTGCAAAAAACCGTGAAAATGAGAAACTGCGGTTTCGGTTTTAAAACACCCAAAACCGGCCGGTTTCGGCTCGGTTTTCGGTTTTTTAAATAAAACTATTTCAGTTTAAATTTGTAGGAAAATTTAGATAACTTCATTAAAACATGTTATAATTTAATACTAAAATTCAGGAAAATAATTCAGGTTTTTTAAATAAGTCTTGTTTCTTTTGGAGAAACTGCAGAGCCCTTTTAGCGTGAATAATATTCAATAGTAATTTTTACAAATAGCAACGATTTTAAAGAATTTACAATTTCAAATCCGATAGAATAAAGCCAATCTAAGGTCGACAGCATTTCTAAATTCTCATGAATACTTTGTTTAGAAGCAGAAATCTAAGAGTAAACTTAGTTCACGATTATGATGCTTTTTAACTCTTGTCTGTAAAATATTATAACGAAATACAGAACAGTTTTTCTTACAGCCAATAGGTTCAAATGTATATGGGCAATCGGTTTTAAATGAGTCAAAGTTTTATCGCCGCCGTCTTCAAAATTAATTTTCAGATACAAATTTGATATTGGCTGCTGCTCCATCTATAGATGTTTGCATCAATTGAAATATTAAACTCCATTAGCCTTTGTCTAATGGTTTCTTGCGTTTGCTTGAATTACACGTTCCTAAAATACGGCCCAGGCTATCAAATTTACCATGAGAATCATGAATATTTACGTTCATATACCGTCTTCCCCTTACACCTGTCCATTCGTACATTGTAAACAACTTTTGCTTGTTTCATTCTTCTGCTTCATTAAATAGAAAAATTACGTGCAAATTTATGATAAGCTATTGTTATTTCTGAATAATACCAACAAAAAATTATGAAAAATAGCTAAAACCTCGGTTTTCAGTTTCGGTTTTGAGGCATAAAAAACCGAGGACTCGGTTTCGGTTAAAACCGAACTGCAAACCCTAATCTGTTAAGATAGGTTAGAACATATCAGAGTCTTTCATAACTAAACGGGGATTCAGGCAAGGTGACAGTCTATCATGTGACCTCTTGAATATTATGTTAGAGAAAATCTTACGAGATGCAGCAATTAATATAACACCTACAATTTTCAATAGAAAATATTTGCTTCTCGCGTTTGCCGATGACATTGTTATTGTGGGACGCACTGCTGCCTTTTCAAGTATCGAGAAGGAATCGACCAAAATGGGTCCAGCTGTCAATGAATGAAAAACAAAGCTGATGGTTTCTACAGGCAGATATACACGAGAATTGGACCACATGTGTCCGTTGAGAACTATAGCCTCGAGGTTGTAAAGGAACTTGAATACCTTGGTACCGCTGTGGACATTAACAACGATATAAGCTTCGAAATCAAACGTAGAATCATACTTGCCAATCAATGCTATTTTGGCCAAAGCAAACAACTAAGAAATAAAGTCCTTTCCGTAAGAACTAAAATAGCGCTATATAAAACGCTTATACTACCCTTGTTATTGTATGGTGCTGAATCATGGGCTCTTACGCAGGCAGATAAAGCTATCCTTTTAGTGTTTGAGAAAAATTCTACTAAGAATCTTTTGACCAGTCTGCGTCAGCAATAAGTATCTACATCGAATGAACCATGAGGTGTATGAGTTATATGGTGACATAGACATAGTGAAACGCATTAAGCAACAGCGGCTGCGCTGGCTAGGACAATGGATGAAAATACTCCGGCAAGACAAGTGTTCGATAACGATCCTGAGTAACTTGTAGAACTTGTAGCTTCGATAGAAAGACCAAGTATAAGAAAATCTTTCAAAAATTGACCTACGAAATTGGAAAATATGCGCACAAGATAGAGGCTCAGGTTGTAACTATCGACCATTTAAGCAAGTAGCAATAATTTTTAACAAGCTTATGTTGTTAGATCTTGCCCAAATAATACTTATCTTCGGGAACCTAGAATCGATGGGTACCTGTAAGGGATAGACTAGAAAAATAAAGATTACTAGATTTCCAATAATGGAGGCAATATTGAGCATTTATGTTTAATATTCGTAGATGAGATAAATCATGCAGAAAAGATGCACCCTCATGGATGTTATGCCAACTGCGAGAGTAGTCGTTTTTTGAAAAGTCCTCTATCATGTAAACAGAAAACGCTTTGCTCAGTGGGGGCAAAAATCAAGTTGCGATCACTGTGTGAGCTAAAGATACCAAGCAATTTGAACGAGTGTTATCTAAAATGTGCACTTATTGAGTTTGCCTTAATAGCTATTTGCAGGCGGATATCGGCAATCCCGTAAATTGATCAACATTTTCCTGACTAAGAAGAGCGTTCGATTTTCCAAGTTTACCCGCAATAATGTTAACTGGTATGTTATTATGACCAGGTACCCAGAAGGCTTCAATATAACAAAGCCTCGTCATCTCGTTGAGAGGACATTATATAAGGATTTTATGGCGGCCCGGCTGTTAATAAAGAAACTAATTTCTCTTTCGTATATTCTGTATTATCTTAGCGCATTGACTGCTTTGTACATATATAGCCAATATATCGACCTAGAGAGATTAGTGAGATTAAAACAGATTTCCTTCCCTAATGGAGGGATGAAGAAGCTCACAACCTTCTTTGACTTAGATTCATCTTAGCCAGACACCTTTTATCCGATCCGAAGTAGGATTATCACAGTTAATAATGCATATTGTTAGGAATCAATTGTTTAAGGTAGAAGGCCAATGCACGCAGCAAGCGGCTGCGGGCGGCAATCAGCTGTTTTTTGATTTGTCAAATTTAAAGCGGCAATGGAAAAAAGTTGCACTTTGTTCTACTTTTCCTCGCGGCAGATTTTTTCAGTGCTGCCAAATTATATCCTACTCAAATATATTTTTATATGAATATTTTTGTAAACAAACGCACATTTTATGTACTGGCAATACTACGACCGCCCGCAGCCTCATGCCGCGTGTATTGGCCTTGTACCTTTGTATGACAACATTAAACTTTATTCGTTATGATGGTACATAAGGAATATCGTGTTCGGAGTTCTTTTGAAATGTTTTTAAAGCACTTTAACAAATCCAAAAGCTCTAAGTTGACAACGTTGGTTCAATACACAATCAAAACAACATATACTAAGTACTAAAGCAGCAACAACAAAAACAACAACATGTGCACAAAGATAGCAAAGTTTGTTGTTTTCAGACCTATCTCTGAGTGTAACCTAACAAAACGACGGACAGACAGACATTTTGTTCATATGCTAGTCCGTCCATCATTCTATACATACAATTATTGTACATATGAACGTCTGTCTGTCTTGCTATCTAAGCAACGAAACAAAGCAAACAGCCAGCCAGCTATTCAGTCATCCAACCAACCAACCGTCCTCAAAGTAAAGCAGCAACTACATAATTTTTGCTTCGTTTTTATTTTCCATCATTGTACACTTCTACAACCTAAAAAGAAAAAAAAAAAAACTGAAATAAAACTGAAAAATATAAATGAAACACACATTGTTACTTGGCTAGATTGTGGAGTTTTTTTTTGTCTTCTGTGTGTTTTTTTTATATAAGTTCTTATTGCTCGTACTGACAACGTCGACAATTTCAGTTTTTATTTTTTTTATTTTGCTGCTTTACTTAAAATAACTCAGGCCCCAGTACCAGCTCTTACCATGGACTTCGTGTGTTTCCGTATTTTCTTGATCTAAAACTAAGATTTTTTGGTATTTTTATTTTGCTGATATACGTTTTTCTATTTTCCTTTTGCAAATTCTTTTATCGTTGTCGTTTTTGTTTCATTATTTTACTTGACAGTGGCGTTTTCTAGTGTTTATTTTTATATTTGTTTAATATTTGTATAATAATAGTATTATTATTTACTTTATCTTTAATTTATTACTTATTTTTTCTTATTACTCTATTCCAGTTTATTTTCAATTTCTTTTTGTGCGCCACTTTATTTTTCTTAAATCAGTGTTGATTATTATTTCATTACAATAAGGTTAATGCAACTCTGCAAATGGTTATAATGAATCAATGTTGTCAAGAAAGCGCTTTTTTCCATATAGCATATCGTTACTTTAATATAGAAAAGCCCTAACTAATATTTTTCTTACACTACAGAAGTGGGGGAAAAAACTAAATAGAATCCTAAGTTTTGAATATACAGAAATTTCTTAAACGCAGTTTTTTTACTTAATTCTCTAAAGAATTTAATGCAATGACAATTTTTTTAAAAATTAAAAGATTTTTATAAAATGTTATTTAAAAGCAATTTGAATGAAAAACGACTTAGGGCCTTTCTATATTAAAGTAACGATATGTAGTATTTTTTAAGATCAGCCAATAAGAACGGTGTCAAACGTTTGAAATAAAATTACTTTTACATTTAATATTAAATTTATATATATTTAAATTTAATTTGTCTTTATTTAAAAATATGACGATGTTTGTAATTTATCAAAATATCATTTTTTAAATGGATCACCTGAAAATAAATTGTTAGAAACAAAATAAAAACAAGTAAGAAAGTGCTATACCCTTCACCACTAAGGTCAAAGGTATTATTTTCCTGTATAAAGGCAAATATTTTCTTAATTTTGGCATCATGCAAACATTTTCTCAAAACTTATATATTTAAGCTGTTTCCGTCATTTGGACTTATATGAGAGCTAGGGTCAAATGAGAACCGATCATCTCGAAATTTGACAAATTGATTACAGTTTTTACAAATTATGTATGCAAAAAGTTAACTCAAAATTCTTATTATCTTCAGATTTACGAGCGTTTTAGTGATTTTTGTCGCATGTACCCAGTAAGAACAGTGTCAAACGTTTGAAATATGATGACTTTTACATTTGATATCAAACGTTTTTTTCAAACTTTTTTCAAACCTGAACAGATGTTTGAGATTCACATTCATTTTCAAATGAGGGTTCATTTGAGAATAAACGTTTGAAAAATGATAGTTTCTCAAATTGAGAATAAAGGTTATTCTCAAATCATCATCAAACCCTAAGATGATTTGAGAATAATTTGAAAGATGGTGTTATATAAATTTGATATCAAACCTTATTTCAAATTTTTTCAAACATTAAAAAAAATAATTTTATTTTAAAAAAATAATGTTTAAGATATTTTAATGGAATGGCATTGCATTTCAAAGAAATTCGTTATTTCTTTCGGATTTTTTTAAAATTGATCCATATTTGAATATAAAACCTTGCTTAAAAAATGTCAACATTAAAAATTCAATAATATTCATATGCATAAGTAAATTTTCTTTGTTTCTTGAATTTTTTTTTTTACCTAACAATAAAAAAATATATTTTAAGCAAAAGAATTCATATATGATGCACCGTTTTCAAAAACAAAATAAACAAACTCAAAAATACAACGCCATTTTATTTACGTTCCACATGTAGATGATATCCACATTTGAAAAACCTTTGAGAATGAGGTTTGATAATGATTTGAGAATAAAGGCATTTCTCAATTTGAGAATGAAGTCCCCTTTTTGTTGAGAACGCTATTATTCTCAAATCAGTATCAAACGTTTGACCTTTAAAAAAAGATTTATTTTCAAATCATCCTCAATTTGAGAATAAACCTTTTTTCTTACTGGGTAGTGCGTTTTGACAAAAGACCTTGTATGGGATCTATGGTTAAATGTGGACCGATTTCGAAATTTGGTACATTGATTTTGGTTGACATAAGCAGCATATGTTTTTTTTTAGGTGTGGGAACAAATGCAGTTTATTTAAGCCGTTAAAAAAACACAATTTTTTTAGATATAGAATGGGTGATTTTAAACAATATAAGTAAAATAAAATATTTGGCGGCGAGACCTAGTTTTCAAGTTATGAACCTCTAAATTTAAAAAAATGTAAGTTATATTTAAATGTTTTCAACGTATGTGGCCGGCATAAAAATATGATAGAAAGGATGATTTTGATCTAAAAATGTTAAACAAAAAGTTTGGTAACGAGCCCTAGTTTCCGAGTTATGGTTCTCCAAATTTGTATTTTCAAAAAGTCGATAAAATGGTAACACTGTTTGCATTGTAGCATTTTTACTGCAATATGACAACCTGCAATCTTTGTATGCCTGAAAAGTTGAATTAAAATTTCTGTTAGTAGTGCAAAGTTGTTGCGGTTTTTAAGAATTAAAAGTGATTAATACTCTCTTGCCAGTACTAATGGGTTGAAGCAATATACCAAGGCAAGGGTAATACCTTGGGAATACCTTTGGTCATCTATTAAACCTGACAAGACAGGATAATTGTGATAGATGGATTTATTCCCAAGTACTACACAAACAATTTTTTAAAAAGCTCTCTAAATGTTGAAGATGTAGAAGCTAGAAATGAAACAGGCGAAAAATAGTTTTCAAAAAATCACGTTATTTAAAAAAAAAAAAAAATATTTTGTGGGAAATGTGAAAGCTAGAAATAGAATAAATCTAGAAATAGAAAAAATTTCAGCAATATTACCATATTGGAATAAAATTATAGAAAATCATAGAATAGTACTTAATCAGTTTTTTTTTTTTAATTTCTTTTGAACCTGCACGTTCACATTCATACAAGAACATTTTCTTCATCAGTTTTCATTTTAATTTCCTAAAATTTCATACAAATTTTCAAAATTTTCGTAAACTTGATAGTGCGGTCAAGTTTGTATCAATTTTAATTCTGTCAGTTTTTTTCTCATACAAATTCAAGACTTGATAAGCCAAACCTGACTAATGTAAAATTAGACAAACTTTCCAATTACACCAATATCATTCAAATCGGACAAGAAGTGCCGACAAAATACGCATTTAATCTTCAAACATTTTGGGTCTATATCTCGGAAACTAGGTCCCGCCGACAAAAACAACAATAAAAAGTTCTATTAGCCCCAGGATTTTGGACTTAATGTCTAATACTTGAATATATTGCATTTAATTAAAAAAGAAGTAAAAGCTGTGTTAAGAAACGAGTGTTACAATTGAATAGTAAAGCCTAAGTTAGTGGTTCCTACGAGCTATTGCTTCGCGGCCCCCTTGAGATTTTTCCAAAAACCCGCTGCCCAACCAAAGTCGAGCCTCCATTTGACTAGTATTAAAAAATGTACATACATATACATAACTATTTGTATTTACAATTTGAATTAGTATTTCGACATATTTTCTGCTTAACCAGTTCTTTAATGTTTGAAACTATTTCTGACAGTGCACATCGGATATCATTTTCCGGATCCAGCCGTGCTCGACTCTATTAACAAAAAAGCAGAAAAACTACTTCCGCATAAATATGTCGAAGAAATTTGAATTAATAATATTAAAGTTTCTGAGCCAATAAGTGGATAAACTTTGTAGTATTTCATCCAAAATTACTCAATTTCCATTGATCGGACTTAGCACATGAATTTCATTTAAGATCTTTCATTTCTTCTTGTTGTGATTCAGGTGTTTTGCTTATTTACTATTAATCTCTTTAAGTTATAAAGTAATGGTAATGACGAAAAATTTGGCACCACTTGCACGATCGGTGAATTTATATAAGGCAAAGATGTTACACACGAACGTTTTCTGTGTATGTATGATTTAAGCTATTTCTAATCTGAAATTATAATAATGAGTGCTCTAAATAAAATTTGTAGTTGGATTTTCTTAAATAAAAATCAAACCTTTTAATATAAAAACTCTAAAAAATACGCAAATATAATGACATATTATACAAAATCATTTAGCATTAAAATGTTTACTTAGTACTCGGGTTTTGCAAAATTATAGACTTTTTTCGGAAACCCTCCAATTAAAGATTTTACAGTTGCTTTTGATACCTTTTTGGAGCATGTGTTCCACCTGCGCTTAAAATCGGACATGTTCTTGGAAATCTTTCCTGTGTTCTTCAATTCCTTTTTTACCAGAGCCCAATACCTTTCCACAGGCCGAAGTTCTGGACAGTTAGGTGGATTTGCCTCTCGTGGTACAAAAATGACATTATTCTTTGAGTACCACTCAAGTGCCTTTTTTCCATAATGGCATGATGCCAAATCGGGCCAAAAAAATGTAGTCACTCTGTGCTCTCTTAAAAAGGGTAACAACCGTTTTTGTAGGCACTCCTTTATATAAATTTCTGTGTTCATTGTGCCAGATGCCACAAATACTTTACTTATTTTGCCACAACTGCAAATAGCTTGCCACACGAGAAACTTCTTAGGGAATTTTGTTTGTTTTTTTGTGCGAAACTCTTGCCGAACATTGCCCCGTTTATCAGCAACATAAAAATCTTGACCAGGAAGTTGAGAAAAGTCTGCCAGTACGTATGTTTCATTATCCATCACACAACAGGTGTATTTTTTTATAAAATCAGACTTCAATTTTTTCGCTCGTTTTTTTTTTGCTTCTAAGTTCTTTACAGCATTGCGATCTGGAACCTTTTGGACTTTGTATGTCTTCAGTCCAGCATAAGCTTTGACTCTACGTGCAAAATTCGTAGAACATTTCACCGTACGAGCTACTTTTCTTAAAAAAGTGTTAGGCGCTCTTCGAAAGAGTCGCTCGACTTCTTTTGCCTTACCAATATCTGTAGGACCTTTTTTCCTCCCTGATCTAGGTTTTCTTTCAATGCTCAGGTTTTCCTTATACCGTCTGATGGCATTAGAAACCGTTCGAGGGTCAACTTTCAAATTTTTAGCTATTTTTTTAAAAGTCCATGACGGATTTTTTTGAAAAGTTTTAATTATATTTTCACAAACTTTTTTTTCGCAGTCCATTTTAATTGAAATAACTATTGAAAATTAATAATTTCTAAAATAATAGTATTTGACATATCTATAGAAACTAACTTGATCAAAAAATAAATTATTTCTTGCACTATGGATAAATTTTGTCTAAAATAGTAAATGCATATTTTTTTAGAACACTCTTTATGTATTTCAAATTCAATACAACATGACAAAAAAAAAAATATTATTATATAGTCATTGAAACCCAAAACAATAAAAAGTAGCGACAATTTGCTAGAGATCCTCCCGGTCCTCCTAGAATGTCCGTACGGACCCAAGGTGGCCGTGGACCACCCCTTGGGAACCAGCGATCTAAGCCATCTGAGTCCGGTTTTCAATGTACCCGTGAAGCCTAAGCCTCTGATTATGGAGCAAACGACAGTAACAACCGATTCGGACGAGTCCATTCTACACATGTCTAAATTCCTCCATCCTACCTGTTAAACCTAGAGTTTAGGGCATAGTGGTAAGTTTGCATCTTCTTAAGTAACTAGCTTGGATGTGTTGTTTTGTCCTTGCGTGGCTTTAAGTGCAGCTCGACTGTCAATTCATATGGTCAAGTTGACTGTTTTAAGTTACATTATATTGAATTTACTCGGTAGCCTTCCATATTGCAAAAATCTCTGGCTTGAAGACACTTCATTCATTTACAAGTCTATACGACATTCTGATGTTTTACTCAAGCTGTGTTTATCGTGCTATGTTTATCGTGCTGTGTTTATCGTGCCTGGTGAAAAATTGTTGCCTTCTTTGGGAAAATTTTTCTGACTTTTGTCTGTTAGACTTCCTGACATTGTGAAAAATCTGCTAGTACGCACGTAACATTATTCATCACACAACACCTTATTTTTTTGTTATACAATTTAACTTTATTTTTCACTCGTTTTTTCTTCTAAGTTCTTAACACCAAATTTCCGATCTGTAGTGCGATTCACTACCCTTTTTCAACCACAATTGTTTCTTCAAAATTATTAAACAACTAAATTAACCACACTGCTATTCACTAACACTTTAACGATTTCTGTTGACGTTTAAAGTCAGCTGTTTCAATCAGCTGTTATTAATAAACAAATAAATTGTTGTTTATTAACGCCAACATTTTTGATGCTGTTTAATGTTAAAGAAAAGTGGTTAAGAAAAGTTAATTAAAGAAAATATAATATAAGAATATAACAACAAATATAATTCAACTATATGACTTGGCTGCTCAGCAGACGACCGGCTTCTTTTGATAGTAGTATGTATTCATTCAGTAGTATTCATATATCATCAAAATAAATAAAAATGTATTTAAAATAATAATTATTTTTAATATTTTACTCAAGTTGTTCTTAAAATTTACAACAAAAATAGTTTTTGGCTTGTTTTTTTTTCTATTCTTCTTTGTGTTTTTCTCTTATTTTGACAAAGTTGCCACATAACTTTACCGTGGCTTAAACTAAGTTAGTGAATCACATAGTGGTTAGTGCAAACATCAAAATGTGTTGTTAATGGTAGAACCTTTTGAAAGTTTTAAAAGTTAGTGAATCGCACTACTGGATCGTATAAGCTTTATACGACTACAGCCCAGCATAATCTTTAAATTTATGCATTAAAGTACTAAATCATTTAGTGTAAGCATCTCTTCGAAAGAGTTGCCCGGCTTCATTTGCTCTACCTACTCGTATATCTGTTAGGCCGTTTTCAATAGAGTATACAAACATATAATATATGCATCCATGTATCAGGCTACAAACTTTTCTGCCCAACTATTATTTGCGAAAACTAGTCATTAATTTAAAATGAAAATGTTTATTTGTAATTGCTTACTATGTATGTATATGTTTTCCATTTTTATTTGCTTAAAGTTTTGTTTATACAATTTTTGTTGTTAAATTATTGAGCACAGTTTTAGCAGTGCGTCCGCTTTTTATTTACCCCAAATTCAACTACCTACGACCGGCGACAATACAAAAATATTTGATGTTTTTTTCTGTTTCTATTTTGGTTTGCTTATCTAATCATGTATGCATTTTGCAACATTCTTGAAGTTTATTTGTATATTTTTTTTACTTATTTATTTAATTTTTATTTTGGTATTTTTATGATCATTTTATTCATACAATAGTTTTTTAACAAATAATCGTTTTCAACGATTCAGACAAATGTAAAGCTAACGGTTTCGTAGAATTTTAAAATCTAATCAATTTCGAAATTTAACAGCGACCGGCAATATTAAATACATTTATTTTTAAATGCAACTTTGTCTAAAAATATTTCGTATTAGTTATTTAAAAAAGTCTAGATATTTTCACCCACTTTTTAAACTCCTAAGTATGAGTCTTCAACCTTTCGTTATACATATGTACCAATTTCTATTAGTTAAATGTAAATTCTCGTTAGTTAAGTACATCAGCCAAACAAGAAAACCACATTTTTTTTCATATTATTGTAGATTCCACTCCTTTAATTTATTTTATAACCTGGTAACTAAAAATCAATAAAATTTTAATTCCATATCAAAATATTAAAAATAAATAGATATACAAATTAAAATGCAATATACATACATACATATTTATGTACATATGTAAATATACTTATTAAACAAATGCATATGTTTATCTGGCCACAGCGGTTGATTTCGAGGCCTTATAAAAAATGTCCTTATTTATCACTAAATTTTTTAAATGGATGCTTTTGATAATGAATCACCCATTTACCACCAGCTTATTTTATTGCTTTCGAAGTTGCAAAAGACCTGGGCCCAGCAAAGTCTAACATCCTTATATTTGAACATCAAGAAAACATTCGGATTGATTTTGGGACTGTAAATTTGAAGCCTAGATTTTTAACCCGTTTTGATGAAATAATTAATATAAACCATTAAATTATAATACATAAGTACATAAATTTGTTTCTATGTACATGTAGTCAATGTTCGGCATTTTGAAAAATACCCCATACCTTAATTTTAATACATATTTATGTATGTACAAATTAAAATAATTACTTATTATAGCTATTAAATTTTATAAAAAGTTTAAATAAAAAGTTACACATAAACTATAACTCGCTTTAACTTTATATCTATGCTAACTCTGATCCACTGATTAACTCTGGATTTCATACTTCCTATGATGATGGGTGCCTGGAAATATACACGGATAGATCTAGCCAAAGAAGGGGGTGGGGAGGCTTCCCTGGGGTTACTGCGTATATCGATTCGAAAATAAAACTGTTCGAATTTGTATGCTTAAAGCATTGAGTTTCGAAAATAATTTCCTTCGAATCGAAATACGCAGTAACCCACCTGTGTTTTAAGCTCCCTGGTCAATGTAGTACTCTTCAGGCCAAGATATCGGCTATATACAAGGTAGTCATGTGGCTAACGTAGCACAGAATATGCGACAAAAATATTCGTTTTTATATTGACAGTCAGGCTGCGATAAAATCCTTTTGTAACTCTTCTTCGTACCTGGTCATAATAACGTAACATTATTGCAGACAAACTTGCTAAATCTGGTGCTCTCCTTAGTCAGGAAGATGTAGACAGATTTTCGCTCTTGCCGCTTTCCGCCAGCAAATTGCAAATAAGGCAATATCTGTACGGGTCAACCCAAAACACTTGGTCCAATAAAACCACTTGTTCAGTTTCAAAGCAAACATGGCCCACTTACGATGACAATCTCAACTTGATATCAACCCTTACAGGGAACTTCGTTTTTGTGTTGCAGGCCAGAAGACTTAATCTTCAAAACAACGAAGAGGAAAAGACAGTCACTCACCTTCTCTGTCACTTCCTTGCTCTATCAAATCTAAGGTGCATTTTTTCTACCAGATTTATCTTAACTATCGAACATAAATGTTCGCAAAATTTAAACATTTATAGAAGCTACTGACTGGCTTATGTATGCCTTTACTACTTCTTCTGTTATCCTTGACTCCCAGTGGAGCATAGGGCCTTTACCACTGATAGTCTAGTATTAATTTTCTAGCGAATCCCTTGCAGGAACCACAGAGGGAACATGCATAGAAATATTTTCTGACAGTCACCTTTTTGGAATCAATTTTCGATTTAGTTTAATGATGTCCGTTTGTAATGTAAGCTTCTTATCAAAGTATAGAATTATGAGGTAACCGAAGTATGGAACCCTTTTCAACTAATTTCAATAGTACCTCTCTTCAATAATGAGAATAAACCTCTCATGGACAGACAATTCTTAGATAGACAATTGTCATTTAAATTTAACAAGATAGTAGGGTGTACCGTAGATCTGGGACGTTAACGTCGACTTCATAGTATCAAGTAAATTCATAGTATGAAGTAAATTCCTTAAGGAAATGCTTAATGCACCATCGTTCGTCAGTTACGTATAGTATTTTTTGTATTGGGCTTACAAGTTAATTATTTCGTTTAACTTTTCAAAATATAGGACTTAACTTTGGTTTCATGGATGTAAGTCTTCGGCGTTGTTGTTGTAACATACAATATTATAGGTTATATCGTAAAAGTGTCCTTGGTCGGAATTATGAGACTCCGAGTCGTTTCGGTACGAACAACCGACTGTCGTGAAAACGAGGCTTCGGCGTGGATTTGGCTGGTTGGAGCTTTACATATGACTATATGCGCTTGTGCTTATAGTAATGTACAACGATGCAAAAATTTCTTCTTTTTGTAACGTTTAAGCATCATTTCTTTGTATCGGAACGACTCGGAAATCGTAATATTTCGATCAAGGACTTCCACTTCTGCGATACAACATGTAAAATCCAATAAAAAGTCTGTTGGCTTCAATACCTTGCTTTTAAACAAAGTGAAGTATCTTGTTGTATGACTTTCAATAATAATGTAAGTTATTCTTGCGTTTGACGACAATCTTCATCGAGTAATGCTTATGTTATTGTTGATAGATGTTGTCCAATTCGAAATTATTAACTTGTAGATCCAATAATTAACTACTCATTACGGGTGTCTAGTTAATATGATTTCAATAACTTCCTTCCTGATCTTAGACCTTAATGTAGGCATATTTCCTCTACGGCAGATTGTACTGCTACACATTAGTACTGCTACACAATATCAGTGCAATACTTAGCCGTTGGTTGTATTTCCAAGGAAATGGATGGTCGAAGTTCTCATAATACTGTATTTAAGAAGCATAGACTTGTTTTTGGAATAACACAATTTTTCTTCTTCTGTTATCCTTGACTCCCAGTGGAGCATAGGGCCTCAACAATCCTTTTATATCGAACTCTATTGCGATATGTTAGGCATACTTTATTTCATGAAAAGTGCACCAACACGACGGCTGCTACATTGCATGTCGAGCAATGTTGGTATTTGGCCTTCTAAGCGTGTGGCCTATCCACCGCCATTTTCTTTGACATACCTCTTCAGAAGTAGGGATTTGGTTTGTCGCGTTTAGTAGATCTTCATTTCTTATGCGATTTGGCCACCATATATTAAGAATTTGCTGCAAACATTTGTTTGGAAAGGTTTGTAGGCGCTTATCGATGGCATTTGTGCGTTTCCAAGTTTCGCAAACCCTAATACAATATAGACATGACATTCGAGTTGTATATTCGTAACTAAGTTGTTGTTGAAATTTACGAAAATCAATATCCTCGTCGGCTCCACCTTTTGTAGATATCAAACTGCCAAGATAATTAAAGGTACCCACACATCCAATAACCTCGTTATCCACTTTGATGTCTGTTAACGGGTTTGCGCCATAGCCTCATTGAAAATATTGAAATCGAGCACAGCTGCCTGAGTTTCAACAGTGATACCATTAGTGTTTTCTTGAAGGTGACCTGAACTTTGGCTTCCAAGTAATCGAGTTTCATAATTCAGAGACTGGAAATTCAAAAATTCACATACTTATTGATCCTTCCTCGTAGTTTGTCAATCGTTTCAGTAACAAAAAGTATTTATCCGGCGCCTTTGAATTCCTCATCTTATGTTTCAAGCAAGCTAATGTATAGGTATAAGAAAACTTATTTGTTTATCTGTTAAGAATAAATGTGATTTCCTTCACCTTTACACAGAGTTGCATTTTGATTTAGTCCTTTTACTCAAAAGGTCTTTTGTTTTTCTCTATTATTTAATTTTTTTTGCAAGGGATGATCTTGAACATCTGTCTTCCTATTATTGCGTTATTTTATGTTATTGTTCCAGATTTTTAATTTTCTGTTCCTCATTTCATTATGTCCTTATTCTCATGATTTCATTATTTCGTTTAAGGTGTGTGCGTGTGTTTTTTTTTTAGTTCGAATATTGTGCAATGTCTGAGATCGTGCTAAATTATTACTAACATTTTAAATTACATAAATATATATTTGAAAATAAAAACAAAATGTTTAAAAACTTTATAACTGATTTCGTTTCTTTTGTGTTTTTTGTTCTTCTCTTTTCCAAAAAACGTATGCGGCTTTTGCGTTAATAAAAATTGAAAAAAAACTAAAAATTGCGCCACTGTCAAAATAAACTAAATAAAAACGACAACGAAAATTAACTGTGTCCTTTTGAAAAAATCCTGTGTCTGTGTGTCTGAATTATGCCAATTGAAAATATGCCTCAAAATAGCCATATTGTGCTTAAAGGTATGCAACCACAATCGGAAATCAACAGTAAATGCAAATTTAAAACTCAGCAACAGCAGCAGCAATTGCCAACAACACCTACAACCAGAAACACAGCAGCATCAGGATCTGGAACAGCAGCATCTATTTTACCTCAAACTCCAAAAACAACAACAGCAGCAGCAACAGCAGCACATGATATAAGCAAACGCAGTCCTGCTGTAAGAATAGTCAAATGTAAGAAACCTCTATGTCATTTTAAATTTTACTTGGATATAAAAGATCATCAGCTTACCAAACGAATAGAAGAACAGATCAAATTTTTAGGTGGTTCGTTAGAGTTCTTTCTGACACCCAGTGTTACACATTTTGTCACTGATAAACCAACTCCACCGCCAGTAGCAAACGTCAGTAATAATACTAATAGCAATACCAGTTGCCCGGGTACACCACAAACGCCTCAAACACCACAGACACCGCAGACTCCCTACTCGTTAGAATGTTTAACGGATTCAACGAAACCAAATAATGGACTTTCCACCCACAAGAAGCCCATTAGGAATTCAAGAGCTGATGCCATTTTAAATAGAGCCCGCAGACAGAGCACTATTAACGTCTCCACACCCACCACCAGCTTTCATCAGAACAAGGGTTTAGTTGTAGAACATCCAAACTTGAATAGTACTACTCCTCTGAAACAAAAAGACAATTTGGTTAATAATGCTACTGGCACACCACCACTTCCCTATGTGGTGTGGCAGTGCGATAATGCTTTAAGATTTTTCAAAAAAGTACATCACGAACTTAAAGATTATTTGGATCATTCGAGTAAATCGCATGGCAAATCTTATGCCGTAGAACCTATAAGTCTTAAGGGAGGTTATATTAAATTTGAATCTCTTAAGCGCAACTATAGGCCTTACTATCACTTAATCAAGAAACCACAAGAGTGGCCCAAGATTCAGTTGAGTCGAGAGGACGGTGCTTTTAGATTGTCCCCCAAAAAGGAATTGCCTCAAAAGGAAGTAGAGGAACTTGATCAAAATCGCCAAACATTAGAAGGCGGCGGTGTGTTGGTTGACAATATGACACGTAAATCTCGTACAAAATCATCACAAAATCACCACAATACTATAAAGAATAAAGACAATGATCTTATAAAGTCACCAGCCAACTCCCAAAAACAGTCGACCAAGTGCAAAAATCAAACACCACAACAAAAAGATTCCAGCGATAAACAGTGCGGCGTTTGTGAGATATGTAAAATAGAATATGATGCTCTCACAATTCATTTGAAAACAAAAGATCACGAATATTTTGCAAAAAATTCACAGAATTTTATAGCTCTAGATTCATTGATCCATTCCTCGGCTGATGTAAATAAGTTCTTGGATGAGAATCGAAAATTGGAGATAAAAACTGAACTGGAAGAAATGGAAGTCGACCACGAAGGTCTGACAAATTATGAACAAGATCCCTTGCAAAATAGTGAGAATGAAAATCAAAACCATGAAGAGGACGACGAAGAAGACGACGATGATGATGAATCACAAAAATCATCTTTAAACAACAAACGTAAGTCGGTGGAACACAAAACTTTATATTCACCTACTTTAAGAGAAAAGTCCAAGAGATCCACCAAAGGTAAACATTCATCTGTAAAGTTTCAAAACTGCAATCTTACTGCTGCGAAATCACCAAAGACTCCTAGTCCTCAGAAACCTTTAGCCGCATTAGATATTAAGACTCAAGCGGGTAGAAAAAAGGCTTCGTCTACCGCTGCTATATCACCACCAATACGTGCCATGTTACCTCCCAACTCTCTGTACAAGGTGGTAGAAACCCATACTGATGTGAACTGTACACCTCCACGGGGTAAAGGCTTAGCGGTTGGTTTGCATGATGACACCAAGATCATGGGCTCACCATCGATAATAGTGAAGTTCAAAAAAGTTCGTACCACAGAATTGCAAGTATTAAACGGCGAGGCTGAAAACTTTATGTTTCCTAAAAAAAGGAGTGATTCAAGTGATTTACCAACGGATATAGACCGCCAAACAACATCCGATCGCGTACAACAGTCCTCTCAGCAAATTTTATCATCTTGTTCATCCGAAGAACATGATGGCGATGATGATTATGAAGATAAATATAGTCCGCCTCATCGGGTACATAATGGAAAAAAGGCCATAGCTAAGGCAAAGAGAAGATTGTCCAAGGTTTGTTCATCTACGTCGTCTAAATCAAATGTGGGAAGGGATTTCAAGCAGAGCTTTCCAAAGACCCCCATCCAGCCAATTGAACAACTGAAGAGTGAAACAAAATTAACAACAGCAACAACAAAAAGAAAGTCGCTACCATCAACGTCACAGAATAATAATATTGCCAAAACCCAAAGTGTGACAACGGTTGTGTCTGTTTCCAACAAAATTGTGCTGCCAGAGGCTACCAGAAAAAGTAGTCGCACTGCTACTGCGATTGTAACAGCAGCAACTACTAGTACTCGCTTGTTACAGGCAGCCGTAGAGGCAGCAAAGAGCAAACAAAAAATGGAAACGTCAAACAAATCGAAACTGCCACCACCTCAATCTACTCCTCCTGCACACCATAAAACACCTAAAAAGATATATATCAAGCAGGAAATTGAATATAATTCTGAACCAGAAGAGAAAGATGAGGAGGACAATGATAATGACATTTCTAGTTCTAGAAAATTACGTTGTAGCCGTAGATCAGTTGTAAAAATGGAGGATAGGATGGGGGATTTAAAAAAAAAGTCTCAAAATAAAACGACAAAAGAAAAAAGAAAACTAATACATGGTTTCGATGTTGACGACTACGAGGACGATGATGATATTACAATCGATGGTGACGACGATGATGATGATGAAAAAGATGAAGACTTTACAATTCAAAAAACTAAATCAAAATCTAAACTGTCTTCAAACACACCAAAAAAATCAACAACTAATTCTTCGACGAGTGCAACCACACCAGCAGTAAAAACAACCACACCAGCAGCAAAACCTACTAAAACTAAACAATCTACTCAATCACCAAATCAGTTGAATTTGTCGCTGCGTGAAGAGCGCTTAGCTAGACGACAAAGTCGTTTAATAACCCAGTTGCAACTAGAATTTCAAACATATTCCGAAGAGGAGCCTGTAAAAGAGGCAACCAAACCAAAGGTTGTTGAAAAGACACCAGAAAAGGCTCCAGTTCAAAAAACCCAAACGAAAATCCCTCCAAAACAAAATAAGCCCGAAACTCCTCCCAAAAAGTCACCTGTTAAAGTGACTTCGCCCATCAAACAGGAGTTATCTTCGCCTCCTTCCCGCTATTTTGACTATTCCAAAAGTGAGCGATTAAAAGCCATACGCTATGCCTTCGAACGCCTGCCAGCATCTGACCTGTGGTATCATGTCTACAAACGCCAAGACAATTGCGAGGAAAAATATTTCGAATATTTTGGTTCAACAAAATATCGGAAACTGCCCTATGAATTGGGACCTATTCCACTTCAGACCACATTATTGGATAATAATAAGACCAAAATATGTTGCAAACTTTGCCAGGATAGTCAATTGAAAAAAGAAAATGATATTGCCCAAAAACTGCAAGTGAGAAGGGATTTAAACTTAGAATTAAAGTCAGAAACTAAAGAAGCACTCACAAATTCCAATCTACTAAAGAGCCAGGAAAAAAGTAATTGTTCATCAATATCAATAAACGATGCAGAACATCAAAAACGCGATCAAAGCAATACAAGCAAAGAAGAAGATCTAGAACATTCCAAATCAAATTGCTCATCCTCTAATGCATTGGAAACAAAATCTTATGCTCATAAACACAAAAAACTACATTTGTTGCAACGTTATCGCCAAGAATTGGAACAACAGGAACGTCTTAAACTAGAAGACCAAGTAAAAAGAAGTCAATGTGATGGACGAGCAGAAATTAAAACTGAAGAGGTAACCCAAGATTGCTTGCCATTAAGACGTGAACGTGCCGGTTCTGCTCATAGTAATGCCAGTAGCGGTGCCAGCAGCTCAAATGCTCAAATCGAGCGCAAATGGAAAAAAATGGGAGCTAAACTGGCCAAATTATCAATGTTGGCTCATTTGGAAGTGCCCCCTAGAAAATCTCCTCGTGAACATGCTTCAACTTTGGCTTTAGTTAGTTGTATTATAAAACAGCGTCAGGATTCGCTGAGTAAGCCAAATTCTGATACCGATGAACCACCAACAACGCCCACAGAAACTGAATCCAATGTCTTGACAATGGCGGCGGAAAAACTAATAGCAAATGAATTGATAGAAAAAGAACCTCCCAAAACTCCACCTCCATCAGCCAGAAAAAATGTTGCAGAATCTCCTGTTCTCAACTTGATAAATTCACCGCGTACAAGATCACAAGCTCCAACGCCTGTAGAAGAATTGCGTTTTGCAACTGAAATATCGGAGACAGTGAAGCGAATGAGAAGGGGGCGCAATAAATACGATTATTCACCGCCATTTGTACAAAGAACTGTTGGGAGACCTGGTGCTGGTCGCGGTCGTGGTAGAGGTAGAGGTGGCTCAAATAGTGTAGTAAATCTGTTTGGAACTGGAGAAAAAGCTACGGCTACAGTAGCGACCCCACCATCCCTTCCGCTTCAAAGGTCTAGTACACCAAGCAGAAATTTGCAACGTCCCGCTACAGCCACTTCAATAACTAGAGGACGAAGAAGAAGAGGACGTCAAAAGGGCTATAACAATATACCCAAAAATCCCTTAAATATTTTGACTTCCATACGCAAGACTGGTTCTAAAAAGGGTGTTCTCGAATTTGATGTAGATAATGTTGCTATAGATGCTCTTAAGAAGGCTACAACGGATTATATTAATCCCAAACTATTGGAATGGCAAATAGACAAGTTCCTTACACTGGCCAATAAAGATTATGATAAGGAATTATTAGCTCCACCTGTAAATAACCCACCACCACCAGATGGTAGCGATGCAGCAGAAGAAGAAACGTTATCTGAGGACAATCAGTTGCAACTAAATGCTAAAACAGATCTTATTGTTCCTGCTTTAAATGACATTGTATTAAATACCCCACCCGCCACTGACTACTTTTCAAGTGATTTTGATTTGTGTGATTTAATCAACCGAAGTTCGGAACATTTGCCAGAAGCGGGTAATGAGGCATTACAACTTGATCGTAGATCTAAAGAGTTCAGCCTTTTCAATTCGGTTCATATGAGCAAATACTATCGCAAGCGTAAAAATCTCAAATCTAATCGTACGGGTTGGCCAAAGGTTTTGAAAAAGAAAGCAGTAACTCGACAAACGTCAGTGCAGGATAAAATATATTTTCTACAAAATGGCAATGTCCGGGAAGAGAATTCAAAGAAGAAGATCACCATTAAAAAGGAAGTAATGGACAATAACTTGGTACTAGATGAAGATGACACCACGCAAGAGGAAACTAGAGAAAGTGGCGTTATAACACCACCCGATTCAGAAAATGAAATCGAAAGTAATGCCAAGCATAAAGGAGAAAAACACAAGAAATCTAGAGAGGAAGATGATGAAAGCCTGCTAATGGAGGAAGATTTTCAAATGGGACTCAACGAAGATTCACAGACTGCAAATGATGATGACGAGGATGAGGAAGAGGAGGAGGAGGAAGAAGATGTGTTAGAAGAGCAAGAAAAGGTTGTGGAAGAAGACAATGATACAATTGCTGATTCTATAGAGGATGAAGAAGAAGAGGAGGAGGATGAAGAAGAGCCAAGAGAACAAAAGGCTGATTCAGATTCGGATGCTGACATCGAAGAGGCTGATGAAGAAGAAGAAGTGCTCAAAATAAGAAAAGATCAGGAGATACATAAATCATTGGATTCAAGTAAAAAACTTAACAAGAAATGCAAAAAGATTATACCAAAAATAATTCAAAATGATGATGAAGATTCCTACGAGCCACAAGAAAAGCGACCGCGGTCTTTACATGAAAGTCCAGCAGAAAAAATGCGTAACAATCTGCTTAATCCTCATGCCGCAAATACCTCCACTCCTACTGCACCCTTTATGAGAGCCCTGCGTCGTACACCACAACTAAATGGCAGTTTGGGAAGTTGTATAAGTCCCAGCGAAAAAGCCGGAGATAATTCTGATATTTTCACAGTTTCATCCGATGGCTTAGATACCGATATGGATATAAGCAATTCTCATTCCCAACTGCGAAATACCGGTCATGAGGATGAGGAACACCACCACCACCATCATCATCACAACAACTCTTTGCCTAACAACAGCAGCACCTCCGCTGCTACGCCAAAAAGAAAATTCGATATCTCCAAATATGCCCCAAGCAATGCGGTCACCTGTGCGGCAGAGGCTGCAACAGCAGCTGCCAAGTCTTTGGCCATTTCGCAGTTTCTGAAAAAGGAAGTTCGTGTTACCTGTCGACGTTTGCGTGCTCCTTTTCGACGTTTTCGTTATCGTAGATAGGGTCAGGGTTATATTCTAATACCCATATTTGACTGAAAAAAAAATTAGAAGCAAGTTAATATAATTTAAAAAGCTCATTGAAAATATTAAAATCCTAAAGAGCTTAAAAATTTACTAATAAATAATAATGTTGTATTTGTACTCGTATAACTTTTTTCAAATAAATTATATTTATTGTAATTTATACTAAAGTAAAAAGAAATAAATTATTAACTATTAATTAGAATAAAATTTGTATAGAAAAAAAGAGAAACTAACTTGAATATAAAATTATTAACAATAAATTTAAGGGAAGAAAATTAAAGAAAAAAATAACAATTTTTAAATGTAAATTCGAAAGACCCTATTGAGAGAATTGGAGAGAAGTTTTTATAATGCTATTTGTTATAGTGAAGTTATAATGGATTATTATTCTAAAATGCAAGATTATAAAGCAATTTTAATTATAAAATATATTATAATGCGATTGTTATGTATTATAAAGTATTCCGTTGCGATTATAATGTGTTATAACTCATTAAAATGTGATTGTAAGGTATTATAATGCGTTTGTTATGTGTAATAACGGATGATAATGCATTAAAACGCGTTTTAATGGAGTTATAATTTATAAGAACTCATTAAAAAGTGATAAGTGTGTTTATAATTTATTATAAAGCGTCATAATGAATAATAATGTGTTATTAAGCCGTTATAATGCGGTTACACAACCATTATTATGTATTATAATGCATAATAATACAGTATAAAACCATTTTAATGATTATTAACGCATTATAACGCTATTATAAATTTTTAATAACGCATTAATGGGATTTTAACGCATTATAATTGGATTATAATGTATTATAATGTGATTATAATGTACATTAACGCAATATGATGCTATTATAATGTATAATAATTTTTAATAATGTATAACAACTCGTTATAACGCTATACCTGTGATTATAATTTATTTGAACGCATTATAATGGAATTATAATGTGTTATAACTGGATTATAATGTATTATAACGCATTTTAATGAGATTATGATGCATTATAATGTTTTATAACTTATAATAATAAAATGTCAATGTATTATTATGCATTTCAACGCGATTATTATATATTACAATATAACAATGCGAGTATAATGTGTTATAACGAGATTATAATGCGGTTATAATGAATAACAACTCCTTACAATATAACTATAATGTATTATATAGCTTTGTAATACTATTATAACGTATTATATAATATATTATAATGCAATATAACGCATCATAATTGGATTATAATGTATTATAATGTTATTATAATGTATATTAACGCATTCTGATGGTATTATAATGTATAATAACTCATAATAATGTATTACAACTCATTATAACGCTATAAGTGTGATTATAATTTATTTTAACGCATTATAATTGGATTATAATGTCTTATAACTGGATTATAATGCGGTTTTAATGTATTATAACGCATTTTAATGAGATTATGATGCACTATAATGTTATATAACTTATAATAAAATGATAATGTATTATTATGCATTTCAACGCATTTATTTTGTATTATAAAACAACAATTCGATATAATATGATATAATATGTTAAAACGGGATTGTAAGTCGGTTATAATGTATAACAATTCATTATAATGTATTTATAATATATTATAACGCGTAATTATAATGTATTATAACGCGTTATAATGTAACATAACGTATTACAAAGCGGTTTAATGTATTATAACGATTTATAATGAGATTATGATGCGATATAATGTTATATTATGATGCATTTCAATGCGATTATTATGTATTATAAAACATAACAATTCGATTATAATGTGTTATAATGTATTATAAAGCATTTTAATAAGATTATTGTGTTATGTAAAGCATTATAGGGTGATTATAATGTATTATAATTGCTACAACTCATTATAATGCCTTAGAAATGTTTTATAACACATTTAAATTTGATTGTTATATCTTATTGCCTATTTTAAAGTTCTTAAAAATGATTTATAGTTAATAGAAATTTATAAATTTGTAATAATCCCAATTTTTGTATATTCACATTTTTTGATTATTTGTAACGTTTTATCTTAAAAAAAAACTTTAATTCTCTCTTTACATCGAGCCCTTAGATTAAAATAATCGTAAACGACACTCCGTTAAATATCTCTTTAACTATTAGAAATATCTTAGAACAGTAAAGATATTTTTGTTTCTTTCTTAAGTAGTTTTCGAACAAATAAAAATCATTTCGATATGCTTATATTTGATAAAGTTATACAGAAAGTTAAACGGAACAATAGGTTTTACATACAAGAGGTGCTCAACATTGGCCCACTCTAGAGGACATTGTGCTAAAAATTGATATATTTTTAAAAATTGGTCTTAAACTCCAACTACCCGTTTGCAAATTTCTGCACGTTGCGCTACAATCCGCCAGTATTTTAAAAGTTATTGAGTTAAAACTAAATAACTTCAAATACAATAATACTTTGCACCATAACTTCTAAGCAATTTGAAAAACATTTAATTTGTTTTTCGAAAGTATCAAACTAATAAAGAACAAAAATGTTATGCACCAAAACTTTGGCCCATTTTATTAAATAAAGATTGTTTGTCGCTTACGATCAATATTTTTGCTGTCGTTTGCGATCATTTCAATCTAAGGGCTCGTTATACTCCGATTCACTTGTATAAGCCTATCTTATTAAAATGACTATATTAAGATATTGACTGAAGAAAATTGGTTAATTTTTATAGTAGATATTACGTAGATTTCGCTTTATATTTTAAGCAACACGAGGAGAGAGGAGAGGAGCTAAGGAAACAAAAGTCAAAATATCTATTAATTCATTAATTTCTTTGAAGAGTTTGGTATGCAAATTGGACGAAAACGGTTCACATTTGACAATAGGTGTTTTCTGATTATCTATTATTCGTCAGTTAAAAGCACGATAGCGCCTTAACAAAAACTGCTAAAGCAACAACTATTCATAATTTCTTAGAGAATTTTTGGAATTGAAATTATGTAAAATCCGTGAACATTTCCAAATAAACCCGGCCCGGAATACCCTGTTACACTAATAAATTTTAAATTGTAGTCACCCCTACTGCGAATATTATCTCCGATAGAAATCGTGTTCCCAAAACTTTCTTTACACTGTGAAACATAAACAAAATTCACATGTTAGATGATATTCGCAATAGGGATGAATAGCTATGACAAGGGAATTTAGTGCTTAGAAGTTTTACGAAACTAGAAGCCAGCGTATCAAATTTAATGGGAATTGGTCTACATTTGACCAAAGTATACTTACTTAATTTTTAAATTTAAAATTTTTAGGCCAAGCTTTGAAAGATTTTCCTCTATTTGGTCTTTTCATCGAAGTTCCGGACGCCCTGTTCTTACATTAGGAGGTGCCGTTTTTATTCAAATTTAAGCTTTTTCTTTTAAACCAATAAACAGAGAGACAAAATTTATATCGCAATTGATAAACATCAAACACACAACATAACTCCTAAACCAAAAGGGATAAAAATAAGATCAACAAAATAAACGTGTTCAGTACTTTTTAAAAAGGGGAAAATTTGATAACGTTCTTATGGGAGAACTCTCACGGCACATGTTAGCTCACTACATTAACGGATGTTAACGGGTAATACCACAAGGAGGTCAGTGTCCACAGTTAAGATAAAGGATAACCAAGATAAGTCTGGGCTTACCAAGATAAGTCTGTGCTTACCAATTTAAGACCAATCTGAAACATTGCTTGGTATCCAACATCACCCATAGTATAGCTCCCGTATTAATCCAACCTCGAAAATCAGTTAAATTCTGATAAATAGCTATGACGATAGAATGACTTGATTAAAATTTTAAGGGAATCGCTTCACTTTTGCCTAAATATTCCGTTAAATCTTAAACTATACCCTAACTGTTCCTTTGGATATATGTTTAACTTATGCTTAAACATTTCTATCAGGGACCAAATTGTAGCTTTCGATATCGATCGAAAACTCAGACTTTTAATCTAATATTGTGTAACATACCTTAGGGATTTTCAAAATAATTTATTTTGCTAAAAGTTTAATAAAAATTGACATCTTAACATATCCGTTTGTTTGTCAAAATATTTAGTTTAAATGAAAATATTTTACTATCAGGAAACTTATGGCAAATAAGTTTCAATGTAGTGAACCTTATAGGTTATATATTACTTAGATAATCCTAAAAGTATGCTATACAAATGTTTCTAAAATATCTTACATTTGGATCGATATCGAATGCGGCAATTTGGCCCCAGGTTTTTTTAACTCGGAACTAGCCACAATCTAAATGATTAAATACTCTTATTGGGCATTTTCGAAAGACCAACTATTGCAGGCATAAATTTTGACTTTATTCTGAAAAATTTTACCATTAAAACGTATTTGAAAAAATATAGAAAAATATAGAGTTGTATCTGCTTAATATCTCTTAGAAAAATTTATCAATTTGCTTCAGCCGATTTCTTAACATCGTCGTTTTAATAAGGTGTTTTTGGTGGTCGTATATAGCGGGGTTGTATCTACTTCTGAAATTGTTATTTTTTTTAATTTCAACCCTAATAGAATTTAACATTTAGGGTATTCACAATGTCTATTATCTAGTTGTATTGTCATAAGTCTTGATTTAAAAAAAAACATGTTTTAAATAACCAGTTAATAAATAAACATTCTCGGTGAGTTCTATTTCCTGTTAATTAATTCTCCTATTGTAAACTAAGGGGGTGAAATTTCAATTGAAAATTTTATGCCCCTATTGCCGTTCTCAACTTAACTCCAGTTTGTTCGACTGTCAGTCAACCCAGCTTTCACTTTACCAAATAATTTTTTGATATTGTGGAACTAAAAAACGTTTAGTTCCGCAATATCAAAAAATTATTTGGTTAAGTAAAAGTTGGGTGGACTGGCAGACGGCCAAACTGAGTTAAGTTAAGAACGGCAGTAGAGGCATTATTTTCTCCCATTTTCGAAGTTTTTTTTTATAATAAGATAGAGGGGAATAGTAAAAAATTACCACTTGAGAATTTATTTAAAATAGGGAAAATTTTAAAAATTCACCGTGAATTTTTGTTCATAATAATTGATAAAAAACATAATCACTTCGAAAATAGAAATTATTTTTGTTCTACAAAAAATTTCGCTTTAATTTTTTTATACGCAAAATACGAAATTGTTTTCGCTTTTGAACGGAATTGAGTTCTGTGATAACATAGTTACGATTTTTACAATACGACTAGATAAAATACCTTGTGGATAACCTTATTAAATAGTTATTATAAGCCTCCCAAAAGTATACTATATTTTTCTTTGTTTTAAACCTAAACATCCATTCACCCATTCAAGTTTTTGAGTTTTTTTTTTTTTGTTTTTTAATTTTTACTTTTTTTTGTTTATTGTAATTTTTTCGAATTTTTGTTATTTGGGTTTGAATTTTTACTTCTTTTTGAATTTGTTAAAAGTATTATGTTTTTTTCTATATCACAGCCTCTAAGAATAAATTAATCAATAATAATTAACTCCTCAAATAAAAAACAATCTTTAATTATATTTTTTCTCAAGTAAATGTAAAATAAATATTAACATACAAATATGAAAAATATAAACTATAAAATAAACTTATTATTAATGTTAATCTCTATGTAAATGTAATATAATTTAAGTTTAAACCAATAAAAAAACATTTTATAAATAAAATCATATGTAGTAAAAAAAAATCATTAAAATATATAAAAAAATTTTTCTGTTAAATGATCAACATTTTTTATTTCTTTTTTAAATAGTAATTCCTTTGAACAAATTTCTTTTTTTAAGGTTTTTTTACATTAAACGTAATTTAATAAAATTTATATTACACACATAATTGTAAAATTTCTTGTAATATTTTTAAATGTAATATTAATCGTAATAAGAATTAAAAAAAATATGTGGTAAATTTTTTTTTAAAGAAAATTTAAAAGAATATACATTATACATAAATAAATAATAAATAATAAAATAAAAACTATATAAATATATAAAACTAAATGAAAAATGATATCGATAAAATTGTAACAATTTTATGTTGCAATATTATAAATAAAAAAAAACAATGGAAACATTTAATTGAAAAAATATAAAATAATTGATGTGTTTTTTAGTGGGAAATGGAAATTTAAAAAATTAGAGCAAGTGTGGGTAATTTGGTATACCAATAATTATATAAATCTATATATATATATATATGGACAAATCTTGCGTGACGGACGATACATACTAAAATGTTTCCCATTGTCGTTCTACACTAGATAGCTTTGCACAGATTTTAGGGAATATTAGCCCATCGATTGTACTATCGAATGGCGTTTGTTAATTTACATACTTCTTTTGGAGGAAAAAGATATTCGCTTTAAAAGTACTGTGACGGACGCTACAAAAAATGGAAGCAACTTTTTTTTCAACATGTGTCTCTGTAAATTTTATCAAATCGGTCATGGTTAGGTTAGGTTGAAAAGGTGATGCCAGGGAAGTGGCATCTTCACTCGGAGACCTTCTGGTCCATTGTGATCCTTTCTGAAATTAAAAGAAATGATAGCGGAAAAAAGAGAGGGAAAAGAGTGAAGAGAGAGGGGTTCTGAATAGTGTTAGGAGATGGAGAATAGAGTGAGGAAGAGAAGTGCTGTCAAGGAACACTAATTGTAGGGAAAGAGACCCTTTTATCTAAGCCAACTGAGTCCGAGTATGAACCCGACAACGTCAGTCAGCTCGCACTGCTGTATGTCGCCCAGTTCATCAAGAAATCTGTTTCCTAGAAATTTAAGTCTCTTGTTTTGGAGCATAGGACAGTGGCAGAGGATATGCTCAACCGTTTCGGATGAATCCGCGTCCGAGCATAGTCTGCAAATGTCCTGAATTGCTCCATCCCATCTGCTTAGCCTGGAGTTCAGGGCACAGTGGCCAGTTAGAAAACCTACACATTTCCTGAGACTGGTTCTGCTAAGACCTAGCAGTAGCTTGGTCTTGCGTATATCCAAGTCGGGCCATAAGGTCCTAGATATCGTGCAAGTGGCCAAGTTATGCCAGTTCCTAGCTGTTTCTTCACCGATCCAGGACTTGATGCCCATAAAAAGGTGACAAATAGGTGGGGCTATCTCTGTCACCGCGGACAACAGTTCCTGACTCGAGCCAAGTCTAGCGACTTCGTCAGCAGTTTCATTGCCTTCGATATCGCAATGACCAGTAACCTAGTAGAGTCTTACCCTATAAGTATTAGATAGGCTAATGACAGCTAATCTACAAGACTTTACTAGTTTTGAGGTGATGCTACATCCTTCTAGGGCTTTGAGGGCAGCCTGACTATCGACGTAGATGGTCACCTCGCTATCTACAGGAATGTTATGTGAGATAAGTTCAGTGGCTTTCAGAATGGCGAAGATTTCCGCCTGAAACACACTGCACTCATCTCTAAGCCTGCAGGATTTCCTAATGTTTTGCTCCTTTAAGAAAACACCAGCCCCAGTGCCGATTTCCATTTTAGAGCCGTCTGTGAAGATCGAGTTGCCCTCAAAGAGGGCAACTCGAATGATTCCTAGGAATTTAGCTTCTAAAGAAAGACCTAACTCTATCCCATTAAGTACTGGAAGTTTGAAATTATCAACCTTGTACCTCCTGGTGAATAGGACTAGCTCTGTCTTTTCAGGATTGACCCCCAGTCCTTTGTCACTGGCCCAGGAGGAGAGGTCACCTAGTGCCGATTCCATAATTTCGCTGATTGTATTCAGATATTTACCTGATACCAGTATAACTACATCGTCAGCGTAGGCGACAATCTTCCTGCCTAGTTGATCAAATTTTTTAAGGATGACATTGATCGCCAGTAGCCAAAGTAAAGGGGACAACACCCCCCCCCCCCTGTGGAGTACCTCTTGTGACCATTCTACGAGTGTTGCAGTCTCCTAGACTGGAGTTGATTATCCTGCTGTTTAGCATGGTTGTTATCCACTCCACCAGAAAACCCTGCACACCCGCGTCTATGAGTGCTTTCTTAATGGCGTCAGTCGTGATATTGTTGAAAGCTCCCTCGATATCTAAGAAAGCTGCCAGTGTATAATCCTTGAAATCCAGCCCTTTTTCGATAAAACCAACCACATCATGAAGTGCACTCTCAACAGATTTACCCTTTAGGTAAGCATGTTGAGCGGTACTTATGATATGTGTTTCTAACGAGTTCCTAAGATAAAGGTCAATCAGTCGCTCTAGTGTCTTCAGAAGAAAAGACGATAGGCTGATCGGCCTGAAATCTTTTGGTTTTGAGTGACTAGCCTTCCCTGCCTTTGGTATAAAAATCACCCTAACCTCTCTCCATCCACCTGGAATGAAAATGAAAATCGGTCATAGTAATAAAAAAAATTGTAAATACATTGAAGATAGAGGAAAATCAGAGGATTACAAAACAGCTTTTTTAAAATATTTTTAAGTTTTCAGTTTCACCAAAAATCCATAAATGTACTGTTGCGGACGCTACAGTTTTTACTTCAATGTTTTTTATTAGGAAAAAATTCATATTTCATACTATTTTTTTAAGGATTCGTTAATCTGTGGAAACAATGGTTTTATTTGTTCCCGAATTTTATCTACTTCCTTTTCATGTTCGCGGTTAAGAATACGATTTTTTTGGCACAATTTAATATTCTACAAAACGGCATATATTTATTTAAAGTTTTACACTTCTTTACATAAATTTTATTTTTACATCTTATTTTCGTCCCGAGAATGCTGCGGCTAGCTCTTAGAGTGTCCCAAAAATTCAAAAAATTTGTTTTCAAAAGCATCAAATTTGCCCCACTCTGCGTTTTTTTAACACCTTATATTTTAAATTTATTCTGTGGATATAGACATTGTTATTCCTTAATGAATAAGACAGATATGTGTACATAAATTTTGTGTTTAATAGATATAATTTTGCAAAAAAATATATACTGTGACGGACGCTACACACTTTCCTTTACATATTTTTCTGTAAAATGCTATATTAACATCTATATATTTTTGTCTAATGTAAAGCATACTATACTATATACGAACCAAGTTCAATTGGAGAAAAAAGAAAAATTGCACTAGTCAAAAATAAAAAAAACCTTTATTTCTGTGACGGACGCTACACACAATGAGCTCTTTTTGACTTGTCGTTATTTATAGCACTCCAACTACTTTTGATGGGGTCGTTAACATCTAATTGTATAAAATTAAGCAGACTTTGAGCCCCTACTGAAACTTGATACCTGAATGGATGTTTTTGCGATTTTTATGAAATTTTAAAAAACCTATTAATTAAAAAAAATTATAAAAATATGTACTTAAAATTTTTTTTTGTACTTTTTGTACACCACCCACTCCATTTTTCGATCCATTGATCCATCCGTATAGATCTTCAGGGTCCCTTCCCTGGAATCGATTTGATATCTCTGGATCCACAGAGAAGCAGTAATCGAAGAGTGGTGTGGAAATGTAGTAATCAATGTTATAAGGGAAGTTAATAAGTTTATCCAAAATGGTGGAGTGGTCTGTAGTTGAAGTGGACCGGTTGGGCCATCAGCCCAACCGGAAGTCAGTTAAACATAGCGCAGGCGTAGTCCTAAAGAATTAACAAGTGAGTGGAGTGCTGTTTCTACAGATTTACTTTTGTTATAGGCATGCTGTGATTTGAAGAGAAGACGCCGGTTAATTGATGAATGAATGTAGACATCAATAATGCGTTCCAGTCTTTTAAGAACGGAACTGAGACAAATTGATCTCAAGCCCTTCGGTTTTTTGTGGCTAGCTTTACCAGCTTTAGGGATAAAGACTACCTCACATCTGGTCCATGATTCAGGTATATAAATAGTCTAAGACAACTCATAAATATCAGAATAAGCTAGGGAGTGATAAGGTCAGCATAACGTTGCAAGTCTGCTGGAATAATGCCATGCGGACCCGCATATTTATACGGTTTAAAACTGTCTAGACCCCACTTAACCTTTTCTCTATTAATGAGGATGGGTGTGGATTCAAACACTGTCAGATTACTGAACTCTAGCTCATTGTTAAAAGCTTTACATCTAGGGAAGTGAGTGCCCATTAGGACCTCAAGAGTTTTGAAAACACTGGTGGTCCGGTAGCCACAAGTTTTTTGAATGAAACCAGTGACAGAGGGGAAGGTATTCAGGATTTTGCGAAGCCTACTGGTCTCAGAAGATCCTTCCACGCCGCTGCAGAAGTTTTTCCAATACTGCTTTTTCGCATACCAGACGACATTTTTGAATATGTTTACTGGAGCTTTATAGGGGACCTAGATAGAAGGTCCCTTAACTAGGGGACATAGCTTCGCGATGTCTGGTGATCACCAGGGAGGCTTGCATTTACCCTTCCTAGTGATTGATTTGCAAGCTTGAAGTGTAGCTTGATAAAAAGCATTGGTTAGTGTGTTCAATATCATCGCATGAATTGATATGCGGTACTGATGGTAAGAGGCGACAATAGGGGGGTCCTTATGAGTGTCCCAGTTTGTCCTTTTCCTGTTTAAGAAGGGGATAGGTTTATCCTTACTGAGCTGAATTTTAAATTCAAGATACCGATGATCGAAGTATTAGCAGTCATTTGACACTTTCCAATTTCTAATTAAGAATACCTAGCGCTTACCAAAGTAATATCGAGAACGTCTTGTCTGTTGCTAACTACAAACGTTGGTTCTGACCCTGTATTGATACCATCAAAACTGTTGCAAAGAAGAAAATCAAAAATAGACTCAACTCTTTCATTTATATTAGAGCTACCTCATATTGAATGCATTGCCATCAGCTCCGATTATGAGCGGCAGATTTCTACTGAAGATTAATCTGTGTAATCTTCATCATCCTCAAAGCGGGATATAACGGCGACGTTGAAGTCATCCTGATCCTCGTCATCATGATTGGTGTTCAGAAGGGCTTCCTCGTCAACTTCCGAGTCCATATCATCATCGACATTACCCAGAGAGCCAAGGCTCAATTGGGCTTTATTGTGAGTAGATGCCTTCCAGTGCATCCGTCCTTACTAATAGGATCCGACGCACTGTCGTCCTGCTTTTCGGTAGACATGCATGATGATTTTCTGGAAGCTGTAGAGAATCTTCCCACGCATCTGCCGAAGTGGTTCCAGGGATTCCTGAGTCAGGACCACAGAGAAGAGCACGTCAATACCCAGAGAGCCAAGGCTCAACTGGGATGTCTTGTGAATAGATGCCTTCCAGAGCATCCATCCTTACTAATAGGATCCGACGCACTGTCGAACTGCTTTTCGGGACCCTTGTCGTCACCTCGGTAGACATGCATGATGATTTTCTCGAAGCTCGATTATCTTAGACGTGGATAAAGCACACCAAACATTTTATAACGTATCTTTGTAAAGTTTAGAGGTATATCCATTGAACTTAAGAAAATCGAAATTCTAATAGAGTTTGGCTGGAAAAAGCAGGATCGAAGCAGGCTGAGCTATTCATCCTGTTTTAAAATATTTTTAAATTCATTCAAATGCCAAAAACTTGTTTCTCACTTTTATAAATAATAGTTTAAATTTTGAGTTTTAAAAATTATTCGGTAACTCATTAAAAAGTTTACAAACACATTTGAAAAGTTAGTTTTTTTTAAATAATTTTTTCCCCTTCCTCGTATTCGTTAAATTCAAAACTTAGGATAATAGATGGGTAGTGCAAATTATGTGACTTATTCTATTAAATAATTATTTTCATTATAAGGCGATTTCTTGTATACCAAATTTAAAATTAAGTACATTTTGTATACGATTTTAAATGTAAGAGATTTAAAAACTTTAATAAAATAGATTTTTTTCCCCAAAATTCTTAGATCTTCGAAAACTAATCAAATATGAAGAGCGTATGGGAGTTAATAATCAACAAAATGATTATTTCGAAAGTCTATTCCGAAGAACAACAGCCAGTTATAGAGCCAAAACTGATCAAGAAAATAATCACAGAAGTTCCCACAAAAAAACTTCCCTTGACACCTATAAACCATCAGGAAGTAAACCCAGAGTTGAAAATCGAAAAATACTTGGGGAAAGAAATCGTGAAGGAGTATCAACTTCTTCTCATGATATATTAGATGATACACCCAAAAGAAAATCTGTTGGCAGAAATAAACCATCAGGAAGTAAATCAAGCGTTGAAACCCGAAAAATACTCCGGGAAAGAAATTTTGGAGAAATATCAACTTCTACTTTTGATTCTTTAGATGATACACTTAAAGAAACCTCCCTTTGGTGCAAAACATCCAAGAATAAACAGAACACTGAAAATCGAAATAATAGAGGAACATTGAATTCTACTCACGATTTATTAGATAGTACCCACAATTCGTCAAATCAAGCAAGGTCAACTTCCAACAATGGTCAAAATAAAAATAAATTCAAGGAAGCCAAAACCAATACAGATTCAATTCGAAATCTTATTGAACAAACATTGACTCAAATATTGCACGAAAAATATTCTCAAGAATTTAAGGAAAATCCTTACAATGAAAATCAAGACCGAGAGAAAACTCCACTTAAAGCTGTTGTTGAAGATGTTCTTAAAGAAAAGCTTAGGGACTTACGTCGACCATCAAGTGAAAGATTGAATACTTCTGAGTCGGGTTCTTTAAGATTTATTATAGAAGATATTGTAACACACATATTACAGAAAAAACTTGTGGGCCACGACAAAGAATCTCCGAAATCTAAAGACCTCAATAAGGATATACAAAACATAAGTCAGGAACTGCAACAAAAGTTAAGTACTGGGGTAGACAAAGAATCTTCGAAATCTCCGAAATCCCCCAAAATGGGTATACAAAATTTAAATAGAGGATTACAGAATGATATGCCGCCACGTGAACCGGTTATTCATTATGAACCACAAAAAACACTGGATTCTCAAGAGTTAGTTGATGAATTATTGGGCGTCAAAAAAGCGAATAATAAGGTTTCCAATAAAAATACTTCAAAATCAAAATATAATAACAATTCTGTATCATCTGGTGCTATAAAACGTCTACAAAGATCACCTAGAAAAAAACCAGAGTGGCAAGATCCTAGACCTGAAGATAAGGCATTAGATAAACCTTTAAGGCCTTTGAGGTCTCGTAGCCCTGCCGCAATTTCCACGGCAAGAACTGCCCGCAGTAAAGCTTCTAGTGTTTTAAGTATGTATATTAATACCTTTTACCTTTTTTGTACCTAATTCACTTCTTTTTTTTTAATTTATAGTACCACGCTCCGTTTCCCAGGGACGAACTCATAAACCCCATACCGATCCAGTGGCTTTGTATCAGTATTATAAAAATGAATGGGAACATTTTCGCAAGCAAATACCCGGGGAATCTCCACACAACAGTTTGCGTTGGCAAGTAAGACACCGTTTTTTGGATCCAGAATAAAGCCTTCCGATTTTTTTAAACGCATTTACTTCATTTTTTGAATACAGTGAATATTTTTTATTATAATTTTGACAAATATTGAATAAAAAACTTAATCCAGGCTTAACTTTAAACGTGAAGTTTTTTAAATATTTATATAAGGTGGGCAAATTTAAGGTCAGAAACTAAATGGCAGTCAAATAATGTAATGTTAAGAATTGAGCTTTCATTGTTTGACATTTATTAAGTAAAAACTTGAAAAATTTTAACCATGGAAAGTTATACTTTGAGCAAAGAATTTCATTTCCGACACAGTTGGTTCTACGTACCAGAATGACCTGAGGTACCTCGGTCAAGGGCTGTCAACTCAGCAACAGTGCTACTCCCCATTCTTTTGGTGCGTGCCGGAGTTAAAACAAATCCCGGACCATGATCTGTACAGTGTGCCTGAACCGATTGCACAATATGCAACGCTTGTCACCTCAGGAACTGTTTAGGACTTCAGCATGGCAGGGAGTGATCGGAAAGTTTCGTTGCGCTGTGCTGCCAACAAAACTGAAACTCAGAGTCTTCTTTGACATCATCATCTTCGTCGTCAGATTACGCAACTCAACCACAGTCCGTCCAGCAATCGTAATAACCATGGCAACAAAATCCATCACCGCTAATACCATCGATTGCAGTCTGAGTTCCTGGGGTAATATCAATTCTGCAGTTCAACTCCAAGTCAAAATATCTTGGGTAACGTGATTTATGCAGCAACACTACAGCGGTTCAGAGGAAGACACTTTACAACAACACCAGTATTCAATGTTGTAACGGCTACAACGTTCTCCGAAAAGACTGCACTAGAAGTCACGGGGGAGGCATCGCACTTATTCACAACTCAGTGCAGCATAGAGTTCTATCTCCTGATCTAGACAATAGAGACCAATACCTTGGTATTGCTGTCAGATCAGGGTACACGGAGTTAAAACTCTATAATGTCTACATTCCGCCAGTTGTACAACTGGTTACCGTCCCGATATTATAACCCTTTTAGAAGGAGAAACACGGCTGGTTCTGTGGGACTTTAACCATGATCTTTGGCACTCATTTCTTGGGGAAGACCAAAGAGGTGCGCCGTTAGCGGAACATATTGACGAGTCCACCTTCTGCACTTTAAATGACGATGCCGGATGGGTAATTGAGCCAGTTCTCCCGACATAACAATAGCAGTTCTGGTCTGATTAACTGCGTAGACTGGAGCAACCAAACGATTTTATCGTCTCTGAACGCCGAAAGTCGAAAAGGGGTATTCGCAAACTGCATGATCTCCCAGTCTCGGACCCACCACAACTGCTTCCACAATTTCCTCACTGAACGTAACCTGAAGATACAACTAACTAAATCCTCACCGACCCTATTTATCACCTGGAAGAAGCAAGCCTATAATTTGACATCGATAGTGTACTAATTTCGAACATGAACCACCCGATAATCCTGATCGACTCTACATAGGTCCTTAAAGCACTATCCGGCAGTTTTTGGGGAATGGACAAAAAAACCTTGTTGTCTACCTATAAAGCGATTGGTCGGTCAGTGGTAAATTAGCTGCTCCTGTGTAGTGTAAAATGCAGCCCTAAGACTACCTACAAATTACCTCACCACATCATCACAACATAAGGAAACAAAGATCCTTTCAGTAAATGAACACAACATTATGCTATCTCACGGTTCATTTTGAAATGTTATCGGTGAAATCATCCAAACTCTAACATCACACAGTTGGCATCTTCCCTAAGGCATGTAAGGAAAGATCTTCGAGTGTATGAGGATAGCATACGAAGATATACATATATTTGAACCTTTGGAACACACCTCGTTTATGGCAGCATTAAACAACTCCAACTCCACTATTTCAGGTTATCGCATGAATGTAATTAAGAAGAAACGAGCTTTCCGCGGAAAACAAGAGTCGTTTTGTCTCAACTGAAATCGGGATGGAGCAACAGAGTAAAGATATTTTGGTCCCGCATAGACAGTGCCGTCTCTAAAGTATGCCTAGCTTTTGGTCAGGGTTCTTGTTTGCGTGGAAATATAAATTAATCAAAAATAAAACACAATTAGGATTATGGTTTTAAAAGATATATACAGGTATGTGATGAACATTTTTCGTTTTCAAATCGATCGATTTCAGACATATTTTTTAGCTAATTTTCGGTTATTTCCCCCAAAAAAATGAAAATTTTGGCTTTAATCCTTTTGACTGATATTTTATCTTTCATTTGGTTTGAATTTTTTGAGAAAATAACCGAAAATTATCTCAAAAAAATATCTGAAATCGATCGATTTGAAAACGATCATTTTCCATCACATACCTGATAATCTTCAATTTTTATTTACCTTTGATATAATATTTGAAATATAAAAGGCTTTATATTTTGTGCGGCTGCGAGATGTGGCGGTAATGGCGGTCACTCAACAAGTAATTAAAAAATAGTTGAAGACAACTATAACTAATAAAAAACCGTTAGATTACTCGTTAGAACTTAAGTCTTCCCATCAAAACACCCAAAGGTGTTAAAAGAGGGTAGTACATTTAAGCCCTAAGGAGTAAATACACCTAACGAAACAAATAAATGTAAATTATTAAATTGGACTTAAACAGTTCTTATGAAACATTTTCAACTACAACGCCACATTTTCAACTGTACCGCCAACCGTACTTCACTTAGTCCTGAGGATTTATGGACTTATTCAGTAGATGTAGCACAATTTCTTGGCCTTGATCTCCTAACAGATCCTTCTTAAGTAAAAAGAAAATCCAAATTATAAAATTGTAAAGGTAAGAGCTGTTACAACAACAACTACAACATAAGGGGCTGTTCACATATCACGTAACGCTCTTAGGGGGGAGGGGTTATAACTTGTTACGGTAGAGGTATCCTGTATGCGTATTTTTATTAAAATGTATTACACAGGGGGGTTAAAAATCTGCGAAAATAGCGTTATATAAAATGCGAACAGCCCCTAAGCAATAATTGACCATAAACTCTTTCGATTTTGTACTATACTTTTTGAACACAATTGGTGAAGGGTATTTGAGATTTGGAATAGCCGAATATACATAGCACCCTTACTTGTTTTATACTAAAACTTTATTAGGTGTAAATAAAAAAGAAAAAATTACAAAATATAAAATTGATTTTTCAAGTTAAAAATTGGGAGCTTGATTTTGATTTTAGACCAATAGTTTCTTGGGAAAATTTTAGAATTCGTGGAAGCTTGCGATTTTGACCACCACTTGGTCACTTATAAATTTAACTCACTCTAATGTACATCTTGTTTCTCATTTTTCAAAAAAATAACGGTCAACTGATATGCTATTAAAATATATAGTTGGCAACGCCAGCAGGTACTATTGTGTTGCCAAATACATAAAGCCGGCGAAAGTAAATAAAGTTGCCAAACTCAAAAATTGTATTACCATATAATTATACACATCTCCCAAGTCTGGCATCACATTGAACAATTAAATTCGTTTTATCATCACAATCTGAGTAAAAAAGTGACGATAGAACTTTATTGTACCTCTATTGAAGTCAAAGTTTTACAAAACGACATCGATAAAACGTTTTGTTGGTGGTATTTATAAAATATCACAACGTCAACTATTCATTAATTCACTCCAACGCTCTTCGCAAAGGATAATAAATAATACAATGGTGGTACATCACAACGTTAAGGGTTACGATGAGTTTACAAAATTGGTCGAACAGTTGGAAGGTTCTGGTGAACGCATCATACATGTCTTGTTTTCTGGCGGTAAAAATGAAAATGGTGAAAGTTGGTGTCCCTATTGTGTAAAAGGTAAATTGTGTTCTGGGAAATGATTTGATGTCAATTACATGTGACTTATTCTCATTACAGCTGAGCCGGTGATTCATGATGCTTTGGAAAAGGCTCCAGAAAAATCACATTTCGTTCATGTAGATGTGGGAGAACGTTCATAGTAAGTACAGTAGTACGCACATAATCTAAATCTAATTTTATTTCTAGACAGTTTATAGTGGTTGTAAATCTTGTGACCATTCTACGAGTGTTGCAGTCTCCTAGACTGGAGTTGATTATCCTGCTGTTTAGCATGGTTGTTATCCACTCCACCAGAAAACCCTGCACACCCGCGTCTATGAGTGCTTTCTTAATGGCGTCAGTCGTGATATTGTTGAAAGCTCCCTCGATATCTAAGAAAGCTGCCAGTGTATAATCCTTGAAATCCAGCCCTTTTTCGATAAAACCAACCACATCATGAAGTGCACTCTCAACAGATTTACCCTTTAGGTAAGCATGTTGAGCGGTACTTATGATATGTGTTTCTAACGAGTTCCTAAGATAAAGGTCAATCAGTCGCTCTAGTGTCTTCAGAAGAAAAGACGATAGGCTGATCGGCCTGAAATCTTTTGGTTTTGAGTGACTAGCCTTCCCTGCCTTTGGTATACAAATCACCCTAACCTCTCTCCATCCACCTGGAATGAAAATGAAAATCGGTCATAGTAATAAAAAAAATTGTAAATACATTGAAGATAGAGGAAAATCAGAGGATTACAAAACAGCTTTTTTAAAATATTTTTAAGTTTTCAGTTTCACCAAAAATCCATAAATGTACTGTTGCGGACGCTACAGTTTTTACTTCAATGTTTTTTATTAGGAAAAAATTCATATTTCATACTATTTTTTTAAGGATTCGTTAATCTGTGGAAACAATGGTTTTATTTGTTCCCGAATTTTATCTACTTCCTTTTCATGTTCGCGGTTAAGAATACGATTTTTTTGGCACAATTTAATATTCTACAAAACGGCATATATTTATTTAAAGTTTTACACTTCTTTACATAAATTTTATTTTTACATCTTATTTTCGTCCCGAGAATGCTGCGGCTAGCTCTTAGAGTGTCCCAAAAATTCAAAAAATTTGTTTTCAAAAGCATCAAATTTGCCCCACTCTGCGTTTTTTTAACACCTTATATTTTAAATTTATTCTGTGGATATAGACATTGTTATTCCTTAATGAATAAGACAGATATGTGTACATAAATTTTGTGTTTAATAGATATAATTTTGCAAAAAAATATATACTGTGACGGACGCTACACACTTTCCTTTACATATTTTTCTGTAAAATGCTATATTAACATCTATATATTTTTGTCTAATGTAAAGCATACTATACTATATACGAACCAAGTTCAATTGGAGAAAAAAGAAAAATTGCACTAGTCAAAAATAAAAAAAACCTTTATTTCTGTGACGGACGCTACACACAATGAGCTCTTTTTGACTTGTCGTTATTTATAGCACTCCAACTACTTTTGATGGGGTCGTTAACATCTAATTGTATAAAATTAAGCAGACTTTGAGCCCCTACTGAAACTTGATACCTGAATGGATGTTTTTGCGATTTTTATGAAATTTTAAAAAACCTATTAATTAAAAAAAATTATAAAAATATGTACTTAAAATTTTTTTTTGTACTTTTTGTACACCACCCACTCCATTTTTCGATCCATTGATCCATCCGTATAGATCTTCAGGGTCCCTTCCCTGGAATCGATTTGATATCTCTGGATCCACAGAGAAGCAGTAATCGAAGAGTGGTGTGGAAATGTAGTAATCAATGTTATAAGGGAAGTTAATAAGTTTATCCAAAATGGTGGAGTGGTCTGTAGTTGAAGTGGACCGGTTGGGCCATCAGCCCAACCGGAAGTCAGTTAAACATAGCGCAGGCGTAGTCCTAAAGAATTAACAAGTGAGTGGAGTGCTGTTTCTACAGATTTACTTTTGTTATAGGCATGCTGTGATTTGAAGAGAAGACGCCGGTTAATTGATGAATGAATGTAGACATCAATAATGCGTTCCAGTCTTTTAAGAACGGAACTGAGACAAATTGATCTCAAGCCCTTCGGTTTTTTGTGGCTAGCTTTACCAGCTTTAGGGATAAAGACTACCTCACATCTGGTCCATGATTCAGGTATATAAATAGTCTAAGACAACTCATAAATATCAGAATAAGCTAGGGAGTGATAAGGTCAGCATAACGTTGCAAGTCTGCTGGAATAATGCCATGCGGACCCGCATATTTATACGGTTTAAAACTGTCTAGACCCCACTTAACCTTTTCTCTATTAATGAGGATGGGTGTGGATTCAAACACTGTCAGATTACTGAACTCTAGCTCATTGTTAAAAGCTTTACATCTAGGGAAGTGAGTGCCCATTAGGACCTCAAGAGTTTTGAAAACACTGGTGGTCCGGTAGCCACAAGTTTTTTGAATGAAACCAGTGACAGAGGGGAAGGTATTCAGGATTTTGCGAAGCCTACTGGTCTCAGAAGATCCTTCCACGCCGCTGCAGAAGTTTTTCCAATACTGCTTTTTCGCATACCAGACGACATTTTTGAATATGTTTACTGGAGCTTTATAGGGGACCTAGATAGAAGGTCCCTTAACTAGGGGACATAGCTTCGCGATGTCTGGTGATCACCAGGGAGGCTTGCATTTACCCTTCCTAGTGATTGATTTGCAAGCTTGAAGTGTAGCTTGATAAAAAGCATTGGTTAGTGTGTTCAATATCATCGCATGAATTGATATGCGGTACTGATGGTAAGAGGCGACAATAGGGGGGTCCTTATGAGTGTCCCAGTTTGTCCTTTTCCTGTTTAAGAAGGGGATAGGTTTATCCTTACTGAGCTGAATTTTAAATTCAAGATACCGATGATCGAAGTATTAGCAGTCATTTGACACTTTCCAATTTCTAATTAAGAATACCTAGCGCTTACCAAAGTAATATCGAGAACGTCTTGTCTGTTGCTAACTACAAACGTTGGTTCTGACCCTGTATTGATACCATCAAAACTGTTGCAAAGAAGAAAATCAAAAATAGACTCAACTCTTTCATTTATATTAGAGCTACCTCATATTGAATGCATTGCCATCAGCTCCGATTATGAGCGGCAGATTTCTACTGAAGATTAATCTGTGTAATCTTCATCATCCTCAAAGCGGGATATAACGGCGACGTTGAAGTCATCCTGATCCTCGTCATCATGATTGGTGTTCAGAAGGGCTTCCTCGTCAACTTCCGAGTCCATATCATCATCGACATTACCCAGAGAGCCAAGGCTCAATTGGGCTTTATTGTGAGTAGATGCCTTCCAGTGCATCCGTCCTTACTAATAGGATCCGACGCACTGTCGTCCTGCTTTTCGGTAGACATGCATGATGATTTTCTGGAAGCTGTAGAGAATCTTCCCACGCATCTGCCGAAGTGGTTCCAGGGATTCCTGAGTCAGGACCACAGAGAAGAGCACGTCAATACCCAGAGAGCCAAGGCTCAACTGGGATGTCTTGTGAATAGATGCCTTCCAGAGCATCCATCCTTACTAATAGGATCCGACGCACTGTCGAACTGCTTTTCGGGACCCTTGTCGTCACCTCGGTAGACATGCATGATGATTTTCTCGAAGCTCGATTATCTTAGACGTGGATAAAGCACACCAAACATTTTATAACGTATCTTTGTAAAGTTTAGAGGTATATCCATTGAACTTAAGAAAATCGAAATTCTAATAGAGTTTGGCTGGAAAAAGCAGGATCGAAGCAGGCTGAGCTATTCATCCTGTTTTAAAATATTTTTAAATTCATTCAAATGCCAAAAACTTGTTTCTCACTTTTATAAATAATAGTTTAAATTTTGAGTTTTAAAAATTATTCGGTAACTCATTAAAAAGTTTACAAACACATTTGAAAAGTTAGTTTTTTTTAAATAATTTTTTCCCCTTCCTCGTATTCGTTAAATTCAAAACTTAGGATAATAGATGGGTAGTGCAAATTATGTGACTTATTCTATTAAATAATTATTTTCATTATAAGGCGATTTCTTGTATACCAAATTTAAAATTAAGTACATTTTGTATACGATTTTAAATGTAAGAGATTTAAAAACTTTAATAAAATAGATTTTTTTCCCCAAAATTCTTAGATCTTCGAAAACTAATCAAATATGAAGAGCGTATGGGAGTTAATAATCAACAAAATGATTATTTCGAAAGTCTATTCCGAAGAACAACAGCCAGTTATAGAGCCAAAACTGATCAAGAAAATAATCACAGAAGTTCCCACAAAAAAACTTCCCTTGACACCTATAAACCATCAGGAAGTAAACCCAGAGTTGAAAATCGAAAAATACTTGGGGAAAGAAATCGTGAAGGAGTATCAACTTCTTCTCATGATATATTAGATGATACACCCAAAAGAAAATCTGTTGGCAGAAATAAACCATCAGGAAGTAAATCAAGCGTTGAAACCCGAAAAATACTCCGGGAAAGAAATTTTGGAGAAATATCAACTTCTACTTTTGATTCTTTAGATGATACACTTAAAGAAACCTCCCTTTGGTGCAAAACATCCAAGAATAAACAGAACACTGAAAATCGAAATAATAGAGGAACATTGAATTCTACTCACGATTTATTAGATAGTACCCACAATTCGTCAAATCAAGCAAGGTCAACTTCCAACAATGGTCAAACTAAAAATAAATTCAAGGAAGCCAAAACCAATACAGATTCAATTCGAAATCTTATTGAACAAACATTGACTCAAATATTGCACGAAAAATATTCTCAAGAATTTAAGGAAAATCCTTACAATGAAAATCAAGACCGAGAGAAAACTCCACTTAAAGCTGTTGTTGAAGATGTTCTTAAAGAAAAGCTTAGGGACTTACGTCGACCATCAAGTGAAAGATTGAATACTTCTGAGTCGGGTTCTTTAAGATTTATTATAGAAGATATTGTAACACACATATTACAGAAAAAACTTGTGGGCCACGACAAAGAATCTCCGAAATCTAAAGACCTCAATAAGGATATACAAAACATAAGTCAGGAACTGCAACAAAAGTTAAGTACTGGGGTAGACAAAGAATCTTCGAAATCTCCGAAATCCCCCAAAATGGGTATACAAAATTTAAATAGAGGATTACAGAATGATATGCCGCCACGTGAACCGGTTATTCATTATGAACCACAAAAAACACTGGATTCTCAAGAGTTAGTTGATGAATTATTGGGCGTCAAAAAAGCGAATAATAAGGTTTCCAATAAAAATACTTCAAAATCAAAATATAATAACAATTCTGTATCATCTGGTGCTATAAAACGTCTACAAAGATCACCTAGAAAAAAACCAGAGTGGCAAGATCCTAGACCTGAAGATAAGGCATTAGATAAACCTTTAAGGCCTTTGAGGTCTCGTAGCCCTGCCGCAATTTCCACGGCAAGAACTGCCCGCAGTAAAGCTTCTAGTGTTTTAAGTATGTATATTAATACCTTTTACCTTTTTTGTACCTAATTCACTTCTTTTTTTTTAATTTATAGTACCACGCTCCGTTTCCCAGGGACGAACTCATAAACCCCATACCGATCCAGTGGCTTTGTATCAGTATTATAAAAATGAATGGGAACATTTTCGCAAGCAAATACCCGGGGAATCTCCACACAACAGTTTGCGTTGGCAAGTAAGACACCGTTTTTTGGATCCAGAATAAAGCCTTCCGATTTTTTTAAACGCATTTACTTCATTTTTTGAATACAGTGAATATTTTTTATTATAATTTTGACAAATATTGAATAAAAAACTTAATCCAGGCTTAACTTTAAACGTGAAGTTTTTTAAATATTTATATAAGGTGGGCAAATTTAAGGTCAGAAACTAAATGGCAGTCAAATAATGTAATGTTAAGAATTGAGCTTTCATTGTTTGACATTTATTAAGTAAAAACTTGAAAAATTTTAACCATGGAAAGTTATACTTTGAGCAAAGAATTTCATTTCCGACACAGTTGGTTCTACGTACCAGAATGACCTGAGGTACCTCGGTCAAGGGCTGTCAACTCAGCAACAGTGCTACTCCCCATTCTTTTGGTGCGTGCCGGAGTTAAAACAAATCCCGGACCATGATCTGTACAGTGTGCCTGAACCGATTGCACAATATGCAACGCTTGTCACCTCAGGAACTGTTTAGGACTTCAGCATGGCAGGGAGTGATCGGAAAGTTTCGTTGCGCTGTGCTGCCAACAAAACTGAAACTCAGAGTCTTCTTTGACATCATCATCTTCGTCGTCAGATTACGCAACTCAACCACAGTCCGTCCAGCAATCGTAATAACCATGGCAACAAAATCCATCACCGCTAATACCATCGATTGCAGTCTGAGTTCCTGGGGTAATATCAATTCTGCAGTTCAACTCCAAGTCAAAATATCTTGGGTAACGTGATTTATGCAGCAACACTACAGCGGTTCAGAGGAAGACACTTTACAACAACACCAGTATTCAATGTTGTAACGGCTACAACGTTCTCCGAAAAGACTGCACTAGAAGTCACGGGGGAGGCATCGCACTTATTCACAACTCAGTGCAGCATAGAGTTCTATCTCCTGATCTAGACAATAGAGACCAATACCTTGGTATTGCTGTCAGATCAGGGTACACGGAGTTAAAACTCTATAATGTCTACATTCCGCCAGTTGTCCAACTGGTTACCGTCCCGATATTATAACCCTTTTAGAAGGAGAAACACGGCTGGTTCTGTGGGACTTTAACCATGATCTTTGGCACTCATTTCTTGGGGAAGACCAAAGAGGTGCGCCGTTAGCGGAACATATTGACGAGTCCACCTTCTGCACTTTAAATGACGATGCCGGATGGGTAATTGAGCCAGTTCTCCCGACATAACAATAGCAGTTCTGGTCTGATTAACTGCGTAGACTGGAGCAACCAAACGATTTTATCGTCTCTGAACGCCGAAAGTCGAAAAGGGGTATTCGCAAACTGCATGATCTCCCAGTCTCGGACCCACCACAACTGCTTCCACAATTTCCTCACTGAACGTAACCTGAAGATACAACTAACTAAATCCTCACCGACCCTATTTATCACCTGGAAGAAGCAAGCCTATAATTTGACATCGATAGTGTACTAATTTCGAACATGAACCACCCGATAATCCTGATCGACTCTACATAGGTCCTTAAAGCACTATCCGGCAGTTTTTGGGGAATGGACAAAAAAACCTTGTTGTCTACCTATAAAGCGATTGGTCGGTCAGTGGTAAATTAGCTGCTCCTGTGTAGTGTAAAATGCAGCCCTAAGACTACCTACAAATTACCTCACCACATCATCACAACATAAGGAAACAAAGATCCTTTCAGTAAATGAACACAACATTATGCTATCTCACGGTTCATTTTGAAATGTTATCGGTGAAATCATCCAAACTCTAACATCACACAGTTGGCATCTTCCCTAAGGCATGTAAGGAAAGATCTTCGAGTGTATGAGGATAGCATACGAAGATATACATATATTTGAACCTTTGGAACACACCTCGTTTATGGCAGCATTAAACAACTCCAACTCCACTATTTCAGGTTATCGCATGAATGTAATTAAGAAGAAACGAGCTTTCCGCGGAAAACAAGAGTCGTTTTGTCTCAACTGAAATCGGGATGGAGCAACAGAGTAAAGATATTTTGGTCCCGCATAGACAGTGCCGTCTCTAAAGTATGCCTAGCTTTTGGTCAGGGTTCTTGTTTGCGTGGAAATATAAATTAATCAAAAATAAAACACAATTAGGATTATGGTTTTAAAAGATATATACAGGTATGTGATGAACATTTTTCGTTTTCAAATCGATCGATTTCAGACATATTTTTTAGCTAATTTTCGGTTATTTCCCCCAAAAAAATGAAAATTTTGGCTTTAATCCTTTTGACTGATATTTTATCTTTCATTTGGTTTGAATTTTTTGAGAAAATAACCGAAAATTATCTCAAAAAAATATCTGAAATCGATCGATTTGAAAACGATCATTTTCCATCACATACCTGATAATCTTCAATTTTTATTTACCTTTGATATAATATTTGAAATATAAAAGGCTTTATATTTTGTGCGGCTGCGAGATGTGGCGGTAATGGCGGTCACTCAACAAGTAATTAAAAAATAGTTGAAGACAACTATAACTAATAAAAAACCGTTAGATTACTCGTTAGAACTTAAGTCTTCCCATCAAAACACCCAAAGGTGTTAAAAGAGGGTAGTACATTTAAGCCCTAAGGAGTAAATACACCTAACGAAACAAATAAATGTAAATTATTAAATTGGACTTAAACAGTTCTTATGAAACATTTTCAACTACAACGCCACATTTTCAACTGTACCGCCAACCGTACTTCACTTAGTCCTGAGGATTTATGGACTTATTCAGTAGATGTAGCACAATTTCTTGGCCTTGATCTCCTAACAGATCCTTCTTAAGTAAAAAGAAAATCCAAATTATAAAATTGTAAAGGTAAGAGCTGTTACAACAACAACTACAACATAAGGGGCTGTTCACATATCACGTAACGCTCTTAGGGGGGAGGGGTTATAACTTGTTACGGTAGAGGTATCCTGTATGCGTATTTTTATTAAAATGTATTACACAGGGGGGTTAAAAATCTGCGAAAATAGCGTTATATAAAATGCGAACAGCCCCTAAGCAATAATTGACCATAAACTCTTTCGATTTTGTACTATACTTTTTGAACACAATTGGTGAAGGGTATTTGAGATTTGGAATAGCCGAATATACATAGCACCCTTACTTGTTTTATACTAAAACTTTATTAGGTGTAAATAAAAAAGAAAAAATTACAAAATATAAAATTGATTTTTCAAGTTAAAAATTGGGAGCTTGATTTTGATTTTAGACCAATAGTTTCTTGGGAAAATTTTAGAATTCGTGGAAGCTTGCGATTTTGACCACCACTTGGTCACTTATAAATTTAACTCACTCTAATGTACATCTTGTTTCTCATTTTTCAAAAAAATAACGGTCAACTGATATGCTATTAAAATATATAGTTGGCAACGCCAGCAGGTACTATTGTGTTGCCAAATACATAAAGCCGGCGAAAGTAAATAAAGTTGCCAAACTCAAAAATTGTATTACCATATAATTATACACATCTCCCAAGTCTGGCATCACATTGAACAATTAAATTCGTTTTATCATCACAATCTGAGTAAAAAAGTGACGATAGAACTTTATTGTACCTCTATTGAAGTCAAAGTTTTACAAAACGACATCGATAAAACGTTTTGTTGGTGGTATTTATAAAATATCACAACGTCAACTATTCATTAATTCACTCCAACGCTCTTCGCAAAGGATAATAAATAATACAATGGTGGTACATCACAACGTTAAGGGTTACGATGAGTTTACAAAATTGGTCGAACAGTTGGAAGGTTCTGGTGAACGCATCATACATGTCTTGTTTTCTGGCGGTAAAAATGAAAATGGTGAAAGTTGGTGTCCCTATTGTGTAAAAGGTAAATTGTGTTCTGGGAAATGATTTGATGTCAATTACATGTGACTTATTCTCATTACAGCTGAGCCGGTGATTCATGATGCTTTGGAAAAGGCTCCAGAAAAATCACATTTCGTTCATGTAGATGTGGGAGAACGTTCATAGTAAGTACAGTAGTACGCACATAATCTAAATCTAATCTTATTTCTAGACAGTTTATAGTGGTTGTAAATCTTGTGACCATTCTACGAGTGTTGCAGTCTCCTAGACTGGAGTTGATTATCCTGCTGTTTAGCATGGTTGTTATCCACTCCACCAGAAAACCCTGCACACCCGCGTCTATGAGTGCTTTCTTAATGGCGTCAGTCGTGATATTGTTGAAAGCTCCCTCGATATCTAAGAAAGCTGCCAGTGTATAATCCTTGAAATCCAGCCCTTTTTCGATAAAACCAACCACATCATGAAGTGCACTCTCAACAGATTTACCCTTTAGGTAAGCATGTTGAGCGGTACTTATGATATGTGTTTCTAACGAGTTCCTAAGATAAAGGTCAATCAGTCGCTCTAGTGTCTTCAGAAGAAAAGACGATAGGCTGATCGGCCTGAAATCTTTTGGTTTTGAGTGACTAGCCTTCCCTGCCTTTGGTATACAAATCACCCTAACCTCTCTCCATCCACCTGGAATGAAAATGAAAATCGGTCATAGTAATAAAAAAAATTGTAAATACATTGAAGATAGAGGAAAATCAGAGGATTACAAAACAGCTTTTTTAAAATATTTTTAAGTTTTCAGTTTCACCAAAAATCCATAAATGTACTGTTGCGGACGCTACAGTTTTTACTTCAATGTTTTTTATTAGGAAAAAATTCATATTTCATACTATTTTTTTAAGGATTCGTTAATCTGTGGAAACAATGGTTTTATTTGTTCCCGAATTTTATCTACTTCCTTTTCATGTTCGCGGTTAAGAATACGATTTTTTTGGCACAATTTAATATTCTACAAAACGGCATATATTTATTTAAAGTTTTACACTTCTTTACATAAATTTTATTTTTACATCTTATTTTCGTCCCGAGAATGCTGCGGCTAGCTCTTAGAGTGTCCCAAAAATTCAAAAAATTTGTTTTCAAAAGCATCAAATTTGCCCCACTCTGCGTTTTTTTAACACCTTATATTTTAAATTTATTCTGTGGATATAGACATTGTTATTCCTTAATGAATAAGACAGATATGTGTACATAAATTTTGTGTTTAATAGATATAATTTTGCAAAAAAATATATACTGTGACGGACGCTACACACTTTCCTTTACATATTTTTCTGTAAAATGCTATATTAACATCTATATATTTTTGTCTAATGTAAAGCATACTATACTATATACGAACCAAGTTCAATTGGAGAAAAAAGAAAAATTGCACTAGTCAAAAATAAAAAAAACCTTTATTTCTGTGACGGACGCTACACACAATGAGCTCTTTTTGACTTGTCGTTATTTATAGCACTCCAACTACTTTTGATGGGGTCGTTAACATCTAATTGTATAAAATTAAGCAGACTTTGAGCCCCTACTGAAACTTGATACCTGAATGGATGTTTTTGCGATTTTTATGAAATTTTAAAAAACCTATTAATTAAAAAAAATTATAAAAATATGTACTTAAAATTTTTTTTTGTACTTTTTGTACACCACCCACTCCATTTTTCGATCCATTGATCCATCCGTATAGATCTTCAGGGTCCCTTCCCTGGAATCGATTTGATATCTCTGGATCCACAGAGAAGCAGTAATCGAAGAGTGGTGTGGAAATGTAGTAATCAATGTTATAAGGGAAGTTAATAAGTTTATCCAAAATGGTGGAGTGGTCTGTAGTTGAAGTGGACCGGTTGGGCCATCAGCCCAACCGGAAGTCAGTTAAACATAGCGCAGGCGTAGTCCTAAAGAATTAACAAGTGAGTGGAGTGCTGTTTCTACAGATTTACTTTTGTTATAGGCATGCTGTGATTTGAAGAGAAGACGCCGGTTAATTGATGAATGAATGTAGACATCAATAATGCGTTCCAGTCTTTTAAGAACGGAACTGAGACAAATTGATCTCAAGCCCTTCGGTTTTTTGTGGCTAGCTTTACCAGCTTTAGGGATAAAGACTACCTCACATCTGGTCCATGATTCAGGTATATAAATAGTCTAAGACAACTCATAAATATCAGAATAAGCTAGGGAGTGATAAGGTCAGCATAACGTTGCAAGTCTGCTGGAATAATGCCATGCGGACCCGCATATTTATACGGTTTAAAACTGTCTAGACCCCACTTAACCTTTTCTCTATTAATGAGGATGGGTGTGGATTCAAACACTGTCAGATTACTGAACTCTAGCTCATTGTTAAAAGCTTTACATCTAGGGAAGTGAGTGCCCATTAGGACCTCAAGAGTTTTGAAAACACTGGTGGTCCGGTAGCCACAAGTTTTTTGAATGAAACCAGTGACAGAGGGGAAGGTATTCAGGATTTTGCGAAGCCTACTGGTCTCAGAAGATCCTTCCACGCCGCTGCAGAAGTTTTTCCAATACTGCTTTTTCGCATACCAGACGACATTTTTGAATATGTTTACTGGAGCTTTATAGGGGACCTAGATAGAAGGTCCCTTAACTAGGGGACATAGCTTCGCGATGTCTGGTGATCACCAGGGAGGCTTGCATTTACCCTTCCTAGTGATTGATTTGCAAGCTTGAAGTGTAGCTTGATAAAAAGCATTGGTTAGTGTGTTCAATATCATCGCATGAATTGATATGCGGTACTGATGGTAAGAGGCGACAATAGGGGGGTCCTTATGAGTGTCCCAGTTTGTCCTTTTCCTGTTTAAGAAGGGGATAGGTTTATCCTTACTGAGCTGAATTTTAAATTCAAGATACCGATGATCGAAGTATTAGCAGTCATTTGACACTTTCCAATTTCTAATTAAGAATACCTAGCGCTTACCAAAGTAATATCGAGAACGTCTTGTCTGTTGCTAACTACAAACGTTGGTTCTGACCCTGTATTGATACCATCAAAACTGTTGCAAAGAAGAAAATCAAAAATAGACTCAACTCTTTCATTTATATTAGAGCTACCTCATATTGAATGCATTGCCATCAGCTCCGATTATGAGCGGCAGATTTCTACTGAAGATTAATCTGTGTAATCTTCATCATCCTCAAAGCGGGATATAACGGCGACGTTGAAGTCATCCTGATCCTCGTCATCATGATTGGTGTTCAGAAGGGCTTCCTCGTCAACTTCCGAGTCCATATCATCATCGACATTACCCAGAGAGCCAAGGCTCAATTGGGCTTTATTGTGAGTAGATGCCTTCCAGTGCATCCGTCCTTACTAATAGGATCCGACGCACTGTCGTCCTGCTTTTCGGTAGACATGCATGATGATTTTCTGGAAGCTGTAGAGAATCTTCCCACGCATCTGCCGAAGTGGTTCCAGGGATTCCTGAGTCAGGACCACAGAGAAGAGCACGTCAATACCCAGAGAGCCAAGGCTCAACTGGGATGTCTTGTGAATAGATGCCTTCCAGAGCATCCATCCTTACTAATAGGATCCGACGCACTGTCGAACTGCTTTTCGGGACCCTTGTCGTCACCTCGGTAGACATGCATGATGATTTTCTCGAAGCTCGATTATCTTAGACGTGGATAAAGCACACCAAACATTTTATAACGTATCTTTGTAAAGTTTAGAGGTATATCCATTGAACTTAAGAAAATCGAAATTCTAATAGAGTTTGGCTGGAAAAAGCAGGATCGAAGCAGGCTGAGCTATTCATCCTGTTTTAAAATATTTTTAAATTCATTCAAATGCCAAAAACTTGTTTCTCACTTTTATAAATAATAGTTTAAATTTTGAGTTTTAAAAATTATTCGGTAACTCATTAAAAAGTTTACAAACACATTTGAAAAGTTAGTTTTTTTTAAATAATTTTTTCCCCTTCCTCGTATTCGTTAAATTCAAAACATAGGATAATAGATGGGTAGTGCAAATTATGTGACTTATTCTATTAAATAATTATTTTCATTATAAGGCGATTTCTTGTATACCAAATTTAAAATTAAGTACATTTTGTATACGATTTTAAATGTAAGAGATTTAAAAACTTTAATAAAATAGATTTTTTTCCCCAAAATTCTTAGATCTTCGAAAACTAATCAAATATGAAGAGCGTATGGGAGTTAATAATCAACAAAATGATTATTTCGAAAGTCTATTCCGAAGAACAACAGCCAGTTATAGAGCCAAAACTGATCAAGAAAATAATCACAGAAGTTCCCACAAAAAAACTTCCCTTGACACCTATAAACCATCAGGAAGTAAACCCAGAGTTGAAAATCGAAAAATACTTGGGGAAAGAAATCGTGAAGGAGTATCAACTTCTTCTCATGATATATTAGATGATACACCCAAAAGAAAATCTGTTGGCAGAAATAAACCATCAGGAAGTAAATCAAGCGTTGAAACCCGAAAAATACTCCGGGAAAGAAATTTTGGAGAAATATCAACTTCTACTTTTGATTCTTTAGATGATACACTTAAAGAAACCTCCCTTTGGTGCAAAACATCCAAGAATAAACAGAACACTGAAAATCGAAATAATAGAGGAACATTGAATTCTACTCACGATTTATTAGATAGTACCCACAATTCGTCAAATCAAGCAAGGTCAACTTCCAACAATGGTCAAAATAAAAATAAATTCAAGGAAGCCAAAACCAATACAGATTCAATTCGAAATCTTATTGAACAAACATTGACTCAAATATTGCACGAAAAATATTCTCAAGAATTTAAGGAAAATCCTTACAATGAAAATCAAGACCGAGAGAAAACTCCACTTAAAGCTGTTGTTGAAGATGTTCTTAAAGAAAAGCTTAGGGACTTACGTCGACCATCAAGTGAAAGATTGAATACTTCTGAGTCGGGTTCTTTAAGATTTATTATAGAAGATATTGTAACACACATATTACAGAAAAAACTTGTGGGCCACGACAAAGAATCTCCGAAATCTAAAGACCTCAATAAGGATATACAAAACATAAGTCAGGAACTGCAACAAAAGTTAAGTACTGGGGTAGACAAAGAATCTTCGAAATCTCCGAAATCCCCCAAAATGGGTATACAAAATTTAAATAGAGGATTACAGAATGATATGCCGCCACGTGAACCGGTTATTCATTATGAACCACAAAAAACACTGGATTCTCAAGAGTTAGTTGATGAATTATTGGGCGTCAAAAAAGCGAATAATAAGGTTTCCAATAAAAATACTTCAAAATCAAAATATAATAACAATTCTGTATCATCTGGTGCTATAAAACGTCTACAAAGATCACCTAGAAAAAAACCAGAGTGGCAAGATCCTAGACCTGAAGATAAGGCATTAGATAAACCTTTAAGGCCTTTGAGGTCTCGTAGCCCTGCCGCAATTTCCACGGCAAGAACTGCCCGCAGTAAAGCTTCTAGTGTTTTAAGTATGTATATTAATACCTTTTACCTTTTTTGTACCTAATTCACTTCTTTTTTTTTAATTTATAGTACCACGCTCCGTTTCCCAGGGACGAACTCATAAACCCCATACCGATCCAGTGGCTTTGTATCAGTATTATAAAAATGAATGGGAACATTTTCGCAAGCAAATACCCGGGGAATCTCCACACAACAGTTTGCGTTGGCAAGTAAGACACCGTTTTTTGGATCCAGAATAAAGCCTTCCGATTTTTTTAAACGCATTTACTTCATTTTTTGAATACAGTGAATATTTTTTATTATAATTTTGACAAATATTGAATAAAAAACTTAATCCAGGCTTAACTTTAAACGTGAAGTTTTTTAAATATTTATATAAGGTGGGCAAATTTAAGGTCAGAAACTAAATGGCAGTCAAATAATGTAATGTTAAGAATTGAGCTTTCATTGTTTGACATTTATTAAGTAAAAACTTGAAAAATTTTAACCATGGAAAGTTATACTTTGAGCAAAGAATTTCATTTCCGACACAGTTGGTTCTACGTACCAGAATGACCTGAGGTACCTCGGTCAAGGGCTGTCAACTCAGCAACAGTGCTACTCCCCATTCTTTTGGTGCGTGCCGGAGTTAAAACAAATCCCGGACCATGATCTGTACAGTGTGCCTGAACCGATTGCACAATATGCAACGCTTGTCACCTCAGGAACTGTTTAGGACTTCAGCATGGCAGGGAGTGATCGGAAAGTTTCGTTGCGCTGTGCTGCCAACAAAACTGAAACTCAGAGTCTTCTTTGACATCATCATCTTCGTCGTCAGATTACGCAACTCAACCACAGTCCGTCCAGCAATCGTAATAACCATGGCAACAAAATCCATCACCGCTAATACCATCGATTGCAGTCTGAGTTCCTGGGGTAATATCAATTCTGCAGTTCAACTCCAAGTCAAAATATCTTGGGTAACGTGATTTATGCAGCAACACTACAGCGGTTCAGAGGAAGACACTTTACAACAACACCAGTATTCAATGTTGTAACGGCTACAACGTTCTCCGAAAAGACTGCACTAGAAGTCACGGGGGAGGCATCGCACTTATTCACAACTCAGTGCAGCATAGAGTTCTATCTCCTGATCTAGACAATAGAGACCAATACCTTGGTATTGCTGTCAGATCAGGGTACACGGAGTTAAAACTCTATAATGTCTACATTCCGCCAGTTGTACAACTGGTTACCGTCCCGATATTATAACCCTTTTAGAAGGAGAAACACGGCTGGTTCTGTGGGACTTTAACCATGATCTTTGGCACTCATTTCTTGGGGAAGACCAAAGAGGTGCGCCGTTAGCGGAACATATTGACGAGTCCACCTTCTGCACTTTAAATGACGATGCCGGATGGGTAATTGAGCCAGTTCTCCCGACATAACAATAGCAGTTCTGGTCTGATTAACTGCGTAGACTGGAGCAACCAAACGATTTTATCGTCTCTGAACGCCGAAAGTCGAAAAGGGGTATTCGCAAACTGCATGATCTCCCAGTCTCGGACCCACCACAACTGCTTCCACAATTTCCTCACTGAACGTAACCTGAAGATACAACTAACTAAATCCTCACCGACCCTATTTATCACCTGGAAGAAGCAAGCCTATAATTTGACATCGATAGTGTACTAATTTCGAACATGAACCACCCGATAATCCTGATCGACTCTACATAGGTCCTTAAAGCACTATCCGGCAGTTTTTGGGGAATGGACAAAAAAACCTTGTTGTCTACCTATAAAGCGATTGGTCGGTCAGTGGTAAATTAGCTGCTCCTGTGTAGTGTAAAATGCAGCCCTAAGACTACCTACAAATTACCTCACCACATCATCACAACATAAGGAAACAAAGATCCTTTCAGTAAATGAACACAACATTATGCTATCTCACGGTTCATTTTGAAATGTTATCGGTGAAATCATCCAAACTCTAACATCACACAGTTGGCATCTTCCCTAAGGCATGTAAGGAAAGATCTTCGAGTGTATGAGGATAGCATACGAAGATATACATATATTTGAACCTTTGGAACACACCTCGTTTATGGCAGCATTAAACAACTCCAACTCCACTATTTCAGGTTATCGCATGAATGTAATTAAGAAGAAACGAGCTTTCCGCGGAAAACAAGAGTCGTTTTGTCTCAACTGAAATCGGGATGGAGCAACAGAGTAAAGATATTTTGGTCCCGCATAGACAGTGCCGTCTCTAAAGTATGCCTAGCTTTTGGTCAGGGTTCTTGTTTGCGTGGAAATATAAATTAATCAAAAATAAAACACAATTAGGATTATGGTTTTAAAAGATATATACAGGTATGTGATGAACATTTTTCGTTTTCAAATCGATCGATTTCAGACATATTTTTTAGCTAATTTTCGGTTATTTCCCCCAAAAAAATGAAAATTTTGGCTTTAATCCTTTTGACTGATATTTTATCTTTCATTTGGTTTGAATTTTTTGAGAAAATAACCGAAAATTATCTCAAAAAAATATCTGAAATCGATCGATTTGAAAACGATCATTTTCCATCACATACCTGATAATCTTCAATTTTTATTTACCTTTGATATAATATTTGAAATATAAAAGGCTTTATATTTTGTGCGGCTGCGAGATGTGGCGGTAATGGCGGTCACTCAACAAGTAATTAAAAAATAGTTGAAGACAACTATAACTAATAAAAAACCGTTAGATTACTCGTTAGAACTTAAGTCTTCCCATCAAAACACCCAAAGGTGTTAAAAGAGGGTAGTACATTTAAGCCCTAAGGAGTAAATACACCTAACGAAACAAATAAATGTAAATTATTAAATTGGACTTAAACAGTTCTTATGAAACATTTTCAACTACAACGCCACATTTTCAACTGTACCGCCAACCGTACTTCACTTAGTCCTGAGGATTTATGGACTTATTCAGTAGATGTAGCACAATTTCTTGGCCTTGATCTCCTAACAGATCCTTCTTAAGTAAAAAGAAAATCCAAATTATAAAATTGTAAAGGTAAGAGCTGTTACAACAACAACTACAACATAAGGGGCTGTTCACATATCACGTAACGCTCTTAGGGGGGAGGGGTTATAACTTGTTACGGTAGAGGTATCCTGTATGCGTATTTTTATTAAAATGTATTACACAGGGGGGTTAAAAATCTGCGAAAATAGCGTTATATAAAATGCGAACAGCCCCTAAGCAATAATTGACCATAAACTCTTTCGATTTTGTACTATACTTTTTGAACACAATTGGTGAAGGGTATTTGAGATTTGGAATAGCCGAATATACATAGCACCCTTACTTGTTTTATACTAAAACTTTATTAGGTGTAAATAAAAAAGAAAAAATTACAAAATATAAAATTGATTTTTCAAGTTAAAAATTGGGAGCTTGATTTTGATTTTAGACCAATAGTTTCTTGGGAAAATTTTAGAATTCGTGGAAGCTTGCGATTTTGACCACCACTTGGTCACTTATAAATTTAACTCACTCTAATGTACATCTTGTTTCTCATTTTTCAAAAAAATAACGGTCAACTGATATGCTATTAAAATATATAGTTGGCAACGCCAGCAGGTACTATTGTGTTGCCAAATACATAAAGCCGGCGAAAGTAAATAAAGTTGCCAAACTCAAAAATTGTATTACCATATAATTATACACATCTCCCAAGTCTGGCATCACATTGAACAATTAAATTCGTTTTATCATCACAATCTGAGTAAAAAAGTGACGATAGAACTTTATTGTACCTCTATTGAAGTCAAAGTTTTACAAAACGACATCGATAAAACGTTTTGTTGGTGGTATTTATAAAATATCACAACGTCAACTATTCATTAATTCACTCCAACGCTCTTCGCAAAGGATAATAAATAATACAATGGTGGTACATCACAACGTTAAGGGTTACGATGAGTTTACAAAATTGGTCGAACAGTTGGAAGGTTCTGGTGAACGCATCATACATGTCTTGTTTTCTGGCGGTAAAAATGAAAATGGTGAAAGTTGGTGTCCCTATTGTGTAAAAGGTAAATTGTGTTCTGGGAAATGATTTGATGTCAATTACATGTGACTTATTCTCATTACAGCTGAGCCGGTGATTCATGATGCTTTGGAAAAGGCTCCAGAAAAATCACATTTCGTTCATGTAGATGTGGGAGAACGTTCATAGTAAGTACAGTAGTACGCACATAATCTAAATCTAATCTTATTTCTAGACAGTTTATAGTGGTTGTAAATCTTGTGACCATTCTACGAGTGTTGCAGTCTCCTAGACTGGAGTTGATTATCCTGCTGTTTAGCATGGTTGTTATCCACTCCACCAGAAAACCCTGCACACCCGCGTCTATGAGTGCTTTCTTAATGGCGTCAGTCGTGATATTGTTGAAAGCTCCCTCGATATCTAAGAAAGCTGCCAGTGTATAATCCTTGAAATCCAGCCCTTTTTCGATAAAACCAACCACATCATGAAGTGCACTCTCAACAGATTTACCCTTTAGGTAAGCATGTTGAGCGGTACTTATGATATGTGTTTCTAACGAGTTCCTAAGATAAAGGTCAATCAGTCGCTCTAGTGTCTTCAGAAGAAAAGACGATAGGCTGATCGGCCTGAAATCTTTTGGTTTTGAGTGACTAGCCTTCCCTGCCTTTGGTATACAAATCACCCTAACCTCTCTCCATCCACCTGGAATGAAAATGAAAATCGGTCATAGTAATAAAAAAAATTGTAAATACATTGAAGATAGAGGAAAATCAGAGGATTACAAAACAGCTTTTTTAAAATATTTTTAAGTTTTCAGTTTCACCAAAAATCCATAAATGTACTGTTGCGGACGCTACAGTTTTTACTTCAATGTTTTTTATTAGGAAAAAATTCATATTTCATACTATTTTTTTAAGGATTCGTTAATCTGTGGAAACAATGGTTTTATTTGTTCCCGAATTTTATCTACTTCCTTTTCATGTTCGCGGTTAAGAATACGATTTTTTTGGCACAATTTAATATTCTACAAAACGGCATATATTTATTTAAAGTTTTACACTTCTTTACATAAATTTTATTTTTACATCTTATTTTCGTCCCGAGAATGCTGCGGCTAGCTCTTAGAGTGTCCCAAAAATTCAAAAAATTTGTTTTCAAAAGCATCAAATTTGCCCCACTCTGCGTTTTTTTAACACCTTATATTTTAAATTTATTCTGTGGATATAGACATTGTTATTCCTTAATGAATAAGACAGATATGTGTACATAAATTTTGTGTTTAATAGATATAATTTTGCAAAAAAATATATACTGTGACGGACGCTACACACTTTCCTTTACATATTTTTCTGTAAAATGCTATATTAACATCTATATATTTTTGTCTAATGTAAAGCATACTATACTATATACGAACCAAGTTCAATTGGAGAAAAAAGAAAAATTGCACTAGTCAAAAATAAAAAAAACCTTTATTTCTGTGACGGACGCTACACACAATGAGCTCTTTTTGACTTGTCGTTATTTATAGCACTCCAACTACTTTTGATGGGGTCGTTAACATCTAATTGTATAAAATTAAGCAGACTTTGAGCCCCTACTGAAACTTGATACCTGAATGGATGTTTTTGCGATTTTTATGAAATTTTAAAAAACCTATTAATTAAAAAAAATTATAAAAATATGTACTTAAAATTTTTTTTTGTACTTTTTGTACACCACCCACTCCATTTTTCGATCCATTGATCCATCCGTATAGATCTTCAGGGTCCCTTCCCTGGAATCGATTTGATATCTCTGGATCCACAGAGAAGCAGTAATCGAAGAGTGGTGTGGAAATGTAGTAATCAATGTTATAAGGGAAGTTAATAAGTTTATCCAAAATGGTGGAGTGGTCTGTAGTTGAAGTGGACCGGTTGGGCCATCAGCCCAACCGGAAGTCAGTTAAACATAGCGCAGGCGTAGTCCTAAAGAATTAACAAGTGAGTGGAGTGCTGTTTCTACAGATTTACTTTTGTTATAGGCATGCTGTGATTTGAAGAGAAGACGCCGGTTAATTGATGAATGAATGTAGACATCAATAATGCGTTCCAGTCTTTTAAGAACGGAACTGAGACAAATTGATCTCAAGCCCTTCGGTTTTTTGTGGCTAGCTTTACCAGCTTTAGGGATAAAGACTACCTCACATCTGGTCCATGATTCAGGTATATAAATAGTCTAAGACAACTCATAAATATCAGAATAAGCTAGGGAGTGATAAGGTCAGCATAACGTTGCAAGTCTGCTGGAATAATGCCATGCGGACCCGCATATTTATACGGTTTAAAACTGTCTAGACCCCACTTAACCTTTTCTCTATTAATGAGGATGGGTGTGGATTCAAACACTGTCAGATTACTGAACTCTAGCTCATTGTTAAAAGCTTTACATCTAGGGAAGTGAGTGCCCATTAGGACCTCAAGAGTTTTGAAAACACTGGTGGTCCGGTAGCCACAAGTTTTTTGAATGAAACCAGTGACAGAGGGGAAGGTATTCAGGATTTTGCGAAGCCTACTGGTCTCAGAAGATCCTTCCACGCCGCTGCAGAAGTTTTTCCAATACTGCTTTTTCGCATACCAGACGACATTTTTGAATATGTTTACTGGAGCTTTATAGGGGACCTAGATAGAAGGTCCCTTAACTAGGGGACATAGCTTCGCGATGTCTGGTGATCACCAGGGAGGCTTGCATTTACCCTTCCTAGTGATTGATTTGCAAGCTTGAAGTGTAGCTTGATAAAAAGCATTGGTTAGTGTGTTCAATATCATCGCATGAATTGATATGCGGTACTGATGGTAAGAGGCGACAATAGGGGGGTCCTTATGAGTGTCCCAGTTTGTCCTTTTCCTGTTTAAGAAGGGGATAGGTTTATCCTTACTGAGCTGAATTTTAAATTCAAGATACCGATGATCGAAGTATTAGCAGTCATTTGACACTTTCCAATTTCTAATTAAGAATACCTAGCGCTTACCAAAGTAATATCGAGAACGTCTTGTCTGTTGCTAACTACAAACGTTGGTTCTGACCCTGTATTGATACCATCAAAACTGTTGCAAAGAAGAAAATCAAAAATAGACTCAACTCTTTCATTTATATTAGAGCTACCTCATATTGAATGCATTGCCATCAGCTCCGATTATGAGCGGCAGATTTCTACTGAAGATTAATCTGTGTAATCTTCATCATCCTCAAAGCGGGATATAACGGCGACGTTGAAGTCATCCTGATCCTCGTCATCATGATTGGTGTTCAGAAGGGCTTCCTCGTCAACTTCCGAGTCCATATCATCATCGACATTACCCAGAGAGCCAAGGCTCAATTGGGCTTTATTGTGAGTAGATGCCTTCCAGTGCATCCGTCCTTACTAATAGGATCCGACGCACTGTCGTCCTGCTTTTCGGTAGACATGCATGATGATTTTCTGGAAGCTGTAGAGAATCTTCCCACGCATCTGCCGAAGTGGTTCCAGGGATTCCTGAGTCAGGACCACAGAGAAGAGCACGTCAATACCCAGAGAGCCAAGGCTCAACTGGGATGTCTTGTGAATAGATGCCTTCCAGAGCATCCATCCTTACTAATAGGATCCGACGCACTGTCGAACTGCTTTTCGGGACCCTTGTCGTCACCTCGGTAGACATGCATGATGATTTTCTCGAAGCTCGATTATCTTAGACGTGGATAAAGCACACCAAACATTTTATAACGTATCTTTGTAAAGTTTAGAGGTATATCCATTGAACTTAAGAAAATCGAAATTCTAATAGAGTTTGGCTGGAAAAAGCAGGATCGAAGCAGGCTGAGCTATTCATCCTGTTTTAAAATATTTTTAAATTCATTCAAATGCCAAAAACTTGTTTCTCACTTTTATAAATAATAGTTTAAATTTTGAGTTTTAAAAATTATTCGGTAACTCATTAAAAAGTTTACAAACACATTTGAAAAGTTAGTTTTTTTTAAATAATTTTTTCCCCTTCCTCGTATTCGTTAAATTCAAAACTTAGGATAATAGATGGGTAGTGCAAATTATGTGACTTATTCTATTAAATAATTATTTTCATTATAAGGCGATTTCTTGTATACCAAATTTAAAATTAAGTACATTTTGTATACGATTTTAAATGTAAGAGATTTAAAAACTTTAATAAAATAGATTTTTTTCCCCAAAATTCTTAGATCTTCGAAAACTAATCAAATATGAAGAGCGTATGGGAGTTAATAATCAACAAAATGATTATTTCGAAAGTCTATTCCGAAGAACAACAGCCAGTTATAGAGCCAAAACTGATCAAGAAAATAATCACAGAAGTTCCCACAAAAAAACTTCCCTTGACACCTATAAACCATCAGGAAGTAAACCCAGAGTTGAAAATCGAAAAATACTTGGGGAAAGAAATCGTGAAGGAGTATCAACTTCTTCTCATGATATATTAGATGATACACCCAAAAGAAAATCTGTTGGCAGAAATAAACCATCAGGAAGTAAATCAAGCGTTGAAACCCGAAAAATACTCCGGGAAAGAAATTTTGGAGAAATATCAACTTCTACTTTTGATTCTTTAGATGATACACTTAAAGAAACCTCCCTTTGGTGCAAAACATCCAAGAATAAACAGAACACTGAAAATCGAAATAATAGAGGAACATTGAATTCTACTCACGATTTATTAGATAGTACCCACAATTCGTCAAATCAAGCAAGGTCAACTTCCAACAATGGTCAAACTAAAAATAAATTCAAGGAAGCCAAAACCAATACAGATTCAATTCGAAATCTTATTGAACAAACATTGACTCAAATATTGCACGAAAAATATTCTCAAGAATTTAAGGAAAATCCTTACAATGAAAATCAAGACCGAGAGAAAACTCCACTTAAAGCTGTTGTTGAAGATGTTCTTAAAGAAAAGCTTAGGGACTTACGTCGACCATCAAGTGAAAGATTGAATACTTCTGAGTCGGGTTCTTTAAGATTTATTATAGAAGATATTGTAACACACATATTACAGAAAAAACTTGTGGGCCACGACAAAGAATCTCCGAAATCTAAAGACCTCAATAAGGATATACAAAACATAAGTCAGGAACTGCAACAAAAGTTAAGTACTGGGGTAGACAAAGAATCTTCGAAATCTCCGAAATCCCCCAAAATGGGTATACAAAATTTAAATAGAGGATTACAGAATGATATGCCGCCACGTGAACCGGTTATTCATTATGAACCACAAAAAACACTGGATTCTCAAGAGTTAGTTGATGAATTATTGGGCGTCAAAAAAGCGAATAATAAGGTTTCCAATAAAAATACTTCAAAATCAAAATATAATAACAATTCTGTATCATCTGGTGCTATAAAACGTCTACAAAGATCACCTAGAAAAAAACCAGAGTGGCAAGATCCTAGACCTGAAGATAAGGCATTAGATAAACCTTTAAGGCCTTTGAGGTCTCGTAGCCCTGCCGCAATTTCCACGGCAAGAACTGCCCGCAGTAAAGCTTCTAGTGTTTTAAGTATGTATATTAATACCTTTTACCTTTTTTGTACCTAATTCACTTCTTTTTTTTTAATTTATAGTACCACGCTCCGTTTCCCAGGGACGAACTCATAAACCCCATACCGATCCAGTGGCTTTGTATCAGTATTATAAAAATGAATGGGAACATTTTCGCAAGCAAATACCCGGGGAATCTCCACACAACAGTTTGCGTTGGCAAGTAAGACACCGTTTTTTGGATCCAGAATAAAGCCTTCCGATTTTTTTAAACGCATTTACTTCATTTTTTGAATACAGTGAATATTTTTTATTATAATTTTGACAAATATTGAATAAAAAACTTAATCCAGGCTTAACTTTAAACGTGAAGTTTTTTAAATATTTATATAAGGTGGGCAAATTTAAGGTCAGAAACTAAATGGCAGTCAAATAATGTAATGTTAAGAATTGAGCTTTCATTGTTTGACATTTATTAAGTAAAAACTTGAAAAATTTTAACCATGGAAAGTTATACTTTGAGCAAAGAATTTCATTTCCGACACAGTTGGTTCTACGTACCAGAATGACCTGAGGTACCTCGGTCAAGGGCTGTCAACTCAGCAACAGTGCTACTCCCCATTCTTTTGGTGCGTGCCGGAGTTAAAACAAATCCCGGACCATGATCTGTACAGTGTGCCTGAACCGATTGCACAATATGCAACGCTTGTCACCTCAGGAACTGTTTAGGACTTCAGCATGGCAGGGAGTGATCGGAAAGTTTCGTTGCGCTGTGCTGCCAACAAAACTGAAACTCAGAGTCTTCTTTGACATCATCATCTTCGTCGTCAGATTACGCAACTCAACCACAGTCCGTCCAGCAATCGTAATAACCATGGCAACAAAATCCATCACCGCTAATACCATCGATTGCAGTCTGAGTTCCTGGGGTAATATCAATTCTGCAGTTCAACTCCAAGTCAAAATATCTTGGGTAACGTGATTTATGCAGCAACACTACAGCGGTTCAGAGGAAGACACTTTACAACAACACCAGTATTCAATGTTGTAACGGCTACAACGTTCTCCGAAAAGACTGCACTAGAAGTCACGGGGGAGGCATCGCACTTATTCACAACTCAGTGCAGCATAGAGTTCTATCTCCTGATCTAGACAATAGAGACCAATACCTTGGTATTGCTGTCAGATCAGGGTACACGGAGTTAAAACTCTATAATGTCTACATTCCGCCAGTTGTCCAACTGGTTACCGTCCCGATATTATAACCCTTTTAGAAGGAGAAACACGGCTGGTTCTGTGGGACTTTAACCATGATCTTTGGCACTCATTTCTTGGGGAAGACCAAAGAGGTGCGCCGTTAGCGGAACATATTGACGAGTCCACCTTCTGCACTTTAAATGACGATGCCGGATGGGTAATTGAGCCAGTTCTCCCGACATAACAATAGCAGTTCTGGTCTGATTAACTGCGTAGACTGGAGCAACCAAACGATTTTATCGTCTCTGAACGCCGAAAGTCGAAAAGGGGTATTCGCAAACTGCATGATCTCCCAGTCTCGGACCCACCACAACTGCTTCCACAATTTCCTCACTGAACGTAACCTGAAGATACAACTAACTAAATCCTCACCGACCCTATTTATCACCTGGAAGAAGCAAGCCTATAATTTGACATCGATAGTGTACTAATTTCGAACATGAACCACCCGATAATCCTGATCGACTCTACATAGGTCCTTAAAGCATTATCCGGCAGTTTTTGGGGAATGGACAAAAAAACCTTGTTGTCTACCTATAAAGCGATTGGTCGGTCAGTGGTAAATTAGCTGCTCCTGTGTAGTGTAAAATGCAGCCCTAAGACTACCTACAAATTACCTCACCACATCATCACAACATAAGGAAACAAAGATCCTTTCAGTAAATGAACACAACATTATGCTATCTCACGGTTCATTTTGAAATGTTATCGGTGAAATCATCCAAACTCTAACATCACACAGTTGGCATCTTCCCTAAGGCATGTAAGGAAAGATCTTCGAGTGTATGAGGATAGCATACGAAGATATACATATATTTGAACCTTTGGAACACACCTCGTTTATGGCAGCATTAAACAACTCCAACTCCACTATTTCAGGTTATCGCATGAATGTAATTAAGAAGAAACGAGCTTTCCGCGGAAAACAAGAGTCGTTTTGTCTCAACTGAAATCGGGATGGAGCAACAGAGTAAAGATATTTTGGTCCCGCATAGACAGTGCCGTCTCTAAAGTATGCCTAGCTTTTGGTCAGGGTTCTTGTTTGCGTGGAAATATAAATTAATCAAAAATAAAACACAATTAGGATTATGGTTTTAAAAGATATATACAGGTATGTGATGAACATTTTTCGTTTTCAAATCGATCGATTTCAGACATATTTTTTAGCTAATTTTCGGTTATTTCCCCCAAAAAAATGAAAATTTTGGCTTTAATCCTTTTGACTGATATTTTATCTTTCATTTGGTTTGAATTTTTTGAGAAAATAACCGAAAATTATCTCAAAAAAATATCTGAAATCGATCGATTTGAAAACGATCATTTTCCATCACATACCTGATAATCTTCAATTTTTATTTACCTTTGATATAATATTTGAAATATAAAAGGCTTTATATTTTGTGCGGCTGCGAGATGTGGCGGTAATGGCGGTCACTCAACAAGTAATTAAAAAATAGTTGAAGACAACTATAACTAATAAAAAACCGTTAGATTACTCGTTAGAACTTAAGTCTTCCCATCAAAACACCCAAAGGTGTTAAAAGAGGGTAGTACATTTAAGCCCTAAGGAGTAAATACACCTAACGAAACAAATAAATGTAAATTATTAAATTGGACTTAAACAGTTCTTATGAAACATTTTCAACTACAACGCCACATTTTCAACTGTACCGCCAACCGTACTTCACTTAGTCCTGAGGATTTATGGACTTATTCAGTAGATGTAGCACAATTTCTTGGCCTTGATCTCCTAACAGATCCTTCTTAAGTAAAAAGAAAATCCAAATTATAAAATTGTAAAGGTAAGAGCTGTTACAACAACAACTACAACATAAGGGGCTGTTCACATATCACGTAACGCTCTTAGGGGGGAGGGGTTATAACTTGTTACGGTAGAGGTATCCTGTATGCGTATTTTTATTAAAATGTATTACACAGGGGGGTTAAAAATCTGCGAAAATAGCGTTATATAAAATGCGAACAGCCCCTAAGCAATAATTGACCATAAACTCTTTCGATTTTGTACTATACTTTTTGAACACAATTGGTGAAGGGTATTTGAGATTTGGAATAGCCGAATATACATAGCACCCTTACTTGTTTTATACTAAAACTTTATTAGGTGTAAATAAAAAAGAAAAAATTACAAAATATAAAATTGATTTTTCAAGTTAAAAATTGGGAGCTTGATTTTGATTTTAGACCAATAGTTTCTTGGGAAAATTTTAGAATTCGTGGAAGCTTGCGATTTTGACCACCACTTGGTCACTTATAAATTTAACTCACTCTAATGTACATCTTGTTTCTCATTTTTCAAAAAAATAACGGTCAACTGATATGCTATTAAAATATATAGTTGGCAACGCCAGCAGGTACTATTGTGTTGCCAAATACATAAAGCCGGCGAAAGTAAATAAAGTTGCCAAACTCAAAAATTGTATTACCATATAATTATACACATCTCCCAAGTCTGGCATCACATTGAACAATTAAATTCGTTTTATCATCACAATCTGAGTAAAAAAGTGACGATAGAACTTTATTGTACCTCTATTGAAGTCAAAGTTTTACAAAACGACATCGATAAAACGTTTTGTTGGTGGTATTTATAAAATATCACAACGTCAACTATTCATTAATTCACTCCAACGCTCTTCGCAAAGGATAATAAATAATACAATGGTGGTACATCACAACGTTAAGGGTTACGATGAGTTTACAAAATTGGTCGAACAGTTGGAAGGTTCTGGTGAACGCATCATACATGTCTTGTTTTCTGGCGGTAAAAATGAAAATGGTGAAAGTTGGTGTCCCTATTGTGTAAAAGGTAAATTGTGTTCTGGGAAATGATTTGATGTCAATTACATGTGACTTATTCTCATTACAGCTGAGCCGGTGATTCATGATGCTTTGGAAAAGGCTCCAGAAAAATCACATTTCGTTCATGTAGATGTGGGAGAACGTTCATAGTAAGTACAGTAGTACGCACATAATCTAAATCTAATCTTATTTCTAGACAGTTTATAGTGGTTGTAAATTATTTTAAGATAAAGAAAATATAACAAAATTTTGAATTATACAATGCATTTCTTTGTTCTTTCTTTATAGCTGGAAGGACTTAAATTGTCCCTTCCGCAAGGATCCCAACACAAATTTGGTATTCTTGCCCACGTTGTTGCGCTGGAAGTCACCTCAGCGTTTGGATGGTGAACGTTGCTCCAATAAGGATTTGGTCGAAATGATGTTTGAAGATGAGGATTAAATGGTCTTTCCATTTGCAAACAAATGTAAAACTAATTTATAATTATATTTTTTTTAATTTGAGTTTATTCTTAATTAAAAATTATTTGCTATTTATACAACTATTTCTAGCAACTATTGGAATTATAAACACTTAATACTAAACACCGAAAAGCAATCATATTTTTAAGCTCAATAATTACATTTATACTTTTTAATTTCCACCATCACCACATGAATATTGGTCAGCTGAGCTCGAGCATTAGGTGTTAAAAGTTTATGGAATCTATGATAATACTGCACCAAACTAGCCAAAGCCAATTGCAATAATTGGGAACCTGTCAGGAGCGAAGGGAATGAAAGCAAAACTTCACGATTTAATTCCTCCAAAGACTTTTTCCAGTTGGCAGAAAAACTGGCCACCAAGGCTAAACTTCTACGCTCTTGTTTGCGTAATTCTTCCAATTGCTCCTTTTCATAGTAGGGCTCACATTCCTTGACAAATTGTATTATACCACCAAAATGAGGAGCTAAAATTTCGTCCACATATTCAGCACTACGTGCATTAAGTTGTTCCCGAAAAGCTTCAGCCTCTTTGGAATTGTCACGGGTATGCTCCATTAGTACACCCAAAACCAAATCGTAATTGTTTATTAAATAGATAAGTTGTTCCTTGCGTGTAGGGAATATTGCGGCCATGCGTAAGATAAAGCATTCAACTTCATTTTGCAATTCCAAAAGCAGGCGACTTACTAATTCATTGGGGAAATGTTCAGAAATGCCAACAATGGCAGCAGAAAATTCAGCATAACGACGTGTTATCTGGAAATTAGTAAATTATACAAAAAAAACTCATAACTGGTTAAAAAGTTTAAACTTACATAATGTGGTCCCAATTCCTTGTTAAATTTTGTAGGATCACAATCTCTTATACTTTGTATATTGAGACGAAATACATGCTCGAAACGTGGCCAAAATACTGACTGTAAGGAATCCCAATATCTGGAAATAAATGTTATCAAATCAATATTCAAAAACTATTTTGAAATGAACTTACTTATCCAAGGCTGGCACACATCTTTTGTGACACATCAATTGGTAGCGAAATATTAGTTGGATACATAAAAACATGGCTATGGTGTCGTAGCAATCCTGTATATTAGTTTCCAGATTTTTCTATTTGGCAACAAAAAAACCTTTAATAATTCTGTTAATGTTACATAAGATCAAGTAAACTTACAATCATTAGAGTTAAGGTTTTGCCTAAAATTTGATTGAATAGATCCTGGGCTTGGGCACCACGCACCATAAAGAATTCTGTTACAAATAGGTACTCACGACAGGCATTATCCACTAGAGCATATTGTTCTGAACGGAACAGAGCTTCGAATGTATACTGGAAAAGAAGAATTCTTTTTAGTTTTGGGCAATGTCATTATTCTTAATATGTTATAGAGTCAAAATAATGAATTAAGCTAAACGACTAAGACCAAAGAACTGAAATTTTGATGGAATTTGATTTAGATGACGTCTTTTAAATGTACCTTGACGTCTCTTAAATATACTTGACAGTTTCGTCTACAGTCTAGTTGTGGTTTATGGTTACGCATTCGGGCATTTCAGGTGAAAATATGTTTTTATTTTGAAATATGTAATGAATTTTAAATACAAAACTTAGTTATTTTGGTAAATGTATAAAAATATAATGATAAATCAAACAATTGCTAATGCAATGTTTTTGATAGTTAAACATTGTTATGCAATGTCATGTTTAACTATCACAATTCATTATAGTTCCATTGTTATCAAATCATTTGTTGATTTTTTTTTGAGATAAAAATCTAATAATTATTGTCAACGACATAATTTAGATTAGAATGGGTACTATTATGTTTATTTAAATGGTCAATATAAAAACATAGCTTTATGATAAAGGCTCGAGTTTTACTTAGAAAGAACTTTCTACTCGGCCAAGCCCGACCATACGATGCACTTCACCACTAAGGTCAAAGGTGTTCTTTTTCCTGTATAAAGACAAATATTTGCTAAATTTTACCATCATACAATAATTTTCTCAAAACTTATATATTTCAGCTGTTTCCGTTATTATTTGGCCTTATATGAGAGCTAAACTTAAAATTTTCATTATCTTCAGATTTACGAGCGTTTTAGTGATTTTTGTCTTATTTAGTGCATTTGATAGAAGAGTTTGTATGGAAGGTATGGTCAAATATGGACCGATTTCAACGAAATTTGGTTGGAAATTTAATTGAAATTAATTTAAATTTCATAAAAAAGTATTTATATTTGTGGCCGATATATCAATTCCTATAGTGGCGAAGGGTATAAAAATGAAATAAGGTCCTAAAAACAAGCTCTCTGTCTACAACTACCAGGCTTATGGCCCAAATTTTGTATTTTAAAAGGTTAAAATTTTCGCTTTGAAATATTTAATGAAGAAAACTAAACAAATTTTTGGACATTTTATTGGGAACTACTTGAATATTTACAATTTGTATTTGTCGGGGTGTCTGTATCTAAAGATAGAAATTGTGCTATATTCTCTGCATGTGTTCACAAATTCTCAGGACGAAGTGAAGTAGGATTGACATGAGGGACTAAAATCTTTTAGTCTCTCATGTCAATCCTTCTTCACTTTGTTGATCGTTGATTTGTTGATCCATCCCGATCTTATTTGTTCCAAACAGGGTTTCTTTGTCCATTACGCAAGTACTGCCGATTAGTTCTTTACAGTTCATTTTATATTTCACATTTATGTATAAAATAATCGTCCGATCTAACCCAATTTCAATGGAGATGTCTTTAAAATTGACACCTCGGATCAATTTTTCTATGTGTTGTAACTGCTATATTATTCTTAACATCTCAGAAGTGGCATTCCTTGTTCGGAATCCTAGGATTTCCGAGTCGTTCCGTTACGAAGAACCGAATGCCGTGGGAACGTCGCTATCCACACAATGGGGAAAAAAGTTAATTATGTCAGTTTGAGGTTTTACACTTCCAAAAAACCAATACCTAAATGAAAAGTTTTTATGTATACCACAATGTTTGGAGTTTATAAGAGGTACAAGAACCTTGACTTCATACTAGTGAAATAAGGAAAAGGTCAAGGGTATTGATGTCCTTCAATATGTTGCGCTATTAATCAACATATTGGCATTTAGAAGTAGTGTGACTCCAATGACGAAGACAGGATAAATTCTGGACATTGAAAATAATCTGCACAAGAGTTCGCTTTGCGGACAACGCTCGAGGATCTTTGTTGGAAATGTTCCCGACAGATCATTTACTCCCTTTCTTATTATTATCAATAATATTTGTGGCAATAAGAAAAAAGAGCTTAAGTCTATTTTTTTGCTTAAGAGGAGAGCAATTTTAAATTTTAAAGTAATTTAGTCTTATTCTAATGAGCGAAATTAGTTCTATTCTAATGAGGGCAATTTGTCCTATTTAATGAGGACAATCAAGTTGTGAAAGTTTTGTTATTTGAAAAATTTAAGCTTTTAATGCGAATAAGAAAAATTGAATTGAAAAAAATTAAGCAAAAATCAATCTAGCTATAACTTTCTAAAAGATCGTAAAAAAAATTAAACTTTGCTCATGGGTACTTTTAAACTGCACTTAACTCAAATTTTGCTTAAGTCGACTTAAGCACTTTTTTCTTTTTGCCATAGATATTAACATGAAAGTACTTTTTTGAATCGTTTATTTATATTTTGGGTTATTAATCGCCATGTTTTTATTACGAATATATAACTCGAATGTCAATTCCATCTTGTATTACGGTTGCGAAACTTGGAAACGCACAAATGCCATCGATAAGCGCCTACAAATCTTTGCAGTTTTAAGGATATGCTTGCGGCATATCTTTAATATTGCCGAATCGCATAAGAAATAAAGACCTAGTAAGCGTTACAAACCAAATCCCTGCTTACATAGAGGTATGTCAACGGAAATGGCGCTGGATAGGCCACACATTTCGAAGGCCAAATACCAACATTGCTACTTAAGCGCTCCGTTGGAATCCACAAGGAAGCGGCCGTCGTGTTGGTGCACCTGCTAGGAGGTGGAGAAGGTCAATTGAAAAAGGATGGTTGAGACCCTACGCTCCACTGGGAGTCAAGGATAACAAAAGAATGTTTTTTCCAATTTGTTCTATTGTCATCTTAAATAAGTTGTCGGGAAATGACACCTACTGAACTCATTCTGGTATATACAAAGGCTGCTTATTCCACATGTTTCAAATATCAACTCAAACCCATAATACCCTTTGCACCTAAGGTGGTGAAATCTTTACTTACTTACCCTATTCTTCATTTGAGCATGAGGTACAATGATAGGAGCTTCCAGTTGTTGATTTAAAATCTCTCCTCTTTTGCCAATTGTAAAGATAGTACTTTTATTCTTTAAACTCGTAGTCTTGGCAAACAAGCCCTTTGAAACGTTATCCTCAATACCCATTAAATCATCCTTAGTGCAAGATTCTTCAAATTTTAAGTCGGACAAACGGGAGGAGTAGCTCTGAAACAATAACAAAAAATGTTAGCAAAACAAATAATTCTACTATAACATCCAGTAATTACCTTAAAATAGCTGTAGTAAATTTTGCTCATTGTATCTATATATTCATTGCATATCTCCTGGGCCACTTGCCTTTCATTGGACAATACAAATTCAAAAAAGAATTTATGCTTTAACATGGCATTTTGGGGTATTTGATAGTTGGTCATAGGTTTGCGAAACTTATAGATCTGCTCTAGCATGTATTGACGAATCTTGGACATGGCTTTTATTCTCAACTTTTGCAAAACATCTGCCACATCGACTGTTGATTTGGAATCCTTAAAGCTTAATTCCTTGACCAAGGATAATTTATGATTTAAAATATTCAATTGTTTCTCGAATTCTTTTTCGGTTACTGGTGTCTCCATAATAGACATAATCATTTCCTCTGACACGGCCATATCCTCTATGAACTGGGATAGCTGAGCTTTAACCGACTGCCTGTTGGTCAGCTGTACCGACATGGCCACAGATTTCTTCTGCAGTTGGGTAATTTCGGTGCTTATGTTGCTGAGAACACTCTGGAAACTCATCAACATGTTTTCCATGCGCTCCAACACATCGTCACATTCCCCGATCTGATTGTGTAAAACTGCTATGTTTTGAGATTCCTTGATGTAGTCTTCTATGGATTTGTTTTCCACTTCTTTAAATTCCTTTTCAATCTGGCGCGAGTACTGCCTTAAGTCTGTGGTATTCTTCAGGATTTCACGCACCTCTTCATTGTCCAGTTGCTCGGGGAGATTCGTTTCAGTTTGTGCCATAATTTTTGTTGCTTAATTGTTAATAAATATATAAAAAAAAAATATTTTTTTTCTTCACTATAAACAATTTGACTTTCTTATTGGAAAATGTTAGAGATGTGTCATTTTTGTTTTTAATTACAGGGTTGTATTTTGATGGATTTTTTCACAAAGAAATAAGCCGCTGGCGAACAATTTTTATTACTAAGAAACTTCTTTAAATTGAACTTTGTGTGCTGCAAGTGGAATTTTTCTTTTTCCGGACTTTTTACCCGGATTCTGGATATTCTCGCTTATAGAAAAACATTTAAAATCTACTTTACTTTTGTTTTTGATCAATAAAGAAGTATAAGATTGGCTAAGAGTTTTGGCGCCTAAATAAATGGGTTCTACTATTAGGATTTTGTACCTCCTGGGGAACAATACTAACTTAGTCATGTTTAGATTTATCTGGAGAATGTCTAATATTGATCTGAATAATGATCTGAAACACCCCCGCAACTGCTGTTATCATATCATCTGTCAAGGCCAAATAATTGTCTTCTTAATTAGCATCTTTAGGGACATTATCGACTTAATCACTTTTTGGTAATTTATCAACCAACTTATCTTTAGATATCATAAAAGAAATAGCTTTTAGTTTATACCTGGTAATTGTTCGGATCCAAATAAAACCAAAACCAAGTAAGGTTATAATTTTCTTTTTTCGTTCAAAACATTTTATTCTCAATTTTCTAAATAATTTAAATTTCGTTTAATTTAAATAATTAAATAAATAAATAAATTAATAAATACTAGTCTTCGATAAACTTAATAACTAAAATAAATAATTGGCAAAAGGGTTTTACAAGCTAACATAAACTCTAACTTAAAGGAAATTACGAACACTTCGATGGCAAGGTACACATTGTGGTTTTCGGACAGAATAGCAAGCTCTTAGAGCAGGTCATCTTATGACCTTTCATCTGACCCTCGGCATTTTTGTAGCAAACAAAATAATTATAAATTGAGGTTTGATCGGCGATTTTATCACCTTCCTTACAGTAGTATTTGCGTTTCTTGCCGCTGGAGGTGGAGACATGAGGTCTTGATGTGGTACTGAAAGTTTGGCTCATCGATGCCGCTTGTTGCATATAGGAGTTAAGCATATTTTGTTCGGAACTATCTGGGCCGCTAGTATGACTTAAAGAGTTCTGTCCATTATTGAGGGAGTTGGCTGGAGAATTGAATTGCTGTAGCATATTGGCTAGGTTTTGGGCTTTAATGAGTTGTTGTTGCTGCTGTTGTTGCAGCTGCTGACGACGCTTGGCCTCCTGTAGAGCCTTTAAAGTTTCCATTTGTATGCGTTTATTCTCAGAAACAGAGTAGTGAGGAGCTGCAGAATCAGGATTGCACAAGGCATAGGTTTTAGCATCACAGATACGAGCATCACCATTAAAGGCTGTGTAAGGAGGGCAGGAGTATGATAAGACCTTGCCATCCTTTTTACTGCACACATAATAACGTGTACAATCCGTAGTATTAGGTTGTCTCACCCCGGCTGCACATGTTATGACTTCGACATTGTTGAGGGACGAGGAAAGGCTTGCCGGATTATTGCCCACTAGAGGGAGTATAGAGTTTTGGAATACATCAAAGCTTATAAAATTTCCACCCATATTAACAAGTTGCGTACCTTCTCCATATGATGAGGTTATAGGTGAGCTAGAGGCTGTGTATTTCTTCTTTCCCGGCGAGTTGTAGGAATTTGAAGAGGCTAAGGAATTTAGGTTATTTGTAGGAGGTCTAGGCATGTAGTTATTATTCGAGCTAAAGACCGAGTTAAGAGCCAACTGGTCATCTGAATCTCCATAATTTGAAAACTGTGACTGTCCCATTTTTTTTATATTGCTGCTGAACACTGAATCAGAGTCTCCATAGTTGGGAAATGAAGAGTGCTGTGTTGTTTTCTTTCTATTGCCATAGGAATAGGTAATCAATTGGCTTTCATCCTCGTTGTTATCATCTGAATAGTTGTTGTCATCATTATCATTTTCCATGCTTTCGAAATTTTGTGCATTGGGATGCCCATGCACTTTTTGACTATCGATTTGGGGAAAGAGTAAATTTGGAGAACCATAGCCTCCTTCATTCTCTATGTTCTGTTGTGAGGGTTTATAAAATTGAAGGTTAGGTCTCTGGCTTTTTAGGGGCCTGGGAATACTGCCAAAATTGTCCACATTAGAAAAGACGTTATTCACATTGTGCTCACTTAAATGTTCACTGGGTGTAAAATATTGATTGAGTGCACTAGCAGTGGGCCGGTAATTATTAAGTCCCACAGAATTTTCATACGATCTTGGGGTAGTTGATATACTCCCATAGGAAGGCCTTTTGGTGGTTAAACCTGTATAGCCATTACTTTGAAAGTCCGAATTTGTCTCAGCAGAATATGGTAAAGCCATATCGGGTCTATCATCATGATGGGGTGGATATAGACCCAAGCTATGGCCATAGCTATCCAAGACCTCTTTGTCTCCCGAATTTGTATTAGACAAATGAACTGGTATAACATTGTTATGGATTATAGTAGTGGCAGGTTTATCATTGCCATAACCATTATTACTGCTCCCGCCATTAGATTGTGGCCTCTTTCCTGGTTTCTTATAGTTATTGTTCGGATTAAAATATGGATTATTTTCAAACTGGCCCAAAAAGCCTAGATTATTAGTATTTTGGGGTATATAATTGCTGGAAAAGGGACTATCAACATTCGGTGTCAGAAGAATAGGTTGCATTAGTTGGGAGGCGAAATAGGTGGGATTTGGTATTACCTTAGGCACGTTTTGTTGAGATATCATTTGTTTGGATAATTCCAAAACAGTTTTTAAAGTTTCCTCGGATATCTTGGGTGTATTATCAGAAGAGTAGTCAGGATGTTCCACAAAATGATGCTCCGAGGGTAGTCTAAATAGCACAGAACCCTCGGGACGATTAATAACAATTTGTGAATTGGAATAACCACTTCCCGCATGACCATTATCTTGATTTCCACTACCATAGCGATGGGGCAACATGCTCGACAATACTACCTTCGTTTCGGGACTTAATTTTGTACTAAATTCATGTTTGAAAGTAGAGCTTTTATTCACTTTTGCAGATGTTGCAAAGCTGCTGGCAGTTGTCGCTTCTTCACTAGGTTCCAAAGTGTCGAATTTATTTTTAATATTAAAATGTGCCAAAAAGGCATTCAGTTGATCAGGTCTCAGGGATTGATCCTCTTGAGGCTTAACCTCGGGGGCGTGATAAGTTTGTTTTAAGCCATCTATAAGTTGTGAAAGTCTTTGTAAATGGGCCGTTAATTTCGGATCTATATTCGTAGAGGGTTCACCCATTTCGGCCTTGGTTTTAATAGTTTGCAACATTTCTTCCAACTCTTCCTTCTTTTGCAGTTTATCTTGATCATCGTTCGCATTTTTATTCTTATTCAGCTTTTCTCCCGATTTTATTATAGGCACTTCCTCATCGTTATCTTCAGTTTCTCGATTTTGAGCTGGCATAAAACCATCCAACTCCACCATTTCACCTCCATTACCACTACCATCATATAACTGATCATCTGATTCCACACTTTTATCCTCACTACTCAAGCCCGCTCCTATGATTATCTCTACCTTTTCATCATCATATTTCGAATTCAAGCTACCGTCTTCATCTTCAGCATTTGAGACGATATAAATGTCAGAATCTTTGTTATTGGAAGGCTTTGACTGTTGTGGCTCTATTTTCTGCTTCAAGTCCGCATTAGATCTTTGTTCACCCATTAAACATTCCCAATCATCAGCTGGTAGCACACATACAGCAAGACTGTGTTCGTAAATGAGGCCTTCTTCACAGCGCGTTGGCACCCAGACATGTTTGTCGGCTGTTATTTCGGTACATTTAAAGTAGACATCGCAACGCGTCTTATGTGACTTCGTTCGCTCCGGACATGGTTTACCTGTATGACCGAAAGAGAAGGGAAAATATTTAAGTAGAATATATAGGTAAAGAGAATTAATTGCGGTTGTGTTTTTTTTATATAATTGAACCATTGCTTAGGCGATATCCCCTAGTTACGCTTTGAATTGTGATAGAATTAGGAAAATTATTTTACGTGAAGAGGGAGTACTGCTTGGGACATTCTATTTGCATTTTTTGACATCACAAAAGAGCAGAAAGACTTCAGCGGGAAGTTTATTCCACATATGGTTTCGCGATGACTGGCTAATCGATCACAAGTATATAAGTTTCTGAAGGCAACCAAATAATACGTATATTATTTCTTATTTTATAGTGTTTGAAAATGATGCCCGGGAACTCGTAGAAGAAAATATCCGAAACTTCAAAGTAAAGAAAAAGTAGAAGAAAATCTTTCAAGTTCAACTACGAAATTGGAGAATATGTCTTAAAGATCTAAGTGCCACGAATTTCGAAATATACTTGGCCTTTTCGAAAGTGTTCGACAATTATCCCTCGGGAACTCGTAGAAGAGGAAGTTCGAAACTTGAATGAAATGACCAAGTACAAGAAAATCTTTCAAAGATTGGAATACGAAATTGGAGAATATGCGCAAAAGATCGAACGACATGGAATTTTAAAATATGCTCGGCGTTTTCCAAAATGTTCGATAATGATTTTTTGGGAACTCGTAGAAGAGGTCGTCCGAAACTTCAATGGAAAGACCAAGTAGAAGAAAATCTCTCTAAGCTAGGCGTACGAAATCGGAGTGTTAGATAATGATCTATCGGAAACTTGTAGAAGAGGACGTCAAAATCTTCGATGGAAAGACCAAGTAGAAGAAAATCTTTCAAAGTTTGGACTACAAAATATGCCTAAAAGATCGAACCGAATGGAATTTAAAAATATGCTCGACATTTTCCAAAATGTTCGTTAATGATTCTTCGGGGACTCGTAGAACAGGGCGTCCTAAGCTTCAATGGAAAGACCAAGTAGAAAAAATCTCTTTAAGCTAGGCATACGAAATGGGAGTGTTCGAAAATGATCTATCGGAAACTTGTGCGAAACTTCGATGGAAAGACGAGTAAAGAAAATCTTTCAAAGTTTGGACTGCGAAATTTGAGAATAAGCGCTAAAGATCGAACCACATGGAATTTTAAAATATGCTCGGCCTTTTCCAAAGTGTTCGGTAATGATTCTTCGGGAACTCGTAGATAAGGGCGTCCTAAACCTCAATGGAAAGACCAAGTAGAAGAAAATCTATCTAAAATAGGCATACGAAATTGGAGTGTTTGAAATAGATCTATCGGAAACTTATAGAAGAGGATTGCGAAACTTCGATGGAAAGACCAAGTAGAAGAGAATCTTTCAAAGTTTGGACTACGAAATTAGAGAATATGCGCAAAAGATCGAACCACATTTAATTTTAAAATATGCTCGGCCTTTTCCAAAGTGTTCGGTAATGATTCTTCGGGAACTCGTAGATAAGGGCGTCTTAAACCTCAATGGAAAGACCAAGTAGAAGAAAATCTCTCTAAGCTAGGCATACGAAATTGGAATGTTCGAAAATAATCTATCGGAAACATGTAGAAGAGAAGCGCGAAACTTCGATTGAAAGTCCAAGCAGAAGAAAATCTTTCAAAGTTTGGACCACAAAATTGGAAAATATGCGCAATGATGATTCTCCCAAAATGCTAGATGATGATTCTTTGGGAACTCGTAGAATAGGGCATCCTTAACTTCAATGGAAAGATCAAGTAGAAGAAAATCTCTTGAAGCTAGGCATACGAAATTGGAGTGTTCGACAATGATATATCAGAAACTTGTAGAAGAGGAGTGCGAAACTTCGATAAAAAGACCAAGTAGAAGAAAATCTTTCAAAGTTTGGACTACGAAATTGGAGAATATGTCTTTTAGGCATATTCTCCAATTTCGAATCGAATGGAATTTAAAAATATGTTCGGCTTTTCCAAAGCGTTCGAAAATGATCAATCGAAAACTTGAAGAACAGAAGTGCGAAACATTGAAGGAAATACCAACTAGAAGAAAATCTTTTAAGGCTTGGCCTACGAAATAGAAGAATATGAGCAAAAGATCGAACCTCATGGAATTTTTAAATATCGGTCTTTGACCTTAACATGCTGTAATAAAGGCCAGTTAAGTAAGTACAAGTATTACTTCCAAAAAAACCAAACTAGTACTTAAATAGTTCCTTGATTTCATCAGAAGACAATCCAAATGACGAAGAGACGGCGAACAGGGATGGATACCTTAATGTCACTGATAAATACTAACGGCCTTTTCTGTAAACAATCGAGTATCTTTAAAATATTCCTTGAATTTTAGGTCGAATGTAAGTGGTACAGATAGTAAGCAGAACAGATGGAGCGAAGTTTGTCCATCCCGTTGTAAGAAACCGAGACACTTTAATAATGAAACTAAATGAATACGATTGAAAATTGCTATAATCTGCAAAAGTTTAGATAGGGTTGGAATTTTGACATCGAAGATCATTTAGGAATTTAGAAAAAGAGTAGGAGAAAAATAAAAAATGTGTCTTTGGAAGCTGTCAATAGAAGACTATCTCAGGTTCCGAAACGCGTTTTCACGTTTTTGTAAAAGTTCGTATTCGGGCAGCCATCTTGCGAAACGCTTTCTTATACCCATTTCAAAATCTACTTTGAAATCCTGATACGTACACCAGAGTAGTATTTCATTTTAGGTCGTATGTAAGTGGATCAAATGGAACAAAGTATGTCTAGCTCAGTTTAAAGAAACCGTGGAACTTATATTCTTCTTTCGTCACCCGAAATATCTATCCAACAGACTCAAGCCCAGAACATCTACATTCTCTAATTCCTTAAGATTTATGTCATCCATAATTAAAAATAAAGTTATAGATGTGTTAAAGCAAAGCAATGGTCCAGAAATGTATAAATACGATTAGAAAATCATTAAAAAATTTATAAAAAGAGCAGGAAATATAGTCAAAAATGTGTGTTTGGTAGCTGTTAGTATCAGACTATCTAGCGTTTTAAGAAGAATATGGACTCCATAAACCCACAGTTTTGACTGTTGTCTGGCCTCCGGTGTGTAGATCCGGAGGAAGATCCACGTTCTCACGTTTTCGTTAAGATTCGTCCATTTTGCGGTTGAACAAAGCCAAAACATTCATTAAACGCGAGCATCGGCAATCATCTTGCGGAAAGCTTTCTTATACCCATTTCAAAATATACTTTGAAACCCTGGCATGTACATAAGAGTTGTATTTCATTTTAGGTTGTATTCAAGTAGATCAGGTGGGGTGAAGTATGTCTAGCCCCGTTTAAAGAAACCGGGACACATGTATGCTTCTTCCGTCACCCGAATAAAACATATAAGAATTAAGAGATTGAATTCTGCATATCATTTAGGTTCTGTCCATTTCGCCCAATGTTAGGTTAGGAATTTTAACTTAGAGATCATTTAGGAATTTAGAACACGAGTAGGAGAAAAAAAAAACAAAAAAATGTGTGTTTGGAAGCTGTTTATATCAGACTATCTCGGGTTCTGAAATACGCTTCCATGTTTTTGTAAAAGGTCAAAATGTAGGGTATCATTAATGTTTTGTCCATTCCCTCCAATGTTGGCCTAAAATGGAATAAATACGACTGACAAATGCTATATTCTGCAGAAGATTAGATAGGTTTGAATTTTGACATAAAAGATCATTGAGGAATTTAGAAAAAGAGTGGGGAAAAAATCAAATATTTGTGTTTGGAAGGATGGATATACCCCGAGAAATTCAATGTTTTGACTGTTGTTTGGTCTCCAGTGTGTTCTGGGGGATCCACGAATCAAATCCCTCGTATAAGCTCGTTCATATTGCGTTTCAACAACGCCAAACCTTCCTGCTAAATCGATACTCGTTTGCGTTTGACGGTAATTGTGAGAAAATACTGCAACCATCTTTCGGAAAGCTTTCTTTTATCCAAAATTTTATATTGAGTCATGAGAGAAGCCATACGCTCTCACTTTCAATCTAATATCGGCTAACATCAAATTGTAAATGTTTTCAATTGCTTCGGTTATGTAGAACTCAATTGGGCGTTTACAACTTTCGGTATGTGCGGCTTAAGTTCTGCAAACCAATTCTTTGGAATGCCGGTGTGCCTTCCAGCCCAGGGTTGCGAAAAATCATTCTTAATATATTCGAATGCTACTACATTCATACTTTTTCATATCTTTTTTGTGATTTAACTAAAAGAAAGTACAAGTATTTATACTAATAAATATTTATATACACGAGGCTACAAAATAAACAAATTCATACATACGTAGTCGCTTCTAAAGTAAACAAAATTTTCACTAGTCATTTATTTAACTCAAATAAATTATTTAAATAAACAGAATCAATAAATAAAGCAATAAGTCGCCAGACATTTCAATGTTTTAAAGAAACGCATATGATTAATATAAATTATACTACTTACGAGTATGATCTATTTCGATAAAGGATTTTGTCCTAGGGATTGAATCTATACCAACTGTGGACACATAATACAATTTGAAAACGTTTGAAGGACATTTAAAAAAGTAATTAGTACTTTATGCAAAAGATACTCATTAGAGTTTTGTAGGCCACTCTTCAAAGTAATGCATCTACTAATAAGAAAACTAATGACCTTCACATTGGCCCAAAAGTTTTTAAAGATGTTGTCAAAGACAGCCTGGTAATGAGGGTCTTAGGAGAGACTTCAGCAGATTTAAGAAGTGTAATAATCATATTTCAACTCAGAGCTGATAGTTATATATTTTCGGTATCGAGTCTATGAAATCGAGAGAAATTCCAAACTAATGTTTTATCTATAGACGAGATTGGCTTGACAAGCCTGGAGAGCGTCTGGAAGAGGTAGATTAGATTAAGTAAGAGGACCTCACAGAAAACTGTAAGATAATGCGCAACACCACGGCTGTTGATCCATATTGCGTCCTCGAATAAGTAGCTTAATTTCCAGAAGTATTCCCTACAGTTAGCACATTTTTTAGTCTCCTTTATCAGTTCACATAAATCTTTGACAATTTGTTATATTTTATCATCTTTAGAGGATGCACGTTCCTTAAATCTTTTAGATTCTGAAAAAAGTAAGAAGAGATAAGAAAAACTTCTGGAAGAGTTTCTTATCCTATTATAATGCACTTGGGTGCATATGGAATCTCTTCATCAAGAGTTTTATGAGGAAGAGCTTCTCCCAGACACTGGTGAGAAAGAAGCATTATTGACACTCAAGTAAGACGCTTTTCATTTTCCAGAAACCTTGGATATGTGAATTAAACAAGTTTCTGAATATAGAAGATATTGAGCGTTAGAACGAACAGGTCACGAGTGCTCTTAAGGATTCTCTAAAAGCCTCATGACGCAGGGGTAAAGTCAGTGACTAGCAAAGAGCGCAATCGTAGACTCAGGCACTAAATAATCTTAAGCGATGCTGCAGAAAGTTCTTTGACATTCAAAAAGAAGTGTATTTGCATTTGATCCCAAATCTGTTACATTTATTTATTAATTGCTTACTCTACGAGAGCTTTACAGAACTGTTGATGTTATAAGGTTAACCTTAAGCAATACAAGAGTGCTCTAAGGAACGTTGACTACAAATCCAGGGTTAATTCAATGTTGAAGGGACCTTTGAATCTGTAAGACTAAGGAACAATTGCAGGTTATCTCAAGTCCTAAATGATCACTAGAGGTGCTTCTGACTACTCAATTTCCTGGAAACAGAGAATGTAAACATTCGAAAGAGCTGGTCAACAGTAAAAAATACATTTTAGATATGTGTTATGGTCCCCTAAGTACAAAAACACCAGAAATTCTAAATTTGTTTTAAATTTTTTGCTAAAATTGGTTAAATACGTTTAATTTTTTGGGATACCTCTCATAGGCCTTATTGCGGAGGGAGGGTGGCGCCGTTGGAATTATCGATTGTGCGGATTTGTCAGTCACGAAGTAGGATAGTGGTATCTCTTTATACTTCGAAGTGCAACTATGAAATTTTGCATACTTGTTTAGTTTTTTATAAATCCGTCGTATTTGCCTTGGACCCCTATTTTTTCACCTATTTTTTTTCTAAAGTCCAAACCGAATTTAATGAAATTCAACACACGTCTATTAATTTATAAAAAAAATAGGTCACTCATTTTGGATGAAATTCTTTGACTCCTTGAGGTACCTGTCTTGGATCCCTAATTTTAATTATTTTTCTTCTTAATGTACAATCCGCAAATCTCTATACAATTTGATGAAATTAGGCATACGTCTATTAGTTGATCAAAAAAAGGTTTACTAATTCTGGTTGAAATCAGTTGACTCCTTGGGTACCTGCCTTGGACCCCATTATTTTCAATGTATAAGTAGAAATTCTCAACAGAATTTGAAAAAATTCAGCATACGTCTTTTAATTGATCCAAGAAAGATTTATACTAATTTTGGTTGAGATCTCTTCACTGTTTAAGGTACCTGCTTGGACCCCCATTTTTTACGTATTTTTGTTCTCAATGTATAAGCAGGAATTCTCAAAAAAAAAAAAAAATGATGAAATTCGATACACGTCAATAAGTTTATCCAACAAAGAGCTCTACTAATTTTGGTTGAAATCCGTCCACTCCTCGGGGTACCTGCTTTGGATCCCCATTTTTCAACTTAGTTTTTGTCCAAATGAAATCAAAAACACTGAATTTTGTAGAGCTTTTTTGATTTCCTGATATCTCCTCAACTAAACAAGAGACTAAAACCAAGGTTCTGTATCTTAATTAAATCCACATCAAGATTAAAGCTTAAAGAGATTAAAGAGTTTGATAAAAAATGTAGTCACTTTTCGTTTTCGAACATTAAGCCCATTTTAATACCCTTTTTAACACCTAATATAACTTTTTCTTGAAAACAATTTTTGATTCCTTATATCAAGACTCTTATCTATAGAGCTGCTTTACATTTTTTAAAAGCGGTGTTCAAAAATGGCTTTTTTGCAGCAGAAATACCATAGTGCGACGGTGAAAGTTATCATCGCATCATTATGGAATTCTTTTTGCCAAAACTGCGAGCTCATCCATCATACTCTTCACATACGTTGTTTCAACAGGATGGGGCAACTGCACATATAGTCAGAGCTTTGATAAATTTGCTTCGGAAAAATTTTCCCAAAAATTAATCAGACGCTTTGGGGACATCCCACCGAGGTCGCCCGATCTAACTCTCATAGATTTTTAATGGGCATACCTTAAAGACTTAATGACAATCCTCAATCTTTTGTGGCTTTAAGGAATATTCGTAGAGAAATCAGCTCAATTGAACCAAGTTTATTGCAGCGTGTGGTGCAGCAAAGAGGCTCCGTCTCGAACAGAGGTTCAACTCGACGAAAGACATTTGGATGACATAAGCACTTATAACTTTTTACGTAGTAAAGCTTTGCTTTCTAAAATATTAATTTTTTTTTTAGAAAACTTTAAATCCAGAAAATAGGTTTATATGTAGATCAGATATTATTAAAAATTCGGTGCAGTATGAGACAAAAATTGAAAATTTTAATTTTTGAAGTCGAATATCTTTAATACCGTAAGAGGTATGATATGCCTGTCGAGATGGTTTTTGTAGATCTTGACCTAAGTATTTGTTATATAGTATATTCTTCAAATCGGTTGTAATATGACAATTATATACAGTGTTAAGTGAATTATGAGTCTAAAGTGTCGATTATTGCGGCCCCAGTAAAAGCTATGCCTTCTAGGCTCAAAACACTACAACAATTCTGCTATATGCACTTAAAATTATTTTAAAATCCGCCCAAGGGTTTAGAAGTTGCGGACTTGTGATGTTAAGTTTTTGCTATTTGCAATTTTTTTTTAAGAATTTAAAAAAATAAACTTTTTCCAATTTTGCTCAAAAAAAAATATTTTTTTAACATTGCGATGTTAATAACTCCAAAACCGTTGATCACGCAGAAATATTGTGTTAGCCCGTCTTAAGGGCAATTTTGTTTTTAATCCATTGATGTATTTTTTAATAAAATTGGACTAAGAGTTTTAATGGTGTTGTAAATGAACTCGGACAACCTCTTCAAAAATCACAATTTCAAAAAAAAAAAAAAAATTGAAAAATTTTAAATATCTGTTTTTTTTTTAAATATTTTAGATATCTTTTTTTTTTTTGTACTGCATTGTTTTTTTACTGTTGACTAGTGTTATTAAACAAATATCCGTTACTTTTTAAAAAAATCCTTAGAAGTAGGCAAATTTGTTTGATACCAAAATTTATGTTTTAAATTTTTTTCTTTTCGAAGAATTATTATGAAAACGCTTTTAAAATACTTTTTTATTTAATTTAACATATAATCCGTAAATATCGAAATATTTCATACATTTTCGATTCTTTTCATATTTCAATTCTTTATCATATTAATTTTTTAAGGTATTTTTTTTGATTTTTAACACATTTGATTTTTTTAACTCTCTCTTTTTTGTTAACAATTTTATTTTTTTGAATATATTTTGTTTAACTTTTATATTTAATTAAAATTGTATTCCTTTTTTTTAGTTTTTACCTTCCGAAAAGTAAAATAATCCAACTAATATCAGGGCTTTTAACCAATATTTTTTCATTTCGAAGAGATAATTCCGTTTTGTTATTTTCGTTTTCGTTTACGTTAACGTTAAATCCTCTGATTCCTTCAATTTTCTTTTATTAAATTTCAAATTAGCCGTTACATTGACAATACGTCGACCGTTACTTAGTTATAAACAATATCGAGTTTGCGAATGATCAAAATGCATAAGTTTTAAGAGCTTTTGTTAAAAGTTTTGTAATTAATTTCCTTCCGTCATTAATGTTGCGACTGCGCGCGATAAATGACTTCGATATATAAATTGTGGTCATTGTTAAAAGAAATTTTTGTTTTGAATCTCATAACGTCCAAATGGAAAAATAACAACAAAAATTTCAAAAGTGTTACACATTTTCAAGTTTATTTTTTTTTTGATGGAGTCTTCTTCGTTGGTTTTCATTCGTAGTTTTATAAATGAAAACTTTTAACCAAATCAGAGAAATGAGTTAAAATCGTGTTTTTTGATAAAAAAAAAAGAAAAAATCGAGCAAAGTGCTAAAAAGTTTTACTAGTGCATACACGCTCATTTACATACAGTTGCGAGTATTTAAAAGTTAATAATAATAGTATTAACATAGTGACAGACAGACATTTATACATACATACATACCTTAATACACTTGAAGAAAAACTGTTTAATCAGAGCATTTAATAGGTTCTAGGTAAGGCATCAACCAAAATTACAATCAAGATCAACAATTTCTTGTATGTGGTATGGTCCCCTAAGTACAAAAACATCGATTTATCCAATTTAATACATCAATGTTAGGTTAGGTTGAAAAGGTGATGAATGAAAGAGAAAGAAAGAGAAGAGTGAAGGGAGAAGTTTCTAGATAGTGTTAGAGATAGAGAAAGGGAGTCTTAGAGAAGAGAAATGTTGCCTAAAACGCTACCCTAGGGAAAGAGATCTGCCTATCTAAGCCACCTGAGTCCCAATATAAAACATACAATGTCAGTCAGTTCGCACTGCGGTATGTCGCCCAGTTCTTCATGGAATCTATTACCTGGAAATTTAAGTCTCTGGTTTTGGGCCATAGGACAATGTCAGAGGATGTGCTCGAACGTTTCGGACGAATCCGCGTCAGAGCATAGTCTGCAGATGTACTGAATTGCTCCATCCCATCTAAAGGGTGTCCCAACTAGAACGCAATTTTTAAATTTTAAATAAAACACAGATATTAAAAAAAAAAATCGTGAAACATTATTATATCGTAAAGTAGACAGAATAAGGTTATGTATGGAACAAGATATGGTGCAGATAGCCGCCGCGGCTTTGCTGATACATAAGCGATCTTTTACTGAATTTTTCAATGACCTTTTTGCATAAATGCTGCCGTATTTCATTAATGCAGCGTCCAATTTCCCTAAAGAAAAAAATCTAAAGGTGTTAAATCGCACGATCTATGCGGCCAATTCTGGTCTCCAAAACGCGAAATAACACGACCGGGAAATGACTGATGTAGCAATTAAATTGTTTCTCGGGCTGTATGACATAGGGCGCCGTCTTGTTGAAACCACATGCCCTCCACATTTATTTTTTCAATTGTAGGCAAGAAACAACTGGTTATCATTTCACGGTACCGAACCTCATTGACTGTTTGCGCTTGACCTGCCTCATTTTTATAAAAAAAGCTCCAATGATTCCTCCAGCCCAAAAACAACACCACACAGTGACACGTTGAGGATGCATTTGCTTCTCGTAAATCACACGAGGATTTTTCTCACCCCAAGTGCGACAATTTTGCCTTTTGACGAAGCCATCAAGATGGAAATGATAAGCATTTTCATGTTGTCTCTCCAATACCCAATTAACGAACTCCCTTCGCATCCACACAGACTCTGGCGGACGTCTCGCTTGAGTCGGATTCGGAATTTGAGGTTGCTGTAATCTCAAATTCTGGCGATATAGTCGGGATCTTCTTCAGAATCTCGGGATACGCTGGTCGGAGAGACCCAAAAGGAACAGTCTGGCTCTACCGGCTCCAAGGCTATCACTCGATGCGCAGCAGAGGTCTCGCTAGATTCGGACGCGATGTTAAATTGACACAGACTTCGGGTAACGGTTCAGAGGGATCTCTTTTGAGATCTCTGGTAGCAGTGGTGAAGGAGTGCCAGGCTGAACTGGTTCCGGAAGCCCAGACAGATCAACCTGATTGCACCGACAGCACTGACACTACTCAGGTCTCTGAGGTTATCTTGCTTGACTCCGACACGGAGAGCTAAGTGGTGATGGAGAGTCAGGCTGATATTATCTCGGGTACCACTCCACCTCTCTTGTGACGGTTAACCAAGGCGAAGAGCGGCACAAGGAGTTTCTTGGCCTACCTTAAAAATATGCCCGACAAGGACCCTATGCTGCTCGATGCGAACGATAGGAAGCTCAAGAGGTAAAGCTGGTAGATCCGCAGCGTCCAGTAAAGGATCTCTGGCGAAACCAGCTTCTCCTCGCAAGAGAGCAAAGATGGTGCCTGCTATCGGCGCACCCAAGTATGGGTCTGCGATGGTTGGCAAGGCTTCTAAAAAGATCAAGAAGTCAGTCAGCCGGGATACAGTTCAGACTACTGCCTTAGATCACAATGTTCTAAGCTGTAGGATTAAAGATGGAAGCTGTGGAAGCTGATTGAAGCCCGACTGATAGACAGTATTGATCTTTTTAAGGGGCCGAAGGATGTCCTGTCATTCAAGTCTTAGGGGTGAAGGTCGTTAACTGCGATAATGCGAGGTCTTTTGACTTTCTAAAAACCGTGGTTAACGACTGCGCCGATCTCTGTTCGTCTGTCAAACTTGACGTAATTTTGGATTCGGAGCTCCCGGTTCGGCAGCTTGTGACAGCGTGGTTCCCACGTCCGGTAAGGAAGGTGGAAATCCTACTGGCAGCCCTCCAGAACCAAAACAATTTTCTTACATCTGGTTGGAAGTTTATATCTTCCCCAGCTGTGAGGGAAATAATGGGAGGAATATCAAGTTCACTGTGGACAGGATATCTCTCGACAAATTAATGTCGACAAGCTGTTGAAAGCTTTAAACTTCCTATGCTGAATGGTGTAGAGTTAAGACTGTCGTTTAAAGCCAAATTTCTAGGGATTATTTTGGACAGTAAGTCCAAATCCTTAATATATGGTATCCAAATCGCATAAGAAATGAAGATCTACTAAACAATACAAACCAAATCACTTCTTCTATAGAGGTATGTCAACGTAAATGGCGGTGGTAGGACACACACTTCGAAGGCCAAATACCAATATTGCTCGACAAGCGATTCGTTGGAATCCACAAGGAAGCGGCCGTCGTGCTGGTGCACCTACTAGAACGTGGAGAAGGTGAATTGATGCGGAGTTACAAACTATTCATGGAATGATGTATGTCTAAAATCTCGCAATAGAGTTCCATATAAAAGGATGGTTGAGGCCCTATGCACCACTGGGAGTCAAAGATAACATAAGAACGTAGCTAACCCGGTGACCCCACGTGGAGGTATGTGTCCACAGTTGAGCTTCTTCTTATAAAATTTAGTAGATATAGCTTTTAACTGGCCTTTGTTATATATTTTTTGGTTGCCGGAAGTGGTTTTTATATGAAAGCTATAGTCAAATATGGACCGATTCCTATAAAATTTGATATACAGAGCTCCTACAGTTTCTGGAGCGGATCGGGATATAGAAAATACAAGTTTTGACTCTCTAGCTCTTTCCGTTAAAGCTCTATGGCGCTTTTATCTGACGGACAGACGGACATAAACCCCTTTTCTTTTTGTATTTTTGTGTTTCCGTAAGTTTTTTATATGTGAGCTATGGTTCAAATGGTGGCCGATTGCAAAAAAAAATTTGGCACACTGGCTGGTATTCGCATAGCTATTACAGTTTATTATTTATTGGAATTTAAATGTATTTATGGTGGAATTTAGGCTGTTTCCGAAAGTGTTTTGTATGGGAGCTATGGTTAAATGTGAACCGATTTCGATGAAATTTTATATACTGCCTTCTATATACCAAATTTTATCATCATATCTGTTATAATTTGTCATTTATTAGCAAATAAGCAATTAGCCTAGGCGACTTTATACGGGAGCTATGGTCAAATGTGTACTGATTTTGCCCGATTTCAAGAAATGAAGAATATTTGTGCCAAATTGGACGGATAGACAGACAGGTGAAAATACAGACAGACAGACGGACATCGCTCAATCGTCTTATATTTTCATAAGGATTCAGAATATACATTAATTTTGTTTTTTGAGCCAATATTAAGGAAATTACAAATGAAATTACAATCATCCATTCTTTTTGATGGTGGGTATAAAAAGAGACATTTGACCTTAGTGGTGAAATGTATGTATCCGTTGACTACCTTTGACGGGTGTTAAACGTAGTTTCGAATGTGATACCACTAGGAGGTCAGCTTTCACAGTTCATTTTGAAGAATAGACCAAGATAAGTCTGAGCTTACCAAGACCTTTCAGAACCGTTTCATGGTATACAACATCCTCTACCTCATATACCCACCATGTAAAAATAGTAATAATATATTTTTATCACTTTTTTACAGTGTATCAAACATTTTAATTTTTAGTACAACGAATGTTATTGTCTAAATAATTAAAGAAGTTTAAAGTTTAGTGTGTTCGTAGGTCGGAAATTTATAACTGCGTCAGTTGTACTACAACCAGTGGTAACAAGATAATTTTGAATAAACAGCAAATAACACATGCCTTCTTTATAATGGCGCTACTCTAATAAATGAAACATACAAATATAGTATTTTAATAAACATTTCCGAAACTGCTGCTACCTTCTTCTCTATCTCAACTTATAACCGATGTTCTCGATAATTTGCTTGCATTTGAATAACGGGAACTGGTCTTTAATGCAGACCCATATCTCTCTCGGTTACGAGTATTCCGCAACTAGTTTTCTTTTCCTTTAACTTCATTATAATGATCTTTGATCATGATTAAGTTTTTTCTTACTAAATGTTTATAGATAATATTTTACGTTACTTTTTTCGGTAGCTTTTCGTCATAACTATTTTTATTGTTATTTTATTTAATTAACACTTTAAAATAAATTTTACAAACGCACAAAAAGTTAAAATTAAATAACCGACCGAGAGAATTTCACTTTTTTCCAACTGAATTTTTTTTTATCATCGTCACACACTTAAAGAACTTTATGGCCCGACATTTAGTTTTTAACATTTTCATATAATTTAATTATTATTTTAAAACCTTTAGTTGACAAAATTTAATTATTAATAATTTTCTTGTTAAAAGTTTATAACTACAATAATTTAATTACACACATGAATAGTTTTAACTAATTTAAGTTTTTCTTTTGAACTTGTTAAATGTTGAAGTTGCAGGGAAAGTGTTCAAACGATCGAGTTTTTAGACGATCATATTTGGGAGCCTTTAACATTTTTATGTAACGAAAATTAAAACTTTTGTTTTCTTAAATTAAGTTAATGTTAATTGAAATGAAATCGTGTTAAAACTACCGAAATCTTAAATATAAATGTCGTTAAATGCATAATTTTGTATTTTTCGTTTGGGTTTTCGGAAGCTTGTGTAAAAAAGGTAGTAGCACATGATGAATTTGGTGGGTATTATGAAATTTACCCAAGAAAAATTACATATAGATGTTAAATTTGAAACGCTTTATATTTAAAACAAATAGAAAATAATTGATCGAGGAGTTTTGAATTAAATAGTTAGCAGTTTGAACCTGTAAAACCTAGTGCATTTCGGAATACTGAATTTTTTTTTCGCGGACTGTGGCAAATATTTGATGTACAGTAGGGCGACAGGAAAATTTTTTTCTTTGATTTCAACGGAATATTGTGACACTAGGTCTAAAAGTTTAGATCTGAAAATGTAAGCCAAATCGGACAACGTTCTATGGGCGCGCATCGGGTTCAAAGCTTAAGAGCCTATTTGTATGGTGAAAAATTGGTTAGTTTTTTATTTTTGAGAAATTTCAAACAAAAATAAACAATTTTTCCAAAAAAATGATAATAAAATATTAATGAAAACTAACACAGCTTTATTTCAAATAGTCAAAAACAAAAATCCATGAAGTTTTGGAGTTATTCCATTTTTTCCCTGAAAATTCATGTCCTTGAAAACGCGCCTAAGGTTATGCACCAAAAATTGTATGTTGTAAATAAAGAAATTCCAAAGTTAGACATGATTTATCATTTAATGGCTTGTTACTAGTAAATAGTTCTGTTTTGTTTAAATATAATCAAGTTTACTTAGTTTTTTTCATGTTGGAAAATTGTACATTTTTCTCAGGTCGATTTCAAAAATTATTTTTTAATTTTTTGAAAATTTTGTTCAACAAATTTTCCAAATTTAGAATTTGTTAAAACAGACAAATAGGAGTATAAAACCCAAAAAAAGTTAGGTCAATATCTTGAACCGTTTCGCCATATCTGCGATTTCAATTTAAAGAATTTCGCGAAAATGTAAATTTTTGGGCCAAATTCGAGTTAATGCTCGTATTAAATTTTAATAAAAAAAAGTAATATTATTGCCTTAGTTTATGGAAATTATTTATTTTTGGTCTAAATTTCGAAAAAAAAAATAACCCATTTTTCCCATACAAATAGGCTCTTAAACTTTGGATACGATGCGCCCATAGAAGATTGTCCGATTTGGCTCAAATTTTCAGATCTAAACTTTTAGACCTAGTGTCATAATATTCCGTAGAAGAACATATGAAATCAAAGAACAAAAAAATTTGCTGTCACCCTAATACTACACATATGGTCTAAATCTAAGATAGGCAGCCTATGTTGCCAGGAGCCGAAGACTTTTTGTAATTTTCTTTAATAAACTCGTAAAAATGAGAAATATTTTTTCAATACAAAAATGTTGATAGAATTATTTTTTTAATACAAAAATTTTCGATAGAAACATATTTTTAATAGAAATATTTTTTAATAGAAAATAGAAAGATAGAAATATTTTTTTAATAGAAAAATTTTCGATGGAAATAGTTTTTCAACAGAAAAATTTTCAATAAAAATATTTTATGAATAAACAAAATTTCGAAAATAATATTTTTTTAATAGAAAAATGTTCGATAGAAATATTTTTTCAATAGAAAAATGTTCGATACAAATATTTTTTCAATAGAAATATTTTTTCAGTAGAAAAATTTTCGATAGAAACATTTTTTCAATACAAAAATTTTCAATCGAAATCTTTTTTCAATAGAAAAATTTTCGATAGAAATATTTTTTTAATTGAAAAATTTTCGATCGAAATATTTTTTCAATAGCAAAATTTTCGATAGAAAAATTTTTTTAAAAGAAGAATTTTCGATAGAAAAATTTTCGTTGTAAAATTTTTTCAATAGAAGAATTTTCGATAAAAATATTTTTTCAATAGCATTTTTTTCAATAGAAAAATTTTCGATTTTTTCAATGGAAAAATTTTTAATCGAAATATTTTTTCAATAAAAAAATTTTCGATAGAAATATTTTTTCAATAGAATTTTTTTTAATAGAAAAATTTTCTATAGAAATATTCTGTCAATAAAAAAATTTTCTAAGGAAATTTTTTCAATACAAAAATTTTTGATAGAAATATTTTTTCAATACAAAAATTTTCGATAGAAATATTTTTTCAATACAAAAATTTTCGGTAGAAATATTTTTTCAATACAAAAATTTTCGATAGAAATATTTTTTCAATACAAAAATTTTCGATAGAAACATTTTTTTAATAGAAAAATTTTCGATAGAAATATTTTTTCAATAGAAAAATTTTCGATAGAAATATTTTTACAATAGAAATATTTTTCAATACAAAAATTTTTTCAAAAGAAAAATTTTCGATAGAAATATTTTTTTAATAAAAATAAAAAAATCGATTGAAATATTTTTCAATACAAAAATTTCCGATAGAAATATTTTTCAATAGAAAATTTTTCGATAAAAATATTTTTTCAATAGAAAATTTTTCGATAGAAATATTTTTCAATACAAAAATTTTCGATAGAAATATAGAAACATGTTCGACAGAAATATTTTTTCAATAGAAAATTTTTCGATAGAAATATTTTTTCAATAGAAAAATTTTCGATAGAAATATTTTTTTTTTTAATAAAAAAATTTTCGATAGAAATATTTTTTCAATAAAAAAATTTTCGGTAGAAATATTTTTTTAATAGAAAAATTTTCGATAGAAATATTTTTTCAATAGAAAAATTTTCGATAGAAATATTTTTTCAATAGAAAAATTTTCGATAGAAATATTTTTTTAATAAAAAAAAAAAAAAAAATTCGATTGAAATATTTTTCAATACAAAAATTTCCGATAGAAAAATTATTTTTCAATAGAAATATTTTTTTAATAGAAAAATTTTTTATAGAAATATTTTTTCAATAAAAGAAATTTCGATAGAAATATTTTTTCAATAGAAAAATTTTCGATAGAAACTTTTTTTCAATTGAAAAATTTTCGATAGAAATATTTTTTTAATAGAAAAATTTTTTATAGAAACACTTTTTCAATTGAAACATTTTTGATAGAAATATTTTTTTAATAGAAAAATTTTCGATTGAATTTTTTTTTCAGTAGAAAAATTTTGAATACAAATATTTTTTCAATAGAAAAATTTTCGATCGAAATATTTTTTCAATAAAAAAATTTTCGATAGAAATATTTGTTCTAAAGAATAATTTTTCAATAGAAAAATTTTCGTTAGAAATATTTTTTTTGTAATAGAAAAATTTTCAATGGAAATATTTTTTCAATTGAAAAATTTTCTAAGGAAATTTTTTCAATAAAAAAAAATTTCGATAGAAATATTTTCGGTAGAAATATTTTTTCAATAGAAAAATTTTCGATAGAAATAATTTTTAATTGAAATATTTTTTCAATACAAAAATTTTCGACAGAAATATTTCTTTCAATACAAAAATTTTCGACAGAAATATTTTTCAATACAAAAATGTTCGATAGAAATATTTTATCAATAGAAATATATATTTTTAACGCTATTCTTTACAAAATGGACGGATTTTTATAATAAAAGACTTATATTATTTGAAATATTTATAGATTTACGATTTCCGTGTAATAATGGTAGGATTAGGTCATTTGCAATTTTATATGCATTTTTAAAAAATTACATTTTTTCGATTTTGCCCGAAAAAATATTTTTTTTTGCATTGTAATATGATTGTGATGTAATATGTAATATGACCCCGAAACCGTTGATCATACAAATTTTTTTTTCACTTCTTAAGGGAAATTTTGTTTTGAATCCATTGATGTATTTTCGAATAACATCTTCAAAAATACCAAATTTATTAAAAAAAGTAAGAAAAGCTATAGTCGGTTAAGCCCTATTCAGGGAGTAATTCTAAGTGAAGGGTATAAAAATGTGTTCAAACAAATTTAAAATTTCTGGTGTTTTTGTAATTTGAACGTAATTTTAGATGTTAATGTGTCTGTGTTTTTTTAGAGCTAAAGCCTTTGAAATGTAGACATCAAATGTTTTTCTAATATTCATTTTTATAATTTCAACTTAACTTTTAAAAATTATAATTATATATTATATTATATATTCAATTTTTTATACGAAATCTAGTATAAAAAATTGAATATTTTTTGCATTAAGAAATTTGCAATATTTATTGAAACTTTTCGCACATTTACAGGTCATATCATTTACACTAGATTTTCTTTGTTTTCCTTTTTGTTAAACCCCTTTTCGAAGATCGTGTACCTATAATTTATTTGGTGATAGTTGATAATGTTTATGGCAATTGGGTTTAGAGTGAGAGTTTTAAGTCCCAACGTCCAATGTTATATCGTTATGCGTGACTAACAAATTATAATGGTTAACACTGAATTATTAATATGGACTAAGATTTCAACAATAGCCCTGCAATAGTTTTAACTCGAAATACAAAAGAAAAGAAATTGTTATTTTACATAAACGGGAGTCAATTTAGTTTCTTTAATTGAAAATACAAGTATTTTTACTATTTTAGTTTAAAAATTCATAACTTTAGGAGATAAAGTCAAAAGTTTTATGAAATTTTCTTTTTTGTAGTTTTCATTAATGATTTACAAAATGACAAATTAACTTATCATGATATCAGCTACTGCCCTATCTCAATTGTTGCTGAGCAAAAGCCAACTTAAATTATTATAATCGTGATACTCATGTTTATGATTATCGTCTTAATTGTCAACTTTTTTAAATGAAAAAGAAAGTGTTTTTCTATTTATTTGCCCTTTTGCAGAAAACCTCTAATCTTGGGTCAAAAAATGAGCAAAAGTGTTAAAAATATTATTGTTTGCTTAATATCCAGCAGAGAGGGTCAAATGTTTATATAATTAATGGGTTTTAACTCCCTGTGGCTTACAATTTGTAGTTATAAATTATGATATGGCAAAATTTTTAAATTAGATATTTTATCTTATATAATTTGGTCATATTTTCTTTAATCTGCACAGTTAAAAACAATTCGAGGTTTTGCTTTATTTGAGGATATGGAACAAGCTATAATATCCCCCAGAAAAATGCTACACTACCCCCCGACAGCATGCTACATTAACCTCTCAAGCTATGACTTATAAATACTTTGACGGCTCTGCATCATCCATTTCCATGATAAAGAAGTGGTTTCTAAATTTCGATAAGGCACGAAAGATTCAGATCTAGGCTCTAAGTTAAGTATTCTTCAACCGAAACATTTGAAAAATTTTGTCGTTTTAGTAGGTTGAAGTTTAAAAATGAGAGATTTTGGACGCCAATTAAGTTCCTTTTTCAAAATTATAAATACTTTGTATGTTTTTTTAACACGTTATCACTTTTTTGTCCAAAAAACGATAAAAAATTTACTTTTTTGAAAATTTAAAATTAAATAGATATAATTTTTCATTAATTCTTTCTTTGTGTGATTTATACATTCCTTATAAAAAATACAAATTTTGGAAAAATAAGGAAAAATAGGCCTAAGTCGTCAAAAAGTTGAAGTCTAATATCTCATAAACTTTAGGAGATAAACCATACGTGTAGCAATGTTTTTTGTAGATCTTAGGTACATATAAAAATCTTTTATATCGGATCAAAAATTTGACTTCTAAGCGTTTTTAATTTAAAAAAAAAATCGTTTTTTTTTATCAAAAAATTTTCTATAGAAAATTTTTTTATCAAAAATTTTTCTATAGAAAATTTTTTTTATCAAAAAATTGTCTATAGAAATTTTTTTTATCAAAAATTTTTCTATAGAAAATTTTTTTATCAACAAATTTTCTATAGAAAATTTTTTTATCAAAAATTTTTTCTATACAAAATTTTCCTATAGAAAATTTTTTTATCAAAAATTTTTCTATAGAATTTTTTTTATCAAAAACTTTTCTATAGAAAATTTTTTATCAAAAATTTTTCCATAGAAAATTTTTTTATCAAAAATTTTTGTATAGAAAATTTTTTTATTAAAAATTTTTCTATAGAAAATTTTTTTATCAAAAATTTTTCTATAAAAAATTTTTTTTATCAAAAATTTGTCTATAGAAAATTTTTTTATCAAAAATATTTCTATAGAAAATAAATAATTAATTCCCAAATAATGAAAATTACTTTATTAAAATTTTTTATGTAGAAAATTTTTTTATCAAAAATTTTTCTATAAAAAATTTTTTTAACATAAATTTTTCTATAGAAAATTTTTTTATTAAAAAGTTTTCTATAGAAAATTTTTTTATTAAAAATTTTTCTATAGAAAATTTTTGTATCAAAAATTTTTCTATAGAAAATTTTTTTATCAAAAATTTTTCTATAGATAATTTTTTTAAAGAAAAATTTAGAAAAATTTTTTTTTTCTTCTGAAAATTTTTATATCAACAATTTTTTTTATCAAAAATTTTTCTATAAAAAATTTTTACAAAATTTTTCTCTAGAAAATTTTTTTAGAAAAAATTTTCTACAGAAAATTTTTTTACATTAATAAAAAATGTAACAGATTTGGGATCATTCTTTTTGAAAATTTTTTTATTAAAAATTTTTCTAAGAAATTTTGTTTTTCCAAAAATTTTTCTTTAGAAAATTTTTTTATCAAATATTTTTCTATAAAACTTTTTTTACCGAAAAATTTTTGATAAAACAATTTTCGATAGAAAAATGTTTCTATTGAAAATTTTTTTATCAAAAATTTTTCTATAGAAAATTTATGAAAATTTTTTTCTCTAGAAAATTTTTTTATCAAAAGTTATTTTTCTATAGAAAAAAAAGTTATTTTTCTGTTGAAAATTTTTCTATTGAAAGTTTTTTTTATCAAGTATTTTCCTATAGAAATTTTTTTTCGAAAAATTTAAAAAAAAAATTCCTATAGAAAAATTTTTGATAAAAGGTATGCAACATAAGTTTTTTAAAAGAAAAAGTAGTGCAACATCAGTTTTTCGACAGAAAACATTTTGTAACATCAGTTTTTCGATGGAAAAAATTTGCAGCATCAGCTTTCCTATAAAAAAAGTTGTGCAACATAAGTTTTTCTATAGAAAAAGTTGTGCAACATAAGTTTTTCTATAGAAAAAGTTGTGCAACATAAGTTTTTCTATAGAAAAAGTTGTGCAACATAAGTTTTTCTATAGAAAAAGTTGTGCAACATAAGTTTTTCTATAGAAAAAGTTGTGCAACATAAGTTTTTCTATAGAAAAAGTTGTGCAACATAAGTTTTTCTATAGAAAAAGTTGTGCAATATAAGTTTTTCAATAGAAAAAGTTGTGCAACATCAGTTTTTCGATGGAAAAAGTTGTGCAACATAAGTTTTTCTATAGAAAAAGTTGTGTAACATAAGTTTTTCTATAGAAAAAGTTGTGCAACATAAGTTTTTCTATAGAAAAAGTTGTGCAACATAAGTTTTTCTGTAGAAAAAGTTGTGCAACATAAGTTTTTCTGTAGAAAAAGTTGTGCAACATAAGTTTTTCTGTAGAAAAAGTTGTGCAACATAAGTTTTTCTGTAGAAAAAGTTGTGCAACATAAGTTTTTCTGTAGAAAAAGTTGTGCAACATAAGTTTTTCCATAGAAAAAGTTGTGCAACATAAGTTTTTCTATAGAAAAAGTTGTGCAACATAAGTTTTTCTATAGAAAAAGTTGTGCAACATAAGTTTTTCTATAGAAAAAGTTGTGCAACATAAGTTTTTCTATAGAAAAAGTTGTGCAACATAAGTTTTTCTATAGAAAAAGTTGTGCAGCATAAGTTTTTCTATAGAAAAAGTTGTGCAACATAAGTTTTCCTATAGAAAAAGTTGTGCAACATAAGTTTTTCTATAGAAAAAGTTGTGCAACATAAGTTTTTCTATAGAAAAAGTTGTGTAATATAAGTTTTTCTACAGAAAAAGCTGTGCAACATGAATTTTTCTATAGAAAAAGTTGCGCAACATTAGTTTTTCTATAGAAAAAGTTGTGCAACATCCGTTTTGCTATAGAGTTTTTCTTTCTTCTCTCGAACCATGTATTTTGTTGCTATAAATTTGATTTTGATTTGTTTCTTGCCTATTTTGTTTTTGTCTTTTCTTTAACATCCAAATTCCAACTGAATGATTTTAATACTCGTTTCACAAGTTTAATTAATGATCGTAGTATTTACGAAAATTAAAAAAATGCATCGGCTTCTGGTGGTATAGGCTGGCCACACCGTTTATCAGTCAATAAAGCAATGGCTACCGTTTTTTTTTTTTTTGGGATGCAGAGGATATAATTCACATTGACTTCATTCAGAAGAGGAAACAATCAATCTATTAACTTATTGTGTCGATTCAATGGAGGATTCAGGAATTCAAAAAACTATCGCATTTCACCCCCAAAAAAAGGTCACTTCCACATGAAAAGTTCAAGGGTAACCACATGAGCAGTTTTTGTGGCAAAAATTCATGAATTGGGCTCCCTCTTTCGCTATATTATCAAAATTTTGCCTCAAGTGACTAGTTCTGGTTCCCAAATTTAAAGAACGACTCTAAAGTTCGAAAAACTGTATAAGGTACATAAATACTTTTTGTACAGTACAGAAGTTTATTTTATTGTTTATGTTAAACAATTTGAAAAATTTCAAAAAAGAAAACCCAATTGACCTTTTTTGCAATTAAAATTTTGGTATATAGAAATTTGTCATTTAAATAAAAAATCGGTTTTTTGGATTTGTTTATGAGTAAAAGTAGCGCAATTTTTTATTTTTTTGAAATCTACAGAGAATATATGGGCCCATAAAACTGCATGTCAGAAAGTGGCAAAATCGGCTTGACTTTTTTGTTATATGTTTGAAAACACAAAAATTTTCTTTAAAATTAGGCAAATTTCGGTCTATACTGTTGGTAGAGTGTGTGTTTTATCGACTTAAAATTTGGTTTCAAATCATCTTAGAACCCCATTCTTTACTAATATATGTATAATAAAACATTAACTTTTGATACAAATTTTCTTCGTAAACAATCAATCCACCATCTTTTATATACCATATTTTCGAGAAAAAATTCACTTTTTTCGATCAGTGAAAAATACTTGATTTTGAAAATTTCTCAATATTAAATGCTTCAAGATATTTAAAAACGGTTTTCACTGTTTGGTTTCGTGAACTATTAACTATATGTCAGTATTTTTTATAGAATTATGGGTTTAGTATCGAATGCACAATGGGTCAAAAGCTAAAAAAAGTCGAAGAAAAAAAATGATTTTTTTTATTTTTGAAATGAAATTACTTAAAATCCATAACAGGTATTATGATAAAGTAAGCATGTTCTTAATTCGTTTCTTCAAGATTATTCCAAAATGAAAAAAAGAAAACATATTGGACAATAAATGAAAGAGCTATACGGTCTAAAAGCTTTTTTAGTTCTGAGGTGGTCTACTTTGACGCAGAATGATTCACCCTGTGTAAACACGAGGTAATCATAAAACCAAAATTTTAAAAGCCTGGGTTCTCCTTAACAATTCTCTCATACATACGGATTCAATCAGACTTACACTTTATAAGATACAGATTTATTACCATTATTTTTTTGTTTCAAGCCACTGTGCACGAATTAGAAATAATAGTCGACAAAGTATGGGCCTTAATGAAAATACTTTCGGAGATTTGGGAGTGATGGAAATAAGGAACTATCGAACCCTTAGTCGAAACAGGGAGAAATGGATTATAATTGTGCAGAAAGTCAAAAACGACCTCAGGTTGTAGAGCTAAATGATGATGATGAAGAAAAATAAGGTATATGTTTATTGTGTGAACATGGCATAATAGTATAATGTGAACTTGCCTATTACAAGGTCAATGAAAGTTTAATTTTCTACATTTAATTTTTAACAAATGAACCCATTTAACAAAAACAAAAAAAGTAGTTGAATTTAATTTATTGTTGGTTTTCTTTGTGACATTTAGATTAAAACCAAATAATAGTTTTTATCACAAAATAAACAGGTTTTAAAACAATTTACTTAAAAAAAATTTAAAGTAGTATATCAGACTTTCTTTGTAACTGCCACAACTTAATGTCAGTTACTTTTCTTGATTTTTCAAATTTGAATTTCTCTTATTGTTGTTGTGCTGTGAGGTCATAAATAATATTTTACACAATTTGAAATTTTATTTTAAGTTTAGATGCCCGTTTTGCTTTATTGCATTCCCATAAACATTTTCATTTAGTCTTGGATATTATGTTAAAAATAATAATAAAAATCTGCTGATTAAAACATATTTAACACTTCTGGTTATGTTTCTTAGTTTTCGTCGTTTCTTTATTAAATTCATAAATAAATAACATAAAAATTTAAATTTTATAACACTGTGCAACAGCGTTTGTTATGTGTTATAGTCTCCTAAGTACAAAAATAACAGAAATTTTAAATATTTTCATAGATTAAAAAAAATCTATAATTTGGCGTTTTTTAATAGGTTGACCTTGTTAGTTTACCAAATCTTGTAAACCACTTAACTAATTTTATTCAAAATTAGATCAATGGATTAGGCCTTGCTAACACAATTTTTTTGTGTGACTCACGGTTTTGAAGTTATTCACACCACAAAAATTCAAAATTTGGCGTTCTTGAATAGGTAAACCTTGTTAGTTTACCATATCTTGAAAACTACTTGCCCATTTTTATTCTAAAATACATCAATGGATTAAGAATAAAATTACTCTTAGTTCACACCAAAACAATTTTTTTGTGTGACCCACGGTTTTAGAGTTATTGATATCGCAATATCAAAAATTATTTTTTTGTGCAAAATCGAAAATTTTTTATTTTTTTCAACACACTTGGATACACTTAAACAAAAAAACTCGGGAAACGACCTAGCTTGGGTTGTACCCATTATTGAATACATGACAAATCATGCAAATTTCAGAAATACGTACAAGTTTAGAAGTTATACACAAAAAACCGATTTTAACAAGGTTCGTCAACTTATCGACTTGTAGATCAGCCAGTTTGAATCCGATTTTATTTTTTGTAACAGCAAATAAAAGAAAACAGATTGCGCTTTAGAATAGCATATAGTTTTTGATATATTTATTAATAAAAAGTATTTTTTTTTTGTTAAAAATATCAAAAAAAAAACAAAATTTGTCCACTTTTTTTATTTTAGTAGCTTTTTGTTACTCATTCTAATATGAAAGCTCACAAAGGTTTATATCAATATAACAAGAAAATTTAGTTGATAGTAAAATGTGGTTTTAATTTTTTAAATAAGATGAAAAATGTAAAAGTTATTAAAATTTTCATAAATCGACTAGGCCATGTGCTACGTACCACCATGGCCCAGTGGTGCAAATTAGGTTTTTATGGTATTAACTCATATATTTCTAGACTAATGGACGGATTTTTGCATTTTAGAAAACTTCTTAAAAAAAATTAAAAGAACATGCCTACTGTAATGCCTTATCTTTTATAGTTTAAGAGATATATGACTCTAAACATTTTTTTTGTGTTTTTTGGCATGACTTCTGGCCCATTTTTGGTTTATAAATCTTTTTCGGTAAGACGGATTTTTTTTTTAATTTCGTAAGATTGCTGATAAATTTCTAAATGAACTAGAAGAAAAAAAGATTAATTATGTAAACTTTATATCACAGAAAAATTTTTCAAAATTTGTGTACCGAAAAATCCTAAAAAATTCGTTTTTTTTTTGAAGTATCTCTATTTTTTCTACATTAAAAAAAAAAAAAAAATTTCAAAACTTTAATTTTTTTAACATATTCTAAAAGATTAGGCTTCAGAGCTATATTTTGAAAAATTTTGGACATGCACCCTACAACCAATGGTGGTCGAAAATCATGAATTTTTGGACAAAACTTGAGTCGGTAAAAAAAAATTGATTATGGATTTCAATTTTTCTTTACTTAAAGTGTATAAAATTTACTTAAATTGTATAATATATAATACTCTTAAGGTCTATGCAAAAATCTGATGGGGCTCGGCCCGTTTTTCTAAAAAGGAACTCAAATTTTCGAAAAGCGCTCTCTGTATTCAAAAATGTTAATTAAAATTTCAGATCTATGCTGTGTCAAAAAACAGTTCTGATTTCTTGTTTAGTTTTTGAGATTTTTGCGAAAAAATACAAAGTACTGTGAAATTTTTTTTTTTTAATTTATTGTTGATGCCCTTTTTTGACAAAAGGCTTAAATCAATTTCTAAATTGTAAAAAATTTTTAAACTCACTTGAAAGTATATAAAATTCCCTTTCCATTGCTGTATAACATGCCTACCTTATTTGATTTTGGTAGAACAATATTGGGGGTTACACGCCTCATTTTTCTAAAAAAAAACTCAAATTATCAATTAGAGACTCTTGTGTATTCAAAAATGTTAATTAAAATTTCAGAACTCATTCTGAAATTTATATTTATGAATATCTTATATATTGATCTATACTAAGTCCAAAAACGGTCCTAATACCTTGTTTGGTTTTAGAAATTTTTGAAAAAAAAAAAATAGAAAGTTATGTTAAACAGTTATATACATTTTTTACAAAAACTCTAGTCTTCCGTAGTCAAAAATGTTAATTAAAATGTCAGAACTCGTTCTGAAATTTATATTCTTGAATTCTAAATTATTGATCTATACCGTGTTCAAAAAACGGGTCTAATACTTAGTTTAGTTTAAGAGATTTTTGGGAAAAAATACAAAATAATGTTAAAAAATTATTTAAATATATTGTTTATGCACTTTTTTGACAAAAGACTTAAATCAATTTTTAAATTATGAGAAATTTTAAACCTCACTTAAAAGTATATAAAACTCTCTTTCCATTGATGTATAACATGTCTACCTTATTTTATTTTGGTAGAATAATATTGTAATCCCATTTTTCTAAAAAAAAACAACTTTTCAAAAAGAGACTCTTCAAAAATATTAAGTAAAATTTCAGAATTCATTCTGAAATTTATATTTTTGAATTTCTTGTTTATTGGTCTATGCTGTGTCCAAAAATAGTTGTAATACCTTGTTTGGTTTTAGAGATTTTTGCGAAAAAAGTAACAAATAATGTTAAAAAAATACATATATTTTTTACAAAAAGTGCACTCTTCTGTATTCAAAAATGTTAGTTAAAATTTCAGAACTCTTTCTAAAATTTATATTGTTGACTTCTAATATTGATCTATATCTAATATTGATCTATATCGTGTTCAAAAATGGTTCTAATACCTTGTTTAGTTTTAGAGATTTTCGCGAAAAACTACAAAGTAATATTGAAAAATTATTGAATTTAATGTTTTTGCACGTTTTTGACAAAAGTCTTAAATCGATTTCTAAATTGTTAAAAATTTTTAAACTCATTTAAAAGTATATACAATTCCCTTTCCATTGATGTGTAACATGTCTACCTTATTTTATTTGCTTCGAATAATATTGACGGAAATGGCTTAAATGCAAAAATGGGTATTTTGACTTCATTTACTCAAATGTTAATAAAATCAACATTTATTCAAGGATTTTCAGAAAATGAGTCTAATGTTATTAAGAATATTTGTAGTTATCAATAAACTGTAGTTTTTTGTCATCTTCGATTTTTCATGAATTTTAAAAAATTTAAAGCTAAAATTTTTTTGTAAAAAAACAATGGATTTTTTTACTTTGAATGCAAATAACTTCGAATCCTTTAAGCAGATACAAAAGTGACTCTTGAGCGACTTAAAGATAATTCTATTTGCTATTATATTCTGTAACTTCCAACAAAATCGGATAACCCGTTTTAAGATATGATAAAATCATTGGATCAGCCTTTTTCCAAATTCCGAAATTTTATATATAATTTTATATATAAAAAAAATTAAATCCATTTTATTTTAAATTTCCATCGATTTTATAATCCTAAGATCATAATGAATAAAAAATATAGTTTAGATAAAAGTCATGTTGAACAAGTTGAATTTTGTAAACTAGTGTAATTTAATACGCTTCATACTCGATCGTTTAGCTTTAACAGAGAAGATCTTTTTTGTTTTATGGAATTTACAATATTTTTTTATTTAATTTGTTATCACAACATGCATTTTGTTATATAATTTACATTTAAAACATTTTTGTAAAAAAATTAAAATTTTATATTTAGTTGATTCATACAGTGATTTAATTTCTGGATTTTCGTTGGACACGTGAAAACGAAACTAATTAAGATACACAAAAACATAACAGGTATGCATCTAAAAGCACGTGGTAATGGTTCCAAAAATTAGTTAAGATAATTTTATTTTTATGCCCTACACTACATTAGGTTAGAAGGGTATAATGGGTTTGTAAGAGTGTTTGTAACATATAGAAATTTTAACCAACCTTCATATTTAAACATGTCTAAACAATATTATTCTAGAAAAATAAGATAAGGTAGATATATGTGACCCGGTCTATGAAAATGTGGCTTATGACTCAAAAACATAATTTCGAAAAATTAACTAATTTTTCGAAATTTTGTTTTTGAGTCATATGCCACCTCTTCCCTTTTCATAGACCGGGTCACATATTATACATCAATAGATCAATTTAAAAATTGATCTAAGACTTTTGTCAAAAAAGAGCAACAACAATAAATTTTTAAAATTTTTAATATTACTTTTTTATTTTTAGCAAAAATCTCTAAAACTAAATAAGGAATACGTACCATTTTTGGACACAGCATAGACCAATATATAAGAAATTCAGAAATATAAATTTCAGAGCTAGTTCTGCTATTTTAATTATCATTTTTAAATTTGGAAAAGTGCACTTTTTGTAATAAATCTATAAAATTTTCTAATATTGCTTTGTATTTTTTTCGCAAAAATCTCTAAAACTAAACAAGGTATTAGGACCATTTTTGGACACAGTGTAGATTCAAATTTAGAAATATAAATTTCAGAAGTAGTTTTGATATTTAAATTAACATTTTTAAATATTGAAAAATGCACTTTTTTTTAATAAATTTATATAAATTTGTTTACATTACTTTCCCAAAAATCTCTTAAACTAAACAAGGTATTACAACAATTATTGGACACAGTATAATTTATTATATTAGAAATTTAGAAATATAAATTTCAGAACTAGTTTTGAAATTTTAGTTAAAATTTTTCAATAGAGAAGAGTATTCTTTTCGAAAATTTAAGTTTTTTTTAGAAAAATATGGCGTGTAATCCCATTTATGTCCGGGCCCTATCATATTTTTGCACACACCTTAAGAACATTATACCTAATACATACAATTAAATTAAGAAAAGTTTTGAAATCCATAATAAAATTTTGTTACAGACACAAAAAACTCAAGTTTAGTCTTAAAATTTCTGATTTTCGACCACCGCTGGTTGTAGAGTGAAGGCAAAAATTTTCAAAATATAGCTTATACGCATTCCTGAAGCCTAATCTATTAGAAAATTTAAATAAAATTAGGACTTTTGAAAAACATTTTCAAAAATTTACAAAAAAGTAACTTAAAAAAAGGATCTTTTCGGTACACAGACTTTCAAGGATTTTTCTGTGTTATAAACTTTAATATATTAATTAAACTTTTTTTTCTTCTAATTCATTTAAAAATTTATCAGCAATCTTATAGTATTTTTTTTTAATTTTCCGTCTTACCAAAAAAGGCTAGAAGTCAAGCCAAACAATTTTTGGTGTCAAATATCTCTTAAGCTATAAGAGATAATGTAGTACAATAATTATATTTTTTCTTAATTTTATGGCCGGGCCCTATCAGATTTTTGCACAGATCTTAAGAACATTATACTTAACACAACTTAATTAAGAAAAGTTTTGAAATCCATAATAAATTTTTTTTTACAAACACATAAGGCTCAGGTTTGCTGATTTTCGACCACCGCTGGTTGTAGGATGAATGTATAAAAATTTTCAAAATATAGCTTATACGCATTCCTGAAGCCAAATTTTTAATAAAATGTTAAAAAAATATTAAGTTGTGTGAAAAATTTTTGAAAAATATAGAAAAACTAAAGTTCCTTTTTTTAAAAAGAAAATAATTTTTCAGGTTTTTTTTCGGTAAACAAACTTTGAAGAATTTTTTTGTGTTATAAAGTTTATATAATTAAAAACTTTTTTCTTCCAGTTCATTTAAAAATTTATCAGCAATCTTACGGTATTTTTTAAACAATTTTAAAAATGATTTATACACAAAAAAAAAAAACGCGAGAGGTCATGCAAAAAAAAATGCAAAAAAAATGTTTGGTGTCAGATATCTCTTAAACTATACGAGATAAGGTAGTACAATCTTTTTCTTTTAAGAAGTACTCGAAAATGTAAAAATCTTTTGCATCGGATTAAATTGGCGAGAGTTATATTTAAGCACCCAAATTTTTTAATACTAAATATTTTTTTACCCAAAAAACGGGGAAAAATACAGTTTTTTTTTCAAATTTACATAGTAAAGCTTTTAATATACTTCTGGCTTGTAAAGTATTCAAAATTTTTCTTTTAGAAAATTTAAAATCAAGAAAATCGGTTTATATATAGATCAGATATTAGTAAAAATTCGGCGCAGTATTAGACAAAAATTGAAAATTTTAATTTTTTAAGTCGAATATCTTTAAAACCATAAGAGTATGTGCATGTCGCGACGTTTTTTTTTTGTAGATCTTGACCTAAGTATTTGGTATATAGTATGATTTTTCAAATCGGTTGGAAAATGACAATTGAAATAACGTTTTAAGTGATTTATGAGTCTGAGGTTCCCTACTTTGGGCTCCGACGCTGCCGCCCTAGTTATAGTAAAATCTAGGCTTTCCAGGTTCAAAACTTAAGCTCCCCAACACTTTCGATATATTTTTTTTAGAAGTTATGGACTAATTTCCAAGATCCCACTGTGCATCGCGTTATATATATATATATATAATTCCCCGACAACATTCCAATTGGAACAAGGGGTACTTCTCTCAGACAATGAGCTGCATCCGATTCTACTTTTAGACTCATTGAAAGGGACCTACGTTTTAACGCCGGCTCCAAACGGCAAATGCATTAGTTAGAGAAGTTTTTCATAGCCTAATACTCAATAACCGGTGGCTAGCCGAGTTATGAGGTGAACCGCCGCTTTTTTGAAAATTAATTTTTTTCAAGTGGTCCAGAGGTCCCAAGTTCAATCCCTGAACTTGGGACCTCTGGTATGCTAGGCGGATGACTAACCTGCTTCACCACGGTGGTTCAATGCATCGCGTTATTGATAACTCTAAAACCATTGATCACACAAAAATCATGTGTTAGCCCGTCTTAAGGGCTATTCTGTTCTTAAACAACTGATATATTTTTCAGTTATATTGGATATGTCGTTTTTAAGATATGACAAACTTACTAGGACAACCTCCTCAAAAATCACAAATTTTGATTGTACTTAGGGGACCATAACACAAAGAAAACAAATAAGAAAGTGCTATAGTCGGTCAAGTCCGACTATACGATACCCTTCACCACTAAGGTCAAAGGTGTTCTTTTTCCTGTATAAAGACAAATATTTGCTAAATTTTTCCATCATACAAACATTTTCTCAAAACTTATGTATTTAAGCTGTTTTCGTCATTTGGGCTTATATGAGAGCAACGGTCTAGTGTGAACCCATTATCTCGAAATTTGGCAAGTTGATTACAGTTGCTACAAAAATTATGTATGCAAAAAATAAACATAAAATTCACATTATCTTCAGATTTACGAGCTCATTTAGTGCGTTCTGACAGAAGAGTTTGTATGGGAGCTTAGATCAAATGTGGACCGATTTCAACAAAATTTGGTACAGTGATTTATGTTTCTATAAGCAGTATTTGTTATTTCATGAAAAAATATTGATATTTGTGGCCAATATATCAATTTCGAGAAGTGAGACCTGTGGGAGGTACCATAAATAATGGACGGATTTTGACGAATTTCAATAGCTATGGCCCCATTATCAAAAAAAATGATCTGTGCCACATTCCATCAAGTTATCTTTAGAATCGCGACCTGTAGTTTGGTTACAAGGTTTACATGGGGGCCCAGCCAGCCGACCAGCCAGACGGACGGACTGACATCGCTAAATCGACTTAGAAAGTGATTCTAAGCCTATTGGTATACTAAAAGGTGGATCTAAGACAAATATTTCTATGCGTTACATACATCAGCACAAACGAATAATACCCTTTTCACCTATGGTGGTGAAGGGTATAAAAAGTATCATTTCACTTAAATGTAATCTTGCCCTTTGACCAGTGTTATCAAATTTGTCATCATTAGTGTAGAGCATTATAGATTCGTTCATTATCCATAACAGCACCACTATCTTACTTTTTTAATAATTCTTTTGTTCGAAACTGCAAGATATTTGTTAAGTTTCTATAACATCATTGGCACTACGAGTAAATAACGAAAGTCATCAAAAAGTTATTAAAAAATAATAATTTCCAAATTTACTATGACGCCATGGGGGGAAATTTTTGATATGTTAAAAACAAAACTTGGTTTTATTTTATTAACAAGTAGCTAATGTCGAGGCAAAAGTCATCATTTTCACACTGACCTTAGATAACAATAAAAAAATTAAACTTTATTCAACAAAAACCAAAGGGATTAAATATTAGAGGGGCTCAATTTGTATGGAGCTAAAAAAAAACCAAACGATTTTGACAACAGACTCAAAATCGTTATCTACGACGAATTCTTAGAAGGTTTGTCCATGAAATCATCGAGCTTTCATTTCAAACATGAAACTTTCCATTCGTATTTTACATGTTAACCCATTCCCGCCCATGGTACCTACTTGAATAGGGCAAAAGGCTATATTTAATTATTATTTCTAAAATTTTCTTGTAAAACCTACTTAGAATTTGCCATAAATTACGATTTGAGTAAAAAATTGATCCACTCTATTAAACAGACATATTTGTTAAAATTAATTAAAAAAAAATAGTTATGAAAAATTTTCTAAGCAGACAAATTTCATCTGAAAAAATTTAATTAAAAATTATGTCTCAAAAATTGTTAAAACCGAAAAATTTTGGTTTCTCCGCAAACAATTTTTGGCTTTTTATCAATAAATTGGTCTTTTACATTAATAAATAAATGTAACAGATTTGGGATCAAATGCGAATAGTCATTCTTTTTGAATAATATTTATACTCCGACAATTTTGTTATTTTTTAAAAAAAAACTTTCCATTAAATAATTTTTCATCACGAAATTTGTAATCAATTGGAGGCTTATTAAAGGAAATATAAGCGATTATAGATTTTTTTTTTTAATTTTACCAAACTTTCGATTTTTATTCAAAATTAGTTGCGATGAAGCTTCCTTTTTTCAATTAGAGGCTTATTTTGGAAAATTTTAACGAATATCTTGGAAACTATAGGAGATAAAGCCATTTAAGCAAATATCTGAGATCACTAAAATAATATTCAAAATTCGTACAAAGTCGCTATTTTTGAAATTTTGTATATCTTATCTTATATCTTTAAACGAGCAATAATTGTATATATATATCGACTAGCTATCTCGAAATCGGCTCTGGGTACTCTACGCTGGGTACCTTTTTTGCCGTAAAGATCGAATATGAAGGGACTTTTGGAAGTTTTATCGCTAAGGGGATAAAAAAAACAAAAAAAAAAAAATCGAAAACGATATATCTCCTAGGTATAAAAATAAAATTAAAATTACGTTTTGAACAGTTATGAAAATAAGCGGGCAGGTGTATAGTACTTTTTTGAAACTATGTCCGATAGGGGGTAAAAAAGGGTGAAAATAGATTTTTTGGTACTATTTTTAAACCAAAGAAAGGAACTTTGTACTGCAGTCAATAGATGTGAAAAAAATATTGAACATGTATTTGGTACTTTTTTGATTTTGGGGCCAAAATTCGATATCTCTGTAACCATTAGCCAAAAAAATCTGAAAAGGTACTGAAATGTTCTACTGAGGAGGAGCATCAACATAGCAAAAAATAAACCAAATCAAAAAATTTGTTTTCCAAACTGTCCGATTTGACTTAGACTTCCCCATATATAGACTAGATATCTCGAAGTCGGCTCTGGGTACTCGACGCTGGGTACCTTTTTTGCAGTATAGATCGAATATGAAGGGACTTTTGGAAGTTTTATCGCTAAGGGGATAAAAAACGGGGGAAAAAATCGAAAACGATATATCTCCTAGGTATAGAAACAAAATTAAAATTACGTTTTGAACTGCTATGAAAATAAGCGTTTGGTACTGTTGTGAAACTATGTCCGATAGGGGATAAAAAAAGGGTGAAAATATATTTTTTGGTACTTTTTTAAACCACTCTTATTTTTTAAACCAAAGAATATAGAAAGGAACTTTGTACTGCAGTCACTGTACTTTTTTTGATTTTGGGGCAAAAATTGGTAAAAAAAGGGATAACATGATAACTTAACATCTCAAAAAGTAATATGAATAGGAACATTATGTTAGCTGCGTTTTAATAAAATGTACCGAATTCAATTGGTACCAAAGAAGTGCCAAATATGCATATGGAACTTTTTTAAAATTAGCGGATAAAAAAGGAAAAATTAGTGATGTTATAACTTTTAAACTAATGAATGTTTGTCTGTATGAATGTTCTTAATAGAATTGTAAACTATGCATTCGATCATTATATGCTCTTTAGCGAAGATGATGAGGATAAGCCGGCGAAGGTTGGTAAGAATAATTTTCGACAGGTGGCGTCACTGAAAATGATTAAAAATTAATTAAATCATAAACTGTGCATTTGATCAAGCTATGATCTTTAGCAAAGTTGTTGCACATGAGCCGGCGAAGGTTTCTTAGTTGGAACAATAGTAAAGAAGTTATGAGTATTTATTTGAATATGGTTTTTTCATAATGCGATTTTTTCAAAATTCGTTATCTCTGTAACCATTAGCCAAAAAAATCTGAAAAGGTACTGAAATGTTCTACTGAGGAGGAGCATCAACATAGCAAAAAATAAACAAAATCAAAAAATTTGTTTTCCAAACTGTCCGATTTGACTTGGAAGTGCCAAATATGCATATGGAACTTTTTTGAAATTAACGGATAAAAAAGAAAAAATTAGTGATGTTATAACTTTTAAACTAATGAATGTTTGTCTGTATGAATGTTCTTAATAGAATTGTAAACTATGCATTCGATCATTATATGCTCTTTAGCGAAGATGTTGAGGATAAGCCGGCGAAGGTTGGTAAGAATAATTTTCGACAGGTGGCGTCACTGAAAATGATTAAAAATTAATTAAATCATAAACTGTGCATTTGATCAAGCTATGATCTTTAGCAAAGTTGTTGCACATTAGCCGGCGAAGGTTTCTTAGTTGGTATGAAAATATTTCGACAGGTGGCGCCACTGAAATTAACTCAAAGTCAATTAAATCGTAAGCTGTACATTTGATCATTCTTTGATCTTTAGCAAAGTTGTTGCGGACAAGCCGATGAAGGTTTATTAATTGGTATGACCAAAGTCCGTCAGGTGGCGCCACTGAAAATTACTCAAAGTGAATTAAATCGTAAACTAAGCATTTGATCATGTTATGATCATTAGCAAAGCTGTTAAGCATGAGCAGACGAAGGTTTCTTAAATGGTACGAACAATTTTCGACAGGTGGCGCCACTGAAAACAACTCAAAATTAATTAGACCGTAAACTGTGCATTTGATCAGGCTATAATCTGTAGCAAAGTTGTTGTGCATGAGTCGACCGAGGTTTCTTTTCGTATGACCAATTTCCAAAATTATTCAAAATGAATTAAACTGCGAACTATGCAAATTATGTAAACTACGTGTTAATCGGACAAAATAAATAAAATCATTCAAAATTAACTTAATATTTCTGTAATGTCTTTCTTCTAAATTTATTTTAGTACTTTATAAAAAAAAATATATGAAAACTTTAAAATTTGCCTCAAAATCCGAGCAAGGCTCGGTCAACCAGGTACTGGATATATATAAAAGTACGATTTTCTTGGAAACTAAAAAAATTTCAAAATTTGTATTAAATCTCAATTTTTTTGTTTAATTTTTTTATGACAATTTTCTTGAAAAATAAGAGATATGTATTTAGACAAATTATTTTCAAAAATTGATACTAAATCTTGATTTTTAAAAATTTGCTATATGGAATATCAATTATCTTGAAAACTATAAGAGATAGAGCCATATAAGCACAAATCTGTAATCACTAAAAAAATTTTTTGAAAATTTGTATATGGAAATATAAAAGTGCGATTCTAGTAATAATCCGTGATCACTAAAATAAAGGTCAAAATTTAGTGGCAAAAATACGAAATGTTATGAATTTAGTGGCGAATTTCGATCAAAATTAATAAAAATAGTTTTTGTTAAGAATGGTTATGTTGTTTTATTTAAGATGTTTTTTTAACCCTTAACAGACATGGAGACTAAAATGACCCAAATTTTTTTTTCGAAAATTTAAATGTATTTTAGTGTTTAATTTTATTAAATCTGTTGTCATCATTTAAGCTTTAAAACAATTTTGGGGATTTCCTTTCATAAATTTTCGAAAAAAAATTTTGGGACATTTTAGTCCCCATGTCTGTTAAGGGTTAAGAAAAATATTTTAAATAAATTAATATATTTATTCTTAAAAATAACTGTTTTTATTAATTTTAATTAAAATTCGCTATTAAATTCATAACATTTCGTCATTTTGCCACTAAAAATCCAAATTTTGACCTTTGACCCCGATGAAAAAAGGGCTGAGCTCACCCAGACATTCCTCAGACATTCCTCAATGACAATAACTATTTTTAAAAATAACTATTTTTATTAATTTTAATTGTCATTTTGCCACTAAAAATCCAAATTTTGACCTTTGACCCCGATGAAAAAAGGGTTAAGCTCACCCAATATCAAAGAAACTTATAGCTGGTATTCCTTAATGCATGAGCAATGAAATTCAGTATTAGCTTTATCAAAAGAAAACTTAAATAAAATTTATTATGCATCTTCTTAAATAATGTCCAAAAGTTAATTTCTTCGCGAAAATTTTCGATTTCAAGTCTGCGGTACGGCGAAGCTATATGAGATATCAAACTGAACTTTTTTGGATTACATTACCACATCTGTTTATTTCAACACGCCGTTCAAAGAATTTGAAGTTTTGAATATTTTTTTAACAAAATTTTCTAAAACTTAAAAAGTGATTTTTGAAACGGTCCTTAAAAAAACTTACCATTTTCAAGTATAAAAAAGTATGTAAATCTAATTATATTTTAATAAATTTCAAATGCTTAGTACTTGTAAGTCCTTAGATGATAAGGAATGTCTTACTTTGAAATTTCTGTACTCTAAAGCTATTTTTTTTGCTGCATATCCTTAGGCGTGTTAAAAAGGACACGAATTTTCTGGGACAAATTGCAATAACTTAAAAACTACTACATCGATTTTTAGTTTTTATAACTCTAATGAAAGTTGATTTAGTTGTCTTCTACATCCAATTATTGCTTTTGCCAGAAAAATATCTTTACTGGTTGAAATTTGCCAAAAACACCCATTTTTCCCATACAAATGGGTCCTAGAAATAAATGTCCTGTGCGCCACCTCAGGACATTGACCCAGGAAGACAAAATTTTTTTCTGAGCACCATAAGATGTAGAGTAGAGCTATTTGCTTTCCATAAAAAAAAGTTGTGTCAGTCACCCCCTAGGATCGAAGATAATGTTAAAAGAATTCTATTTTTTTTTATTTTTTTACCACGCCTACAAATACCGCCCTTTTAGTTTTTTGTTCACTGTGTCGCCATTTTAAGTCCGATCATAACATTTTATATATCGGTGTTCGCGGCTCTGTAAAGGCTACATTTCTCTATTTGATAGCTTTTTACTAAATACCACGTCAATTTATAGTCATAATTTAAAAAAACTAGATTTCTACTCGATTCAATTTGGGTGGGTACGAATCGAATTTTGAAATATTATGACTAGAAATTGACATGGTAGTAAAAAACTATAAAAGTGGGACTAAAGATGGAGTCACAGTTAACAAAATACAAAAAGTCCGGTATTTGTATGTGTGGTAAAAAAAATAAAAAAAAAATTAGAATTATTTTTAGATTATCTTTAATCCTAGGGGGTGACTGACTCAACTTTTTTTTCGAACCACTCTAATGTAGAGCATCGATCCCAGGTGTATCAAATTTCAATATTGTACAGGTAGTATTTGTCTAAAAATTAAACTGAGTTGAGATTAGCAGTAAAAACTAATGAAGACGTATTTTTTGAAAATTCGGGATTTAAGGGGGTAAAACAGGGTAGTATAGGTAACATTAATAACATTACATTACCGAAACTAATAGCGATAGAAACATAACTGAAATGGGGTTGGGCTACAAAAAAAGACAAAATGTTTTCAGTACTTTTTTTCAAAAATGAGACAAAAAGGGTTGAAAAGGGTAAAAACTAACTTTTGATACTTTTTTGACCCTATTTATCTTTTAAACCCGGAAACTCAGAAACAAAATTTATTCTGAAATCAATAAACATGAAAATATATCAAACACTTGTTTGCTACTTTTCAGATTTAGAAACTACACCATTTTCAATTGAAATTGAGAAATATTCAATTGAAATTGAGAATATTCAATTGAAATTGAGAAATTTTCAATTGAAATTGAGAATTTTCAATTAAAAATGAGAAATTTTCAATTGAAATTGAGAATTTTCATTTGAAATTGAGAAATTTTCAATTGAAATTGAGAATTTTCAATTAAAAATGAGAAATTTTCAATTAAAATTGAGAAAACCCTAATTGGAAATGAGAAACATTCAGTTCAAATTGAGAAATTTTCAATTGAAATTGGGAATTTTTGATTTGAAATTGAGAAAAGCCCAATTGAAAATGAGAAATTTTCAATTGAAATTGAGAATTTTTAAATTTAAATTGAGAATTTTTCAATTGAAATTGAGAAAAGCACAATTGAAAATGAGGTTGAATTTTTTAATTGAAATTGAGAAGTTTTCAATTGAAAATGAGAATTTTTCAATTGAAAATGAGAAATTTTCAATTGAAATTGAGAAATTTTCAATTGAAATTGAGAAATTTTAAATTTAAATTGAGAATTTTTCAATTGAAATTGAGAACACCCCAAGTGGAATTTCAACCTTATTTTCAATTTAGGTTTTCCCAATTTCAATTCTAAAATTCTCAATTTCAATTGAAAATTTCTCATTTTAAATTGAAAATTTCTCATTTTGAATTGAAAATTTCTCATTTTCATTTGAAAATTTCTCAATTCCAATTGAATATTTCTCAATTTCAATTAAAAAAACCAACCTCATTTTCAATTGGGCTTTTCTCAATTTCAATTGAAAAATTCTCAATTTAAATTTACAAATTCTCAATTTCAATTGAAAATTTCTCATTTCCAGTTGGGATTTTCTCAATTTCAATTTACAAATTCTCATTTTCAATTGAAAAATTCTCAATTTCAATTGAAACTTTCTCAATTTAAATTGAAAATTTCTCATTTTCAACTGAAAATTCTCAATTTCAATTGAATATTTCTCAATTTCAATTGAAAAGTCTCAATTTCAATTGAAAATTTCTCAATTTCAATTGAAAATTTCTCAATTTCAATTGAAAATTCTCAATTTCAATTGAATATTTCTCAATTTCAATTGAAAATTCTCAATTTCAATTGAAAATTTCTCAATTCAATTTGAAAATTTCTCAACAACAGTTGAAAATGGTGTAGTATTAGTTCGGCTTAAGGGAAATTTTGTTCTTAATCCATTGATATAGTTTTAAATTAAATCGGACAAGTCGTTTTCAAAACAAGCTATAAAAAAGAACAAATTTTGGACAAAAAAAAAAAAAAATGGGTAAAAAGTTTAAAATTTGGGGTGTTTTTGTACTTAGGGAACCATTAGACATAAAAAAGTAGTTTAACTTAAATGTAATTTTGTCTGTTGACCAGTGTAACTTACCAGTGCAATTAAAGACGATTATATTGATCCAAAAAATAAAACACAGTTTGAAAAATTATTTTCTATTTTTTTTATTATTTATTTATACGATTTTCATTTTTCTTTCACTCAACAACGTTTTTTTTCTTTTATTTCAGAATTCTTTCATTTATATTTTAAACTTTATAATATTGTAAATACGAGTACATAACATTTCAAATTCCTAAATTTTTAACAATTTTTTGTTTTGTATTAATTCTTTTAATTGTGTTTGATTTTTTTTGTTTGTTTAATTCAACACAAGACATTGATTGCTGCTGGTTTCAAAACCAAAAAACTATGAGATTGCTTGAAATACATTTTAAATGCTAAAGATTTGAATTTATTTGTAATTAAGCATTTTGTGTGGTTTTAAAGGAAAAATTAAGAGGAGAGTGGAAGTAAATTTGTTACAAGAAAAATTTAGAAAACAAAAAATTTAAAAAGAATCAAAACTAAATTTTTAGAACAAAAAACTTGAATTTTGACCTCAGTATTGCCGATTAAATTTCGGGTGTAGATTTTTCAAGTCGATCCAATTTTCAAAGTTCAAAAAAATTTTAGTATGTATTCGATTAAGGCTTTATGGAGTCTCATGAATATCTCAAAAATTATATTTTCTATTTTCTTTATTCTTCTCACTACACCATTTTCAATTGAAATTGAGAAATATTCAATTGAAATTGAGAATATTCAATTGAAATTAAGAAATTTTCAATTGAAATTGAGAATTTTCAATTGAAAATGAGAAATTTTCAATTGAAATTGAGAATTTTCATTTGAAATTGAGAAATTTTCAATTGAAATTGAGAATTTTCAATTAAAAATGAGAAATTTTTAATTAAAATTGAGAAAACCCTAATTTGAAATGAGAAACATTCAGTTCAAATTGAGAAATTTTCAATTGAAAAATTCTCAATTTCAATTGAAAATTTCTCAATTTCAATGGAAAATTTCTTATTTTAAACTGAAAATTCTCAATTTCAATTGAATATTTCTCAATTTCAATTGAAAAGTCTCAATTTCAATTGAAAATTTCTCAATTTCAATTGAAAATTCTCAATTCCAATTGAATATTTCTCAATTTCAATTGAAAATTCTCAATTGAAAATTTCTCAATTCAATTTGAAAATTTCTCAATTACAATTGAAAATGGTGTAGATCTCCAAACTTCATTAAGTTTGAAGATCTAGTGGAATTGCGCGGAAAACTATTATAATGTCTGTTTCGCTACAGTTGCTCGCCCCACTTGAAAAGGCTTCAAGAAGACACCTCGAGAACTATCTTAGAACTACCCATACTTAAAGATACTTTAGCGCTTTTTTTTACCTGTTTCTTTAAATTTCTTTAAAATCAAACATATTTCGTTCTTGCAAAGAAATCTTCTTTATACCACGACTTACCATGCCCAATGCTCATTTACGTTTGAAATATGATGACTTTTACATTTGATATTAAACGCTTTTTTTTCAAACTTTTTTCAAACCTGAACAGATGTTTGAGATTCACATTTATTTTCAAATGAAGGTTCGTTTGAGAATAAACGTTTGAAAAATGATAGTTTCTCAAATTGAGAATAAAGGTTATTCTCAAATCATTATCAAACCCTAAGATGATTTGAGAATAGGTTGAAAAATGGTGTTATATAAATTTGATATCAAACCTTCCCAGCAAAACTTTGGTAATGGCAAGTACTCTGATAACTGGTTACCTTGTAACGACTACAACATACCATCCGAATAAATAATAAGTTATTACAGAAGTACTTATTTGTAATTAAGATAGTAATTTAATCTGAATGGCCCTGGTTCAAATCCCACCAAGGGCAACAATTTTTTTTAGTTTTTTTTTTATTAAAAGAGTTTTGTTAAATGATTTTTGAATTTTAAGAATTAAATATTATCTTCTGTAAAAAAAATTTGTAAAACTAACTCACGTTAATGAAAAAATACCATCATGAGTGAATTTTGATTATGTAGGGGATGTTGAATACCAAACACGATTCTAATTGGTCTTAACTTGGTAAGCCCAACTTATCTGGGTCATCCTTTATCTCAACTGTGGACACACACCTCCTCATGGTATCACCCGGGGAGCTAGTTTAACACCCATTAATATTGTGAGTTAACATGTTCCGAGAGTTGTCCCATAAGATCGATAAAAATGGGTTAGGATTACGGGCTAGTAACCCTCTCTTGAAAAAAAAATACAATGAAGAGGATAAAATTAGAATTGAAATGTCCTACTACCTAATGTTAGAGGAGGATGTCCGAAACTTCGATAGAAAGACCAAGTAGAGGAAAATTTTTCAAAGCTTGGCCTATAAAATTGGAGAATATTCGCACAAGATCGAAATCCATGGAATTCTAAAATATGCTCGGACTTTGACCTTAACAGGTTGTAATATTTAAGTAAGTAAGAGTCAATCTTATGTAAAAACTTATACAAAAAAGAAGATTTAAATTGTTTAAGTTTTAAAATAATTTTAAAAAAGTTTTAAAATAATTACAAAAAATCGTAAAAAATATTTTTCCAAAAATTACAACAAAGCAAAAAAAAGCAGGGAAAAACAATGTTATTTTCACATGATTTTGGATCTAAAAATAAAAATTGTTTATATTAATTATAAGCTGCTAAGTTTTCAACATATGAAGTAGCTCAGTGGAAGAGTCTCTGCCTAGCAGTCGGAGGGTCTGGGTTCGAGCCCCCATGGGATCATAAAAAAAATTTTGTATTTCGTTTAAAAATATATGTTTTTAATAAAAGAACAACAAAAAAGTTGTTGCTGTTGTTGTTGTTGCTTTCAAATTGCTTACTTAAGTCATTATTTTTCTGCAATCGGTAAGTACTTGCCTCCAATGACATCCCCATGTTAATGTAATGACTTAAACAGCGAATGAGTAAGTAGTTCGTGCTCAATAGTTTAACTGTTTAACTCATTATTTGGTAATGAAAAGTTTTACTGGGTTATTTTAAAGTTTTTTCAAACTTTAAAAAAATGTAATGTTTAAGATATTTTAATGGAATAGCATTGCGTTTCATCGTTGCTTCGTTATTTCTGCGATTTTTTAAATTGATCAATATTTGAAATTATGAAATAATGGCCAATTTTAATTGTGAGTCCCTTTACTAAATTTCATCAAATTATTTTGATTAAAAATACAATATTCATATGCATAAGTAAATTTTCAATGTTTCTTAAATTGTTCTTGAGAATAAAGTCCCCTTTTTGTTGAGAACGCTATTATTCTCAAATCAGTATCAAACGTTTGACCTTTGAAAAAAGATTTATTTTCAAATCATCCTCAATTTGAGAATAAAGCTTTTTTCTTACTGGGATGAATGTAGTGTAGCGCGTGATCATTTATGCATGTTTTTGTAAACAAATATTTTTGTTATATTTTCAAGTGCTATTTTATTACACTAGCTTTTTTTGAAGTGTAGAGTAAATTTGCTTAAAACAAAGAGTCTGATCAATTAGTGGATCAAAGAAGTAAATTGACAGTATTGAGTAATTGAGGATTTAAAAAAGAAAATTAAACTCTTTTCTCATTTAAAAACAGAAATTTTTTTGAAGTTGAGTGAAGTTCTGAGGCGGCTAAAAAGTCACTCAAACAATGCAAAGCAAAATTGTAAGTACAGTGAAAGCTTGTCCGCCTAGGGGAGTTGCTCGGATAGTTCGTTAAAATACTTCGGTAACCAATAGCTTTTTTTTCTTAATTTAGGACCAGCACTCAGGGGATGACCCCCTACTTATGCATTGTGCATTGTGTTGGAACTAGGAAAATAGGTTATGGGAGGGAGGATAGATGGAGTAGTGTTTATGGGCATTTTATTTGAACTTTCCTATATTGTAACTGGCAGGAAAAATTTCTGCGGGACTATGAAAGTGGAATTTCATTGGCCCAGCCAAAGAAAATAATCCGAAGACTTTAGAATATACTTTAGAACCCTTCTCTGACAGGAAATTCTTCTTGCTTTCCACATTATCTCCAGTCTAAAATCGTTCGTCTAGCGGAGACGACGGCCTATAAGAGCTGTCAACAGGGGAGCTTTCACTGTATTTAAAAAATATATATTGGAAATAAAATTAAACTTTTTTTAAACTTTAAGCGGAACACATTAATTGGATTAGAAACCAATACCTATTACAACCGAAGAATCCATATTTTCATTCCTCGCTCTTACCACAAAGGGGGCATATAAAGGACATAACCCTTACCTACCAAAATGTTTACAAAATTACTCAAAATATAATTTGTATACCATTCACCATTACCGATCGACTTTAAATAACGAGGAAGGTCAATTAAGCCATTATATAATAACAAAAACTGTTCTCCTGGAGGACGGCCCTACCTAAATTATATATCAAATTTTATGAAATCTTCGAAATCAGTCCACAAACACTACACCATTTTCAATTGAAATTGAGAAATATTCAATTGAAATTGAGAATATTCAATTGAAATTGAGAAATTTTCAATTGAAATTGAGAATTTTCAATTGAAAATGAGAAATTTTCAATTGAAATTGAGAAAACCCCAATTGGAAATGAGCAACATTCAGTTCAAATTGAGAAATTTTCAATTGAAATTGGTAATTTTTGAATTGAAATTGAGAAAAGCCCAATTGAAAATGAGAAATTTTCAATTGAAATTGAGAATTTTTAAATTTAAATTGAGAATTTTTCAATTGAAATTGAGAAAAGCACAATTGAAAATGAGGTTGAATTTTTTAATTGAAATTGAGAATTTTCAATTGAAAATGAGAAATTTTCAATTGAAATTGAGAATTTTCATTTGAAATTGAGAAATTTTCAATTGAAATTGAGAATTTTCAATTAAAAATGAGAAATTTTCAATTAAAATTGAGAAAACCCCAATTGGAAATGAGAAACATTCAGTTCAAATTGAGAAATTTTCAATTGAAATTGGTAATTTTTGAATTGAAATTGAGAAAAGCCCAATTGAAAATGAGAAATTTTCAATTGAAATTGAGAAATTTTCAATTGAAATTGAGAATTTTCAATTGAAAATGAGAAATTTTCAATTGAAATTGAGAAAACCCCAATTGGAAATGAGCAACATTCAGTTCAAATTGAGAAATTTTCAATTGAAATTGGTAATTTTTGAATTGAAATTGAGAAAAGCCCAATTGAAAATGAGAAATTTTCAATTGAAATTGAGAATTTTTAAATTTAAATTGAGAATTTTTCAATTGAAATTGAGAAAAGCACAATTGAAAATGAGGTTGAATTTTTTAATTGAAATTGAGAATTTTCAATTGAAAATGAGAAATTTTCAATTGAAATTGAGAATTTTCATTTGAAATTGAGAAATTTTCAATTGAAATTGAGAATTTTCAATTAAAAATGAGAAATTTTCAATTAAAATTGAGAAAACCCCAATTGGAAATGAGAAACATTCAGTTCAAATTGAGAAATTTTCAATTGAAATTGGTAATTTTTGAATTGAAATTGAGAAAAGCCCAATTGAAAATGAGAAATTTTCAATTGAAATTGAGAATTTTTAAATTTAAATTGAGAATTTTTCAATTGGAATTGAGAAAAGCACAATTGAAAATGAGGTTGAATTTTTTAATTGAAATTGAGAAGTTTTCAATTGAAAATGAGAATTTTTCAATTCAAAATGAGAAATTTTCAATTGAAATTGAGAAATTTTCAATTGAAATTGAGAAATTTTAAATTTAAATTGAGAATTTTTCAATTTCTCAATTTCAATTGAAAATTCTCAATTCCAATTGAATATTTCTCAATTTCAATTGAAAATTCTCAATTTCAATTGAACATTTCTCAATTCAATTTGAAAATTTCTCAATTACAATTGAAAATGGTGTGGAGATTTCCTAAAATCTGATATATAATTTCATGTCAATCTGACATTTAAATTCATGTCGGTACATCTTTCCGAAGCTCCACAAACCTTAAGTCAATTTACTACTATGTAGACTTTAGATCGATAGGATTCTATATTCGTAAAAATTGAAAAACTGCCTTAAAAATTATGAGCAAACAAAGTGCGTATGTTTTCAAAATCCGGAAAAAAGTGAATAACAAATTTACAATTTTTTAAGAATTTTTAACATTTTATGGCCTTAGAGGAAACATACATCAAATTTTAAGGAAATCGGATATATTGAGGTTCGGTATATCTTCAAAAAAAAACTTTGTTCTGACTCAATAAATTAATAAATTACTAAACAATAAAGATATTGCGTGTATTTTAGATTTACAAGTTATCACAATATTTGCTGTTGATACGATTTTTTTTTTCGATTTTTAGGTGTAAACGATCAAGGGGTTATACAAATAGTTTTAAGTAGAATATACTATATATGTATGTATGTATGTTAGTATGAATGATATATGTATGTAGGTATGTATGATAGGTTTATCCCAAATTAACTTCTGGGTTTATAACTTGAATTTATGACATGTTTAATATTCGTTTCAATAAATACAAGTGTTTTTCAAAAAATAAATTATTAGGACTTGGTTAGTAGGTAAAGTATGTACGATATTGCTTTTAAATAAATATTGTTTTTTTTTTTTAATATTTTCAGCATTTTTTTTCTTAGTTTTACTAAAAATCTATTTAAGTTTAAGAGCCTTAAAATTTCTTACAGCAAAAAAAAAAAGAATTTCAAGATTTTTTTGTCATCGTTTTAGAAAATCTTAAAACTTTGTTACATTTTGATTTGCTTATAGAACTAATTTAAAGCATTTTTGTACGCTAGTAACTACAAATTAAACTTAAGGAACACACACACCTATTTTTTATTTTTGGTTTTGTTTTGTTAGAACTCCAAAAACGAGATCACAAATCCTTAAAATCTATATCCTCCAAAAATATATAAATATGTTTCCATTTATTTTTTTTTTTTGTTATCTAGACCATGCCAAAACCTTCGGTACCCTCGCTAATGGCCAGCAGTAGGGCTTTCTCGAATTGCTCGTAGCTCTCATAATCGGGCAAACAAAGTTGATTGAAACTGTAAAGAGAGATAGAGGGATTAGAGATATGAGTAAAATTTTGTGCTTTTCAAAATTAAATAAAACAAGTAAGAAAGTGCTATAGTCGGTCATGCCCGACTATACGATACCCTTCACCACTAACGTCAAAGGTGTTCTTTTTCCTGTATAAAGACAAATATTAGTTAAATTTTACCATCATACAAACATATTCTCAAATCATATACATTCATACACATTTAAGCTGTTTCCGTCATTTGGACTTATATGAGAGCTAGGGTCAAATGTGGACCGATTATTTGGCAAATTGATTACAGTTGTTACAAAATTTATGTATGCAAAAAATAAACTTAAAATTGTCATTATCTTCGGATTTACGAGCGTTTTAGTGAATTTTGTCCCATTCAGTGCGTTTTGAGAAAAGAGTTTGTATGGGAGCTATGGTCAAATGTGGACCGATTTCAACGAAATTTGGTGCAGTGATTTAAGTTTACATAAGTTGTATTTTTTTTAAATCATTCATGAAAAATATTGATTTTTGTGGCCAATATGTCAATTCCGGGAATTGGGACCTATGGGAGGTACCATAAATAATGGACCGATTTTGACGAATTTTAATAGCCATGTCAACCATTATCAAAAAAATGATCTGTGCCAAATTTCATCAAATTATCTTTAGAATTGCAACCTGTAGTTTGATTACAAGGTTTACACGGGGGTCCAGCCAGCCGGCAGACGGACGGACATCGCTAAATCGACTCAGAAAGTCAGAAAGATTATTGGTAAGCTTATTGGTATACTAAAAGATGGGTCTACGACAAATATTTCTATGCGTTACATACATCAGCACAAACTTATAATAACCTTTCCACCTACGGTGGTGAAGGGTATAACTAGTCAATAGCCAAAATTACTTTGGTCAGATCATATTTCCAATATCCGTGCAGCTGTTTTCCGATTTTAGATATATCAATAAAGAGGGCTTAAAAGTGGGCATTGTAATTTTTTCTTTATATAGAATCCTAACTTGGGCTAAAAAAGAATATGTAGAAAAAAATGTCCTGATTGGTCCAGCCGTTCTGAAGTGATGCAATTTTAAAGAAAAAGGGAATTTTATCTTCATTTTTCAGGTCATTTTTGACCCATTTTAAAAAAATTCAAAAAGTAAAAAACTATCCTATAGTATGGAAATATCCACATTCAAAACTTTAATTAATTCGGTTAAATCGTTTTGATCTTATCATTCATATTTTTAATTTTTATATTTGGCTTATATGGGAGGGGTCACGCCTACTTGAGATTAAAAAAACAACCTGACCTATTTTAACCACCGGTCACACCTTAACATACTATCAAAATTTCAGAAAAATCGGGCCTCTAGGTCACTTATATTTGTCAATTATTATATATGAGTTAAATGGGAGAGGTCACGCCCACTTGATATTAAAAAAACAACCTGGTCTATTTTACCCACTGGCTACACTTTAAATAAAATCTGTCAGATCGGTCATCTATGTTTGTCATTTTTAATATATGAGTTATATGGGAGGGGTCACTCCCACTTTAGATTAAACAAAAAAACTAGCCCATTTTAACCACCGGTCACACCTTACCATATTGTGTAAATTTCAGAAAAATCGGTCAAATATGGATGACCATATTTATAATTTTTAATATTTGACTCATATGGGAGGGGTCACGCCCACTTGACATTTTAAAAAAGAACCTAGAATATTTTAACCACCGGTCACACCTTACCATACTGTGAAAATTTCACAAAAATCGGGCAGCTTGGTCATCCATATTTGTTATTTTCAATATTGACTTGAGATTTCAAAAAAAAAATCTGACCTATTTTATCCATCGGTCACACCTCAACATACTGTCAAAATTTTAGAAAAATCGGGCCTCTCGGTCACCTATATTTGTCATTTTTAATATATGAGTTAAATGGGAGGGGTCACGCCCACTTCAGATTTCAAAACAAAACCTAGCCCATTTTAACCACCGGTCACATCATAGGAATGTTAGTATAACTTTATCTACATTTCGAAAATCATCAAAATCAATTTACCCAGTTATAAGTATTGTATTTGTAATGGGGAAGGGGCCATCCCCTGGTCCGATCCTTTTCATTTTTTTCTGAAGTACAGCCATTGGTAATGAATTTACTTTTGTTAAGTTTGAAGTGTCTAACTTTTATGGTTTATCAAATTCAATGATAAATATTACATTTTGCACAATTTGGTCCACTATTTACCTTATTTGAGCCCTTTCTGGACCAAGTTTTGAAACAAAATATATTCTTGAACCACCTTAAGGGAACTTTCTATCTAATTGCAAAATTTCATCAAAATCGGTCGAACCGTTTAGGAGTCAACCTCTTTTAAACAAACAAACTTACAAACACATTTATAATATATATATATATATATATATATATATATATATATATATATATATATATATATATATATATAGATTTGTATCGGCTAATTTCCTAAATTTGGAAATTATCCGGTCTTGAAAACCTATACAAGATTTTATCTTGGTCATCTATCTTAACCCATTAGTGGACTCGGACAACCAGCGAGTCAATTTGCACCAAACTAGGAACATATAGTAATTAATATATCTTAAACCCAAATTTGGTGTCAAATTATTTATAGCGGGCAGTCAGCCCGTCCCATGGCGGAGTGCCATATGGCACTCATGTCCACTTTAGTTTTGGCTTATTCAATATTTAACTAACAATTTGTATAGGTTTCAAGAAAAAACAAAATCAGTTGAGATTTGTTGTAAAATCACTTTGAAGCTTCATAAAAATTTGAGTGCTATATGGCAATCTTGTCCTGTAATGGGTTAAATATTTGTAGGCCTGCTGTCTTTAACTATATAATTCATAATATTTTCGGTTAATATTTTCGGTTATTCAAAAATCATAGACTCATATTTCCTAAAGTGTTATTTATTTCTATTATAGACCGCTTATATCTCCTTTCGCCGAGATCGAATGTAAAGCTAAATTTTGTTTACTCCCAAAACCCAAACTTAAGACCCTACTCTATCTTACCAAGTATGTGCAGTCGGTAGATTTCCAAAAGTGGGAGCTGCTGTTATTTGAAATTGTGGATTAAGTTCCTGAAATCCACCTGGTGGCAGTTGGGAGCAGCCTGTTGTAAATTGTAAAAGTCTGGCCATTTCTGTTTGACTGAAATTACTCACACCGGCCCAAAACCAGGCCAATACACGTCTAAACTCTGAAGAGTTGCCATTGGCTATGTGATGAGCTTTGAAATCGGCTATCGAGTATTCACCAGTGCCGCACATTAAAAGCTTTAATAAAATAGAATTTTTTGTTTTTATAAACTGGAAGTTTTTATTTTTTTTTAACATTTTTACTTACCTCCAATTCATTTTCATCGAATATACTTAACAGATTATCGGGTATAATACCATTTAGACCCTTTAAAAAGCTATCAACCTCATCCTTGACACTATTGCAAAGTCTTTGCTGAGCCAAGGCATCCAAATAATGATTTTTAGTGGCATTAGTTACTTTTACCTTGGAGCCATTCGGTATAAGTTCTAGGGTTTTGGTCAATTGGCCACTGGCATCATAGATTTCTTCCACAAAATATAGTTCCAAAGAATCGGGGGTATCCAAATCGGTATCCAAAATATATTTGATTTTTGAAAGATACAAATCAGGATCATCTTGTTCGAAATACTGAAATTTTGTTCAGGAAATGAATTATTTAATCTATGAATGTAAATATATATATGAAAAATTACCTTATAATGTACTCTTAAGCCTATAAGTTGTGCCAAAAAGGATCGTGTAAATCGAGCTCTTACCAGCTGACGGTATGTACCTCCTAAGGCACTTTCATACAAACATTTACCCACGATTTTGCCAGCAAATTCAAAATGTTTGAGTTTTAAATGAGCCGGTCTATGGGGATTGGGATGAACCAAGGCCTGATGCTTGTCATGAAAACTACAGAATAGACCGCTACGAGGATCGAATAAAGCACTACAGATAAGTTCAAACCATTCACGACGTAAACCGCCCCAGTCAATGCCTTAAAAAAAAAAAAATGTGAACTTAAAAAATATTTTAAGAAATAAAAATTTTGATATCCTACCCTGTTCCCCTTGAAACGTCACTTCAAAATTTCCACACCAGTCTGAGACCGAGAAATTTTTTGTTGACTTCATGCTGCTCTCTAATATCTTTTCTCTCGTCACCTTTAAAGCTAATTTCTCATGATAGTAATTCGCATGAAATTTTCTCACTTCATGATAGAAGAAATCTTGTTTATCCTTAAATGTCTCCGAGCCACCTATATTCTTTAGTAAAAAGTGTGTAAAGGTAGCCGCTATAATATTACGATCTCGCGAGGCTAATTCTATTTTCGGTTGGGCCCCATCGTCTATTATAAAAATGGGACCATGAACATGAGAGGGTAGTTGAGGTAAAAAATGAAATTTGGTCGAGGGGCAAAGACGGAATGTTGCTATACGTTTGGGTATAAATTTTAAGATCATCTCTTTGATTGTAACCTGAAATATTAAAGAGTTCTTTTAGATTTTTTAGGAGACATCGACAGTTGCAAATGGCGGTAGATTTAAAGAGACTCACTTGTTTGGGTCCTACATAGCAGAGGACTTTGCGAGGTTTAGACTTGGTTGCGCCAAATATACTTAAGAGTTTGGCTTCATAGCAAATATTGTGTTTGCGCGAAGCTATATTTTTATGCACCAATGTGGTGTCGCTACCTGGAAAAAGAGAAATTTGTTTGGTTGAAAACTTTATAAGCTTTTCTGGAAGAGCTTTAAAACTTACTGCTTAATACTATTATATCAAAGTCACCATTGGGAAGCTTCTGTTCCAAATAACTTATAACCGCGCGCAGACAAATGGGTTCTGGGAATAGAGCCGTTACCGCAACGCGTGCATTTACCCGATCATATGAAAAGGCAATGGCATTATGTAGCTTTTCCAAAGGTTGGCCATGTAAATCATAGATTTCCACATGATAACCCTAGAATAATAATAAAATATTTAAGAAAGTTTAGATAAGTCTATATCTTAATATTTTTCTATGTTTAAGTCTATGTCTAAGTCTATTTTCTAGTTCCTATCTTAGACTATGTCTTAGACTGTGCCTTAAACTATATCTTAGGCTAAATATGTCCAGTCAAAGACTCTATAATATTTATAAAAATGTTGCACTACCATACATTGATTTGTCGTATGGTCGTTTTGAATGTTCCCATAAAAAAGGGAGTATACCGCTTTTACTCTAATTCGGAAACAATTAATGGAGAAAGCTAAAGCACACACACGTGCTTTTTTAAATTCCTATAAAAATAGAAAATTTTTGGAAAATTTCCTATAAAAATAGATAAATTATCTATAAAAATTTTAAATTTTTGAAAAATTACCTATAAAAATTTTTGAAAAATTTCCTATAAAAAATAGAATCTTTTTGAAAATTTTCCTATAAAAAAATAGAATCTTTTTGAAAAATTTCCTATAAAAAAATAGAATACTTTTGAAAAATTTAATAGAAAATTTTTGAACAATTCCCTATAAAAATAGAAAATTTTCGAAAAATTTCCTATAAAAATAGAAAATGTTTGAAAAATTTCCTATAAAAATAGAAAATTTTTGAAAAATTTCCTATAAAAATAGAAAATTTTTGAAAAATTTCCTATAAAAATAGAACATTTTTGAAAAATTTCCTATAAAAATAGAAAATTTTTGAAAAATTTCCTATAAAAATAAAAAATTTTTGAAAAATTTCCTATAAAAATAGAAAATTTTTGAAAAATTTCCTATAAAAATAGAAAATTTTTGAAAAATTTCCTATAAAAATAAAAAATTTTTGAAAATTTTCCTATAAAAATAGAAAATTTTTGAAAAATTTCCTATAAAAATAGAAAATTTTTTGAAAAATTTCCTATAAAAATAGAAAATTTTTGAAAAATTTCCTATAAAAATAGAAAATGTTTGAAAAATTTCCTATAAAAATAGAAAATTTTTGAAAAATTTCCTATAAAAATAGAAAATTTTTGAAAAATTTCCTATAAAAATAGAAAATTTTTGAAAAATTTCCTATAAAAATAGAAAATTTTTGAAAAATTTCCTATAAAAATAGAAAATTTTTGAAAAATTTCCTATAAAAATAGAAAATTTTTGAAAAATTTCCTATAAAAATAGAAAATTTTTGAAAAATTTCCTATAAAAATAGAAAATTTTTGAAAAATTTCCTATAAAAATAGAAAATTTTTGAAAAATTTCCTATAAAAATAGAAAATTTTTGAAAAATTTCCTATAAAAATAGAAAATTTTTAAAAAATTTCCTATAAAAATAGAAAATTTCCTCTAAAAATAGAAAATTTTTGAAAAATTTCCTATAAAAATATAAAATATTTGAAAAATTTCCTATAAAAATAGAAAATTTTTGAAAAATTTCCTATAAAAATAGAAAAATTTTGAAAAATTTCCTATAAAAATAGAAAATTTTTGAAAAATTTCCTATAAAAATAGAAAATTTTTGAAAAATTTCCTATAAAAATAGAAAATTTTTGAAAAATTTCCTATAGAAATAGAAAATTTTTGAAAAATTTCCTATAAAAATAGAAAATTTTTGAAAAATTTCCTATAAAAATAGAAAATTTTTGAAAAATTTCCTAAAAAAAATAGAAAATTTTTGAAAAATTTCCTAAAAAAAATAGAAAATTCTTGAAAAATTTCCTAAAAAAAATAGAAAATTTTTGAAAAATTTCCTATAAAAATATAAAATTTTTGAAAAATTTCCTATAAAAATAGAAAATTTTTGAAAAATTTCCTATAAAAATAGAAAATTTTTGAAAAATTTTCTATAAAAATAGAAAATTTTTGAAAAATTTCCTATAAAAATAGAAAATTTTCAAAAAAATTTCCTATAAAAATAGAAAATTTCCTCTAAAAATAGAAAATTTTTGAAAAATTTCCTATAAAAATAGAAAATTTTTGAAAAATTTCCTATAAAAATAGAAAATTTTTGAAAAATTTCCTATAAAAATAGAAAATTTTTGAAAAATTTCCTATAAAAATAGAAAATTTTTGAAAAATTTCCTATAAAAATAGAAAATTTTTGAAAAATTTCCTATAAAAATAGAAAATTTTTGAAAAATTTCCTATAAAAAATAGAATCTTTTTTAAAATTTTCCTATAAAAAAATAGAATCTTTTTGAAAAATTTCCTATAAAAAAATAGAATACTTTTGAAAAATTTAATAGAAAATTTTTGAAAAATTCCCTATAAAAATAGAAAATTTTCGAAAAATTTCCTATAAAAATAGAAAATGTTTGAAAAATTTCCTATAAAAATAGAAAATTTTTGAAAAATTTCCTATAAAAATAGAAAATTTTTGAAAAATTTCCTATAAAAATAGAACATTTTTGAAAAATTTCCTATAAAAATAGAAAATTTTTGAAAAATTTCCTATAAAAATAAAAAATTTTTGAAAAATTTCCTATAAAAATAGAAAATTTTTGAAAAATTTCCTATAAAAATAGAAAATTTTTGAAAAATTTCCTATAAAAATAAAAAATTTTTGAAAAATTTCCTATAAAAATAGAAAATTTTTGAAAAATTTCCTATAAAAATAGAAAATTTTTGAAAAATTTCCTATAAAAATAGAAAATTTTTGAAAAATTTCCTATAAAAATAGAAAAATTTTGAAAAATTTCGTATAAAAATAGAAAATTTTTGAAAAATTTCCTATAAAAAATAGAATCTTTTTGAAAATTTTCCTATAAAAAAATAGAATCTTTTTGAAAAATTTCCTATAAAAAAATAGAATACTTTTGAAAAATTTAATAGAAAATTTTTGAAAAATTCCCTATAAAAATAGAAAATTTTCGAAAAATTTCCTATAAAAATAGAAAATTTTCGAAAAATTTCCTATAAAAATAGAAAATGTTTGAAAAATTTCCTATAAAAATAGAGAATTTTTGAAAAATTTCCTATAAAAATAGAAAATTTTTGAAAATTTTCCTATAAAAATAGAACATTTTTGAAAAATTTCCTATAAAAATAGAAAATTTTTGAAAAATTTCCTATAAAAATAAAAAATTTTTGAAAAATTTCCTATAAAAATAGAAAATTTTTGAAAAATTTCCTATAAAAATAGAAAATTTTTGAAAAATTTCCTATAAAAATAAAAAATTTTTGAAAATTTTCCTATAAAAATAGAAAATTTTTGAAAAATTTCCTATAAAAATAGAAAATTTTTTGAAAAATTTCCTATAAAAATAGAAAATTTTTGAAAAATTTCCTATAAATATAGAAAATGTTTGAAAAATTTCCTATAAAAACAGAAAATTTTTGAAAAATTTCCTATAAAAATAGAAAATTTTTGAAAAATTTCCTATAAAAATAGAAAATTTTTGAAAAATTTCCTATAAAAATAGAAAATTTTTGAAAAATTTCCTATAAAAATAGAAAATTTTTGAAAAATTTCCTATAAAAATAGAAAATTTTTGAAAAATTTCCTATAAAAATAGAAAATTTTTGAAAAATTTCCTATAAAAATAGAAAATTTTTGAAAAATTTCCTATAAAAATAGAAAATTTTTGAAAAATTTCCTATAAAAATAGAAATTAAATAAAAATTTTATTTCTATGTCTTAGTCTTAGTCTATGTCTTAGTTTATGTCTTAGTCTATGTCTTAGTCTATGTCTCAGTCTATGTCTTAGTCTATGTCTTAGTCTATGTTTTAGTCTATGTCTTAGTCTATGTCTTAGTCAATGTCTTAGTCTATGTCTTAGTCTATGTCTTAGTCTATGTCTTAGTCTATGTCTTAGTCTATGTTTTAGTCTATGTCTTAGTCTATGTCTTAGTCTATGTCTTAGTCTATGTCTTAGTCTATGTCTTAGTCTATGTCTTAGTCTATGTCTTAGTCTATGTCTTAGTCTATGTCTTAGTCTATGTCTTAGTCTATGTCTTAGTCTATGTCTTAGTCTATGCCTTAGTCTAGGTCTTAGTCTATGCCTTAGAGTATGTCTTAGTATATGTCTTAGTGTATGTCTTAGTCTATGTCTTAGTCTTTGTCTTAGTCTATGTCTTAGTCTATGTCTTAGTCTATGTCTTAGTATATGTCTTAGTCTATGTCTTAGTCTATATCTTAGTCTATGTCTTAGTCTATGTCTTAGTCTATGCCTTAGTCTATGTCTTAGTCTATCTCAGTCTATGTCTATCTTCCTTGCCTTTAACAATTAATCTTCCCCAAACTCACCTTTCCTGGATCTTCATTCTCCTCAAATTGACAGGCATTGCCAAACTCATCCCTCGGCTCGATATGCAACAGAGTCGGTGACCCAGCACAACATATCACCGTACTGGCTGGTCTTATAAAACGCGAACGCCTAGCATCTATGCTGCCCGGTATAAAGTTTTTTATAAACGGAGATCCCGAAATATGGCTTGAGCCAATCATTACCGATATCTTGTATTGGCCCGCTGTGCGTACCGTAAACTTTACTTTTGCTATATTTGCATTATTCGGATCTGTTGGGGAACCCAATTCGCTGATAGTAACCATTTTGCGTGTACCTTCGGTGACTTCAACAAAAAATTGATCTGTATCACAGATGGGATAAGGCTGGCCGTTACGTTGATAGAAACGCACCACAAAGCACATGGTACCGCCTACAATGGCGGGATCTTTCCAGTCCCATTGCACCTTACAGTTGGCGGGCAGTAGATATTTGCCCGTGACATATTGCAACAGTGAATGACGGGCTTCAGGTGCCAAAGAAGGTTGGGTCATGGCAGCTAGGGTAACCAGACCCGCCACCGAAACTGAGACCACCAACATTCCACCCCAGGTCCAGGCATCTTGATGCTGTGATGATTTTACTACGGTCGACCATAATTGTGCCTTGAGGGCATCTAGTTGTGATTTAGAGGTTGGTAGATTTTGTCTGGCATGTGACCACACCTGCCAATCTTTGCCTAATATTTTACTGGCCCTAGAGTCTTCTAGCCAATAAACATCTTCCAGGGAGGCAACTTCCACATTTAGCAAACGTTGATAGTGATGTTGGAGGCGATGATCTTTTAGCCATTCGCGTAATATCAGCTTTTGCTGCAAATGTAAAGCTGCACGCTGTAAACGTTGTTCATCGCCGGGCGGCAGTTCTGGTAGACGTTCCGGATCACCGCAACTAGAGAGAGATGATATGCCTGCAAAAAATGTAATAAAAAGTAATTAAGTAACTATTTAGCTCCAGTTCATGTTAAGAAAAGTGTGGTCATTTTGGACATTATTACTAATAAACTGGCCTTTTTTTAATTGCCTCTTCCAAACACGATATCAATCATATTTCGATTAATTATAACAAATACAATTTGAACACAATGACCCTAAGCATTACACAAATTACATTACAATTATTTATAAAAATACATTTAATAAGTTATTTCGATAATATAAAATATTAAATGAGACCTAAATCAAGAAAAATCATACAATTACTAAAACTGCTACTAAATGGGCGCGGAAAGAAATGCAAATCAATTACAAGTAAAAGCTATTATGAACCAACAAAGAAAATAATTATAATAATTTTTTTTTTTTTTTGTGAATATTTCTTTTAATTTTCGATAGAGGGAGGGAAAACTATTACAAAACACAGAAAACTCATTTAAATATTCCTTTACACATTTGAAACTGGACATTTCTGTAACCCAATCGAAAATTTTTTGAAAAATTTCCTATAAAAATAGGAAATTTTTTGAAAAATTTCCTATAAAAATAGGAAATTTTTTGAAAAATTTCCTATAAAAATAGGAAATTTTTTGAAAAATTTCCTATAAAAATAGGAAATTTTTTGAAAAATTTCCTATAAAAATAGGAAATTTTTTGAAAAATTTCCTATAAAAATAGGAAATTTTTTGAAAAATTTCCTATACAAATAGGAAATTTTTTGAAAAATTTCCTATAAAAATAGAAAATTTTTTGAAAAATTTCCTATACAAATAGGAAATTTTTTGAAAAATTTCCTATAAAAATAGGAAATTTTTTGAAAAATTTCCTATAAAAATAGGAAATTTTTTGAAAAATTTCCTATAAAAATAGGAAATTTTTTGAAAAATTTCGTATAAAAATAGGAAATTGTTGAAAAATTTCCTACAAAAATAGGAATTTTTTTTTAAAATTTCCTATAAAAGATAGGAAATTTTTGAAAAATTTCCTATAAAAAATTGGAAATTTTTGAAAAATTTCCTATTAAAAAATAGGAAATTTTTGAAAAATTTCCTATTAAAAAATAGGAAATTTTTGAAAAATTTCCTATTAAAAAATAGGAAATTTTTGAAAAATTTCCTATTAAAAAATAGGAAATTTTTGAAAAATTTCCTATTAAAAAATAGGAAATTTTTGAAAAATTTCCTATTAAAAAATAGGAAATTTTTGAAAAATTTCCTATTAAAAAATAGGAAATTTTTGAAAAATTTCCTATTAAAAAATAGGAAATTTTTGAAAAATTTCCTATTAAAAAATAGGAAATTTTTGAAAAATTTCCTATTAAAAAATAGGAAATTTTTGAAAAATTTCCTATTAAAAAATAGGAAATTTTTGAAAAATTTCCTATTAAAAAATAGGAAATTTTTGAAAAATTTCCTATTAAAAAATAGGAAATTTTTGAAAAATTTCCTATTAAAAAATAGGAAATTTTTGAAAAATTTCCTATTAAAAAATAGGAAATTTTTGAAAAATTTCCTATTAAAAAATAGGAAATTTTTGAAAAATTTCCTATTAAAAAATAGGAAATTTTTGAAAAATTTCCTATTAAAAAATAGGAAATTTTTGAAAAATTTCCTATTAAAAAATAGGAAATTTTTGAAAAATTTCCTATTAAAAAGTATGAAATTTTTGAAAAATTTCCTATTAAAAAATAGGAAATTTTTAAAAAATTTCCTTTAAAAATAGGAAATTTTTTGAAAAATTTTCTATAAATTTTTGGAAAAAAAAGAACCTGCAAGAAACACCATTTCAGAGTTTAAGTATGGATACCGTTAATCTTTAATAAATTTTTTCATACTTAATAACTTTTCGTGTTTTTTTATAGTAATCGGTTTTCGCAATCACACCATAACGATGTGCTATCGCCAGGATTTAAATAAAAATACAATTCTTTTTTTACGATATTTTTCCATTATGAGTTTATAAAGTGTTACGAGCATTGGGGTATGGTGGTTTCTCATGTTCCCGGGTGTAAGTGTTGGCTGGTTAGTGTACGAGTACTTTAATTTTCATTTTAATGATTATGACGTTAGCGATAATGATGATTTCATTTTAGCCAAGTGCCATCCAAGGAGTAGGGGAAAATGGCAGCTAAAAACTAAAATGACAAGGAAATGGAATGTCATTTTCATTTCGCTATTGTTATTTTTTAATACTACGTAGATACTTTTAAACGAAACCTAATCAATGTAAACGTAAAGACAAAAGTTGTAGTGAAGACCAAATTAAAATTAGTTGAGCAGGATAATATGGGTGTAAAATATATTGTCAAATAATATAAAACTATAAGAATTACTTAAATTTTCTATACAGAAATCTTAAGATTTTGAAAAATTTTGCTTTATTTTTATACTTAAAAACAAAAAAATTTCAAAATAAGAATTATTAACAAGTAAGAGAGTTATATTCGGCTGTGCCGAATCTTATATACCCACCATCAAGTTGTGTTAAATTTAGAAATATCTCTCATATATCTACGAGGGTGCAGCTAATTCAAAATGTGGACCAAATTCGAAAAAAGTTGTTACGCTAGTTGGTATTGTTAGCAAAATATTTGGACTAAACTCAGTTGCAGGAGCTTTATAGTTCAACATTTAAAAGTTTGTAAGGGGTTTCCCTAGTATTTACTTTGAACAAAATTTAATCTCATAACCTGGTGTAGTTAAGCATTAATAGTCTGTTAAATACTTTTCGTTTAGCTTAATATTTTGTTAGGATAAATATGTTGATAGTAATACGACAGGTCCATACAATTTGTTGGGAGTTCCATATAATTTGTTGTACCTCCGAATCTTTTTGATTGTAGATATAAAAAGGGGATGTTATATATAAAGGGTGGTTAAATTGTAAGGGCTGGTGTCGAATGTGAACCGCACCTAAACGCCAAGTTTTTTTCAGAATTTTATTTGACATTTCTGACATTTCTCTATTTCAGACTTACTCAATTTGAACCATAGAGAGATACACAATCCAACAACATGTTAAAGTTATCCAGACTTATTATGAAAATGGGCGTTTAAATCAAAATGCATATCGTGATTTTTTTGGTTAATTTGATCGTCCAAATGTGCGTACAATCGCAAAAATCGTGGAAAAATTCGAGAAAACCGGATCTGTAGAAGATGTGAGAACACCAGTGCAGAAAATATTGCTGCTGTTCGCGATAGTATGGCTGAAGAGCCATCGGACAGTATTTTTTCCAAAATGAGGCCGGTCAGGCAGTTACTGTAAATGGTGTTCGCTATCGTGAGATGATAACGAACTTTGTATTGCCCGAATTGGAAGATATGGATGTGGACGATATGTGATTTCAGCAGGACGGTGCCACTTGCCACACAGCTAACGAAACAATGGCTCTTTTGCGCAACAAATTCAATGGCCGTGTTATCTTATGTAATGGCGATGTCAATTGGCCGCCAAGATCATGTGATTTTACACCGTTGGACTTTTTTCTTTGGGGTTATTTGAAAGAAAAGGTGTACGTCGATAAGCCAGCAACAATTCAAGAGCTAAAGAATGAGATAATTCGGCACATTAACGGCATAGAACCTCCATTATGCCTCAGGGTCATTAAAAATTTAGACCATCGGATGGAGGTGTGCCGCCGTGGTCGCGGCGCCCCTTTGGCCTATATTTTGTTCCGTACATAATTGAGTAATACCAATATATCATAACAAAATAAAATTACAATAATTTCCTAAATAGTTTGTGTTTTATTCAAAAATCAACATCGGCCCTTGAAATTTAACCACCCGATATAAGAATTATAGCCAAATGTTGAACGATTGTAACAAAATTGTACACACTCGCTGGTATTTATACAAAGCTTGTTTTTGCAAAATTTAGTGGCCATAGCTGTCATAGTTTCTAATTTAATAGCTTTTAACTGGCCTTTGCTACATTTTTTTTGGTTTCCGGGAGTGTTTTTATATGAAAGCTATAGTCAAATATGGACCGATTCCTATAAAATTTGGTATACTGACCAATAGTTGCATAGAACTTGTCTATTCTAAATTTAGTCGTCATAGCTATTACAATTGTATTCAATTTATCTGCATTCATGTGTTTCCCGAGGCGGGGTTATATGGGAGCTCTAACTAAATAAGAACCGATTTCGCCCATTTTCAGTACACAACCTCTGTTACATGTCAAAAATACTTTTGGAGCTATCGCGGTTTTATCTGACGGACAGACGGACATAAACCGTATTTTCTTTTTATATTTTTGTGTTTCCGTAAGTTTTTTTATATGGGAGCTATGGTCAAATAGTGGCCGATTATAAAAAAATGTTGTACACCGGCTGGCATTCATAGCTATTACAATTGTATTGAATTTATCAGCATTTATGTGTTTCCCAAGGCGGGGTTATATGGGAGCTCTAATTAAATAAGAACCGATTTTCAGTATACAACTTCTGTTACATATCAAAAATATTTTTGTACAATTTTGTTTCTCTTGCTCTTGTAGTTAAGGAGCTATCGCGCTATTATCTGACGGACAGACGGACATAAACCGTATTTTCTTTTTATATTTTTGTGTTTCCATAAGTTTTTTATATGGGAGCTATGGTCAAATAGTCACCGATTGTAACCGATTTGCACACTGGCTGGCATTCACATAAGACTTCCTTTCGTGAAATTTTGTTGCTATAGCCCTTTTCGTTAAGGCGCTATTGCGCTTTTATCTGACGGACAGACGGACATAAACCCCCTTTTCTTTTTGTATTCCTGTGCTTTCGTAAGTTTTTTATATGGGAGCTATGATCAAATAGTGACCGATTGTAACAAAATTTTGCACACTGGCTGGCATTCACATAAGACTTCCTTGTGCTAAATTTAGTGGCCAAAGCTATTACAGTTTATCATTTATTGGCATTTATGTGTATTTCAGGTAAAATTTAGGGCGTTTCCGTAAGTTTCCTGTATGGGAGCTACTGATAAATGTGAACCGATTTCGATGCAATTTTATATGCTGCCTAGTGCTTATGTAAAACTTCTAGATACCAAATTTTGTCATCATAACTGTTATAATTTGTCATTTATTTGCAAATAAGCGATTAGCCTAGATGAGGTTATACGGGAGCTATGGTCAAATGTTAACCGATTTTGCCCGATTTCAATACCAAAATTTTCCAAGAAATAAAGAATATTTGCGCCAAATTTCAGTGACCTATATCTTTCGTTTAGGTTTTATCGTGCCGGCAGACAGACAGACGAACAGACAGACGGACATCGCTCAATCGTCTTAGAATTTCATAAAAATTCAGAATATACTTCAGTTTTGGTTTTTGAGCCAATATTAAGGAAATTACAAACGGAATGACAATCTCAATATACCCACCATTTTTTTTGATGGCATGTATAAAAATTGACCATGTGTAAACCCGTGGAAATTGAAATGACGAACATGCTCATAGGACTTAAATAGAAATAACCCTGATGAAACACATATTGCGGATTGATTGATGTGTTTTATTTTCCTGTTTGACACAGAGTTTACATTAGTTAAATGTTATTAAAAATTTGATATAAAACAGACTTTTGTTGCATGTTTATGTAATTTAAAAATAATTATTAGGGAATCCTTGATTTTTAGGTGTTAAAAATCAACAATGTAGTGTGAGAAAAGATTTTAGACTAAAACATAGATTAAGCTTGATAATAAACCAGCTTGTACTACTACCCGAAACCGGTCCCAAGGCAGTCGGTTTTTCGTACCGGAACAACTTAGAAATCTTAGAATTCTGACCAGGGACTGCCACTGCTGCGATATTTCCAACAAAATCGCAGTTACAAAAACAACTAGTACCCAAAATTGATGTCATATCTGTGTGAATTTTGGTCAAATCTGCTTTCACAGAGCTATCGGATGATATCGGATCTAATGGAGTTTATAAAGATTCACAATAATGTACACCATGCACAAATGACAAAGTTAGAGTGATATAAATAATTTACAACAAAACCAGAAGTCAAAAGTTGTGATAGACATCCAAATACAAAGCGAGGGTATTCACATAAACTACGACTCATTCGAAAAGGAAAAGCAGACATCAACACAAACTTGGCCTGCAAAAAGGTATGGAAAACGGGATAGAAAAAGTACTGGAGTATAGCCCAAAACTAACACAAAACTACAGAAACAATCCCTAATAAGAAGAACACAGGTGCCAGTGGTATACGGCATTAACACAAATAGGACTACAATCTGAAGATAACTGGCAAACAATTAAGAACGTGAAAAAGAAACGACCTTAAAACCCCAAAACCGGATGTGATAATTATATCTCCTAAAGGAAATAACTCATATGCAGTCATTTAATGCAAACTTAGGATAGACCCTGAGTTAAATAGTCTTGGAGAGGAAGTTAACAAAATAAGAAGGACTCTTAGAGCTTAAAACAGCGGGGGGGAAGCGTGTCGGAAAAATTTAACTATAAATTGGTATCATCTTTAAGTGGGTGGGCTGAAGTTAAGTCCCGTAAGGAAGAAACTGTCATTGAATGCAAGTACTTGGATGTTATTACCACCGAAATCGAAATTTGTATTGCCCTATAACAGCATTAGATGTGAGTATAGTGAAATCGCTTAGAAAAATGCATGTAAACTGATAAATCGCCTTTCTTCGGTATAAGCTTGTAAAACCTTAGAATTATGTAAGATAAAAATCGGATGGTCCGTATGTCGAATAAATGAGTTTTCAAAAGTAATAAAATGTTTTAAATGCCTTGAATAAGGACTTATAGTCAGCAATGAAGCCATTGAGGAGGGGATGAAGCAGCAACATGAGGGCATTGAGAAAGCTAAAATTTAAGGTATTAATGTATACTCAATAAGGTCAAACCAGACCCCTTTAGGAATTATAGGAAAACCAACTTGGAAAACTTAAGTAGGCTCCTAGGCGCCAAGACAAGTAAATATCCCCCTGGAAGTATTCTCCCTGGAGGAATACAATGCGCTGATGTCGATGCCTAATAAAAGCCACATGAATAACTATCATGAGAACTGTCCTTTAACTTTCCCTGGTAAGCGCAAACAACCTAGATGCTGGTCTTAAAGAATCTTAAAGATCTCCAAACTAAAGTCAGAAGTTTGTTCTATAGGGCCAGTTTATAAGGTGACGTTTAACGGATACAAAAGTGATCTTAAAAAGGCCAGACGGACCAAGTGGCAAGACAACTGTAAGTCCATCAATTCAGTAAACGAGCTGTCCAGATCTAGACGGATGCTATTCAAGAACCCTGTGGTTCATGGTTTCATCCAGAAATCGGATGGCTCGTGACAGAAACGAACCTTGAGACACTTAAATACGTTCATGCCGTACAAATCGGTCGATCCGGATGGTATCATCCCTGCTATGCTTCATAATTCCTCCGACTATTGTCTATTGATTCTTCATTCCATTTTCATTAGTTGTCTACTTGAGGGCTTCATTCCAAGTGAATGGAGAGAGGTTATGGTGATTTGTATACCAAAAGCAGGGCAGGATAGGCACCAAAAGATTTTAGGCCAATCAGCCTGTTGTCTTTTCTTCTAAAGACTCTCTAGCGACTGATTAACCTCTATCTTAGGAACTGGTTAGAAACGCACATCATAAGTAACGCTCAGCACGCTTACCTAAAGGGTAAATATGTTGAGATTCACTTCATGACGTGACGGGTTTTATCGAAAATGGGCTAGATTTTAAGGATTAGCCATCAGCTCTATTCTAGGAGACTGTAACATTTGTAGAAGGAAACGACTGCTCGGATTAAAACAATAATTAGTGTTTCTGAAATATAATTTTGTTGCCGAATTTCTTTTTTTACTTAATTCAAGAAAATAAACAGTTTTTGAACTATTTATTGCGCAACCTTCTCTGTTTTTTAAATAAAGCTATATCTCGAAAACTATAATTCTAGAATTCTGCGTACTCAAATTATCTTTACGCACTAGGTCTCCATTTTGTCTGCTTTTCCAACTAGCACAGTGTAATTGTTTGTATACCTTCAGAAGAGCTGGTTATGGGCCAATAATTGACCATAGTTTTGTTTGTGAAAATTTCTCTAGAAGTATTGAGTGGCATGCGAACACTACACACACAGTGATATATAAACCATGACGTAGACTAAGACATAGACTAAGACATAGACTAAGACAAAGACTAAGACATAGACTAAGGCATAGACTAAGGCATAGACTAAGACATAGAGTAAGACATAAACTGAGACATAGACTAAGATGTAGACTAAGACATATATTAAGACATAGACTAAGACATAGACTAAGACATAGACTAAAACATAGACTAAAACTTAGACTAAGACATAGACTAAGACATAGACTAAGACATAGACTAAGACATAGACTAAAACATAGACTAAAACATAGACTAAGACATAGACTAAGACATAGACTAAGACATAGACTAAGACATAGACTAAGACATAGACTAAGACATAGACTAAGACATAGACTAAGACATAGACTAAGACATATACTATGACATAGACTAAGACATAGACTAAGACATAAACTAAGACATAGACTAAGACATAGACTAAGACATAGACTAAGACATAGACTAAGACATAGACTAAGACATAGACTAAGACATAGACTAAGACATAGACTAAGACATAGACTAAGACATAGACTAAGACATAGACTAAGACATAGACTAAGACATAGACTAAGACATAGACTAAGACATAGACTAAGACATAGACTAAGACATAGACTAAGACATAGACTAAGACATAGACTAAGACATAGACTAAGACATAGACTAAGACATAGACTAAGACATAGACAAAGACATAGACTAAGACATAGCCTAAGACATAGACTAAGACATAGACTAAGACATAGACTAAGACATAGACTAAGACATAGACTAAGACATAGACTAAGACATAGACTAAGACATAGACTAAGACATAGACTAAGACATAGACTAAGACATAGACTAAGACATAGACTAAGAAATAGACTAAGACATAGACTAAGACATAGACTAAGACATAGACTAAGACATAGACTAAGACATAGACTAAGACATAGACTAAGACATAGACTAAGACATAGACTAAGACATAGACTAAGACATAGACTAAGACATAGACTAAGACATAGACTAAGACATAGACTAAGACATAGACTAAGACATAGACTAAGACATAGACTAAGACATAGACTAAGACATAGACTAAGACATAGACTAAGACATAGACTAAGACATAGACTAAGACATAGACTAAGACATAGACTAAGACATAGACTAAGACATAGACTAAGACATAGACTAAGACATAGACTAAGACATAGACTAAGACATAGACTAAGACATAGACTAAGACATAGACTAAGACATAGACTAAGACATAGACTAAGACATAGACTAAGACATAGACTAAGACATAGACTAAGACATAGACTAAGACATAGACTAAGACATAGACTAAGACATAGACTAAGACATAGACTAAGACATAGACTAAGACATAGACTAAGACATAGACTAAGACATAGACTAAGACATAGACTAAGACATAGACTAAGACATAGACTAAGACATAGACTAAGACATAGACTAAGACATAGACTAAGACATAGACTAAGACATAGACTAAGACATAGACTAAGACATAGACTAAGACATAGACTAAGACATAGACTAAGACATAGACTAAGACATAGACTAAGACATAGACTAAGACATAGACTAAGACATAGACTAAGACATAGACTAAGACATAGACTAAGACATAGACTAAGACATAGACTAAGACATAGACTAAGACATAGACTAAGACATAGACTAAGACATAGACTAAGACATAGACTAAGACATAGACTAAGACATAGACTAAGACATAGACTAAGACATAGACTAAGACATAGACTAAGACATAGACTAAGACATAGACTAAGACATAGACTAAGACATAGACTAAGACATAGACTAAGACATAGACTAAGACATAGACTAAGACATAGACTAAGACATAGACTAAGACATAGACTAAGACATAGACTAAGACATAGACTAAGACATAGACTAAGACATAAACAAAGACATAAACAAAGACATAGACTAAGACATAGACTAAGACATAGACTAAGACATAGACTAAGACATAGACTAAGACATAGACTAAGACATAGACTAAGACATAGACTAAGACATAGACTAAGACATAAACAAAGACATAGACTAAGACATAGACTAAGACATAGACTAAGACATAGACTAAGATATAGAGTAAGACAAAGACTAAGACATAGACTAAGACATAGACAAAGACATAGACTAAGACATAGACTAAGACATAGACTAAGACATAGACTAAGATATAGACATAGACTTAGACATAGATATAGACATAGACATATATATAGATATAGATATAGACATAGACATAGACATAGACATAGACATAGACATAGACATAGACATAGACATAGACATAGACATAGACATAGACATAGACATAGACATAGACATAGACATAGACATAGACATAGACATAGACATAGACATAGACATAGACATAGACATAGACATAGACATAGACATAGACATAGACATAGACATAGACATAGACATAGACATAGACATAGACATAGACATAGACATAGACTAAGACATAGACTAAGACATAGACTAAGACATAGACTAAGACATAGACTAAGACATAGACTAAGACATAGACTAAGACATAGACTAAGACATAGACTAAGACATAGACTAAGACATAGACTAAGACATAGACTAAGACATAGACTAAGACATAGACTAAGACATAGACTAAGACATAGACTAAGACATAGACTAAGACATAGACTAAGACATAGACTAAGACATAGACTAAGACATAGACTAAGACATAGACTAAGACATAGACTAAGACATAGACTAAGACATAGACTAAGACATAGACTAAGACATAGACTAAGACATAGACTAAGACATAGACTAAGACATAGACTAAGACATAGACTAAGACATAGACTAAGACATAGACTAAGACATAGACTAAGACATAGACTAAGACATAGACTAAGACATAGACTAAGACATAGACTAAGACATAGACTAAGACATAGACTAAGACATAGACTAAGACATAGACTAAGACATAGACTAAGACATAGACTAAGACATAGACTAAGACATAGACTAAGACATAGACTAAGACATAGACTAAGACATAGACTAAGACATAGACTAAGACATAGACTAAGACATAGACTAAGACATAGACTAAGACATAGACTAAGACATAGACTAAGACATAGACTAAGACATAGACTAAGACATAGATTAAGACATAGACTAAGACATAGACTAAGACATAGACTAAGACATAGACTAAGATATAGACTAAGACATAGACTAAGACATAGACTAAGACATAGACTAAGACATAGACTAAGACATAGACTAAGACATAGACTAAGACATAGACTAAGACATAGAGTAAGACAAAGACTAAGACATAGACTAAGACATAGACTAAGACATAGACTAAGACATAGACTAAGACATAGACTAAGACATAGAGTAAGACAAAGACTAAGACATAGCCTAAGACATAAACAAAGACATAGACTAAGACATAGACTTAGACTTAGACTTAGACATAGATATAGACATAGACATAGATATAGATATAGATATAGATATAGATATAGATATAGATATAGATATAGATATAGATATAGATATAGATATAGACATAGACATAGACATAGACATAGACATAGACATAGACATAGACATAGACATAGACATAGACATAGACATAGACATAGACATAGACATAGACATAGACATAGACATAGACATAGACATAGACATAGACATAGACATAGACATAGACATAGACATAGACATAGACATAGACATAGACATAGACATAGACATAGACATAGACATAGACATAGACATAGACATAGACATAGACATAGACATAGACATAGACATAGACATAGACATAGACATAGACATAGACATAGACATAGACATAGACATAGACATAGACATAGACATAGACATAGACATAGACATAGACATAGACATAGACATAGACATAGACATAGACATAGACATAGACATAGACATAGACATAGACATAGACATAGACATAGACATAGACATAGACATAGACATAGACATAGACATAGACATAGACATAGACATAGACATAGACATAGACATAGACATAGACATAGACATAGACATAGACATAGACATAGACATAGACATAGACATAGACATAGACATAGACATAGACATAGACATAGACATAGACATAGACATAGACATAGACATAGACATAGTAAACAAAAACTCATACTTATTCCAAAGCCCGGAAAAACATTAGGTGAACCCCAATCATATAGGCCAATATGTCTGTTAGATACAATAGGGAAATGCCTGGAGAGAATTATATACAGGCGATTGGAAAAAGCAACGGAAGAAAACGGTGGCATATCTAGTGTTCAATTTGGCTTTCGGAAGGCTAAATCAACGCTTGATGCCATTAGCCTCGTAGTAAACACCGCAAGAAATGCTATAATAGGCAAAGGAATTGCAAGAAAATATTGTGCTATTATCACGTTAGATATTAAAAATGCATTCAATTCGGCCGGGTGGAAATTTATACTTGCTGCAATGCATAAGATAAATATCCCTAATTACCTGATTAATATAACAATGAATTATCTTTCAGACAGAACTTTATGGTACGAAACTGATCGTGGTACCGAATCATACAAAGTTACGGCTGGAGTTCCACAGGGTTCCGTCCTCGGACCATTACTATGGAACATTATGTACAACGCTATATTTAGATTGAGACTTCCCGAAGAGGCATCTATTGTTGGATTTGCAGACGACGTTGCCTTATTGGTCCAAGCTAGACACATAGACGATGTTCAACTGTATGCCAACGAGGCGATAAGAACAATCAGATCATGGTTGGAATCAGTAAACCTCAGCCTGGCAGACCACAAGACGGAAGCTGTCCTCGTGAGCAAAAAAAGAAAGGTAGAAACACTCTCCTTACAAGTAGGATGTAGCACAATAGTGTCATCTTCATCAATAAAATACCTAGGAGTTATGATTGACAACCGTTTGAGTTTTAAAACGCATATAAAATATGTCTGTAAGAAAGCAACAGGCATCGTTAACGCATTGGCAAGGATGATGCCAAATATTGGGGGTCCGCGACAAAGCCGCAGACTACTACTGTCACGAGTTTCAAACTCTGTTATCCTCTACGGAGCACCTATATGGGCGAACACAACAAAAGCGTCAGCCAAGAAAGGCATTAATTCTCTTTTTAGAAGAACTTGCCTAAGAACATGCAGCGGATATCGCACAATATCTTTGGAAGCAGCCAGCGTTATTTCTGGAATTCTACCAATAGATATTGCAGCTAATGAACTTTCCGTCATGTATCATACTTTAAATAATAATACCAATTTAGATAGGAGGACTTTGAGAAGAACCGAAAGGGAAAAATCCATACGTAGTTGGCAACAAAGATGGGAGAATACACAACATGGAAGATGGACCTACAAACTTATTCCTATTATAAACAATTGGATTAACAGAAATCATGGGGATATCAATTACAACTTGACCCAATTCTTGTCGGGTCATGGAGGTTACAGGAGCTACCTTTTCAGATTTGGACTTGATAACTCACCTCGATGTCCAGCCTGTCCTGACGAAGACGAAACCGCGGAACATGTATACTTTAAATGTCCGCGCTTCATTAATCATAGGCAACAACTTGAACAATGCGTTGGGGAAAACGTGTCTCCTGACAATGTTATAAGGATTATGCTTTTCTCGAAAAGTAACTGGGAACTTATAAAAAGATTCGTAGACGTCATTAACAATCTGCTTCTACAAGCAGAAAGAAACCGCAAAGCGGAAATAAATATACTATCCTAATAGACTATCCTAATGAGCTAGTGAGAGTAACACACTGAGAACAGCAATTGGCTTAGCCCCCCCGCGAAGTAATACCAAATGGCAGTCCCGTGGGGTTTTGGGGCCTGGAGTGTAGGGGGTGTGGTTTAGTACGTAGGCACTTATGTGAATCGTGCATTTTTTCCAACACGGGTTGGATATATCTATGAAGATTCCACACCTCCAGCGTATCAAAAAAAAAAAAAAAAAAAAAAAAAAAAAAAAAGACATAGACATAGACATAGACATAGACATAGACATAGACATAGACATAGACATAGACATAGACATAGACATAGACATAGACATAGACTAAGACATAGACTAAGACATATACTAAGACATAGACTAAGACATAGACTAAGACATAGACTAAGACATAGACTAAGACATAGAGTAAGACAAAGACTAAGACATAGACTAAGACATAGACAAAGACATAGACTAAGACATAGACTAAGACATAGACTTAGACATAGACAAAGACATAGACTAAGACATAGACTAAGACATAGACTTAGACATAGATATAGACATAGACATAGACATATATATAGATATAGACATAGACCTAGACTAAGACATAGACTAAGACATAGACTCAGACATAAATATTGAGTAAGGTAGAAAATATTTTAGATGAAGTAAATTATAGACTTAGGTCTGATAATTGATTTTAAGGTGGATAGGTTCCATCCTAATGTTAAGATTGTTGTGTTGTACGTGATCAGTTTAATAGTTTTCTTCTATGTTTAGCCAACTATGTTCTTTGTAACACAATCAAGTAAATGCATAAGTTAGTTCTATAACAAGTTGTTTGTGTTGGTTGTGTTTTGAAAAAACTAGGAAAAGCTACATTTAAAGGGAAACTCAAACCAGACAAGAAAAAAAAAACACAAACACAAACACATTGAAACATATTTCATGCCAAATGAAAACACATTCGCACAAAACTATGTAGAACGAATAACTTCCGGTAATTTTTTATTTCCGACTTTAGAGAAAATGTATTTTTGTTAAAGTTGCTTTTCTCACTTCACCTACTCCTACTCCTTGGATTTAAAAAAAAAACTTTTGCAGTTGCTGGCATTTGTTTCAGTGAATTGTGGAGAAATTTTTAAAGTAATCAATGGAAAATGTAAACTAAGTGGAAAACACTGAGTAGTTTTTCTTGCTGTTTTTTTTTTGTATACATAGACACAGAAATATATATTTTTTTAATAAATGAAGAAAAACGACCTTTTAATTAAGGGGTTTGTTACTGAAATTTGTATAAGGGAAAGGAAAAACAGGGTTGGTCATTTAATTGTTGTGTGTCGGAGTTCTATTTAGTAAAATGCGATGACCTACAGCAAACTATTAGATTTGAAATTCTATACAAAAACCAAAAGAAAGGCTCTATTCGTTATTTTTTTTTTTTTTTGTTTTGGTTTTAAGTTTCAAGTTTACATTAACTGCAAGTGATTGCCATTTAACATTTTCATGGAAAGAACTAGGAAAAATGTCTAAGAAGCGAAAAATTATTTAAAATGAGTAGAATTCACTCGAAATTCATACAATATTTAAATACAAATGACAAAGCTAATTTAATATTTCTATGGAATTTTCAAAGTTAACTTGAAATATCAAATAGTTCTTTATGACTTTAGTTTTAAAAGAAAATTCTTCAAATTTTTTTTGCAACCGCTTGTCCTTAATGTCATTACCACTAACTACATTTCACATTAAAAGGATTTTAATTTTTCTTAACTAATGAAATTAATTGCATAAAGTGGTCAAAATTATTTATTTTGGCATTGTTTCAAGAAATCTGGATAAAACTTAACCAAAACGAAAAGGAAAACAATTTGACGTAGTCTAATGACTTGACTTTTGGCTAAACAAATGCGCATTAATTATTCTTATTGCCCAAATTAAGTCAACGCGGTTAAGAAAAGCTAAATAGTTTTGGACTTAATCATCGGTAATTACAGAGCTAAAACATAAAATAAGTTATTGATTAGAACGCAGACTAAGACATAGACTAAGACATAGACTAAGACATAAACTAAGGCATAGACTAGACATAGATTGACATAGACTAAGACATAGACTAAGACATAGACTAAGTCATAGACTACGACATAGCTAAGACATAGACTAAGACATAGACTAAGACATAGACTAAGACATAGACTAAGACATAGATTAAGACATAGACTAAGACATAGACTAAGACATAGACTAAGACATAGACTAAGACATAGACTAAGACATAGACTAAGACATAGACTACGACATAGCTAAGACATAGACTAAGACATAGACTAAGACATAGACTAAGACATAGACTAAGACATAGACTAAGACATAGACTAAGACATAGACTACGACATAGCTAAGACATAGACTAAGACATAGACTAAGACATAGACTAAGACATAGACTAAGACATAGACTAAGACATAGACTAAGACATAGACCAAGACATAGACTAAGACATAGACTAAGACATAGACTAAGACATAGACTAAGACATAGACTAAGACACAGACTAAGACATAGACTAAGACATAGACTAAGACATAGACTAAGACATAGACTACGACATAGCTAAGACATAGACTAAGACATAGACTAAGACATAGACTAAGACATAGACTAAGACATAGACTAAGACATAGACCAAGACATAGACTAAGACATAGACTAAGACATAGACTAAGACATAGACTAAGACATAGACTAAGACATAGACTAAGACATAGACTAAGACATAGACTAAGACACAGACTAAGACATAGACTAAGACATAGACTAAGACATAGACTAAGACCTAGACTAAGACATAGACTAAGACAGAGACTAAGACATATATTAAGACATAGACTAAGACATAGACTAAGACATAGACTAAGACATAGACTAAGACATAGACTAAGACATAGACTAAGACATAGACTAAGACATAGACTAAAACATAGACTAAGACATAGACTAAGACATAGACTAAGACATAGACTAAGACATAGACTAAGACATAGACTAAGACATAGACTAAGACATAGACTAAGACATAGACTAAGACATAGACTAAGACATAGACTAAGACATAGACTAAGACATAGACTAAGACATAGACTAAGACATAGACTAAGACATAGACTAAGACATAGACTAAAACATAGACTAAGACATAGACTAAGACATAGACTAAGACATAGACTAAGACATAGACTAAGACATAGACTAAGGCATAGACTAAGACATAGACTAAGACATAGACTAAGACATAGACTAAGACATAGACTAAGACATAGACTAAGACATAGACTAAGACATAGACTAAGACATAGACTAAGACATAGACTAAGATATAGACTAAGACATAGACTAAGACATAGACTAAGACATAGACTAAGACATAGACTAAGACATAGACTAAGACATAGACTAAGACATAGACTAAGACATAGACTAAGACATAGACTAAGACATAGACTAAGACATAGACTAAGACATAGACTAAGACATAGACTAAGACATAGACTAAGACATAGACTAAGACATAGACTAAGACATAGACTAAGACATAGACTAAGACATAGACTAAGACATAGACTAAGACATAGACTAAGACATAGAATAAGACATAGACTAAGACATAGACTAAGACATAGACTAAGACATAGACTAAGACATAGACTAAGACATAGACTAAGACATAGACTAAGACATAGACTAAGACATAGACTAAGACATAGACTAAGACATAGACTAAGACATAGACTAAGACATAGACTAAGACATAGACTAAGACATAGACTAAGACATAGACTAAGACATAGACTAAGACATAGACTAAGACATAGACTAAGACATAGACTAAGACATAGACTAAGACATAGACTAAGACATAGACTAAGACATAGACTAAGACATAGACTAAGACATAGACTAAGACATAGACTAAGACATAGACTAAGACATAGACTAAGACATAGACTAAGACATAGACTAAGACATAGACTAAGACATAGACTAAGACATAGACTAAGACATAGACTAAGACATAGACTAAGACATAGACTAAGACATAGACTAAGACATAGACTAAGACATAGACTAAGACATAGACTAAGACATAGACTAAGACATAGACTAAGACATAGACTAAGACATAGACTAAGACATAGACTAAGACATAGACTAAGACATAGACTAAGACATAGACTAAGTCATAGATTAAGACATAGACTAAGACATAGACTAAGTCATAGACTAAGACATAGACTAAGACATAGACTAAGATATAGACTAAGACATAGACTAAGACATAGACTAAGATATAGACTTAGATATATACTAAGACATAGACTAAGACATAGATTAAGATATAGACTAAGATATATACTAAGACATAGACTAAGACATAGACTAAGACATAGACTAAGACATAGACTAAGATATAGACTAAGATATATACTAAGACATAGACTAAGAGGTAGACTAAGACATAGACTAAGTCATATATTAAGACATAGACTAAGACATAGAAAGACATAGACTAAGACATAGTCTAAAACATAGACTTAGATATAGACTAAGACGTAGACATAGACTAAGACATAGACTAAGACATAGACTAAGACATATACTGAGACATAGACTAAGACATAGACTAAGACATAGACTAAGATATAGACTAAGACATAGACTAAGACTAGAAATTTATTAAAATTTATCAAAGTCTAGAGATACCCGATAATCCCAAAGTCAAGAAAATAGTGTACAGGTAAACTTTTTATAAACAATAAAAAATACTGGAAAACTTTCTGATAATTGGCTTGCATTAGACCCTTCCTCCTATATTAGATCCAGAGCTGCTAAATATAATGTCTTAATTCATTAATAAATTTTTAACAATAATGATTTTAGATTAACGGATTATAAAAAGTACTATCCTACTGTTTTCTTGTAAATTATATAAAAGTCTAAAAGTTTAATGGAGTATAACTTTGTTGATCCTTTAGCATTCGTTTTAAACTTTATATTGTTTAAAAGCTTATAATCTGCACTCTTTTCTTTATTTAAATAACTTGCAGCGGCGTGCCACTGTTAAACAAAAATTTTCTTATTACTAAATTTTGATTTTAAAATTCAATAACTTATTAAGCCTATAAGTAGCTTATATACATGTAAAACTACTCCTACGTCATTCAAGTCCTTGGCTTAATGTTAAGTTAATTATAATATATTAAAAAAAAGTTTTGAGATTATTATTATTTTAAAACCACAAACAAATAATAAAGCCTTTATCGCTGTTTTTTACTTTAGCAGCCAAAAGTTGGTTGTAATATTTTGCTTTTATTTATTTAGATTTTTCTTTCGTTGAATACAAATTAAATTAATTTAAATATATTCATTAGGTGAAATAAAAATGTGCACATTAGGAAAATTATTTTTAACCCTATGCGACTGACGTGATGGTGTAGCGGACACCAAACAATTAATAAGTTTTGTTTGGGAATGAATTGTCTGAATAAAAACATGCCGATATATTAATATAAAACAAGTAAGAGTGTTATATTCGGCTGTGCCGAATCTCTTATACGCACAATCAAGTTGTGTTAAGGGAGGGAGCAGCTAATTCAAAATGTGGACCAAATTCGAAAAAAGTTGCTACGCTAGTTGGTATTGTTGGTAAATTCAGTTGCTTTATAGTTCAACATATAAAAATTCGGTATCGTAACCGGGTATGGGTTTACATTAATAAGTTGTTAAATACTTTTCGTTAAGCTTAATATTTAGTTAGGATAAACATATTGATAGTAATACGACAGGTCCATATATATTGTTAGGAGTTTGTAATGCATCTACCATATATAAAGTCTGGACATTGGTGAAATCTTAATATGCTGCTTGTACTTCCGAATCTTTTTGATTGTAGATATAAAAAAAGGGGATGTAATATAAATATATAAGAATTATAGCCAAATGTTGACCGATTTTTTGGTTTCCGGGAGTGTTTTTTATATGAAAGCTATAGTCAAATATGGACCGAAATTTTATATGCTGCCTATTGCTTATGGAAAACTTCTAGATACCAAATTTTGTCATCATAGCTATTATAATTTGTCAGTTATTAGCAAATAAGCGACTAGTCTAGACGAGGTTATACGGGAGCTATGGTCAAATGTTAACCGATTTTGCTTAATTTCAATACCAAAATTTTCTCATAAATGAAGAATGTTTTTGCTAAGTTTCAGTGAGCTAGCTCCTTTCGTTTAGGCGTTATCGTGATTTCAACAGACAGACAGACAGACGGACAGACAGACGGACATCGCTCAATCGTCTTAGAATTTCATAAGGATTCAGAATATATATCGTTTTTGATTTTTGAGCCAATATTAAGGAAATTACAAACGGAATGACAATCTCAATATACCCCCCATTCTTTTTGATGGTGGGTATAAAAAGGGGATGTTATATATGTATATATATAACAACTAGCTGCTTGTACCCGGCGTTGCCCGGGTTGATAGTAAAAGATTTTACTTATTGCTGTGTTAACCATTTCTTTAAAAATTAACAATTATGAAATATTTTTTTAATTGAATCCTTTATTAATGTATTTGCATATGTATGTATATCAAACAATCATAAAATCGTAATCAAATAACCGTCAAACAATCGTCAGTTAATCGTGAAACAATTATCGAACAATCATAAAAAATCATTGAACAGTCGTCAGTCAATCAACCATCAAACAACAATCAAACAATCGACAAAAATCATCTACTCAATCTACCGTCATAAAATCGCCAGTAAATCATGAAACAACTATTACATGTCTTCAAGCAGTCATCAGTCAATCAATCATTAAACAACTGTCAAACAATCAACAAAAAACCATCAAATAATCATGAAAAATCTTCAAACAATCGTCAGTCAAACTATTATCAAACACCAATCATATTACCATTATTCGTACATCCGTTTTCCTATTTTAGATAAATAAAAAAATGAGGTCGTAAAAGTGGGCATGGTCAATTTTTCTTAATGTAGAATCCTACCTTGGACTAAAAAAACATTTAGAAAGAAAAAATGTCTTCATTGGTCCAGCCGTTCTCAAGATATACAATTTTAAAGCAAATGGGAATTTTATCCCCATTTTTTAATTCAAAAAGCGAAAAACTATCCTATAGTATGAAAATATCCACATTTAAAACTTTAATAAATTGGGTTAAATCGTTTTTATCTTATCATCCATATTTCTGAAAAATCGGTCATCTACATTTGTCATTTTTAATATTTGACTAATATGGGAGGGGTCATGTCCATTTGAGATTTCCAAAAAAGTAGCCTATTTTATTATTTAAAGAAAAATCGGTCGGCTCGATCATCCATGTTTGTCATTTTTAGTATTTGACTTTTATGGGAGGGTTCACGCTCACTTAAGCTTTAAAAAAAATTGAGCCTATTTTAAAACCTTAATATGCTGTCAAAATTTCTGAAAAATCGGTCAGCTTTGTCATCTATATTTGTCATTTTTAATATATGAGTTATATAGGAATGGCACCGCCCACTTGAGATTTGAGAAAAAGACCTTGCCGATTTTAACCACCGCTCACACCTTACCATATTGTAAAAATTTCGGAAAAATCGGTCTTCAGAGTCATTCACATTTGTAATTTTTAATATTTGACTTATATGGGAGGGGCCACGCCAACTTGAGATTTAAAAAAAAACCTAATCTATTTTAAACACCGGTCACACCTTAACATACTTTCAAAATTTCAGAAAAATCGGGCCTCTCGGTCACCTATATTTGTCACTTTTAATATATGAGTTATATGGGAGGGGTAACGCCCACTTGAGATTTCAAAAAAAAACTAGCCTATTTTAAACACAGGTCACACCTAACCATATTGTGTAAATTTCAGAAAAATCGGTCAGTTCGGTCATCCATATTTGTAATTTTTAATATATGACTTACATGGGAGGGGTCACGCCTACTTGATATTTTAAAAAAGAACCTAGCCTGTTTTAACAACCGGTCACACCTTAACATACTGTGAAAATTTCACAAAAATAGGTCAGCAGGGTCATCCATATTTGTAATTTTCAATATTTTACTTATATGGGAGGGGTCACGTCCACTTGAGATTTCAAAAAAAAATTTGCCCTATTTTATCCATTGGTCACACCTTGACATACTGTCAAAATTTCAGAAAAATCGGTGCTCTCGGTCACCTATATTTGTCATTTTTAATACATGAGTTATATGGGAGGGGTCACGCCCACTTGAGATTTAAAAAAACAATTTGGCCTATTTTATCCATTGGTCACACCTTAACATACTGTCAAAATTTTAGAAAAATCGGGCCTCTCAGTCAACTATATTTGTCATTTTTAATATATGAGTTATATGGGAGGGGTCACGCCCACTTAAGATTTCAAAAAAACGTAGCCTATTTTAACCACCGGTCACACCATAGCTCATTGTCAAAATTTCAGCAATGTTAGTATAACTCTATCTACATTTCGAAAATCATCAAAATCAATTTACCCAGTTATAGGTATTGTATTTGTAACGGGGAAGGGGCCATCCCCTGCTCCGATCCTATTAATTTTTTTTGTGAAGTACGGCCATTGGTAATAAATTTACTTTTGTGAAGTTTGAAGTTTCTAACTTTTATGGTTTATCAAATTCAATGATAAATATTAAACCCCCATAAGGGAATATTCTATCTAATTTCAAAATTTCATCAAAATCGGTCAAACCGTTTAGGAGTCAACCTCTTTCAAACAAACAAATAAACAAATAAACTTACAAACACATTTATAATATATATGTAGATTATAGCCAAATATGAACCGATTGTAACAAAATTTTACACACTGGCTGGTATTTATTTAAATCTTATTCTTTCAAAATTTAGTGGTCATAGCTGTCATAGTTTCTAATTTAATAGCTTTTAACTGGCTTTTACTTTATTTTTTTTTTTGTTTCCGGGATTGTTTTTTATATGAAAGCTATAGTCAAATATGGACCGATTCCTATGAAATTTGACATACTGACCAAAAGTAGCATAAAGCTTCTCTGTTCTAAATTTAGTTGTCATAGATATTACAATTGTATTCAATTTATCAGCATTAATGTGTTTCCCGGATCGGGGTTATATGGGAGCTCTAAGTAAATGCGAACCGATTTCGTCCATTTTCAATACACAACTTTTTCAAGATATCGAAAATATTTTTGTAAAATTTTGTTCCTCTAGCTATTTCCTTAATGGGCTATCACGCTTTTATCTGACGAACAGACGGAAATAAACCCCATTTTCTTTTTGTATTTTTGTGTTTCCATAAGTTTTTTATATTGGAGCTATGGTCAAATGGTGACCGATGGTTACAAAATTTTGCACACTGGCTGGCATTGATATAAGACTTCCTTGTGCTAAATTTTGTGGTTATATCTGTTACAGTTTTAGATTTATTGGCATTTAAGTGTATTTTAGGTGAAATTTAGGCTGTTTTTTTGTATGTGAGCTATGACTAAATGTGAACCGATTTGGATTAAATTTTTTATGCTGCCTAGGGCTTATGTAAAACTTCTATATACCAAATTTTATTATCATAGCTATTATCGTTTGTTATTTATTAGCAAATAAGGGATTAACCTAGGCGAGGTTATACGGGAGCTATGGTCAAATGTTAACCAATTTCAATACCAAAATTTTCTCAGAAATGAAGAATGTTTTTACTTAGTTTTAGTGTGCTAGCTCCTTTCGTTTAGGCCTTATCGTGATTTCAACAGACAGACGGACGGACAGACAGACAGACAGACAGACAGACAGACAGACAGCAGAAAGACAGACAGACAGACAGACAGACAGACAGACAGACAGACAGACAGACAGACAGACAGACAGACAGACAGACAGACAGACAGACAGACAGACAGACAGACAGACAGACAGACAGACAGACAGACAGACAGACATTCAGACAGACAGACATTCAGACAGACAGACATTCAGACAGACGGACAGACAGACAGACAGACAGACAGACAGACAGACAGACAGACAGACAGACAGACAGACAGACAGACGGACAGACAGACAGACAGACAGACAGACAGACAGACAGACAGACAGACAGACAGACAGACAGACATTCAGACAGACATTCAGACAGACAGACAGACATTCAGACAGACAGACATTCAGACAGACAGACAGACAGACAGACAGACAGACAGACAGACAGACAGACAGACAGACAGACAGACAGACAGACAGACAGACAGACAGACAGACAGACAGACAGACCTTAGAATTTCATAAGGATTCAGAATATATATCGCTTTTAGTTTTTGAGCCAATACTAAGGAAATTACAAACGGAATGACAATCTCAATGTACCCCCCATTCTTTTTGATGGTGGGTATAAAAAAGCTTTTAAACCGCATAGCTCTTTCAATTATTGTCCGAAATGGTTGATTTTAAATTTTGGAATGAGCTTGGAAAAACAAAGAAAAAACATGCTCACTTTACAACAATAACTGTTAGGGATTTTAAGTTATTTCATTTCAAAAATAAAAAAAAATAATTTTTCTCTTCTTCTTTATTGAGGTTTTGGCCCATTGTGCATTCGATATTAAGCCCATATTTTTTTTTTTTAAATACTGATATACAGGCAACAGTTCAGGAAACAAAATAGTGTAAACCGATTTAATGTTGAGAAATTTTCAAAATCAAATATTTTTCGCTGATCGAAAATAGTGCATTTTCTTTCTTATGTATTAAAGCCCTTTCCACCTATGGTGGTAAAGGGGTATACAAATAATAACTCGGTCGAAGCCAGTTCTTCACTTTCGGTAATTAAATATAAATTAAACTGTTTTCTAGATTCAATAAAAAAGTTTTATTTGACAATTGCGCAATTGAAAGTATTTTTTATGAATTTTAAATATATATTTCAATTAAAATTCAAAGCGCAACTTACAAAACTACAAAAAAACAGAAAGAAATAAATCGAATTATTATTGTCTTTTATAAGCTTCCTAAGAATTTATTGTATTTTTTTAAAATAAACAAAAAATTTTGAATAAGATAAGTTAAAAATATTAAAAAAATAAACTATTTCTTGATCTTCCTTTGAGTATAAATACGAATGCAAGTTTCGGAAGAAGTTATCAAAAGCATTTTATTTGCAAAAGCTTAAACATCTAAAAACTACAAACGAAAATGTTCAAATTTGTAAGTTTTCAAATATTGCAAAAGTTTAACTTTGTATAAGTGATTTCTTTAACTGTATTTTCTGCCAACTTTCAGGTATTTGTACTTCTTGCTGCCTTGTTTGCCGTCAGCTTGGCTTCTCCTGCTCCCTATCCTGCACCAGTTCCAGCTCCCAGACCTGTTGCCAGTCCTGAACCAGCACCTCAATACTATACTCCCTATGCCTATAGCGGTGGTTACTATGCTTCTCCCTATGCCTATTATGGCTAAATTATGGATCAACTGCTTTCATGGTTTACTGGAATGGACTAAAATGCCCGATTTTTGTTTCTGTTAAGTTTAATTTTTCTAACTCTTAAATTTTTTTTATCATATTTTCTTTAAAAATTGAAAACATTTTTTTTAAATAAAATTGTAATTTTTTGCTTAATTTTAAAAAATTTGTTTCTATTTAACAATTTTTTTCCAATTTAATAATATTTGTTATCCATTTGGAAATGGTGTACTAGAAAAATGTTATTTATTTAAGTGGGAAAATATTTGTGTATTTTATTATGTAGTTTACATTAACTAATATAAATGTAATTAAATATGTTTGTATACATTTTATATGTATCCTTCAGCAAACAGGATGTGTATTTACATATTACATATAGAACATATTACATATACAACAACTATGTATTGTTGTTGCTAAAAACTGTGTAAAAACTGTGTAACTCAAAAATAAATTTTTTTAAAGAACAAATTTTATAATGAAAATTTTTCTATAGAAAAAAATTTATAATAAAAATTTTTCTATAGAAAAAATTTTACAATGAAAATTTTTCTATAGAAAAAATTTTACAATGAAAATTTTTCTATAGAAAAAATTTTACAATGAAAATTTTTCTATAGAAAAAATTTTATAATGAAAATTTTTCTATAGAAAAAATTTTATAATGAAAATTTTTCTATAGAAAAAAATTTATAGTGAAAATTTTTCTATAAAAAACATTTTATAATGAAAATTTTTCTATAGAAAAAATTTTGTAATGAAAATTTTTCTATAGAAAAAAAAGTTATAATGAAAATTTTTCTATAAAAAAATTTTTATAATGAGAATTTTTCTATAGAAAAATTTTTATAATTAAAATTTTTTTATAGAAAAATTTTTATAAATAAAATTTTTCTATAGAAAAATAAAATTTTATTTTTTTTTATAATGAAAATTTTTCTATAGAAAAATTTTTATAATGAAAATTTTTCTATAGAAAAATTTTTATAATGAAAATTTTTCTATAGAAAAATTTTTATAATGAAAATTTTTTATAGAAAAATTTTTATAATGAAAATTTTTCTATAGAAAAATTTTTATAATGAAAATTTTTCTATAGAAAAATTTTTATAGTAAAATTTTTTCTATAGAAAAATTTTTATAGTGAAATTTTTTCTATACAAAAATTTTTATAGTGAAATTTTTTCTATAGAAAAATTTATATAGTGAAATTTTTTCTATAGAAAAATTTTTATAGCAAAATTTTTTCTATAGAAAAATTTTTATAGTGAAATTTTTTCTATAGAAAAATTTTTATAGTGAAATTTTTTCTATAGAAAAAATTTTATAATGAAAATTTGTGTATATGAAAAAATTTTAAAAATACAATTTTTCGATAGAACAAATTTTATAATGAGATTTTTCTATCGAAAAAATTTGATTATAAATTTTTTTTTATAGAAAAAATTTCATAAAAAAATTTTTTCTATAGAAAAAATTTCATTATAAAATTTTTTCTATAGAAAAAATTTCATTATAAAATTTTTTCTATAGAAAAAAATTCATTATAAAATTTTTTCTATAGAAAAAATTTCATTATAAAATTTTTTCTTTAGAAAAAATTTCATTATAAAATTTTTTCTATAGAAAAAAATTCGTTATAAAATTTTTTCTATAGAAAAAATTTCATTATAAAATTTTTTCTATAGAAAAAATTTCATTATAAAATTTTTTCTATAGAAAAAATTTCATTATAAAATTTTTTCTATAGAAAAAATTTCATTATAAAATTTTTTCTATAGAAAAAATTTCATTATAAAATTTTTTCTATAGAAAAAATTTCATTATAAAATTTTTTCTATAGAAAAAATTTCATTATAAAATTTTTTCTATAGAAAAAATTTCATTATAAAATTTTTTCTATAGAAAAAATTTCATTATAAAATTTTTTCTATAGAAAAAATTTCATTATAAAATTTTTTCTATAGAAAAAAATTCATTATAAAATTTTTTCTATAGAAAAAATTTCATTATAAAATTTTTTCTGTAGAAAAAATTTCATTATAAAATTTTTTCTATAGAAAAAATTTCGTTATAAAATTTTTTCTATAGAAAAAATTTCATTATAAAATTTTTTCTATAGAAAAAATTTCATTATAAAATTTTTTCTATAGAAAAAATTTCATTATAAAATTTTTTCTATAGAAAAAATTTCATTATAAAATTTTTTCTATAGAAAAAATTTCATTATAAAATTTTTTCTATAGAAAAAATTTCATTATAAAATTTTTTCTATAGAAAAAATTTCATTATAAAATTTTTTCTATAGAAAAAATTTCATTATAAAATTTTTTCTATAGAAAAAATTTCATTATAAAATTTTTTCTATAGAAAAAATTTCATTATAAAATTTTTTCTATAGAAAAAATTTCATTATAAAATTTTTTCTATAGAAAAAAATTCATTATAAAATTTTTTCTATAGAAAAAATTTCATTATAAAATTTTTTCTATAGAAAAAATTTCATTATAAAATTTTTTCTATAGAAAAAATTTCGTTATAAAATTTTTTCTATAGAAAAAATTTCATTATAAAATTTTTTCTATAGAAAAAATTTCATTATAAAATTTTTTCTATAGAAAAAATTTCATTATAAAAATTTTTCTATAGAAAAAATTTCATTATAAAATTTTTTCTATAGAAAAAATTTCATTATAAAATTTTTTCTATAGAAAAAATTTCATTATAAAATTTTTTCTATAGAAAAAATTTCATTATAAAATTTTTTCTATAGAAAAAATTTCAGTATAAAATGTTTTCTATAGAAAAAATTTCATTATAAAATTTTTTCTATAGAAAAAATTTCTTTATAAAATTTTTTCTATAGAAAAAATTTCATTATAAAATTTTTTCTATAGAAAAAATTTCATTATAAAATTTTTTCTATAGAAAAAATTTCATTATAGAATTTTTTCTATAGAAAAAATTTCATTATAACATTTTTTCTATAGAAAAAATTTCATTATAAATTTTTTCTATAGAAAAAATTTCATTATAAATTTTTTCTATAGAATTTCATTATAAAATTTTTTCTATAGAAATAATTTCATTATAAAATTTTTTCTATAGAAATAATTTCATTATAAAATTTTTTCTATAGAAATAATTTCATTATAAAATTTTTTCTATAGAAAAAATTTCATTATAAAATTTTTTCCAATTTGGCGGTAATGGCACAATATGTAAGGCAAACATTTAAATTTTGTGAACCAGAGTTATCAGTTGCCACTTTTATCTACATAAAAAGATAAATTGTATTAAAGAGGAATTTCAAATAATCTTTTATCCTTGTATTCCTATTGATTTATTTCAAATACGAACATTCGTATAACAAAATATGAACAAAACTGAAATGAATTTATAATAACAAATTTAATCAATAAAATGTTTAAAAGTAACAACGAAAAACTAACTTCAAACTTGTCACATAGAAATTAATTTGAAATTTAACGTCCAAAGCACGACAACGAGAAAACTTTTGTAAAGTTTTTTAAAATTATTAATAATAAAATTAAATTCTACTACTTTTTGATTTGAAGAAGGATAAAACTATGAAAAACTAAAGTTTTTCTTTGATTTCCAAGAACAATAAGGAAAAAGATAGGAAAGATAAGAAAAAAGTTAGTTTTCATTTTAGTTTTGATTTACAAATAAAACAAGTAAGAAAAGCTATAGTCTATCAAGCAAGACTATATAATACCCTTCACTACTACGATCATATATGGACCAACAGTTTAACAAGTTTTTCTTAAGTCTTAAGGACAATAAATTTTGAAAAAAGCACATAAGCACAAATTTCGAGACTTAAGTAGATTTATGTCATTACCGGCTGAGAATTTGATATGGAAGCTAGGCTGAGGATTTGATATGGAAGCTATGGATCGATTATTACCAAATTTCGGTTATTGGTTGATATTTACAAAATATTTATCTGTGCAATGTTTTAGTAATAAAATGCAATTATCTTTAGATTTTTAAGCATGTTTGTGCTTTTCTGGTTATTTAAAAGACTTTTGAGAATGTGTTTTTGTATGGGAGGTTTGGTCAAATATGGGCCGATTCTTCCAAAATTTCAATTTCGGTCATCATAAGCAATATATCGTCGTGCGGGAGTTGTGCTCTATACTCCAAAAATGCATTTTGAGAAAATTGATCTTGAAGATGTACCTTCATTTTTCTAAAAAACTTTTTCAGATTTTTACACTATATATTTGGCGTATAGAGCAAAATATTACAAAAAAAATCAGTTTTGCAGCATATAGAACAAAACAGATACTATATATCTCAAAAACTAGACGAGATAGCCGAAAACGGATTACAGATTTGAAAAATTTAGGGTCGAAAACCTAAAGTGGCATTATTAACTCAAAATGTGTAAAATGGCGGATAGAGCACATAAACACCCGCACGACGATATGTGCTGAATATTATTAAAATGCAATTAAGGTTTGTAGCTGTAATAGGCCAAAACTCTATTCATCCCTATGGGAGGTACCCGAAATTGTAATCCGATTTTGTCAAAAAGTATAGGGATCGCCTTTGGACCAGAATAAGTGTCTGAGTTTATGTCCAAATTTATAACCCATGTCTATTAGGGTCATCTTAATTTTGGTACAAAACTATTGTTACGTTTGTCCTTTAAAAATGTGGAAGAAATTCTTTTTGCAAACAACCGAACACAAAATTTTTAACACTTTATGCAGTTTTATAAACTAATAGTTTCATTAACTTTGGAATTAATCACTTAAACACACTTAACTTTAGAGTTAATCACTTAAACACACTTCACAAAATTGCTTTACAAATATTCTTAGTCACACTGTTCTCTTATACGCGTTTCAATAAAAACTGTTCACACAATACTCGACCTTATATAGTAGACAAGAGAGTTTCTGGCATTTTCTGCAGACGTAAACAAAGAGAGCTGCTGTCGTTGATTACACTAACAATGTGGCTTACGAAAGTTCATGCTTGTTCCATTACATTCTCACACGATCAAGAACACTCTCACACATAAATTGCACAAATAGATTATCTGAAGTGAACAGTAACAGAGAAAAAGAGAGAATGTAGATAAAAGAGAAACATGTTGCTATACTCTTTACTGTAAATAAGAGAAACATGTTGCTCTGCTTATAGACATCAACAGAATAACAACAAAATCAACAGAAACATTCTAGAAAACTTTCGAAAAAAAATTTGGGGTCATTTTAGTCCCATGTCTGTTAAGTGTTAAAAAAGATTTTTAATAGAACAATATACCCATTCTTAAAATTAACTATTTTTATAAATTTTGATCGAAATTCGTCTCTAAATTATAACATAATAACATTTCGCATTTTTGCTACTAAAAATCAAAATTTTGATCTTTGACCCCGATGAAAAAAGGGTTAAGCTCATCCAATATCAAGGACAGATCGGGACGGGAAAATAAAATTCATTATTAGCTTTGTCAAAAGAAAACTTAAATAAAATTTATTATGCATCTACTTAAATAATGTCCAAAAATTTACTTTTTCGCGAAATTTTACGATTCCAAATCGCAGGTTCGGCGAAACCATATGAGATATCCAACTGAAATTTCTTGGATTTTATTACCAAATCTGTTTATTTTAACATGCCGATCAAAAATTTTGGTATTTTGAATATTTTTTTAACAAAATTTTCTAAAAGTTAAAAAGTAAGTTTTGAAGCGATCCTTGAGAAAAGTACCATTTTTCAGGATAAAAAAAAACTATGTAAATTTTATTATATTTTAATGCATTTCAACTATTTAGTACTTATAAGTCTTTAGAAGATAATTTCTGTAATTTCGGTCCTCTAAAGTTAATTTTTTGCTGCATATTCTTAGGCGTCTTGAGAAAGACACGAATTTTCTGGGGCAAATTGCAATAACTTAAAAACCACTGCATGGATTTTTAGTTTTCATGACTCTAATGAAAGCTGATTTAGTTGTCTTCTACATCCAATTATTGGTTATGTCAAAGGCATAAATTTATTGGTTGAAATTTACCAAAAACCTAAAAACTCCCATTTTTCCCCATACAAATGGGTCCTAAAAATAAATGTCCTGTGCTCCACATTGACCTAGGAAGACAACATTTTTTTCTGAGCACTTTATGTATTGTATCGATTTTTAACCCAGGCTTATCAAATTTCAATAAAAGTTGTTTTTCGCTACACCCTAATGCTCAGCAAGCACAGGTTTAATTTTGATATCTTGTACTATTTTTGCCTACACAATTGTATATAATGTATATGGGCAAATCCGAAAATCCTTAAACCAAGGATAAAATTTTGAAACTGTCAAAATCGCGTATTTGTGTTTATGGAAAAATTTACCATATATTGATCCTTTAGAATATATAATGGATACAATTTTTGATTGCTCTCTTCGTGAATGGCAGGTCTTTATTTGCACCCATCTCGAATTTTTATACATTTTTTAATATAATAGGTTTTTTAAAAGTTCATAAAAATCGGAAACACATTCATTTAGATATCAAGTTTCGGTAGGGGCTCAAAGTCTGCTTAATTTTATACAATTAGATGTGAAAGATCCCATCAAAAGTAATTGGAGTGATTTAAATAACGTCATGTAAAAAAGGGCTCTCAGTGTGTAGCGTCCGTCACAGAAATAAAGGTTTTTTTCAATTAGACTAGTGCAATTTTTCTTTTTTCTCCAATTGAACTTGGTTCGTAAAAAGAACTTATAGTATAGATGTTCCCAGCAAAACTTTGGTAATGGCAAGTACTCTGATAACTGGTTACCTTGTAACGACTACAACATACCATCCGAATTAATAATAAGTTATTACAGAAGTACTTATTTGTAATTAAGATGGTAATTTAAACTGAATGGCCCCGGTTCGAATCCCACCAAGACCAACAATTTTTTTTTTAATTTTTTTTTATTAAAAGAGTTTTTTAAATGATTTTTGAATTTTAAGAACTTAAATATTACCTTCTGTAAAAAAAAATTTTAGAAAACTAACTCAAGGTAATGAAAAAATACCATCATGAGTCAATTTTGATTATGTAGGGGATGTTGAATACCAAACACGATTCTAATTGGTCTTAACTTGGTAAGCCCAACTTATCTGGGTCATCCTTCATCTCAACTGTGGACACACACCTCCTCATGGTATCACCCGGGGAGCTAGTTTAACACCCATTAATATTGTGAGTAAACATGTTCCGAGAGTTATCCCATAAGATCGATAAAAATGGGTTAGGATTACGGGCTAGTAACCCTCTCTTGAAAAAAAAAATACAATGAAGAGGATAAAATTAGAATTGAAATGTCCCACTACCTAATATTAGAGGAGGATGTCCGAAACTTCGATAGAAAGACCAAGTAGAGGAACAAAGCTAGCCCGGGGAGCTAGTTTAACACCCATTAATATTGTGAGTAAACATGTTCCGAGAGTTATCCCATAAGATCGATAAAAATGGGTTAGGATTACGGGCTAGTAACCCTCTCTTGAAAAAAAAAATACAATGAAGAGGATAAAATTAGAATTGAAATGTCCCACTACCTAATATTAGAGGAGGATGTCCGAAACTTCGATAGAAAGACCAAGTAGAGGAACAAAGCTTGGCCTATAAAATTGGAGAATATTCGCACAAGATCAAAATCCATGGAATTCTAAAATATGCTCGGACTTTGACCTTAACAGGTTGTAACATTTAAGTAAGTAAGAGTCAATCTTATGTAAAAACTTATACAAAAAAGAAGATTTAAATTGTTTAAGTTTTAAAATAATTTTAAAAAGTTTTAAAATAATTACAAAAATATTTTTCAAAAATTACAACAAAGCAAAAAAAAGCAGGGAAAAACAAAGTTATTTTCACATGATTTTGGATCTCAAAATAAAAATTATTTATATTAATTATAAGCTGCTAAGTTTTCAACATATGAAGTAGCTCAGTGGAAGAGTCTCTGCCTAGCAGTCGGAGGGTCTGGGTTCGAGCCCCCATGGGATCATAAAAAAAATTTTGTATTTCGTTTAAAAATATATGTTTTTAAAAATATATGCTTTCAAACTGCTTACCCAAGTCATTACTTTTCTGCAATTGGTAAGTACTTGTCTCCAATGACATCCCCATGTTAATGTAATGACTTAAACAGCGAATGAGTAAGTAGTTCGTGTTCAATAGTTTAACTGTTTAACTCATTATTTGGTAATGAAAAGTTTTACTGGGTTTATATAGCATTTTATAAAATGTAAAGGAAAGTGTGTATGTAAAGGAAAGTGTGTAGCGTCCGTCACAGTACATATTTTTTACAAAATAATATTTTTAAAATACAAAATTTACCAGCACATGTTTGTCTTATTCATAAAGCAATAACACTTCTATATCCACAGATTAAATTTAAGATATTAGGTGCAAAAAAATATACAGTGGGGCAAATTGGATGATTTTGAAATTTGATTTTTTTTTTTATTTTTGGAACACTCTAACAGCTAGCCGCATCATTCTTGGGACGAAAAATAAGATGTAAAAAGTATGCAAAGAAGTGTGAAACTTTAAAAAAAATATTTGTGTTTAGCCGTTTTGTGAAATATTAAATTGTGCCCAAAAATCGCATTTTAACCGCGAACATGAAAAGGAAGGAGATGAAATTCGGGAACAAACAAAACCATTATTTTCACTGATTAACGAATCCTTAAATAATATGAATTTTTTCCTAATAAAAAACATTCAAGTAAAAACTGTATCGTCCGTCACGTGGCGTCCGCAACAGTACATTTATGGATTTTTGGTGGATTTTTTGTGAAACTGGAAACTTAAAAATATTTTATAAAAGCTGTTTTGTAATGCTCTGATTTTCCTCTATCTTCAATGTATTTACAATTTTTTTCTTACTATGACAACTTTTTTTGAATTTGGTCCACATTTTGAATTAGCTGCACCCTCGTAGATATATGAGAGATATTTCTAAATTTAACACAACTTGATGGTGGGTATATAAGATTTGGCACAGCCGAATATAACACTCTTACTTGTTAGTTCTTATTTATTTTATGCGAACTTCATTTTAATATCGTGCTAAATGCTCATTCAAATTAAATTGCCTCGATGGCACCTCAACAGAACTTGAATAGAATTTTATTAATTTATTGAACTTTTTTAAAAAGCTTTTGCGACGTTTTTTAAATGCAAAACAAAATTTGCAATTGTCATAAAATTTGTCCAACTAAAATTATGTTAACAAATAAAAAAGGATTAATGAGACTGCAATTTGCTTAAGTAACAAAAAAAGTACAATATTCGAACTTACAATTTCCAGGATTTTTAAATGAAGAAATAATAATTGTTCTACTAGAATTTTTTGCTGGGATATGTAAAAAATAATGTATACAAACACCTTTTTATAACATTCAACAAAACAATTGAATAGAGTTGGATTAAAGTAAATTAAATGAAAATAAATAATTCCAAAGGACACACATACACCCAAAACCTTCAACACCAAAAAATGTATTACAAAGAACAAATGGACAGACAGTCGGACGGACGAAAGGATTTCCTTACATTACGACTACGAGTAGTTCTATTTGTAGTCTTCAAGTAATTGTTTTACTATGCAAATGCCATTTCGCATTTCCTATCATTTTGATTCGACCAGTTCAGTTCTTTCCTTCCTTTCGAAATAGCATTTCGCTAAGGCTCGAGCAATACAACAAAGGCAGCTCCTTCGACATACGAATATTCGAAGTGAAACGGCAAAAGAATTGTTTTTTTTTTCACTCGTTTATTGTTTGGCAAATATTTGGCAATGATTTCTTATTTGTTCACTCATTTTTAAATAAATTTTGCTGCTTTTTTTGTCTTTGAATTGAAGCCAATTTTAAGGAAAAATTTGCAAACAAATGAAATTCATGTTCAGCAAAGAAACAATGAAGGAATGAATGAAAGAACAAGAACTAAAACTAAAAATGAATTGAAAACATGAAAAAAGACACTAGAATTAAAGAAAAGCAAGAAAATAATTTATGGATAATGAGTTTCTGCAGTTAACTATCATCTCAAGGTAATATGTCAACCACTTTGCTAATTTGTTGCCATATGGCTTAATCAAAATGTTAAGGATGCAGTGGCTCAGTTCGTTAGGACGTCGATAACTAAGTAAAACATACCCCGCAAAACTTTTCATTACCAAGTAATGAGTTAAACAGCTAAACTATTGAACACGAACTACTTACACATTCACTGTTTAAGTCATTACATTAACATGGGGATGTCATTGGAGTCAAGTACTTACGAATTGCAGAAAAATAAAGACTTGGGTAAGCAATTGGAAAACAACAACAACAACATTTTTTGTTGTTGTTTTATTTTTTATGACCCCATGCGGTCTCGAACCCAGACCCCTACGACTGCTAGGCGCAGACTCTTCCACTGAGCTTCTTCACATGTTGAAAACTTAGCAGCTTATAATTAATATATACAATTTTTATTTTTAGATCCAAAATCATGTCACAATAACTTTGTTTTTCCCTGCTTTTTTTGCTTTGTTGTAATTTTTAGAAAAATATTTCTTTTCGATTTTTTGTAAATAAAAAATAAAGAAGTTTTTTGTTTAATTATTTTAAAACTTAAATAGTTTAAATCTTCCTTTTCGGTTATATAACATAGACTCTTACATACTTATATGGCCTATAGTTACAACCTGTTAAGGTCAAAGTCCGAGCATATTTTTTAATTCCATGGACTTATTTCTTGTGCGAATATTCTCCAATTTTAAAGGCCAAGCTTTGAAAAATGTTCCTCTACTTGGTCTTTCCATGAAAGTTTCGGACGCTCTCTTCTAGCATTAGGTGGTGGAACATTTTAATTCTTATTTTATCCTCTTATTAAATATTTTTTCCAAGAGAGGGTTACTAGCCCGTCGTCCTAACCCATTTTTATCGATTTTATGGGACAACTCTCGGTACATGTTAGCTCACTACATTAAAGGGTTTTAAACTAGTTCCCTGGGTGATTCCACGAGAAGGTCAGTGTCAGCAGTTGAGATGAAGGATGACCCAGATAAGTTGGGCATACCGAGTTAAGACCAATCAGAACTGTGTTTGGTATCCAACATCCCCTACATAATCAAAATTAACTCATGATGGTATTTTTTCATTACCGTGAGTTAGTTTTCCAAAATCTTTTTTTACAGAAGGTAATATTTAAGTTCTTAAAATTCAAAAATTATTTAAAAAAAACTATTTAAAAAAACTATTAAAAAAAAAGGTTGGTCTTGGTGGGATTCGAACCCGGACCAATCAGTCCAAATAACTAGTTCTAGTTCTAGTTCTGTTCTAGTTCTGTTCTAGTTCTGTTCTAGTTCTGTTCTAGTTCTGTTCTAGTTCTGTTCTAGTTCTGTTCTAGTTCTGTTCTAGTTCTGTTCTAGTTCTGTTCTAGTTCTGTTCTAGTTCTGTTCTAGTTCTGTTCTAGTTCTGTTCTAGTTCTGTTCTAGTTCTGTTCTAGTTCTGTTCTAGTTCTGTTCTAGTTCTGTTCTAGTTCTGTTCTAGTTCTGTTCTAGTTCTGTTCTAGTTCTGTTCTAGTTCTGTTCTAGTTCTGTTCTAGTTCTGTTCTAGTTCTGTTCTAGTTCTGTTCTAGTTCTGTTCTAGTTCTGTTCTAGTTCTGTTCTAGTTCTGTTCTAGTTCTGTTCTAGTTCTGTTCTAGTTCTGTTCTAGTTCTGTTCTAGTTCTGTTCTAGTTCTGTTCTAGTTCTGTTCTAGTTCTGTTCTAGTTCTGTTCTAGTTCTGTTCTAGTTCTGTTCTAGTTCTGTTCTAGTTCTGTTCTAGTTCTGTTCTAGTTCTGTTCTAGTTCTGTTCTAGTTCTGTTCTAGTTCTGTTCTAGTTCTGTTCTAGTTCTGTTCTAGTTCTGTTCTAGTTCTGTTCTAGTTCTGTTCTAGTTCTGTTCTAGTTCTGTTCTAGTTCTGTTCTAGTTCTGTTCTAGTTCTGTTCTAGTTCTGTTCTAGTTCTGTTCTAGTTCTGTTCTAGTTCTGTTCTAGTTCTGTTCTAGTTCTGTTCTAGTTCTGTTCTAGTTCTGTTCTAGTTCTGTTCTAGTTCTGTTCTAGTTCTGTTCTAGTTCTGTTCTAGTTCTGTTCTAGTTCTGTTCTAGTTCTGTTCTAGTTCTGTTCTAGTTCTGTTCTAGTTCTGTTCTAGTTCTGTTCTAGTTCTGTTCTAGTTCTGTTCTAGTTCTGTTCTAGTTCTGTTCTAGTTCTGTTCTAGTTCTGTTCTAGTTCTGTTCTAGTTCTGTTCTAGTTCTGTTCTAGTTCTGTTCTAGTTCTGTTCTAGTTCTGTTCTAGTTCTGTTCTAGTTCTGTTCTAGTTCTGTTCTAGTTCTGTTCTAGTTCTGTTCTAGTTCTGTTCTAGTTCTGTTCTAGTTCTGTTCTAGTTCTGTTCTAGTTCTGTTCTAGTTCTGTTCTAGTTCTGTTCTAGTTCTGTTCTAGTTCTGTTCTAGTTCTGTTCTAGTTCTGTTCTAGTTCTGTTCTAGTTCTGTTCTAGTTCTGTTCTAGTTCTGTTCTAGTTCTGTTCTAGTTCTGTTCTAGTTCTGTTCTAGTTCTGTTCTAGTTCTGTTCTAGTTCTGTTCTAGTTCTGTTCTAGTTCTGTTCTAGTTCTGTTCTAGTTCTGTTCTAGTTCTGTTCTAGTTCTGTTCTAGTTCTGTTCTAGTTCTGTTCTAGTTCTGTTCTAGTTCTGTTCTAGTTCTGTTCTAGTTCTGTTCTAGTTCTGTTCTAGTTCTGTTCTAGTTCTGTTCTAGTTCTGTTCTAGTTCTGTTCTAGTTCTGTTCTAGTTCTGTTCTAGTTCTGTTCTAGTTCTGTTCTAGTTCTGTTCTAGTTCTGTTCTAGTTCTGTTCTAGTTCTGTTCTAGTTCTGTTCTAGTTCTGTTCTAGTTCTGTTCTAGTTCTGTTCTAGTTCTGTTCTAGTTCTGTTCTAGTTCTGTTCTAGTTCTGTTCTAGTTCTGTTCTAGTTCTGTTCTAGTTCTGTTCTAGTTCTGTTCTAGTTCTGTTCTAGTTCTGTTCTAGTTCTGTTCTAGTTCTGTTCTAGTTCTGTTCTAGTTCTGTTCTAGTTCTGTTCTAGTTCTGTTCTAGTTCTGTTCTAGTTCTGTTCTAGTTCTGTTCTAGTTCTGTTCTAGTTCTGTTCTAGTTCTGTTCTAGTTCTGTTCTAGTTCTGTTCTAGTTCTGTTCTAGTTCTGTTCTAGTTCTGTTCTAGTTCTGTTCTAGTTCTGTTCTAGTTCTGTTCTAGTTCTGTTCTAGTTCTGTTCTAGTTCTGTTCTAGTTCTGTTCTAGTTCTGTTCTAGTTCTGTTCTAGTTCTGTTCTAGTTCTGTTCTAGTTCTGTTCTAGTTCTGTTCTAGTTCTGTTCTAGTTCTGTTCTAGTTCTGTTCTAGTTCTGTTCTAGTTCTGTTCTAGTTCTGTTCTAGTTCTGTTCTAGTTCTGTTCTAGTTCTGTTCTAGTTCTGTTCTAGTTCTGTTCTAGTTCTGTTCTAGTTCTGTTCTAGTTCTGTTCTAGTTCTGTTCTAGTTCTGTTCTAGTTCTGTTCTAGTTCTGTTCTAGTTCTGTTCTAGTTCTGTTCTAGTTCTGTTCTAGTTCTGTTCTAGTTCTGTTCTAGTTCTGTTCTAGTTCTGTTCTAGTTCTGTTCTAGTTCTGTTCTAGTTCTGTTCTAGTTCTGTTCTAGTTCTGTTCTAGTTCTGTTCTAGTTCTGTTCTAGTTCTGTTCTAGTTCTGTTCTAGTTCTGTTCTAGTTCTGTTCTAGTTCTGTTCTAGTTCTGTTCTAGTTCTGTTCTAGTTCTGTTCTAGTTCTGTTCTAGTTCTGTTCTAGTTCTGTTCTAGTTCTGTTCTAGTTCTGTTCTAGTTCTGTTCTAGTTCTGTTCTAGTTCTGTTCTAGTTCTGTTCTAGTTCTGTTCTAGTTCTGTTCTAGTTCTGTTCTAGTTCTGTTCTAGTTCTGTTCTAGTTCTGTTCTAGTTCTGTTCTAGTTCTGTTCTAGTTCTGTTCTAGTTCTGTTCTAGTTCTGTTCTAGTTCTGTTCTAGTTCTGTTCTAGTTCTGTTCTAGTTCTGTTCTAGTTCTGTTCTAGTTCTGTTCTAGTTCTGTTCTAGTTCTGTTCTAGTTCTGTTCTAGTTCTGTTCTAGTTCTGTTCTAGTTCTGTTCTAGTTCTGTTCTAGTTCTGTTCTAGTTCTGTTCTAGTTCTGTTCTAGTTCTGTTCTAGTTCTGTTCTAGTTCTGTTCTAGTTCTGTTCTAGTTCTGTTCTAGTTCTGTTCTAGTTCTGTTCTAGTTCTGTTCTAGTTCTGTTCTAGTTCTGTTCTAGTTCTGTTCTAGTTCTGTTCTAGTTCTGTTCTAGTTCTGTTCTAGTTCTGTTCTAGTTCTGTTCTAGTTCTGTTCTAGTTCTGTTCTAGTTCTGTTCTAGTTCTGTTCTAGTTCTGTTCTAGTTCTGTTCTAGTTCTGTTCTAGTTCTGTTCTAGTTCTGTTCTAGTTCTGTTCTAGTTCTGTTCTAGTTCTGTTCTAGTTCTGTTCTAGTTCTGTTCTAGTTCTGTTCTAGTTCTGTTCTAGTTCTGTTCTAGTTCTGTTCTAGTTCTGTTCTAGTTCTGTTCTAGTTCTGTTCTAGTTCTGTTCTAGTTCTGTTCTAGTTCTGTTCTAGTTCTGTTCTAGTTCTGTTCTAGTTCTGTTCTAGTTCTGTTCTAGTTCTGTTCTAGTTCTGTTCTAGTTCTGTTCTAGTTCTGTTCTAGTTCTGTTCTAGTTCTGTTCTAGTTCTGTTCTAGTTCTGTTCTAGTTCTGTTCTAGTTCTGTTCTAGTTCTGTTCTAGTTCTGTTCTAGTTCTGTTCTAGTTCTGTTCTAGTTCTGTTCTAGTTCTGTTCTAGTTCTGTTCTAGTTCTGTTCTAGTTCTGTTCTAGTTCTGTTCTAGTTCTGTTCTAGTTCTGTTCTAGTTCTGTTCTAGTTCTGTTCTAGTTCTGTTCTAGTTCTGTTCTAGTTCTGTTCTAGTTCTGTTCTAGTTCTGTTCTAGTTCTGTTCTAGTTCTGTTCTAGTTCTGTTCTAGTTCTGTTCTAGTTCTGTTCTAGTTCTGTTCTAGTTCTGTTCTAGTTCTGTTCTAGTTCTGTTCTAGTTCTGTTCTAGTTCTGTTCTAGTTCTGTTCTAGTTCTGTTCTAGTTCTGTTCTAGTTCTGTTCTAGTTCTGTTCTAGTTCTGTTCTAGTTCTGTTCTAGTTCTGTTCTAGTTCTGTTCTAGTTCTGTTCTAGTTCTGTTCTAGTTCTGTTCTAGTTCTGTTCTAGTTCTGTTCTAGTTCTGTTCTAGTTCTGTTCTAGTTCTGTTCTAGTTCTGTTCTAGTTCTGTTCTAGTTCTGTTCTAGTTCTGTTCTAGTTCTGTTCTAGTTCTGTTCTAGTTCTGTTCTAGTTCTGTTCTAGTTCTGTTCTAGTTCTGTTCTAGTTCTGTTCTAGTTCTGTTCTAGTTCTGTTCTAGTTCTGTTCTAGTTCTGTTCTAGTTCTGTTCTAGTTCTGTTCTAGTTCTGTTCTAGTTCTGTTCTAGTTCTGTTCTAGTTCTGTTCTAGTTCTGTTCTAGTTCTGTTCTAGTTCTGTTCTAGTTCTGTTCTAGTTTCTGTTCTAGTTCTGTTCTAGTTCTGTTCTAGTTCTGTTCTAGTTCTGTTCTAGTTCTGTTCTAGTTCTGTTCTAGTTCTGTTCTAGTTCTGTTCTAGTTCTGTTCTAGTTCTGTTCTAGTTCTGTTCTAGTTCTGTTCTAGTTCTGTTCTAGTTCTGTTCTAGTTCTGTTCTAGTTCTGTTCTAGTTCTGTTCTAGTTCTGTTCTAGTTCTGTTCTAGTTCTGTTCTAGTTCTGTTCTAGTTCTGTTCTAGTTCTGTTCTAGTTCTGTTCTAGTTCTGTTCTAGTTCTGTTCTAGTTCTGTTCTAGTTCTGTTCTAGTTCTGTTCTAGTTCTGTTCTAGTTCTGTTCTAGTTCTGTTCTAGTTCTGTTCTAGTTCTGTTCTAGTTCTGTTCTAGTTCTGTTCTAGTTCTGTTCTAGTTCTGTTCTAGTTCTGTTCTAGTTCTGTTCTAGTTCTGTTCTAGTTCTGTTCTAGTTCTGTTCTAGTTCTGTTCTAGTTCTGTTCTAGTTCTGTTCTAGTTCTGTTCTAGTTCTGTTCTAGTTCTGTTCTAGTTCTGTTCTAGTTCTGTTCTAGTTCTGTTCTAGTTCTGTTCTAGTTCTGTTCTAGTTCTGTTCTAGTTCTGTTCTAGTTCTGTTCTAGTTCTGTTCTAGTTCTGTTCTAGTTCTGTTCTAGTTCTGTTCTAGTTCTGTTCTAGTTCTGTTCTAGTTCTGTTCTAGTTCTGTTCTAGTTCTGTTCTAGTTCTGTTCTAGTTCTGTTCTAGTTCTGTTCTAGTTCTGTTCTAGTTCTGTTCTAGTTCTGTTCTAGTTCTGTTCTAGTTCTGTTCTAGTTCTGTTCTAGTTCTGTTCTAGTTCTGTTCTAGTTCTGTTCTAGTTCTGTTCTAGTTCTGTTCTAGTTCTGTTCTAGTTCTGTTCTTCTAGTTCTGTTCTAGTTCTGTTCTAGTTCTGTTCTAGTTCTGTTCTAGTTCTGTTCTAGTTCTGTTCTAGTTCTGTTCTAGTTCTGTTCTAGTTCTGTTCTAGTTCTGTTCTAGTTCTGTTCTAGTTCTGTTCTAGTTCTGTTCTAGTTCTGTTCTAGTTCTGTTCTAGTTCTGTTCTAGTTCTGTTCTAGTTCTGTTCTAGTTCTGTTCTAGTTCTGTTCTAGTTCTGTTCTAGTTCTGTTCTAGTTCTGTTCTGTTCTAGTTCTGTTTAGAACTAGATTAGTTCCATTTATCGTAGTCCTATTGCAGTTGTGTAATAATAAAGAACAATCTTATTAAAAAAATTGTAATAAAATATTAAAAATATCGAAAAAGTTTTTAAAACTATGTTCTTTGTTGATTCTTTTTTCAATAAATGAAAAACTAAGTAATAAAAGAAATGAAAAGTTTATTAAAAAGACATCTCATCAACAGTTTTTTATCCTCGACTGGCTCTAAATTGTTTGCTGATATCTTTTGATATAGTTTTTATGATATTTTTTCTATTTTGTTGTAATAAAAGTAAAATGTTCTATTCGACTTTTTTTGGCAGATTTTGTTCATTTTTCTTATCATTATATGGAAAATGTAAAAGAAATGAAAGCAGAAACAATGATGAGATGTATTTTTGTATTTTACCTCAAATGTACAAAATGATAACCTTGAACTATTTAAATATGGATTATGTGTGTGTGTATATATAAAATTACATTGTTAGATGAGTGTGTGTGTATATGTGTGAGGTCCTTTAAAATATGCCATATCTAGATGTGAGATTTTTTTCACACATGAATTTGTTTCATTATATTCGAAAAAACTTTATCTCTCATTTGTTGTTTATAGTTTTTTTTTTTCATTTTTACTTCGGAAAACCTATTTCACTCATGTAATTTTCATAGTAATTGGAAATTTACATTTTCATATGTTGCTGCCAGAAAAAAAAACAAAACACTAGAATTATGGAAAATTAAATCCTTTGAAATTGCAAATTTTTTATTAGGTCATTTGTTAGGTAAACAGAAGAGGAGAAAATATTATATACAAATTATTATTACAATTTTCTTCTATGAAATTGTAACTTATTTGAGAAGGTGCATTCAGGTGAGAAATGAATTTTGTGGCTTTACTGTAAATTTTTTTTTGTATAATTTTAGTTTTAATCCCTGACATAAACATATTTATAATCAGAAAATAAAGGAAACAACATCAAATTAACTTAATTGCATTTGATGTATGTATGAGCAATACGATTTATTTACATTAGCTAACAAGTATACGACACCATGGGGGATTTTAATGTAAACAGGAAATAAAATTGTGTAACAAAGTTACGAACATATTCCATATTCCACACCAGCATCCGAAGGTTTAAAGGGTATATTAGTTTTTTGCTAATGTTAATAACGTACAGAAATGAAGATAAACCTTCTGATACCAATGGTTTCAAAATAAATTTCAAAGTTAATTTAAGCAGAACTAGAACAGAACTAGAACAGAACTAGAACAGAACTAGAACAGAACTAGAACAGAACTAGAACAGAACTAGAACAGAACTAGAACAGAACTAGAACAGAACTAGAACAGAACTAGAACAGAACTAGAACAGAACTAGAACAGAACTAGAACAGAACTAGAACAGAACTAGAACAGAACTAGAACAGAACTAGAACAGAACTAGAACAGAACTAGAACAGAACTAGAACAGAACTAGAACAGAACTAGAACAGAACTAGAACAGAACTAGAACAGAACTAGAACAGAACTAGAACAGAACTAGAACAGAACTAGAACAGAACTAGAACAGAACTAGAACAGAACTAGAACAGAACTAGAACAGAACTAGAACAGAACTAGAACAGAACTAGAACAGAACTAGAACAGAACTAGAACAGAACTAGAACAGAACTAGAACAGAACTAGAACAGAACTAGAACAGAACTAGAACAGAACTAGAACAGAACTAGAACAGAACTAGAACAGAACTAGAACAGAACTAGAACAGAACTAGAACAGAACTAGAACAGAACTAGAACAGAACTAGAACAGAACTAGAACAGAACTAGAACAGAACTAGATCTGATATTGATTTGATTTAAGCTATATAAAATTAAATTGTAGTGTTAATACTTTTGTCTTTGACTTACCCGATGATGATGATTGCGAATGACGCATCGTTGTCGCCATTGCAATTGATTGAATTTCCGATTCGGGTGACCACATGTTTTCTATTTTCGTTGTTTTCAAAATAAAATTTTCTTCTATTTAAGTAGAAGTGATAATATTTTTTGGAATTCTTTATTGTATATTTTTATTGTTCTTCATGTTTTTTTATTATTTAAAAATATTTACACTTTAAGGAAAATACATGAACTATATGAGATATATTTTATTATCTTTTAAATATTAATCGCCTAAGATATATATGTATATCTCTAAATCTGCTGTGATTATTTTCAGTTTACCACAATTTAATACTAGAAGTTAAAAAAAAATATTGAAATTAATCTCTAATCCAATCAAAATATGAACTCTTGAACATATCAGGGTGTTCTAGAAAAGGCCTTTTCATTGCTTGGAAGTTATCTTGGTCTTATGCTTTTACTCTTCATTACTGAAACTCCCCAATATTTACCGCTTGTCTAGTCAAATTGTGGATAGATTCCAAAAAGTAATAGATAATAGAGTGCTTTTGAGTTGGCCAATATATTTGCCGGACCTTAATATAATAGGAAATGTTTTGGGGTGGGCTATTAAGAAAATGTTACGATTTCGAAACCGAAATCAATTTCGAACTAAGGCCAAACTTATAGAGGTCATTCAACTTCAATTTGTCTCGGTTATGAAAAAACAAATATGAACAAGTACAATTCCTCATATAATATACGAGGTAATTCGGAACAAGTCGGAACAAGGCTCAGTCCATTACTAGACACTTATATTAAATAAAATCGCATTATAATGTGTTATAATGATGTTATAACATCGTAATGTGTCATAATTCATTATAAGCGCATTATAATGGGTTATAATACATGATAATGTGTTATAATACATTATAATCCCATTAAACTGTGTTATAATGCATTACAATCGCATTATAATGTGTTATAATACAATTAAATCGCATTATAATGGGTTATAATACATCGTAATGTGTTCTAATACATTATAATCCCATTACAATGTGTTATAATACATTATAATCGCATTATAATGCGTTATAATACATCATAATACATCATAATCGCATTTAAATGGGTTATAATAGCATTACAATGTGTTATCATGCATTTTTATAGCATAATAATGTGTTATAATACATTAAATGTATAATACATCATTATAATATATTATAATCGCATTATAATGAGTCATAATACATTATAATCGCACCGTAATGTGTTATAATACATTATAAGCGCATTATAATGGGTTATAACACATGGTAATGTGTTATAATACATTATAATCGCATTATAATGTGTTATAATACATTAAAATCGCATTATAATGGGTTATAATACATCGTAATGTATTCTAGTACATTATAATCCCATTACAATGTGTTATAATACATTATAATCGCAATATAATGTGTTATAATACATCGTAATCGTGTTATAATGGGTTATAATACATCATAATCGCATTTTAATGGGTTATAATAGATCGTTATGTGTTATAATACATTATAATCGCATTACAATGTGTTATAATACATTATAAGCGCATTATAATGTGTTATAATACATTTTTATAGCATAATAATGTGTTATAATACATTAAAATCGCATTATAATGGGTTATAATACATCGTAATTTGTTACAAAACATTATAATCGCATCATAATGTGTTATAATACATCATAATCGCATTATACTGGGATATAATATATTATAATCGCATTATAATGTGTAATAATACATTATAATCGCACCGTAATGTGTTATAATACATTTTAAGCGCATTATAATGGGTTATAATACATGGTAATGTGTTATAATACATTATAATAATGTGTTATAATACATCATAATCGCATTATACTGGGTTATAATATATTATAATCGCATTATAATGTGTTATAATACAGTATAATCGCACCATAATGTGTTGTAATACATCATAACTGCACCATAATGTGTTATAATACATCATAATCGCATTATACTGTGTTATAATATATTATAATCGCATTATAATGTGTTATAATACATAAAAATTGCATAATAATGGGTTATAATACATCATAATGTGTTATAATACATCATAATTGCATTATACTGGGTTATAATATATTATAATCGCATTATAATGTGTTATAATACATTATAAGCGCATTATAATGTGTTATAATACATTATAATCGCATTATTATGGGTTATAATACATTAAAATCGCATTACAATGGATTATAATACATTATAATCGCTTTATAATGGTATTTAATACATCGTAATGTGTTATAATACATTATAATCGCATTATAATGTGTTATTATACATTATAATTGCATTATAATGTATTATAATACATTAAAATCGCATTATAATGTGATATAATACATTATAATCGTATTATAGTACATGGTAATATGTTATAATACATTATAATCCCATAACAATGTGTTATAATACATTATAATCGCATTATTATGTGTTATAATACATTAAAATCGCATTATAATGGGTTATAATACATTATAATCGCTTTATAATGGTATTTTATACATCGTTATGTGTTATAATACATTATAATCGCATTATAATGTGTTATTATACATTATAATTGCATTATAATGTATTATAATACATCAAAATCGCATTATAATGTGATAAAATACATTATAATCGTATTATAATAGGTTATAATACATTATAACTGCATTATAATTTGTTATGATACATCGTAATGTGTTATAATATATTATAATCGCATTATAATGGGTTATAATACATCGTAACGTGTTATAAAACATTATAATGGTATCATAATGTGTTATAATACATCATAGTCGCATTATACTGGGTTATAATATATTATAATCGCATTTTAATGTGTTATAATACATTATAATCCCACCATAATGTGTAATAGTACATCATAACCGCACCATAATGTGTTATAATACATCATAATTGCATTTACTGTGTTATAATATATTATAATCACATTATAATGTGTTATAATACATTATAAGCGCATTACAATGGCTTATAATACATCGTAATGTGTTTTAATACATTATAATCGCATCATAATGTGTTATAATACATCATAATTGCATTATACTGGGTTATAATATATTATAATCGCTTTTTAATGTGTTATAATACATTATAAGCGCATTATAATGGGTTATAATACATGGTAATGTGTTATAATACATTATAATCGCACTATAATGCGTTATAATACATTAAAATTGCATTATAATGGGTTATAATACATTATAATCACATTATAATGGTATTTAATACATCGTAATGTGTTATAATACATTATAATCGCATTATAATGGTATATAATACATCGTAATGTGTTATAATACATTATAATCGCACTATAATGTCTTATTATACATTATAATTGCATTTTAATGTATTATAATACATTAAAATCACATTATAATGTGATATAATACATTTTAATCGTATTATAATTTGTTATAATACATTATAACCGCATTATAATTTGTTATGATACATCGTAATGTGTTACAATACATTATAATCGCATTATAATGGGTTATAATAAATTATTATCGCATTACAATTTGAATTTTTTTTGTTATAATACATTATATTCGCATTATAAAGTGTTAAAATTGGTTATGATTGCATTATAATTTGTTATAGTACATTATAATAGCATTATAATATCTTATAATACATTATATTTTCATTATAATGGGTTATAATGCATCGTAATGTGTTATAATACATTAAAATCGCATTATGATGCATTATAATGTGTTAAAATACATTACAATTGCTTTATAATTTATTATGATACATTATGATACATTATGATCGCATCAGATTCCAAAAACATTCTACCGCACAAAACAAATTTCCTTTTTGGTTCTACGAGTTGTCATCTTCATCTGCAATTGAAAACAATCTAAGATATTTCTTCTGTACGTGGTTTCTTTCGACCTTAACCACATTTCCTTACACTCTACCCCGTCATCCATCTTTCCAAAAATCGATTTTCATTACCAGCAATTGAGGTGTCGCTTTTTATTGCCAATCAGCCATTATCGTCATTATCAAAATGTGCTCTCATCTTCAAAGGAAGTGGAAATATCTTCAAAGTGTCATTTATTTCCAAAGTCATGTACTCGTACCTATAGCACGAGTAAATTACCAGACACCGACGACACACGTACGAGTTTAGAGAAATGTAGATTTTGGTTTGATTTTGGCAAACGTTTTAATGTAATTGAACATCGTTTTTGCAATAATTTAGCAAACGGATACCAGATAAGGATAGAGATGACATTGGTTCTAGGAAATATTGCAATTTTGCTTAATTAAAAACTACTTTAGTTTTGTCTGAATTAGTTTAAAATATACATTTTATAAGTCATTTTGAGGATTTAGAGTTTGCGGTTACTTAATTAAAATTTGACAAAATATTTATTTGCTAATATTTGACAAAATACTTGCAAGATTTTCAAAACCACAGACCTCAAAAAACATAATCCTTTGAAATCTAAGCTAATGAGAAAAATGTAAAAAAATACATAACATCTGAAAGGTAATGAATATTATTTAATATTTTTTGACCACATACAAATATTTTTTAATCATTTTACAAACAGAGAGAGGAAACAAGTAATTCAGGCAAAGCCTGAATTTATAATACCCTAAGGTCACATAATTAATCTCAACGATTATCATTTGTAGAGCGATTTCTAATAAATTTCGAAGATTTCGAAATGATTAGAAACTAAATGTTACAAATTTTGTCATCATAGGGTCTAATTTCGAAGCTAGGGACTGATTATCACAAAATTTTTAAATTTAAAATAGGAAAGAAACAAATCAAAATCCAATTTATAACAACAAAATATATATTTCGAGAGAACAAAGAAATATAATCTCGAACGACACTTTAATTTTTGTAGACATTGGGAATATTTTTGTAAATATTGGGAATATTTTTCAAAACAGAAGTAAGTTCTGATATAAACAGTTTTAGATTTTTATACTTTTTGGATATTTTCGATCTAAAAACTATTTTAAAGAAAAATTTTTAATAAAAAAAGTATTTTCTTTGGAAAATTGTTCGATAAAAATTATATTTTATAAAAAATTTTTCGATAAAAACACTATTGAAGCAGTTCATTATTATTATACCTACTTAATTTATCTTTTATATCATAATCATTTATTATCTATTATTATTCTTATTTTACACATACTATTCTTATTTCACACATATTATTTGAATTTAACATTTAACGCCTTTAATTTGAATTAACGGACAATTATAAAATGCAACCCTGTAGTATTGATCAGTTTATGCAACTCTGTTTATTTTTACTTCAAGAACTGTCATATTAACTTATGTATATGTGTGTATATGTGAATACCAAAATAGTATATAAGCCAAACAACTTTACTGAATAAACATCATTTTGCTTTCTGCCTTCAAGGAATGAACAACTGTGTCCAGTATTGAGTTACAGGGCTGTTGTAATATTTTTTTGAAGTTTTTTAAAGCAATAAGTATTTTCTTAAATAGTGCGCGTTTTCTTATTAGTTTTGTTTCTATTCTAAATGAATAGAAAATATAATCTTAGAAATAAGATTTCTACATTGGCGCCCAACTTAGTGGCTTCGGATACAACCACACACACAAGTGACAACAAAGCTGATATAGAAGACTTAACAGCTATTAAAGAAGAAGACGAAATTAACGTTTTGTTTGAAGACTGCTTAGAGGAGATGGCTACTTTTTCTACAGAGAAATTTCAGCAGATTCTTGCTGCAATGGGTGGTAACGTCAGAGGTGGATCGTTTACACGGTGTACTACTCGTTTTAGAGGACAGAGAGACCCAGCAGCTGTCGAAGAATTTTTGTCTGCAATAACAATCTACAAAGATATTGAAAAAATATCTGACGCCGATGGTTTGAAAGGAATGCCGTTGCTATTGGAAGACTATGCTGCATCATGGTGGATCGGTGTGAAGGACAGTGTACGAACATTTGAGCAGGCTGTAACGCTCATTCGGACCACATTTACGCCTCCTGTTCCTGATTGGCGCATATTTATGAATTTTTTTGAGACGAAACAACAACAGAATGAGCCCACGGATAGTTTTATTTGTAAGAAAAGACTTATCCTTTCTCAACTTAAACAACCACCAAGTGAGTCCATTCAATTAAATATGTTATACGGCCTACTCAACATAAAAATAAGAGACCGTGTTCATCGTGAAAATGTAAAAACGTTCGAAGAGTTGATATCTGCCAGTCGTGAAGCAGAAATGTTTTTCTTCGAAGCACAGCCACCATCAACAATTACAAAAACCGAAAGCAAAGACGTCCCGAATACAAACCGCTGCAGTTTTTGTCGTATGAGAGGACATACCATAGATACGTGCTACAAAAAGAAAAAACGTGACGAACAACAGAGTAAAAATTCATCTGCAAATCAACAATCCCAGGAGTCGACTTTTGTTAAAAAACCGAGTTTCTCCTGCTACGGATGTGGTGCACCTGGTGTATACAGGTCAAACTGTGCTACATGTAATACGAATGGAAAAAATAGCCCACAGTATTTACAATTCAATGCAATTTCATCAACAGTAATCGGACATGCACTGCCGGCAACTCATGTGGAATTTTTCGGTGCTAAAGGTGAGGCAATATTTGACAGTGGAGCTAAAACCAGCATTGCCAGCCCAGAATTAAAGAAAATTCTTGCAGAAAATAAATGTATTTTTCAAGAGGTGCGTGCTGAAGTTACCCTAGCAGATGGTTCTGTTACTACAGGTAAGGTCTTGTCCACTATTTGCGACATAGTGATTGGAAACCGAATGCGGAAAATAAGACTACTATACCTCCCAAACGCTACGAAAAATCGAACTCTCATTGGAACCGATTTTCTAGAACAAGCTGGCATTGTACTCAATATGGCTCAAAAATATTGGTATTTTGAAGACGAGCCCAAACGGAAATACGCATTTGCCAGTTCAACACAAACCAAGGTGTACTCACTAGAAATCGAGAAGGAAGCGTCCCCGTGTGCAAAAGCAGTTAAGGAGATGTCCCCTTTTATTAAATTTATTGAAGGTAAGAGTATTTTATCGCCTTTACCTGGGACTCCAAAAACTAAAGTTCAAGAGCAGTCACCTTTACCAAAAACACCCACTTTCGTTAAAAGTAGTGACTCACCATATTGTCACTTACTGAGGGAGAAATTAGCTAAGGATTCTGTATCTATGGATGAACTTGATTTATTTTCATCACCATTGCGCTCATCTTGTGGTGAAGACTACTCTCCACAATATATCCAAGCCATCTTCAGAGAATCAAAGCCTAGTGAAGAGATGCCCAGTGATGCTCATAAAATATACACTCCGCCAGAAAAAACTAGAAAAGTGCAACAAGTAGAAGATATGGATGACTTTTTTACTCCTTTATTCTCATTGGACATTAAGATGTTAAAGGAATCTGATGGCGTTGGTCTTACTTATTCCCAAAAATTAGAACTGGATAAATTGTTGGTTCAAAATGAATCAATATTTGATGAACCTACCAGTGCCACACCTTATGCTATACACCGTATTCACACTGATGCCCACGATCCGATAGCAATCCCTCCATATCGGTTGTCCAATGCCAAGAAAGTTTCTTTAAAGAGTGAAATCAACAAAATGCTCGACTCTGGTGTTATCATTGAATGCCAATCTCCATGGGCAGCTCCAGTCGTTATTGTTCCAAAAAAATCTGGAGAAATTCGTGTATGAAGAGACTATAGAGAATTAAATGTAATTACCAAACCTGATCGTTATCCGTTACCAAGAGTGGACGATATTCTTCATGAAGCCAAAGTTACAAGCTATATGTCAACAATTGATCTTCAGTGTGGATACTGGCAAATCGGAGTTCATCCAGCTGATCAAGATAAAACCGCTTTTGTAACACCTTTTGGCATGTATAAATTTAAACGCATGCCATTTGGTTTGCGGAACGCTCCAGCTACATTCCAGAGATTGATTGACCGCTTGAAAGCTTCCTTAGGAGAAACTATATTGTTGGCATACCTAGATGACATTATTTCCTGCTCTCCAAGTTTTGAAAATCATTTGAAAGACTTGAAAAATATTTTCCAACGATTGAACGAATTTGGTCTTAAGGTTAATTTGAAGAAATGTCGTTTCGCGTGTAGTGAGGTGAAGTATTTGGGTCATCTGCTTACCCCGCAAGGAATTATGACAGACCCAGAGAAAGTGTCTGCACTACACAATCGAAAAAGCCCACGAAATGTCAAAGAAGTATTGTCATTTTTACAAGCATGTTCTTGGTATCGCCGATTTATACCATCATTCGCAGATGTGTCTAAGCCTTTGTCAGCTCTATCGAAGAAAAATGCAGTATGGCGTTGGGACGTTGAACAACAACAATCCTTTGAAAAATTGAAGAAATTATTGACAACAGCACCCGTATTGAGACAAGCTGTTGATTGTGAACCATTTATTCTGAAAACAGATGCCAGTGGTTATGCTCTAGGTGCAGTTTTACTCCAGGGGGAGGGCCAAGATGAACATCCTATTGAATACGCCAGCAGGCTTCTTTCGGACGCAGAACGTAATTATTCCACAATTGAGCGGGAAGCACTCGCAATTGTTTGGGCTGTCCAAAAGTACCGCGGCTATATTGAAGGAGCTCCTGTTAAACTGGTGACTGACCACCAGCCCTTGAAATGGTTGATGAAAATAAAAACACCAACAGGACGTTTAGCACGATGGTCTTTGCTGCTGCAACCATTTGATATTCAAATCGAATATAAACCAGGAAAAACTAATGTCGTAGCCGACACACTCTCAAGGCCGCCCTGTGACGATGACCATGAGGATTCCAACCCTTGCCAAATCTGTTCATTTTCCATTGAGATGCCAAGAAAAAGTACCAGTGAATTAAGAAACAGTCAACTAAATGACCCTCAACTGAAGACAATTATTGAATGCCTTGAAAATAATACTGAGGACTTAGCTTATTGGTCAAAAAGAGGTTACATCATAAATGATGGCGTCCTATACTGTTACAACAATGATGATTCCGAAGATGCTCAGCTCGTAATACCTAGTGAAGAAAGGACAAACATACTTAAGTACTACCATAATGATGAAACTGCCGGTCACTATGGTATAGAAAGAACCACTTCCAAAATTACATCCCGATATTACTGGCCTGGCATACGAAAAGACATTGAAAAACATGTCAAAGAATGCTTGGAATGCCAAAGATACAAAGCCACAAATCTTAAGCCTGCAGGACTTTACCAAACAGTTTCTTGTAGCCAGAGGTTTGAGGTGGTTGCCATTGATCTCTTTGGTCCATTGCCGGTTTCACCAAAAGGATTTCAATGGATATTTATTGTAGAAGACATTGCCAGCCGTTGGGTTGAATTTTTTCCCTTACAAGTAGCCACAGCCGATGCCTGCGCCAAAACATTAATCGATGAAGTATTCCTTCGATATGGGGTGCCAAGAAAGGTCATCAGTGACAATGGGGTACAGTTTGTTTCTGCAGTTATGCAAAAAGTTATCTACTGTCTTAATATCGAACACATACTAACACCAGTCTACCATCCCGAGGCCAATCCTGTCGAGCGAAAAAATAGAGACATGAAAACACAACTCTCAATATTAGTTGGAAATGATCATCAATCTTGGGATGATAAATTACCCAGCATTCGATTTGCAATGAACACAACACTATGCCAAAGTACAAAGTATACTTCAGCTTTTTTAACTTTTGGTCGTGAACTTCGTACACTTGATGACGTACAACATGATTTAAAAGCCATAATTCAGTCTGAAAATTTTTTATCAGAAATAACGCCATATTTACAACGAATGGTAAATACTTTCAAGGATGTTAAAGAAAACGTCCACAAACAACAAGATCTTAACAAACAAATTAGCAATAACCAAAGACGAAATCAGCCTCCATTAGATATTGGATCCAAAGTGTTGGTTACAACACATGTCTTGAGTAACAGCAACAAAAAACTTTCATCAAAATTTGTTCCAAAGCGAGATGGTCCATATGTTATCATAGACAAGAAGGGGTCTACATCCTACGTAATAGCCCATGAAGACGACTTGAACATTCCACTTGGGACCTATCATGCCTCAGCCCTTACACCAGTGACCGGGTCAGCAAATCAATCCAAGCAACCAGTCAGAAAGATTCAAACTAGAGGTCGACCCAGAAAATAAATGTTGATGCCTAATCGGGACGATTTCAGCATCAAAGGGGGAGACTGAAGCAGTTCATTATTATTATACCTACTTAATTTATCTTTTATATCATAATCATTTATTATCTATTATTATTCTTATTTTACACATACTATTCTTATTTCACACATATTATTTGAATTTAACATTTAACGCCTTTAATTTGAATTAACGGACAATTATAAAATGCAACCCTGTAGTATTGATCAGTTTATGCAACTCTGTTTATTTTTACTTCAAGAACTGTCATATTAACTTATGTATATGTGTGTATATGTGAATACCAAAATAGTATATAAGCCAAACAACTTTACTGAATAAACATCATTTTGCTTTCTGCCTTCAAGGAATGAACAACTGTGTCCAGTATTGAGTTACAGGGCTGTTGTAATATTTTTTTGAAGTTTTTTAAAGCAATAAGTATTTTCTTAAATAGTGCGCGTTTTCTTATTAGTTTTGTTTCTATTCTAAATGAATAGAAAATATAATCTTAGAAATAAGATTTCTACACTATTCAGTAAAAATTTTCGATCAAAATGTTTTTCTATCAAAAAATTTTCAAATCTTCTGTAGAAAAATTTTTTTATAGAATAATTTTTGCTTAAAATTTTTCACAGAAAAAGTTTTTTTAAAAAAAATTTTCTATAGAAAAATTTTAGATAAAAAAATTTTCTATAGAAAAATTTTTGATAAAAAATTTTTTTTATAGAATAATTTTTATTAAAAAATTTTCCATAGAAAAATTTTTGTTAAAAAAATTTTCTACAGAAAATTTTTGATAAAAAAATTTTCTATAGAAAAATTTTTGATAAAAAAATTTTCTATAGAAAAATTTTTGATAAAAAAAATTTTCTATGGAAAAATTTTTGATAAACAAATTTTCTATAGAAAAATGTTTGATAAAAAAATTTTGTATAGAAAAATTTTTGATAAAAAAATTTTCTATAGAAAAATTTTTGATAAACAAATTTTCTTTAGAAAAATTTTTGATAAAAAATTTTTTTATAGAAAAATTTTTGATAAAAAAATTTTCTATAGAAAAATTTTTGATAAAAAAAATTTTATATAGAAAAATTTTTGATAAAAAAATTTTATATAGAAAAATTTTTGATAAAAAAATTTTCTATAGAAAAATTTTTGATAAAAAAATTTTCTATAGAAAAATTTTTGATAAAAAAATTTTCTATAGAAAAATTTTTGATAAAAATAAATTTCTATAGACAAATTTTTGATAAAAAAATTTTCTATAGAAAAATTTTTTTAAATTTTCCACAAAAAAGTTTTGTTATAAAAATTTTCTATAGAAACATTTTTGATAATAAAATTTCTATTCAAAAATTTTTGAAAGAAAAAATTTTTGTTAAAAAATATTTTCTATAGAAAAATTTTTGATAAAAAATTTTTTTATAGAATAATTTTTATTAAAAAATTTTCCATAGAAAAATTTTTGTTAAAAAAATTTTCTACAGAAAATTTTTGATAAAAAAATTTTCTATAGAAAAATTTTTGATACAAAAATTTTCTATAGAAAAATTTTTGATAAAAAAATTTTCTATAAAAAAATTTTCTATAGAAAAATTTTTGATAAAAAAATTTTCTATAGAAAAATTTTTGATAAAAAAATTTTCTATAGAAAAATTTTTGATAAAAAAATTTTCTATAGAAAAATTTTTGATAAAAAAAATTTCTATAGACAAATTTTTGATAAAAAAATTTTCTATAGAAAAATTTTTGATAAAAAAATTTCTATAGACAAATTTTTGATAAAAAAATTTTCTATAGAAAATTTTTTTAAATTTTCCACAGAAAAAGTTTTGTTAAAAAAATTTTCTATAGAAACATTTTGATAATAACATTTCTATTAAAAAAATTTTTGAAAGAACAAATTTTTGATAAAAAAATTTTTATAAAAAATTTTTTTAGAGAATAATTTTTATTAAAAAATTTTTCATAGAAAAATTTTTGTTAAAAAAATTTTCTACAGAAAATTTTTGATAAAAAATTTTTAATAGAAAAATTTTTGATGAAAAAATTTTCTATAGAAAAATTTTTGATGAAAAAACTTTCTATAGAAAACTTTTTGATAAAAAAATTTTCTATAGAAAAATTTTTGATAAAAAAATTTTCTATAAAAAAATTTTCTATAGAAAAAATTTTCTATAAAAAAATTTTCTAAGAAAAATTTTTGATAAACAAATTTTCTTTAGAAAAATTTTTGACAAAAAAATTTTCTATAGAAAAATTTTTGATACAAAAATTTTCTATAGAAAAATTTTTGATAAAAAAATTTTCTATAGAAAAAATTTTTGATAAAAAAAATTTTCTATAGAAAAATTTTTGATAAAAATATTTTCTATAGAAAAATTTTTGATAAAAAAATTTTTTATAGCAAAATTGTTTTTATAGAATAATTTTTATTAAAAAATTGTTTATAGAATTATTTTTATAAAAAATTTTCCATACAAAAATTTTTGTTAAAAAAATTTTCTACAGAAAATTTTTGATAAAAAAATTTTGAATAGAAAAATTTTTGATAAAAAAATTTTGAATAGAAAAATTTTTGATAAAAAAATTTTGTATAGAAAAATTTTGGATGAAAAAATTTTCTATAGAAAAATTTTTAATGAAAAAACTTTCCATATAAAAGTTTTTGATAAAAAAAAATTTTCTATAGAAAAATTTTTGATAAAAAAATTTTCTATAGAAAAATTTTTGATAAAAAAATTTTCTATAGAAAAATTTTTGATAAAAAAATTTTCTATAGAAAAATTTTTGATAAAAAAATTTTCTATAGAAAAATTTTTGATAAAATTTTTTTTATAGAATAATTTTTATTAAAAACTTTTTTTATAGAATAATTTTTATTAAAAAATTTTCCATAGAAAAATTTTTGTTATAAAAATTTTCTACAGAAAATTGTTTATAAAAAAATTTTGAATAGAAAAATTTTTGATAAAAAAATTTTGAATAGAAAAATTTTTGATGAAAAAATTTTCTATAGAAAAATTTTTGATGAAAAAACTTTCTATATAAAAATTTTTGATAAAAAAAAATTTTCTATAGAAAAATTTTTGATAAAAAAGTTTTCTATAGAAAAATTTTTGATAAAAATATTAAAGGAAAATGGAATAGAAAACTTTTTCTTTTTAAAACATTAGAACTACGCATTGAAAAACAATATAATAAAATGCGCCGACCTGTGGTTATCATATATGAACATTAGGGTGACAGGAAATTTTTTTTTTGATTTCAAATGTTTTTCTACGGAATATTTTGACACTAGGTCTAAAAGTTTGAGCCAAATCGGACAACGTTCTATGGGCGCGCATCGCGTCCATAGTTTAAGAGCCTATTTTCAGATGAGAATCCATGAGGTAGTTTAAAAGTTATTGCAGTTTTCCCCCGAAAATTCATGTCCTTGAAAACGCGCCTAAGGATATGCAACAAAAATTGATGTTCATCCATCGTACGTTTACTATTGATCCAACACCATTTCAGGAAAAAGCTCCATAAGCCATAGTAGAGCTACCTCCGTGTTTTATGGTTTTAAGTGTATAGCGTGGATTATGATGGTTGAACTTCGACTGATTGAACTTAGACTTAATACTCCCAAAAAAAACTTTTCCAAAATGAAACTGGCTTACGTTTTTGTAAAATTCATTCTGGCGCTAAAATTTTTTAAACATGAAACTGGCTTACGTTTTTGTAAAATTCATTCTGGCGCTAAATTTTTTCAAAATTGAATGGGTGGGGTAATTAGTTGACCAACACTGTATATAGCCATGCCGATAAATAACATAAAACACAAATTTTTACTTTAAATAAAAAACATATCTATATGACTTAAATGATTTAAATAAACAAGAAGTGTTGTATTAGTTTTAAATTAGGTTTATGTTTGTTAAGATTAACTATTAATTACCACAATGACCAGTAACACGCTGCCGATGTAAAAAATAAAATTGACTGTAGGGAAAAAAAAAATATAGGCAATTACAAATCTCTATCTGTTCTTCTCACTACCTCTTCCCTCTTTAGTATCCCCTTTCCAAAGAAAGTAACCCAATTCTTATATGAGTATACACTATATACTATTATTTTTATACTAAAAAATTATACATAAATCTCAGGTCGGTTTCAATAGCCATTTTTTAAGTTTTCGAAAATTTTGTTTAACAAATATTACAATTTAAAAATTGTTTTACATGTGTTTTGAAGTAAATAAATATAGAAACAAAACAAAAAACAATTGAACTCAATATCTTAAAAAGTTTCGCCGTATCAGCGATTTAAATTCGACGATTTTCGCCAAAATTTAATTTTTTGGTCATTATTTGGACAAATGCTTGTTAAATTTTATTTCTGTTTAATTTTAATACAACTGTTAATAAATATGAATGCTCAGTATAAAAAAAATGTATACTGAGTTTTTTTTTTCGTCAACATTGAATAATCTTAACCCTTCCCCGGGTCAAAGTTCAAAATTTGTATTTTGAATTTTTCATGGCCAAATCGCGGTTATTTATTTATTTTGTAGCTAATTTCTACAAAAAGTAGTTAAAAGAAATTATTATATAGCAGAATTTTGTTATTTATTACGAAAACATGATTTTAACTATAAAAAGACATGGGGACTAAAATGGCCCATCATTTTTGTTATCAAAGTTTAAGGTCTAAAGTTTATTCTTTTAATAAAAAAAGACTTAAACTTGGTATAAAATAACTATTTGTTTGCATTTAATTCGAAATTCACTATTAAATTCTTAAGTTTTTATAATTTTGCCATGGAAAACAAAAAAGTCATAATTTTGACTTTTGACCGCAGGGTTAATCTCATGCATTTTTTAAAAGCATACATACATTCCTCATAAACTGGGCAATAATATGCATTTATTCGAAATTAGCTATTAAATTTTCGTAATGTTGCCATTAAAAACTATAAAATCTATATTTAGAATTTTGACCCTGGCAGAGAAAGGGTTAAACTCATACAATTTCGGAAAGCATACACACATTCTTCATAAACTGGGGAATAATATGCATTCGAAATTCGCTATAAAATTCTAAAATTTTCGTAATTTTGCCATGAAAAACATTTTATAGTTTTTATATTTTGACTTTTAACCCTGGGAAAGAAAGGGTTAATCTTATACAATTTTGGGTTTAATATTCATTGACAATTTTGTTAAATTTGAACATGTTAATTTTACAACAAGTATCTACTAACATTATAACCAAAAAATTACATTTTCGAAATCTGCAATCTTTCTTAGGCATATCGTCAAGAACAAGATTTTTCGGGGGAAAATTGCAATAACTCCAAAACTACAAATTGTATATTTTATGTTAATGACTTTAATGAAAGCTTCTTTAGTTCTGGTTTAGGTTCTATTATCTCTTTTTGTAACACTAAATCATTGTTGGTTGAAATTCCGCCAAAACAAAAAAATACTTCCATTTTTCGCCATACAAATGGGTCCATGGCTATATGCGATGATGGCATCACAGGTTCCCGTGGTCATAAATGCACAATTTTTTTTTAGAGTAGTCTTTATATCATTCGAAAAAACTTAGTCGGTATAAGTTTCAAAAAAATATGTTTTTTTTTCGGGACACTCTTTAATATCGTGGGACAGTCTAACCTACATGAATGACATATTTACTGAAACTACAATTACTTTGGATTATATCTCACCGTCATGATTTTTCTTTCTTCCCAAAATATTATTTTCGTTTTTCTGACATCTGGAAAAACTTTTTTAAGCTTTAGTAAGTGGGAGTTTATGACTACTCCTCGCAAACGTCACTACAGGGCATGATGTAACTGAAAATATATTTTTGGCATTAAGCCAAAAACTATACAGTGTCACTTTCAATTGTATATATTTCCAGATATTTACAAAAGGAACATACATACATAAACAGTTAAATTGAGGCATAAGTAAAGTTATCAAAAGTCAGTGATAGAACAAGAAATATACGCAAATCGTCAATCTACATAAAACTTTTCTAACGAAAATTTTTCTATAAGAAAACTTTTCTATATAAAATTTCTCCATAAGAAAACTTTTCTATATAGAAAATTTTTCTATAAGAAAACTTTTCTATATAGAAAATTTTTCTATAAGAAAACTTTTCTATATAGAAAATTTTTCTATATAGAAAACTTTTCTATATAGAAAATTTTTCTATAAGAAAACTTTTCTATATAGAAAATTTTTCTATAAGAAAACTTTTCTATATAGAAAATTTTTCTATAAGAAAACTTTTCTATATAGAAAATTTTTCTTTAAGAAAACTTTTCTTTAAGAAAACTTTTCTTTAAGAAAACTTTTCTATATAGAAAATTTTTCTATAAGAAAACTTTTCTATATAGAAAATTTTTCTATAAGAAAACTTTTCTATATAGAAAATTTTTCTATAAGAAAACTTTTCTATATAGAAAATTTTTCTATAAGAAAACTTTTCTATATAGAAAATTTTTCTATAAGAAAACTTTTCTATATAGAAAATTTTTCTATACGAAAACTTTTCTATATAGAAAATTTTTCTTTAAGAAAACTTTTCTATATAGAAAATTTTTCTTTAAGAAAACTTTTCTATATAGAAAATTTTTCTTTAAGAAAACTTTTCTATATAGAAAATTTTTCTATAAGAAAACTTTTCTATATAGAAAATTTTTCTATAAGAAAACTTTTCTATATCGAAAATTTTTCTATAAGAAAACTTTTCTATATAGAAAATTGTTCTATAAGAAAACTTTTATATATAGAACATTTTTCTTATAGAAAAATTTTCTATATAGAAAAGTTTTCTTATAGAAAAATTTTCTATATAGAAAATTTTTCTTTAAGAAAACTTTTCTATATAGAAAATTTTTCTTTAAGAAAACTTTTCTATATAGAAAATTTTTCTATAAGAAAACTTTTCTATATAGAAAATCTTTCTATAAGAAAACTTTTCTATATAGAAAATTTTTCTATAAGAAAACTTTTCTATATAGAAAATTTTTCTATAAGAAAAATTTTTTTTTGATAGTAATTTTTTTTATAAGAAAACTTTTCTATCGAATATTTTTCTATAAGAAAACTTTTCTGTTGAAAATTTTTCTTTCAAAAACTTTTGTTTTAAACGATTTTTTTGATAAGAAAACTTTTCTGTCAAAAAATGTTTTTATAAGAAACTTTTTCTATAAGAAATTTTTTCTTTAAAATTTGTTTTTTTTAATTTTTCTATAAGATAACTTTGCTTTCAAACAATTTTTCTTTTTTTGATTTTAGATTAAATTTATTAACAAATAATCAGGTGCAAAAGTTGTTCATGTGTTAAATATTAGATTATGATTTTGGTGATTAAATTAATTTTTAATTTTTAATTACCCAAATAAAATTCAACGCGAATTTGGTATGAGTTTCCATGTAGGCAGATTATCATAAACCTAAGTATAATTTTCTAAATATAATTCCATAATTATTAATAAAACATCCTGTTCTGCTGCTGCAAAACATTTTCGTCCTTTCCCCATACAACATAAAATGTTCGCTTTATTTCCCACTTTGCCTTCTTTCTTTTGGACTTACGCATTTCGATTAACCAAGAAAAATCCAGTGACTGAATGAATGAACAACAAAAGGCCTGACACAAATGATTAGATTAAAAATTAATTAACGATTTCATTTTGGTTGATAGAACAAAATGCCTCAACAAATAGCAGAGACAAAGAGTAACAACGACAACAGCAAACAACAGCAACAACAATAAGCAACATACAACCAATCATCAGCAACAACAATGACTCTCAGTGATAACAACAATGAGACGAAAACACGTGTAAAGCACAACAACTACGACAACAAGCAAATCCTTGATGCAATGAAATAGACTAAATACTCGAACTGTTAATACACAGAAACATGCATACAAACACACATACACATGAAATTGGATTCAAGAGAGATAGCGAGAGAATTTGCAAAGAATTTTACACAAACACTAAAAACAACAAAATGTTAAAAGGACATCATCATACATTTTTTTTAACATAAAAGACAACTACGAAAACTCAGTAGAAAGTGGTTGAATAATTAAAAGGATAAAGGATATAGTATTTTTGTGGCTCATATGCGTACGAGTAGAAAAAAATTGTTCACAAAAGTTGATTCATTCAAATATGAAATAATATACAAAATATTTTATTCACATGGAGGCAGTATTTGAAGGAATGAAACGGCGTTCAGAATCGTTTTTCATTGGCCATAACTTTGTAATCTTTTAACTGATAACGATTTTGTAGTCGTTCTTTTTTTAGTCAGATAGATAACATCTTAAGCTTTTATCGAGTTTAGGTATTATTAAGATCTGTACAGCAGTTGCAAAGAAATTTTAGATTAAATTTCAATTTTCAATCTGTACCCAGTAAAACTTTTCATTACCAAATAATGAGTTAAACACTTAAACTATTGAACACGAACTACTTACTCATTCGCTGTTTAAGTCATTACATTAACATGGGGATGTCATTGGAGGCAAGTACTTACCAATTGCAGAAAAGTAGTGACTTGGGTAAGCAATATGAAAGCAACAACAACAATAGCAACAACTTTTTTGTTGTTGTTTTATTAAAAACATATATTTTTAAACGAAATACAAAATTTTTTGTATGATCCCATGGGGGCTCGAACCCAGACCCTCCGACTGCTAGGCAGAGACTCTTCCACTGAGCTACTTCATATGTTGAAAACTTAGCAGCTTATAATTAATATAAACAATTTTTATTTTTAGATCCAAAATCATGTGAAAATAACTTTGTTTTCCCCTGCTTTTTTTTGCTTTGTTGTAATTTTTGGAATAATATTTATACGATTTTTTGTAATTATTTTAAAACTTTTTTAAAATTATTTTAAAACTTAAACAATTTAAATGTTCTTTTTTGTATAAGTTTTTACATAAGATCGACTCTTACTTACTTAAATCTTACAACCTGTCAAGGTAAAAGTCCGAGCATATTTTAGAATTCCATGGATTTCGATCTTGTGCGAATATTCCATGGATTTCGATCTTGTGCGAATATTCTCCAATTTTATAGGCCAAGCTTTGAAAAATGTTCCTCTACTTGGTCTTTCTATCGAAGTTTCGGACATCCTACTCTAACATTAGGTAGTGGGACATTTCAATTCTAATTTTATCCTCTTCATTGTATTTTTTTTCAAGAGAGGGTTACTAACCCATTTTTATCGATCTTATGGGACAACTCTCGGAACATGTTAACTCACAATATTAATGGGTGTTAAACTATCTTCCCGGGTGATACCATGAGGAGGTGTGTGTCCACAGTTGAGATGAAGGATGACCCAGATAAGTTGGGCTTACAAAGTTAAGACCAATTAGAATCGTGTTTGGTATTCAACATCCCACAGTGGTTTACGGACGCTTTTTTTTGGAAATAATTCTGTAACTTTTGAACGACTGGAGATATTTGAATGAAATTTGACATGGTGGTAGTCAAGGAGTATTTGAGTTGGTTTTTAAAAGCACTGGTCCATGAGGGGTCGGGAGAGTGATTGATGGACCTTCAAAGTTGGTCACCTCGGGTGTTCGATTTTTTTAAAAATTCGCCAAAAATCCATTTATGTATGGATTGAAAAGAAATTTTAAACTTAAGTTGTCCTTAAGAAGATCTACAAAAAATATGCTTAAATGTGTAGGTTATCTCCTTTGGATTTCGAGATATTTGGGTAAAAAGGAATTTTTAGGTTGATTTTTTACCTCTTTTTTTAAGCTTTTTTTGATCTGGTGGACGCATCTGAGGACCAAAAATTTTTTAAGAATATTCTTTAAATTTGTAATAAAATTCTGAATAATTTTTGTGCAAGTTAGTTATAGAAATCTTCTTTTGTTTAAAAGTTAAAAATATTCAAAGTTGAAACTTACAAAAAATTTCGCTTTTTTTTTAGTTTTTCCCCAAAAGATAGCTATATTTTTTCACTAATAAAAAAATATTTTCTTAAGAAACATAAAAAGATTTTTAAAGTTTTTAAAAGAAAACATAATGAGAATGCGTATAAAACAAATTTCTTGCTAATTGGACTTTTGGTCCTCGCACATGTCCTCTCCAAAAAATGGCAATTTGTAAAAAAAAAAATTAGTTTAAACAAAAATTTCTCAAAAGGCAAAGCACCGATTTGAAAAAAATTATAATGTTCATATTTTCCAATATATCTGTTATTGATTAGAAAAGTTTTTTCTGAAACGCGCTGCAAATAGAGACAGTGTTGCCATATTTGTAAAAAAACTCATTTTTTGAAACACCTTTTTCCAAAGTTGGGAATTGGGGAATTTTTAAGTTAAAATTGGGAATTTTTTTTAGTCTATTGCTTTTACATCTTATTGGTCTACATTACTACAAAATTTCATTGTAATATCTTTATCCATGTCATTTCCACAGAATATCAAAGATTAAAAATATTTTCCTTAAAAAAGCAGAAAAACAATTTTTTTTTGTTTTACGATACAAAGTGTAAAAAAAGTAACGCACTTAAAAAAAACTTTTACTTAGTGCTAATCTCCTAGTCTTTCCCGATCTAATGATACTAAACATGTATATAAAGCATTAATACCGAGTCTTAAAAAACTCTGAAAACTTTGGCCCCCGTAGCATTTTTACACTGTTTATTTAAATATAAGTGATGAATTTGTGCATATAAAATTAATAATCATACTCAAATATTTCACTATAAGATGACAATGATCCTTCGATAACAAACAAATATTTTTTTATTTTTTTAAAGAAAATATCATGAGGATTTATGAAATATCAAAATGTAAATAATTTGTACTTATATTAAAAGGTGAAATACATTTTATTGAAGTATTTGTAGTTAAAGTTTAAACTTACAGTTTTTATTACATATTTATATAAAAGTAGTTATTTACTTAATTTTTATTTTCAGTAAAATAATCAGTACAATCTATTATATCAAGAACCTCTTCCAGGTGTTCGTTTTCAGAAGTTTTTGTATAACTGCTCCACCATTTCTTTCTTATCGTTGATAGAGCAGGATCAGAAGACAACAAGAGATAATTTATTAGATCCTGATTTTGCGATTTTCTTGAGCATTTTCTGGTATTAAATAGTTGGATATACTTGAAATCTGAATTCCGCGCTACCTGGGCCTCTTCTGTCAGTTCACCAAGTGGGAGAAGATTTGATTCAATTATTTCACGACCATGTTGAAGGACTTTATGAACTGTTGGTGTAATTTCTTTCCAGTGATACAAATGTCGTATACGAATTAACGCGTTGAGGGCATAGCAATGAAATTTTTCAGCATTTATTTGATATTTGCTATTTATTGCCGATAATATTACGTAACATTTACGAAGAACTTCCTCATCAATTCCAGTAATCTTTGAAGTTGTTTCATAATTTTCAAAGAATCGCCTGGCCGTATTACCATCGTTTGTACTGCCATATCCTACAAGTGGTTTGTCTATGTTTAGACCCGTCATAGTTTTGAATTCTTCCTGAATCCTTTTTTTTCACTGGATCTCATTTCAATCAGTTCCTTATTATTTCTCACGGATTTTAGCTGATTATCAGGTATATTCCTATATTTCAGATCATATGCTATATGTAGCATAAATTCTAAAAATCGGATACGTGCATGTAGGGGCGATATACCAAATTCCAGAACCTCTTGATTAATTGCAGTACTAGCTGATGCATCTTCTGAAGTTTGTAGAAATTCCGATTTCTTCTTTCCGCATAATGAGCATTTCCAAGTTGAATGGGTTTCCGTTATAGCGTTGCTTACTTTTCCATCTATCATTGTCAATTGAAGCTCAAAATTTACATTAATCAAATATCCATGTATGTCTATGCAGACTGGACTCAAATTGTCTATTGAATATTTGATATCATCAACCCAATTTTTTGTGCTTGCTGCATTTTCTTTTAAATATTCGAATCTGATCGGTCTGCAAAATGCCTTTGATCCTGGAGATGTGTTAACCCACACATATTCAGTACGCTCTTTTGATGTGGATGGTTCAGAACGATTCTTTCTTAATCTTAGTGGTACTAGGGATGCCATAAAAACGCTTCTGTAGTCATTTGTGTTCTGATGAGATGTTGATTGTTTGTATTCCGGTAATCCAGATAAACCGTCACATCCCCATTTACATATTAAAGTTAAGTCCTTGTTGTCAAGTTTCTTGGCTTCTTCTTCAGACAATGTAGTAGATATCAGCCTTGATGCCGTATTTTCCAATAATTTTGATAAATCCACAGATGCACTTTCGTCTCCTATCACGTTTGTTGGTATTAAGTTTTTTTTGGTTTTTAATAACGCATTATATCCTGGTAAAATTGAGTGTCCTTTGTCTCGTAATGCCTTACAGAGTTTAATATATTTATTTTTACTCAATTTCAACTCGAGCATAAGAGCAAGTGCTTCTTCCTCCGAAAATTCTGATTGAGAAGAAGGAGTTGGTATACTCTTAATAATTCGCTTAAGACGTTTAGGAGAAGCCTCTGGGAGAATATCTGCTATTTGTTTAGCTTCAGCTGGTTGATTATTTCGTTTGAGCACTTCCTTAAAGGAATCTTTGATTTCAGTATCCGAATGAGTAGAAAGAACTTCGGATAATCGCATCTTTTTAGATCTTTCTCCGAGATCATCATAGTTTTTTAGAGGGGCTCCAGCACCAGAAGTTTTAAGCTCAATTGAGTCCTTCAGCCAGTCTTTAAATTTAGATTCAAATCTTTTTAAACAGTAATTAACCGACTTAATTTTAAATTCAAATAACTTTACAAATTTTACGACTTTGTCTTCCTCACTATTGAGAATCATGGAGTTAGTTTGACTTTTAGCATATCGCATGATTATTTTAATTTTTTCTGCTCTCGAACTGCTTGGTTGTTCAAAAAGAATATCGCACAACACTTTAAATTCCAATGTTATAGCCATGATGTTTTAACTGTTAATAGCAGTTACATTTAAAACTTTCTTTTTTATATTAAAAAAAACATTTTTTATATATACCTGTATCCAAAGAATAATAAAGAAATCAATGAATTAATGTATTTTTTACCTCTAAAAATAGGTGCATATATAACTCAACCAATATGTGCGTCTCGTAAAACCTACCTGTATGGAGGTGAGTAACCATATCCTTTCTGACCATTATGAAAAACCCAAGTTGTAACAATTTTTACCTATTGCATTAACTTTCACATTAAAAAACATTTTATAACCTTAACATAATTTTGCAATTTTTTCAAATACACCAATTTTAAATACCGGAAAAATGCCTTTAAATCTTATTTTAAATAAATTGTCACACTGTTACTATAAAAGTACTCTTCTAATTAAACTTTTGCTACAAATTATGGATATATTACCTTTACACTGTTATCAAAATCGGTGCCTTACTCGTACTTACTTATTTAGAATCTTTTACTAAAATTTTATTTTTTAGCTTGGAACAAAAGGCAAAATCGAATAAAATTTTTTTAAGTCATTCTTATAATGTTTTCTTTAAAAAAATAAAAAACTATTTATATCTTTTTGAAGAAAATATTTGTTTATTAGCGAAGGATCATTGTCATCTTAAAAATAGTGAAATATTTGATTATGATAATTAACTTTATATGCACAAATTCATCACTTATATTTAAATAAACAGTGTAAAAATGCTACGGGGGCCAAAGTTTTCAGAGTTTTTTAAGACTCGGTATTAATGCTTTATATACATGTTTAGTATCATTAGATCGGGAAAGACTAGGAGATTAGCACTAAGTAAAAGTTTTTTTTAAGTGCGTTACTTTTTTTACACTTTGTATCGTAAAACAAAAAAAAATTGTTTTTCTGCTTTTTTAAGGAAAATATTTTTAATCTTTGATATTCTGTGGAAATGACATGGATAAAGATATTACAATGAAATTTTGTAGTAATGTAGACCAATAAGATGTAAAAGCAATAGAGTAAAAAAATTCCCAATTTTAACTTAAAAATTCCCCAATTCCCAACTGGGGAAAAAGGTGTTTCAAAAAATGAGTTTTTTTACAAATATGGCAACACTGTCTCTATTTGCAGCGCGTTTCAGAAAAAACTTTTCTAATCAATAACAGATATATTGGAAAATATGAACATTATAATTTTTTTCAAATCGGTGCTTTGCCTTTTGAGAAATTTTTGTTTAAACTAATTTTTTTTTTTACAAATTGCCATTTTTTGGAGAGGACATGTGCGAGGACCAAAAGTCCAATTAGCAAGAAATTTGTTTTATACGCATTCTCATTATGTTTTCTTTTAAAAACTTTAAAAATCTTTTTATGTTTCTTAAGAAAATATTTTTTTATTAGTGAAAAAATATAGCTATCTTTTGGGGAAAAACTAAAAAAAAAGCGACATTTTTTGTAAGTTTCAACTTTGAATATTTTTAACTTTTAAACAAAAGAAGATTTCTATAACTAACTTGCACAAAAATTATTCAGAATTTTATTACAAATTTAAAGAATATTCTTAAAAAATTTTTGGTCCTCAGATGCGTCCACCAGATCAAAAAAAGCTTAAAAAAAGAGGTAAAAAATCAACCTAAAAATTCCTTTTTACCCAAATATCTCAAAATCCAAAGGAGATAACCTACACATTTAAGCATATTTTTTGTAGATCTTCTTAAGGACAACTTAAGTTTAAAATTTCTTTTCAATCCATACATAAATGGATTTTTGGCGAATTTTTAAAAAAATCGAACACCCGAGGTGACCAACTTTGAAGGTCCATCAATCACTCTCCCGACCCCTCATGGACCAGTGCTTTTAAAAACCAACTCGAATACTCCTTGACTATCACCATGTCAAATTTCATTCAAATATCTCCAGTCGTTCAAAAGTTAAAGAATTATTTCCAAAAAAAAGCGTCCGTAAACCACTGTGCATCCCCTACATAATCAAAATTGACTGATAATGGTATTTTTTTATTAACGTGAGTTAGTTTTACAAATTTTTTTTACAGAAGATAATATTTAAGTTCTTAAAATTCAAAAATCATTTAAAAAGACTCTTTTAATAAAAAAAAAAAACTAAAAAAAATTGTTGCCCTTGGTGGGATTTGAACCGGGGCCATTCAGTTTAAATTACCATCTTAATTACAAATAAGTACTTCTGTAATAACTTATTATTTATTCGGATGGTATGTTGTAGTCGTTACAAGGTAACCAGTTATCAGAGTACTTGCCATTACCAAAGTTTTGCTGGGATGTTGTAGTCGTTACAAGGTAACCAGTTATCAGAGTACTTGCCATTACCAAAGTTTTGCTGGGTCATTTTTGACCCTTCACCACCTTCAGTATAAACTTTTTATGTCAACAAGTCATGTTTCTTTAGAAAAGGTAAATGTAAGCTTAAAGTCAATGGGTCAGAACTAAAAAGTTTAAAACAGGGACGGAAAATAACTGTTATTTTTGAATTTTTTGATTAAAAAAAGCGACCGCAAGGAAATGTCGGAGAATAAAACTAAGTATACCATTTTGATAGTCTTGGACCAAATTTTCATAAAATGCGATGATTTTTATTTTTTTAGAAAAAAATAACAGTTATATTTTTGAGTAAAAATAACAGTTATTTTTAACTTTTATTTTTTCGAGCAAAAATAACAGTTATTTTTTGACTTTTATTTTTTCGAGCAAAAAAAAAACTGTTATTTTTTGACTTTTATTTTTTCGAGCTGAAATAAAAGTTATTGTTGTGTTTTAAACCCTCATTTTTATTGCGAAACTCAACTCCATTAATTTTTGAGCATATGCCAATTATTTTCACTAAAAAAATTATCTTTGTTTGACAAAAATTTTCAATAAATTTATCATGAATTTAAACAAAAATAACTTTTATTTCTGCTTAAAAAAATAAAAGTAAACAAATAACTTTTATTTTTGCTTGAAAAAATAAAAGCCAAAAATAACTGTTACTTTTTATCGAAAAAATAAAAGTTGAAAAATAACTTTTATTTTTGCTCGAAAAAATAAAAATCAACAAATAACTGTTATTTTTTTTCTAAAAAATAAAAACCAGATTTTTAAAAAGCATCACATTTTATAAAAATTTGGTCTAAGACAATCAAAATGGTATACTTGGTTTAATTCTCCGACATTTCCTTGCGGTTGCTTGAAATCTTTTATATTACCACGAAAGCTGGCAAGAAGCTTCTGTCGTTTAACCATCCGAATCGGCAAACATCTACATTAACCTAAGACGCCTAGGCCTCCACAGACATAAATAAAAATAACCCACTTCTGCACGACAGGTACAGGGGAGATGATTAATTGACTCCTAATCGTTCCTGAATGAATTACAAGCTTTCTCTTGCCGCATGCATGTGGATGTAGGCATGTCAACAGATTCTTCATCTGGAATTTTTAAGACAATTTTTAAGTCTTGCTAACTCAACTGAACTGCAGTTCCCTAGAATGTATCTGTTGCCCGACGTTTACATAATTTGATGGCAGCTTGAGTATCGGCCAAGTTTCTAGTTCCTCAATTGTCAGTATTTTGACCTAAAAACATTTAAAGTGATCAGACTGAGTTCAAGCGATATTTGGACTTTGGAGTCCATTGACATCAGTTACCGTATACATACGCATACAAAAATTATGGGCCTAAACGGGTTAAACGATTTTAATAAAATCTTAAATGTTGATAAATGCAAAATTCTATGTTACATTTTAAAACCAGAACCGGGAAGTGGTCTAAGTAGGGCAGAATTTAATATTTATCATCGAATATTTGATAGAACAAAACAATTGAAAACTTCAAACCTTATAAAAGTATAAATGTTTTTGCTAATAGGAGCATTTTGGACAAAAATAAAAAGGATCGGAATAGGGGAAGTTTCTCCCCCCATATAAATGTTATACTTATTTTTGAGTATCTTTATATTAAGGCGTATCTATCAAACCTTTTGCAACCGACCTTTTGGTCAATATAAGTAGTTTAGATCAAATTTGGTAGGACCCCATTCAAAGGAAATACTTATTTTTAGAACTTTTAAAGTAGAAGAAGTTTAAAACTATAGAGTTTAGTTGAAACTAAAAGAATCAGTTCTTCATTCGGTTCTAAAATAACTGTTCGTTATATAACTCAGATGAGTTTGATCATTAAGCGGGATGTGTGCGGGGAGAATTTTATTTTTTATTGCAAAATTACTAAATTTGCGTATCTGAATTTGAGATAAAAATTTGATAAAACTGCATGCATTCAGCTTATTATACCCTTCACCACCATAGGTGGAAAGGGTACTATAAGTTTGTGCTGATGTATGTAACGCATAGAAATATTTGTCTTAGACCCACCTTTTAGTATACCAATAGACTTAGAATCACTTTCTGAGTCGATTTAGCGATGTCCGTCCGTCCGTCCATCCGTCCGTCTGGCTGGACCCCCATGTAAACCTTGCAATCAAACTACAGGTCGCAATTCTAAAGATAATTTCATGAAATTTGGCACTGATCATTTTTTTTATAATGGAACCATGGCTATTAAAATTGGTCAAAATCGGTCCATTATTTATGGCACCTCCCATAGGTCTCACTTCACGGAATTGCTATATTGGCCACAAATATCAATATTTTTTCATCAAATTTAAAACAAATACTGCTTATGTAAACTTAAATCACTGTACCAAATTTCGTTTAAATCGGTCCACATTTGACCATAGCTCCCATACAAACTCTTCTTTAAAAACGCACTAAATGAGACAAAAAATCACTAAAACGCTCGTAAATCTAAAGATAATGAACATTTTGAGTTTATTTTTTGCATACATAATTTTCGTAACAACTGTAATCAATTTCGAGATAATCGGTCCACATTTGACCCTAGCTCTCATATAAGTCCAAATGACGGAAACAGCTTAAATATATAAGTTTTAAGAAAATATTTGTATGATGGCAAAATTTAGCAAATATTTGTCTTTATACAGGAAAAATAACACCTTTGACCTTAGTGGTGAAGGGTATCTTATGGTCGGGCTAGACCGACTATAGCGCTTTCTTACTTGTTTTTAAAATAAACTTGTTTTTTTTTAAACATCTTACCCCAAGGGTGGTTAAATTGTAAGGGTCGATGTTGAATGTGAACCACACCTAAACGCCAAGCTTTTTTCCGAATTTTATTTGATATTTCTCTATTTCAGACTTACTCAATTTGAACCATGGAGAGATACACAATCCAACAACGTGTTAAAGTTATACAGACTTATTATGAAAATGGGCGTTCAAATCAAAATGCATATCGTGCACTTCGTGATTTTTTTTGGTCAATTTGATCGTTCAAATGTGCGTACAATCGCAAAAATCGTGGAAAAATTCGAGCAAACCGGGTCTGTAGAAGATGTGAGAACACCAGTGCATGCTCGTACAGCTCGTACTGCAGCAAATATTGCTGCTGTTCGCGATAGTGTGGCTGAAGAGCCGTCCACCTCAACTCGTCGTCGTGCGCAACAATTGCACCTCTCACGCTCGTCGTTGATGAACATTATGCATAAAGACATTTACACGCTTACAAGGTGCAATTGGCTCAAGAACTAAAGCGTCCAAACATCGTGAATGGGCAGAATGGTGGCAAGAAATGGCAACAGTGGATGATCAATTTTCGAAGAAAATCATCTTCAGTGATGAGGCACATTTTCACCTCAGTGGATTCGTCAATAAACAGAATTGCCGCATTTGGGAGAATGAGAATCCAAGAGTGATTGTCGAAAAACCAATGCACCCACAAAGAGTGACTGTTTGGTGCGGTTTATGGGCTGGCGGCATCATCGGTCAGGCAGTTACTGTGAATGGTGTTCGCTATCGTGAGATGATAACGAACTTTTTATGGCCCGAATTGGAAGATATGGATGTGGACGATATGTGGTTTTAGCAGGACGGTGCCACTTGCCACACAGCTAACGAAACAATGGCTCTTTTGCGCAACAAATTCAATGGCCGTGTTATCTCACGCAATGGCGATGTCAATTGGCCGCCAAGATCATGTGATTTGACACCGTTGGACTTTTTTCTTTGGGGTTATTTGAAAGAAAAGGTGTACGTCGATAAGCCAGCAACGATTCAAGAGCTAAAGGATGAGATAATTCGGCACATTAACGGCATAGAACCTCCATTATGCCTCAGGGTCATCGAAAATTTGGACCATCGGATGGAGGTGAGCCGCCGTGGTCGCGGCGCCCCTTTGGCCTATATTTTGTTCCGTACATAATTGAGTAATACCAATATATCATAATCAAATAAAATTACAATAATTTCCTAAATAGTTTGTGTTTTATTCAAAATCAACATCGGCCCTTGAAATTTAACCACCCGATAAATATAGTAATAATGCGAGGTTTTCAAACTGTCTAAATTGGGGATAATCCTCCTGAAGAGATGGCTTAACCAACCATCGAGGAATTTGGTTTCTCCGCAAACATTTTTTGGCTTTTTATCAATAAATTGATCTGTTATATTAATAAATAAATGTAACAGGTTTGGGATCAAATGCATATACTCTTCTTTTTGGATAAAAATTTCCTTTACTACCGTGCGAGAGTCTTGTGTGCGTATTCTGGATCTTTGTTCCAGAATATAAAAAACTTCATTTTCAACGACCTACGAGAACCGAAGAAGCGGTTGAAGAGTTCAAAGCCCCTTTTTTTTGGTGTTGTTTGAAATGGTTTTAATGAGTGCAAAAGTGTATTGACCATTAAGGGAATTATTGCGTAAAACAATAAAGCCATTTTTGTTTTAAAATTATTGTTACTATTTGCTTTCCCCGAAACATGGTACCTAATAGCAATCCTCGTACCTAGTTGAATATAGGGGCCTGACAAGTAATTGAGATAGAAAAATCTCGGATATATGTAGACTATGTGTTTCGGGAGAACATATTTTTTCAATGTCCCATGCTCCAAAGTCGGAGACTACAGATTTTATATTCAGATGAGAAAACTGAATGGTGTCGATAACCCATAATTATAAAAAAGCGCCATAAAAGTGAGGGACGATATCTCCTAAACTTTTAAATTTAAAAGAATTAACCCTTTAAAAGCCCTGCCAAAACCCACGTATAAATATGACACAGAGACAAATTCAGAAATGCGTAATGAAACTATTGTAATTTATATTATATAGTTTTTGGCAAACAATATATGAAACCTAAAGGCTTAGGTAAAAGGAGAAGAGAAAAGTCAGGTGAAAATGGGAAAGAAAAACATAATGAAAATCAAAAAGGAAACAAAAACACTTAAATACATATGTATATGTTAAAGAATTCTAAAGAAATGAATGAAAAAAGCCTGGGGAAATTAAAGACAAGCACAAATTGTATATAAGATAAACACATACATTTTATATAAATATTTTTTAAATATCCTTTTCATTAAAAATTTAAATAAATATTTGAAGATTTGCGCGTTTTTTTTTTTTTTTCGTTTATAAATATTTAATATTTTTTGAAAAAATATTTCAAAATTCTCCTACAGCACAAAATGAATGCAAACACACAATAACCAGGGTAAATGGGTTAACACATACAGAAGCATTTGAGGAATTTGTCATAGAAATAATGAAAATTGTCCAAAGGATTGTATAAGAAACCAAGAAAAACACAATGACATAAAATTGTTGTCTAACGTTCTTTTGTTCACCGATAGATAGACGATAATAGAAAGACAAATTTATTGTGTCTGAAAATAATCACAGCTTGAATAATAAATTTTTTTAAATAAATCTCATACATAACTACAAATAACCACTTCCGGTAGAGATGTCCTTAAACTGACGACATCAACAGTAACACAAAAATAAATATTTTCAATATATTTCCTTTTGGGTTTAATCACGTAATTCCTCTGGAGTATTCGAGTGCGTAAAAAAGTTAAAATTTTCCTTTTTTTGCTTATCGTTATTGTTGTTGCTTAAAAGTAATAATATTTATTTAAATAATTTATATTAACACACATACACACACACACACGCACACTCTTATTCATTTTATTACACTTATGTACAAATGTATCTGTGTATCCCTAATGTTTCTAACCGACGCTTGTTAAGGATAACATTTTCACGTTTTAACGAGCCAAAAGAAAACACAAAACTAAACCTTTAAGGACACAAGTTCATAGATTTTATAATGAATCAAAAAGTCTTCTCAGAAAAACACAAAACAACTTGGAGCAAAAAGCTTTCCAATTACACGAACAAGTTCGTAGAAAAGTTCAAAAAGTTCTCTTTTTTCAAATTGACTTTCAGTGTTTGGTAATATTATTTTACACTAGAAGCAGTGATAAGAAAGTTAAGTACTTTTGTAGGTACTTTTTGCGATAGAAAAGCTTTCTATAGAAACATTTTTTAATGAAATTTTTTTTTGCAGAAAAATTTTTTTAACAAAAATTTTTCTTACGAAAAATTTTTTTAACTTAAATATTTCTTAGGAAAAATTTTTGTAACGAAAATTTTTCTTACGAAAAATTTTTTTAACGAAAAGTTTTCTTACGAAAAAATTTTTTAACGAAAATTTTTCTATCGAAAAATTTTTTTTAACGAAAATTTTTTTATAGAAAAATTTTTTTAACGAAAATTTTTTTATAGAAAAATTTTTTTAACGAAAATTTTTTTATAGAAAAATTTTTTAACGAAATTTTTTTTGCAGAAAAATTTTTTTAACAAAAATTTTTCTTACGAAAAATTTTTTTAACTAAAATATTTCTTACGAAAAATTTTTGTAACGAAAATTTTTCTTACGAAAAATTTTTGTAACGAAAATTTTTCTATCGAAAATTTTTTTTAACGAAAATTTTTCTATAGAAAAATTTTTTTAACGAAAATTTTTCCAAAGAAAAATTTTTTTAACTAAAATTTTTCTATAGAAAAATGTATTTAACGAAATATTTATTATGGAAAAATTTTTTTAACGAAAATTTTTCTATAGGAAATTTTTTTTAACGAAAATTTTTCTATAGAAAAAATTTTTTAAAGAAAATTTTTATAACGAAAAATTTTCTAAAGAAAATTTTTATAATGAACAATTTTCAAAAGGAATGACTATTCGCATTTGATCCCAAATCTGTTACATTTATTTATTTATGTAACAGACCAATTTATTGATAAAAAGCCAAAAATTGTTTGCGAAGAAACTATGACGAAAAATTTTCTATAGAAAATTTTTCGCTATAAAAATTTTTATAACGAAAAATTTTCTATAGAAAATGTTTATAACGAAAAATTTTCTATAGAAAATGTTTATAACGAAAAATTTTCTATAGAAAATGTTTATAACGAAAAATTTTCTATAGAAAATTTTTATAACGAAAAATTTTCTATAGAAAATTTTTATAACGAAAAATTTTCTATAGAAAATTTTTATAACGAAAAATTTTCTATAGAAAATTTTTATAACGAAAAATTTTCTATAGAAAATTTTTATAACGAAAAATTTTCTATAGAAAATCATAGAAAATTTTCTATAGAAAATTTTTATAACGAAAAATTTTCTCTAGAAAATGTTTATAACGAAAAATTTTCTATAGAAAATTTTTATAACGAAAAATTTTCTATAGAAAATTTTTATAACGAAAAATTTTCTATAGAAAATTTTTATAACGAAAAATTTTCTATAGAAAATTTTTATACAAAAAGAAGTGTATTTGCATTTGATCCCAAACCTGTTACATTTATTTATTAATGTAACAGATCAATTTATTGATAAAAAGCCAAAAAATGTTTGCGGAGAAACCAAATTCCTCTACGCGTTTCGATGGTTGGTAAAGCCATCTCTTCAGGAGGATTATCCCCAATTTAGACAGATCGAAAACCTCGCATTATTACTAAATTTACAAACATAACTATTAAGAATTATGTTCATAAACCAAAAGTAAAAGCGTAGATTATCGACTGAACAAAAAACAAACATTTTTCAGTTTTCATCTACCTTCACGCGTCGAGGAATTTGGTTTCTCCGCAAACATTTTTTGGCTTTTTATCAATAAATTGATCTGTTACATTAATAAATAAATGTAACAGGTTTGGGATCAAATGCAAATACACTTCTTTTTGAATAATATTTACATCCCGACTAATTTGTTATTTTTTGATAAAAAAAAAAATTTTATAACAAAAAATTTTCTATAGAAAATTTTTATAACAAAAAATTTTCTATAGAAAATTTTTATAACAAAAAATTTTCTATAGAAAATTTTTATAACAAAAAATTTTCTATAGAAAATTTTTATAACAAAATATTTTCTATAGAAAATTTTTATAACAAAAAATTTTCTATAGAAAATTTTTATAACAAAAAATTTTCTAAAGAAAATTTTTATAACGAAAAATTTTCTATAGAAAATTTTTATAACGAAAAATTTTCTATAGAAAATTTTTATAAGGAAAAATTTTCTATAGAAAATTTTTATAACGAAAAATTTTCTATACAAAATTTTTATAACGAAAAATTTTCTATACAAAATTTTTATAAGGAAAAATTTTCTATAGAAAATTTTTATAAGGAAAAATTTTCTATAGAAAATTTTTATAACAAAAAATTTTCTATAGAAAATTTTTATAACAAAAAATTTTCTATAGAAAATTTTTATAACAAAAAATTTTCTATAGAAAATTTTTATAACAAAAAATTTTCTATAGAAAATTTTTATAACGAAAAATTTTCTATAGAAAATTTTTAAAACGAAAAATTTTCTATAGAAAAAATTTTTTAACGAAATTTTTCTATAAAAAAATTTTTTTAACAATAGAAAAATTTTTTTAACCAAAATTTTTCTATAAATTTTTTTAACCAAAATTTTTCTTAAAATTTTTTTAACGAAAATTTTTCTATAGAAAACGGAAAAAATTGAAAAATGTTTTTAACGAAAAGTTTTTTTAAACTTTTTTAATGAAAAATTTTCTATATAACAATTTCTAGAACAGAAAATTTTGTATAGAAAATTTTTATAACGAAAAATTTTCTATAAAAATTTTTATAACAACAAATCTTCTATAGATAAATTTTTATAACTAAAAGTTTTTTATAACGAAAAATGTTCTATTCAAAAATTTTTATAACTAAAATTTTTCTATAGAAAAATTTTTTTAAGAAAAAAAGGAATATTTTTTTTAGAAAAAAAAAATTAATGAAAATGTTTTTTAGAAAAATATTTTTAATTAAAAATTTTCGTTTAAAAATGTTTTAATAGAAAAGTTGTCTTAAAAAAATATTTTTAAATAAAAAAACAATTCTTTAACGAAAATTTTTCTGAGTAAAACTTTTTTAACGAAAATTTTTGTAAAGAAAAAGTATTTTAATGAAAACTTTAAATTTTAAAACCAAAAAATTTTCTATAGAAAATTTTTAATATTAAAAAATTTCCTTCAGAAAAATTTTAATAACGATAAATTTTCTATAGAAAAAAATTTTATTACGAAAATTTTTCTAAAATTTTTTAACCAAAAAATGTTGATAATAACAAATTTTCTATAGAAAAATTTGCTAAAATTTTGGTTTAACAAAATATCTTCTATATAAATTTGTTTAACGAAAATTTTTCCATAAAAAAATTTGTTTAACGAAAATTTTTCTGTAGAAAAATTTTCGTTAAATGTTTCGTCCAAAAAAATAGAGCTATAACAGTTTTTGTGTTAGAAAATGTATTCTATTGAAAATTTTTCTATACAATTTTTTTTATTAAAACTTTTTTTTTCAGAAAATGTTTCTATAGAAAATGTTTTGTTAAAAAAAATTTTTTATTGAAAATTTTTCGTTAAAAAAATTTTCTGTACAACTTTTTTCGTTTTATAAATATTTCTATAGAAAATTATTTGTTATAAAAACTTTTCCATACAAATTTTTTTTACATTAAATTTTTATAATAAAAGTGTAATGCAAATTTTTCCATAGAAAATTGTTTTTTATTAAATGTCTTTATCGACAACTTTTCGTTATAACATTTTTTATAATTCGTTATATATAAAAAATTTTTCGGTAAAAATATTTTTTTTTTGGAAATATATCAAAATTTTTCGTTAAAAAAAATTTTCTATGGAAATTTTTTTGTTATAAAAATTTTTCGTTGATCGTTGATGGTCGTAAGTTAATTTCTTTCAATAAAAATTTTTCTCTAGAAAATTTTTCGTTAATAAAATATCGACGGCTTATTCTGGGTTTTAGTTGAATTTTGTAGTTCCTGCTTATTGTACTAAAGTTAAAAAATAGTACCTAGTTCATTTTCCCTTAATGCTTATCACTTACACGTTTTCAGAATGTATCACAATGAAACCTAAGTAAGAGATAGAGAGAGGGAAGTCCTGAGCAAAAATATTAGCTTTGGCTTTTGTTGGAAAAAATAACAAAATATAAAAAAAGGAAAAACTTTTTCTTTTATATTTTTTTTATTACCCCAAAAGAGTATTTATTAGTTTAATGCATTTTTAATATTTATTTACTTTCTCTTTATATATTAGCACTCTCACCTTTTCTCTTTTTTTGTTTATAATTCTACTCACACTCTCAATTTTAGTTACAGTTTTGCTCATTTTTTCGTTTCCTTATCAAAACTTCAGTCTTTTTAAATTTTTTTTTGTGCTTGTGTTTTAAGTGTTTTAATAAAAAGGAACTGTTGCCCATGTTCATGATTATTTTAAGGATAAAAAGCAAAAAAAAAAAAAATATATATATATATATATATATATGTATGTATGTATCAAAAGAGCAAGAAATTTAGCTTATAGGTAATTATTCCTGTTATAAATTTTTAATGAATTAGGAAAAAAACTTGAACTTTTTGTCCAACAGGAGAAAATTAGCTTCCTTTTTGGTAAATAGTGAAAAGTCATGAAATACTTGTTTTTAAGGATATCAAACACGTGAGATAACTTCTAATATTTGTATAAGAAAATCTTAAATGTAAATATATTTTCACAAAACAAATATTTGCTATAAATATATTTTTGTTAAAAAAGTTTTCTATATAATTGCTATAGAAATTTTTTATAGAATATAAAATTTTCTATAGAAAATTTTTCGTTAAAAAAAAAAATTCTATAGAAATTATTAACGAAAAAATTTCTATAGAATTTTTTTTTAACGAAAAATTTTCTATAGAAAATTTTATATTCTATAAAAAATTTCTATAGCAATTATATAGAAAACTTTTTTAACAAAAATATATTTATAGAAAATATTTGTTTTGTGAAAATATATTTACATTTAAGATTTTCTTATACAAATATTAGAAGTTATCTCACGTGTTTGATATCCTTAAAAACAAGTATTTCATGACTTTTCACTATTTACCAAAAAGGAAGCTAATTTTCTCCTGTTGGACAAAAAGTTCAAGTTTTTTTCCTAATTCATTAAAAATTTATAACAGGAATAATTACCTATAAGCTAAATTTCTTGCTCTTTTGATACATACATACATATATATATATATATATATATATATATTTTTTTTTTGCTTTTTATCCTTAAAATAATCATGAACATGGTCAACAGTTCCTTTTTATTAAAACACTTAAAACACAAGCACAAAAAAAAATTTAAAAAGACTGAAGTTTTGATAAGGAAACGAAAAAATGAGCAAAACTGTAACTAAAATTGAGAGTGTGAGTAGAATTATAAACAAAAAAAGAGAAAAGGTGAGAGTGCTAATATATAAAGAGAAAGTAAATAAATATTAAAAATGCATTAAACTAATAAATACTCTTTTGGGGTAATAAAAAAAATATAAAAGAAAAAGTTTTTCCTTTTTTTATATTTTGTTATTTTTTCCAACAAAAGCCAAAGCTAATATTTTTGCTCAGGACTTCCCTCTCTCTATCTCTTACTTAGGTTTCATTGTGATACATTCTGAAAACGTGTAAGTGATAAGCATTAAGGGAAAATGAACTAGGTACTATTTTTTAACTTTAGTACAATAAGCAGGAACTACAAAATTCAACTAAAACCCAGAATAAGCCGTCGATATTTTATTAACGAAAAATTTTCTAGAGAAAAATTTTTATTGAAAGAAATTAACTTACGACCATCAACGATCAACGAAAAATTTTTATAACAAAAAAATTTCCATAGAAAATTTTTTTTAACGAAAAATTTTGATATATTTCCAAAAAAAAAAATATTTTTACCGAAAAATTTTTTATATATAACGAATTATAAAAAATGTTATAACGAAAAGTTGTCGATAAAGACATTTAATAAAAAACAATTTTCTATGGAAAAATTTGCATTACACTTTTATTATAAAAATTTAATGTAAAAAAAATTTGTATGGAAAAGTTTTTATAACAAATAATTTTCTATAGAAATATTTATAAAACGAAAAAAGTTGTACAGAAAATTTTTTTAACGAAAAATTTTCAATAAAAAATTTTTTTTAACAAAACATTTTCTATAGAAACATTTTCTGAAAAAAAAAGTTTTAATAAAAAAAATTGTATAGAAAAATTTTCAATAGAATACATTTTCTAACACAAAAACTGTTATAGCTCTATTTTTTTGGACGAAACATTTAACGAAAATTTTTCTACAGAAAAATTTTCGTTAAACAAATTTTTTTATGGAAAAATTTTCGTTAAACAAATTTATATAGAAGATATTTTGTTAAACCAAAATTTTAGCAAATTTTTCTATAGAAAATTTGTTATTATCAACATTTTTTGGTTAAAAAATTTTAGAAAAATTTTCGTAATAAAATTTTTTTCTATAGAAAATTTATCGTTATTAAAATTTTTCTGAAGGAAATTTTTTAATATTAAAAATTTTCTATAGAAAATTTTTTGGTTTTAAAATTTAAAGTTTTCATTAAAATACTTTTTCTTTACAAAAATTTTCGTTAAAAAAGTTTTACTCAGAAAAATTTTCGTTAAAGAATTGTTTTTTTATTTAAAAATATTTTTTTAAGACAACTTTTCTATTAAAACATTTTTAAACGAAAATTTTTAATTAAAAATATTTTTCCAAAAAACATTTTCATTAATTTTTTTTTTCTAAAAAAAATATTCCTTTTTTTCTTAAAAAAATTTTTCTATAGAAAAATTTTAGTTATAAAAATTTTTGAATAGAACATTTTTCGTTATAAAAAACTTTTAGTTATAAAAATTTATCTATAGAAGATTTGTTGTTATAAAAATTTTTATAGAAAATTTTTCGTTATAAAAATTTTCTATACAAAATTTTCTGTTCTAGAAATTGTTATATAGAAAATTTTTCATTAAAAAAGTTTAAAAAAACTTTTCGTTAAAAACATTTTTCAATTTTTTCCGTTTTCTATAGAAAAATTTTCGTTAAAAAAATTTTAAGAAAAATTTTGGTTAAAAAAATTTATAGAAAAATTTTGGTTAAAAAAATTTTTCTATTGTTAAAAAAATTTTTTTATAGAAAAATTTCGTTAAAAAATTTTTTCTATAGAAAATTTTACGTTTTAAAAATTTTCTATAGAAAATTTTTCGTTATAAAAATTTTCTTTAGAAAATTTTTCGTTATAAAAATTTTCTATAGAAAATTTTTCGTTATAAAAATTTTCTATAGAAAATTTTTCGTTATAGAAATTTTTGAATAGAAAATTTTTCGTTATAAAAAACAAATATTTGCTTTAAATATATTTTTGTTAAAAAAGTTTTCTATATAATTGCTATAGAAATTTTTTATAGAATATAAAATTTTCTATAGAAAATTTTTCGTTAAAAAAAAAATTCTATAGAAATTTTTTCGTTAATAATTTCTATAGAAATTATATAGAAAACTTTTTTAACAAAAATATATTTACAGCAAATATTTGTTTTGAGAAAATATATTTACATTTAAGATTTTCTTCGTTAAAAAAAAATTTCTATAGAAAATTTTTCTTTAAAAAAAATGTCTAAGAAAAATTTTCTTTAAAAAAAATGTCTAAGAAAATTTTTCGTTAAAAAATTTTTCTATAGAAAATTTTTTCGTTAATAAAAATTTTTCTATGGAAAATTTTTCTCATAAAAATTTTTTACATAAAATTTTTCGTTGCAAAAAAATTTTTATAGAAAATTTTTCGTTATAAAAAATTTTCTATAGAAAATTTTTCTTTAAAAATTTTTTTATAGAAAATGTTAATTCCCAAATTATGAAAATGTTTCATTATAAAAATTTTTCAATAGAAAATTTTGTGTTAAAAATATTGTTCTATAGAAAAGTTTTCGTTACAAAATAATTTTTTAGAAAACGTTTCGTTATGAAAGTTTTTCTATAGAAAATTTTTTGTTTTGTTTTTTTTTTTTTGATTGAAAATTTTTTATAGAAAATTTTTTGCTATAAAAATATTCTTTAGATAATTTTTATAACGAAAAATTTTCTAATTTTCTATAGAAAATTTTTATAACGAACACTTTTCTATAGAAAATTTTTCTAAGGAAAAATTTTCTGCAGAAAATTTTTATAACGAACAAAACAAAATTTTCTATAGAAAATTTTTTCGTTAATAAAAATTTTTCTATGGAAAATTTTTCGTTATAAAAATTTTCTATAAAAAAATTTTTGTTATAAAAATTTCTTTATGGAAAATTTTTTGTTATAAAAATTTTTTTATTGAAAATCTTTTCTTATTAAAAATTTTCTACATAAAATTTTGTTTTATGAATTTTTCTTTAGAAATTTCATCTTTATCAAAATTTTTCTATTGAAAATTTTTTGTTATAAAAATGTTTTTATAGGAATTTTTCGTTATAAAAATTTTTCTATAGAAAATATTTCCTTATTAAAATTTTCGCTTATAAAAGTTATTAAAAAAAAAATCCTTATACAAATTTTCAAAAATTTTTCGTTAAAAAATTTTTCAATAAAAAACTTTTGAAAAATTAGGTTTAATCAGGCTTGAGTTCATTTAACTTTCAAATTATTAATTTTGAAAATTTGAAAAGTAATTGTGGAGAAAACTGAAAAAATTATTTTTGAACGCGGCTCAGTGGATTGCAATTTCTGTCCCGCCACAGGACGTCATCAGCACTTAGCGCCCTCGACCACAGTCGAGTTGTCAAATTGCAGAGATAATCATCAATTTAACTCATTGAGTTTGATCGAACATCACTACGTTTAATTGATTGTGTATTCTCCTATTACTTGTTTTGCTCGATCTTTTCACTTGCCGTTGGCATGTAGAGAAGAACAAGACTTTTTGGTTTGATGCTATTTTTAGAATAGTAACAATGTTAACAACATATGTATGTAAGTAAATTACATGAATGTAAATGCAACGTGCCCTTTGCTTTTATTTATTTGGGAATTAATTATTCGAACTTTAGAATTGATTGAAAAATTAGGTTTAATCAGGCTTGAGTTCATTTAACTTTCAAATTATTAATTTTGAAAATTTGAAAAGTAATTGTGGAGAAAACTGAAAAAATTATTTTTGAACGCGGCTCAGTGGATTGCAATTTCTGTCCCGCCACAGGACGTCATCAGCACTTAGCGCCCTCGACCACAGTCTTGTTCTTCTCTACATGCCAACGGCAAGTGAAAAGATCGAGCAAAACAAGTAATAGGAGAATACACAATCAATTAAACGTAGTGATGTTCGATCAAACTCAATGAGTTAAATTGATGATTATCTCTGCAATTTGACAACTCGACTGTGGTCGAGGGCGCTAAGTGCTGATGACGTCCTGTGGCGGGACAGAAATTGCAATCCACTGAGCCGCGTTCAAAAATAATTTTTTCAGTTTTCTCCACAATTACTTTTCAAATTTTCAAAATGAATAATTTGAAAGTTAAATGAACTCAAGCCTGATTAAACCTAATTTTTCAATCAATTCTAAAGTTCGAATAATTAATTCCCAAATAAATAAAAAACTTTTTATTATAAAAAAAATTTCTATATAAAATTTTTCGTTATAAACAAAATTTTACAGAAAACTTTTCGTTATAAGAAAATTTTCTATAGAAAATTTTTCGTTCTAAAAAAATTTTCTATAGAAAATTTTTCGTTCTTAAAAAATTTTCTATAGAAAATTTTTCGTTCTAAGAAATTTTCTATAGAAAATTTTTCGTTCTAAAAAAATTTCTATAGAAAATTTTTCGTTCTAAAAAATTTTCTATAGAAAATTTTTCGTTCTAAAAAAATTTTCTATAGAAAATTTTTCGTTATAAAAAAAATTTTCTATAGAAAATTTTTCGTTATAAAAAAATTTTCTATAGAAAATTTTTCGTTATAAAAAAATTTTCTATAGAAAATTTTTCGTTATAAAAAAATTTTCTATAGAAAAATTTTCGTTATAAAAAAATTTTCTATAGAAAATTGTTCGTTATAAAAAAATTTTCTATAGAAAATTTTTCGTTATAAAAAATTTTCTATAGAAAATTTTTCGTTCTAAAAAAATTTTCTATAGAAAATTTTTCGTTCTAAAAAAATTTTCTATAGAAAATTTTTCGTTCTAAAAAAATTTTCTATAGAAAATTTTTCGTTATAAAAAAATTTTCTATAGAAAATTTTTCGTTCTAAAAAAATTTTCTATAGAAAATTTTTCGTTCTAAAAAAATTTTCTATAGAAAATTTTTCGTTATAAAAAAATTTTCTATAGAAAATTTTTCGTTATAAAAAAATTTTCTATAGAAAATTTTTCGTTATAAAAAAATTTTCTATAGAAAATTTTTCGTTATAGAAAAATTTTCTATAGAAAATTTTTCGTTATAAAAAAATTTTCTATAGAAAATTTTTCGTTATAAAAAATTTTCTATAGAAAATTTTTCGTTATAAAAAATTTTCTATAGAAAATTTTTCGTTATAAAAAAATCATCTATAGAAAATTTTTCGTTATAAAAAAAATTTCTATAGAAAATTTTTCGTTCTAAAAAAATTTTCTACAGAAAATTTTTCGTTATATAAAAATTTTCTATAGAAAATTTTTCGTTATAAAAAATTTTCTATAGAAAATTTTTCGTTATAAAAAAATCATCTATAGAAAATTTTTCGTTATAAAAAAAATTTCTATAGAAAATTTTTCGTTCTAAAAAAATTTTCTACAGAAAATTTTTCGTTATACAAAAATTTTCTATAGAAAATTTTTCGTTATAGGTATAAACTATAGAAAATTTTTCGTTATATAAACTATAGAAAATTTTTCGTTATTAAAATTTTTCGTTATAAAAATTTTCGTTATAAAAATGTTTCTATAGAAAATGTTTCGTTATAAAAATTTATCTATAGAAAATTTTTTGTTATACAAATTTTTCTATAGAAAATTTTTCTTTATAAACATTTTTCTATAGAAAAATTTTGGTTAAAAAAATTTTAGAAAAACTTTTCTATAGAAAATTTTTCGTTTTAAAATATTTTCCATAAAAAATTTTTCGTTATAAAAATTTTTCTTTTGAAAATTTTTCGTCACTAAAAATTTTTCTATAGAAAATTTGTTGTTACAAAAAATATTTCTATAGAAAATTTGTTGTTACAAAAAATATTTCTGTAGAAAATTTTAGGTTACAAAAAATTTTTAAATACAAAAAATTTTTCTATAGAAAATTTTTCGTTCTAAAAATTTTTCTATATAAAATATTTCGTCCTAAAAATTTTTTATTCTAAAAATTTGTATAATAAAAAATTTATTGTTGTAAAAATTTTGCAAGAAAAATTTGACAGGAATTAATGAATGTACATTTTTTATAGAATCTTTTGGTATACAAAATTTTCTATTTTTCTATAAAAAACATTTGGGTTCTAGTTAATTTTGTGTTCTTAGTTAATTATAAGCACAAATTAAAAATGTATAATGGACATCATTAAATGGGGCTTTAGTTAATTAACCCATCATCTCATCACCGTCGTTATCATTATCATCATCATAATGGGCAGTAATAAAATTATATATTTATGAAAAAAAAGAAACTCTTAATTTCCACAAAAGAATCCAAAGGAAAGAATGGACAGAGACAATTTAAAAACCAATTTGCTTGATTTTTAAATTAAACATTTGGCGTTACTTTTGATCACCACTATATCTTTTATTTATTAGGGCTTCTGATTGTAAAACTGGTCGAAATTTAATTTTCCTCAAATTAATTGATTTAAAGTTTTTTTCATAAATTTTGTCATTTTTAAAATGGCTGATCCATCTATTTTATCATATCTTTGGAACGGGTTGCTCGATTTTGTTGAAAGTCACAGACTTTAATTGTAAATAAAATTATCTTTAAGTCGCCTTAAAACTGTTTTTTTATTTATTGAACGAAGTCGGAGTTATTTGCGCTTAAATAAAATGAAAATATCCAATTTTGTATTTCAGCCATTTCCATCATTTGGTCTTAAACGGGAGCTAGGGTCAAATCTAAACCGATTTTCTCGAAATTTGGTGATTTAATTACAACAATTTTGTGTTCATCAAAAAAGCATAAAATAATTTTTATCTTCGGATTTAGGAGCTTTTCCGTTAATTTTAATGGATTTAAGGGAATTTTTCAATAGGTCTTGTATGGAAGCTATTATTTAATATGAACCTATTTCAATAAACACTTGGTCCAGTTATTTTTGTCCACATAAGCAATACTTCTTATAAATTTCGTCAAAACATGCTGGAAATTGTGGCCAAAATCTCAATTCTGGGGTGTAAAACCTATACGAGGTACCTGAAATAATGATCCGATTTTGACCAATTTCAATATTAAGGGTCCAACCTCCAAAAAAAATGTCTTTGAGAAATTTGTATAAAGATACAAGAAAATTTGTGGAATTGAGAAACTTTAAACTATATTTCGGGAAGTTAATTGTTTGGGAGGTACCCCAACATTTTGAACGATTTTGTTTATTTTAAGCAGGCTTTGTCCATGTAACAAATACTTCAGGCCAAATCTCACGACAATATCTTGAAAATTTTTATACTTACTTTATTTTTTGAAAATAATAGGATTTATGTGAAAAATTTTGCTCTTAAATTAAGCATTTTCACGTTCTTCGAAAAAAAAAAATTCAGCGGATCAATGGTTTTTTCTTTAATATAAGGCTTATATTATTCGAAATATTTATGGTTTTACGATCGTCAAGTAACTATGTTTTTCCATTTTCTATAAAATTAAAATTTTCCGATTTTGCATAATTTTGTTTTTTTTTTTTGACATTGTGATGTCAATAACTCCAAAACCGTTGATCATACAAAAAACTTATTTTAACACGTCGTAAGGGCAATTTTGTTATTAATCTATTGAGGTACTTTTCAGTAAAATTGGACAATTAATTTTCAAGATATAGTCGACCTTTAGTATTTAATATGACATTTTGAGCAATAATTGAGTATTTTCAAGTTTTTCGAAACAAAATCTCAGCTGATAGATGGATTTTTTCAACAAAAGGCTTATATTATTCTAAATATTTATGGTTTTACGATCGTCAAGTAACTTTGATAAGTTTTTTCCATTTTCTTTTTTTTTTAATATTTTGAAAAAATAAAATTTTTTCGATTTTGCACAAAAAAAATATTTTTGTACATTCCGATATAAATAACTCCAAAACTGTTGATCACACAAAACTCTTGTATTAGCACGTCTTAAGGAAAATTTTGTTCTTAATCCATTGAGATATTTTCAGTAAAATTGGACAACTCGTTCTTAAGATATAGTCAACCTTTAGTATTTTTGAAGATAATAGGATTTATAGGACATTTTGAGCTAAAATTGAGTATTTTCAAGTTTTTCGAAACAAAATCTCAGCTGATCGATGGATTTTTTTAATACAAGGCTTATATGATTCGAAATATTTATGGTTTTACGATCGTCAAGTAACTATGATAAGTTTTTTCCATTTTCGTTTTTTTTTTGTAATATTTTGAAAAAATAAAATTTTTTCGATTTTGCACAAAAAAAATATTTTTGTACAATGCGATATAAATAACTCCAAAACTGTTGATCACACAAAAATCTTGTATTACCATGTCTTAAGGGTAATTTTGTTCTAAATTCATTGAGATATTTTTCAGTAAAATTGGACGATTCGTTTTTAAGATATAGTTAACCTTTTGTATTTTTGAAGATAATAGGATTTATAGGATATTTTGAGCTAAAATTGAGTATTTTCACGTTTTTTGAAATAAAATCTCTGACGAACCATGGATTTTTTTAATATAAATATTTAAAGTTTTACGATCGTTAAATAATGATGGTAAGTCTTTTCTATTTTCGATTTTTTTTTTTAATTTTAAAAAATATTTTTTACATTGCGATATAAATAACTCCAAAACTATCGATCACACAAAAATCTTACATTACCACGTCTTAAGGGTAATTTTGTTCTTAATTCATTGTGGTTTTTTTCAGAAAAATTGGACAATTAATTTTCAAGATATAGTCGACCTTTAGTATTTTATATGACATTTTGAGCAATAATTGAGTATTTTCAAGTTTTTCGAAACAAAATCTCAGCTGATCGATGGATTTTTTTAATAAAAGGCTTATATTATTCTAAATATTTATGGTTTTACGATCGTCGAGTAACTATGATAAGTTTTTTCCATTTTCGTTTTTTTTTGTTAATATTTTGAAAAAATAAAATTTTTTCGATTTTGCACAAAAAAAATATATTTGTACAATGCGATATAAATAACTCCAAAACTGTTGATCACACAAAAATCTTGTATTACCATGTCTTAAGGGTAATTTTGTTCTAAATTCATTGAGATATTTTCAGTAAAATTGGACAACTCGTTCTTAAGATATAGTCAACCTTTAGTATTTTTGAAGATAATAGGATTTATAGGACATTTTGAGCTAAAATTGAGTATTTTCACGTTTTTCGAAATAAAATCTCAGCTGATCGATGGATTTTTTTTAAATATAAGGCTTATATGATTCGAAATATTTATGGTTTTATGATCGTCAAATAACTATGGTAAGTTTTTTCCATTTTCGATTTTTTCTGAATTTTTAAAAAATAAAATTTCTTCGATTTTGCACAAAAAAAAATATTTTTGTACAATACGATATAAATAGCTCCAAAACTGTTGATCACACAAAAATCTTGTATTACCATGTCTTAAGGGTAATTTTGTTCTAAATTCATTGAGATATTTTCAGTAAAATTGGACAACTCGTTCTTAAGATATAGTCAACCTTTAGTATTTTTGAAGATAATAGGATTTATAGGACATTTTGAGCTAAAATTGAGTATTTTCACGTTTTTCGAAATAAAATCTCAGCTGAACGATGGATTTATATATATATATATATATTCGAAATATTTATAGTTTTATCATCGTCGAGTAATGATGGTAAGTTTTTTCCATTTTCGATTTACTAAAAATTTTTAATACATAATAATAATAATTTTTTTTCATTGCGATGTTAATATCTCCAAAACCGTTTATCACACAAAAATATATATTTATAAGCTGGTCTTAAGGGCAATTTGGTTCCTTATCCATTGAGGTATTTTTCAGAAAAATTGGACAATTTGTTGTCAAGATATAGCAAACTAACTAGGACAACCTCTTTAAAATTTTTGTTTGATTTTGCACAAAACAAAATATTTTTGTACATTGCGATGTAAATATTTCCAAAACCGTTAATGACACAAAAAACCTATATAAGATCGTCTTAAGGGTAATTTTGTTCTTAATCCATTGAGGTATTTTTCAGAAAAATTGGACTATTCGTTTTCAAGATATAGTAAATTAACTACGAAAACCTCTTCAGAAATCCTAAATTTTAGAAAACAAATTTTTATTAAATCGATTAAAGAATTTAAAATTTCAGATGTTTTTGTATATTGTGGTCCAATAAACACATAAAAAAGTTGCTAAACTTGAATGTAATTTTAGCTGTTGACTAGTGTAATTGTTTAAAGCACAAAATTTTTCAAAACATGCTTTACATTATTTTTGCAAGAATTCATTTTGTTCCCGTCAACGAAAAAGTGTGATTACCTGACATCATTATAATTCTAATTGTTAAGAACTTTTTTGATGAAAATTTAACAATACGAGTATGCTAAACTTTTCTTCACTGCAACTTAAATACGTCTTTTGCCGAATGTAGCCACAACGGTTCCATGGTGTAATGGTTAGCACTCAGGACTCTGAATCCTGCGATCCGAGTTCAAATCTCGGTGGAACCTATGACTTAAATTTTTGTCTTTTCTCTAAATTTTAACTTTTTTCAAAAATATTTTATATTTAACAAAGAAAAAAAAACACAAAAAACATTAAACATTTTAGTTTAATTAGAAACTACATTAGCGTCTTTTATGATATTAAAAAAAGCTTTTTGTATACAAAAAGCTTTTTTAACGGCTAAGGGTTGCCATACTTTTTGAAAAATGATCCACAGAATTTATTACTGGGTGTGCAAATGAAAAATATACAATCTAAATAAGATGTGACTTGAATTCTAAATATTTAATGAGAATTTTATTTTTCTGTGACCTAATTTAGAACAAAATTTTTTTACTATATTCAAAATCATTTGAACAAATATTTCTTTGTGAACTTATCGTAAGCCAAAATTACCTTCAAAAATTCATATGTTATAGTTCCAAACAGTACAAAAATACAATAAATTTTTAATTTTTTCATCAATAAAAAAAAACTATCTAAAATTTGGGCTTCTTAAAGATTTTGTCCTAGTAAGTTTACCATATATTGGATTAAGAACAATATTGCCCTTCAGACTAACAAACACAATATTTTTGTGTGATTTACAGTTTTGGAGTTATTCATATCGCGATGTAAAAAAAATATTTTTTTTTAGAAAAATCGAAAAAAATTTTAATTTTTTAAAAATTTAGAAAAAATAAAAAAAAGACAAAACTTATAATCTTTAAAACTATGAATATTCTTAATAATAAAAGATTTTTTTTTATGAAAATTCATCGATTGGTAGTGGTCTTAAAAAGAAAAAAGTGAAAATACTTTTTTTTTAGAAAAATGGAAAAAATTTTAATTTTTTAAAAATTCTGAAAAAAACGTATCATCTTTATATGAAGATCATAAAACTATGATTGAATATTCTTAATAATATAAGAATTTTATTATGAAAATTCAACGATATGTATTGATTTTATACAGAAAAAAGTGAAAATACTTAATTTTAGAAGAAAAATGTTATATAAATCTAATTATTTTCAAATTATTAAGTAAAGGCCACAATTTTCAAAATAATTTTATGGGAATTGGCATAAAATGTTATTTTGCTACAAGAACAAAGCCTGTTTACAAAAAAAAAACAAAAAAAAAAACACAATCATTCAAAGTTTTGGGGTAACTCCCAAACAATTTTCTTCTCGGAATATAGTTTTAAGCTACTCAAAGCCACAAATTTGCTTTTATCTTTATGAAATTTGGCACAGACATTTTTTGACATTCGGACCATTTCTACTGAAATTAACGCAAATTGGTCTATTATTTCGGCTAGCTCTCAAAAGGTCTTTTTTCTCAGAATTAATATTTTGGCCTCAAATTTTAAGATTAAGAAAAAAATAAGATTAGGAAAAAATCGTCCATACAAGAACTTTTGAAAAAAGCCACTCGAAATTCACAAAAATACCCCCATATCTAAAGAAAATGTATTTTTATTTAATTTATTTTTTGCAAAATTTTGAGAAAATTTGTTCTTATTTAACCCTAGCTCCCATATAATACCCAATGACGCAAATGTCTTAAATACAAATTTGGATATTTTCACTTTATTTAAAACAAAACCATTTTTTGTGGATTTTTAGGAGATATTAGTTATTTTATTAGGAGTATTTATAGTTTTTTCATAAAAATAATGATTATTTTACTTTAAAGTGCAAATAACCCAAAATTAGTTGAATATATTTGATCGGGTCTATGAAAAGGGAAAAGGTGGCTTATGACTCAAAAACAAAATTTCCAAAAATTAGCTATTTATGCAAAATTTCGAGATTTAAGTAGAATTCCCATTTTCGACTGAGGATCTAATATGGAAGCTAGGGACAATTTGGGACCGCTTGTTACCAAATTTCGGCTATCGGTTTATATTAACAAAATATTTATTTGTACAAATATTTTTTTTACGGACTCCCAGGGGGCCGAGATCTACAACTTGGGAAACTATGAACTAGAAAGTATAAGTACATTTCAAATATTATTTCAAAAGGAGTCTTAAAAATCGATTTACTTACTTTAAAAGTTATACGTGATTAACCATCAACGTTTTCGGGAAGAAATATTTTACACATTTTGAGATTTATCAAATTATGTATGTATCAGATTTCAGAGTATTAACATCACTAATTACAAGCAACAACATTTTCTTAAATAGGTCTACTCATCAGAAAAAAAAAACACATAATCTACTTTAAAATCTATCTATTCTATTGATTGACTCATGAAATAAATATTAAAGGAAGTGCCACTTTCTTTTTATTTTGTAAACATTAACCATTTGACAAGAAAGAATATCTGAAGTTTACTCAAAAAATGAGGCTACCTTTCCTTAAAAAAAATCCCATTTACACTCAGAAAAAAATGAACTAGAATTTAGGAAAATTTACTAAATTTGAGGAAAACATGGCTGGTGTATGGCGCCAAAGCCATATTTTACAACAATTAAGTAAAAAAAATTCCCCTATTTCATTTGTAGAGTTTGGGGAAACTAAGTAAGTAAAGTTTATGAACTGAAATCCACAAAATTGCTCCTAGTGGGTATTTTCATGTCATGTTTTCAAAGTCTATCGAGTTCTTCCCTAAACTTTTAGGAACACAAGCTGTAAATACGTCAAAAGTCTCAGCAGTTTGCCCGTAATTCGTTATTCAGTAAAACACACGAAATATTTTTTTAATTTAATGATATAATTGAGATCTTATGTGTTTTAGCAACTACAAAACTACAAACTACCAATTTTATTAGACTATTTATTGAAAATATTAGTTATTTTAAGCTTTATTTATTTTTTTTCAAACTACACATTTTAGTTTACAAATTTCCATAAAATAATCTACCAGTGTGGCAACGATCTGTGTAATATTGACAAAATATACAAACATCAAACTTCAAAAATTTTGAAGTGGCACTTCCTTTAATATTTATTTCATGGATTGACTTTTGAAACACTATTAAAGGGTATATACATAAAGGGTATAGATGCCCGAATATAGCATTTAAACTTATTGTGTAATGTTAGTTTTTCTTTGGCTCAGATATAGATAATGTACCAGCTTTTCCTAATAGCGCGATTTAAAAACGAATAACTAAAATATCCCAAAAAAATTGAAATGCATTTACCTACTTATTTTTAAACACATGGTAACTCTCCCATCAAAAAGCTCAATTTGTAAACAAATAAAATTCCCCCACATTCCCACACTCTGGCAATGCATTACAAACATTTATTCATCATTATTTCCATGTGTTTTAATGCACCAACAGAACGAACCACAAATACGAAAGAAGAAATAGAAAAACCAATAAAACAAAAAATCATAATAAACTTGAAATGATAAAAACAAAGACAAAGTACCTAAACAAGTAGGTAAAAAGAAATAAAAAGAAAAAAGACTTTAGAAAAGTGACACTTACCTTTATCTCGAAATAATTGTATGTAATCGGTTAAGTTATTCTGCTCCAGCCAAAGGTCGACGCTAGGCAGAGAGGGGTCCGCGCGAAAGCCGTACTGCAGCAACGAGGGATATTCCGACCAAAACAGCAGAACAAGTTTGACGAGGGAAATTGTGAACATAAGACTCAGTACTAGGGCAATGACAATTTTCATTGTACTAATTAACATAATCTTGTTAGGAAACTGGAGGAGGAGGCGGCGATGAAGCTGACCGTTTCTGTGTTGTCTACGAACACAAAATAAATGTTGACTACAGCAACAGAATTATTAATTATGCTCTAGAAATATAAATTTATTTGTTAGTTTTCGAATAGGCTGAACAAATACAACTGATCGAAAACTATGAATGAAAGTGGGTAATGAATTGGTGGTTGAGTGTAGCAACAAACAAATGAACGATAAAAAACAATTGTAATGAAATTTAGAAAAAAAAAAACGTACACAAAACAAATGTAAAGAAAAACACAACAAAAATAATCCAACGATTAAAGTAGAAGCAACAGTCTATCAGTCGGCGCACAGTGGTTTGGATTTGGAAAATATTGTTCATAAAGTAGTACATGTATTTGTGTACATACATATGTATGTTTTGGACACTTGTGAAATTATATGACAATTAAGCGTAGTTTTTTATGTCCGACTGCATGTCTGTTGAAAATACGATATAGCATATAAAAAAGAAGCTAAAAAATAGTATGTGTTTCTCAACGGGGCAATAATTGCTAGAGTGACCCAGTTTCGATAGAATAAAATAAAATACCGATCGACTTAAAATTATATTGTAGTAGAGTGATTTAACAGTAATGAAACCATAGCAATTTTTGTTAAAATTGGCGCATATTTTGAGGAAATAAAATGAATCAAGCCCCACTATACGATACCCTTCACCACTAAGGTCAAAAGTGTTTTTTTTCCTCTCTAACGACAAATATTTACTAAATTTTGTCACCATACAAACATTTTATCGAAACTTATATATTTAAGCTGTTTCCGTAACTTGTACTTATAAGAGAGCTAGGGTCATATGTCGACCGATTATCTCGAAATTTTCCAATTTGATTACAGTTTTTACAAAAATTATGTATGCAAAAAATATACTTAAAATTCTTTTCATTTTCAGATTTATGAGCGTTTTATTGAATTGTGTCTCATTTTGTGCGTTTTGACAGAAGAGTTTCTATGGGAGCTGTGGTCAAATGTGGACCGATTTGAAAAAAATTAGGTACAGTGATTTAAGTTTACATAAGCAGTATTTGTTTTAAGTTTTATGAAAAATATTGATATTTGTGGACAATATATCAATTCCGGGAAGTCGGACCCATAAGAGGTACCATAAAAAATGGACCGATTTTGACGAATTTCAATAGCCATGGTCCCACTATCAAAAAAGGGTCTGTGGCAAATTTCATAAAATTATTGCGACCTGTACTTTGATTATATGGTTTACATGGGGATCCAGCCAGCCAGACGGACGAACTGGCTTCAGAAAGTGATTCTAAGCCTATTGGTATACTAAAAGGTGGGTCTAAGACAAATATTCCCCGACAACATTATAATTGGAACAAGGGGTACTTCTCTCAGACAATGAGCTGCATCCGATTCAGTTTTTAGACTCATTGAAAGGGACCTACCTACGTTTTAACACCGGCTCCGAACGGCAAATGCATTAGTTAAAGAAGTTTTACCTAGTCTTATACTCAATAACCAGTGGCTAGCTGAGTTATGAGGTGAACCGCCGCTTTTTTTTAATTTATTTTTTTAAAATGAGTCTGGCCGGGGATCGAACTTGGGACCTCTGGTATGCTAGATCACGCTAGTTATTATTGTTGATAACCAATTTGGACAGAATTAGGTTGTAGCTGTTAAAATACAACATCTTTTAGTATCTAAATGGTTTCCATGGTATTTAAGGTATTTCTATTTGTATAAAGCTATTTTGCCCTAAATTTTTTCATCAAACCTGGTTTAGTTTAACATTTATTCGTATTTAAGTACTTTTCGTTAAACCGTTTAAGCTTTCGGGTTTTATGATCAAATTAGGACAAATTACCGTCAAAATATTGGACACTGGCTATGATGATTTACAACTTATCTCTAGAAAATGAACTCGTCATAGCCATAATGTAAATGATAAATGGCGATGGCAAATTAAACAATTGCTAGAATAGCCGCCATAAACGTGCTTTGAACTGACGAACCGACAGGCAAAAACCTTCTATTCATTTGATAGCATAAAAACAAGGGAGCTATGTATATGGAATCATAGTCAAATGGTGACCGATTTTTACAAAATTTTTCACACCGGCTAGTATTCACTTAAAACTTAATTGGTCATATCTATGATAAAATTTTAAGGGCCTAAACGTTAAGTTTTTTCTGCGCAATTTTTGATTAAAAAAGCAACCTCAAGGAAATGTCGGAGAATAAAACCAAGTATACCATTTTGATAGTCTTGGACCAAATTTTCATAAAATGCAATGCTTTTTAAAAATCTGATTTTTATTTTTTTGAGCAAAAATAACAGTTTTTCGAGCAAAAATAAAAGTTATTTTTTAACTTTTATTTTTTCGAGCAAAAATAACCGTTATTTTTGACTTTTATTTTTTCGAGCAGAAATAAAAGTTATTTTTTTACTTTTATTTTTTCGAGCAGTAATAAAAAATAAAAGTTAAAAAATAACTTTCATTTTTGCTTCAAAAAATAAAAGTCAAAAATAAGTGTTATTTTTTATCAAAAAAATAAAAGTCAAAAAATAACTTTTATTTAAGCTCGAAAAAATAAAAGTAAAAAAATAACTTTTATTTCCTGAATTTAACGATAAAATTTATAGCATTTACGGTCCCTGGATAATACAACAATTATTGGATTAGCCTCTAATTCTTACGATACTGTATCCCAAATAAGAGCTATGTCGGGTATTTTCGCCAGTGTGAGAACTGTAAAGCGTGTTATTTCCAAAGTTGGACATTTAAAGCGACTAAAATTAAATAAAAAACACCACTAACAGGAGTACGCAAGGACTGCTTGTCATACTATCGCAGTCATATGACGTGTAGTCTTTTCTGACGAAAAAACTTTAACCTGGAGGGTATGGATGGATGGGTATTTATTATTTTCACGACTTTCGAAAAGAACATAATTTGCATTGCCTTCATAGTCAGGAAGTTGGTTTTATAGTCTGGGGTAGCATCTATTACTATGGTACTTAGAGTTGCAATTAATGACCACTAAAATGAATGTGAATTGCTTTCCAAGGGTGTACTTTAGCGAAGTTTTCCATACTTCAGCGTGCTTTTTGGAAACCTGCAGTGGACGCTATCTATTCACATCGCCAGAGCACTGAAGTCATGGATTTCTGGCCAGAATCTTAAAACGCTTGACTGGCCACCATACTTCCCAGACCTGAATAATAAAGAAAATATTTGGGGTTGGATTGCTTGAAAGGTTTACGCATCCGGTAAGCAGTACGATATACCAAAGAGGAACCTATTAAAACGATCAAAGCTGTTTAGTAATCTTTAAAAAAGGTGGGCCATCACATTATTAGTATAGTATAGAATTTAGGAAGGTAAGGTATTACTTAAAAAAGTATCTTAGATTTAGGAAATGTTAGTTTGACTCACAAGAAAGATAAACCACTGTGCACCGCCGGATTGAGGAAATCTAAAAACTGATTTAAATATTTACATACATATTTGTTTTGGGTAGGTGTATTGAACTACAATGTGATTATTTGTGCTTGTCTGCTTTTGTTGCCACAGGTTTTACTAACTGCACTTTATTGTAATTAAATAGTTTGTCTGTCTGGCTGCCTATCTCTTGAACTGTCTACACGCGATTTCTGCTTAAAGACGTCGCAGTAGTCGACGTTAATGTAAAAATAATGCAAGTCTGAAGAAAAAGGCAGTAGGGGGAAAAAGCTGTCGTTACACTGTTTTTATTTTAAGTTGGACTATAAATCGGTGGTGTTTACAACTTCTGTTTGGTCGTATGAGTTGAGAACGGAATTATAGAACGAACAAAGTTCGAAGTTTTAGTTGTTGTTATTGCTTCTTCACTTTAAGTTGTTTTTTTTCAGAACATTTCATTAGACAAGTGCTCACAATTAAATTTATTTAATAATTTATTACAATTTTTTTTATTCCTTCATTTCAATTTTTCCATTTATTTCTTGTCACTTTTTTCATTATATTAAAGTTTTTTTTTGTTTTATATTTTTTCTAACTCTAAATTTCTTAAAAAAATTGATTTTTTGGCTATTTCTCAAGAGATGCTTTTTTTGTTTGTTTTGTTATCACAGATTTTTTTTTCTTAATTTTTTATTTTTGTTTCAAGATTCTTTTACACTTTTATTTGCTGTCACTTTTAACATCCGTTCTTCTTCGTTTACCGTTACAATCCGTCTGTGTTTGTTTATTCCCGTTGCTTTTTGAGATGTGATGGTTGGTCGTTACCGTCGTTTGCCATTTGTGTGTAGAATTCGTGAGATTTCTCTCAGAGCGGTGAGAGATAAAGAGTTGCCAGACTATCTATATCAAAATAGTTTCAAAAATCCCCTATTTGGTATGACGAGGAATGCCTCCTCTCCACTGTTCCAAAATCTCAAAAGAATAATAGGAAGGCGTTTCTATAAAAAAAGTTGACGATAGGAAGACATTTCTATAGAAATGTTGACGATAGGAAGACATTTCTATAGAAAAGTTGAAGATAGGGAGACATTTCTATGGAAAAGTTGATGATAAGAAGACTTTTCTATAAAAAAGTTGACGATAGGAAGACTTTTCTATAGAAATGTTGACGATAGGAAGACTTCTATAGAAAAGTTGGCGATAGGAAGACTTTTCTATAGAAAAGTTGACGATATTAAGACTTTTCTATAGAAAAGTTGACGATAGGAAGACTTTTCTATAGAAAAGTTGACGATAGGAAGACTTTTCTATAGAAAAGTTGACGATAGGAAGACTTTTCTATAGAAAAGTTGACGATAGGAAGACTTTTCTATAGAAAAGTTGACGATAGGAAGTCTTTTCTATAGAAAAGTTGACGATAGGAGGACTTTTCTATAGAAAAGTTGACGATAGGAAGACTTTTCTATAGAAAAGTTGACGATGGGAAGACTTTTCTATAGAAAAGTTGACGATAGGAAGACTTTTCTATAGAAAAGTTGACGATAGGAAGACTTTTCTATAGAAAAGTTGACGATAGGAAGACTTTTCTATAGAAAAGTTGACGATAGGAAGACTTTTCTATAGAAAAGTTGACGATAGGAAGACTTTTCTATAGAAAAGTTGACGATAGGAAGACTTTTCTATAGAAAAGTTGACGATAGGAAGACTTTTCTATAGAAAAGTTGACGATAGGAAGACTTTTCTATAGAAAAGTTGACGATAGGAAGACTTTTCTATAGAAAAGTTGACGATAGGAAGACTTTTCTATAGAAAAGTTGACGATAGGAAGACTTTTCTATAGAAAAGTTGACGATAGGAAGACTTTTCTATAGAAAAGTTGACGATAGGAAGACTTTTCTATAGAAAAGTTGACGATAGGAAGACTTTTCTATAGAAAAGTTGACGATAGGAAGACTTTTCTATAGAAAAGTTGACGATAGGAAGACTTTTCTATAGAAAAGTTGACGATAGGAAGACTTTTCTATAGAAAAGTTGACGATAGGAAGACTTTTCTATAGAAAAGTTGACGATAGGAAGACTTTTCTATAGAAAAGTTGACAATAGGAAGACTTTTCTATAGAAAAGTTGACGATAGGAAGACTTTTCTATAGAAAAGTTGACGATAGGAAGACTTTTCTATAGAAAAGTTGACGATAGGAAGGCTTTTCTGTAGAAAAGTTGACGATAGGAAGACTTTTCTATAGAAAAGTTGACGATAGGAAGACTTTTCTATAGAAAAGTTGACGATAGGAAGACTTTTCTATAGGAAAGTTGACGATAGGAAGACTTTTCTATAGAAAAGTTGACGATAGGAAGACTTTTCTATAGAAAAGTTGACGATAGGAAGACTTTTCTATAGAAAAGTTGACGATAGGAAGACTTTTCTATAGAAAAGTTGACGATAGGAAGACTTTTCTATAGAAAAGTTGATGATAGGAAGACTTTTCTATAGAAAAGTTGACGATAGGAAGACTTTTCTATAGAAAAGTTGACGATAGGAAGACTTTTCTATAGAAAAGTTGACGATAGGAAGACTTTTCTATAGAAAAGTTGACGATAGGAAGACTTTTCTATAAAAAAGTTGACGATAGGAAGACTTTTCTATAGAAAAGTTGACGATACGAAGACTTTTCTATAGAAAAGTTGACGATAGGAAGACTTTTCTATAGAAAAGTTGACGATAGGAAGACTTTTCTATAGAAAAGTTGACGATAGGAAGACATTTCTATAGGAAAGTTGACGATAGGAAGACATTTCTATAGGAAAATTGACGATAGGAAGACATTTCTACAGGAAATTTGGCGATAGGAAGACATTTCTATAGGAAAGTTGACGATAGGAAGACATATCTATAGAAAAGTTGACGAGAGGAAGACATATCTATAGAAATGTTGACTTTAGGAAGACATTTCTATAGAAATGTTGACGTTAGGAAGACATTTCTATAGAAATGTTGACGTTAGGAAGACATTTCTATAGAAATGTTGACGTTAGGAAGACATTTCTATAGAAATGTTGACGTTAGGAAGACATTTCTATAGAAATGTTGACGTTAGGAAGACATTTCTATAGAACATTTCACGATAAAAAGAAGACATTTCTATAGAAAAGTTGACGTTAGGAAGACATTTCTATAGAAATGTTGACGTTAGGAAGACATTTCTATAGAAATATTAACGTTAGGAAGACATTTATATTGAAATGTTGACATTAGAATGGTATTTCTATTGAAATATGGTTCATATACCTTTTCACAATAATGTTTTAAACATATGGCATTATTGGCCAGTGACTCTTATCCTTATTGTGGGGGGATTTTTGTACATATTTCAAAAATTGTTCTCTTAATGTGAGATTATTTTACATTGTTATTGTATTTGGTGGTTGTTCGTTATAAAGTCCTTTTCATATCCTCCATCAAAATTAATTGGGGGAGTTATATTGAGATTGTCATTCCGTTTGTTATTCACATGATATTCGCTTAAAAACTAAAAAGAATAAATGTATATTCCGAAGCCTTATCAAATGGTTAGACCATTTAGTGATGACGGTCTGTCTGTTGAAGACGCAATAGAACCCGAATGATCAAAACTAGGGCGAACATAGCTATGTTCGTTGCTCCTTATTTCAAATTACAATTTCCTCCACATTTAAATTAGCGTATATAAGATTCGGCACAGCCGAATGTAACACTTTTCCTTGTTCATTAGAATTTCAAATATAATACTTTGACAACATTTCCTCTCTTTGAAATGTAAAAGTTTTATGTTTTTTTAAGACAAACTTTAAAAGCAGACATTCTGTCTTTCAAATAAATCTCAATTAAAGATTTTTTTGTTGTGTGTCCTTACAAGACGTATCTATGGCCCTGAGAAAGTGGAAGTGATAAAAAGTTAGTAAATTCCACAACTACAGGAATATTTGTAGACTTTCGCACCAAAACGTAACAATTTAATTTTTTGTAGGAACCGTAACTTTAATGACATATAGTCGCATATGTTTATTTAAGTACCAATTATCCCAGTAAAAAAATAGGACCTTCTCTAAAAAATTTATAGTTAAGAATTTTTTTTCTCACTTTCTCAATACCCAGAATTAATTTAGTGCGAACGTCTACAATTGTGTTTTGTATTGGACATATTAAGGACAATAAATGAGTGTTTCTCATTATTTTTTACAGATGTAGGTACTACTATAAGTTAAGTCTGATGGCTCCACAGGTCCTGTGAATTAAAATGTTATAAGCAGCTTAACAAGTATGTATATACTTCAATGCTTTTTTACACACATAAAAGTTGTATAATATACAAATATATTAAACGGGAACAGTTTTTCTAGAAACACGCTCAATGGAAACTAGTTTTTTATAAAAAAAATATTCTATAGGAATAGTTTTCTATAGAAAAATGTTCAATGGGAACAGTTTTCTATAGAAAAATGTTCAATGGGAACAGTTTTCTATAGAAAAATGTTCAATGGGAACAGTTTTCTATAGAAAAATGTTCAATGGGAACAGTTTTCTATAGAAAAATGTTCAATGGGAACAGTTTTCTATAGAAAAATGTTCAATGGGAACAGTTTTCTATAGAAAAATGTTCAATGGGAACAGTTTTCTATAGATAAATATTAAATGGGAACAGTTTTCTATAGAAAAATGTTAAATGGGAACAGCTTTCTATAGAAAAATGTTCAATGGGAACAGTTTTCTATAGAAAAATGTTCAATGGGAACAGTTTTCTATAGATAAATGTTAAATGGGAACAGTTTTCTATAGAAAAATATTAAATGGGAACAGTTTTCTTTATAAAAATGTTCAATAGGAACAGTTTCATATGGAAAAATGTTCAATGGAAACAGTTTTCTATAGAAAAATATTCAATGGGAACAGTTTTCTATTGAAAAATATTCAATGGGAACAGTTTTCTATAGAAAAATGTTCAATGGGAACAGTTTTCTATAGAAAAATGTTCAATGGGAACAGTTTTCTATAGAAAAATGTTCAATGGGAACAGTTTTCTATAGAAAAATGTTCAATGGGAACAGTTTTCTATAGAAAAATGTTCAATGGGAACAATTTTCTATAGAAAAATGTTCAATGGGAACAATTTTCTATAGAAAAATGTTCAATGGGAACAGTTTTCTATAGAAAAATGTTCAATGGGAACAGTTTTCTATAGAAAAATGTTCAATGGGTACAGTTTTCTATAGAAAAATGTTCAATGGGAACAGTTTTCTATAGAAAAATGTTCAATGGGAACAGTTTTCTATAGAAAAATGTTCAATGGGAACAGTTTTCTATAGAAAAATGTTCAATGGGAACAGTTTTCTATAGAAAAATGTTCAATGGGAACAGTTTTCTGTAGAAAAATGTTCAATGGGAACAGTTTTCTATAGAAAAATGTTCAATGGGAACAGTTTTCTATAGAAAAATGTTCAATGGGAACAGTTTTCTATAGAAAAGTGTTCAATGGGAACAGTTTTCTTTAGAAAAGTGTTCAATGGGAATAGTTTTCTTTAGAAAAGTGTTCAATGGGAACAGTTTTCTTTAGAAAAGTGTTCAATGGGAACAGTTTTCTTTACAAAATGTTCACTGGGAATATTTTTCTTTAGAAAAATATTCACTGGGAACTGTTTTCTTCAGAAAAATTATCAATGGGAACAGTTTTCCTTAAATAATTAAAAAAATCTTTTTTAGAAATTTTTGTTTCCTCTTGCAAAAATTCATTCTTTTGTTTCAAAATTTTCTTTTAAAAATTCTTTTCACTGCAAGAAATCATTCCCATTAAATTCCTCTAATCCCAATTAGTTCTCCATTTTATTACAGTTTTGTTGTTCTGGCAACCTTTTGTTTAAAAGCTTTTATTATATACCAAAAGCTTTTGCTTGTTTTGCAGCTTTTGTTTGTTCTATTTTTAGAAATAAGCTTTTAGCCAAGACAACAACCGGATAATCGCAGTCACATTAAACAAAAAACTTTTAAAGCTTTTGTTTAAGGAATTATATGGAAGAAGTAAAAAACTGATTATTCTTAGGTTCCACCGAGATTTGAACTCGGATCGCAGGATTCAGAGTCCTGAGTGCTAACCATTACACCATGGAACCTTCTTGCGGAAGTTTGTCTAAATTTTGAGAGGAAAAGCAAATATAAAGTCGGGTGGATATATTGAGCTGAATTTTTGTAATAGGGAAAGAAATAATTAAGAATTTGTTTGAATTTTGTATTTAAAATTTATTAAAAAGGATAGAAAAATTAAGTTTGTTTAATAAAAATGAAAATGCATGTGCCAGCGTGCAAATTTTTAATGAAAAAAATACCGGATAATTTAAGAATTATCCGGGATTATTGGACCTTTAGCCGTAGTAAGCATAAGGAGAGGCATAGTAACCACCACTGTAGGCATAAGGAGTGTAGAATTGTGGAGCTGGTTCAGGACGAGCTACTGGCCTGGGAGCAGGTACTGGAGCTGGATAAGGTGCAGGAGAAGCCATGCTGACAGCGAACAGGACAGCGAAAATTGCAAAGAACTGTAAAAGTGAAAAATTAACGTTTTTAATTTTTTTTTAGATTTCTTAAAATATTTCATTTGATTGCTTAACTTACGATTTTGAACATTTTGATATTTTTGAAGTTGTTTTAGCTTTTACAAACGAAATGCTTTTGATAACTACTCCCTCTATTCCTGGAGTATTTATAGTAAATAATTATGGGATTCTATTTTTATTGTTTTGGAATTATGTATTTGTCTTTATTATTATGATTTTTTTTTTGAGTAATTTATTATAATTTTTAGCATTTTGTTTTTCATTGCATTAAGAATTAACTAAATTTATGCATTTTTTTAATTTTGTGCTTTGAATTTTTAATAATTTTTCTTAAAAAATATCACAACAAGTGGGTTTTATCATAAATGGACTTTGATACATTGTATGAAGATTTTGTTTTAAATACAGGGTGGCTGATGAATTTTGATAAGACATTTAAGAAGCTTAAATAAGTTTGTGTTAAGTTTATTTAAGTTAATTTTTATTAATGAATTTGAAAGAATAAAAAAAATTCAGGGGTGTCATAGAAACCAATTTCATTGGTATTGGTTTTGAAAACGACAAAAAAATTAAATTGGTGTCATGAATTCCAATATTAATAAAATAATATTTATTGGTTTAGTATTGGAAATAAACCAAGCAACTTACAGTTAACAGATTTCATTTCAAAATTGGTATATCTATTTAAAACATAGGCGTTACTTGGCCAGCTGGTGCCTTTTTCGATTTAAAGATCCACTAAGAACGGATTTTTGATAATTCGGCCTTGTGGGGGATAAAAAAGGGTAAATTTAGTAACGATATGATTCCCAAACTAAAAACAATAAAACTAAAATTTAAATTGAGTATGGATCAGCCACTAAAATAACAGTACAAGTGGTAAGTAATTTTCGAAAAAAAGGGGAGAAAAAGAGAAAAATTATTTTTGGTACTTTTTAGCTTTAACTTTCAAATAAAAAGAGATGGGTGAAAAGTTTACATAGAATTATTTATCATGTAATAAGATAAAAGCAAATTTTGGTACTTCTTTGTGTCTTTGGAATCAATGAACCTTATCGACAAACATAAAAAATTTCAAAAATGGGGAAAATGTTAAGGCTAGAATATTCTTTGTGTAAAGGTACTGGCGAAGCAAATGCATATCAATTTGACGGATATCCCATGTAAGTGACAATTGGCTGTGGTTTGTTTCTTGGTGTAGGTAGATTCAATTTTTTTCAGTCAGTAATTCGGTCATTCCATTATGTTGGGGTATACAAGCTTCATTTGTCCAAATAGCAACCTATACCACAAACATCGCAAAAAATTGAAAATTTTTCTTCAAATTATTTTTATTATTTTATTTTTTATTTGAATTTTGATGTTTCACAAAAAATTCTAATGAAATAATAAACAATTGATTCGAACATTTTGTTTGATTTCAAACCAATAATAACAAAATCGACTTGGTTTCATAACACCGAATAATCAGGGGTGTCATAGAAACCAATTTCATTGGTATTGGTTTTGAAAACGACAAAAAAATTAAATTGGTGTCATGAATTCCAATATTAATGTTCGAGCTACATTTTCTATTGGTTTTATGTGTCACAGAAAATAATATTATTGGCTTAGTATTGGAAATAAACCAAGCAACTTACAGTTAACAGATTTCATTTCAAAATTGGTCTATCAATTTAAAACAAAGGCGTTACTGGCCAACTGGTGCCTTTTTCGATTTAAAGATCCACTAAGAACAGATTTTTGATGGGAAAATTCAATAACGCTATAATTCCCAAACTAAAAACAATAGAACCAAAATTGAAATCGAGTTTGGATCAGTTACAAAAATAATTTAAAAATAACAGTACAAGTAAGTACTTTTCGAAAAAAGGGGAGAAAGAGAGAAAATATATTTTTGGTACTTTTTAGCTTTAACTTTCAAATAACAAGAGATGGGTGAAAAGATTACATAGCATTTTTTATCATGTAATAAGATAAAAACAACTTTTGGTACTTTTTGTCTTTTGTCTTTGGAATCAATGAACCGTATCGACAAACATTAAACATATCAAAAATGGGTAAATTTGTAAGGCTTGAATATTCTTTGTGTGGAGGTACTGGCGAAGCAAATGCATATCAACATATTTGTTTGCAATTTAATGAATATCGCCTGTAAGTGGCAATCGTCCTTTGATTGGCTGTGGTTTGTTTCTTGGTGTAGGTAGATTACATTTTTTCCAGTCCGCAATTCGGTCATTTCATGATGTTGGGGTATCTTCATTTGTCCAAAAAGCAGCGTTTTCTTTATACCTATACCACAAACATCGCAAAAAACTGAAAGTTTTTCTTCAAATAATTTTCTTTAATAATTTTTATTTTATTTTTTTATTTGATTTTTGATGTTTCAAAAAAATTTCAAATGAAATAATAAACAATTGATTCGCACATTTTGTTTGATTTAAAACCAATAATAACAAAACCGACTTGGTTTCATGACACCAAATATAACCGGTATTGGTTTTCAAAACCGAGAAATTTAAAAACTGACTTGGTTTCTATGACACACCTGAATACTAGTATTGGTTTTCAAAACCGAGAAATTTAAAAACCGAGTTGGTTTTTATGACACCCCTGATTGATTAGGTTTTTAAAATAATTAAATTCAAATGGGCTCCACTTCTGTTGCACAATTGTTTGAAACAAAAAAGTGGTAATAAATCTGTGTATTATAAACTAGAAGTCTGATAGGGTCAGTATATGTATATGAGAGAATCACGGTAGTTCCATTGTCATTATTCAATTTAAAAATCACTATCTGACACATTTAAGGAAATTATCTGACGCCTCCACATAGCCACATAGGATGTTGGGCTGAAGTACATCATGAAGAACAATATCAAAATACCAGAGACAATATCATTGTCCTCTATGTATATATTCATCATTCATTGAATTATTATAAGGAAATAGAAAGCGCTTGTCTAAATATCGTGGATGTTCAAATTACAAATATTACATTGGCCGATTAAGTTGACTTACAAACGTGTTATTTTGTATGTTTGTTACATCATACCCAAATTTATTCGCAATAAAAGGGACAGCGAAGACTACTGAATCATATGTTCAAGTCTTGAATGGTCCTCTTCTAGACGAAGAACTTTTATCGGTGAAGCTTTTTGGAATGATAACAAGCTTTTGCAGCGGTGAAGCATCTCATTTCCATATGAAAGTTGTTTTACTGCTTTGGAAAGTGGGTTAATAGCCCATTCACACTATAAATTTTTAGATGTTTTCGGAAATGAAAACACCATCGAAAACTTTACCATTCACATTATGGAAATTTGGCATTTCATACGTTTTCGGATTTACTCGGATTTACTCGCGATTATTTTAAAAACCCGAACACCAAATGCTTTTGACTTATTAGATATCATTAATACACAATAAAATAATAACTTTTTCATTACTTTTATAATGTTTTTTTAGAAATTTTTAAAATTAAAATTATTGTTTTTTTTTATATTTTATTTTACACTGACATTTATTTTTGATATTTTCCAATTTTTCTAATATAGAGTTGTAATAAATGGTATGAACTCAGTGTTGTATCGGTATTTTAATAGTTTTCAAATAAGTTTTCGTTGAAAACTCATACGAAAGGAGTTTTCGTTTTGTATGTGAAAACTTAAGTTTTCAATATTGTTTTGAGGCGAAAACTACTTTAACTAGTTTTCGAGCTCAATGTGAATGAGCTTTTATACTTATATCATGGTAAAGACTATACAAATTTGAGGTATCATTGAAATAAAAAAAAAAAAAAAATAGTTACGGTACATATTTCACCATAAAGTCTTTCCATTCTGTACTTTACTTTTGAAACAGCTTTGGTGAAGGGTATTTAAGAATATATCACTCTAACTTGTTAAGTCTGAGTTCTACATCTTATTTTTTTAAATTATAAATGTATTTATTATAATAAAACTCTTACTTTTGTTTGCTAAACTTTTTTTTAGAATTATAAACTAATAAATAGACAATAAAAAGTAAAATATTTAACAAATTGTCATTAACATACGAATAAATACATTTAAGTTTCATAAATACTTAATGGAGCTGGAGCGTGTTTTGAATCCATAATTCTCAATTCAATTTTAGCGGAACAAAAATAAATATAAACAAGTAAGAAAGTGCTATAGTCGGTCAAGCCCGACCATACGATACCCTTCACCACTAAGGTCAAAGGTGTTATTTTTCCTGTATAAAAACAAATATTAGCTAAATTTTGCCATCATACAAACATATTCTCAAAACTTATACATTTAAGCTGTTTCCGCCATTTGGACTTATATGAGAGCTATGGTCCAATGTGGACCGATTATGTCGAAACTTGGCAATTACAGTTGTAACAAAAATTATGTATGCAAAAAATAAACTTAAAATTCTCATTATCTTCGGATTTACGAGCGTTTTAGTGAATTTTGTCTCATTTAGTGCATTTTTAGAAAAGAGTTTGTTCGGGAGCTATGGTCAAATGTGGACCGATTTCAACGAAATTTGGTGCAGTGATTTAAGTTTACATAAGCAGTATTTATTTTAAATTTAATGAAAAAATATTTTTGTGGCCCATATATCAATTCCAGGAAGTGGGACCTATGGGAGGTACCATAAATAATGGACCGATTTTGACGAATTTCAATAGCCATGGTTCCATTATCAAAAATATGATCTGTGCCAAATTTCATCTAATTATCTTTAGAATTGCGACCTGTAGTTTGATTACAAGGTTTACATGGGGGTCCAGCCAGCCGTCCAAACGGACGGTCGGACGGACATCGTTAAATCGACTCAGAAAGTGATTCTAAGCCTATTGGGATAATAAAAGATGGGTCTAAGACAATCCGATAGGGGGTAAAAAAGGATGAATGTAGTTTTTTTGGTACCTTTTTAACCCACTCTTATATTTTAAACTAAAGAATATAGAAAAAAACTTTGTACTGCAATCAATAGATGTGAAAGAAACATTAAGCACGTATTTGGTACTTTTTTGATTTTGGGGCCAAAATGGGTAAAAAAGGGATAAAATGATAACATGACATCTCAAAAAGTAATATTAATAGGAACATTATGTTAACTGCGTTTTAATAAAATATACCGAATTCAATTGTTACCAAAAAGTACCAAATATGTATATGGAACTTTTTGAAATTAGGGGATAAAAAGGGGAAAAAATTAGTATTGTTATACCTTTTAAACAAATGAATGTTTGTCTGTATGTATGTTCTTTATAGAATAGTAAACTGTGAATTTGATCATGTTATGCTCTTTAGCGAAAATGTTGCGGATAAGCCGGCGAAGGTTTTTAAGTTGATAAGACTAATTTCCGACAGATGGCGCCACTGAAAATTACTAAAAATTATTTAAATCGTAAACTGTACATTTGATCATGCTATGATCTTTAGCAAAGTTGTAGAGGATGAGCCGGCGAAGGCTTTTTAGTTGGTATAAATAATTTCCGACAGGTGGCGCTACTGAAACTTACTTAAAGTCAATTTAATCGTAAGCTGTACATTTAATCACGCTACAATCTTTAGCAAAGTTGTTGCACATGAGCCGGCGAAGGTTTCTTAGTTGGTATGAAGAAATTTCGACAGGTGGCGCCACTGAAATTTACTCAAAGTCAATTTAATCGTAAGCGGTACATTTAATCATGCTATAATCTTCAGCAAAGTTGTTGCGGATAAGCCGAAGAAGGTTTATGAATTGAAATCAGCAAAGTCCGACAGGTGGCGCCACAGAAAATTACTTAAAGTGAAATAAATCGTAAACTGTGCATTTGATCATGTTATAATCATAAGCAAAGTTGTTACTCATAAGCAGACGAAGGTTTCTTATATGGTATGAACAACTTCAGATGGCGCCACTGAAAACTACTCAAAATGAATTAAATCGTAAACTGTGCATTTGATCATGCTATAATCTTTAGCAAAGTTGTTGCGCTTGAGTCGACAGAGGTTCGTGTTGGTATGACCAATTTCCAAAATTTTTAAAATGACTCAAACTGTAAACTATGCATACTATGTTTTGATCGGACAAAATAAATAAAATAATTCAAAATTAACTATATATTTGTACAATGTATTTCCTCTAAATTTATTTTACTACTTTATAAAATAAAATATATAAACATTTTTAAAATTTGCCTAAAAATGCCTATCATAAAGCTCCGAGCAAGGCTCGGCCAACCAGGTACTTAAAATAATGCATTGATCACGTCTAAATACTTACAGATAGTATTTTACCCTAGGGTTGTCATGGGATATTTTTTGCGGAGCCTGGTCCATAAATGACTAAATGAAGGGCTTAATAGGGCAGTATTCAAAATTAATCGTCGAAATAAGTATTTGATTAAATAGAACAGTAAGTAAATAAGCCAAAGGGGGGAGTGGAACCTCAGCGCAACCGCAACCACAATAAAATAAAAAAGATAAAAAAAAACACAATTTGTTTTTTTTATTATTATTTTTTCTATAAGAAAAAGTTAATTTAATTAACTTTCCTTTATTAAAGTTGTATAAAAAAAACTAAAATCGCGAGCAAACAACTGAATGTTAAGGCGGTTCAACAACGATAGAGAGCAAAAGTTAACAATTACAATTACAATTTTTACATTTTAGAACAAAATGTCTTAAAGAATATAATTTCAAAAAGAAATATTTGATGATTGCAGCGCCACCAAGACTTCAGTTTCTCTGTCAATTCAATCAAAATCGATACCAGGAATGGGAATGTCGATACCCTCACTTTGGACTTGAACATCCCGGCCGCCTTGCAGTATTGCAACCAAAAATAATGTCTTTTGCTAAATAGAAATGAAGCTAGATAAAAAATAAAGAGATATAGAAAAGGAAAAAAAGAACGAAACAATTCAAAAAAAATATAAAATTCATTTATTTTAATAATAAGAAAGAAAAAAAGAAAAATTTAATGAAGTCATCCCATTGATGATCATTTTGAGCAGGCTCCTGAAATAATGTATCCAAATATTGAAAATTGACCTAATGGTTTGCCAAAAGTTCCTCCAACTACTCCATTTCGTATAATACGTGGATACACGTCGCCTCCTAGTGTAATGTGAACCGGGGCGGACACATGAAACTGAGGATCCGCCAATTGAAGCCCCGGGAATTCATCCAAAATACCGCTATCGATTGTTTGTGAAGGAGTGACTACACTGTATTTGTGCTTAACTCGAGCATAAGTCTCCACCGTTACGCTCATTCCGTAATTACCTCGAATCGTAACTAGGCACTTCAAACTGCTTCCAATTTTAATGGTTTTGGCTCCCAAGCGTTTGACGACATCATCAGAGATAGTTGAATCTTCCGCACTTGGATCTATCATCGCTCGCTCTATGATATATCTTTCCTTCGCAACAATTTTTATTACCGCTGTTGGTTTCAGCATGACCATCTGATTAACGTGGTAAACAGATACCGGAATATTGAGTTGCGCAAGCTTTCGTTGCGAACGGTTTCTCCCTTTGGGTGCTGAGTTGTTCCCCATATTTACAGGAACCACAGCTCGAGACGAACTAGGACTCTCGCTGTCTTGGCCGTTAGACGAACTAGGTCTATTGGCAGATACTTGGGACGAACTAGGTCCCTTTCTCTTCTGACGTCTGCGCGAGGTTCTTTGGGAAGTATTTTGGCAGTCGGACGAACGAGGTCCTTTCCGCAAACGTTTGACACGTTTATTTTGCTGTCCAGACGAACGAGGTCTTTCGACAGGCTTGTGTAGCAAAGTGTGATGCATGTCACCACACCGTCTACATTTCCCAGTACTCTCGCACGTACGCCAAGTGTGGTCATGGCTCAAGCACCCTGCACAGTACTTATAAATCGACACTAGTCGCATGCGTTCTTCGTAGTCCTCCTTCAAAAATTCTTTACAAAAACGTAAAGGGTGGTCTCTACAACACACACGGCAAACCATTCTATTGGTATTTCTACCTTCGGCATACTTTTTGCTGGAGACCATGATGCTGCAAAAATGTTATTAAAAATATTACTTTAGTATGTTGGAAGCACTACCAGCTTCACAACAGGTCTTGTAACTGAACCACGTGCCGTTTTCAACTCTACAACTCTGACATTTCTATCTCTTCCTAAGTGTACTTTCTCAACCCGACCTAAACGCCATTCGTTTGTCGGTAAATTGTCCTCTCGAATAACTACCATGTCACCAATTTCAAGGTTTTTCTGCATAAATTTCCATTTATGTCTTTTTTGCATATCTTTTAGATATTCATCCTTCCATCTTATACACAACTGTTGATTTAAAGCCTTTATTCTTTGCCAACGATTTGTGATAGATAAAGGTGCTTCAGAAATCTCAACTTCGGGTGGAGACAACATTGGTCCACCAATCAAAAAGTGCCCTGGAGTAAGAACGTCTAAACAATCTACATTTTCACTCATAGGACATAATGGCCTTGAATTTAGACAAGACTCAATTCGAGCTAATAGCGTGGCAAATTCTTCAAATGTATATTTCAAGTTCCCAGCGATTCTGCGAAAATGATATTTGAAGCTTTTAACGCCTGCCTCCCAAAGACCTCCCATGTGAGGTGCGCTTGCAGGGTTAAAGTGCCATTTTAAGCCATGCGTTGTAAATTCCGAATTTACCTCAGAACCTAAACCATTTAGAAAGATGCGAAATTCAGCTTTCATTTCCCTTGAAGCTCCTACGAAATTGGTGCCATTGTCAGAATATATATTTTGCGGGTACCCCCGACGTGCAACAAATCTATGAAATACCGCTAGAAAAGCTGCAGTCGACAAACTACTAACAGCTTCTAAGTGAATCGCCTTTGTAGCAAAACACACAAATATGCATACGTAACCCTTGGTTATCAAGCATGCGCGACCCGTATAATTCTTTATATCGAAGGGTCCAGCAAAATCAACCCCAGTATTACTGAAGGGACGAGAAATTATTGTTCGAGAAGTAGGAAGTGCTGCCATAATCTGATTCTGTGTTGCCTTCTTTTGAATAGTACATATTTTGCAGCGACCTATGATCATTTTTATCAAATTCTTTGCTCGAGGTATAAAAAATTCAGCTCTTAAAACCCTTAGCATCAGTTGGTTTGCTCCATGCAATGTTACTTTATGGATAAATGTCACAATTAGTAAAGCAAGATGGCAATTAGAAGACAGTATAATGGGGAATTTTTCATTAAATGATAAGTTGGGCGCATTTGCCAATCTGCCTCCTACACGAATGATGCCTTTATCGTCTACAAAAGGGTTTAAATTCGAAATTTTGCTATGCTGAATAGGCTCTTTTTTTGATAAGCTATAATATTCGTTTGAAAACGAAGCTTTCTGAGCAACTATTATAAGTTTTTTCTTAACCAAATTTATTTCTTCTGTCGTAACCTCTAACGATGTGTAGCGGGGTCCATCTATTTTAAGAATAACATTGATTCCTCGTAGGACATATGCCATTACCCTAAGCATTCGTGGATATGACGAAAAATCTTGAGTCAAGTCATAATACGACTTGAAATACGAAAAAAGTGCCTTATGAATCCGTTGTTCTTCACATGTACTGACACTTTTATCTACTGAAGTTTCCCAATGAGCACTATTCGAACTAAGCCATAAAGGTCCATGCCACCAAACTCGATTTTCAACTAAATCTTGAGGTCGAACACCTCTACTCAATAAATCCGCTGGATTGTCAGAGGAACTAACATGTCTCCAACACTCTTTACCAACCTTTTCAACTATTTTCGACACTCTATTTGCGACAAAAGTAGTCCAGGTATTGGGCGGTTTTTGTAGCCATGCTAGAACAATCATGGAATCACTCCAAGTAAAATAATTTGTTCTAGTTTCGTCCAAATTCAAATCTTTTTTGACTGTGGCTATTAAATCCGACAACAACAAGGCGCCACAAAGTTCCAACCTTGGAAGGGATACAGTTTTAAGAGGTGCTACCTTCGACTTGGCTAATAATAAATTTGTCTCTATAGCACCATTCTCTTTTTCAATTCGAACATATACGCACGCCCCATATGCCTTTTCCGATGCGTCCGAAAATCCATGGACTTGTAATTTGGCTGACGGTTTAAACCCGATCCAACGACATATTTTAATATTATCTAAAGCCCCATAATCCTTTAAGAACTGAGTCCATTTTTGACCACTTGTCTCCGATAAAAATTCATCCCAATCAGTCTTATCGCTCCAAATCTGTTGCATCAACATTTTGGCTACGATTACGACAGGTCCTAACCAACCTGCTGGGTCAAAAAGCTGAGCAATTAGGGATAAGACTTCCCTTTTTGTAAACCGTTCTTTGATTGGAATCTGAGACGTTACGAAATAAAATTGATCTGACTTCGCGTTCCACCTTATTCCCAAAGTTTTTGCCGTGCTGAAGTCATCAATTTCAAGAAAATGTTCATGCAACAAATGGTCTGTAGGCAATCCTTCTAAAATTCTTTCTTCATTAGAGGTCCATTTCCTCATTGAAAAGCCCGCGGATGATAATGCTGAAATAAGTTGGTCACGAGCCTTAATTGCCATTGAAATATCGTGTGTCCCAACTAACGCATCATCGACATACATCATACGACGCAAGATTTTTGAAGCTAATGGCAAAAATTCTTCTACGTCATCCGCTAGCTGAAGCAAAGTTCGAATTGCCAAAAACGGAGCACAGTTTACCCCAAAAGTGACGGTGTTTAATTGAAAATCCTTTAAATCGGTCTTCGGATCTTTTCTAAACACAATTCGTTGAAAGTCCCTCTGTTTTGAATCTAAAAGTATCTGCCGATACATTTTTTCAATGTCTCCATTGAAGACATAGCGATAAAAACGCCATCTTATGATCAACGACATTAGATCATTTTGTAAGACAGGCCCAGTATATAAAATATCGTTTAGGCTTAACTCTGAAGAGGTTCTGCTTGAGGCGTTAAAAACTACCCTGACCTTAGTAGTAGCACTGTCGGGTTTAAAAACAGCATGGTGTGGTAGATAATAATGTTTATCCCCATTTACTTCCTTAACTTGCCTCATGTGACCTAAATCTTCATATTCAGACAAAACATTATCGTAAACCGACTTAAGCGCAGGATTTTTCGAAAGCGAGATTTCATTTCTCAAAAATTGCCGACGTGCTTTTTCCCGAGAAGATCCTAGCTGAATGTCATTGATGAATTCTGATTTAAAGGGCAACGAGACTACATATCGACCACTACTATCTCTTCTGGTAGTCCTTTTATACAGTTCTTCACAATATTCGTCTTCCGGAGTCAAGTGGGAAACTTGTGGTGGCTCTTCTAATTTCCAAAAATTTTCTAACTGTTTATCTAGACTTGTTTTAGTATAAAACGAATGGATAGTGGGACGGTTTGTAGAATTATCGGCCATCGAACCTATTAAAACCCAACCAAAATATGTTTCATGGGCCATTAAATTTCCCAAAGATTTTTGCTGAGAGCCATCACACATTATCCTAGAATAAACATCAGATCCTATCAAAATATCTATGGGTCTACTTACTGCAAAGTTGGGATCAGCTAGTTGGAAATTTAGTTCAGAACGTATGTTAGAGATGTCTATAGTTTTGTTCGGCAAATTTCCCGTTAATTTTGGCAATATTAAAGCCGACATCTCTAACCTGAAACGTTTGTCTATGCGAGAGCCCAAAACAAATTCACATTCCTTAACCGCACGACCAGGATTAGCATCATTCAATGATGAAATTTCAATGTTAGTTTGTCTGGTCGGCAAATTCAGTTTTCTTTGCAACTTCTCAGAAATAAAACTCGATTGAGAACCTGAGTCAATGACCGCTCTTGTGGTGAAAACGTCCCCTCTACAATAAATAGTAACTAGTGCTGTGCCCAAAAGAATGTGTTCAGCAGTCGATGCAAAACAATTTTGCACACTAGAGGACGACGGCGTTGCATTATGATCATTACTTTGATCACCTGAAAAATTTGTCGTCGGCTGTGATTCGGAAACTTCCCTGTGTAACATCGAATTATGTTTGAGTTTACAGGTAGCGCAGCCAGTATTGCTTTTGCAATTGTTCAACTTATGGCCTTCACCCAGGCAATTTATACATAAGTTATGTCTTTTGACAGCAAAAAATCTCTCTTCAGGGTTCATATTAGTAAATTTTGAGCAAAATCGAATCAAATGATCTCTAGAGCACAAAGGGCAAGATCTCTTTGTAACTTTTGCCTGAAAACTTCTAACTTTTGGATTTGGGTTATTGTTTCCCGAAGCCTTTCGGTTTCCACCTTGTGTTTCCACTTTATATTGGTTTGAACTTCTATTTGAGGAAGTTCCTGGACCAGATCCCTTTGAATTTGAATCTTCAAAATTTCTCAAATCAAAAACAGTTTCCAAAGATTGGAAACGAGCAGTCAGGAATAAGTCCATATCCTTCCACTTAGGAATCTCCTTTTTATTTTTGACTGACTGTTCCCATAACGACAGGGACAAAACCGGCAAGTTAATAGAACAAAAGAAAACAAATATAGCGTCCCACCCAGAAATATTTACACCATTGAGTGTAAGAACAGAAATACAATTCTTGATTTCTCGTTGTAGCCGTTTTATATCTTTTGCACACTCGGTTTTAACAGGCGTCAGGCTATACAAAATTTTTAGTTGATTATTAACTAAAATCCTTTTATTTTCATATGTATCAACTAAATTGTCCCAAGCGCTCTTAAAACCTTCATTGGTCCAGTCCGAATCACTGACTATATCTTGTGCATCAAGACTTGTGAATTGCCTCAAATAACATAGCCTTTGAACATCAGTAAGCTCCTCACAGTTAATATAAATAGCCGTGAACATATCACGAAAAGTTGGCCACGATTTATAATCGCCTTTAAAAATATCTATTCTACATGGTGGCAAGTTTAAAACATGATTTGAGGGCTTAGACTGTGAAAAATTCGAAGACTCATTATTTGTACCTTGTGTCGATGAAAGTAAAGATTTATTTACAAAGGTTTGCGACAATTCACCTAGTTGAGCTGCAATTGTAATGTAGGCTAATCTACATTCTTTGTACAATTGCTTTGCCTCGTCGCATTCGGCAGGAGACTCCTTTTTAGCAGGTCTAGTGGCAAAAGACTCATATGCTAATCTAACTTTTTCCCATAAGGTTTTCAATTCTTCCTTTTGCAAATCAATAGTAAGAGCAGTTTGATTTTCCTCAGCTACCTGATTAAAATCACTCTCAAATTCTAGAAAAAGAGCTGCCAAGTTTTCAAATTTCACTAAAATCTCCGATTTTCCCATTTTAGAAACTTAAATTTTTAATATTTATTTAAAATTAGACCTTTAAATCTTTTAAAGACAAAATGCTTGGCAATGCTTTGAAGAATACTGTATAAAAACATACAATTTTCTAATAAAACTTCTTTGGCGACTTTATTTTGAACAAATCTGGTTTAATAAAAAATAGTTCCTGGCAACACTGATTGTAAATCGCCCCAATTAAGTTCTCTTGATTAAAAAATTGTTTACCGTTAGAATACTTCGGAAAACCAGCCAAAAATCGTATCTAAAGTTTTCTTTTAAAATATTCACTGGCAACACTTTTCTCAAAATGTTACCAAAACTCATAAATTTTTTAAATAAAATAATTTTCTGCAAAACTTTTTGAAAAATTAAACAACTTTAACTTTATAAAAATTTTAAATAAAATAGCTTCCTGGCAACACTCACCGAAAATAACCCCAAAATTAAAAATTTAAATTACTTTACGGCGTAAACGTTTTTTTTAAAAAAGGAACACCAAAATTAAGAACTTTCTTAAAAAAGCTCACTGGCAACACTTTTGGAAAAATTGTCCAAAAAATTTAACAATTATTTACCACCAAATAATTAACTGGCAAAACCTTCTATGAAATTCTAAAAATTTCGGTTTGTACAAATTTTAAAATAAATAATTTACTGGCAACACTGTTAACAGATTCTAAAAACAATATTTTTTTTTTTTTATCCAGAGTAAATTTCAATAAATTATTCTTGGCAAAATAAATTAACTTTTATTAAAAAATTTCTTTCCAAAAAAGTTTGCTGGCAACACTGTTCAAAATTTATCACAAAATTTTAGTTAAATTAATTTGCCAACCAACTCTTTTGGTAAAATCACAAATTTTTATTTGCTTAAAATTTATCAATAATAAAGCCTTCTGGCAACACTTTCCACTAGTTTAGAAAATAAAACAAATCTTTTTTTTTTTATGGACTGTAATAAAAGTAAATTGCAGCAGCGACACGGTCTATTGATTTATTACACTACGATAAGGCAAATAATCGAGACCCGAACAATGTCTTTCTGCCTTATTTATTCACTTTATTAATTTCACTTAAATATTTTGATAATTTTATTAATTTACAAATGTAAACAAAAAAAAAACACAAAAAGAAACTTCAATAATAAAGTGAAAATGATGATGAAAAGAAAATGTCAAAATCAATCAGTATGTTCAGTGAATGATCATACGAGGTAGAGTTGTATTTAGTGGCTCAGTTACTTGATAACACGGTACAATTTTACGGTATTACCATGCACTGCAATGAAAAGATAATAATGTATTCTTTTCTTTTGCAGTATTTAACAAACACAACAACAAATTTCTTTTTGTATCACAACAATTTCTTGTAAGCTTTTGTTTTATTTTCTAACAAAGTTACAAGAAATAAATAAAATGAAAAATCGTCACCTTAAAATCCGTTGATGGTTGAACCAAAAAAAGGCTCCACTAAGTCCAAAAATGGTATCAAATATCCGGGAGAAGGATCAATAAATAAGCCAAAGGGGGGAGTGGAACCTCAGCGCAACCGCAACCACAATAAAATAAAAAAGATAAAAAAAAACACAATTTGTTTTTTTTATTATTATTTTTTCTATAAGAAAAAGTTAATTTAATTAACTTTCCTTTATTAAAGTTGTATAAAAAAAACTAAAATCGCGAGCAAACAACTGAATGTTAAGGCGGTTCAACAACGATAGAGAGCAAAAGTTAACAATTACAATTACAATTTTTACATTTTAGAACAAAATGTCTTAAAGAATATAATTTCAAAAAGAAATATTTGATGATTGCAGCGCCACCAAGACTTCAGTTTCTCTGTCAATTCAATCAAAATCGATACCAGGAATGGGAATGTCGATACCCTCACTTTGGACTTGAACAGTAAGGAACCTCAAACTTAAAAAAAGAGCAAGGCAAAGCCCCCTCCTTTTAATAAATAATACGGCTAAACAGGTTAAACTACGTATTTTGAGGATGATGAGGTGGTCTAGAACAGATTAAATTTATCATTAAATATGTGATAAACTAAACCAGTTAGAAACTTTTAACTTAATAGAAGTAAATGATTTATAGAAATGACCGCTCTTTAGACAAAACTAAAAGAGGATCGGAGCAAGGGAATTTTCTCTCCTACAAAAATACAAGTCTTATTTTCGGGTATCCTTTTATAAAGGTGTAGCTTTTAAACCTTTTGCACAGTGCTTTTGGTCAGTGCTAGTAGTTCAAATCGAATGTTGTAGGATCGGAAAAGTGTAGCATTAGTCCCCCGCCTTTAAATTAACCTTTGCGCCTGTATATTAAGAACTTTTCAAGGCAAAGTCTTTAAACTTTGTAATCTTTCTTAATAAATTAGAGTAGGTTAGTTCAAAATAAGCAGGATAGGAGAAAGGGTAGCTTCCCCAAAACTGATAATAACGTATCTTTAAAAGAGCCAAAGGTGAACTCTTTGAACTTAATAAAACCGACATTTTTATAGTTTCTTATATTTAGCAGATAAGGAAAAAGTAGGATAGCATTAACCTTTTGGTCAGTGGTAATAGCTTAAACCAAATGCGGTAACTTTGCCCCCGCATTTTAAGTGAACTTATACTCGTGTATGTTTAAAACTTTTAAAGACAAAGTCTTCACACATTGAACGTTCATATTTTCTATTATTGAGAGTAGGTTGGTTAAAATAAGCAGAATAGGAGCAGGGGTAAGTCTACCCCCAAAATTGATAATAACATATTTGTAGAAGAGTAAAAAACAAAGCCTTTGAACTAAATGAGACCGATATTAAATATCGTGCGGGAGTTTATGTGTTCAATACGCCATTTTACACATTTTGAGTAAATGATGCCACTTTAGGTTTTCGACACTAGATTTTTCAAATCTGCAATTCGTTTTCGGCTATTCCGTCTAGTTTCTGAGATAAACAGTATCTGTTTCGTTCTATATCCTTTAAAAGAGATTTTTTGTACTATTTTGCTATTATATAGTCAAAAATTCTCAAAATTACATTGCAAAGTTTTTTTTTAGAAAAATTAAGTTAAAACTTCAAGATCGATTTTCTAAAAATGCATTTTTGTCGTATAAAGCACATAAACTCCCGCACGACTATTTGTATAGTTTCTTATATATAGTTGATAAGGAAAGAGCAGAATCCGGATTAATGGTGTAGGTTGGTTAAAAATAAGCGGGATAGGAGCAGGGGTATTTCTTTCCCCAAAATTGATAATAACTTATCTTGAGAAGAGTTAGAGGTAACTCTTCTTTAAAACTAAATTAAACCGATATTTTTGTATATTTATATTTAGTAGATAAGGAAAAAGCAGGATCGTGATTAATGAGTGCAGGTTGGTTTAAAATAAGCAGGATAGGAGCAGGGAGTTTTTTTCTTATATTTTTAACGATTTTGACATGGGTCAAGCTATTTCAATCACATATTTATTTACTTGCTCATCAGTATTAACAACACTCACTTCTCACCCCTAGAGCAAATCGAGTGTCAGAATCGTTACACATTTTACACTTTTTAGTGCGACAATTTTAGAAATGAATATATTATTGTTTAAAGTGTTACACTTTTTTCAGAATAGAACAAAAAAAGTGGAAAGGGTAAATAAATGTAACATTTATGCCAGAAAAGAAAACCCTACAAGTTTATACTTCATGTATGTAGTTAAAAATTGCACAATGTCCATGTTTCATTAATTGGTATGTTAAAATGAATAGTAATGAAATTACAAACTAATTAACAAACATATAACTCCCTAGCATCTATTGGTGTAGGGCATAAAAGTCAATTATTCAAAAAAAAAGAGGAAAATTGTCACAAAAATTAAAGCAAAACTAAAATATGACGAAAACTATTTTAAAAATATTTATTGGACTTGTAATATGTAATTTAGTGGCGGCAGATCGAATAAAGTGTTACTCATGCCACGGCAGATTCGATGATTTTTGTTGGGATCCAGAACATTCACTACGATTGAGATACCTGTTATGTGATAACGACTGTTTGATATTAAAAGGCCAGTCTGGTACCAGAACTAATCGTACCAGAAATCAAGTAACATTTTGGCGTGGTTGCGCTGACTGGAGAAGGAATCTTCATTGCCAGACACAACAGTTTTTGCAGTGCTGCGCCTGTCAATCTAATTTCTGCAACAAGAAATTGATGTGTTCGCCCAGTGTTCCCCAATTTGGGGGAGAGATTGAAATTCCTTTACCTTTACCTCCTAAAAACAAACCCGCAGGCACTGTTATTTATTTGCCCCATTACTGGCATCAATGCTTTGTTTTATTGTATGTATTAATTGATGTAATAATTTATTAAATAAATATTAAATTTATAAAATTTTGGATTATTCAGCCCTTCACCGCCATTGATATGCATTACAATCAATTCTATAGAAAAAATTTTATAACTAAAATTTTTCTACAGAAAAAATTTTATAACTAAAATTTTTCTATAGAAAAAATTTTATACAAATGTTTCTATAGAAAAAATTTTGTAACTAAAATTTTTCTATAGAAAAAATATAATAAACAAATTTTTTCTATGGAAAACATTTTACAAAGAACATTTTTCTAAACAAAAAATTTTATAAAGAAAATTTTCTAAAGACAAATTCTTATAAAGAAACGTTTTCTTCAAAAAGAAGTGTATTTGCATTTGATCCCAAACCTGTTACATTTATTTATTAATGTAACAGATCAATTTATTGATAAAAAGCCAAAAAATGTTTGCGGAGAAACCAAATTCCTCTACGCGTTTCGATTGGGGATAATCCTCCTGAAGAGATGGCTTAACCAACCATCGAAACGCGTCGAGGAATTTGGTTTCTCCGCAAACATTTTTTGGCTTTTTATCAATAAATTGATCTGTTACATTAATAAATAAATGTAACAGGTTTGGGATCAAATGCAAATACACTTCTTTTTGAATAATATTTACATCCCGACTAATTTGTTATTTTTTGAGAAAAGTTTTTTATCTAAAAATTTTTATAAAGAAAATTTTTCTATATAAAAAATTTTATAAAGAAAATTTTTCTATAGAAAAAATTTTATAAAGAAAATTTTTCCACAGAAAAAATTTTATAAAGAAAATTTTTCTATAGAAAAAATATAATAAACAAATTTTTTCTATGGAAAACATTTTATAAAGAAATTTTTCTAAACAAAAAATTTTATTAAGAAAATTTTCAAACGACAAATTCTTATAAAGAAAAGTTTTCTATAGAAAAGTGTTTATAAAGAAAATTTTTCAGTACAAAAAATTTGATAACAAAAATTTTTCTATAGAAAAAATTTTATTAAGAAAATTTTCCATAGAAAAAATTTTATAAAGATAATTTTCTATAGAAAAAATTTTATAACGAAAATTTTTCTTTATAAGTTTTTTTTAAAGAAAGTTTTTCTAGAGAAGAAATTTTATAAAGAAAATTTTTCTACAGAAAAAATTTTATAAAGAAAATTTCTATAGACAAAATTTTATAACGAAAATTTTTCTGTAGAAAAAATTTTATAAAGATAATTTTTCTATAGAAAAAATTTTATAAAGAAAATTTTTCTATAGAAAAAAATTCATAAAGAATTTTTTTTTCTATAGAAAAAATTTTATAAAAATAATTATTCTATAGAAAAATTTTTATAGAAAAAATTTTTTATAGAAAAAATTTTTTATAGAAAAAATTTTATAAAGAAAATTTGTCTATAGAAACAATTTTATAAAGAAAATTTGTCTATAGAAAAAATTTTACAAAGAAAATTTGTCTATAGAAAAAATTTTATAACGAAAATTTTTCGATAGAAAAAAATTTGATAAAGAAAATTTTTCTATAGAAAAAATTTAATAAAGAAAATTTTTCTAAAGAAAAAATTTTATAAAAAAAATTCTATAAAAATAAATTTAGAAAGAACATTTTTCTATAGAAAAAATTTTGTAACGAAAATTTCCTATAGAGAAAAAAAATTTTTCAAACGAAAATTTTTCTATAGAAAAAATTACATAAAGAAAATTTTTCTATAAAAAAATTTTATTAAGAAAATTGATAACGAAAAGTTTTCTATAGAAAAAATTTTATAACGCAAATTTTTCTATAGAAAAAATTTTATAACGAACATTTTTCTAAAGAAAAAATTTTATAACGCAAATTTTTCTATAGAAAAAATTTTATGAAGAAAATTTTTCTAAGGAAAAAATTTTATAAAGAAAAGTTTTGTATAGAAAAATTTTATACCGAAAATTTTTGTATAGAGAAATTTTATATCGAAAATTTTTCTATAGAAAAACTTTTAAAATTATATATCGAAACTTTTTGTATAGAAAAAATTTTATATCGAAACTTTTTCTATAGAAAAAATTGTATATCGAAATTTTTTCTATAAAAAAATTTTATATCGAAATTTTTTCTATAAAAAAAAATTTTATATCGAAATTTTTTCTATAGAAAAAATTTTATATCGAAATATTTTCTATAGCAAAAAATTTATATCGAAATTTTTTCTATAGAATAAATTTTATATCAAAATTTTTTCAATAGAAAAAATTTTATTTCGAAATTTTTTCTATAGAAAAAATTTTATATCGAAATTTTTTCTATAAAAAAAATTTTACATCGAAATTTTTTCTATAGAAAAAATTTTATATCGAAATTTTTTCTATAGAAAAAATTTTATATCGAAATTTTTTCTATAGAAAAAATTTTATATCGAAATTTTTTCTATAGAAAAAATTTTATATCTAAATTTTTTCTATAGAAAAAATTTTATATCGAAATTTTTTCTATAGAAAAAATTTTATATCGAAATTTTTTCTATAGAAAAAATTTTATATCGAAATTTTTTCTATAGAAAAAATTTTATATCGAAATTTTTTCTATAGAAAAAATTTTATATCGAAATTTTTTTTATAAAAAAAAATTACATCGAAATTTTTTCTATAGAAAAATTTTTATATCTAAATTTTTTCTATAGAAAAAATGTTATATCGAAAATTTTTCTATAGAAAAAATTTTATATCGAAATTTTTTTATAGAAAAAATTTTATATCGAAATTTTTTCTATAGAAAAAATTTTATATCGAAATTTTTTCTATAGAAAAAATTTTATATCGAAATTTTTTCTATAGAAAAAATTTTATATCGAAATTTTTTCTATAGAAAAAATTTTATATCGAAATTTTTTCTATAGAAAAAATTTGATATCGAAAATTTTTCTATAGAAAAAATTTGATATCGAAAATTTTTCTATAGAAAAAATTTTATATCGAAAATTTTTCTATAGAAAAAATTTTATATCGAAAATTTTTCTATTGAAAAAATTTTATATCGAAAATTTTTCTATAGAAAAAATTTTATAGCGGATTTTTTTGTATAGAAAAAAATTTTATATCGAAAATTTTTCTATAGAAAAAATTTTATATCGAAAATTTTTCTATAGAAAAAATTTTATGTCGAAATTTTGTGTATAGAAAAAATTTTTTATCGAAATTTTTTGTATAGAATAAATTTTATATCGAAAATTTTTCTATAGAAAAAATTTTGTATCGAAAATTTTTCTACATTAAAATTTTATATCGAAATTTATTCTATAGAAAAAATTTTATATCTAAATTTTTTCTATAGAAAAAATTTTATATCTAAATTTTTTCTATAGAAAAAATTTTATATCTAAATTTTTTCTATAGAAAAAATTTTATATCGAAATTTTTTCTAGAGAAAAATTTTTATATCGAAATTTTTTCTATAGAAAAAATTTGATATCGAAATTTTTTCTATAGAAAAAATTTTATATCGAAAATTTTTCTATAGAAAAAATTTTATATCGAAAATTTTGATATAGAAAAAATTTTATATCGAAATTTTTTGTATAGAAAAAATTTGATATCAAAAATTTTTCTACATTAAAATTTTATATCGAAATTTTTTGTATAGAAAAAATTTTATATCGAAATTTTTTGTATAGAAAAAATTTAATATCCAAATTTTTTGTATAGAAAAAATTTAATATCCAAATTTTTTGTATAGAAAAAATTTTATATCGAAATTTTTTGTATAGAAAAAATTTTATATCGAAATTTTTTCTATAGAAAAAATTTTATATCGAAATTTTTTCTATAGAAAAAATTTTATATCGAAATTTTTTCTATAGAAAAAATTGTATATCGAAATTTTTTCTACAGAAAAAATTTTATATCGAAATTTTTTCTATAGAAAAAATTTTATATCGAAATTTTTTCTATAGAAAAAAATTTTATATCGAAATTTTTTCTATAGAAAAAATTTTATATCGAAATTTTTTCTATAGAAAAAATTTTATATCGAAATTTTTTGTATAGAAAAAATTTTATATCGAAATTTTTTGTAAAGAAAAAATTTTATATCGAAATTTTTTGTATAGAAAAAATTTTATATCGAAATTTTTTGTATAGAAAAAATTTATATCGAAATTTTTTCTATAGAAAAATTTTATATATTTGGGAATTAATTATTCGAACTTTAGAATTGATTGAAAAATTAGGTTTAATCAGGCTTGAGTTCATTTAACTTTCAAATTATTAAAATTATTAAAATTAATAATTTGAAAGTTAAATGAACTCAAGCCTGATTAAACTTAATTTTTCGAAAAATTTTATATCGAAAATTTTTCAAATAAAAATTTTTATATCAAAAATTTTTCTATAGAAAAATTTTTGTTTCGAAAATTTGTTTATAGAAAAATTTTTATTTCGAAAATTTTTCTATAGAAAAATTTTTATTTCGAAAATTTTTCTATAAAAAAAAAAATTTCTATTGAAATAAAAATTTTTCTATAGCAAAATTTTTATATTGAAAATTTTTCTATAGAAAACTTTTTCTATTGAAAAGTTTTCTTTAGAAAATTTTTATATTGAAAATTTTTCTATAGAAAAATAGATATAAAAATTTTTATATTGAAAATTTTTCTATAGAAAAATAGATATAAAAATTTTTATATTGAAAATTTTTCTATAGAAAATTTTTATATTGAAAATTTTTCTATAGAAAATTTTTATATCGAACATTTTTGTATAGAAGATTTGAATTTGGTAATTTAAATTTTGTTAAGTAGTGTTGGACAGACGGGTCTTTGGTGGTAGTGTGACAGAGACGATAAAACAACATTTGATTTCGATGACTATTAAACTGTCTCTGCGTGTGTGTTTCAACATTTCTCTGAGACAAATTCAATTATGGCCGATTATTGTCATAACCTGGATGAATTTCTGGTGTATTTTGTTTGTCTTAGCCAGAGGCAGCAATTAAACGAGACCGGAGACTATGAATATGACAGCTAACAAAATTTGTGGCAGTTTATGCTTTGCATTCAAATTGATATTTTGTTTGTTATTGATAATGATTCAAGGGAGGCGAGATTCTTGCACATCTGCTAGAGCAAGTCAATGCAACCTCACCCCCAACTTAATCCGTCTGATGATTTCATATTATAATTTTTTTTCGCTTCTTTAAAAGGAAGTGTATTAAGTCATTGTTGTTTTTTTTTTGTTGGAATCGCTATCCATCAGTATAAATAGTCAGTTCTGGCAAATTTTAGCAAACATTTCTGTTTTAACAGTTTATCAGTTGTATTCAAAAAAAAAAAAAAAATAAAAAAAAAATGTTCAAAATTGTAAGGAATCATTTGGAATTGTATAATTTTAAAACTAATTCATCATTTTGTTTTCAGTTCTTCTTATTGTTTGCTGCTTTGTTGGCCATGACTACGGCTGCTCCTTCTCCCGTGGCTTCTCCAGATCCAGCACCCGCACCGGCACCTCAGATTTTGTATAGTGGCTATCCTGCCTATGGTTATGCTGCCTATCCAGCCGTCTATTATGGTTGATATTTATCTGGCGTTTAAATACCTTGGATATGGCTTTTAGCTTTATTTCTTGTTTTTTCTTTGTTTTATATAAAAGTTTTTGTTAAAATAATTAAATAAAATGGATTTTAAAATTTCGATCGAAAACTCAGACTTTTAAGCAAATATTATGAAGTATACTTTAGGGATGTTCAAAGTTACTTCGATGCAAAAAGTTTAACTCTTTAAACTCTTTCTTTTACAATTGGTCATCTTTTGGCAAATAATTACAAAAAAATAAACTTTCAAATAATTTTTATTATCCTTAAAGTATGCTATACAAATGTTTTGAAAATATCAAAAATTTCGATCGATATCGAATGCCGTAATTTAGCCCCAGGTCTTAAAGGGCTACATTCGAAAATGATGGGGATTGAAAACTAGCGTTGCTCACTGGCTTTATATACAGGTATTAAGATCGATAATAATGTTTGGTGTGATCGTTTGTTGGAAAAAAATCCATGTACCACAAGAAACTCAAATCCGACTCTGCACGTTTTTCTATAGAAAAAGTTAGAGACATTTAGTTTTTTTTTTGTTGAAAAAATTAGCGAAATTATATTTTCAGTAGAAAAATGGGCGATCGTTTGTTCTTCTTTAGGAAATGTGAACAATGAAACGTTTTGTTCAAGTATATCGTCACCTGAAATGCAAAAGGGGGTAACTAATAAAAAATTACAATTGATTTTTTTGATTGATTATGACACAGTAACCGTACGGTCAAAAACAGCCATTTTATACACTAAAACCCAAAATTTGTATTGTAAAGTGTGTCCCAACTAGAACGCAATTTTTAAATTTGGCGCGATTCGAAGTGGTATTGTTTGACATTTGAACAATTGAATGAACCACGCATTCTCATTGTGAAATCGCTTTTCCAAAATAGTGAAAGATTTCGCAAAATGCGATCAATTTGGCGTCACAATAATGCTCCAAAAGAGTCAACTGTAAAGAGATTAATGGATAAATTTTGCCAAAACTGGGTCTATTAGTGATGCAAAGACAACAACGCGCCTTCGACCAGGCCGTTCGACCGAAAATTTCGCAGCTGTACGTGATGACGTCGCTCAAACTCCATCCACCTCAATTCGACACCGAGCTCAGCAAATTGGTGTCTCCAAATCCACTGTGCAGCGAATTTTGACGAAAGATTTGCATCTTCATGCGTACAAAGTTCAATTGAGTCAGGAACTAAAGCCAGATGACCATGGATAGCGAAGGGAGTTCGTTAATTGGGCATTGGAGAGACAACATGAACAATTCGGGGTCATAATAATGCTCAAAAAAAAAAAGGTCAACTCCTTTTTTGCCGAAACTGGGTCTGTTAGTGATGCAAAGACAACAACGCGCCTTCGACCAGGTCGATCGACCGAAAATGTCACAGCGTGATGACGTCGCTCAAACTCCATCCACCTCAATTCGACACCGAGCTCAGCAAATTGGTGTCTCCAAATCCACTGTGCAGCGAATTTTTGGCGAAAGATTAGCATCTTCATACATACAAAGTTCAATTGACTCATGAACTAAAGCCAGATGACCATGGACAGCGAAGGGAGTTCGAAAATTGGGCATTGGAGAGACAACATGAAAATGCTGATTTTGCCGATAAAATCATCTTCAGTGACGAGGCCCATTTCTATCTTGATGGCTTCGTCAAAAGGCAGAATTGTCGCGTTTGGGGCGAGGAAAATCCTCGAGTGATTCACGAGAAGCAAATGCATCCTCAACGTGTCATTGTGTGGTGTGGCTTTTGATCTGGAGGAATCATTAAACCTTTTTTTATGAAAATGAGGCAGGTCAAGCGCAAACAGTCAATGGTGTTCGGTATCGTGAAATGATAACCGGTTTTTTCTTACCTATAAATGAAGAAATATTTTGTGGTTTCAAAAAGATGGCGCCACATGTTATACAGACACAGAAACAATTCAATTGCTACATCAGTCATTTTCCGATCGTGTAATTTAGCGATTTGGAGGCCAGAATTGGGCGCCTAGATTGTGTGACTTAACACCTTTAGATTTTTTTCTTTGGGGTTTTTTGAAGTCGATGGTTTACGTGAATAAGCCGACCACGACTCAAGTCTTAAAAGAGGAAATTGGACGCTGCATTAATCAAATACCGCAGCATTTATGCAAAAAGGTCATTAAAAAATTTCATTAAAAGATCGCGTGTGTGTCAGCAAAGCCGCAGCTGCCATCTGCACGATATCTTGTTCCATACATAACCTCATTCTATCTACTTTACGATATAATCAAGTTAACATTTTATTTTTTTTAAATATCCGTGTTTTATTTAAAATTTAAAAATTGCGTTCTAGTTGGGACACCCAGTAGTTAGCCCTTTTGGTTTTAGAAAATTTTCGTTTTTAGAATTTTCTTTACTGATGGCTTGTTGTCCCAATTCCAAAATTTGAATTAAATGTTCCTTGTAGTTTAAAAGTTATAATGTTTTTTGCTTTTTCTGCAAAAAAAACTAGAAGTGTAGTTACACCCTTTTGTATTTTAGGTGACGATATACATATTTGGAAGCCACATGCCTTAAAATATCGTTTATAAGGCCTTTACAAGTTTTTTACTAAATGCACGTGGATCCATCTGATTCCAGAATTTGGAAAATTATGGTAAAAGTTTTACAATGTTTGGTTTTTTACACAGACGCTATAAAAATTGTGAGCGTAAATTTCTTAGGTAAGGTAAAGTGGTATTCCGGTACTACTATGAAGCTATCAAAAAGCCTTCCCATCGACTTATCCAAATCGCTCTAAATTTCTTTCCTATATTCATAAAATTATAATTTGTGTGTATCTTTAGATCTTTTTAAGTAAAAGTCTTTAATCCTTGTATAAAAGTTGTTGATAAATAATACTTGGTACAAAATTTAGTTTTTTACAAGCAAAGGTTGGTCCAAAATAATCATGAAGGGGGCAGGGGAATTTCTAAACTCCTTTGTTTTTAAAATACATTTGAATGATATTTTGGGAATTCATGTGCATCTCTAGATCCTTTAAATGTGAAGTCCATAAACTTTGGGGAAGCTCTACCCCCTTTGCTTTTCAAATACTTTTTACAGTATATTTTGAAAAAAATAAGAGGTAGAGTCAATGAATTTTTTAAAAGCGACATTTTTGTAGTTCTTATCGACTTTGGTCAAAAAAAAAGGGTAGGATTAGGATAGGAAGATCTGCGTGAAGCGAAACAGCATTAGAGGTCTTATAAACAAACTGAAATCCTCAGAAAACACGGACAAAGCTGGATCTCAATATTTAGTTTTTACCATAAATATGTTCTAATGTTCTTACTCGTCATCAAAGCTTCTGCTCTCCAACCAGACAGTGTCTTTTTATTAAGGCCACATGTGAGTTTATATCGGGTCTTAATAGTGGCATGACAGTAATTTATGAAGACGTTTTCTATCTTATCGTGATAACATCTATATGGAGAACACCCTCGGACAGATGAAACTGAATTGTTATCTACAGGGTGGCCCAAAAGTCGCGAACGGATTTGAAAAATTAATAACTTCTCTAATTTAATTATTATTATTATTTTTCTTTTAAGGACTTGTAAAATCAATCTGGGAGATTAATTATGAAAGGTTACCACGTTATCCAGCGAACCAAAATCATAGAACTTTATTTTGAACATCATCAACGATCAATAATTCAAACTCAACGAGCCTATCGTCGTCATTTTAATGTGCGGAATTCACCATCCGAAACAATGATTCGGCGCTTAGTGACACGTTTTCAGGAACAAGGCTCAGTGAGGAATCTTCCACGAAGCGGAAGACCACATTCTGTTATTAGTAAAGCAAATATTCAACGCGTTCTGGAGAGTGTTGAGGAGAATCCTGAAACATCAACTAGAAGGCGCTCTGCTGAGCTCGGCGGTTTTTACGCAAAATATAAAAGGGAATTTTACATCTTCTCACATACAAGGTGCAGTTAGTGCAAGAACTAAAGCCATGAGATTCCCAAGAACGATTAATTTATGCAGTTTGCTTTCCCCCCTTCGGCCTTTTTGGGCCACCCTGTATATCTTACAGTAAGAGCTTTTTGTTTTAATTATACCAACATTCAGAGGATACCTTTATAAATGCGTTGCATTGATTGATTGATTGATGATAGGAAATAAATGGGTAGGGGGAAAGAGGGAGTAGTGTTTCGTTGTACATTCCATTGTATTGGAAAGACATAATCGGGAAGTGTATTCTGCATTCGAATAGTTCTTGACCAGTTTTAAGTCATCAATTTTTTTTAACTGCGCATGCTCTAAAAAATAAATTGGTCATACTGGGAAGTATAGGAAGGAGGTAGTTCATTTCTATCGGAAAGGGAAGAGTTTGATGAAAATATATGTAGTATGTGCGAACAAATCGGCTTTCAGACCTTCTGGAACCTTGGGAATTATATTCGATAGCTTGACGATTTATATCAGTAGCTGGATTTCTAATTGTATGTCCTAGCCTACCATATTTCCGATTGCGAATACTTTTTTGTAACGGCTCTTGATCGAAGCGCAACCATAGAAGTTGGTTTGAAATTATAACGGGTCAGAAAATTCTGAGCATGCGTCTGAGGCACCGATTGACAAACGCTTGTTGTCTGCTCATCATTCGACTCGAAATATTCCATGTCTCCTGACAATATCGAGCATGGATTTAACATAAGTGTTAAAAGCTTTAAGTTTGATGCTAGTCAAGATCTTCAGAACTTATTGAGAATACCAAAAGCTTGCTATGCTTTGCATGATCTATTTTAGATATCTTCTCAGCTGACGCTGCTTTTTGAGATCATGAAGAATAAAGCAGAATGAGTTATTGTAAAGCACCTTGATGTATCGTATAATCTCTTCGAGGGCTTAAAGCTTCTCTGTTCGTGCTGTAATGTATCAAATGGGCGTTTAAAATCTACAAGTAGTAGGTAAAGGGGGGATCGCTGTTTAACTGAACACGCTGATATGATCAATACACGATTTGTTTTGTCTAAAACAAGGTTGGCCAAATGAAGAGCGTTTTTAAATATAATTGTACAATCTTAAAATAAGAATGTGATCTGAGAATTGTATTATGTTTATATTGTGTTTTTTTGAGTACGAGTAAACGCAAATAATGGCAAACCTTGGTCAAAAACCGAATTTTTCGCGTCTTACCTGTGGTTCGACGAACCGCCGTGGTATAGCAGGTTAGTCATCCGCCTAGCATACCGAGGTCCCAAGTTTGATCCCTTTCCTGACCCACTTGAAAATAATAAATTTTCAAAAAAGCGGCGGTTCACCCCGTAGCTCAGCTAGACACTAGCTATTGAGTATTAGGCTATGTAAAACTTCTCTAACTAATGCATTTACCGTTCGGAGCCGGAATTAAAACGTAGGTCCCTTTCAAGAAGTCTAAAAATAGAATCGGATGCAGCTCATTGTCTGAGAGACTTGTACCATTTCTTCCAATTGGAATGTTGTCGTGGAAAATATTATTATTCGACCTGTGGTTCGACATTGGTTACAATGTGGGTGTGTAAAATATGGTTTATAACTTTTATGATCATATTAAAAAATTATTTGTTACGATAAGGGATTTGGTAGCTTCTTTTGAACAAAACTTATCTAGTATTGTTTCGATTTACCTCAAAACCCTTATCGGCTGCTACCCAAAAGATATCTCTTAGTGTACTCAGAAATTTGCCCCTAACTCCTATTGAAGCATCTTCTGAGTATGCGTCAACAATTACAACCTCGTCCTCCTCCTCCTCCTCTAGAGATACCAGAATATTCAAGCGAGGTTCTATAATAAAGGAGATAGAACACCGGCTTGTGGCGTTCCCCTACCAACAAATCTATTTCAATACATCTATTCTAATATGATCTTAATATGCTTCTTTGTAAGAAGATCGTTCACAGCATTCCTAATATGACACCTAAGATAGATTAAAAAGTTATTTTCAGTCCAATTATGTATAACAGTGAGTTTTTACACTTTTCCCTATTTCCCTATTAAAAACAAGTAAGAAAGTGCTATAGTCGGTCAAGGCCGACCATATGATACCCTTCACCACTAAGGTCAAAGGTCTTCTTTTTCCTGTATAAAGACAAATATTTCCTAAATTTTGCCATTATACACAAATCTTCTTAAAACTTATATTTTTGAAATGTTTCCATCATTTGGACTTATATGAGAGCTAGGGTCAAATGTGGACCGATTATCTCGAAATGTGGCAAATTGATTACAGTTTTTACAAAAATTATGTATAAAAAAAATAATAAACTCAAAATTCTTATAAATCTTCAGATTTATGAGCGTTTTTAGAGATTTTTGTCTCATTCAGTGCGTTTTGACAGAAGATTTTGTATGGGAGCTATGGTCAAATGTGAACCGATTTCAACGAAATTTGGTACAGTCATTTTGGTTTACATAAACAGTATTTGGTTCAAATTTTATGGAAAAAATATTGATATTTGTGACCAAAATATCAATTCCGGGAAGTAGGACCTATGGGAGGCACCATAAATAATGGACCGATTTTGACGAATTACAATAGCCTTGGTCCCACTATTAAAAAAATGATCTCTGCCAAACTTTATCAAATTATCTTTAGAATTGCGACCTGTACTTTGATTACAAGGTTTACATGGGGGTCCAGCCAGCCACCCTGCCGTCCAGATGGACGGACAGACTGACATCGCTAAATCGACTCAGAAAGTGATTCTAAGACAAATATTTCTATGCGTTACATACATCATACTAATAATACCTTTTCCACCTTTGGTGGTGAAGGGTATAAAAACCTGACGGGGAAAATCACACTTTCACTTTATTATAAATAAGCTTTAAAAATGGAAAAATATTAATTGAAATTCCCCTTTCTTATAAACAGGGACCGTAACTGTTATAACTTTTATCGTAAAAGTCAGAAAATTATAGTTATTTTTTGACTTTTATTTTTTCGTTAAAAAGTAACAGTTATTTTTTTTTACTTTTTTTCAAGCAAAAATAAAAGTTATTTTTTAACTTTTATTTTTCGAGCAAAAATAACAATTATTTTTGACTTTCATTTTTTTCAAGCAAGAATAAAAGTTATTTTTTCATTATTATTTTTTCAAGCAGAAATAAAAGTTATTTTTTGACTTTTATTTTTTCGAGCAGAAATAAAAGTTATTTTTGTTTGAAATTATGATAAATTTATTGAAAAATTTTTTCAAACAAAGATAATTTTTTAGTGAAAACAATTTACATATGCTCAAAAATTAATGGAGATGAGTTTTGCAATCATAATTAGGGTTGGAAACACAAAAATAACTTTTATTTCTGCTCGAAAAAATAAAAGTTAAAAAAAACTTTTATTTCAGTTCGGAAAAATAAAAGTCAAAAAATAACTTTTATTCATGCTCAAAATAATAAAAGTCAAAAATAACAGTTATTTTTGCTCGAAAAATAAAAGTTAAGAAATAACTTTTATTTTTGCTCGAAAAAATTAAAGTTAAAAATAACTGTTATTTTTGCTCAAAAAAATAAAAATCAAAAAATAACTGTTATTTTTTTTCTAAAAAATAAAAATCAGAAAAAGCATCGCATTTTATGAAAGTTTGGTCCAAAACTACAAAATGATATACTTGGTTTTATTCTCCGAGGTTGAGGTTACTTTTTTTAATCAAAAATTCAAAAATAACAGTTATTTGCGGTCCCTGCTTATAAAAAATATTCAGCGAAATTTTAAACATTCCCGGTGAGTCCAATTCCTCGAGAGCTCATTTTTCAGGGTATATTAATTCCCCTATTATTTATACCGAAACAATTAGGGAAAGAGGTTTTGAGCTCGTGGGGATTTGTTTGTTATTAGGCTATATATAAAAGCCCTATAGTTCTTCTTGACTCTACGAAATACATATTTCGGGCAAATAATTTCAGACTAGACAGAGAATAAATAATACTCTCACGAGTTTTATTTATTTCAACTTTGTAATGCAGTTTTATTTTCCAGCTGAGGTATGCCTAGTCTGTCCAGGTTCATCAAAGGTCTGCTTCCTTTAATATATTTTGCTTCCACAGGGCGGCTTGGTATCTTCGTGAGTCGTTGGGCAAAAGCTATGCTTATATGGGTTAAATAATAAGAAACTTCTATATTTGTGCAATACGAGTTTTGATCTTACGATCCGCACTACACAATGGTATATTTACAGAGTTTTTTTTTTGGAACTTCGGCTCAATTTAAAGTACAAACGTTTCTTAATGTTACATAGAGGGTTTTATGAAATATCAGATGGGGTTTCAGTTATATACGAGATATAATAATCCGATTGATTAACTATGAGCCTACCATCCAACGAGATAAATGCTTCAGCTCTCGGTTGGCTAACTACGTTTTAATAGCTAGTGCTTCAGCTACTATTGATCCGATCGACTATCTACGGAATTAAACAATACTCCGATGAGATAAAAACATCGGCTCTCAATCGGCTAACTACAGCATTCAATCCGACGAGATAAATACTTCGGCTCTCGGTCGGGTAACTACAAAGCAAAGAATACTCCGATGAGATAAAAACTTCGGCTCTCAGTCGGCTAACTACGGTATTATAATACAACAATCGGATCAACTAACTACGATTTTAACTACTAGGAAGAACTTTAAGTTCTGCCTCCCTCTGTGTTACAAATAAGAATACTTATGCTGGAATGGTTATCAACTAAATGAGAATTATGTTTAGATTCTGGTTTTTATTTATTAATATATATTTAGATATATTAAGGAGGTAGCAAACATGAAAAACAGGGTGTTTAGAAAAAGTGTGTAGTGCAGTATATAGATGAAATTTAATATAATATTTGTAACGGCACGTTACAACTTAACATAAACAATTCTTACAAAAATGTATAATTTTTATACCAATCAAATATCAATTCTCCCAAAGCGTCATATACCAGCTCTAGTTTTAGAAAACCCAAAATTTTTCTTAAAAAATCCACCAACTTTTTGGGCAAAGGAGTGATTTCATAGACATCTTCGATAACATGGGTATTAAGCAGAAGTTTTGGATGCAAATCTAACTGTTTTTGTATATCGATTTCTAATAAAGTAATACCTCCCAGATAACAATTACCGGGCATATACGATTCCACTTGAAAATATATTAAATTTTCGTTCGTATGTTTAAACTTTTCCGCAGTCATCCATAACATTTGGGGACGTATAACCAGAGAAAAGTTTAAGTTATCGGCCATTGAAAAGAAATTGTCTATATCTGTTGCGTTGGGTTCCAAAGTTTCATTAAGATTTCCTATGGCTGCTAAAATATGTTTAAGGGAGTAAGAAACACTATTCTCTATTGCTGGATCTGTTTGTATAACATTATCTTGAAATTGTATAGAGGTCTTGTTTACATTATCTTCACAATCACCAGCCCAACTTGTTATGATCTTTATTGGAGTTTTGGAGTCGTTTGCTGGTACATCAGAATCTTTGGTTCCCTGGCAACATTTTCTTTCTAAAGTATCTACCAGACTTTTAATAGTTTTACTTTGCAGCACCACTGTCTTCAGATCCATATAACGTGAGCCAAAGATTATGCAATATTTGTGAAAGGCCTTACTCGATTTAAGCCGAGATAACTCCCTGTGGGTTATGGTGGTCATACCCAAATGATCTCGTTTGTAACGTTCTATGACATGAAGTTTATAGAGATATTGATGTCTACTGGCCGGTGTAATCATAAGCAAAATATCTCGGGGCTTGTAGTTTCTTATGAGCTTGTCAATAATGCGATCTAATGCAGTCTCCATAGGTCTATAAGAATATTGTCGTTTCGATTTCGAGCTTCTTCGTGATGAGTCGCCGTCGTCGGTAACAAAGTCAATAAGATATTTACCATTTACCATAATTGGCTTTAGTTCTTGGCTTATGCTGCGAACATTTCGGGTTCGATATAGGGACCTTTTAGTTTTAAAATCGGGCATAATTCCCGAGTGGGATTTAAGTTTATCCAATATAACAATTTTACTAAAAATTTTTGTATATTTTGAAATCTGTTTTTTTTTTTGCTTTTAACTTTTTTAATTATATTTTAATTGTCAAATAAATCTTTCAAATAGTGTTAGGAAACGATTAATTTTTGAACTAAATAGGAAGTATTAAGTATATTCACAAATTTTTGAAATTTATCAGCCTTGTCACAGAAATCAATTCCGTTCAAAAGTGGAATGAATTCCGTATTTTGCTTCTAAAGAAAAAGTAAGACCAAACATTTTTGAAACATATATAGAGTTACTGATTTCAAAAATTGTCCGGAATCTAAAGAACCTAAAACCATTAAGTTTGGATTTTAAGTACGGAATGGTTTTAATTCGAAGGAACTGGATCATTTTTTCTCCTATTTTTAACTTTTTTCGTTAATTATTATAGTAGGTTTTTGAAAAATTTTCCTATAAAAATAGGAAATTTTTGAAAAATTTCCTATACAAATAGGAAATTTTTGAAAAATTTCCTATAAAAATAGGAAATTTTTGAAAAATTTCCTATAAAAATAGGAAATTTTTGAAAAATTTCCTATAAAAATAGGAAATTTTTGAAAAATTTCCTATAAAAATAGGAAATTTTTGAAAAATTTCCTATAAAAATAGGAAATTTTTGAAAAATTTCCTATAAAAATAGGAAATTTTTGAAAAATTTCCTATAAAAATAGGAAATTTTTGAAAAATTTCCTATAAAAACAGGTAATTTTTGAAAAATTTCCTATAAATATAGGAAATTTTTGAAAAAATTTCCTATAAAAATAGGAAATTTTTGAAAAATTTCCTATAAAAATAGGAAATTTTTGAAAAATTTCCTATAAAAATAGGAAATTTTTGAAAAATTTCCTATAAAATAGGAAATTTTTGAAAAATTTATTATAAAAATAGGAAATTTTTGAAAAATTTCCTATAAAAATAGGAAATTTTTGAAAAATTTCCTATAAAAATAGGAAATTTTGAAAAATTTCCTATAAAAATAGGAAATTTTTGAAAAATTTCCCATAAAAATAGGAAATTTTTGAAAAATTTCCTATAAAAATAGGAAATTTTTGAAAAATTTCCTATAAAATTAGTAAATTTTTGAAAAATTTCCTAGAAAAATAGTAAATTTTTGAAAAATTTCCTATAAAAATAGTAAATTTTTGAAAAATTTCCTATAAAAATAGTAAATTTTTGAAAAATTTCCTATAAAAATAGTAAATTTTTGAAAAATGTCCTATAAAAATAGTAAATTTTTGAAAAATTTCCTATAAAAATAGTAAATTTTTGAAAAATTTCCTATAAAAATAGGAAATTTTTGAAAAATTTCCTATAAAAATAGGAAAATTTTGAAAAATTTCCTATAAAAATAGGAAATTTTTGAAAAATTTCCTATAAAAATAGGAAATTTTTGAAAAATTTCCTATAAAAATAGGAAATTTTTGAAAAATTTCCTATAAAAATAGGAAATTTTTGAAAAATTTCCTATAAAAATAGGAAATTTTTGAAAAATTTCCTATAAAAATAGGAAATTTTTGAAAAATTTCCTATAAAAATAGTAAAGTTTTGAAAAATTTCCTATAAAAATAGTACATTTTTGAAAAATTTCCTATAAAAATAGTAAATTTTTGAAAAATTTCCTATAAAAATAGTAAAGTTTTGAAAAATTTCCTATAAAAATAGTACATTTTTGAAAAATTTCCTATAAAAATAGTAAATTTTTGAAAAATTTCCTATAAAAATAGTAAATTTTTTTTCTATTTTTTCTAAAAATAGAAAATTTCCTATAAAAATAGGAAATTTTGAAAAATTTCCGATAAAAATAGGAAATTTTTAAAAATTTCCTATCAAAATAGGAAATTTTGAAAAATTTCCTATAAAAATAGGAAATTGAAAAAAATTTCCTATAAAAATAGTAAATTTTTGAAAATTTTCCTATAAAAATAGTAAATTTTTGAAAATTTTCCTATAAAAATAGTAAATTTTTGAAAAATTTCCTATAAAAATAGTAAATTTTTGAAAATTTTCCTATAAAAATAGTAAATTTTTGAAAAATTTCCTATAAAAATAGTAAATTTTTGAAAAATTTCCTATAAAAATAGTAAATTTTTGAAAAATTTCCTAGAAAAATAGTAAATTTTTGAAAAATTTCCTATAAAAATAGTAAATTTTTGAAAAATTTCCTATAAAAATAGCAAATTTTGAAAAATTTCCTATAAAAATAGGAAATTTTGAAAAATTTCCTGTAAAAATAGGAAATTTTGAAAAATTTCCTATAAAAATAGGAAATTTTGAAAAATTTCCTATAAACTAGGAAATTTTGAAAAATTTCCTATAAAAATAGTAAATTTTTGAAAAATTTCCTATAAAAATAGGAAATTTTGAAAAATTTCCTATAAAAAGAGGAAATTTTGAAAAATTTCCTATAAAAATAGGAAATTTTGAAAAATTTCCTATAAAAATAGGAAATTTTTGAAAAATTTCCTATAAAAATAGTAAATTTTGAAAAATTTCATATAAAAATAGTAAATTTTTGAAAAATTTCCTATAATAGGAAATTTTGAAAAATTTCCTATAATAGGAAATTTTGAAAAATTTCCTATAATAATAGGAAATTTTGAAAAATTTCCTATAAAAATAGGAAATTTTGAAAAATTTCCTATAAAAATAGGAAATTTCCTATAAAAATAGGAAATTTTTGAAAAATTTCCTATAAAAATAGGAAATTTTTGAAAAATTTCCTATAAAAATAGGAAATTTTTGAAAAATTTCCTATAAAATTAGTAAATTTTTGAAAAATTTCCTAGAAAAATAGTAAATTTTTGAAAAATTTCCTATAAAAATAGGAAATTTTTGAAAAATTTCCTATAAAAATAGGAAATTTTTGAAAAATTTCCTATAAAAATAGGAAATTTTTGAAAAATTTCCTATAAAAATAGGAAATTTTTGAAAAATTTCCTATAAAAATAGGAAATTTTTGAAAAATTTCCTATAAAAATAGGAAATTTTTGAAAAATTTCCTATAAAAATAGGAAATTTTTGAAAAATTTCCTATAAAAATAGGAAATTTTTGAAAAATTTCCTATAAAAATAGTAAAGTTTTGAAAAATTTCCTATAAAAATAGTACATTTTTGAAAAATTTCCTATAAAAATAGTAAATTTTTGAAAAATTTCCTATAAAAATAGTAAAGTTTTGAAAAATTTCCTATAAAAATAGTACATTTTTGAAAAATTTTCCTATAAAAATAGTAAATTTTTGAAAAATTTCCTATAAAATAGTAAATTTTTTTTCTATTTTTTCTAAAAATAGAAAATTTCCTATAAAAATAGGAAATTTTGAAAAATTTCCGATAAAAATAGGAAATTTTTAAAAATTTCCTATCAAAATAGGAAATTTTGAAAAATTTCCTATAAAAATAGGAAATTGAAAAAAATTTCCTATAAAAATAGTAAATTTTTGAAAATTTTCCTATAAAAATAGTAAATTTTTAAAAATTTTCCTATAAAAATAGTAAATTTTTGAAAAATTTCCTATAAAAATAGTAAATTTTTGAAAATTTTCCTATAAAAATAGTAAATTTTTGAAAAATTTCCTATAAAAATAGTAAATTTTTGAAAAATTTCCTATAAAAATAGTAAATTTTTGAAAAATTTCCTAGAAAAATAGTAAATTTTTGAAAAATTTCCTATAAAAATAGTAAATTTTTGAAAAATTTCCTATAAAAATAGCAAATTTTGAAAAATTTCCTATAAAAATAGGAAATTTTGAAAAATTTCCTGTAAAAATAGGAAATTTTGAAAAATTTCCTATAAAAATAGGAAATTTTGAAAAATTTCCTATAAACTAGGAAATTTTGAAAAATTTCCTATAAAAATAGTAAATTTTTGAAAAATTTCCTATAAAAATAGGAAATTTTGAAAAATTTCCTATAAAAAGAGGAAATTTTGAAAAATTTCCTATAAAAATAGGAAATTTTGAAAAATTTCCTATAAAAATAGGAAATTTTTGAAAAATTTCCTATAAAAATAGTAAATTTTGAAAAATTTCATATAAAAATAGTAAATTTTTGAAAAATTTCCTATAATAGGAAATTTTGAAAAATTTCCTATAATAATAGGAAATTTTGAAAAATTTCCTATAATAATAGGAAATTTTGAAAAATTTCCTATAAAAATAGGAAATTTTGAAAAATTTCCTATAAAAATAGGAAATTTTGAAAATTTTGTATAAAAAACTTTAAACTTGATTTTCTCGTTAATTTTGATTTTTTTTTTGAAATTTTTTCATAAAAAAATTTAAACTTTATTTTCTCGTTAATTATGATAGCTAGAGCAAAAATAACGAAATCCTGTGATTATTTATATTTCATAACAAAAATGGATTTTTTTTTTTTTAATTTTGATAGAACGGTCAGGTTTTTATTAATTTCAATTTTTGAAAACTTAACTCTGTTGCCCGGTTTCCCCCCAAAATGTTAAATAAATATATTTATACTATAAAAATAGTGTAAATATTTTAGATTTTCCTCTTCCAAATGGAGATTTTTATTGGATTTTTGCATTTGCTGACCAGTTCCTGTTGAACTCGCTCACTCATTTATATTCAAAACTAATGCCTGTGATGCGATACGATGCGATGTGTTAGAGATTCTAATGTTGATTCGTAATCTATATATATAAAACTCTAACGTGACTGACTGACTGACTGACTGACTGACTGACTGACTGACTGACTCATCATCGCACAGCCCAAACGGCTAAAGCTAGAGAGCTGAAATTTTGACAGCGGGTACCTTTTTCAAAGTATAGATCCACTAAGACGGGATTTTTGGAAATTCGGCCTCTAAGGGGGTAAAAAGGGGTAAAAAAGGGAAAAATTAGTAATGCTGTATCTCCGGAAGTAAACGTCATAGGCCCGAAATTGAAATTGCGTTGGGATCAGCTGCAAAAATAAGTAGACACGTGTTTGGTACTTTTTAGCAGATGGGACAAATAGGGGGTAAAAAGGGTAAAAATGAAATGTTGGTACTTTTTTAAACCCATGTGTATCTTTTGAACCAATCAACAGAGTAACAAAATTCAAAACGGAGCCGGTAAACAAGAAAAAAATATTAGACACGTGTTTGGTACTTTCTTGATTCAGGGTTCAAAAAGGGGGAAAAGCGGGGAAAAAAATTTAGGGTAGGTCCATTTTTTTTTTCTTTGTATTTGACTTGAACCAATAAAGCTACCAATAAAGTTTATAGGGAGGTCGATTGCCCAGTACAAAATATTAAATACGTGTTTGGTACTTTTTTCAATTAAAAGGGTAAAAAAGGGAAAAATCGGTAACATTATATCTCCTTAACCAACAGCGATAGAAGCAAAAATTAAATTGGCTTGAGATTAGCACTAAAAATTAAGGGACACGTGTTCGGTACTTTTTTGAAAATCGGCCGCCTAGCGGGCAAAACAGGGTAGAAAAGGAAGAAATTAGTAACATCATATCTCCGAAACCAACATAGACAGAAACAAAGTTGAAATTGGATTTGAATCGCCTAGAAAGATAAGGGGACACGTGTTTGGTACTTTTTTGAAAATGGCACTAATAAGGATAAAAAAGGGTAAAAACTATATTTTGGTACTTTTTTTAACCCATATGTATCTTTTGAACTAATAAACATAGAAACACATTTTATATCGCAATCGATAGATATTAAAAAAAACTAAATATGTATTTGGTACTTTTACGATTAATGGGGTACAAAAGGGTAAAAAAAGGGAAAATATTCAAGGATAGGTTTTTTGGTTTTTAGCCATGGATATCTTTAAGGCTAATGAAGCCAGAAGTATAATTTATTGACTGGTCGATGGACATTGAAAAAAATAAACTACGAGTTTGGTACTTTTTTTTAATTTTGGGGGTAAAAATCTGTAAAGTATATCTTCTAAACCAAAACTGATAGAAACAAAAACTAAATTGGTCTGAGATCGGCACTTAAAACCAAGGGACACGTGTTCGGTACTTTTATGAAATTCAACCTCCTAAAAGGTAAAACAGGGTAGAAAAGGGAGAAATCAGTAACATCATATCTCCGAAACCAATACAGATAGAAACAAAGTTGAAATTGGATTTAAATCGGCTAGAAAAATAAGGGGACACGTGTTTAGTACTTTTTTGAAAATGGCACCAATAAGGATACAAAAGGGTAAAAACTATATTTTGGTACTTTTTTTAACCCATATGTATCTTTTGAACTAATAAACATAGAAACATATTTTATATCGCAACCGACAGATATTAAAAAAGAACTAAATACGTATTTGGTACTTTTGCGCTTAATGGGGTACAAAAGGGTAAAAAAAGGGAATATATTCAAGGATAGGTTTTTTGCTTTTTAACCATGGATATCTTTTAGGCTAATGAAGTTAGAAGTATAATTTATTGACTGGTAGATTTACATTGAAAAGAAATAAGCTACGTGTTTGGTACTTTTTTTAATTTTGGGGGTAAAAATCGGTAAAGTATATCTTCTAAACCAAAAGTGATAGAAACAAAAACTAAATTGGTCTGAGATTGGCACTTAAAATTAAGGAACACGTGTTCGGTACTTTTTTGAAGTTCAACCTCTTAGAAGGTAAAACAGGGTAAAAAAGGGAGAAATTAGTAACATCATATCTCCGAAACCAACATCGATGCAAACAAAGTTGAAATTGGATTTGAATCGGCTAGGAAAATAAGGAGACACGTGCTTGGTCCTTTTTTGGAAATGGCATTAATAAGGATAAAAAAGGGTAAAAACTATATTTTGGTACTTTTTTCAACTAATATGTATCTTCTGAACTAATAAACATAGAAACATAATTTATATCGCAACAGATAGATTTTAAAAAACAATTAAATACGTATTTGGTACTTTTGCGATTAATGGGGTACAAAAGGGTAAAAAAGGGAAAATATTTAAGGGTAGGTTTTTTGTTTTTAGCTATGGATATCTTTTAGGCTAATGAAGCCAGAAGAATAATTTATTGACTGGTCGATTGACAAAGAAAAAATAAAATACATTTTTGGTACTTTTTTTTAATTTTGGGGGTAAAAATATATCTTCTAAATCAAAAGTGATAGAAACAAAAACTAAATTAGTCTGAGATCAGCACTAAAAATTAAGGGACACGTGGTCGGTACTTTTTTGAAATTCGACCTTTTAAAGGGTAAAACAGGGTAGAAAAGGGAGAAATTAGTAACATCATATCTCCGAAACTAACACCGATGCAAACGAAGTTTAAATTGCATTTGAATCGGATAAAAAAATAAATGGTCACGTATTTGGTACTATTTCAAAAATGGTACTAATAAGAATAAAAAGGGTAAAAACTATATTTTGGTACTTTTTTAACCCATATATATCTTTTGAACTAATAAACATAGAAACATAATTTATATCGCAACTGATAGGCATTAAAAAACTATTAAACACGTATTTGGTACTTTTTTTTTACGAAAGGGTAAAAAAAGGGAAAATATTCAAGAGTAGGTTTTTTGCTTTTAAGCTAAGAATATCTTTTCGGCTAATGAAGCCAGAAGCATAATTTATTGGCTGGTAAATTGACACTGAAAAAAGTAAAATAAGTGTCTGTTTCTTTTTTAATTTTGGGGGTAAAAATCGGTAAAAATATATCTTCTTAACCAAAAGCGATAGAAACAAAAACTAAATCGGTCTGAAATCGGCACTTTTAATTAAGGGACATGTATTCGGTACTTTTTTTCTTTAATTCGGCCGTTTTGGGGTTAAAACAGGGAAAAAATGGGAAATATTAGTAACGTCATATCTCCGAAATTCAAAACGATAGGAATAGAGTTGAAATTTGCTTCGGATGGGCTGAAAAAAAAACGAGAAACGTATTTGGTACTTTTTTGAATATGGTACTAATAAGGGTAAAAAAGGGCAAAAACTATGTTTTGGTACTTTTTTTGAACCCATACCTATCTTTTGAAATAACAAACATAGAGAAACAGTAATCGTCACAATTGATAAGTAACAAAGAATTATTAGACACGTATTTGGTACTTTTACGATAATTGAGGTAAAAAAGATAAAAACTGGGAAATATTCAAGGGTAGGTTTTTAACTAATGAAGCCAGAACTATCATTTACAGACGGGTGGATTCATATTGAAAAAGTATAAGACTTGTGCTGTTTAGTGGTTAAACAGAAACAGAAAATGGATAAATTAGTAACATCATATCTTCGAAACTTACATCGTTAGAAACAAAGTTGAAATTGGATTTTATCATCTTGCAAAAAAAGGGGACACGAGTTTGGTACTTTTTTGGAAATGGAACTAATAAGGGAGAAAAAGGGAAAAAACTATATTTTGGTACTTTATTAACCCTATAAGTTTCTCTTGAACTAATAAACATATATACTCAATTTACATCACAATTGATAAGGACTAACAAAAATTAAGAAGGTGCTTCGCGCTTTTAAGATAAATGAGGCACAAAAGAGTAAAAACTATGAATATCATTTAAACAAATAAAGCCAGAAGTATAATTTACAGACAGATCTATTCACATTGCAGAAGTATAAGGCACGCGATTGATTCCTTTTTTTAATTTTTGGAGTAAAAAGGGGGAAAAATTGGTAACGTAATATCTTCTAAATCAAAAGTGATAGAAACAAAGATTAAATTGGTCTATGATCAGCATTAAAAATTAAAGGACACGGGTTCGGTATTTTTTTTTTTTAATTTGGCCGCTTATGGTTAAAACAGGCTAGAAAATGAATAAATCATATAATCGGCTAGAAAATGAAAGGGACATGTGTTCTGTACTTTTTTTGAAAATGGCACTAACAAGGGCAAAAAGGGTAAAAACTATATTTTTGTACTTTTTTTTAATCCATGCGTATCTTTTGAACTTATAAACATAAAGACTCACTTTATGCCACAATCAATAAGTATTAACAAAATATTAAACATGTGCTTGGTACTTTTACGATAAATGGGGTTCCAAAATGTGAAAACGGGAAAATATTCATTTAAGCTAATGAAGTCAGAAGTATAAATTAGAGATGTGTCAATCAAAGGTAAAAAAGGGAAAAATCGATGACATTATATCTTCTTAACCTAATGGATGGAAACAAACACTAAAATGGTCTAAGATCAGCCCTAAAAATTAAGGGACTTTTCAGTACTTTTTGCAAATTAAACAGTTTTGGGGTTAAAATAGGGTAGAAAATAAAAACATTAGTAAAGTTATATCTCTGATACTAATATCGACAGAAAAAAAATTTAAATTGGATTTAGATCGAATAGAAAAATAAAAAGTCATGTTTTTAGTAGGTACTTTTCGTAAATGAGCTAAAAATAGGGAATAAAAAGGATAAAAACTAAATTTTGGTACTTTTTTGACCCATATATAATTTTTGAATCAATTATTATAGAAACAAAATTTATATCGCAATCGAAAATAACAAAAACGGGTCAAAAATTTAAAGATAGGTTTTTTCCTTTTAAACTGTGCATGTTGTTTAAATCAATAAAATAATAAATAAATCAATGATTTATGGACTGTTCTATTGACATTGAAGAAATATGTGACAGGTGTTTGGTATTTTTTTCAATTAACAAAAATGCAGTTAAGATCAGCAATAAAAATATTAGGACATGTATCCGGATTTTTTTTTAATTTGGCTGATCAGGGGTAAACAACGGGTAAAAAAAAGGAAACTTTTGTAAAATATTCAAAATCAAAAGCGACAAGAACAAGATTTAAATTGGGTTAGCAATAAAAATTGGGTCAGCTACAAAAATAAGGGAGCCGTGTGTAGTACTTTTTTGAAAATGTAGAGGGTAGGTACTTATTTTGTCCTATATGTATCTTAAGAACCAATAAGTATTTAATTTAATTTATATCGGAATTGATAAATAAGTGAAAAAGTTATTTTGGTAAATTTTGTAACTTTGTCAATTCAAATGGTGCCGCTAACGAAGTAGCGGGTTATAAAGCTAGTCTCATATATAGTTTTTTCTATTTGTGAACATTTTATGAATTTTAAAATCATATTCATTGTTAGAAATACAAAAAAATTAAAATCAAAATCACTATTTTAATACGAATTTTTCGTTACTTTTTTTTTAATGTGTTTGTTTGTGCTTTTACAAGTTTGCATCCATCCGACACCCACAATTTGCAAAAAAAAAAAAAGCGAAAGTTATGATGGAAGGATGTTAGAATTTTGATATGCAAAGACCAATTTTTCCCAAATGCTACATAAATGCGTAATTTGCATGCATGAACATGCATCGCAGTCATCTAATGCACTGATTATTTAACTAGGGCTTGTATTATTGTTTTTGCTTTTATTTTGGTTTCTAATATTATAACTAATGTTTTTAAACTTATATTTCAATGGAATTTATTTCTATGACATAAATGCGAAATGAAAACCTCAAAAATTGATGTGTTCCCGAAATACTGCGAAAGTTTGGCTGCTTTTTTTTGGTGGATGGAAAATGATTGGTTAAAAGCTAAACGACATGATATATAAAATAAATAAGAAAATGCTATAGTTGGTCAAGACCGACTTATTTATACTCGCTCTACAACTAAAGTCTAGAAATTATAACTTATTTTTTTATATACCATCCCCCAATTCATAATCAAAAAATATAACTATTATGACAAGCTTAAAATTCAAATTTTTCATACAAAATCCCTACAATAAGCCTTTAATTATTTAATAATTCGTTTATGAATTAGGGGGTTTTGTATCTAAAACTCTAACATTAATAACTGACTGACTAATCACTAAATCATCGCCCAATCCATTCGGCATCTCTACCTTGGAATTTCGTCCGCTAATCAGGTAAAATATGGAAAAATCAGTCCCAGTTACAAATATTTCCGGTGAGTTCACAACTGTAATACATTTGGCGAATTTCGAGATAATAGGTCCACATTTGACCCTAGGTCTCATATAAGTACAAATGACGGAAATAGCTTAAATATATAAGTTTTTTGAAAATGTTTGTATGAAGGTAAAATTTAGCAAATATTTGTCTTTATACAGAAAAAGAGCATCTTTGACTTTAGTAGTAAAGGGTATCGTATGGTCGGGCTTGACCGACTTTAGCACTTTCTTACTTGTTTTTACGATAAATTAATTCCCCCATTATAAACTAACAGGGAGAAAATTTTTAAGTTAAAGGATATTCCAATTGAAAATTTTATTACAAAGTTTTACTGTAGTGTATTGCACTAAGATACCAATTCATTACAATTACTTATTATTGTAATAAATAGTTTTTTTGATAAAACCAAAAAATTTTGGTGGGGAACCAACATTTTTTGGTTCTATCAAAAAAACTATTTATTACAATAATTAAACCGCAATCCATTTATGGGAAAGAAAAATCTAGGATAGGTTTAATTTAGGGAGTAAAAAAGACAAAAATCTGTAACGTAATAACTCCTAACAAAAGGGGAAGAAAGATTTCAGCAAAAAAATAAAAGGTACTTTTTCAAATACGTGCGTTTAAGGGGTAAAAGAGTCCAAATTTGAACCACAAACTTTAGCCTATCCTAAAGTTTTTTTTTGTTATTAACCTTTAAATACATTTAAACCAATCAAGCCGGAAAAATAGTTTATGGAGAGGTCGATTGACATTAAACACGTGTTTGGTACTTTTTTCAATTGAAGTGTTTAAAAGGAAATAATCGGAAACGTTATAAACAATTAATGGGATAAAAACAAGATCACAAGAAAAATAAAAAAGAACTCGTATTCGGTACGTTTTTTAAATTCGGCCTTTTATGGGGTAAAAAGGGGTAAATTTGGTAATGAATAATAGTATATCCGCAATTAAAACTATATAACTATAATAATAGTTTTATTATAAGGGCACTTTTTGAAAAAAAAAACTATATAACCATAATAATAGTTTTATTATAAGGGCACTTTTTGAAAAATGGGACAAACAGGAAATTAAAAAAGGTCAAAAAACAAAATTTTGGTACTATTTTGTCCAATGAATACGTTTTGAGCCAATAAACAAAAATTATACCACAATCAATAAAAATCAAAAATAATATTAAACATGTATTTGGTACTTTTTAGAGGATAGAAGAAAACAAAAGTGAAATTTCGTTGAGATTACCAAAAAAATAAAAGGATAGTTCCTTGGTACATTTTGAAAATTGTACGCTTTGGGATTGTAAAAGGGTAAAAATAGCAAAAAAAATAGCTATAAAAACAAAATTTTAATTGCGTTTAGATTAACCTTTAAAAAATTGAGTAGTGTTTAGGACTTTTTAGGGACAAATAGGGGGTAAAAAGGGCAGAAACAAAATGTTGGTACTTTTTTTACATTTACATGTTTACATTTTGAGCCAATAAACAAACAAACAAAATAAATCAGCAATCAATAAATATCAAACATGTATTTGGTACTTTTTGGACTAATGGGAAATGAACGTAAAAAAGGATAAAACCAAAAGTTTGGTACTATTTTGTCCCATGTATACTTTTTGAACCAATAAATTCAAATTATACCACAATCAATAACAATTTAAAATAATATAAAATATGTATTGGGTACTTTTAAGAGGGTAGAAGAAAACAAAAGTGAAATTGCAATGAGAATTCGTCGCTTTGGGGTTGAAAGAGGGTAAAGAGGGAAATAGAAATAGCAATAAAAATAAGATTTAAATTGGATTTAGATTAATTAAAAAAATTGAATCGTTTTTAGTAGTTTTTTTTTCGAAAATATGACAAATAGGGAGTAAAAAAAAGGCTAAAAACAAAATTTTGGTACTTTTTTGACACTTGTTTACATTTTGAACCAATAAACATAGAAAATAAAATTGATCCAAAATCAATAGACATCAAAAATTATCATATAAGTATTTGGTACTTTTTCGATTTATAAGAAATATTAAACTCGTGTTTGGTACCTTTTTGAGGGTAAAAAAAGGTAAAAAATCGGTAACATTTAACTCCTTAGTTGAAAGGGATAAAAACAAAAGAAAAATTGCTTTGACATCAGTAATCAAAATTAAATGGAAAGTATTCGGTACTTTTTGGAAATTCGTCGTTTTGGTGGGTGTAAAAGGGTAAAAAAGGGAGCATATGATGACGTTATGTAAAAGAAAACAAAAGCGATAGTAATCAAATTTAAATTGGATTTAGATCAACTTCAAAAATAAAGTCTCCTTTATTTGGTACTTTTTTCGAAAATGTGACAAACGATGTTAAAAGGTAATAACTAATTTTGGTACTTTTTCTTGGTTCAAAAGATATATGAACCAATAAACATTCAAACATTATTTATGCCGCAGTTGATAAACATTAAAATATATTACACATGTCTTATGTACTTCTTTGTGTTATGGGGTAAAAACGGGAAACAAATTGAGGTTAGAAAATGTGTTTTCGTTATTTGGATACTATTTTACTCAATACTGCTAGAATACAAATTTATAGTGATATCGATAGATATAAAAAATATACAACTTGTATAAGGATTTTTTTATTTTGGGGGTAAAAAAGGGAGAAACAACACCCAAATCGAAATTAATATAAATAAAAATTAAACTGTCTTGAGATCTAATTATTTTTGGTCCATTTTTAAACCATATGTAACTTCTACAATGAACATTGAAACAAAAATGATACCGGAAGCAGTTCACATGAAAAAAAAAAATCCCAAATAGGTTGTTTCGGATTTTAAGGGTCGAAAAAGTCAAGTTGAGTCATCCTAAAACTGCTGACTCATCCTCAAACGTCTGATTTATCCTTAAATTACTGAGTTATCCTAAAACTGATAAGCCTTCCTAAAACTACTTAGTTATTCCAGTGGTGAGTCATCCTAATACTAATGAGTCATCCTGAACTTCTGAGTCATTCTTTAACTGCTGAATCATCTTAAAACTATAGATTTCTTCAGATTTGAAAAAATTACACTTCTTTGATACTTTTTAAAAACTGTCTGGTATTAAAGGGATATAAAGGTTACAACCAACCAAAATAGAAAGCTCTTAATGAAAGACCCTATATATATAGTGTACATATATCATTCGCTTAGGCTATCAAAATGTTTGTTCTTGACTATCGGGTGTTTTTTATTGAGGTATAGAACTTTAAGTTGGCATCACTTTTTTAACTGGCGGCCATTTTGTCAGCTGTCAAGTGATTAATATTTAGTTTGGTTTGCCATTTCATCATGAACAGGTTGACAAAAGAACAACGCTTGCAAATCGTGCAAATTTATTTCGAAAATAATGGTTCAGTTCGCGAAGTTTACCGCAAGCTCCGTCCATTTTATGGTCGACATAATCGTCCATCAGAGCAATTAATTTGGTTAACCATGGATCGTTTTCGCACTACGTTTACTCTATGTGATAATACGCATCCGCAGCGACGTCGAACAGTGCGCACCGAAGAAACAATTGCCGCTGTAGAGCAAAGTGTTGAAGAGGACCCGAATTAATCGATTCGCTACCGTGCACAGCAATTGGAGCTTTGTCCGTCAACTTTATGGAAGATTTTGCGCAAAGATCTTGGCTTGCGACCTTACAAGATCCAGCTTGTGCAAGAATTAAAGCCGCGAGACCATGCAATGCGTCGTGATTTTGGTGTATGGGCCGAAAATGAGATTGATCTCGATGCTGATTTTTATCGCAAAATTTTGTTCAGTGATGAGGCTCATTTTTGGTTGAATGGCTACGTCAACAAGCAAAATTGCCGCATTTGGAGTGAAGAGAATCCACATGAGACCCTTGAGACGCCATTACATCCACAAAAGCTGACTGTTTGGTGTGCTCTATGGGCTGGTGGAGTCATTGGGCCATACTTCTTCCGAAATAATGCTGGACGGTCAGTTACCATAAATGGAGACCGATATAGAGCCATGATAACCGACTATTTTGTTCCCCAATTGGATGGCATGAATGTGGATGAGTTGTGGTTCCAACAAGACGGCGCTACATGCCACACAGCGCACGTCACAATTGATTTATTGAAGGAAACATTCGATGAGCGCATAATTTCGCGGAATGGACCTGTCAATTGGCCACCAAGATCGTGCGATTTGACACCACTGGATTATTTTCTTTGGGGATATGTGAAGTCGCTCGTCTACGCCAACAAACCATAAACGTTAGGGGACTTGGAAGCCAACATTCGTGGCGTTATTGCCAACATACGGCCCCATATGCTCTAAAAAGTAGTTGAAAATTGGACCTGTAGAATTGGCTTTATTCGAGCCAGCCGCGGCGGCCACATGCCCGAAATCTACATTAATGGCATAAAATTATTCTTCCAATAAAGCCAAATTGATGGACATTAAAACGATTTTCTTGTGTTTTATTTCAATTCGAAGTTCTATACCTCTAAAAAAAACACCCATTACTATAATTTTGTTTATTGTATAATTTTTATATTTTCAGTTACATTTGACCCATCACAAAATAGGCCAAAGCGTAAAGTTATGCCCACGCATTTTCCGCAATACCCAACACGCTTCGTAATAGCCAATTATTTCAATTTCAATTGTTATGATGATGTTTTTAAGGGGGAGTCGTGTGTAAAATTGTTACAAACTATTTTTGCATAATCTTTTTGGTGGTGATTTTAGCGAATGTTATTAATTTTAATTTTTACTAAGAATTTGAATGTTTGAGCCATACAAATTGAATAAATACTCGCACATGCAATAGTTGAATACTTCGATATAAAAACTTTAAAGTGGGATTTTTAAAATTGAAAATAATAGAAATATTTGAAATTTGTCCACTCTTTTGTTGTGGATTATCTAGCGAAGTTATGAATAATTTTATAAATGTATTCCGAGCCGCTTTGTAAAGGGTGGTTAAATTGTAAGGGCCGATGTTGAATGTGAACCACACCTAAACGCCAAGTTTTTTTCCGAATTTTATTTGACATTTCTCTATTACTTACTTACTCAATTTGAACCATGGGGAGATACACAATCCAGAAACGTGTTAAGGTTATCCAGACTTATTATGAAAATGGGCGTTCAAATCAAAATGCATATCGTGCACTTTGTGATTTTTTTGGTCAATTCGATCGTCCAGATGTGCGTTTAATCGCAAAAATCGTGGAAAAATTCGAGCAAACCGGGTCTTTAGAAGATGTAAGAACTCCAGTGCATGCTCGTATAGCTCGTACTGCAGAAAATATTGCTGCTGTTCGCGATAGTGTGGCTGAAGAGCCGTCCACCTCAACTCGTCATCGTGCCCAACAATTGCACCTCTCACGCTCGTCGTCGATGAACATTATGCATAAAGACTTGCATTTACACGCTTAAAAGGCGCAATTGGCTCAAGAACTAAAGCCTCTTGACCATTCCAAACGTCGTGAATGGGCAGAATGGTAGCAAGAAATGGCAACAGTGGATGATCAATTTTCGAAGAAAATCATCTTCAGTTATGAGGCACATTTTCACCTCAGTAGATTCGTCAATAAACAGAATTGGCGCATTTGGGCGAATGAGAATCCAAGAGTGATTGTCGAAAAGCCAATGCACCCACAAAGAGTGACTGTTTAGTGGAGTTTATGGGCTGGCGGCATCATCGGGCAGTATTTTTTCCAAAATAAGGCCGGTCAGGCAGTTACTGTGAATGGTGTTCGCTATCGTGAGATGATAACGAACTTTTTATGGCCCGAATTGGAAGATATGGATGTGGACGATATGTGGTTTTAGCAGGACGGTGCCACTTGCCACACAGCTAACGAAACAATGGCTCTTTTGCGCAACAAATTCAATGGCCGTGTTATCTCACGTAATGTCAATTGGCCGCCAAGATCATGTGATTTGACACCGTTAGACTTTTTTCTTTGGGGTTATTTGAAAGAAAATGTGTACGTCGATAAGCCAGCAACAATTCAAGAGCTAAAGGATGAGATAATTCGGCACATTAACGGCATAGAACCTCCATTATGCCTCAGGGTCATCGAAAATTTGGACCATCGGATGGAGGTGTGCCGCCGTGGTCGCGGCGCCCCTTTGGCCTATATTTTGTTCCGTACATAATTGAGTTATACCAATATATCATAATAAAACAAAATTACAATAATTTCCTAAATAGTTTGTGTTTTATTCAAAATCAACATCGGCCCTTGAAATTTAACCACCCGATATAAGGTAATATCGAGAAGTTAGAAGGTATACTGTCTTATATCTGTCTTATAACAAGGAGTTTTTTCTGACATGGCTCAGGGGGATCTGACATCGTTTGATGGTGGTTAGGATGACTCCGCCGATGACATCGCAGTATAAAAACTGCTATTTTGATATGGAACCAACACTCAAGGGATGACTCCTACATATGCAATGCATTGTGTTAAAACTTGAAAATAGGGTAGGAGAATGGATGGAGTGATGTTTGTAGACATTCGATCAGAATTTTTTTATGTCATAACTGGGGGAGCAATATCCCTTATATCATAAGAGCATTTGTCGTTGTAGTAGCGAAAGGACAGTTAAACACATATCACATTAAGATGATGAGCTAGTGATTCCCTACTCACTGATAGGAACTATCGTCCTCTCCTATACGAGCTCGCGAAGCTTCAACAAAGACTTTATTTATTTACATTAAAGATTGTAGTTCCCGGGTAATAGCACGAAGTGGTCAGTTTCAACAGTTGAGATGAAGGATAACCAAGATAAGTTCGGGCTTACCAAATTAAGACCAATCAGAATCGTTGATTAATATCCAACAACTGCTGAGTCATCCTAAAACTGATGATTCATCCTTAAACTGATGAGTCATCCTAAAACTGCTGAGTCATCCTTTAACTGCTAAATCATCCTTAAACTGCTAGTAGCGATAGCACAATAAAACACAACTCACATGGAAATGATGCTCTAGTGATTCATCAAAGTTGGCTTCCCTACTCACTGTTATGCACTATTGTCCGCTCCTATGCGAGCTCGAAAATATACTTTGAGCAACGGACCACACATGAGAGCTGTATATCATTTTTGGCCGAATGTATGTCGTTTGTGAGAAGTTTTATCCTCTTTTGTGGAACCTTGTTATTAACAAACTGCCCATGGAATTGGATTTCATGAGATTTAATACCCGTCGCATTTGTAAACGATGTTGCAAAAGCTGTCTCAGATAAATGTTTTTGTAACCTGTCGCAGCTCATGAAAATAGCTCTTGATATCTTACATCGATTGAGTGTTTCTAATGGCCTGTGAGTAAATCCCGCCAAAACGAAACTTATATTTATCTAGGAAATATAAAATACCAACATTTACTCTTCCATTCTTGGATGCGGTAAAACTTATGCTCACTGGCCATGCCAAATATCTTGAGGTCATTGCGGACTTAAATCTGTCCTGGAGCCTAAACACTCAATCTAGAGTGTATAAATTATCAATAGCACTATACTTATGCAGAAGAGGCCTAGGTAACATTTGGAGCTTAAATCCTACAAGTACTGCCTAGCTTTTTCAAATGGTTCTCAAGCCTATAGTAAAGGCCCTATATTAATGTATGGCACGCTTGTTTAGTGGCCTGAACTCAACAAAGCAAATCGCGAGGTTCTTTTGTTAGAATACTAAGATCCTCTGCTCTTATGATCACCGGTGCCATTAGAACCACACCTTCTAAGGCGCTCTTTGCTATGCTTAACTGGCTCCCGGTAAAAATAACGGCTTAGCTCTTAATTCCAAATTCGGGCTAAGCACTATTAGGGTATGGCCTTATTCATCCAAGGCCATGCTAAAATTCTGGATGAAGTTTCTAGTACAACGTAGACCCCTCTTTGATAAATCCTTTACAGTGATTATCTCTATATTTCCTATTTTCCTGATGATGGGTGTCTGAAGGTATACACGGATGGACCCATACCAAACAAGGAGGTGTGGAGGCTTTTTATCCTTTTATAAGGAAAGGATATCTGTTTTAAGCTCCCTATCTCTGTAATAAGTAAAGTTAAGAAAGTAATCTCTGTAGTACTCTTCAGGCTGAGATGTCGGCTATTTACAAGGAAGTCAAGTAGCTAAGATTCTACAGAATATTCGACAGATATATACGGTTCTGTATCGACAGTCATGTCGCCATAAAATTTATATATAATGTTTATACATCAGTTCTCGATCGCGAATACCGGGTATCTCTCAATTAGATGGCGAGACTTTGCTATATTGAACTCTTCTGGATTTCTGGTTATAATAATATACTTGGTTCTATTATTGGAAAAAAATTGCAAAATGTAATACCCTTCTTAGTTAGGAAGACATTGACCAATTTACGGGCTTGCCGCTTTCCGTCTGCAAATCTGAAATAAGGCAATCTCTATACGGGTCAGCCTAGAACAATTGGTTTACTAAAACCACATGTCAGTTTTAAAAGCAAACATGACCCATTTACATTAGCAATCATTCAAAATGCTTGGTAACTTTACCACGCAATTGAATTCGCAACTTGATATCAACCTTAATAGGGTACAGCGTTTTTGGGTTGCATGACCGTAGACTTAGTTCTCAAAATAACGACTACTGTCGCAGTTGTTATAACATCGTTGAAGAAAAGTCAGTCACTCACCACCTCTATCACTGTTCTGCTCTTGCAAATCTAAGGGCTCTTCACTTGGGTGCATCTTTTCTACATAATTTATCTGATTTATTTGAACTCTAGTAAGAGCTTCTGATTCTTTACGGGGAGAACAAAAGATGCCTTGTCTGCCTCTTACGTTCGGTGTGAAGTTGCACTGGAACCGGGTGCCGTACTCCTAAACCAGAAGGAGTTTAGATAGGCTCCGCTCATAACCAAGGAGGAAATCATGCCCAAACAACATGATTTCGAATTGGTACTCTGAAATGCCAAAGTGTCATGCTTGTCACACATACCATACATGAAAATTTTTCGTACTATGGGGGTGCACTTAAAAACTCACCAAGTGTTTTTGATCACCATGAGGTTATATCATCAAGGCAGGTACTCACATAAATCTAAATACATACATATATGCCTCGGGGTGCAGTAAGATTTATAGTACAGCAGTGATGCTTTTACAGATCCTTATAGAGGCTCAGTCTTTGGCACATGAAGATCTAGCCTTTTTGCATTGTAAACCAGAGACGGTGTTTTTATTCAGATTCTGAATGCAGCCTCTTCGAACGGACTGCAATTCTAAATGTCCCATTAAACCAAGTTTTGTGTTCAGGTTTATTAGAAGAATTTTAAAAGGTATATCTATAAAACAAAGATTTCAATTAAAAACTCCAAGCTTGACCCAATGTACTTTTCCGTAAATAAAAATTCAACGCTTTGGGGGAAGACTGAATAATGAAAAATCGTAGCAATGGCTAGAATTGGCGAAAGGTTTCAAAGCTTAAAAAAGCGTCTGAATAACAACAAGTGGCGCAACATCACTACTCTAAAAATATATTTGATGTGTAATTAAAGTGTTGAATAATATAAAGCTTTATCTCTCCCTTTCACCACCTTTCTCTACTATCTCCTTTCCAATAAATGTAACCTAATTCGTATATACTCTATATCGTCGTTGCTCTGGCAAGATCAGTTATTTGTAGTGGTAATACATCTACCCACCAAATAATTTTCCTATATCTTTATTGGTTCGGAAGATACCAAATAAGTTAAATGTTCCAACAAAATTCGTTATGTGTGAAGCCATGGAAAGCTACAAAATATGGAAAGCTCAAAACTTTGACTATATATGTATGTATATAACCAGGCTGCTCTTAAGACGCTTCAAGGACATAGTACCTTCAAACTTGTCAAAAAATGTAGATTGGTCCTATTAGTTCTGTAATTTAGTCATAAGAAAAAATTGTGCTGGGTTCCGGGTCACTGCGATATCAATGGCAACGAAGAAGTCGCTAGGCAAGGGTCGAGACAAGACCTAATTTAAAGATAATTCCCCGACAACATTCTAATTGGAACAAGGGGTACTTCTCTCAGACAATGAGCTGCATCCGATTCTATTTTAGACTCATTGAAAGGGACCTACGTTTTAACGCCGGCTCCGAACGGCAAATGCATTAGTTAGATAAGTTTTTCATAGCCAAATACTCAATAACCAGTGACTAGCTGAGTTATGAGGTGAACCGCCGCTTTTTTTTCAAGTGAGTCTGGCCAGGGATCGAACTTGGGCCTCTGGTATGCTAGGCGGATGACTAACCTGCTATACCACGATGGTTCACTAGGACATAGCTCTCCCTATCTTTCATTTCTATTTGGGCAAGTTTTGGAACCAAAACTCTACTATTTAGGTCTGAATAGGCTAAGTCTAAGAAGATGTATAGGCATTTTGACGGGAGACTGTGCCTTAAATTCTAGACTAAGCAGATGGGATGGCAGCATTCGGGACTTTTGCAGACTATGTCCAGATTCGGGTTCGCTCGAATCTGGAATGCTCCAAAATCAATGGCTCAGACATCTAGGTTGATTCCATGATGAACTTCATGATCTACAGTAGTGAATGCTGTACGATATTTTAGAGTTTATTACTGGACTCAAAAGCCAGGCTATCAGTGAGAGACTGATCAAGCCATCCTGAAGCCCTGATAAATGAGTCTATTTTACGAATGTCAATACTCGCTAGATCCGATAAATCATGCAGAAAAAGTGCCCCCAAAAAGAGAGCCCTAGGGGTCGAGAGGGCGGGGCAGTGACAGAGAAGATGAGTCACTGTCTCCTCCTCTTCTATGTTGTGACAGCTGCGACAGTAGTCATAAAATTGAAGATTAAGTCTCCTGGCATGAAGCCCAAAAACACATTGCCCTGTTAGGGTCGAGATAAGATTGCGAAGTCTATGACGGGGTAGAGTTACCAAGATAATTGAACGTTTAGTGTTGTAGGTGGGCCATGTTTGCCTGGATGTGGAGCAGTTCGTTATCGAAGACCACTCGTTTTGCGCTGACGCATAAAGTGATTGCCTAATTATTGATTTGCAGGCGGATAGCGGTAAGCCCGTAAATTGATCGATGCTATCCTGACTCAGGAGAGCACCGGATTTAGCAAGTTTGTCCGCGGTGGAGTTACCAGGTATGTTGTTGTGCCCGGGTACCCATAAGAGTTCGATTTTGCAATGTCTCGCCATCTCGTTAAGAGATGCCCGGCATTCGCTGGTAAGAACAGATGTCGTATGGACATTAGATAGGGATTTTATTGCAGCCTGACTGTCGATACAAAAGCGAATATCCCTGTCGTATACTCTGTGGTATCTCAACCATTTGACTGCTTTGTGGATAGCCGAAATCTCGGATTGTAGGACACTGCATTGATCCGGGAGCCTAAAGCAGATTTCCTTCCCAAGCAATGGGATGAAGAAGCCCCCCCCTACGCCTATCTTTGACTTCGATCCATCAGTGTAAACCTCTAGACAGCCATCATCTAAGGATGGGGGTTCTCCAGAGATAGTCACAGTGAAGGATTTGTCAAAGATAGGAGTGGATATGCAGTAGTCTATATGTTCGGGGATATTAGTGATTTTGCCCAGGTTGGTGGAATGTCCGATTTGTGAGTGGGACCAGGTTCCAATTGTGCTGAGACGGACAGCCGAGTTAAGAGCAATTTGCATTGCCATTAGTTCAGCTGGGAGCCAGTTTAGCATGATGAAGAGTGCCTTAGATGGTGTAGTTCTTAAAGCACCGGTAATCATTAGAGCGGCAGATCTCAATATTTTTTTAAAATAGTGCAACTGGTTTGCCTTGGTAAGTGCAGGCCACCAGACCAGCGCACCATACATTAATATAGGCTTAACCACCATGTTGAAGAGCCAGGCAGTGTTAATGGGATTTAGACCCCAGGTTTTGCCAATGGCCCCTCTACACAAATATAGTGCAATAGATGCTTTAGACACCCTAAGTTGGGTGTTCAGGCTCCAGGACAGTTTTGAGTCCAAGATGACCCCCAGGTATTTGGCATGGTCAATGAGCGAAAGTTCAACCTTGCTTAATTTTGGAAGAGTAAAGGTGGGAATTTTGTATTTACGTGAGAAGAGTACAAGTTCCGTTTTAGTTGGATTGACTCCAAGGCCGTTGGAGACGCTCCATCGATAGAGTAGGTCATGATCTATTTCGAGACGTTGTGACAGTGTGTTAAGAAATTTCCCTGACACTGCTATAGCAACATCATCCGCGTATGCGATGGTGTTAAATCTCAGAGAATCCAGTTCAGTGAGTAGTTTATTTATGGCAAGGTTCCACAAAATAGGTGATAGTACGCCTCCTTGTGGAGTACCTCGACAGGCTACTTTATAAACAGTAGTAGTGCCCATGGTTGAGCAGATGACTCTATAGGTGAGAAGTTTATCTACAAACGAGATAATAGATTTGTCGACCCTTAAGTCCTCCATTGCCGATAAGATCGACTCAGGTCTAATGTTGTTAAAGGCGCCCTCTATATCTAGGAAGGCGTGAATTCGCCAAACTCAAGAGATTTTTCAATATGACTAACTAATGAGTGGAGTGCTGTCTCAACTGATTTGCCTTTGTTGTAGGCATGCTGTGAGTTGGACAGGAGCCTCGAATCTAGTGAAGCACGAATATGAGCTTCAATGATACGCTCCAAAGTTTTAAGAAGGAATGAGCTAAGGCTAATAGGCCTGAAATCCTTAGGTTTCGTGTGCGAGGTTTTACCTGCTTTAGGAATAAAGACAACGTTGCACCTGGTCCAGGATTCTGGTATGTGAGACAGTCTAAGACAGCCATCATATAGCAGGAGAAGCCAGGGCATTAGGAGATCGGTATTATGTTGAAGATCAGCCCTCTTTCTCAAACTTTTCTCAGATTCTCAATCTCTTTCTTTCTCAAACTTTTCTCAGATTCTCAATCTCTTTCCGCTTCTATCTTTTCTTGAAGGATCATAACCTTTCTTATGGCTTGAATTCTAAGAGAAGTTGTGGACATTAAGTCCCCATCAACACCGTTAGGCAACTCATAAGGATTTTTGATGTAGAGTCGGAAAGAACATAAAAGCTGGTTATTGTAAAATCCCCTCCCGCGATTCGGCTTCTATATAAAACCCAAAATGCAAGTGGTAGGTCCAAATTAGCATTTGCCAGTGTTTCTTAAGTCGTAGGACTTTGGATTTTCAATAAATGCTTTAGCTTTTTGTTCAAAATAAAAGAGATTTGGTTCTATGTGATTTTTACATGACATTTTTTGTCGGGCTATGTTAAAGCTCATGGATCAAGCTGTGGAAGCCAATGTTGAAGAATTGCGTTACCGATCGGTAAGTTGGAGGGAGTATGCTAAAATTTAAAAATAGTTTAACTAATGTGGAATAACAATGGCAAGTTTTTTCCATTTTTTCGATTTTGCCCAAGAAAAAAGAACTGCAAAACCGTTGATTATACAAAAATCTTTTGTTAGAACTAGAGTTCCCTCCTTTTTGTTTATCAAATAATAAGTTTATTGGCTATTAAAGCTTGAGAAAAAAGTACATAGTATGTATGTAATATCAAGGTTGCTAGGAAGTTTTCTTTGATTTACTCAAAACTACGAAAATGTTAAACAACACGTTTTTTAAATAAAGAATTCAATTGATGTAACTAAACATTGATGAATCTAAACATTAATGTTGCTAAACATTTTTGAGGATAGAATACAATTAAAAAAAAAAAAATACGTAAAAAAAACTATTCTATTAATACTTTTATAGTGCAGTCAGAAACCTAATTTTATTCCTTTAAATGTCCACTTTATAGCAATTCTTATTTTAAGTGCATTTAAGGAAACACAAACTGTTCTTATCTGTTAAAAAAGTATAAAATTAAATCTGTTCTATCTGTTATATTTGCTAAATAATTTCTGAGTGTATAACAATTTCGTCCTGAATTTTAAACTAAACTAGGTAAATGTCCCTGCTACATATGAAATTTTGTATTTTATTTAATTTTAAATCTTTAAATACAAATAAGTTACCATTTTAAAACTCCAGATGTCTCTAGCAAAATAAAATTCATAATTTATCTAACTGTTATAATATCCTTAAAGCCAAAATTACCCTTAAACAGTAAGACTCAATTTTTGGCAACATTTTCTAGTAGCAACATGTAGCTAAACAATAAATGTCGTTCTTACAATAACAACTTTATTTATAAACCTAAAAGGAAACGAGACTCGAACCGGAGAGCGTCCTTCCTCTCTACTTCAAATTGAGTGAAAATTCTTTAAGCTCTCCTTGCAAATTATTTTCGAAATGTATGCAATTTCGGTTACTGTTGGATAAGGATATGATTGGATGTGTGTGTTTATATGTTGCACAAAAGGATGCTTAGCACAATAATTTAAGGAAACTGTGTCAACATGTTTATTTGAGTATGAAAACAAAATACGAGCGAGAGAATTGAATGAGAAATAAAATCTAAAGGACTCACACGCACACACGATGTTTACGCACGAATGTTTCTTGTTGCAAATGAATATTTATGTTTGAAGGTTGGGGCGCGTGAGGGCGCAGGGCACAGTGTTGCTAATCAAGATATCTATAACAACAATTTCTAAATTTCGTACATTATAAAAAATGTTTCTCTATAAAAGATTTCGAGAATTTTCCAAATGATATTTTTCCTATAGAAAATTTTTAAGATGAAAATTTTTCTATCAAAAAATTTTCAAGATGATATTTTTTCTATAGAAAATATTTCAATATGAAATTTTTTCTATAGCAAAATTTTCAAATATGAAATTTTTTTCAATAGAAAAATTTTCAATTATGAAATTTTTTCTATAGAAAAATTTTCAAGATGAAATATTTTCTATAGAAAAATTTTCGAGATGAAATTTTTCCTATAGAAAAACTTTTAAGACGAAATTTTTTGTATAGAAAAACTTTCAAGACGAAATTTTCTCTATAGAAAAACTTTCATCTTGAAATTTTTTCTACTGAAAAATTTTCAAGATGAAATTTTTTCTATATAAAAATTTTCAAGATGAAATTTTTTCTATATAAAAATTTTCAAGATGAAATTTTTTCTATAGAAAAATTTTCAAGATGAAATTTTTTCTATAGAAAAACTTTCAAGATAAAATTTTTTCTATCGAAAAACTTTAAATATGAATTTTTTTCTATAGAAATACTTTCAATATGAAATTTTTTCCATAGAAAAATTTTCAAGATGAAAGTTTTTCTATAGAAAAATTTTCAAGATGTAAGTTTTTCTATAGAAAAATTTCCAAGATGAATTTTTTTCTACAGAAAAATTTTCAAGATGAAATTTTTTCTAAAGAAAAAATTTTCATTATTATAAAAATTTTAAGTCGAAATTTTTTCTATAGAAAAATTTTCAAGATGAAATTTTTTCTATAGAAAAATTTTCAAGATGAAATTTTTTCTATAGAAAAATTTTCAAGATGAAGTTTTTTCTATAGAAAAATTTTAAAGATGAAATTTTTTCTATAGAAAAATTTTCAAGATGAAATTTTTTCTATAGAAAAATTTTCAAGATGAAGTTTTTTCTATAGAAAAATTTTCAAGATGAAATTTTTTCTATAGAAAAATTTTCAGGATGAAATTTTTTCTATAGAAAAATTTTCAAGATGAAATATTTTCTATAGAAAAATTTTCAAGATGAAATTTTTTCTATAGAAAAATTTTCAAGATGAAGTTTTTCTATAGAAAAATTTTCAAGATGAAATTTTTTCCATAGAAAAATTTTCAAGATGAAATTTTTTCTATAGAAAAATTTTCAAGATGAAATTTTTTCAATTTACAATTATAAAAAATTCTCATTATGAAATTTTTTCTATAGAAAAACTTTCAATATGAAATTTTTTCTATAGAAAAACTTTCAATATGAAATTTTTTCTATAGAAAAACTTTCAATATGAAATTTTTTCTATAGAAAAACTTTCAATATGAAATTTTTTCTATAGAAAAACTTTCAATATGAAATTTTTTCTATAGAAAAACTTTCAATATGAAATTTTTTCTATAGAAAAACTTTCAATATGAAATTTTTTCTATAGAAAAACTTTCAATATGAAATTTTTTCTATAGAAAAACTTTCAATATGAAATTTTTTCTATAGAAAAACTTTCAATATGAAATTTTTTCTATAGAAAAACTTTCAATATGAAATTTTTTCTATAGAAAAACTTTCAATATGAAACTTTTTCTGTAGAAAAATTTTCAATTATGAAATTTTTTCTATAGAAAAATTTTCAATTATGAAATTTTTTCTATAGAAAATATTTCATTATGAAATTTTTTCCTTAGAAAATATTTCATTAATAAATTTTTTATATAGAAAATATTTCATTATGAATTTTTTTCTATAATAAATATTTCATTATGAATTTTTTTATATTGAAAGTATTTCACTATGAAATTTTTTCTATAGGAAATATTTCATTATAAAATTTTTTCTATAGAAAATATTTCATTACAAATTTTTTTTTATAGAAAATATTTCATTATGAAATTTTTTCTATAGAAAACATTTTATTATGAAATTTTTTCTATAGAAAATTTTTCATTATGAAATTTTTTGTATAGAAAATATTTCATTATGAAATTTTTTGTATAGAAAATATTTCATTATGAAATTTTTTCTATAGAAAATATTTCATTATGAAATTTTTTGTATAGAAAATATTTCATTACAAAATTTTTTTTATAGAAAATATTTCATTATGAAATTTTTTCTATAGAAAACATTTTATTATGAAATTTTTTCTATAGAAAATATTTCATTATGAAATTTTTTGTATAGAAAATATTTCATTATAAAATTTTTTGTATAGAAAATATTTCATTATGAAATTTTTTCTATATAAAATATTTCACTATGAAATTTTTTCTATAGAAAACATTTTATTATGAAATTTTTTCTATAGAAAATATTTCATTATGAAATTTTTTGTATAGAAAATATTTCATTATGAAATTTTTTCTATAGAAAATATTTCATTATGAATTTTTTTCTATAGAAAATATTTCATTATGAATTTTTTTCTATAGAAAATATTTCATTATGAAATTTTTTGTATAGAAAATATTTCATTATGAAATTTTTTGTATAGAAAATATTTCATTATGAAATTTTTTGTATAGAAAATATTTCATTATGAAATTTTTTCTATAGAAAATATTTCATTATGAATTTTTTTCTATAGAAAATATTTCATTGTGAAATTTTTTCTATAGAAAATATTTCATTATGAAATTTTTTGTATAGAAAATATTTCATTATGAAATTTTTTGTATAGAAAATATTTCATTATGAAATTTTTTCTATAGAAAATATTTTACTATGAAATTTTTTCTATAGGAAATATTTCATTATGAAATTTTTTCTATAGGAAATATTTCATTATGAAATTTTTTCTATAGAAAATATTTCATTACAAAATTTTTTTATAGAAAATATTTCATTATGAAATTTTTTCTATAGAAAATATTTCATTATGAAATTTTTTGTATAGAAAATATTTCATTACAAAATTTTTTCTATAGAAAACATTTTATTATGAAATTTTTTCTATAGAAAATATTTCATTGTGAAATTTTTTCTATAGAAAATATTTCATTGTGAAATTTTTTCTATAGAAAATATTTCATTATGAAATTTTTTGTATAGAAAATATTTCATTGTGAAATGTTTTCTATAGAAAATATTTCATTATGAAATTTTTTCTATGGAAGATATTTCATTATGACATTTTTTCTGTAGAAAATATTTCATTATAAAATTTTTTCTATAGAAAATAATTCATTGTGAAATTTTGTCTATAGAAAATATTTCATTATACATATTTTTCTATAGAAAATATTTCATTATGAAATTTTGTCTATAGAAAATATTTAATTATGGAATTTTTTCTATAGAAAATATTTTATTATGAAATTTTTTCTATAGAAAATGTTTCATAATGAAATGTTTTCTATAGAAAATATTTCATTATGAAATTTTTGCTGTAGAAAATATTTCATTATGAAATTGTTTCTGTAGAAAATATTTCATTATGAAATTTTTTCTATAAAAAATATTTCATTATGAAATTTTTTCTATAGAAAATACTTCATTATGAATTTTTTTCTATAGAAAATATTTCATTTTGAATTTTTTTTTGTAGAAAATATTTCATTATGAAATTTTTTCTATAGAATTTTTTTCCTGATTTGTTTTCGTTGGCGACACTGTGTTTTGTAAACTCTAACACCGAAGAGGATGTTAGAGGCGACGATGATGTGAGAATATTTTGAATATGTTGCCAACAATTTTGCCTAAAATATTGGCAACCATCAGGAGCAGCAGTAGCACTACAACATTTAAGGTTTTAACATGATTCAAAAACAGTTCAGTATAATTTTGCCATCGTCGTGATTTGTACGCAATTTAAAACGAATCAAGGTCTAAAAAAAATATTCAAAAATATGTAATCAAACGCATTTTCCGTTAAAAGATATTTTATATCAATTGCTCTGAAAAAAATCGCACAAAATAGAAAAATTTCGAGAAAAAGGATTCGTTTTTCGTGATGCGTTCGGTTTGTGTGTTTTTGTGTGAAACGCTTCTAATAAAAGAGTTTAATAAAAGGGACCTTCATATTGAGTTCATTTCGTATTTTCACAATCAGTCGCCACCAAACATTTGAACCATCATGACTTAACTTCAAGGATACAAAGACACGTTATCCCTTTTTTGCTTGGAGTAAAAGTAAATGCTTTGGAATTTTCGTTAAAATTCGTGTGCGTGTGTGCGGGAAACGTTTAAAAAGTGTTAGTGGGCCATTAGTGTTTTGAATTGAATGTTAAGGAATTTTCTTTTATATTTTGTCAGTTGATGTCATTTATTTGATTTTATTTGCGTGTGTGTGTCCTTAGGGCTTTCTCTTTAAAGGAAATTTTTTCACCTGTATAATTTTACAAATCGTTAAAGTGTATGAGTGCGAGCAAATTAAACGTCTTTGCCAAAGGAAATGTTGCCGGAAATGTTGACATCACTCATGTGTTTGTATCATCATCTTTAGTGTCGTCGTTTTCGTCCTTTGTAAAACGCTTTACAATTTTTCTTGTGATTGTGGATTATTTTTCTACAAAATCGTTTACAGTCTGGCTATGAGTAAAATATCTTGTGAAATTATTAGGAAAAAAGGACATAAATGGTCTTGTAATGTGAGTGAGCGAGTGTGTGTGAGTGTGAAAAATAAATAAAATCGTGCAAAAAAAGTGATGTCATATAACACATCAAAGTTATGAAAAAGGAAGAGAAAATTAAATTTATAATGAAATTTATATTAAAGCAAAATATAAAGGAATAAGAAAAATTATGGTATAGAATTTAAATATATACCCACATAAATTGAAAAAGTATTGAAAAATTATGTCAAAAATATAACTAATAATAACATAAAAGTGCATGATAAGAAAAGCTACAAATTAAATCTTAAAGATAAAAGCTCAAAACTAATTAAAAATATCGATACCTAACAAAAATCTAATTTTTACAAAAAATAAAATAAAAGTTATAAAATATAAAAATGCCCAAAGTTTTGAATTTTTTCAGAGTCAGAAATTAATAAGAATTTTTGAAAAAATTATCTTTCTGAAGTTATCGAATACTAAAATAGCAATTTTCGAAAAAAAAAACTTTTCGGATTATAAAACATCCCATAACTTCTAAGCAATTTAAACGACTTTCGACGAATTCCTTATCGCCATAGCAGATATCTTGGCTATCTTATATTATCAATTATTTTTAGCACGCCGTCGATGTAAAAATAATAAAATCGGCTGTAGAGTAAAAAGCTTAATTAAAGCATCTAAATAACAACAAATGGCTCAACTTTACAACAAATGGCATCAAATTCACATTAATATTTTTAATATGAATGTTATTCTATAGAAAAAATTTCATTATAAATATTTTTCGGTAAAAAAAAAAATTCAATATAAATTTTTTTGCCATAGAAAAATTTTGAATTAAGAAATTTTTTCTAAAGAAAAAAATTTCAATTATGAAATTTTGCTATAGAAAAATAGCAAAATTTTGAATTAAGAAATTTTTTTCTTTGTAAAAATTTTCTATTGAAAAAATTTCATATTGAAATATTTTCTATACAAAAAATTTCTATTGAAATATTTTCTATAGAAAAAAATTCATATTGAAATATTTTCTACAGAAAAAAATTTCATATTGAAATATTTTCTATAGAAAAAATTTCGTATTGAAATTTTTTCTATAGAAAAAATTTCTTATTGAAATATTTCCTATACAAAAAATTTGATATTGAAATAATTTCTATAGAAAAAATTTCATATTGAAATATTTTCTATAGAAAAATTTCATATTAAAATATTTTCTATAGAAAAAATTTCATATTGAAATAATTTCTATAGAAAAAATTTCATATTGAAATATTTTCTATAGAAAAATTTCATATTAAAATATTTTCTATAGAAAAAATTTCATATTGAATTTTTTTTTATACAAAAAATTTTTTATTGAAATTTTTTCTATACAAAAAATTTTGTATTGAAATTTTTTCTATAGAAAAAATTTCGTATTCAAATATTTTCTATAGAAAAAATTTCGTATTGAAATATTTTCTATAGAAAAAATTTCTTATTAAAATATTTTCTATAGAAAAAATTTCGTATTGAAATATTTTCTATAGAAAAAATTTCGTATTGAAATATTTTCTATAGAAAAAATTTTATATTGAAATATTTTCTATAGAAAAAATTTCATATTGAAATATTTTCTATAGAAAAAATTTCATATTGAAATATTTTCTATAGAAAAAATTTCATATTGAAATAATTTCTATAGAAAAAATTTCATATTGAAATAATTTCTATAGAAAAATTTTCATGTTGAAATATTTTCTATAGAAAAAATTTCATATTGAAATATTTTCTATAGAAAAATTTCATATTAAAATATTTTCTATAGAAAAAATTTCATATTTAAGTATTTTCTATAGAAAAAAATTATATTGAAATATTTTCTATAAAAAAAAATTCATAGTGAAATATTTTCTATAGAAAAAATTTCATATTGAAATTTTTTTTATACAAAAAATTTTTTATTGAAATTTTTTCTATACAAAAAATTTTGTATTGAAATTTTTTCTATAGAAAAAATTTCGTATTCAAATATTTTCTATAGAAAACATTTCGTATTGGAATATTTTCTATAGAAAAAATTTCTTATTAAAAAATTTTCTATAGAAAAAATTTCGTATTGAAATATTTTCTATAGAAAAAATTTCATATTGAAATATTTCTATAGAAAATATTTCAATATGAAATTTTTTGTAATTTTTTCTATTGAAAATATTTCATTATGAAATTTTTTCTATAGAAAATATTTTATTATGAAATTTTTACTATAGAAAATATTTCATTATGAAATTTTTTCTATAGAAAATAGTTCATTATGAAATTTTTTCTATAGAAAATATTTCATTATGAACTTTTTTCTATAGAAAATATTTCATTATGAACTTTTTTCTATAGAAAATATTTCATTATGAACTTTTTTCTATAGAAAATATTTCATTTTGAAATTTTTTCTATAGAAAATATTTCATTATGAAATTTTTTCTATAGAAAATATTTCATTATGAAATTTTTTCTATAGAAAATATTTCATTATGAAATTTTTTCTATAGAAAATATTTCATTATGAAATTTTTTCTATAGAAAATATTTCATTATGAAATTTTTTCTATAGAAAATATTTCATTATGAAATTTTTTCTATAGAAAATATTTCATTATGAAATTTTTTCTATAGAAAATATTTCATTATGAAATTTTTTCTATAGAAAATATTTCATTATGAAATTTTTTCTATAGAAAATATTTCATTATGAAATTTTTTCTATAGAAAATATTTCAATATGAAATTTTTTCTATCGAAAATATATCAATATTAAATTTTTTCTATCGAAAATATTTCAATATGATTTTTTTTTATAGAAAATATTTCAATATGAAATTTTTTTCTAAAAAAATATTTCAATATGAAATTTTTTCCATAGAAAAAAATATATCATCATTTTTCATTTAAACAAATTAAAAAAACTTTCTAATATAAATATTTGCCAAAAATTTCGTTTAAAAACAAAAAGTGCAAAATCATGGTAATAAATCCATTAACGTAGAAGAGTATTTTGGCTATTATTATTAGCCATTTTGCGTGTGAGCCAGATTGTGTGCACTTGCATTTTCATAACTTTTTGTTAAATCAACAACAAAACTTCATTAAAAGTCAATCAAACATTTCGTTATTGCGGCAACAATTTCCACAATGTGCCCGGACCTCGGGTTAAGTTTTGCAAAAAAATAAAAAGTTTATATTTAGATTTGAGGGTAAAGAAAAATTTTTAATTAATTTTTTTTTTTGTTTAAAGTGAAAATTTATTTAGAATAATAACAAAATTTTTTTGAGGAAATGAAATAAAAATGAAATGTAATAAAAAACTACTAATTAAATAAAATAATAAGAATAAATTATTTAAATTAAGTTAAATGCGATTATTCAAATAAAACGGATTAAAAATTTTTGATTTTTTTTTTTTTGCAAATTATCCAAAAAACCATTTAGAAGCCAAAAAAATTTGTTAAAATAATAAAAAATTATTATATTTTCAATAGAAAACATTATAAAAAATTTCATATTGAAATATTTTCTATAGAAATATTTCAATATAATTTTTTTCTATAGAAAATATTTTAATTTGAAATTTTTCTATAAATAAATTTTTCTATAGAAAATATTTCATTATGAAATTTTTTCTATAAAAAATATTTCAATATGAAATTTTTTCTATAGAAAATATTTCAATATGAAATTTTTTCTATAGAAAATATTTCATTATGAAATTTTTTCTATAGAAAATATTTCATTATGAAATTTTTTCTATAGAAAATATTTCATTATGAAATTTTTTCTATAGAAAATATTTCATTATGAAATTTTTTCTATAGAAAATATTTCATTATGAAATTTTTTCTGTAGAAAATATTTCATTATGAAATTTTTTCTATAGAAAATATTTCATTATGAAATTTTTTCTATAGAAAATATTTCATTATGAAATTTTTTCTATAGAAAATATTTCATTATGAAATTTTTTCTATAGAAAATATTTCATTATGAAATTTTTTCTATAGAAAATATTTCATTATGAAATTTTTTCTATAGAAAATATTTTAATATGAAATTTTTTCTATCGAAAATATATCAATATTAAATTTTTTCTATCGAAAATATTTCAATATGATTTTTTTTTTATAGAAAATATTTCAATATGAAATTTTTTTCTAAAAAAATATTTCAATATGAAATTTTTTCCATAGAAAAAAATATATCATCATTTTTCATTTAAACAAATTAAAAAAACTTTCTAATATAAATATTTGCCAAAAATTTCGTTTAAAAACAAAAAGTACAAAATCATGGTAATAAATCCATTAACGTAGAAGAGTTTTTTGGCTATTATTATTAGCCATTTTGCGTGTGAGCCAGATTGTGTGCACTTGCATTTTCATAACTTTTTGTTAAATCAACAACAAAACTTCATTAAAAGTCAATCAAACATTTCGTTATTGCGGCAACAATTTCCACAATGTGCCCGGACCTCGGGTTAAGTTTTGCAAAAAAATAAAAAGTTTATATTTAGATTTGAGGGTAAAGAAAAATTTTTAATTAATTTTTTTTTTTGTTTAAAGTGAAAATTTATTTAGAATAATAACAAAAATTTTGTTAGGAAATGAAATAAAAATGAAATGTAATAAAAAACTACTAATTAAATAAAATAATAAGAATAAATTATTTAAATTAAGTTAAATGCGATTATTCAAATAAAACGGATTAAAAATTTTTGATTTTTTTTTTTTGCAAATTATCCAAAAAACCATTTAGAAGCCAAAAAAATTTGTTAAAATAATAAAAAATTAAACACAAATTACTCTAAAAATATAATGTCTACAATTTGTAGCATTTTAAAATGCATACCATAAATTTTATGATGAGATTCTATTAAAATCCCATCAAAAATAAAGTTTACTCTATTAAACCTTCTGAAAAAGCCAAAAATAAAAATCTTCAAAATAAACAAAAAAAAAAAAAATCTTAAAAAAGATACGACACCATAAAAATCTGTAATAACTCCAGTTTCCTGTTACGCATCCTAGATTCCTTGATGCCACCAACAACAACAACGAACATTTTTGTCATCATAAACAGCGACAGACACTCTTAAAATTATCATCATCATTATCAACTGGCTAAATAAGAAGAAGAGCAGCTCCAGCAGCTCTAGTATTTTACATCGACAGCATCACTCGTAGTTGTTTATTTCTTCCTCCTCCTCCTAATACCAGCAGCTTTAACTATGGATTTATTATCGTTTTTATTGTATTTTCTCCTGACACGACATGGTATGACATTTTTGAAAATTTAATAGTTTTTCTTTAAGTATCTTCCTTCTATCCTTTATTATATGTTTAAAAGTATGTACTCTTTCCTTTTTCTTTGTTTTGGTTTAATTTTTGGTTGACACTAAAAGGGATTTGTAAAGAATTTTTTACCAGTAGAAATTTTTTTAATTTTTTGATTTTTCTACTAAAGGTTTAAAAAATAGGTTATCTTTGAAAAGACACCCATAAGCCCAAAGGAATTATAACAGATGACCTCACCTAAAAAATTAAAAGTTAAATTTTCAATAGCTATACCCTACATTATCGCAGAGTTTTTAACATTTATTCTAATACAAACAGAAATTGTTTTAAGTTAACGTATTTATTATACCCTTCGTATTTATTAAACCCTTCACCATCATAGGGGAAAGTATGTAACGCATACAAATATTGGTCTGAGACCCACCTCTCAGCATACCAAAGAAATATATATATATATATATATATATATATATATATATATATATAGAGAGAGATATCTTATCTTATATTCTTAAACGAGCAATAATTGTATATAATGGGTGTTTTTTTTAGAGGTATAGAACTTCGAATTGAAATAAAACACAAGAAAATCGTTTTAATGTCCATCAATTTGGCTTTATTGGAAGGATAATTTTATGCCATTAATGTTTAAATATGATTTCGGGCATGTGGCCGCCGCGGCTGGCTTGAATAAAGCCAATTCTACAGGTCCAATTTTCAACTACTTTTTCGAGCATATGTTGTGCCGTATGTTGGCAATAACGCCACGAATGTTGGCTTCCAAGTCCCCTAATGTTTCTGGTTTGTTGGCGTAGACGAGCGACTTCACATATCCCCAAAGAAAATAATCCAGTGGTGTCAAATCGCACGATCTTGGTGGCCAATTGACAGGTCCATTCCGCGAAATTATGCGCTCATCGAATGTTTCCTTCAATAAATCAATTGTGACGTGCGCTGTGTGGTATGTAGCGCCGTCTTGTTGGAACCACAACTCATCCACATTCATGCCATCCAATTGGGGAACAAAATAGTCGGTTATCATGGCTCTATACCGGTCTCCATTTATGGTAACTGACTCTCCAGCATTATTTCGGAAGAAGTATGGCCCAATGACTCCACCAGCCCATAGAGCACAATAAACAGTCAGTTTTTCAGTGGATGTAATGGCGTCTCAAGGGTCTCATGTGGATTCTCTACACTCCAAATGCGGCAATTTTGCTTGTTGACGTAGCCATTCAACCAAAAATGAGCCTCATCACTGAACAAAATTTTGCGATGAAAATCAGCATCGAGATCAATCTCATTTTCGGCCCATACACCAAAATCACGACGCATTGCATGGTCTCGCGGCTTTAATTCTTGCACAAACTGGATCTTGTAAGGTCGCAAGCCAAGATCTTTGCGCAAAATCTTCCATAAAGTTGATGGACAAAGCTCCAATTGCTGTGCACGGTGGCGAATCGATTCATTCGGGTCCTCTTCAACACTTTGCTCTACAGCGGCAATTGTTTCTTCGGTGCGCACTGTTCGACGTCGCTGCGGATGCGTATTATTACATAGAGTAAACGTAGTGCGAAAACGATCCAAGGTTAACCGAATTAATTGCTCTGATGGACGATTATGTCGACCATAAAATGGACGGAGCTTGCGGTAAACTTCGCGAACTGAACCATTATTTTCGAAATAAATTTGCACGATTTGCTAGCGTTGTTCTTTTGTCAACCTGTTCATGATGAAATGGCAAACCAAACTAAATATTAATCACTTGACAGCTGACAAAATGCCCGCCAGTTAAAAAAGTGATGCCAACTTAAAGTTCTATACCTCAATAAAAAACACCCGATATATATATATATATATAGAATGGCTATCTCGAAAACGGCTCTAACGATTTTGATAAAATTTGGACAGTGGGTAACTTTTTTGATGTATAGGTCGAAGAAGAAGGGACTTTTGGAACTTTTACCTCTAAAAGGTAAAAGAAGGGGAAAAAAATCGAAAACACTATGTCTCCTAAAGTAATAGTTATAGAAACAAAATTAAAATTACGTTTTAAACAGCTTTGAAAATAAGCGGACTTTTGGTACTTTTTTGAAACTATGTCCGATAGGGGGTAAAAAAGGGTGAAAATAGTTTTTTTGGCACCTTTTTAACCCACTCTTATATTTTAAACTAAAGAATATAGAAAGAAGCTTGGTACTGCAATCAATAGATGTAAAAAAAGCATGAAACACGTATTTGGTACTTTTTTGATTTTGGAACCAAAATGGGTAAAAAAGGGATAAAATGATAACTTAACATCTCCAAAGTAATATGAATAGGAACATTATACATTATGTCAAATGCGTTTTAAAAAATTCAATTGGCACCAAAAAAGTACCAAATATACATATGGAACTTTTAGAAATTAGGGAATAAAAAGGGGGAAAAATTAGTATTATTTTAAACAAATGAATGTTTGTCTGTATGTATGTTCTTTATAGAATAGTAAACTGTGAATTTGATTGTGTTATGCTCTTTAGCGAAGATGTTGCGGATAAGCCGGCGAAGGTTTTAAAGTTGATAAGACTAATTTCCGACAGATGGCGCCACTGAAAATTACTAAAAATTAATTAAATCGTAAACTGTACATTTGATCATGCTATGATCTTTAGCAAAGTTGTAGCGCATGAGCCGACGAAGGCTTTTTAGTTGGTATGAATAATTTCCGACAGGTGGCGCTACAGAAACTTACTCAAAGTCAATTTAATCCTAATCTGTACATTTAATCATGCTACAATCTTTAGCAAAGTTGTTGCACATGAGCCGACGAAGGTTTCTTAGTTGGTATGAAGAAATTTCGACAGGTGGCGCTACTGAAATTTACTCAAAGTCAATTTAATCGTATGCTGTACATTTAATCATGCTATAATCTTCAGCAAAGTTGTTACGGATAAGCCGAAGAAGGTTTATGAATTGGAATAAGCAAAGTCCGACAGGTGGCGCCACAGAAAACTACTCAAAATGAACTAAATCGTAAACTGTGCATTTGATCAGACTATAATCTTTAGCAAAGTTGTTGCGCATGAGTCGACAGAGGTTTCTGTTGATATGAATAATTTCCAAAATTATTCAAAATGAGTTAAACTGTAAACTATGCAAACTATGTGTTGGTCGGACAAAATAAATCAAATAATTCAAAATTAACTGAATATTTCTACAATGTCTTTCCTCTAAATTTATTTTAGCACTTTATAATATAAAATATATAAAAACTTTAAAATTTTCCTCAAAATGCTTATCATAAAGCTCCGAGCAAGGCTCGGTCTACCAGGTACTATATATATATATATATGTATATATATGTATATCTATAATATTAATACGCAAGCACCCATTTATTATCCCCTTTTACGCTTTAATTATACACTCATTTCTGGAAAATTTTATACCATTTGAAAGATAATTTTCCGTAGATCAGACGAATCTATATTTTATTAAAATCGGTTCAGTTTTAAAAAATCGGTTTGGTATTTAAAAATCTTACTAACACAATAAAGAAAACTCACATGCATATGAAATTCACTATTAAATTTAAGAATCAAACAAAAGAAATTGTATGCAAACATGTTTTCTTTTGTTTTTATTATTTTTGGTGAGTAATGAGAATTAAAGAGTACATTTGTGGGGAGATAGTGGTAGACAAAGACAAAAATAAAGAGTATTTTATTTAGAGTATTTTAACATTATTGGTATTGTTTTTATTATTTGTGGTGAGGGAGTGAAAGACAAAATTAGTATTTTGGAAGATTTGACAAAAAAAGTGAATAAAATGTAAACCTTTCAAATTAAACGCCTGCAAGAGTATACAATATTGTTCATCAAAAACGAATACACCATAGTAGTACTCAATACTTGTATTATAAATGAGAGAATGAGTGTAACCGATATTGTCTGCTTTTGTTTTTGCTCATCCACTCTACCCACAAAGTCAGTAACTGATACTTTTGCTTATAAGTTAAAAAAGATAAATTTATCTGTTTACAACTGTTTCTTGTTCCAAAATACTCAGATAACTATATATTTATGAGTATTTCGAATAACTTGTGTTAAATGCAAAGACAATTTCGTAGCAATAATATTTCTATGTTGAAATTCTAACATTTTTCAGTGTTTGTGTGTATATATTTTAATTGACTATAAAAATGAATAATATAGAAATAAAAGGAAAAAAATTGTCAAAAGAATATAAAATAAGTGAAATAAGGGTAATAGTAAAATTTTTTAAGAATTGAAAGTTTTTAAAAATCCTATAATAATAAGAAATTTTTTTAAAAATTTCCTATAAAAAAAAAAAAATAAAAATTCCCCATAAAATTGAAAAAAATTTAAAAATTTCCTATAAAAATAAAAGAAAATTAAAAATTTCCTACAAAAACCAGAAAATTTTTAAAATTTCCTATAAAAATTAAGGAAAAATTTACTTTGAAATTAAAAAAAAATCTATCAAATAAAAAATTTTTGAAATTTTTTTTTTATAAAAATAAGACATTTTTTAAAAATTCCTTATAAAAATTAGAAATTTTTCAAATTTTTTTTATAAAAGTAAGAAATTTTTAACATTTTTCAGTGTTTGTGTGTATATATTTTAATTGACTATAAAAATGAATAATATAGAAATAAAAGAAAAAAATTTCAAAAGAATATAAAATTAGTGAAATAAAGGGACGGAATAAAATTTTTTAAGAATTGAAAGTTTTTAAAATCCTATAATAATAAGAAATTTTTTAAAAACAAGAAATTTTTTAAAAATTTCCTATAAAAATAAAAAAAATTAAAAATTTCCTAAAAAATTGAAAAAAAGAAATTAAAAATTTCCTATAAAAATAAAAAAAAAAAATTAAAAATTTCCTTCAAAAACAAGAAATTTTTTTAAAATTTTCTATAAAAATTAAGGAAAAATTTTCTTTAAAATTAAAAAAAAATTCTATCAGATAAGAAATTTTTTTTATAAAAATAAGAATTTTTTTAAAAATTCCCTGTAAAAATAAGAATTTTTCCCATTTTTTTTTTATAAAAATAAGAATTTTTTTAAAAATTTTCTATAAAATAAGAATTTTTTAAAAAGTTCCTATGACAATTTTTTTAAAACTTCCTATAAAAATAAAAAAAAAATAAAATTTTCGGCAAAATTAAGAAATTTTTGAATAATTTCCTATAGAAATAAGAAATATTGAATTTCCTATAAAAAAAAAATTTTAAAAATTTCATATAAAAATAAAAAAACAAAATCAAAAATTTTCTATGAGGATAAGAAATTTTTGAAAAACTTCCTGTAAAATTAAGATATATATATTTTTTTTTTAATTTTATATTAAAATAAGAAATTTTTTAAAAATTTCCTAAAAAAATAAAAAAAAAATAAAATTTCCTATAAAATTAAGAAATTTTTGAAAAATCTCGTATTAAAATAAGAAATTTTTGAAAAATTTCCTATATAAAGTAAGATATTTTTGAAAAATTTCCTATAAAAAGAAGAAATTTTTGAAAGATTTCTCACAAAAACAACAAATTTTTGAAAAAACTCCTACAAAAACAACAAAGTTTTGAAAAAAAGGTATTAAACTAATCGAATGTCGTTTTTAGTTTATATTTTATCCTATAAGTAAACTTCATACGACATACTATAAGTTATCTATTGTATAACCACTAATACTCATTCCATCCATTTTGCAAAACTATAGGAAAATAAATATGTTATTCTCATTGTCTTTTTACCCACTCAGACTTACTTAGTGGGAGAATACAACAATACTCACTTATAACAAAAAACTTAACTACTCATCAATACACACTCAAAATGATAAAACACAGAAATGGATATACACGGATGGAACTATGCAGATGTTTATTTCAAATTTGAATTATTTGAAGTTAAAATTTTATGGAATTTTGTTTTTTGTGTTGGTTTATTGGGATAAAATCTTCGAGTGATTGAGGGATAAATATTGTGTTAAAAAATTAAAAAATATTGCAGTTAAGGGCAGGCATGAGATCATTAAGAGCTATTTTACAATGCCAATTTTTTTTAAAGTCACAGTAGTAAAGAGTTGGATAAGAACATTATGACTTATACCCAAAAAGGATGTTACCGATTAAAAAGTTTATAATAATTACAGATTATTATTAAGAAAAGGAATTAAATGATCGGTCTGAATCAAATGTTAATTCAAAACTGATTAATGTTTAGAAAATGCTATAATATCAGGAATAAATATTAAAAGGCAAATCTTGCATTGCGACTGGAATAGTTTAAAACTGTTAGCTTTTACAGATTCCAAGTACTTCGTGGTTCTCGCGGTTAATTATGCAGTAAAATGATAATAAATTTTAAATATTAGGATCTTTGTTAAAAAGTTTGATTTCTCTATCATTTTTGTCAGTCCGTTAGTAACGCTTACAAATTTATCTGTTCATTACTTCACAGAGCATTTTGACACCGATAACGCAAGATGTTTTGATAAGAGCTACTAAGTCTAACACTTTTTCTTTGTTAAAAAGTTTGATTTCTCTATCATTTTTGTCAGTCCGTTAGTAACGCTTACAAATTTATCTGTTCATTACTTCACAGAGCATTTTGACACCGATAACGCAAGATGTTTTGATAAGAGCTACTAAGTCTAACACTTTTTCCTTCTCATTCACTTCTGAAGATACAAAAACGGTTTATTATGGAATATCTTGAATCAGTAAACTCTTCGAGAGCTACACAATTTTGAATTATAGTTTTGTTAATTTGGCCAATTCGACGCTCTGTTGTATGGAGTGACATAGAAATCAATGAGATCAATTTCTCCACATATCCGTTTAGCCCGAGCAATTTTAAAAACTTGCTACATCGACACTGTCATTTTTGACTTAAAGCTCTGATTGTATGAGTTTTCTTTTTATAGAGATTGTATACTGCCTATACAATTGCATATGGAGTATATACGAATTGGGTAACCTTATTTGGAAAGACGATGGTAGAGAAGAGAAAGGTATATATATTTTTAGAACAGTGAAGTTGCGCCATTTGTTGTTATTTAGACGCACTTTTTTTTGTTTTACAGCCAATTCTATTTATTTTTCGTAAGCGACGTGTTATTGCAGTAGTCTTACTGCCGACGAAAGATGCTGTGGTAATTAATAATTTTAATTCTGTTATCATTGACTCCCTGTGGAGCATAGGGCCTTAAATTTAATAGAAATTAATAATTACAGAAATTGTTGTTGCCGAGACCGGGGATCGATCTAAGGCTCAATGTGATATTATGTGCTAACCAACTAAGCCACAGCACGGGAAATTTTGTATTCACAATGAACTAGATGACGGTCGGTTGTGTCGACCGCAGGATACGCTAGTATATATAAATAAATATATATATATATATATAAATATATATATATATATATATATATATATATATATATATATATATATATAAATATATATTTAGATATATATATTTATATATATATATATATATATATATGTATATATATGTATATATATATAAAAGTGTCCCAGAAAAAATTAAAGTCGTTGTATCTAAAGACGTACCCCCCAAATTTGTTACATTTGATCCCAATAACCTTAATACAAAGTTTCATTCAGATCAGGAAAGCGTGCCGACTTGACGCCAAAGTTTGGACATCCCAGTTATATGGGAAAATTGACGGTTTGTTTAGATCTCTTCGAAATGTTTCTACTTAGGATATGTTTTTAAATACATTTTCAATAGCATCCTACAGATAACTAAATGAGCTATCTAACGAGATATAAGACATTATTATTAATTATTTCTAATTATTTCCCAAAATATTTTACGTCCTTGAAGAAGCTCCTGAACATATGCAATATTTTTTTATTTTTAATAAATTTTAAAAAGTTTGACTGGTTTTACCTTTTCGAGACCTCAAGATATTTAATTATTCATTTTCGTTGAAATGGGCTAACGTTAAGTCACTTTTGCATAGGACGAATAAAAAATATTTTTTTTTTCATACCGTTTTCAAAACTCCTTTTTTGGTTTGAAAAATAGTTCGAAAAAAGTAAAAAAAATTCCAGAGTTGCAGATTAGCACAAAAGCAGAATTAAATTGATATCTCTGACGGCTTAGCCGTACCTGCGACTTTAAGTCAAAGGATTTGGACAAAAACCCAATTTTTCACCATAGTTACAAAAACAAAAAACACGAGAATTGTTATATATTAGCAGAACTATGGTTATTATTGTTTCGATGGGTAGAAACATATATGTGAACTTTGGATCGGATGTCATTAACCCTATTATTACCAGGGTCAAAAGTAAAATTTTTAAAATATTCAATTTTTTCAAAAAAGGTACTAAAAATTACATGTTTTTATTATATTTAAATAAAAATTCAACAAATCGTTCAAAGAAGCCTTTAGTCACATTTTCATACAAATTAACCCTTGTGTACCCATAGGCTCAAAATGGTTCTAGTTTCAAACCGACAAATAACTACTTGTACATGTATAATATGCGTGCTAAAATACACTTGCAAAATCTTCTTTCTGTCATATTTTTTTTTAGAAATTAACCCTCAAATAACCAGAGGAAAATTTAATTTTTTAAGAAATTTTTCAAAAATTTAATTTATATCAGTAGCTGGCTTTCTAAGTATGTATGCTCTAGCCAACCATATTTTCGAGTACGAATAGTTGTTTGTAATGGTTCTTCATAAATCTAGATTTGAAATTCTAATGGGCCAGAAAATTCTTAGAATGCGTTTTAGGCATCGATTGATAAATGCTGGTGGTACTTATCTCTCGAATCAAAATATTCCATGTCTCACAGACATAAAAGATCATGGGTTTGACATTAGTGTTAAAAACTTTGAGTTTGGTGATTGTCGAGATATTTTGAGATCTCCAGATCTTATTAAGAATACCAAAAGCTTGCTTTGCTATGCATAATCTTTTTTGGATATCTTCTCTGCTGCCACCGCTTTTAGAGATTATACTTCCTATGTAGCAGAAAGTTTCAACCTCGTCATTAAGCAGTTTTATCGCAATGATTTAGTTCTGTTAATGTTAATTTAAAGGCCAGCTTAAGTAGCACGGGTTGCAAAGGTTTGGATTTTTAACTGCATGCTAGAGAAACGGTGAGAAAAAAGACATATCTTCGTGCTGGAGTTTATGTGTTCTATCCGCCATTTTACACATTTTGAGTTAATGATGCCACTGTTTTTGGCGATCTCGTCTAATTTTTGAGATAAACAGTGTCTTTATCCTTCAAAACAGATTTGTTTTTGGCTCTATACGCCAAATATATGGTGAAAAAATCTCAAAAAGTTTTTTTTTAGAAAAATTAAGGCAAAACTTCAAGATTGATTTGCTCAAAAAGGCTTTTTGTCATTTTGGTCTCAATTCAAATACAATTTGATGCTATTTTGCACATTGAATTGATTGCTATTGAAATCGGTCCAAATAAGACCCTAGCTCCTATATAAAGCCCAATGATAAAAATATGTAGCTTAAATATGTATATTAGGCTGTTTTTTTTTTGTATGAAAAAATTATTTTTTTTTATTTCGAAGGGTGACGCTCGGATTATTGTGCCATTTGGTGAAAAACATTAAACCTGAAAATTTGAACCAAATCGAACAAAGTTAACACGAGGCGCCCAGACCCTAAAATTGAAAAATGTGTTTATTATTTTATATTTGTTTACATTTTATGCAAAAATATATTTACTGATTATGCCTAACACCATTTGGAATATGTAGATATAGTTTTGCCAGAATTAAAAATGTTTAACCCTTGCGTTACCTAGATCAAAATTATGCAAACTTTCACTTTTTAAAAATATCAAAGCTATTGCTGTGGTTTAAACAAAATTTCTTTTACTAAGCCTTCTAAAAAACTATTTAGTTAATAACAAAGATCACAAACGATAAATATTAACCCTTTCTTGACCAAAATAACCCCAAAAATTAAATTATTTTTTATTTTATCGAAATCAAAAATAAAAAAAAAAATAAAATTTTTGTTGTTATTTTGGTCCCTGTGTTTCACGAAAGGGTTAATATTTATCATTTATGCGATTCAATACCAAAAATTACATCCCTTCTTGTTCAGTATAAATTAAGCAAAAATAAAAAAGAGAATTTCGAAGAAAACAAAATAAAAAATTTTCAGTTTGTAAAAAACAAAAATTGTACCGACATGAAATTATATTGAAATTATTAAAAAAAAAATATTTTATGTGTTCTATTCAAAACAGTGCGTCTTCGTATTCAGAATTTCGCTGAATTTTTCATATGCAAATTTTAATGCAAAACGATTTTCTGTTTGTCAAAAAAGCTCTAATTTCGTGTACGTACGATTTAGTATAATACAAAATTTTAATGGATCAGCTGACGGCCTTCTATATACTTTTATTCTATGTCTGGAAATTCCAATTTATCACAGCGCTTATAAAGTTGTGAGAAATGCCGCTTTATTAGGAATAAATTACTTATAGTTCTCTGATCAGAATCCAAATTCGATCGTGGGTTGAAAAAAATTGAGAAATGATTCAAGAACATTTAAACAACCCAGTAAAACTTTTCATTACCAAATAATGAGTTAAACAGTTAAACTATTGAACACGAACTACTAACTCATTCGCTGTTTAAGTCATTACATTAACATGGGGATGTCATTGGAGGCAAGTACTTACCAATTGCAGAAAAGTAATGACTTGGGTAAGCAATTTGAAAGTAACAACAACAACAGCAACAACTTTTTTGATGTTGTTTTATTAAAAACATATATTTTTAAACGAAATACAAAATTTTTTTAAGATCCCATGGGTGCTCGAACCCAGACCCTCCGACTGCTAGGCAGAGACTCTTCCACTGAGCTACTTCATATGTTGAAAACTTAGCAGCTTATAATTAATATAAACAATTTTTATTTTTAGATCCAAAATCATGTGAAAATAACTTTGTTTTTTCCTGCTTTTTTTTGATTTGTTGTAATTTTTGGAAAAATATTTTTATACGATTTTTTGTTATTATTTTAAAACTTTTTTTAATTATTTTAAAACTTAAACAATTTAAATCTTCTTTTTTGTATAAGTTTTTACATAAGATTGACTCTTACTTACTTAAATGTTACAACCTGTTAAGGTCAAAGTCCGAGCATATTTTAGAATTCCATGGATTTTGATCTTGTGCGAATGTTCTCCAATTTTATAGGCCAAGCTTTGAAAAATGTTCCTCTACTTGGTCTTTCTATCGAAGTTTCGGACATCCTCCACTAATATTAGGTAGTGGGACATATCAATTCTAATTTTATCCTCTTCATTGTATTTTTTTCAAGAGATGGTTACTAGCCCGTAATCCTAACCCATTTTTATCGATCTTATGGGACAACTCTCGGAACATGTTAACTCACAATACTAATGGGTGTTAAACTAGCTCCCCGGGCGATACCATGAGGAGGTGTGTGTCCACAGTTGAGATGAAGGATGATCCAGATAAGTTGGGCTTACCAAGTTAAGACCAATTAGAATCGTGTTTGATATTCAACATCCCCTACATAATCAAAATTGACTCATGATGGTATTTTTTCATTAACGTGAGTTAGTTTTACAAATTTTTTTACAGAAGATAATATTTAAGTTCTTAAAATTCAAAAATCATTTAAAAAGACTCTTTTAATAAAAAAAAAGCTAAGAAAAATTGTTGCCCTTGGTGGGATTTGAACCGGGGCCATTCACTTTAAATTACCATCTTAATTACAAATAAGTACTTCTGTAATAACTTATTATTTATTCGGATGGTATGTTGTAGTCGTTACAAGGTAACCAGTTATCAGAGTACTTGCCATTACCAAAGTTATGCTGGGAATAAGCTTGATTATCATGAAATTCACATGGCTATTGAGGAGAAGTATTCGAGCTTAAGTTTAGAATTTGGAGTCTGTAGCTTTATCAGGAGGGGAGCTATATGCCCTTAACGTTTTTGATCCGATATAAAAGATTTTTATATGTGCTAGCTAAGATCTACCAAAAACATTACAACATCTATGGTTTATCTCCTATATTTTATGAGATATTGGACTTCGAAAAAAAATGTCAGCTTTTTAACGACTTAGGCCTAGATTTTAGCTAATATCGGATTCAAATTTTCCCCGATTTTTCCATATGAAAGTCTATTCAAGTACAAAATTTTATCAAAATTCATTGACAAATGATTTTATTATTGACCCAGCAAAACTTTGGTAATGGCAAGTACTCTGATAACTGGTTGCCTTGTAACGACTACAACATACCATCCGAATAAATAATAAGTTATTACAGAAGTACTTATTTGTAATTAAGATGGTAATTTAAACTGAATGGCCCCGGTTCAAATCCCACCAAGGGCAACAATTTTTTTTTATTAAAAGAGTCTTTTTAAATGATTTTTGAATTTTAAGAACTTAAATATTATCTTCTGTAAAAAAAATTTGTAAAACTAACTCACGTTAATGAAAAAATACCATCATGAGTCAATTTTGATTATCTAGGGGATGTTGAATACCAGACACGATTCTAATTGGTCTTAACTTATCTGGGTCATTCTTAATCTCAACTGTGGACACACACCTCCTCATGGTATCACCCGGGGAGCTAGTTTAACACCCATAAATATTGTGAGTTAACATGTTCCTAGAGTTGTCCCATAAGATCGATAAAAATGGGTTAGGATTACGGGCTAGTAACCCTCTCTTGAAAAAAAATACAATGAAGAGGATAAAATTAGAATTGAAATGTCCCACTACCTAATGTTAGAGGAGGATGTCCGAAACTTCGATAGAAAGACCAAATAGAGGAACATTTTTCAAAGCTTGGCCTATAAAATTGGAGAACATTCGCACAAGATCGAAATCCATGGTATTCTAAAATATGCTCGGACTTTAACCTTAACAGGTTGTAACATTTAAGTAAGTAAGAGTCAATCTTATGTAAAAACTTATACAAAAAAGAAGATTTAAATTATTTAAGTTTTAAAATAATTTTAAAAAAGTTTTAAAATAATTACAAAAAATCGTTTAAAAATATTTTTCCAAAAATTACAACAAAGCAAAAAAAAGCAGGGAAAAACAAAGTTATTTTCACATGATTTTGGATCTAAAAATAAAAATTGTTTATATTAATTATAAGCTGCTAAGTTTTCAACATATGAAGTAGCTCAGTGGAAGAGTCTCTGCCTAGCAGTCGGAGGGTCTGGGTTCGAGCCCCCATGAGATCATAAAAAAAATTTTGTATTTCGTTTAAAAATATATGTTTTTAATAAAACAACAACAAAAAAGTTGTTGTTGTTGTTGCTTTCAAATTGCTTACCCAAGTCATTAATTTTCTGCAATTGGTAAGTACTTGCCTCCAATGACATCCCCATGTTAATGTAATGACTTAAACAGCGAATTAGTAAGTAGTTCGTGTTCAATAGTTTAACTGTTTAACTCATTATTTGGTAATGAAAAGTTTTACTGGGCGAATTCTCAAAATTTAATGAAAATTTGGAACGCCAAAAATTTAAATATGCGATGAATTGTATTCTGTTTGCTACATATTTCTCTTAATTTATTACATTAAACTTAACCTTCAACATTAAATAAATAAATATTTCTTGGAACATTAACTGTGATTTTGAGTAATTCAAAATTCCTACAATTTAACCAAAAATAATTGCTTTAAAATGATTTTACTAAACGTTTATTTGAATTAATTATAACTTTTGACTAAAACAACAACAACCCATGATAAACTTTTACATTCTTTTGTCTGACTTAATGTCTACATGTTGACATAAAATCATCTGAATCTAATCCTCCTCCTTGCCCCCCTAAAAACAGGTTACAATTTCTAAAATTTTCATTTATATTTATTTTTTATTTTTGATAATTTTCTGCCTCCCTCCCGCTGTTTTATGTTAAATTTTTAGACAACTATTTAACATCGCGTCGTTTCCTTTTATTGTGGATATATTCTTTTTTGTGTCAGTTTCTTTTTTTTATATAAAATTTTCTATTTTCTATTTTATGCTGTTGCAATGACATCGTTTTTAGTTGATTATTATTTCCGGTTTGTTACTTCAAAACTGCTCCTCCTCCGCACATTTAACATTTAGTTTTGTCATCATAGTTTTGGGGTTTTCTCTGACGAGCAAATGCAGCTGGAGGGCAAGGGTAGGGAAAATGAGGAATTATACCCAATAGGAAACTATTAGTAGAACAGGATAATTATATCGTTTACTTTGGGAATTAAAAGGAACTGAGTTAATGACTTGTTAAGTTTGTGAAAGTTGCTTGATATTGAATTAAATCAAGATAAAAATACAATTTGAATAAATAGCATTTTGTCATTATTTTTTAAAAATGAAAAGATTTTAATATTTTTACATAGAAACATAGAAGTTTGATTATCTTGAAAACTACAAGAGATAGAGCAATTTAAAGCAAAATCTGTGATCATTAAAAGAAATTTAAAAATTCGTTACAAAGCTTGATTTTTTTAAAATTTCTGTATTTCTGTGTAATTATCTTGGAAACTAAAAGAGATAGAGCAAAATCTGTGAAACCACAGGAGATAGAGCAATTTAAGGCAAAATCTGTTATCACTAAAAGAAATTTCGAAATTCGTTACAAAACTTGATTTTTGACAATTTTTATATGGAAATATTAAAGTGTGATTAACTTGAAAACTATAGGAGATAGAACAATTAAAGGCAAAATCTGTGATCACTAAAAGAAATTTTTAAATTTGATTTTTTTGAAAATTTTGAAAAGTGTTAGCATCTTGGAGATAGAGCAATTTAAGGAAAAACCTGTGATTACTAAAAGAAATTTAAAAATTCGTTTTAAAACTTGATTTTTTGAAAATTTTAATACAGAAACATAAAAGTGTGATTATCTTGGAAACTACCAGAGATAGAGCAAAGTCTGCGTAACCACAGGAGATCGAGCAATTTAAGGCAAAATCTGTTATCACTAAAAAAAAATTCAAAAGTCGTTACAAAATTGTGATTATAAATTGTGATTATAAATTGTGATTACAATGTGATTATCTTGGAAACTACTTGAGATAGATCAATTTAAGGAAAAACTAGTGATTGCTAATAGAAATATCAAAATTTGCTGCAAAATATAATTATTTAAAAATCAAAGTATCTTGGAAACTACAGGAGATATAACAGTTTAAAGCAAAATCTGTGATCACTAAAAAATTATTTCAAAATTCGTTACAAAATTGGATTTTTTGAAATTTTTTTAAGAAAACATAAAAGTGCCATTATCTTGAAAACTACAGGAGATAGAGCAATCTGTGATAAGTAAAAGAAATTTCAAAATTCGTTACAAAATTTGATTTTTGACAATTTTTATATGGAGATATTAAAGTGTGATTAAATTGAAAGCTATAGGAGATAGAACAATTCAAAGCAAAATCTGTGATCACTAAAAGAAATTTCTAAATTTGATTTTTTTGAAAATTTTGAAAAGTGTTATTATCTTGCAAACTATAGGAGATAGAGCAATTTAAGGAAAAACCTGTGATTACTAAAAAAAATTTCAAAATTAGTTTCAAAACTTGATTTTTTTAAAATTTTAATACAGAAACATAAAAGTGTGATTATCTTGAAAACTACAAGAGATAGAGCAAAGTCTGTGTAACCACAGGACATAGAGCAATTTAATTCAAAATCTGTTATCACTAAAAAAAAATCAAAAGTCGTTACAAAATTGTGATTATAAATTGTGATTACAATGTGATTATCTTGGAAACTACAGGAGATAGATCAATTTAAGGAAAAACTAGTGATTGCTAAAAGAAATTTCAAAATTCGTAGCAAAATATGATTATTTAAAAATCAAAGTATCTTGGAAACTACAGGAGATATAACAATTTAAAGCAAAATCTGTGATCACTAAAAAATTATTTCAAAATTCGTTACAAAATTGGATTTTTTGAAAATTTTTTTAAGAAAACATAAAAGTGCGATTATCTTGAAAACTACAGGAGATAGAGCAATCTGTGATAAGTAAAAGAAATTTCAAAATTCGTTACAAAACTTGATTTTTGACAATTTTTATATGGAAATATTAAAGTGTGATTAACTTGAAAACTATAGGAGATAGAACAATTAAAAGCAAAATCTGTGATCACTAAAAGAAATTTCTAAATTTGATTTTTTTGAAAATTTTGAAAAGTGTTATTATCTTGCAAACTATAGGAGATAGAGCAATTTAAGGAAAAACCTGTGATTACTAAAAAAAATTCAAAATTCGTTTTAAAACTTGATTTTTTGAAAATTTTTATACAGAAACATAAAAGTGTGATTATCTTGAAAACTACAAGAGATAGAGCAAAGTCTGTGTAACCACAGGACATAGAGCAATTTAATTCAAAATCTGTTATCACTAACAAAAATTCAAAAGTCGTTACAAAATTGTGATTATAAATTGTGATTACAATGTGATTATCTTGGAAACTACAGGAGATAGATCAATTTAAGGAAAAACTAGTGATTGCTAAAAGAAATTTCAAAATTCGTAGCAAAATATGATTATTTAAAAATCAAAGTATCTTGGAAACTACAGGAGATATAACAATTTAAAGCAAGATCTGTGATCACTAAAAAATTATTTCAAAATTCGTTACAAAATTGGATTTTTTGAAAATTTTTTTAAGAAAACATAAAAGTGCGATTATCTTGAAAACTACAGGAGATAGAGCAATCTGTGATAAGTAAAAGAAATTTCAAAATTCGTTACAAAACTTGATTTTTGACAATTTTTATATGGAAATATTAAAGTGTGATTAACTTGAAAACTATAGGAGATAGAACAATTAAAAGCAAACTCTGTGATCACTAAAAGAAATTTGATTTTTTTGAAAATTTTGAAAAGTGTTATTATCTTGGAAACTATAGGAGATAGAGCCATTTAAGGAAAACCCTGTGATTACTAAAAGAAATTTCAAAATTCGTTTCAAAACTTGATTTTTTGAAAATTTTAATACAGAAAAGTGTGTTTATCTTGGAAACTACAGGAGATAGAGAAATTTAAAGCACTAAAGGAAATTTCAAAATTCGTTGCCAAATTTGATTTTTTGAAAATTATTATATGGAAACATAAAAGTGCCATTACCTTGAAAACTATAGGAGATAGAACAATTTAAAACAAAATCTGTGATCACTAAAAGAAATTTTAAAATTTGATTTTTTTTTAAATTTGTGTACGGAAACATAAAAGTGTTATCTTGGAAACTATAGGAGATAGAGCAATTTAAAGCAAAATCTGTGATCACTAAAAGAAACAAAATTCGTGACGAAACTTGTTTTTTTGAAAATTTTTATATAGAAACATAAATGTGCGATTATCTTGAAAACTGTAAGAGATAGAGGAATTTAAGGCATATTCTGTTTTTACTAAAAAAATTTCAAAATTCGTAACAAAACTTGATTTTTGGAATATGTTTATATATAACATAAAAGTGAGATTATTTTGGAAACTACAGGAGATCGAACAATTTAAAGCAAAATCTGTCATCACTATAAGAAATTAAAAATTCCTTTCAAAACTTGATTTTTTGAAAATTTTTATATGGAACCATAATAGTGTGATTATCTTGGAAACTAGAGGAGATAGGAAAAAATTTAAGGCAAAATCTGTGATCACTAAAAGAAATTTAAAAATTCGTTTTAAAACTTGATTTTTTGAAAATTTTAATACAGAACCATAAAAGTGTGATTATTTTGGAAACTACAAGAGATAGAGCAAAGTCTGTGTAACCACAGGACATAGAGCAATTTAATTCAAAATCTGTTATCACTAAAAAATTCAAAAGTCGTTACAAAATTGTGATTATAAATTGTGAATACAATGTGATTATCTTGGAAACTACAGGAGATAGATTAATTTAAGGAAAAACTAGTGATTGCTAATAGAAATTTCAAAATTCGTTGCAAAATATGATTATTTAAAAATTAAAGTATCTTGGAAACTACAGGAGATATAACAATTTAAAGCAAAATCTGTGATCACTAAAAAATTATTTCAAAATTCGTTACAAAATTGGATTTTTTGAAATTTTTTTAAGAACACATAAAAGTGCAATTATCTTGAAAACTACAGGAGATGAGCAATCTGTGATTAGTAAACAAAATTTCAAAATTCGTTACAAAACTTGATTTTTTGACAATTTTTATATGGAAATATTAAAGTGTGATTAACTTGAAAACTATAGGAGATAGAACAATTCAAAGCAAAATCTGTGATCACTAAAAGAAATTTCTAAATTTGGTTTTTTTGAAAATTTTGAAAAGTGTTATTATCTTGCAAACTATAGGAGATAGAGCAATTTAAGGAAAAACCTGTAATTACTAAAAAAATTCAAAATTCGTTTTAAAACTTGATTTTTTGAAAATTTTAATAGAGAAACATAAAAGTGTGATTATCTTGAAAATTCGTTACAAAATTGGATTTTTTACATTTTTTTTTAAGAAAACATAAAAGTGCGATTATCTTGAAGACTATAGAAGATAGAGCAATCTGTGATTACTAAAAAATTATTTCAAAATTCGTTACAAAGCTTGGTTTTTGACAATTTTTATACGGAAATATTAAAGTGTGATTAACTTGAAAACTATAGGAGATAGAACAATTAAAAGATCACAGACACCAAAAGAAATTTCTAAATTTGATTTTTTTTTGAAAATTTTGTATATGAAAACATAAAAGTGTTAGTATCTTGGAAACTATAGGAGAAAGAACAATTTAAGGAAAAACCTGTGATTACTAAAAGAAATTTCAAAATTCGTTGCCAAATTTGATTTTTTGAAAATTTTTATATGGAAACATAAAAGTATGATTACTTTGAAAACTATAGGAGACAGAACAATTTAAAGCAAAATCTGTGATCACTAAAAAAATTTCAAAATTGGTTACAAAATTTGATTTTTGAAAAATTTGTGTATGGTAACATAAAAGTGCTATTATCTTGGAAACTACAGGAGATAGAGCTATTCATTGCAAAATCTGTAATCACTTAAAGAAATTTCAAAATTCGTTACAAAACTTGATTTTTTGACAATTTTTATATGGAAACTTCAAAGTGTGATTATCTTGGAAACTATAGGAGATAGAGCAAAATCTGTGCTCATTAAAAAAAAATTCAAAATTCGTTACAAAACTGGATTTTTTTGAAATTTTTTTTTTAAGAAAACATAAAAGTGCGATTATCTTAAAAACTGCACTAGAAGTGCAATTTAAGGAAAATCCTGTGATTACTTAAATAAATTTCAAAATTCGTTTCAAAACTTGTGTTTATTTAAATTTTGATATGGAAACATAAAAGTGTGATTATCTTGGAAACTAAGGCTAAGAAATTTAAGGCACTAAAATAAATTTCAAATATCGTTGTAAATCTTGATTTTTTGAAAATTTGTATATTGAAATTTAAAAGTATAATTACCTTGAAAACTACAGGAGATCGAGCAATTTAAAGCAAAATCTGTGATCGCTTATTGAAATTACAAAATTTGATTTTTTTAAATTTATGTATGGAAACATAAAAGTTATCTTGGAAACTATTGGAGATAGAGCAATTTAATGCAAAATCTGTCATCACTATAAGATATAGAGAAATTTAAGGCACTAAAAGAAATTTCAAATATCGTTGCAAAACTTGATTTTTTGAAAATTTGTATAATGAAACATAAAAGTGTGATTATCTTGGAAACTATAGGAGATAGAGCAATTTAATGCAAAATCTGTCATCACTACAAGAAATTTAAAATTCTTTTCAAAACTTGATTTTTTGAAAATTTTTTTATGGAACCATAAAAGTGTGATTATCTTGGAAACTGTAGGAGATAGAACAATTTAAGGCAAAATCTGTGACTCTAAAAGAAATTTCAAAATGTTACAAAACTTAAAAATTTTTTGGAAAAATTTTTATATGGAAACATAAAAGGTCAAATATGAAACAGGTTTTAAACAATTTTTAAGATTTCTTTAGTTTTATGTTCCATTTGATTCCAAAAATCGAAATACGAGATATTATTGCGAATACGCTTACCCGTACCGTCATGGCGCTCAGTGGGTTAAAAAAATTTAGGGAAATAAAAAATTTGACTTTTTTGAGAATTTAAACTAAAACTTGGATCCGATGTTAGCAAAATTCTAGGCTTAGTCGTTAAAAACTGTTCAACTTTTTTTTCGAAATAAAATATCTCATAAGCTATAGGAGATAAACCATACATATGGCAACGTTTACCCGTATCGTTGCGGCACTCAGTGGGTTAAAAAATTTAGAAAAATTAAAAATTTGACTTTTTTGAAAATTTATACTAAAATTTGGATTCGATATTATCAAAATTCTAGGTCTATGTCTTTAAAAAGTTGAATTTTTTTTCGAAATCAAATATCTCATAAACTATAGGAGATCAAATATACATATGGTATCTCAGCTAGCCAAGTTTTTAATACTTGATATTTTAAAATATTTACATCGGAACAAAAATGTGACTTCTGGAATGTTTTTAACTTTCGAAAAAACCGGAGGTGCCCCATTGTGAGGGTTTATAGTTCCCCTTCCGATAAGACTACAGACTCCAAATTCTAAACTTAAGCTCGAATACTTCTCCTCAATAGCTTTTTGAAATTTTATGATAATCGTGCTAAACGTTTCAATTCTTGAATTATTTCTTATATATTTTTTTTAACCCACTATGTGACGCTAAAGTTTTAGGTAAAGGTCGATATGAAAGCCATAGAATAAGTATGAAAATTTAAACTTTCTTTAGATTTTACTAATATTCAGCATTTTTTTCATCTTTTAACTTAGTTTTGTTAAAATGTAACTATTTTTTATATAAGAAACTGACACATTATTCTCTAGTTGGTTTCAAAACTCATTTTTCAATATTTCGAAAATTTTGTTTAACAAATATTAGAATGTAAAAACTTCTTTAACGATATTTGAAAATAAAGAAATCGGCAAATAAAATTAAAAAATTTTGAGGTCAATTTCTTGAACAGTTTCGCCGTAGCAACGATTTGAACTCGCCGATTTTCGCCAAAATATAAGTTTTTGTTCATTAATTGAACAAAGCCTTGTTATTATTTGTTTCTCTTCAATTTTGATAAAACTATTTATAAATATTATTGCTCAGTATATGGAGAATGTATACTAAGTTTTTTTTTCAGAATTGGTTAATTTTAACCCTTTTTTCCCCGGGTCAAAAGTCAAAATTTCCCTTATTAATATTTCCTGGTAAAATCGCGAAATTTTAATAATTTTGTAGCGAAATTTTAATAATTTAGTTGTGATTTTCGACAAAAAAAAAAGTTTAAAAGTGACTATTTAATACCAGGATTACTTTTTTTTATATCGAAAAACTTGACTTTAACCTTAACGAGACAAGGGGTTTAAAATGACCAACATTTTTTTTGTCAAAATTTACATTCCATGTCTTTTGAGTTTTAAAATTTGTTCTTTTTAATTTAAAAGTATTTAAACTTATATAAAATAACTATTTTTATTAGTTTCATAAGAAATTCGCTAACAAATTTTTAAATTTTTTAAAATTTGTCATGAAAAACTAAGAAATCTAAATTTTGACTCCGGGAAAGAAAGGGTTAATCCCATACAATTTCTCCATCACTGAGCTATAAAATAATTATTTTTATGAGTTTTATTCGGAATTCGCTAATAAATTCTGAAACTTTCTTAATTTTATCATGAAAAAACTAAAAAATTATATATTTTGACTTTTAGTCCCGGGAAGGTACAAGTTTATCTCATACAATTTTGAAAGATAATTGCAGCATTCTTCAACATTGGGCTATAAAATACTTAGTTTTATTTGAAATTCGCTAATAAATTTTATAAGAAATTTGCCATGAAAAACTAAAAAAACTAAATTTTGTCTTTTGACCCCGGGAAAGAAAGGGTTAATTTCATACAATTTCAAGAAAGAATTTCAGCATACACTATCCATCACTGGGCTATAATACAATAATTGTTATGAGTTTTATTCAAAATTCGCTTATAAATTTTGATAGTAATTTTGTCATAAAAAACTAAAAATCGATATTTTTCATTTGACCCCGGGAAAGAAAGGGTTAATTTTATACAATTTCAAGAAAGAATTGCAGCATACATTATCTATCATTGGGCTATAATACAATATTTATTATGAGTTTTATTCAAAATTCGCTTATAAATTTTGTTAGTAATTTTGTCGGGAAAAAATAAAAAAACTAAATTTTTCATTTGACCCCGGGAAAGAAAGGGTTATTTTCATACAATTAAAAAAAATAATATGAAACATATATTTTCCGTAGACTGGATAATAATAGGCCTTAACAGTTTTGTTAAATTTGAACTTAGCATCTCTTCAAATTATGACAAATACGCCAAATATCGCGAAAATGTAATTTGTTGACATTTTCGCGAAATTTGACGACTTTAAATAGCAAGTACGGCAAAGCTGTGCAAGATATTGTACTCAATATTTTTAGTTTTTATTCCTTCATTTATAAATTCTAGCTTACCTGTGAAAAAATTTCAAATTTGTAAAATTTGTCAAACAAAATTTCTAAAAAATTAAAAAAGGAATTTTGAAACTGGCCTGAGAAATATGCAGCAAAAAAATTTACTTATGGATAAAAAAATTTCAAACTAAGATATGATTCACAATCCTATAACCTGTAAATACTTAATAGTTGAGTTTTGTTAAAATTTAACCGAATTTACTTAGATTGGTTCATATTAGAAAATTATAAATTTTTCTCAGGCCGGTTTCAAAAATCATTTTTTAATTTTTTGAAAATTTTGTTTAATAGATATAACAAATAATAAATTTGCTTTCCAGTATCATAAAGAAAACCAATGGGAGAATAAAATGCTAAAGAAACTAGGTCGATATCTTTAACCGTTTCGCCGTACCTGCGATTTGAAATAGTAGAATTTCGCGAAAATGTGAATTTTTTTGTTATAATTTGAGAATATATATTAAATTGTTCCAATGTTCAATCTAAATAAAAGTGGTAGAGAATATTTTTCCTCTGTATAGAATGTACACAGCATTGTTTTTTTTATCAATATGTGAAAGCTTTAATCCTTTCTTCCCCGGGGTCAAAGGTCAGAATTTGGAGGTTTTCATTTTCTATAGGAAATTGATTGAATATCTAAAAATTTTTACAAAATTTTGTTTAAAATGCAAAAATATATTAACTTTTATTGATTTTAAGTCTTCTTATTCAAAAAATATATATTAACCCTAACCAGACATGGGGTCTAATGTCTGAAAATGTCTAATGTCTGAAAAAAACTATGTAAATTCAGTTTTAATTAAACAAAACTCTTCTGTTTAGTAATTACAGATTATAGAATTGAAAATCATGTCTTATTTTGAAATTTATTTATCCTAAAGTAAATTTTTTTGGCTGCATATTTTTAGGCGTGTCTTCAAAGACACGAATTTTCGGTGCAAAATTGCAATAACTCTGAAACTATTTCATGGATTTTAAAGTCTGATGACCTTAAATAAAGCTACTTTAGTTATCTTTTATGTTCCATTAAATTTGTTTAAATAATTTTATTCTTAGTCGTTGAAATTTAGGCAAAACCGAAAATACTGCAATTTTTGTCATAATACAAAATTAAACACTTTGTAGGCGGATGCGGCAGGCAATTTAATTAAAAATTGCACAGCATGTTTTTGTGTTACGTAAACCACTTCTTAAGGGAGATACGATTCACTTTCGCACTTTCGAAGAATAAGGTACACCCTAATATTTATATAATAGGTACTTTGCTTTACCATTTTACTACTTTTTTCAAGAAAATATAAACAATTTTTCTAATTATTTATTATATTTCGAAGTAAAACTTTATATACAGAAATCGCCTTGTCCCTAATGGGTCTTAATATTTCCCAAGTTTCTTCAATGTTTAACTTCTAATATTTTTGTATTATTTTAAATTAGTTCTTGAAGAAGAAAACTAAAAAACGAAGTGTGTAGTTGTAAACTGCCACTTGTAGTTTTATCTTGTTCTACTTTTTATTCATGCAACAAAATTTTCTTTGTATTGAAAAATGAGTTTATGTGTGTGTGTCTGTGTGTTGCCTTGCATGTAAATGTGTCATTTTATTGCCACTACTTTTTGGTTACTGCAACTTCATGCTAAATCCTCTTTTCCCCTCTGCTCATAATGTACAAACATTCCAAATTATAAAGTGAATTTTGTTTTTAATTTTTATGTTTTCAAAATTTCAAAAAATTATTTTCATTTCACTTCTGTGGCACGTATTAAGAACAATTTGTTTGTTATGTTAAATCACTTTTTTTCTAAATGAAAATAAATTTATTCTGGTGTAAAAGAAGGATGTTCAAGGAAATAAATTTAACAAGAGATAAACTTGAGTCTGTGGGTTTGACTGTCCGTCATTTGAAACATTTTAATATTTTAAATTGTTTTTACATCTGTTTATTTTGTTAGAATTTTTAGAAAGTCATTTATACTCTTGAAACTTAATTATGCTTTTGCAGTTTATGTGAAAAGTCTCAAATGTTTAAGAATTTTGTAAACTTTAAAGTAGGGTCACATATGTATCAAAAATTTGGAGTTAAAGAAATGGGATACATATCAATTTTTGCTCATGTCTTTTTGAGTCCTCCTAATGAAATTATTATTATATTGTTATCTTGTTACAAGAGTTTTAGTCTAATAAACTTAAATTGTTTATTTATTTAAATAATACACATTATGAATTGTTTTACATGTTTTGGCTATTATTTAATAAAGACAATGGGGAAAGGCACTAACTAAAATAATTATCCATTCTTAATCATTTCACATTAAACAATAATCCTTTATCTTTGTGTATCCCACTGTGCAGTTGAAAATTCTAACCAAACAGCTCCCATTTCTGTTCCAATGATTGGACTATTTGTAGACTATGACTAGACTATGACTAGACTATGACTAGACTATGACTAGACTATGACTAGACTATGACTAGACTATGACTAGACTATGACTAGACTATGACTAGACTATGACTAGACTATGACTAGACTATGACTAGACTATGACTAGACTATGACTAGACTATGACTAGACTATGACTAGACTATGACTAGACTATGACTAGACTATGACTAGACTATGACTAGACTATGACTAGACTATGACTAGACTATGACTAGACTATGACTAGACTATGACTAGACTATGACTATGACTAGACTATGACTAGACTATGACTAGACTATGACTAGACTATGACTAGACTATGACTAGACTATGACTAGACTATGACTAGACTATGACTAGACTATGACTAGACTATGACTAGACTATGACTAGACTATGACTAGACTATGACTAGACTATGACTAGACTATGACTAGACTATGACTAGACTATGACTAGACTATGACTAGACTATGACTAGACTATGACTAGACTATGACTAGACTATGACTAGACTATGACTAGACTATGACTAGACTATGACTAGACTATGACTAGACTATGACTAGACTATGACTAGACTATGACTAGACTATGACTAGACTATGACTAGACTATGACTAGACTATGACTAGACTATGACTAGACTATGACTAGACTATGACTAGACTATGACTAGACTATGACTAGACTATGACTAGACTATGACTAGACTATGACTAGACTATGACTAGACTATGACTAGACTATGACTAGACTATGACTAGACTATGACTAGACTATGACTAGACTATGACTAGACTATGACTAGACTATGACTAGACTATGACTAGACTATGACTAGACTATGACTAGACTATGACTAGACTATGACTAGACTATGACTAGACTATGACTAGACTATTTCTAGACTATGACTAGACTATGACTAGACTATGACTAGACTATGACTAGACTATGACTAGACTATGACTAGACTATGACTAGACTATGACTAGACTATGACTAGACTATGACTAGACTATGACTAGACTATGACTAGACTATGACTAGACTATGACTAGACTATGACTAGACTATGACTAGACTATGACTAGACTATGACTAGACTATGACTAGACTATGACTAGACTATGACTAGACTATGACTAGACTATGACTAGACTATGACTAGACTATGACTAGACTATGACTAGACTATGACTAGACTATGACTAGACTATGACTAGACTATGACTAGACTATGACTAGACTATGACTAGACTATGACTAGACTATGACTAGTCTATGACTAGACTATGACTAGACTATGACTAGACTATGACTAGACTATGACTAGACTATGACTAGACTATGACTAGACTATGACTAGACTATGACTAGACTATGACTAGACTATGACTAGACTATAACTAGACTATGACTAGACTATGACTAGACTATGACTAGACTATGACTAGACTATGACTAGACTATGACTAGACTATGACTAGACTATGACTAGACTATGACTAGACTATGACTAGACTATGACTAGACTATGACTAGACTATGACTAGACTATGACTAGACTATGACTAGACTATGACTAGACTATGACTAGACTATGACTAGACTATGACTAGACTATGACTAGACTATGACTAGACTATGACTAGACTATGACTAGACTATGACTAGACTATGACTAGACTATGACTAGACTATGACTAGACTATGACTAGACTATGACTAGACTATGACTAGACTATGACTAGACTATGACTAGACTATGACTAGACTATGACTAGACTATGACTAGACTATGACTAGACTATGACTAGACTATGACTAGACTATGACTAGACTATGACTAGACTATGACTAGACTATGACTAGACTATGACTAGACTATGACTAGACTATGACTAGACTATGACTAGACTATGACTAGACTATGACTAGACTATGACTAGACTATGACTAGACTATGACTAGACTATGACTAGACTATGACTAGACTATGACTAGACTATGACTAGACTATGACTAGACTATGACTAGACTATGACTAGACTATGACTAGACTATGACTAGACTATGACTAGACTATGACTAGACTATGACTAGACTATGACTAGACTATGACTAGACTATGACTAGACTATGACTAGACTATGACTAGACTATGACTAGACTATGACTAGACTATGACTAGACTATGACTAGACTATGACTAGACTATGACTAGACTATGACTAGACTATGACTAGACTATGACTAGACTATGACTAGACTATGACTAGACTATGACTAGACTATGACTAGACTATGACTAGACTATGACTAGACTATGACTAGACTATGACTAGACTATGACTAGACTATGACTAGACTATGACTAGACTATGACTAGACTATGACTAGACTATGACTAGACTATGACTAGACTATGACTAGACTATGACTAGACTATGACTAGACTATGACTAGACTATGACTAGACTATGACTAGACTATGACTAGACTATGACTAGACTATGACTAGACTATGACTAGACCATCACTAGACTATGACTAGACCATCACTAGACTATGACTAGACTATGACTAAACTATGACTAGACTATGACTTGAATACATGATAAGATTTGAATATATGAGTTAAGGCTATATTTTACTTTATAGTTACTTTTGCCAAATAAAATCCAATTACTGGCAAGAACTTTTAATCCAGGCAAATATTTATTGAATTTTTCCGCAGAGAATTAATACCGCTTTTTCCCTTAATGCAATTTAAACGTATTTTCTGTGCCAAAAACTATATCCTTTTGCTATGAAAATTTTAATCAATTTGCGACATAATAATGGAATTCTCGGTAACTATAAATCAGCTGCATATTGAGTTTCCCTTTAACGAAATTGAAGCCTTTGTAATCTATAATCGCATTTGTTTTTGTTGTACTTCATTAAGACTTTGGGTGACCGAGTATTTCTACTAGATTCAGTTTAATTTCATTTAAAATCCTTATATTATCCTTATAATAGACTAGAGGGTACATATACATATAAAACATCATCAGTCAGTAAATATTGTATAAAATCGTGATGAAAACTTTTAAATATTTTTCATTTTTCATTAAGATATCGCACAAACGGATTTCCTTGGCAACCATAAAACATTTTAATTCATTTCTGTATATCCTTTTTGTTACTTCCTTTTTTTGTGCAAGAAAAAAATAAAAATGAAATCATTTTAAATGAGTTTTAGAAAATAATTTCATATAAAAATGTTTGAGAAAAAAAAGGAAAAAAAAAACTGGAACAAATTAAAGTTACGAGTATATTAAAAATCAGTTAAGTTGAATTTTTATTTTTATTAAAATCTTCAAATTTAATTTGATTCGAATACTTTTTTCGCTTTTTGGGGTTATAAAATAATAAAAACTAATGAAGAAGAACTAAATGTAAGATTTAAAGAATTAAACTTTCAATTCAATTAAATTCATGGCTGGAGTTGGCGTGTGGGAAAAACAAATACAATTTTTGATTATCTAAAATGTTCGGATGAATGGGAAAACTTAATAGTTTCCTTAGGCTCAGTTACGACCAGAAAACATGTTTTGGGTGGGTCCACAATTTCTTAGAAAAGGAAATGCAATAAAGTTTAATGGCCCATATGAATATTCATGCTATTGATTTGCCATATTTATAAAAGGGGGTGTTTTTTTTAGGAGATTCATGTGGAAAATTATGATTTTATTTGTATTATTTTTGGTTGTTTTTTTGTAATAAATATAAACATTATTTGTTTAATTTCATAAATAAATATAAATGTTAGAACATTTATTTGTTACTAAGAAAATAGACTAAGGGAAAAATATGGATATCATAAAAAATGGTATGTCATGAGATAGGGGGTTTATCAGCAAAATTATTAAAATAGATTATCTAGTCATGATGGATTTTTGGCAAACCCCATGAAAAATTCTATGGATAAATATTTATTTTATTTCCAAAATTGGAAAATTATCTGCTTTCAATACAATTTAATATTTTCTTTTCATTAATAAAAACCAAAAACTACACTAGTTTACAAAGTTTAACTTTTTACTTTAAATTTGATCACCACTACATTCTTTATTCATTATGGTCTTCAGACTAAAATAATGATCGAAATTCAATTTTCTTTTAATTTTTTTGTTTATAAAATTAACAAAAATCCGATCTATAAATTTTATCATTTTTTTGAAACGTCTTGCTCGATTTGATTGAATCTCACAAAATATAATAGAGCAAAAAATCGAAGTATTATTAATAAAATAAACATTATTTTATGAAAATCCATGAATAAGTAATAATTAAAGACTGTTCTTAAAAAAAATATGCATTTACTATTTTAGACAAAATTTATCCATAGTGCAAGAAATAATTTATTTTGTGATCAAGTTAGTTTCTATAGATATGTCAGATACTATTATGTTAGAAATTATTAATTTTCAATAGTTATTTCAATCAAAATGGACTGCGAAAAAAAAATTCGTGAAAATATAATTAAAACTTTAAAAAAAAATCCGTCATGGACTTTTAAAAAAATAGCTAAAAATTTGAAAGTTGACCCTCGAATGGTTTCTAATGCCATTAGACGGTATAAGGAAAACCTGAGCATTGAAAGAAAACCTGGATCAGGGAGGAAAAAAGATCCTACAGATATTGGTAAGGCAAAAGAAGTCGAGCTACTCTTTCGAAGAGCGCCTAACACTTCTTTAAGAAAAGCAGCTCGTACGGTGAAATGTTCTACGAATTTTGTACATAGAGTCAAAGCTTATGCTGGACTGAAGACATACAAAGTCCAAAAGGTTCCAGATCGCAATGCTATATAGAACTTAGAAGCAAAAAAACGAGCGAAAAAATTGAAGTGTGATTTTATAAAAAAATACACCTGTTGTGTGATGGATGATGAAACATACGTACTGGCAGACTTTTCTCAACTTCCTGGTCAAGATTTTTATGTTGCTAATAAACGGGGCAATGTTCGGCAAGAGTTTCGCAGAAAAAAACAAACAAAATTCCCTAAGAAGTTTCTCGTGTGGCAAGCTATTTGCAGTTGTGGCAAAAGAAGTAAAGTATTTGTGGCATCTGGCACAATAAACACAGAAATTTATATAAAGGAGTGCCTACAAAAACGGTTGTTACCCTTTTTAAGAGAGCACAGAGTGACTACATTTTTTTGGCCCGATTTGGCATCATGCCATTATGGAAAAAAGGCACTTGAGTGGTACTCAAAGAATAATGTCATTTTTGTACCACGAGAGGCAAATCCACCTAACTGTCCAGAACTCCGGCCTGTGGAAAGGTATTGGGCTCTGGTAAAAAAGGAATTGAAGACCACAGGAAAGATTTCCAAGAACATGTCCGATTTTAAGCGCAGGTGGAACACATGCTCCAAAAAGGTATCAGAAGCAACTGTAAAATTTTTAATGGGAGGGTTTCCGAAAAAAGTCGATAATTTTGCAAAACCCGAGTACTAAGTAAACATTTTAATGCTAAATGATTTTGTATAATATGTCATTATATTTGCGTATTTTGTAGAGTTTTTATATTAAAAGGTTTGATTTTTATTTAAGAAAATCCAACTACAAATTTTATTTAGAGCACTCTTTATATTAAGGATAAACTAAATAAAATGAAAATTTATAATTTTGTACTCAAGTCATTTCCGTAATTAGAGGATATATGGGAGCTAGGGTCAACTGTTCACCTATTTTCTTGAAATTCAGCAATTTGTTTTTAGTAATGTATGCAATAAATTAATATAAAATTCTCATTATCTTTAGATTTTGTGAATTTCGGTGCATTTGAATTGTTTTTGTCATTAGGTTTAATAATATATATAAAAACAAGTAAGAGTGTTATATTCGGCTGTGCCGAATCTTATATACCCACCATCAAGTTGTGTTAAATTCAGAAACAGGTTGCAGCTAATTCAAAATCTGCACCAAAACTGGAAAAATCGCTAAGCTATTTGGTATTGTTGGTAAAACCTTTGGACTAAATTAGGTTTCCGTAGCTTTATAGTTCAACATTCAAAAATATTTTAGTGGTTTCCCCAGTATTTACTTTGATCAAAATTCGGTCTCATAACCAGGTATAGTTTTACATTAATAAGTTGTTAAATACTTTTCGTTGTGATTAATATGTAGTTAGGCTAAACACGTTAATAGTAATACGACAGGTCCATATATTTCGTTATGAGTTCCTAATGCATTCATCATATATAAAGTCTGGACTGAACATTGATTGATGCCTACATAATTTCGTAGGTGCAATCTAAATATAATGAATGTACCTCCAAATCTTTTTGATTGTAGATATAAAAAAGGGGATGTTATATATATAAGAATTATAGCCAAATGTTGACCGATTATAACAAAATTTTACGCACTGGCTGGTATATATAGAGAGCTTATTCTTGCAAAATTTAGTGACCATAGCTATCATAGTTTCTAATTTAATAGCTTTTAACTGGCCTTTGCTAAAATTTTTGGTTTCCGTGAGTGTTTTTCACAAGAAAGCTAAAGTCAAATATGGACTGATTCCTATAAAATTTGATAAACTGATCAAAAATTGCATAAAACTTCCCTATTTTAAATTTAATCGTCATAGCTATTACAATTGTATTCAATTTATCAGCATTAATGTGTTTCCCGGGGCGGGGTTATATGGGAGCTCTAACTAAATTTGAACCGATTTTGTCCATTTTCAACACACATCTTTTTCAAGATATCCAAAATACTTTTGTAAAATTTTGTCCCTCTAGCTCTTTTCGTTAAGGCGCTATCGTGCTTTTATCTGACGGACAGACGGACATAAACAACCTTTTCTTTATGTATTTTTGTGTTTCCATAAGTTTTTTATATGGGAGCTATGGTCAAATGGTGACCGATTGTGACGAAATTTTGCACACTGGCTGGCATTGACATAAGACTTCTTTGTGCTTAATTTAGTCTTACTAGCTCTTGTAGTTAAGGAGCTATCACGATTTTATCTGACGGACAGACGGACATAAATCCCCTTTTCTTTTTGAATTTTTGTGTTTTCGTAAGTTTTTTATATGGGAGCTAGGTCAAATAGTGACCGATTGTGACAAAATTTTGCACACTGGCTGGCATTGATATAAGACTTTCTTGTGCCAAATTTAGTGGTTATATCTGTTATACTTTTAGATTTATTGGCATTAAAGTGTATTTTGGGTGAAATTTAGCCTGTTTTCGTAAGTTTTTTGTATGGGAGCTATGGCTAAATGTGAACCGATTTCGATGAAATTTTATATGCTGCCTAGTGCTTATCTAAAACTTCTAGATACCAAATTTTGTCATCATAACTGTCATAATTTGTCATTTATTAGCAAATAAGCGATTAGCCTAGACGAGGTTATACGGGAGCTATGGCCAAATGCTAACCGATTTTGCCCAATTTCAATACCAAAATTTTCTCATAGATAAAGAATGTTTTTGCTAAGTTTCAGTTAGCTAGCTCTTTTCGTTTAGACGTTATCGTGATTTCAACAGACAGACAGACAGACAGACGGACAGACAGACGGACAGACAGACGGACAGACAGACGGACAGACAGACGGACATAGCTCAATCGTCTTAGAATTTCATAAGGATTCAGAATATATATCGTTTTTGATTTTTGAACCAATATTAAGGAAATTACAAACGGAATGACAATCTCAATATACCCCCCATTCTTTTTGATGGTGGGTATAAAAACAAATAAGAGTCTTATATTCGGCTGTACCGAATCTTATATACCCACCATCAAGTTGTGTTAAATTTAGAATCATATCTCACACATCTACGAGGGTGCAGCAAATTCAAAACGTATATATATTTTGTTAGGAGTTCCTAATGCATCTATCATATACATAATCTTAATATGCTACTTGTAAATCCAGATCTGTTTGATTTTAGATATAAACAAGTAAGAGTGGTATATTCGGCATTGCCGAATCTTGGATACCCTTCACGAATGGTGTTCCAAAAGTAAAGTACAAAATCGTAAGAATTTATTGATAACTAGCTGACCCGTTCCGCGTTAGTGGCCCTAAGCAAACATAAGTGGTACAATATGAAAATTGAATTTTCCCACGCCTATCCGCCCGCCGATCGAAAATCAAAAATCAGACTTCGTAGTGTCACCCGCCGGGGTATTCTCAAGATTCCTTGAAAATTTCGGCCCAGCCGTTTTGGAGTCCATACGTTGCATACTTAAACACATCCATTTTGATATATATCGATTATATAGTTTCTGATTACTTAGTTGAGCCCCACACAAATGCATGATATGTATATTAATTTTCTTTTGTTCATACTAATGTAATTCCTAGCCTTGGTTATGCTCATCATCTAGATCAATAATATTTGGGATGTATTGTTCCTCCGATCTGTCCGATGAATGTGTGGAAAGTTTTGCTCTAGTTCTTTGTGCAATTTTAATGTAATTTAATTTATCAGCATTAAAGTGATTCCTGTCCTGGGTTATATAGGAGATTTCACTAAATAGGAACCGAGTTCGCCCATTTTCAATACCGAACTTTTCAAGAGATCAGAAATACTTTTGTTAAATATTGTACCTCTAGAAAGTTTGTTTTAGGCGCTATAGCGCTAAATAACGATATTGTGCAACATCTTTCTAGTAAATGTCATATTCGTATCTATTATAATTTGTCATTTATTAGCTACTAAGAGATTGCCTTAGGCGAAGTTATACGGGAGCAATTATCAAACGTGAACGTATTTCTCCCAATTGCAATTAATAAAATTAAATTTTCATTGATATGTGAGATACATACATACAAATGCAGGTTTTGAACGCATATAATGTACTTAGCTAATATCTCAGTTGTTTATGGACCGATTTTGATAAGATTTTACAGAGTGCTTTGGGGAACCATTTCCTACAATCTGATATATAAAATATTATCACATGAACACCAGGACTATCTTTTTTCTCTTGTTATTTAAAAGTGTGTTTCAATCAAAAATTTTAAAATTTTCGTCTAATTTTTGGTATTTATAAACCGATTTTAATGTAATTTAATAGCGTTCATTGCGGGAGAATTCCAAAATCTGATATATAATTTATGTGGGTCCATCCTGCAGGGGCTTCAGAAACTTGATTCCAACAGAGAGACAGACGGACAGACCGACAGACAGACATCGCTTAATCGATTCTCCTCCCGATTCTGAGTCGATCGGTATAATTTTTATGGTGTCTACGTTCACTAATAAAATTACAAATGGAATCACAAACTTATAATACCCTCTCACCTATTGGTGAAGGGTATAAAAAGGGGATGTAATATATGTACATATATATAAGAATTATAGGCAAATTTTGACCGATTGTAACAAAATTTCACACACTGGCTGGCATTTATATAAAGCTCATTTTTTCAAATTTAGTGGCAATAGCTGTCATAGTTTCTAATTTAATAGCTTTTAACTGGTCCTTGCTGCATATTTTTTGGTTTCCGGGAGTGTTAAAAGCTATAGTCAAATATGGACCGATTCCTATTAAATTTGATATACTGACCAATAGTTGCATATAACTTCTCTATTCTAAATTTAGTCGTCATAGCTATTACAATTGTATTAAATTTATCAGCATTCATGTGTTTCCAGGGGAGGGGTTATGTGGGAGCTCTTACTAAATGTGAACCGATTTCGCCCATTTTCAGTACACAATTTTGTTACATATAAAAAATAGTTTTGTAAAATTTTGTCTCTCTAGCTTTTGTAGTTAAGGAGCTGTCGCAATTTTATCTGACGGACAGACGGACATAAACCTCCTTTTCTTTTTGTATTTCTGTAAGTTCTTTTATATGGGAGCTATGGTCAAATAGTAACCTATTGTAACAAAATTTTGCACACTGGCTGGCATTTACATAAGACTTCCTTTTGTAAAATTTTGCTGTAGCCCTTTTAGTTAAGGCACTATCACGCTTTTATCTAACGGACAGACGGATATAAACCCCCTTTTCTTTTTGTATTTTTGTGTTTCCGTATGTTTTTTATATGGGAGCTATGGTTGAATGTGAACCGATTTCGATGAAATTGTATATGCTTATATAGTGCTTATGTAAAACTTCTAGATACCAAATTTTGTTATTATAGCTGTTATCATTTGTCCTTCATTAGCAAATAAGCGATTAGCCTAGACGAGGTTATACGGGAGCTATGGTTAAATGTTAACCGATTTTGCCTTATTTCAATACCAAAATTTCCTCATAGATGAAGAATGTTTTTACTAAGTTTCAGTGAGCTAGCTCCTTTCTTTTAGGCGTAATCGTGATTTCAACAGACAGACAGACGGACAGACAGACGGACATCGCTTAATATACCCCCCATTCTTTTTGATGGTGGGTATAATAATAAAATAAAATAATAAAAATAATATAATAAAAAAATAAAAAAAAAATAGTTAACCCATATCGTCCCAAAGTTCTATATTATACGAATAGTGAATTTCAAGCCTTTTTGAAATTATTTTCTCTTTAAATTAAAATCGAAACTTACTTTTTTTACTAAGATATATTTTAAGGGGTAAGCTAAAAATATAAAAATGTTGAGTCCTACTACTTCACTCCAGTAAATTTTAAAATTTTCAACACTACTTAACAGTCTTTAGACCAAACGAATCAGAAATCCAATATTTTTGTAAAATTGTGTGCTGAATCTGAATTTAAATTCAGAACGGTCAAAAATAACCATTTTTTGAAAAAATGATGCCACCTAAATATAGATCTCATATAAAAAACAAGTAAGAGTGTTATATTCGGCTGTGCCGAATCTTATATACCCACCATCAAGTTGTGTTAAATTCAGAAACAGGTTGCAGCTAATTCAAAATCTGGACCAAAACTGAAAAAATCGCTAAGCTAATTGGTATTGTTGGTATAACCTTTGGCCTAAATTCGGTTGCCGTAGCTCTATAGTTCAACATTTAAAAATATTTTAGTGGTTTCCTCAGTATTTACTTTGATCAAAATTCGGTCTCATAACCGGGTATAGTTCTACATTAATAAGTTGCTAAATACTTTTCGTTAATATGTAGCTAGGCTAAACACGGCAGGTCCATATATTTCGTTAGGAGTTCCTAATGCATTCATCATATATAAATGTAGGGTTTATATAACTCAAGCGCCTGACGATTGAGTGAATTTTACATGTGTTTTGTTACTGTAACAAAAACAAAATACATGTAAATTTCACTCAATCGTCAGACGCTTGAGTTATATAAACCCCACATAAGTCTGGGCTGGACATTGATTGATGCCTATCTAATTTCATAGGTGCAATCTTAATATAATGAATGTACCTCCAAATATTTTTGATTGTAGATATAAAAAGGGGATGTTATATATATATATATAAGAATTATAGCCAAATGTTGACCGATTGTAACAAAATTTTACACACTGGCTGGTATATATATAGAGCTTATTATATAGTGACCATAGCTATCATAGTTTCTAATTTAATAGCTTTTAACTTGCCTTTGCCAAAATTTTTGGTTTCCGTGAGTGTTTTTTATATGAAAGCTAAAGTCAAATATGGACTGATTCCAATAAAATTTGATAAACTGATCAAAAATTGCATAAAACTTGCCTATTTTAAATTTAATCGTCATAGCTATTACAACTGTATTCAATTTATCAGCATTAATGCTTTTCGCGGGGTTATATGGGAGCTCAAACTAAATTTGAACCGATTTTGTCCATTTTCAACACACATCTTTTCAAAGATATCCAAAATACTTTTGTAAAATTTTGTCCCTCTAGCTCTTTTCGTTAAGGCGCTATCGTGCTTTTATCTGACGGACAGACGAACATAAACAACCTTTTCTTTATGTATTTTTGTGTTTCCATAAGTTGTTTATATGGGAGCTATGGTCAAATGGTGACCGATTGTGACAAAATTTAGCACACTGCCTGGAATTGATATAAGACTTCCTTGTGCTTAATTTAGTTTTACTAGCTCTTGTAGTTAAGGAGCTATGACGATTTTATCTGACGGACAGACGGACATAAATCCCCTTTTCTATTTGAATTTTTGTATTTTCGTAAGTTTTTTATATGAGAGCTAGGTCAAATAGTGACCGATTGCGACAAAATTTTGCACACTGGCTGGCATGGACATAAGACCTCCTCGTGCTAAATTTAGTGATTATATCTATTATAGTTTTAGATTTATTGACATTTAAGTGTATTTTAGGTGAAATTTTGGCTGTTTCCGTAAGTTTTTTGTATGGGAGCTATGACTAAATGTCAACCGATTTTGATGAAATTTTATATGCTGTCTAGGGCTTATGCAAAACTTCTATATACCAAATTTTATCATCATGGCTATTATAGTTTGTCATTTATTAGCAAATAAGCGATTAGCGTAGGCGAGGTTATACGGGAGCTATGGTCAAATGTTAACCGATTTTGCCCAATTTCAATACCAACATTTTCTTAGTGATGAAGAATCTTTTTACTTAGTTTCATTGAGCTAGCTCCTTTCGTTTATGCGTTATCGTGATTTCAACAGACAGACAGACGGACAGACAGACGGACATCGCTCAATCGTCTTAGAATTTCGTAAGGATTCAGAATATATATCGTTTTTTTATTTTTGGGCCAATATTAAGAAAATTACAAACGGAATGAAACGGGTATAATAAGTAAAGGTATGTCAAAAAATAACAAAGATACAATGGACAAAAGTTCAAACTTCATGAAAAATTTAAAAAAATTTTGGAATTTCGCTCTTATCAAGTTAATTTTATTTGATATTAGGCATAAACATCTTTGTATTTTATTCCATAGTACCTGGTAGACCGAGCCTTGCTCGGAGCTTAATGATAAGCATTTTGAGGAAAATTTTAAAGTTTTTATATATTTTATATTATAAAGTGCTAAAATAAATTTAGAGGAAAGACATTGTAGAAATATTCAGTTAATTTTGAATTATTTGATTTATTTTGTCCGACCAACACATAGTTTGCATAGTTTACAGTTTAACTCATTTTGAATAATTTTTGAAATTATTCATATCAACAGAAACCTCTGTCGACTCATGCGCAACAACTTTGCTAAAGATTATAGTCTGATCAAATGCACAGTTTACGATTTAATTCATTTTGAGTAGTTTTCTGTGGCGCCACCTGTCGGACTTTGCTTATTCCAATTCATAAATCTTCTTCGGCTTATCCCTAACAACTTTGCTGAAGATTATAGCATGATTAAATGTACAGCATACGATTAAATTGACTTTGAGTAAATTTCTGTAGCGCCACCTGTCGAAATTTCTTCATACCAACTAAGAAACCTTCGTCGGCTCATCTGCAACAACTTTGCTAAAGATTGTAGCATGATTAAATGTACAGATTACGATTAAATTGACTTTGAGTAAGTTTCAGTAGCGCCACCTGTCGGAAATTATTCACACCAACTAAAAAGCCTTCGCTGGCTCATACGCTACAACTTTGCTAAAGATTTTAACATGATCAAATGTACAGTTTATGATTTAATTAATTTTTAGGAATTTTCAGTGGCGCCATCTGTCGGAAATTAGTCTTATCAACTTAAAAATCTTCGCAGGCTTATCCCCAACATCTTCGCTAAAGAGCATAACATGATCCAATTCACAGTTTACAATTCTATAAAGAACATACATACAGACAAACATTCATAGCATTGCTAATTTTTTACCCTTTTTATCCCCTAATTTCAAAAAGTTCCATATGCATAATTGGAACTTCTTTGGTATCAATTGAATTCGGTACATTTTATTAAAATGCAGTTAACATAATGTTCCTATCCATATTACTTTTTGAGATGTTAAGTTATCATTTTATCCCTTTTTTACCCATTTTGGCCCAAAATCAAAAAAGTACCAAATACGTATTTACTGTTTCTTTCACATCTATTGATTGCAGTACAGAGTTTCTTTCTATATTCTTTAGTTTAAAATATAAGAGTGGGTTAAAAAGTACCAAAAAAACTATTTTCACCCTTTTTTACCCCCTATCGGACATAGTTTCAAAAAAGTACCAAACACCTGTCCGCTTATTTTCAAAGCTGTTCAAAACGTAATTTTAATTTTGTTTCTATACCTATTACTTTAGGAGACATAGCGTTTTCGATTTTTTCTCCTTTTTACCCGTTTTTACCCTCTTAGAGGTAAAAGTTCCAAAAGTCCCTTCTTTTTCGACCTATACATCAAAAAAGATACCCACTGTCCAAATTTTATCAAAATCGTTAGAGCCGTTTTCGAGATAGCGATTCTATATATATATATATATATATATATATTAGGGTGACAATGAAAAATGAACTTTGGATTTTTGATGATAAATGTGAAGATTCTTTTGCCACTTGGTCTAAAACATACTTGCTGAAAATTTGAGCCAAATCGGATAACTCTATCCCGTGCACCTTTGAGGTCAAAGTTCAAATTTTGGGAAATATAGTGTATTCGCCTATATTAGAGCTAAAAAAATAGCTTTTCGATATGAATTATACCGAAATCCAATGGGATTAATGTGCCACATAGTGTAGAACTTGCATGCTGAAAATATTAGTCGAATCGGGTAACTCTATGCCGTGCACCTTTGAGGTCAAAGTTCAAATTTTGGGAAATTCTGTATATTTAACTATAATTGATTTAAAAATATCGTTTTTTTAAGTATATTCATTTAAATTGTTCAGAAACTGGATGTTTTAGATATTTCTAAAAGTATTCTGAAATATTATGAGTAAATTAACCCTTTTTTGCTACGGGGGTCAAGACGACCGAATTTCTTAGCTTTAAATACAACATTTAAAAAAGGTGATATACTATGTAACCTGTTAGTGCAGACCTCAACCCCTGTAAAACATGATTTTTATCAGTTGGTGTAGACACAAACCGATCAGAAAACGGTGAATCTACGGAAGCTAATGATCATATAATGGACCCAATGACCACGAGTTGTCCTGATACTTTCAATAGTTCACAAAAACAAAATACTTCAAACACAAAAAGGCCATGTAAAGAAATTTTAACGCCGAGACTTGCTGCAGTTTTAGATAAATTAAAATTAAGCTCTAGCGATACTGTTCACTTGCTTATTGCAGTTTTGGATGCAGTTGGATTAAACTCATCAGAGTATGTTATAAACCGCACGTCTATTCATCAGCAAATAGTACTCGAATCGGGTTAAAACTTCAATCCAATACTCAGCCACTAACGATACACTGGGATACAAAACTGTTATCTGGCATATCAGGAAAAAACGAAGACCGACTGTCAATAATTGCAACCGCTCCCGATTTTGAACAAATAATTAATATTCCTGATATACCGGCTGGAACTGGCGTTGAAATAGCATCTGCAGTATATGATTCATTAGAAGACTATCAAGTTTTGGATAGAATCGAGGCATTTGTCTTTGACACAACCGCCTCAAACACTGGCAAATTTAAAGGGGCCTGCAATATATTAGAAAAAAAAATACGTAGAGACATTTTGTTCCTAGGATGCAGACACCATGTGTTTGAAATAGTTTTAGCAGCTGTTTTTAACGAAACAAAAATTTGTTCTTCGACTGGCCCAGAAGTCAGCTTATTTAAAAAATTCAAAAAACAATGGTCAAACGTAAAAAAGGATGAGTATATGACGGGATTAGCAATACCTCGAATAAAAGAAATAGTAGGTGATGATTGCGCTAAAATTTTAGATTTTGCAAATATAAAAGTTAAAGAGGACTTTCCACGAAATGACTACAAAGAGTTCCTGGAATTGATTATCATATTTCTGGGTGGAAGTCCTCCTAGTGGGATAAAATTTTTTAAACCCGGTGCTCTTCATTTAGCTAGATGGATGGCTAAGGGAATATATTGCCTTAAGATATTGATGTTTCGCAATCAATTCCCAGAAATCACAGAATTGGAAATAAATGGTCTAGTTGAAGTTGCAGGTTTTGTTATAAAGTGCTATGCATTTTTCTGGTTCAATTCTGATAAAGCGGAGCAAGCTCTCTTAAACGACATATTATTTTTGAGAAATTTAGAAGATTATAAGAAAATAAATGCACAAATTGCTGATGGAGCCATAAAAAAGTTTATTAATCATCTATATTACCTTAATGAAGAATGCGTAGCATTCAGTTTATTCGATGATAGAATAGATTTTGAAACAAAAAACAAAATGGCTAAAAAAATTTTGACTTTTATGGAAGAAGAAAACCTTGAGGAGGAAGAAATTTTGAAAAAGTTTTTAATTAAAAAAGAAAATCTTAATACTTTCTTCGCTAAAGATAATTCATCAATTTTGATTGAACTTGTATCCAAAAATACGAAAAGTGTTTTCAAGAGATTCCAAATTTCAATGGATTTTTTACAAAAAGACTCAAGTAGCTGGAAAGATTGTGAAGATTATAGAAAAGGAAAATTTATTATTCAAAAACTAAAGGTTGTTAATGACTGCGCTGAACGAGGTATTAAGCTTGTTGAAGATTATCATGAGAAGATCACAAAAGATGAACAGCAGCGACAGTATTTATTCAAAGTAAGTTATATTTAAATTTAACTAATTTACATTTAAATAATTATTGTGTTTCTTTTTAGGTTGTTCAAAACTATCGACAGCAATATACGAAGCATGCGAATTTAAATAATTTAAGAAATGATTACATTTAATCAAACTTACCGGAAAAGACCTCTGAAGTTGCCTTACTTTTTATATTAAAAACATATTTTTATTCTAATTAAAATATACTACTTTTGCTTCTATACGAAAAACATTCACATAAATATATATTTTTAAATATTGGTTTTAAAATTTCAGTTTTTCGTTTTTAGAAATAACTAGCCGTTGCAAAAAAGGGTTAAATTTACTCATAATATTTCAGAATACTTTTAGAAATATCTAAACATCCAGTTTCTGAACAATTTAAATGAATATACTTAAAAAAACGATATTTTTAAATCAATTATAGTTAAATATACAGAATTTCCCAAAATTTGAACTTTGACCTCAAAGGTGCACGGCATAGAGTTACCCGATTCGGCTAATATTTTCAGCATGCAAGTTCTACACTATGTGGCACATTAATCCCATTGGATTTCGGTATAATTCATATCGAAAAGCTATTTTTTTAGCTCTAATATAGGCGAATACACTATATTTCCCAAAATTTGAACTTTGACCTCAAAGGTGCACGGGATAGAGTTATCCGATTTGGCTCAAATTTTCAGCAAGTATGTTTTAGACCAAGTGGCAAAAGAATCTTCACATTTTTGTTTAAAATTCTGGAAAAAAATTTTTCCCATATATTTCATTGTCACCCTAATATATATATACAATTATTGCTCGTTTAAGAATATAAGATAATATAAATGTATTTCATTACAAACATACTGTGTTCATAAAGACGCAGATTGGCTAGAAAACAAGAAAAATATAGATGATTTAGTGAATTAACCCACTATTCTTTTCTTACAAATTTTTAATATTTTTTGTTACTAAAGTTTTGTCCGTTTACTTGTTTTAGGTTTTTATTCTTGATTTTATAAAATTTGAATAGTGGCATAATTCAATTGTTCTTCTGTAGCATTGTCATTTTTGCACCGATCCGAATCTTTTTGAGTGAAAAATGTTCTTATAGACCTGGCATGTCGGTGATGAAACTAAAAGAATTATTATTTATACACTCAGAAAAAAAATGAACTAAAATTTAGGAAAATTTACTAAATTTGAGGAAAAAATGGTTGTCGTATGGCGCCAAAGCCGTTTTTTACAGCAATTAAGTAAAAAAATTCCTTAATTTCAAGAAAAACATTTCCTTAAGTTTTTGACAAAATTTCTTATATTGAACAAATTTTTACTAAAATCAAACAAAATTTAACTAAAAACTAGGAAAGAAATTACCATAATTTAGTTTATATTTTATCTGAAAACTTCTTAAAAACAACTAAATATTTCCTTTAATTTAGTTCAGATAAATATTTATCAATGCTATAAATAAGGAAAATTTTCCTTCATTTTAGTTAAAAGATAATTTATTTTTACTTAAAACAAGTAAAAACTGCAATAAACTTGTTCAAATTTTCTACGATAGTAGAAAAAGATTACTAAAATTCAGTAAATTATTTATTTTGATCTTATAAAAAATTTATAATTTTTAGGAAATATTTTCCTTAAAAGTGAGAAAAACAGTCAGAAAATAAATAAGTTTAATACTTATTTATAGTAAAATATTCATTCCCAGTATTGAAATATTTCCTAAAGTAATAAAACTTTTTTCTAGTTTTCAGTAAATTATATACTTATCTAAATTATTTATTTCCTAAATTATAGAAAAAAGTACTAAAATTAAGTAAAATTATTTTCTAAAAAATATTTATTCCCTCTTTAAAGTAAAACTACAAAAAAATGGTAAAAAGTATTTTTATTAATGTTTTTCATAATTGTACAAAAATATATAACATAAATACATATTCATAATTAAATAAGAAATAATATTAAAATATATATAAATTTATACATTTACTTAGATATATGTAAGTATTAATTACAGTGCAGCCTATTTTTTAAAAATTTAACCTTAACTTTCCCGAAGAAATGCTTTCCGTAACGAAAAAATATGTGACTAAAATTGTTATTGAGATTGCATTAGGGGAATTTCAATCAATAACAACTTAAATAAAAAATTTAAAGTCATAGAAATTAAATTGGAGAAGTAGTTTTGTAATTTCCCCCCATTCGTATTTGAGAAAGTTTTTTTTCATTACCCTTTCTTTGCCATTAAATATTTGATCTTATTTTACAAGTTTAAGAACTAATTTATTTGAAAATGCAATATAAACATAAGCATTTTGGTTCAAAGTGGGAGTTAATGGAAAATAGATATTGATTTATATAAATATATTTATTAATGAAGACAAATTTTATAAGGTAAATAAATAAAAAAATCGTACTTCAGAATTAACTGCAGTATAATACATTGAAAAATATGAAAGCCTTTTTATAGTCAAATTGATATTTTTTTGGTAAAATAAAATGGAAGGGACGCTCTTCGTGACACACGGCATCTTTGGCTACGGAACACTAGAGGTCCTTAGACTTCCCAATTTAACTAATCAAAGATCATTTTGCAAAAAATATAAAATATGGTATAGGTGTTTAATATATATATTCAAATATCTTTTATTTAGAGCATACAGTTAGAGACATAAAATTAAAAATGTTTGTGTTCTACACATATAAAAACAAACTTTTTAACTAATAACCAATAAATTACATTATTTATTTTTATTATTACTAAATCGAAAAAATTCAAGTAAATAAAATTTAAAATTTAATTATATTAAATGTGAAAATTCGTTGATTGGTATAAATTTCGTTTCTAAAGCCCAACACTTTTATCAACCTGTATCCATTGCCGACAATCTAAACCGGTTCGGTTTATATTCGTCCATCTGACCATGACGGCCAATGAACATGAGCTAATAAAAGTGTTTGGCTAAAGGAACAAAATTTTACAAAACAATGACTTTTGAATTTTACCTAAAATTATTTCGATTTTGTATTAATAAATAACGTGTTAAGTTCTGTCCCTTACTGTAAGCGCTATAATTAACTGTTACTTTAAAACACATATACGATTTTTTTAATTTTAGATAATTATCAATGCATTACGCAAAAGCTCAATTTGAAAATGTATTTACCTTAAAAACTTGTCCATTAATTTTTTATAATAAAAAAAAATTTAACTAAATCCAATAACTCTACATTAAGAAAATCGCTGTTGGGGTTACTTAAGTCACTTTTTTTTTAATTTGATGTTGAACTATGATATTTACTATGTATATAACAACCTCCTGGCAAACAATAAAAAGCGACCCACCCTAATATAAAACTGATGAAACAGTATTCTAAGGGCATCACTTACATGGTTCTTCAAAAAGTTTATTAACAAAAAGTCCGTTGACTTTTTTCATTTGAAGTGGAACCTCGGCTCAAAATGTTGACAACAATCTGTAAATGTGATTCAAATTCGATCAAATTTGTGAAATCTTTGGAATAACTTCGGTTGCAGTAATTTTATAGTTCAACATTTAAAAGTATCAAAATGGTTTCCCTAGTATTTACTTTGCCAAAAATTTTGTCTTATAACCTGTTTTAGTTTTACATTAATAAGCTGTTAAAAAATTTTTGTTGTGCGTAATATGTGGTAAGGCCAAACATGTTGATAGTAATACGGCAGGTCCATATATTTTGTTCCTTATGCATTCACTGTATATAAAGTAAGGACTTCACATTGATTGATAGTTATCTGATTTTGTAGGTGCATACAAAACTTTTTCAAGATATCGAAAATACTTTTGTAAAATTTTGTCCATCTACCTGATTTTGTTAAGGCGCTATCTGGCTTTTATTATTACCTTATTTTGGTATTTTTATGTTTTCGTAAATTTGCTATTGAGGTTTATCATTTATTGACATCTAAGTATATTTTAAGTGGAATTTAGGACGCTTTCATAAGTGTTTTGTATGGGAGCTACTTTTAAATATGGTCCGATTTCGATGAAATTTTATATTCTGCCTAGTGCTTGTATAAAACTTCTATACACAAAATTTTATCAACATACCTGTTATAATTTGCAAGGTTATACGGGAGCTATGGTCAGATGTAAACCGATTTCGCACAATTTCAATTACAAAATTTTCCAAGAAGTGATGAATGTGTTTGCCAAGTTTCAGTAACCGAGCTTCTTTTGTTTAGGCCCTATCATTGCCTTCCCGGTCATCAGCCAAATAATCCTGCCAAGTAGCACTTTTGCCGAAGATAACAAACACAAATATTTAATTAAAAAGTCATAATGTATAAGAAATGAATAGACTTACCATTATATGGACATATCGGAGAAATATCGAGAACATTATGAAATGTCCGTTAGAATACCCTCACTGCTAAAAAAGAATTTAGTGTTATGATTTAAATTACAGCTATAATTTCATATTTTCATACCTCCCGCTTTAATTTTACACAACACAAATATTTTTTAAATCACAAATATCACAAAACAACGCGGTTTATAACGAAATTTGTAAAACAAACTAACACGGACTAAAATTGAAAATAAATTATAAATGAAAATAATTTATTGACATTTATTTTTCATATATGAACTAATTTTTAGGAAATTTTTCTTAAATATAGGCATATAACTTTTAAGAATTTATTAAAAATTTCCTAATTACTTCATAAATTTAAACATGATTTATTTTGATTTATCTGAACAATTTTTAGGAAAATTGTCCTAAATACAAATATATAACTTTCAATAAATTATTACAATTATACTTATTAAAACAAAATTTTATACTATTGGACGTTGTAATTTATCTTAACTAATTTTAAATAAATTTTTCTTTTTTTGAGAAAAATTTTCTAAATTTAAGTATAACTTTTTAGTAATTAGGAAAATAATGAACTTAAATTTATGACAACAACTTCCAGATTTTAAGTAAGTACAATTTTATGAACTATTTTTGAGTAAATCATTTACTAATTAAATTTTTTTGAAATAAACTAAATATTTCCTTGTTTTACGATATGATGAACTAAAATCTTGGACATATTTACTAGCTTTTAACAAAAATTTCCCTAAAATAAATAATATTTAACAAAAATCATGCAATTTTTTTATGGAAAAATATTAACTAAATTTTAGTATATGAACTATACATTTTTTATTTAAATGTAGTATTTTTTACTAGACTGTAATAATTTTTCCTAGTTTTGAGTAAAAATTTACTCTGAATGAGGAAATTTTTTTCCATAAAAATAGGAATTTTTTTTCCTCAAATTTAGTACATGTCTTTTTTCTGAGTGTATTTAAGAAATTAACTTGAAAGGACCAAAACCTGAAAAAATCGGTAAATTTTTTCTATAATTTCAAATTTGGATCTCTGTATCTCGAACTTGGGCCTCTGGTTCACAAACATGATGTCATCGTCGGATATTATCAGAACTATGTAAACTATCTAACGTGAACTGTCGTGGTATAGCAGGATAGTCATCCGCCTAGCATACCAGATGTCCCAAGTTCAATCCCCGGGCAGACTCAATTGAAAAAAAATGAATTTTCAAAAAAAAAAAAATCGGCGGTTCACCTCATAACTCAGCTAGCCACTGGTTATTGAGTATTAGGCTACGTAAAACTTCTCTAACTAATGCATTTGCGGTTCATGATTAGACGGAGGTTTCTAAACGGTTTCCATTAATTTCCGATAGATGGCGCCACTGAAATTGTTAAAAATTAATTGTAAACTAAGTATATGCATTTGATTATTTCATAAACTTAAGCAAAGTTTTTGTGCATGAGCTGACGAAGTTTTGAAAGTTGGTTCGACTAATTTTTGCCAGATGGCGCCAAAATAAATTGAATCGTCAACTATGCATTTGGTCATGTGTTGGTCGGACAAAATCAATAAAATTATTCAAAATTAATTGGATATTTTTATAAAATCTTTAAACTTATTTTAGTTAGTGGAGCAGCAACGCGCGAAGTGTACATCTAGTCATATTATATATTCTAAACATGCTAAATTTTATGGTCTAACTGTGTGGCAGTAACTTTATTTGAATTTTTATTTTCGTTAATGTAGAAAAAAAAATCACTTTGAACAAAGCGTCTCACCAATTAATGGGTCAACATCTTAAGATTCCACTACTTCATAATTAAGAAATTAATAGAAAAATTTAAGTCTTTTCTCAATTCTAAGTTCCTAATAGGAATAGAAACTTCAATTTTTGAAGTTGATTGAAGTTCTGAGTCGACTTAAAGGCCAATCAATATTTTTAGATAAATTGTAAACCCCTTCATTTATAAACCAAAAATAATGTTATGCTCAAAAATCAAATTTTTCATATAAAATTCCTATAATAAGTCTTTCATAATTTAAATTATAGTTTATAAAAGCATTTAAGAAAAAACTTGGAAATTTTGAACTTCAAAGTAAAAGAAACTATTATTTCTGTGGCAATAAATAATAATGACATAAGTCGAAATTTCGTGCTTTGAGAAATAAAGGATTTTGTCTAAAAAGATAAAGGGATTTCTATAAAAAAGTTAGCTTTGTTAATAATGAAATTTTATACTTGAAATGAGTGACTGAGTGATAGATCTTGAATAAGATAAAAAGAATATGTAAAAAATTAAAAAGCACTTATGTCAACATAAGCCATTATCAAGTATTGCCACAGATTTAAGAATATCTGTCGTTTATTACAGTATTTTATAATTCAATCCTTTTGCAATTTCCTTAAAATTTTCCAACTAGAGTTGTGTCCCGAAAAGGACACACCAGATTAAACACAAATTGCATGTAATGAAATCATTAAAAACCTATCATTTCTACGTTCTCTAAATCTGATTTACTTTGCACGAAAAAGCTCAAACATTTAAGAACATGAAAAGTGTGAATAAATTGAAATTAAATAAAAATTTAACGAAAAGAAATTATAAAAACGAAAGAACATGAACACGAAGAAAAAAAAACGTATCAGGTAATAACAGTTCAAAGATAGTCATAAAAACTAAAAGCAATGAATAAAGAAAATAAAAAAAAAACTTATACTCGTTCAACCAAGTTAAGGCGTATAATTTACGTTAAGGAAGTTAATAAAACCTTAAACCTGACTAATCACAACGAAAAGGACGAAGAAAGCAAGAAACAGGAAGTTCATGGTACGAGCCAAAAGTTTTTAGGGGACCCACCTTAAGGGTGTAACTACAAATGACCATTACATAGTTTATTGCCTTCCCTTGCATTTCTAGACAAATGTTATCTAAATGAAGACTTAAAGCTTAAAGAAAAATTCGCGGCATTCAGGGGGAATTCAACAAAATGATTGCCTTTAAAAAATACATTTTGGCAATAAAAAATTCAACAACTTAATAGTCTTTAGCTGAAATCTAAATGTTTAAAAAACCAAAATTGGTATAAAGAGAATGCAACCAGAAGCCGATAGAACAAAAAACTTTAACTATATTTGGGTTTGGCATGCGGCCCATTACAATAAATAACAATACGAGGAACATAAAGATAAAGATGATGCAAAGGATTTTTAAGATGCTGCTGCAACTGAAGTAGTAAATAGAAAGGAATACCAGATATACATACACACACACACATACACTCAGTCACTCACACATACACACATGAAGAACAAAAGTTTAATGAAAGAAAATCTACAGGAAGTCAGACAATAACTTGATCTCTCTGTAGAGAACAATCCAACTTAACTCTAATTTTTGATTTTTTTTTGGTTTTAAAAGAAAAATCAACAATAGGGTTTTGTTTGAATACAATAGAAGTGTGAGTAAATACAAGTTAGTACATGTTTAGATAGATTTGGAGTGGAGAACACTTAGAGAAAAAGTAAAGGCAAACTAACCCAGCCAAACTTTGGTAATGGCAAGTACTCTGATAACTGGTCACTAGAGCGTCTCGACTTATATGGGGAAAAAATAAAGTTCGCCGTACACCATCGAATATAAAGCATTGCTATGAGAGAGTTTCGAAAATTTTTTTTTTAATTTTTTTCGTTGCACATTGGGTCGCCAAAATACATTTTTCGTTATATCTTCGGCATTTACAGTCGGATCTCGAAGTGTGATATATCGATGTTTTTGTCTCGAGGAGGCCAACATTTTTCATTAATAGTCATTAATCTTGGGTATCCGGTTCTAGTATTTATCTATCAGACCCCTGTTCCTACTACCCTAATGTACCACCCTAATATCAGAAAATTGAAGCTCTTAAAAAATCGTTAAACTTTTACTAAGGAAGTTTTTCGATTTTTCAAACCGATCTATTACAAACAAGGCATTTCTTATTTTGCCGCACATAGGGATCGCCAAAATACATTTTTCGTTATATCTTCGCCATTTACTGTCGGATCTTAAAGTGTAATATATCGATGTTTTAGTCTAACGAAGGCCAATGTTTTGCGATATTAATCATTGACCTTAAATACATTCTTCTACATAGTACCTACCCAAGATATTTTAACTCATACAACAAGAATTATAAAAATTTTAAATCTTTTAATCAATTATGTTTTGAAAAGATCCAAGTTTGCTGTATTTTTGACGGTTTTCAAGTTCTGAAAAAATGTGGCCCATGGGTTGCTCACCAGTGACAGCCAAGGCAGATTAATGTACTACATGAACAAAATGTTCAGTGTCTGTTTAAAGGCATAGATAAGCTGTGAAAATAATTAAGTTTAGTTTTATAATCATTGACCTCAAGTACATTCTTCTAGTTTTTTTTTTTTTTTTTGATAATAATCATTGATCTCAGATATCCGTTGTAGTATTTATTTAAAATTGTGAAAAAATATCATGTAAAAATTCACAGTGTAAATACCCAAACAGTCTCTTAGTTTGTCTTGCTATTCGTTTTATCCACGAAATAATTGTTTGAATTTCGTCTGTGTCTGTATAACATTTAATCGCGTTGTATTTAATTTAATTATAAACTAATAAAAATTAATTTAAATAAACAACAGCCTCCCGAACTCTCCGCTTTTATTTTATCCGCCATTCTGGTTCTTGTAAAATCCAACCTCAAGCAATTCCAATAGATGATATATCTTGGGTTCATCAATTGCCGGACGACGTTCAATAAATGCTTCGTCTGCCCATAGAAAATAATGTTTACTTTTTCCACCCGGTCCACAATTTCAGAATTTTTTTGAACAGGGGTCTGATAGATAAATACTAGAACCGGATACCTGAGAATAATGACTATTAAAGAAAAATGTTGGCCTCCTCGAGACAAAAACATCGATATATCACACTTCGAGATCCGACTGTAAATGCCGAAGATATAACGAAAAATGTATTTTGGCGATCCCAATGTGCGACGAAAAAAATTTAAAAAAAAATTTTCGAAACTGCCTCATAGCAATGCTTTATATTCGATGGTGTACGGCGAACTTTATTTTTTCGAGACGCCCTACTGGTCACCTTGTAACGACTACCATCCGAATAAATAATAAGTTATTACAGAAGTACTTATTTGTAATTAAGATGGTAATTTAAACTGAATGGCCCCGGTTCAAATCCAACCAAGGGCAACAATTTTTTTTAGTTTTTTTTTTTTATTAAAAGAGTCTTTTTAAATGATTTTTGAATTTTAAGAACTTAAATATTATCTTCTGTAAAAAAAATTTGTAAAACTAACTCACGTTAATGAAAAAATACCATCATGAGTCAATTTTGATTATGTAGGAGATGTTGAATACCAAACACGATTCTAATTGGTCTTAACTTGGTAAGCCCAACTTATCTGGGTCATCCTTCATCTCAACTGTGGACACACACCTCCTCATGGTATCACTCGGGGAGCTAGTTTAACACCCATTAATATTGTGAGTTAACATGTTCCGAGAGTTGTCCCATAAGATCGATAAAAATGGGTTATGATTACGGGCTAGTAACCCTCTTTTGAAAAAAAATACAATGAAGAGGATAAAATTAGAATTGAAATGTCCCACTACCTAATATTAGAGGAGGATGTCCGAAACTTCGATAGAAAGACCAAGTAGAGGAACATTTTTCAAAGCTTGGCCTATAGAATTGGAGAATATTCGCACAAGATCGAAATCCATGGAATTCTAAAATATGCTCGGTCTTTGACCTTAACAGGTTGTAACATTTAAGTAAGTAAGAGTCAATGTTATGTAAAAACTTATTATACAAAAAAGAAGATTTAAATTGTTTAAGTTTTAAAATAATTACAAAAAATCGTATAAAAATATTTTTCCAAAAATTACAACAAAGCAAAAAAAAGCAGAGAAAAACAAAGTTATTTTCACATGATTTTGGATCTAAAAATAAAAATTGTTTATATTAATTATAAGCTGCTAAGTTTTCAACATATGAAGTAGCTCAGTGGAAGAGTCTCTGCCTAGCAGTCGGAGGGTCTGGGTTCGAGCCCCCATGGGATCATAAAAAAAATTTTTGTATTTCGTTTAAAAATATATGTTTTTAATAAAACAACAACAAAAAAGTTGTTGCTGTTGTTGTTGTTGCTTTCAAATTGCTTACCCAAGTCATTACTTTTCTGCAATTGGTAAGTACTTGCCTCCAATGACATCCCCATGTTAATGTAATGACTTAAACAGCGAATGAGTAAGTAGTTCGTGTTCAATAGTTTAACTGTTTAACTCATTATTTGGTAATGAAAAGTTTTACTGGGATATGTATGTTAGGGGTATAACCAAAAAAAATACCTATCACTATGGGGTGGCTACTGATGTTTATATCAAGAAAACAGTTTTTTGAGATCAATTTGGATTAAAAACCTTCCCCCCAAACCGCTTTTTCTAAAAGCTCCCAAAAAATAATAATATTTGAATTTTTATTTTTTAAATATAAATTAACTTCAGATATTTACTACATAATATCATTGTTGAAGGAAATAAACTTTAAGTTCAAAGTGCGTGTTGTTTTGCAATATTGAAAAATATCTTGAACAAGTTTGATACCACGTTCCGCGCAAATATTGCTTCGTTGTTGTTTATGAATTTTAGAGTCTTCTACCACCCAATGTTTAAGAAAGCATTCCCGAGCATGTGCAAATTGTTCCAGTGATTGCTTTAAAGATTCAAAATCTGTTTCATTAAAGTAGTGGTTAGAAAACCAAACAATATACCACGCTCCACATATGAATTCGCATACTCTGAATAACTTTTCTCGATATTTCGGTATGAGAATAAATGCTAGAATTGCAAGTATTGCTCTTGAATTTCATCTTGCATTACTAAGCGGCGGTCTTGTCTTAAAATTTATATATGGGAATTGTTTCTTCTTAATGAAGTATCTAAAAGCTTTACCTAATTCATACAAATATTGCATGTCGTCTCGCCACTTTATATTTTCTATTTTTAATCGTTCCTCATTTTGTTGGTATATTTGTTTCAACTGGTCATAGTTGTTTACCAATTCGTCAACGAAATCGTAAGCAATATTTGGAGAGGTACTTCTTCCATCTATCGAAGCATCCATAACATGTCTTAGAACAAGATCCAGAACATGGTGCTGACATCCAATGTACTGAGGTGGAGGCAAACCTTTTGCTTCAAAATGGTTCTGCAGTAGCTTAACAACACCGTTTCTTTTACCAGTATTGACACTGGTTGTATCACAAATTATGATTTTTATACACTTCAGTACCTCAAATTTTTCTAGAGTTTCTCTGATGCCATTAAAAATATTACACGCTTTTCCATTCTCCAGTACTAAAACGCCTAACTTTATTTCCCGAAATTGGTTTTTAAGCATAATAACCTGTATTTCTTTTTTTCCAATTTTCTTCCCATCGAAATGAAGACACCAGTTTTCGTTTTTTAAAGTTTCTTTTAGAATCTCTATCTTTTGTTCCGCAGATTTAATTACTGCCTTATAAATTGCTGGTTGGGGTGGAGTTGAGATGTTGACCCCTGATTCAGCTAGTTCCTTGCCTATTTTAGCTGCTTTTTTGGTACTTACTTTAGCATTGTTTACTAAAGTAATAGCTGGTTTTATTGGCCGCTTATCTTATCTTATATTCTTAATCGAGCAATAATTGTATGTATTTATATATATATATATATATATATATATATATATATATATATATATATATATATATATAGAATGACTATCTCGAAAACGGCTCTAACGATTTTGATAAAAATTGGACAGTGGGTATCTTTTTTAATGTATAGGTCGAAGAAGAAGGGACTTTTGGAACTTTTGCCCCTAAGAGGGTAAAAACGGGTAAAAAGGGGAAAAAATCGAAAACGCTATATCTCCTTAAGTAATAGGTATAGAAACAAAATTTAAATTATGTTTTAAACAGCTATGAAAATAAACGGACAGGTGTTTGGTACTTTTTTGAAACTATGTCCGATAAGGGATAAAAAAGGGTGAAAATAGTTTTTTTGGTACCTTTTTAACCCACTCTTATATTTTAAACTAGGGAATATAGAAAGAAACTTTGTACTGCAATCAATAGATGTGAAAGAAATATTGAATACGTATTTGGTACTTTTTTGATTTTTGTGGCCAAAATGTGTAAAAAAGGGATAAACTGATAACTTAACATCTACAAAAGTAATATGAATAGGAAAATTATGTTAACTGCATTCTAATAAAATGTACCGAATTCAATTGGTACCAAAGAAGTACCAATTATGCATATGGAACTTTTTGAAATTAGGGGATAAAAGGGGAAAAAATTAGTAATGTTATAACTTTAAAACAAATGAATGTTTGTCTGTATGTATGTTCTTTATAGAATAGTAAACTGTGAATTTGATCATGTTATGCTTTTTAGCAAAGATGTTGCGGATAAGCCGGCGGAGGTTTTTAAGTTGGTAAACCGAATTTCCGACAGGTGGCGCCACTGAAAATTACTAAAAATTAATTAAATCGTAAACTGTACATTTGATCATACTATGAGCTTTTGCAAAGTTGTAGCGCATGAGCCGGCGAATGCTTTTTAATTGGTGTGAATAATTTCGGACAGGTGGCGCTACTGAAAATTACTCAAAGTCAATTTAATCGTAAGCTGTACATATAATCATGCTATAATCTTTAGCAATGTTGTTGCACATGAGCCGACGAAGGTTTCTTAGTTGGTATGAAGAAATTTCGACAGGTGGAGCCACTGAAATTTACTTAAAGTCAATTTAATCGTAAACTGTACATTTAATCATGCTATAATTTTTAGCAAAGTTATTGCGGATAATCCGACGAAGATTTATTAATTGGAATGACCAAAGTCCGACAGGTGGCGCCACTGAAAATTACTCAAAATGAATTAAATCGTAAACTGTGCATTTGATCAGACTATAATCTTTAGCAAAGTTGTTGCGCATGAGTCGACGGAGGTTTCTGTTGGTATGACCAATTTTCAAAATTATTAAAAATGAGTAAAGCTGTAACTGTATAAAATAAAATATATAAAAACTTTAAAATTTGCCTCAAAATTCTTATTATAAAGCCCTGAGCAAGGCTCGGTCAACCAGGTACTTTGCTTTAAGCCTTGAAGGTGGCGTGTAATCGGCATCATCATCATATGAATCTTCGCCATCATTGTCGTACATCGATACTGAATCTGAGTCGGAGAGATTTCGTTGTGAGCTTGTTTCGGATATTGGCTTAAAAGTTTGCTTGGAAATATCAAAATCATTTTTAAAATTATTGGCCTTTGGATGCTTTTGACTTTTTTGATACACAAAAATCAACTGTTTTACTTTTCTATATATAGAAGACATAGCCATTTTGGGAATATTTAACTTAATCCACAAATCGGAAAGTTCTTGAGATATAATTTAACATCTATTTATTTTTGATTTTTCTAATTGGAGCAACGCATTAAATCTTCCAATAACTATTTTCTGTTTGGGCACTTGGTTTAATTCATATAGTGGGTATTTATTCTATATTCTGAACTTCTCGAATCTTTTGAAATTTACTAAAGTTTTGGGTCCAGATTTCCGAATTTATCCGGTTACAAATTAGAGCACTTCTATGAAACATTTTATAAACTAAAATATCACTACGCACTGACACAAAAATCAACGAGTAAATGGAATAGAGAACTTCTCTGTCTAAACTGTAAAAAAAAAAAATCGAAATACTAAACTTCAAAATGATTTGGGGGGGAACTTTTTTAACGCCCGCGAAAAAGTGACCCTACTTTCTATCGTAGATTTTCATGGTCTATATGGCATTGATAGGTATTTTTTGATAATGTAAAAAATTGTTCTAAAGTTATACCCCTAATGTATGTATGTCTCTAAGACATAAAGAAAACTTGTTAAATTGTTGGTCCATATTTGACCTTAGCAGTGAAGGGTATTATATAGTCGGCTTGACCGACTATAGCTTTTCTTACTTGTTAAATTTAGATTTTTTGTAGCTTACGATCAATATTTTTCCCGTCACTTGCTATCATATACCCTAATGTGTTTTATACTAAATCACAATTTCTTTCAGTGTTTTAATACATCAATGTATAAGTATATACTTATACATTCACAAGTATATCTCGAAGTATCTGTAAGTGTGTGTTGGCACATAGAAAAGACTTAAGATAAATGAATGACTACATTGTGACTACTAAATGAAATGAATGCAATCCTGAATACAGGATGGATGCATTTGCAAAAGCCACAATATACATTTGTTTTTGTGATCCTGTGCTTTTTTTTATTATTATTTTTGTTTTCATCTCAAGAAAAATGAGTTTATATGTTCAGAACAGATGAATCCCTATGCAGGAATAAAAAATAATACAGTAAAAAAATGTTGCTGAAAAAAATACCTTAAAACAAAATCACAAAATGCATTTAGTTTATATTTTTTTGTTTTCCATTTCTAAAAAAGAAAACGAATAAATAGAATAGAAAATAAAACAAGTAAGAGTGTTATATTCGGCTGTGCCGAATCTTATATACCCACCATCAAGTTGTGTTAAATTTAGAAACATATCTCATATATATACGAGGGTGCAGCAAATTCAAAACGTGGACCAAATTGGAAAAAAGTTGTTACGCTAGTTGGTATTGTTGGTAAAATATTTGGAATAACTTCGGTTGCAGTAGCTTTATAGTTCAACATTCAAAAGTATGTAAGTGGTTTCCCTAGTATTTATTTACTTTGAACAAAATTCGTTATCACAACCGGGTATGGTTTTACATTAATAAGTTGTTAAATACTTTTCCTTTAGCTTAACATTTAGTTAGGATAAAGAAGTTGATAGTAATACGACTGGTCCATATATTTTGTAAGGAGGTCCTAATACATCTACCATATACAAATCTTAATATGCTGCTTGTACCTCCGAATCTTTTTAATTGTAGATATAAAAAGGGGATGTAATATATATATAAGAATTATAGCCAAATGTTGACCGATTGTAACAAAATTTTACACACTGGTTGGTATTTATGTAAAGCTTATTTTTGCAAAATTTAGTGGCAATAGCTATCACAGTTTCTAATTTAATAGCTTTTAACTGGTCCTTGCTAAATATTTTTTGGTTTCCGGGAGTGTATTTTATATGAGAGTTATAGTTAAATATGGACCGATTCCTATAAAATTTGATATACTGACCAATAGTTGTATAAAACTTCTCTATACTAAATTTAGTCGTCATAGCTATTACAATTGTATTCAATTTATCAGCATTCATGTGTTTCCCGGGGCGGGGTTATATGGGAGCTCTAACTAAATGTGAACCGATTTTGCCCATTTTCAGTATACAACTTTTGTTACATATCAGAAATACTTTTGTAAAATTTTGTCTCTCTAGCTTTTATAGTTAAGGAGCTGTCGCGCTTTTATCTGACGTACAGACGGACATAAATCTCCTTTTCTTTTTGTATTTTTGTGTTTCTGTAAGTTTTTTATATGGGAGTTATGGTAAAATGGTGACCGATTGTAACAAAATTGCACACTGGCTGGCATTCACATAAGACTTGCTTTTGTAAAATTTTGTTGCTATAGCCCTTTCAGTTAAGGCGCTATCGCGCTTTTATCTAACGGACAGACGGACAAAAACCCCCTTTTCTTTTTGTATTTTTGTGTTTCCGTAAGTTTTTTATACGGGAGCTAGGTCAAATGGTGACCGATTGTGACAAAATTTTGCACACTGGCTGGCATTCACATAAGACTTATTTGTGCTAAATTTAGTGGTCAAAGCTACTACAGTTTATCATTTATTGGCGTTTAAGTGAATTTCAGGTGGAATTTAGGCTGTTTCCGTATGTTTTTTATATGGGAGCTATGGTTAAATGTGAACCGATTTCGATGAAATTTTACACGCTACCTAGTGCTTATGGAAAACTTCTAGATACCAAATTTTGTCATCATAGCTATTATAATTTGTCAGTTATTAGCAAATAAGCGACTAGCCAAGACGAGGTTATACGGGAGCTATGGTCAAATGTTAACCGATTTTTTTCAATACTAAAATTTTCTCATAAATGAGGAATGTGTTTGCTAAGTTTCAGTGAGCTAGCTCCTTTCGTTTAGGCGTTATCGTGATTTCAATAGACAGACAGACAGACAGACAGACGGACAGACAGACGGACATCGCTCAATCGTCTTAGAATTTTATAAGGATTCAGAATATATATCGTTTTTGATTTTTGAGCCAATATTAAGGAAATTACAAACGGAATGACAATCTCAATATACCCCCCATTCTTTTTGATGGTGGGTATAAAAACTAAATAGGAACCGAGTAAGACAAACGAATGTACCAAAGGGGTAGAGGTAGAGAAAAAGAAGTTATAAAACTAGAAAACTAAGTTCTACTAAATAGGTTGAGATATGTATGTATACTAAACATAAGTACTATTTATAAATATGTATATTTCTTTTGCCACCACAACCCCAAGACACTTGCAGATACATTGCACTGTCTTTGCCTCTGCATTGCGCCGTATAATTTATGTTGCAAATATTTACCGAGATTTATGACAGGATTTTCTTTCTTCCAACTTCATTCACTCATTCATTCGTTCGTTCCTTCACTCATTCTGGGGTAATATTTAGATGTTGTTGCATTTCAAATCTTCTCGTGCCGAACGGAAATAGAAATGACTTGAGTTAGAGAATATTTTATTTATTTGTATCTGACGAATTTTGTACGAGATTTGATTTGTAATAAAAGAAATATTTCCGAGAATGCTTTTGTCATTCGTTGATTTCATTTGAAATTTGTTTATTAGTTTACGTATGTATGTATGTACCTTCTACATATACATATAAATATTAAAGACAAATAGGATACACTTTTAAAATGAGCCATGAATGGATCAATAAATCCATATAATGGAATTTATAATTAAACTTTATGACTTACAAGTCGATCATGTAAGTAAATAGATAAGATTTTGAGAAACAATGTGTTAAACCACAATCGAATTAAAACAAAAAATTGCGAACACCATCTCCTATTTTGCCAAATCGCCGCATTCGATATCGATCAAAAACTCAGACTTTTAAGCAAATATTGTGTAACATATCTTAGGGATTTTCAAAATAATTTATTTTGCAAAAACTTTAATCAAACTTGATATCTAAAGTAATCCGTTTATTTGTAAAAACATTTAGTTAAATAAAACTCTTTTACTATTAGGCAACTTTTGGCAAATAAGTTACAATGTAGTGAACCTTATATCGATGCAAGAATAGAAGAACGCTGTAACTGACAAAACATAAAATGTTCACGAGAGGCAAAAAACCTGTATGAAAGTAGAAAAAATGCATATCTCAGAAACTATACAACTTAGGAATATGATTATAAAAACGTATTCTACAGACCTATAAAATTCTGTAACTACAAATTTTTTGTTATGGAAACAAAATTTTAGAATTTTAAAACGCTGCACTATGGTATTTCTGCTGCAAAAAAGGCATTTTTTGACTATCACTTTTCAAAAATCTTATAATGCCATTTGATAGAGAAGAATCTGACAATGAAAAATCTATATTTTTTTCCTAAGATATATATACATATATATAGAAAAAATCGGTTGAAGTCAGCTAAATGTTGTGAAACAAAAATTTATGGTAAAATTATTGAAATTTAAGGGCTTATGTATCGAAGATATTTCAAGTGGCAAAATGTAGGTGTGAATTTTATTGAAGTCTGAGATCTTGTGTTTGTTTTAAAGAAAAAAAAAAGTTTACTGCATACATAGTTTGGGAGATATGAGCGCATCAAGATTGTCCTATAAAATTTAGCATTGGCAGTTTTCGTTGGAGAAAAAGTCAGTTGGCTCGGTTTACCTCCGTGCTCTTAGTATAATGAAATGAAAGACAAAAGGCTTTTCTTTCGAATTAGCTAAAAAAATTTAGCAACTTTTGTCAAACTTTTGAAAAAATCAAAATTTAGTAAAAAAAAGTCAGGAATATTGCTTATAATAAAAAACCATTGCATACCTTCAGGCTTAAGTTTTTAATCAAATTGCAGTTATTAATCCTAACAACCTTATAAAAATGTTTCGGAATTGGATGATGTAGTTAAGGAAATGATAATTAATGAATAAAATACTTAAATATTGGCTTTAACCAGATTTCAACCGAAATTGGTAGAACTCTTTTTTAGATCAGAAAATAAAAGTGTGCCGAATTTTATCAAATTGTGGGTTATACATTGAAATGTGAAAAAATGGGGGTCCAAGGGAGGTACCTCAAGGAGTTGTTGGATTTCAACCAAAATTAGTAGGGCGTTTTTCAGGATAAAAAAATAGAAGTGTGCCAAATTTGATCAAATTCTATTGAAAATTGGGGTTTATACATTGAGAAGAAAAATAAGTGAAAAAATTGGGGTCCAAGGGAGGTACCTCAAAGAGTCGTCGGATTTCAACCAAAATTAGTAAGGCTTTTTTCTGGATCAAAAAATAGAAGTGTGCCAAATTTTATCAAATTCTATTGAAAATTGGGGTTTATACATTGAGAAGATAAATAAGTGAAAAAATTGGGGTCCAAGGGAGGTACCTCAAAGAGTCGTCGGATTTCAACCAAAATTAGTAAGGCTTTTTTCTGGATCAAAAAATAGAAGTGTGCCAAATTTTATCAAATTCTATTGAAAATTGGGGTTTATACATTGAGAAGAAAAATAAGTGAACAAATGGGGGTCCAAGGGTGGTACCTTAAGGAGTCGTCGGATTTCAACCAAAACTAGTGGAGCTCTTTTTTTAGTCAAATAATAGAGTTATGCCGATTTTCATTGAATTCTGTTGAAAATTGCGGGTTATACATTGAGAAGAAAAATAAGTAAAAAAAGTTTTTAACTTGTTACTGTGTTATCACTTTCTTTAAAATAATAATGAAATATTTTTATTAATTTTTTAATTGAATACTTTATTAATGTAGTACCTGGTAGACCGAGCCTTGCTCGGAGCTTTATGATAAGCATTTTGAGGAAAATTTTAAAGTTTTTATATATTTTATATTATAAAGTGCTAAAATATATTTAGAGGAAAGACATTGTAGAAATATTCAGTTAATTTTGAATTATTTGATTTATTTTGTCCGACGAACACATAGTTTGCATAGTTTACAGTTTAACTCATTTTGAATAATTTTGGAAATTATTCATATCAACAGAAACCTCTGTCGACTCATACGCAACAACTTTGCTAAAGATTATAGTCTGATCAAATGCACATTTTAAATTGACTTTGAGTAAGTTTCTGTAGCGCCACCTGTCGGAAATTATTCATACCAACTAAAAAGCCTTCGTCGGCTCATGCGCTACAACTTTGCTAAAGATCATAGCATGATCAAATGTACAGTTTACGATTTAATTAATTTTTAGTAATTTTCAGTGGCGCCATCTGTCGGAAATTAGTCTTATCAACTTTAAAACCTTCGCCGGCTTATCCGCAACATCTTCGCTAAAGAGCATAACACAATCAAATTCACAGTTTACTATTCTATAAAGAACATACATACAGACAAACATTCATTTGTTTAAAATAATACTAATTTTTCCCCCTTTTTATTCCCTAATTTCTAAAAGTTCCATATGTATATTTGGTACTTTTTTGGTGCCAATTGAATTCGGTACATTTTTTTAAAACGCATTTAACATAATGTATAATGTTTCTATTCATATTACTTTTTGAGATGTTAAGTTATTATTTTATCCCTTTTTTGCCCATTTTGGCCCCAAAATCAAAAAAGCACCAAATACGTGTTTAAAGTTTCTTTCACATCTATTGATTGCAGTACAAAGTTTCTTTCTATATTCCTTAGTTTAAAATATAAGAGTGGGTTAAAAAGGTGCCAAAAAAACCATTTTCACCCTTTTTTACCCCCTATCGGACATAGTTTCAAAAAAGTACCAAACACCTGTCCGCTTATTTTCAAAGCTGTTTAAAATGTAATTTTAATTTTGTTTCTATACCTATTACTTTAGGAGACATAGCGTTTTCGATTTTTCCCCCTTTTTACCCGTTTTTACCCTCTTAGAGGTAAAAGTTCCAAAAGTCCCTTCTTCTTCGACCTATACATCAAAAAAGATACCCACTGTCCAAATTTTATCAAAATCGTTAGAGCCGTTTTCGAGATAGCCATTCTATATATATATATATATATATATATATATATATATATATATATATATATATATATATAGATATATATATATATATATATATACAATTATTGCTCGTTTAAGAATATAAGATTTGCATATTTGGTAAATATGGTAAATTTTTCTTAATGTATAATCCTAACTTGGACTAAAAAAAACATTTAGAAAAAAAAAATGTCTTCAGTGGTCCAGCCGTTCTTAATTAACAATTTTAAAGAAAAGGGGAATTTTATCCCTATTTTCCAATTCCCAGGTCCCCGTTGGTCCATTTTCAAAAAATTCAAAAAGCGAAAAACTATCTTATAGTATAACAAGTAAGAAAGTGCTATAGTCGGTCATGCCCGACTATACGATACCCTTCACCACTAATGTTAAAGGTGTTCTTTTTCCTGTATAAAGACAAATATTAGCTAAATTTTGCCATCATACAAACATATTCTCAAAACATATACCTTCATATACATTTAAGCTGTTTCCGTCATTTGGACTTATATGAGAGCTCAAATGTGGACCGATTATCTCGAAATTTGGCAAATTACAGTTGTTACAAAAATGATGTATGCAAAAAATAAACTTAAAATTCTCATTATCTTCGGATTTACGAGCGTTTTAGTGATTTTTGTCCCATTTAGTGCGTTTTGAGAAAAAAGTTTGTATGGGAGCTATGGTCAAATGTGGACCGATTTCAACGAAATTTGGTACAGTGATTTAAGTTTATAAGCAGTATTTCTTTTAAATTTCATGAAAAATATTGATTTTTGTGGTCAATATGTCAATTCCGGGAATTGGGACCTATGGGAGGCACCATAAATAATGGAGCGATTTTGACGAATTTCAATACCCATGCTCCCATTATCAACAAAATTATTTGTGCCAAATTTCATCAAATTATTTTTAGAATTGCGACAAAATTATTTGTGCCAAATTTCATCAAATTATTTTTAGAATTGCGACCTGTAGTTTGATTACAAAGTTTACATGGGGGTCCAGCCAGCCAGCCAGACGGACATCGCTAAGTCAACTCAGAAAGTGATTCCAAGCTTATTGGTATACTAAAAGATGGGTCTAAGACAAATATTTCTATGCGTTACATACATTAGCACAAACTTATAATACCCTTTCCACCTATGGTGGTGAAGGGTATAAAAATATCCACGTTTAAAACTTTAATTAACTGGGTTAAATCGTTTTCATCTATTGATCCATATTTGTCATTTTAAATATTTGACTTATATGGGAGGGGTCACGCCCACTTGAGATTTAAAAAAACCTGACCTAGTTTACCCACCGGTTATACCTTAAAATACTGTCATAATTTTAGAAAAATCGGTCCGCTCGGTCATTTATATTTGTCATTTTTAATTTATGAGTTATAAATATAAGAGGGGTCAAGTCCACTTGAGATTTCAGAAAAAAACTTGCTTATTTTAACCACCGGCCACACCTTACCATACTGTCAAAATTTAAGAAAAACCGGTGCTCTCGGTCATCTATATTTGTCGTTTTTAATATATGAGTTATATGGGAGGGGTCACGCCCACTTGAGATTTCTAAAAAAACCCTTGTCTATTTAACCACCGGTCACGTCTTGCCATACTTTCAAAATTTCAGAAAAATCGGGCCTCTCATCTATATTTGTAATTTTTAATATATGAGTTATATGGGAGGGGTCACGCCCACTTGAGATTTCGAAAAAAAATCTAGCCTATTTTAACCACTGATCACACCTTACCATACTGTCAAAATTTCAGAAAAATCGGTCATTCATATTTGTCTTTTTTAATATATGAGATATATGGGAGGGGTCACGCCTACTTGAGATTTCAAAAAAAAGCCTGGGCTATTTTAACTGCCTGTCACACCTTACTCCACTGTCTGAAAAAATCGGTCGGTTTGATCATCCATATTTGTATGTTTTAAAATCTGACTTATATGGCCTATTTAATCCATCGGTCACACCTTAATATACTGTCAAAATTTCAGAAAAATCGGCCCTCTCGGTCCCCTATATTTGTCATTTTAATATATGAGTTATATGGGAGGGGTCACGCCCACTTGAGATTTCGAAAAAAAATTAGCCTATAGTTACCACCGGCCACACCATACTACACTGTCAAATTGATAAAAAACAAAGTTGAAATTGGATTTGAATCGGCTAGACAAATAAGCGGACAAGTGTTTGGTACTTTTTTGGAAGTGGTATTAATAAGGATGAAAAAGGGTAAACATTATATTTTGGTACTTTTTTAACGCATACGTATCTTTTGAGATAGTAATCATAGAGACTCAATTTACATCACAGTTGATTAGTACTAAAAAACATTAAATATGTATTTAGTACTTTTACGATTAATGGGGTAGAAAAGGGTGAAAACTTGGAAATATTCAAGGATGGGTTTTTTGTTTTTTAACTATAAATATCTTTTAAGTTAATGAAGCCAGAAGCATAATATACAGGCGCGTCGATTTACATTGAAGAAATATAAGACGCTTGTTTGGTACTTCTTTTGCATTTTGGTTGTAAAAAGGGGAAAAGTCGGTAACGTAATATCTTCTGAACCAAAAGTGATAGAAACAAAGACTAAATCGGTCTAATATTAGCACTAAAAATGAAGGGACATGTATTCGGTACTTTTTTGAATTTCGGCCGCCTAGGGGGTAAAACAGGGTAGAAAATGGAGAAATTAGTAACATCATATCTCCAAAACCAACATCGATAGAACAAAGTTAAAATTTAATTTCGATCGGCTAGAAAAATAAGGGGACTCATATTTGGTACTTTTTTTGGAAATGACACTAATAGGGTTAAAAGGGTTTGGTACTTTTTAACCCATACGTATCTTTTGAACTAATAATCATGGAAACATAATTTATATCACAACCGATAGGTATGAAAAAACTATTAAAAACATGTTGGTACTTTTGCGATTATTGGGGTACAAAAGGGTGAAAAAGGGAAAAATATTCAAGGGTAGGTTTTTGCTTTTTAGCTATAAATATCTTTTAGGTGAATTTATTGACTTGTCGATTGGCTTTGTTTAATTTTGTGGATAAAAATCGGTAAAAATATATCTTCTAAACCAAAAGTGATAGAAACAAAAACTAAATTGATCTGAGATCGGCACTTAAAATAAAGGACCACGTACTCGGTACTTTTTGCAAATTCGGCCGTTTTGGGCCTTAAAGAGGGCCAAAAAGGGGAATACAAAAAATTTTTCAAGAAATGAGGAATATCTTTGCCAAGTTTCGGTCAACTCTTTTTGTTTAGGCGTTATAGTGCTTTTAACAGAAAACAACCGGACAGACAGACTGACATTGCTTAATTGTCTTAGAATTTCATAAGGATTCGTATGTATATCCTCTTTGGTTTGTGAGCCAATATTAAGAAAACTACAAACGGAATAACCTCATTCTTTTTATGGTGGGTATAAAAAGACGCATTTTTTTTATAAAAAAAAATATTTTTTTTTTTGAATTGAAGTGCAAATAACTACGAATCAGTTGAAGATATGAAAATATTGTTTTCAAGCTGATTTAAAATGATTTTATCGTCTACTATATTCTGTATTTATCAAGAAAATCGAATAACCCATTCTAAAGATATGATCAAATCAGTGCTTTAACCTTTTCAAAAAATGCTTAAATTTATTAAGAAAAATTTAAATAATTACCCTTTTAAAGAAAATTTTATGTTGACCATTTTTATAATCAGAAGACAATAATGTATAAAAAAATATAGTGGTAATTAAATGTCAAGCAAAAAGTTAAATTTTGTGAGCTAGTGTAATCAATAAAAAATTCGTTTTTATTTTAGATATTTTTGCATTTTCTATGATTTAAATAATGAAAGTCGGTTAAAAATGATTTGCATTCCAGCCACATCCTGCAGCAAAAGGAAGATGACTTATATGAATTTTTATTTGCATTTATTTTCCTTTGTAATTCAAAGAGTTAGAGAGGTTTTATGTCTGTCTGTTTGTCAGTCTTGATTAAATTCCAAAGCACTTTTAAAAAAGCTAACAGGAAAGGGTGTTTGAGAGGGGCTAAATAACTCACAAGAAAGTGCAAAGAAATTCTTGGTTGGCGGAATAAAATTATTTTTCAATTAAATTCAAAAGAATGTTTGATGTCAATTCTGGAATAATTTCTCCGGAATCTTAGACTAAATGGAAAAATAAATGAATTCTATTATTCAAGAAATTTAAATAGACAAATAAGAGAAATTATTAAAAATACTATGAATTTCAAAAATCAAAAAATCCTTTACTGCAGCCAATTTGTAACTGAGCATCTTAATCTAAGTAAACAAATTACACTTTAATGGAATTAAAAACTTATGTTTTTTTTGCTTTCATTTACAATTACAGTATGGACTGAAAATCACCACAGCTCTTCCGAAACCATCATCCCCGGTATCAGCAGTTTCCATGCACAAAGTTTTCATCAGCAAAATGTCGCCACCAGTCATCAACGACAACGACGTAACACAGGAAGTAGCAGTTCCAATACTGTCGCCTCGTCTAGTGAGAACACAATTTTGTATTTAACACCATCTCAACCGTCAATACCACATTTTGTGAATGCCTCTTTCATAATCTTTTGCAATACGAAACAACGACTGTTAACAACGACACCAACATCAACAGCAACATCATCATCTTCTGCAGAAACATCCTCTTCATCATCAACATCAATTTCTGCATTAACTACAGCAGCAGAACAAACAAATATAGAGACCAAATGGAAAGATCCGAATGGAGTGGTTAGGGACAACACCAAAGGTCGAGTGCATGTGGAGAAAAGAGGAGGTTAGTAAGAAATGTATGTTTTTAGTTAATTTCTTAATCTAAGTGTATTCTTAGTTTAAATCTATGCCTTAGTTCGTGTTTTAGCCCTAAGTCTTAGTAAAGGGAACTTATAAGCTCTTGAACAAAGTGTGAGATATTAAATATTTCTATCGAAAATGTTTGTATAGAAAAATATTTCTATCGAAAATGTTTCTATAGAAAAATATTTCTATAGAAAATGTTTCTATAGAAAAATATTTCTATCGAAAATGTTTCTATAGAAAAATATTTCTATCGAAAATGTTTCTATAGAAAAATATTTCTATCGAAAATGTTTCTATAGAAAAATATTTCTATCGAAAATGTTTCTATAGAAAAATATTTCTATCGAAAATTTTTCTATAGAAAAAAAAATCTATCGAAAATTTTTCTATAGAAAAAAAATTCTATCGAAAATTTTTCTATAGAAAAAAAATTCTATCGAAAATTTTTCTATAGAAAAATATTTCTATTGAAAATTTTTCTATAGAAAAATATTTCTATTGAAAATTTTTCTATAGAAAAATATTTCTATTGAAAATTTTTCTATAGAAAAATATTTCTATTGAAAATTTTTCTATAGAAAAATATTTCTATTGAAAATTTTTCTATAGAAAAATATTTCTATTGAAAATTTTTCTATAGAAAAATATTTCTATTGAAAATTTTTCTATAGAAAAATATTTCTATTGAAAATTTTTCTATAGAAAAATATTTCTATTGAAAATTTTTCTATAGAAAAATATTTCTATTGAAAATTTTTCTATAGAAAAATATATCTATTGAAAATTTTTCTATAGAAAAATATTTCTATTGAAAATTTTTCTATAGAAAAATATTTCTATTGAAAATTTTTCTATAGAAAAATATTTCTATTGAATTTTTCTATAGAAAAATATTTCAATTGAAAATTTTTCTATAGAAAAATATTTCTATTGAAAATTTTTCTATAGAAAAATATTTCTATTGAAAATTTTTCTATAGAAAAATATTTCTATTGAAAATTTTTCTATAGAAAAATATTTCTATTGAAAATTTTTCTATAGAAAAATATTTCTATTGAAAATTTTTCTATAGAAAAATATTTCTATTGAAAATTTTTCTATAGAAAAATAGTTCTATTGAAAATTTTTCTATAGAAAAATATTTCTATTGAAAATTTTTCTATAGAAAAATATTTCTATTGAAAATTTTTCTATAGAAAAATATTTCTATTGAAAATTTTTCTATAGAAAAATATTTCTATTGAAAATTTTTCTATAGAAAAATATATCTATTGAAAATTTTTCTATAGAAAAATATATCTATTGAAAATTTTTCTATAGAAAAATATTTCTATCGAAAATTTTTCTATAGAAAAAAAATTCTATCGAAAATTTTTCTATAGAAAAAAAATTCTATCGAAAATTTTTCTATAGAAAAAAAATTCTATCGAAAATTTTTCTATAGAAAAAAAATTCTATCGAAAAATTTTTTATAGAAAAAAAATTCTATCGAAAAATTTTCTATAGAAAAAAAATTCTATCGAAAATTTTTCTATAGAAAAAAATTTCTATCGAAAATTTTTCTATGGAAAAAAAAAATTCTATCGAAAATTTTTCTATAGAAAAATATTTCTGTTGAAAATTTTTCTATAGAAAAATATTTCTATTGAAAATTTTTCTATAGAAAAATATTTCTATTGAAAATTTTTCTATAGAAAAATATTTCTATTGAAAATTTTTCTATAGAAAAATATATCTATTGAAAATTTTTCTATAGAAAAATATATCTATTGAAAATTTTTCTATAGAAAAATATATCTATTGAAAATTTTTCTATAGAAAAATATTTCTATTGAAAATTTTTCTATAGAAAAATATATCTATTGAAAATTTTTCTATAGAAAAATATTTCTATTGAAAATTTTTCTATAGAAAAATATATCTATTGAAAATTTTTCTATAGAAAAATATATCTATTGAAAATTTTTCTATAGAAAAATATATCTATTGAAAATTTTTCTATAGAAAAATATTTCTATTGAAAATTTTTCTATAGAAAAATATATCTATTGAAAATTTTTCTATAGAAAAATATATCTATTGAAAATTTTTCTATAGAAAAATATATCTATTGAAAATTTTTCTATAGAAAAATATTTCTATTGAAAATTTTTCTATAGAAAAATATTTCTATTGAAAATTTTTCTATAGAAAAATATTTCTATTGAAAATTTTTCTATAGAAAATATTTCTATTGAATTTTTCTATAGAAAAATATTTCTATTGAAAATTTTTCTATAGAAAAATATTTCTATTGAAAATTTTTCTATAGAAAAATATTTCTATTGAAAATTTTTCTATAGAAAAATATTTCTATTGAAAATTTTTCTATAGAAAAATGTTTCTATTGAAAATTTTTCTATAGAAAAATATTTTTATTGAAAATTTTTCTATAGAAAAATATTTCTATTGAAAATTTTTCTATAGAAAAATATTTCTATTGAAAATTTTTCTATAGAAAAATATTTCTATTGAAAATTTTTCTATAGAAAAATATTTCTATTGAAAATTTTTCTATAGAAAAATATTTCTATTGAAAATTTTTCTATAGAAAAATATTTCTATTGAAAATTTTTCTATAGAAAAATATTTCTATTGAAAATTTTTCTATAGAAAAATATATCTATTGAAAATTTTTCTATAGAAAAATATATCTATTGAAAGTTTTTCTATAGAAAAATATATCTATTGAAAATTTTTCTATAGAAAAATATATCTATTGAAAATTTTTCTATAGAAAAATATATCTATTGAAAATTTTTCTATAGAAAAATATTTCTATTGAAAATTTTTCTATAGAAAAATATATCTATTGAAAATTTTTCTATAGAAAAATATTTCTATTGAAAATTTTTCTATAGAAAAATATTTCTATTGAAAATTTTTCTATAGAAAAATATTTCTATTGAATTTTTCTATAGAAAAATATTTCTATTGAAAATTTTTCTATAGAAAAATATTTCTATTGAAAAGTTTTCTATAGAAAAATATTTCTATTGAAAATTTTTCTATAGAAAAATATTTCTATTGAAAATTTTTCTATAGAAAAATATTTTTATTGAAAATTTTTCTATAGAAAAATATTTCTATTGAAAATTTTTCTATAGAAAAATATTTCTATTGAAAATTTTTCTATAGAAAAATATTTCTATCGAAAATTTTTCTATAGAAAAATATTTCTATCAATAATTTTTCTATGGAAAAATATTTCTATCGAAAATTTTTCTATAGAAAAATATTTCTATCGAAAATTTTTCTATAGAAAAAAAATTCTATCGAAAATTTTTCTATAGAAAAACAGGGACTGTAACAGTTATGACTTTTATCGAAAAAGTCAAAAAATAACAATTATTTTTTAACTTTTATTTTAAAAATCGAAAATAAAAGTTATTTTTTAACTTTTATTTTAAAAATCAAAAGTAAAAGTTATTTCTTAACTTTTATTCTAAAAATCAAAAATAAAAGTTATTTTTTAACTTTTATTTTAAAAAACAAAAATAAAAGTTATTTTTTAACTTATATTTTAAAAATTAAAAATAACAATTATTTTTTAACTTTTATTTTAAAAATCAAAAATAAAAGTTATTTTTTTAAAATTAACATGCTTAATAAAATAAACTGTTTGGGTATGTTAGTAAGTGCTACATATATATTTATTTCTCTATATTAAAGTTTGTATGCAATATTTTATTTATAATTAGTAACATGTAAGTATTTTAATGAAAATGTTATTTAAAGCTAGATATTTAGTTACAAATTTTTGTAATTTTTAAGTTTTTAGTATATAATTATGACTTGTGAGACTAAGGTCGGTATAATAATATTTTTTAAACTCTGAACAACCAGTGTCTAAATATTTTGTATGAAAATGTCCATATAAATTGTTTAGACACTATACTCTTAATAAGTAGAAAATTATAACGTCGGTTAAGATTGACCATATGATCCCTTTGCCACCGTCATCATACCAACATTTTTCAATAATTACGTAAAAATTTTAAATATTTCAGTCAAAAGGCAAATAGTTTTTCGAAAATTAAAAAAAATATATAAAAATAACTTTATTACCGTTAAAAAAGGGAAGAAATTACTTTTATTTCTGATTCAAAAAATAAAAGTTAAAAAATAACTTTTATTTTTGATTTTTAAAATAAAAGTTAAAAAGTAACTTTTATTTCCGATTTTAAAATTAAAAGTCAAAAAATAACTTTTATTTTTGATTTTTAAAATAAAAGTTAAAAAATAACTTTTATTTTTGATTTTTAAAATAAAAGTTATAAAATAATTGTTATTTTTCATTTTTAAAATAAAAGTTAAAAAATAACTTTTATTTTTGATTTTTAAAATAAAAGTTAAAAAATAAAAAGTATCTCAGCTTATAAATATTTTGACCAAGACCATCCAAACGGTATTTTTGGTTTTGTTCTACGATAACTCCTTCTGGTTGATTTTTTTAATCAAAAATTTTAAAATAACAGTTATTTTCGGTGCCTGTAGAAAAATATTTCTATTGAAAATTTTTCTATAGAAAAATATTTCTATCGAAAATTTTTCTATAGAAAAATATTTCTATCGAAAATTTTTCTATAGAAAAATATTTCTATCGAAAATTTTTCTATAGAAAAATATTTCTATCGAAAATTTTTCTATAGAAAAAAAATTCTATCGAAAATTTTTCTATAGAAAAAAAAATTCTATCGAAAAATTTTTGATAGAAAAAAAATTCTATCGAAAAATTTTCTATAGAAAAAAAATTCTATCGAAAATTTTTTTATAGAAAAAAAAAATCTATCGAAAATTTTTCTATAGAAAAAAATTTCTATCGAAAATTTTTCTATGGAAAAAAAAAATTCTATCGAAAATTTTTCTATAGAAAAAAAAAATTCTATCGAAAATTTTTCTATAGAAAAATATTTCTATTGAAAATTTTTCTATAGAAAAATATTTCTATCGAAAATTTTTCTATAGAAAAATATTTCTATCGAAAATTTTTCTATAGAAAAATATTTCTATCGAAAATTTTTCTATAGAAAAATATTTCTATCGAAAATTTTTCTATAGAAAAATATTTCTATCGAAAATTTTTCTATAGAAAAATATTTCTATCAAAAATTTTTCTACAGAAAAATATTTCTATCGAAAATTTTTCTATAGAAAAATATTTCTATCGAAAATTTTTCTATAGAAAATATTTCTATCGAAAATTTTTCTATAGAAAAATATTTCTATCGAAAATTTTTCTATAGAAAAATATTTCTATCGAAAATTTTTCTATAGAAAAATATATCTATCGAAAATTTTTCTATAGAAAAATATTTCTATCGAAAATTTTTCTATAGAAAAATATTTCTATCGAAAATTTTTCTATAGAAAAATATTTCTATCGAAAATTTTTCTATAGAAAAATATTTCTATCGAAAATTTTTCTATAGAAAAATATTTCTATCGAAAATTTTTCTATAGAAAAATATTTCTATCGAAAATTTTTCTATAGAAAAATATTTCTATCGAAAATTTTTCTATAGAAAAATATTTCTATCGAAAATTTTTCTATAGAAAAATATTTCTATCGAAAATTTTTCTATAGAAAAATATTTCTATCGAAAATTTTTCTATAGAAAAATATTTCTATCGAAAATTTTTCTATAGAAAAATATTTCTATCGAAAATTTTTCTATAGAAAAATATTTCTATCGAAAATTTTTCTATAGAAAAATATTTCTATCGAAAATTTTTCTATAGAAAAATATTTCTATCGAAAATTTTTCTATAGAAAAATATTTCTATCGAAAATTTTTCTATAGAAAAATATTTCTATCGAAAATTTTTCTATAGAAAAATATTTCTATCGAAAATATTTCTATCGAAAATTTTTCTATAGAAAAATATTTCTATCGAAAATTTTTCTATAGAAAAATATTTCTATCGAAAATTTTTCTATAGAAAAATATTTCTATCGAAAATTTTTCTATAGAAAAATATTTCTATCGAAAATTTTTCTTTAGAAAAATATTTCTATCGAAAATTTTTCTATAGAAAAATATTTCTATCGAAAATTTTTCTATAGAAAAATATTTCTATCGAAAATTTTTCTATAGAAAAATATTTCTATCGAAAATTTTTCTATAGAAAAATATTTCTATCGAAAATTTTTCTATAGAAAAATATTTCTATCGAAAATTTTTCTATAGAAAAATATTTCTATCGAAAATTTTTCTATAGAAAAATATTTCTATCGAAAATTTTTCTATAGAAAAATATTTCTATCGAAAATTTTTCTATAGAAAAATATTTCTATCGAAAATTTTTCTATAGAAAAATATTTCTATCGACAATTTTTCTACAGAAAAATATTTCTATCGAAAATTTTTCTACAGAAAAATATTTCTATCGAAAATTTTTCTATAGAAAAATATTTCTATCGAAAATTTTTCTATAGAAAAATATTTCTATCGAAAATTTTTCTATAGAAAAATATTTCTATCGAAAATTTTTCTATAGAAAAATATTTCTATCGAAAATTTTTCTATAGAAAAATATTTCTATCGAAAATTTTTCTATAGAAAAATATTTCTATCGAAAATTTTTCTATAGAAAAATATTTCTATCGAAAATTTTTCTATAGAAAAATATTTCTATCGAAAATTTTTCTATAGAAAAATATTTCTATCGAAAATTTTTCTATAGAAAAATATTTCTATCGAAAATTTTTCTATAGAAAAATATTTCTATCGAAAATTTTTGTATAGAAAAATATTTCTATCGAAAATTTTTCTATAGAAAAATATTTCTATCGAAAATTTTTCTATAGAAAAATATTTCTATCGAAAATTTTTCCATAGAAAAATATTTCTATCGAAAATTTTTCTATAGAAAAATATTTCTATCGAATAATTTTCTATAGAAAAATATTTCTATCGAAATTTTTTCTATAGAAAAATATTTCTATCGAAAATTTTTCTATAGAAAAATATTTCTATCGAAAATTTTTCTATAGAAAAATATTTCTATCGAAAATTTTTCTATAGAAAAATATTTCTATCGAAAATTTTTCTATAGAAAAATATTTCTATCGAAAATTTTTCTATAGAAAAATATTTCTATCGAAAATTTTTCTATAGAAAAATATTTCTATCGAAAATTTTTCTATAGAAAAATATTTCTATCGAAAATTTTTCTATAGAAAAATATTTCTATCGAAAATTTTTCTATAGAAAAATATTTTTATCGAAAATTTTTCTATAGAAAAATATTTCTATCGAAAATTTTTCTATAGAAAAATATTTCTATCGAAAATTTTTCTATAGAAAAATATTTCTATCGAAAATTTTTCTATAGAAAAATATTTCTATCGAAAATTTTTCTATAGAAAAATATTTCTATCGAAAATTTTTCTATAGAAAAATATTTCTATCGAAAATTTTTCTATAGAAAAATATTTCTATCAAAAATTTTTCTATAGAAAAATATTTCTATCGAAAATTTTTCTATAGAAAAATATTTCTATCGAAAATTTTTCTATAGAAAAATATTTCTATCGAAAATTTTTCTATAGAAAAATATTTCTATCGAAAATTTTTCTATAGAAAAATATTTCTATCGAAAATTTTTCTATAGAAAAATATTTCTATCGAAAATTTTTCTATAGAAAAATATTTCTATCGAAAATTTTTCTATAGAAAAATATTTCTATCGAAAATTTTTCTATAGAAAAATATTTCTATCGAAAATTTTTCTATAGAAAAATATTTCTATCGAAAATTTTTCTATAGAAAAATATTTCTATCGAAAATTTTTCTATAGAAAAATATTTCTATCGAAAATTTTTCTATAGAAAAATATTTCTATCGAAAATTTTTCTATAGAAAAATATTTCTATCGAAAATTTTTCTATAGAAAAATATTTCTATCGAAAATTTTTCTATAGAAAAATATTTCTATCGAAAATTTTTCTATAGAAAAATATTTCGATAGAAATATTTTTATTTTTCAATAGATAAATTTTCAATAGATATATTTCTATCGAAAATTTTTCTATAGAAAAATATTTCTATCGAAAATTTTTCTATAGAAAAATATTTCTATCGAAAATTTTTCTATAGAAAAATATTTCTATCGAAAATTTTTCTATAGAAAAATATTTCTATCGAAAATTTTTCTATAGAAAAATATTTCTATCGAAAATTTTTCTATAGAAAAATATTTCTATCGAAAATTTTTCTATAGAAAAATATTTCTATCGAAAATTTTTCTATAGAAAAATATTTCTATTGAAAATTTTTCTATAGAAAAACATTTCTATCGAAAATTTTTCTATAGAAAAATATTTCTATCGAAAATTTTTCTATAGAAAAATATTTCTATCGAAAATTTTTCTATAGAAAAATATTTCTATCGAAAATTTTTCTATAGAAAAATATTTCTATCGAAAATTTTTCTATAGAAAAATATTTCTATCGAAAATTTTTCTATAGAAAAATATTTCTATCGAAAATTTTTCTATAGAAAAATATTTCTATCGAAAATTTTTCTATAGAAAAATATTTCTATCGAAAATTTTTCTATAGAAAAATATTTCTATCGAAAATTTTTCTATCGAAAAATATTTCTATCGAAAATTTTTCTATCGAAAAATATTTCTATCGAAAATTTTTCTATAGAAAAATATTTCTATCGAAAATTTTTCTATAGAAAAATATTTCTATCGAAAATTTTTCTATAGAAAAATATTTCTATCGAAAATTTTTCTATAGAAAAATATTTCTATCGAAAATTTTTCTATAGAAAAATATTTCTATCGAAAATTTTTCTATAGAAAAATATTTCTATCGAAAATTTTTCTATAGAAAAATATTTCTATCGAAAATTTTTCTATAGAAAAATATTTCTATTGAAAATTTTTCTATAGAAAAATATTTCTATCGAAAATTTTTCTATAGAAAAATATTTCTGTTGAAAATTTTTCTATAGAAAAATATTTCTATCGAAAATGTTTCTATAGAAAAATATTTCTATTCAAAATTTTTCTATAAAAAAATATTTCTTTCGAAAATTTTTCTATAGAAAAATTTTTCCATAAATTTTTTTTTTTCAAAAATATTTCTATAGAAAAATATAAAATTTTTCTATAAAAAATATAAAATTTTTCTATAAAAAAATATTTTTACTAAATAATTTTTGTACAGAAAAATTGTTTTACCGAAAATTTTTGTATAGAAAAATTGTTTTACAGAAAATTTTTCTGTAGAAAATTATCAAATTTTTCTATAGAAAAATATTTTTGCTGGAAAAATATTTTTACTAAAAATTTTTCTATGGAAAAATCGTAAATTTTTCTGTAGAAAAATATTTTTATCGAAAATTTTCTATGGAAAAATAATTTTATAGAAAATCGTTCTATTTTAAAATTTTTTTGACGCAATTTTTCTAGGTTGCGTCTGAGTTTTTGTCTTATTCTATACCTTAGTAAAATATGTCTAAGTATTATTCTAGGATTTGGTTGAAATGCTTTAAGCAAAGTGGTTTTGTCGCATTTAAGCTGTAGCCAAAGTTAATCTTAGAGAAATGAAATCCATTTTACACGTTTTAATAAAAATGTCACAATAAAAATTAATATTTCAAAATATTTTTCCATTCTTCGTTTCAGGATCGTTGGCATTATTCTTTGAACATATTGCATTGGAGGACAAGGGCAATTGGACATGTGAAGTTAATACCAAGGATTTAAAAGAGAAAATATCCTTTGAGTTATTAGTAAATCGTATGTATTCAAGTATTTCAATTTCGAATAAATAGAATGCAACTGTAGAGTTTCTAGATTTTGTTGTCTGTTCGAATTTTTTATTTTTTGTTTTTATTTTTCAAATTTAGCTCATTTTTCTTTGGAGAAGACTACAATGAAAATGGTCTGCTCTTTTTATAAGTTTTATATTTATGTTGTTTTTGTTTTTGGTTTATTGTAACTGGTGAAATTTCTAATCCTGCTGTCAATTTACGCTTTTGGCTTTTTGGTTATTCCACTGGATGTTTTCCTATAAAGCACCAAAACACACACAATCTTTTTATTTATTTATCCAGCCATACAACCGACCAACGAACCAAGCAGCCACTTAACTATCCAACCAACCAAGCAACCCATCCATCCATCCATTCATCCAAAAAAGTCATCCATTATTCTTGTTAAAGAGTTACCATCAACCAGTTACTATTTCAGTTCAAACTTACACTAACACATACAAACGCACACACACACACAAACTCAAAGTATGTTTTTATTTATTTTGATCCTTTTTATTTTGCTCTTTCGTTTTGTCTAAGTCCTTGTTTATTTCTATTGTCCGTTTGACTGTTATTCCAGTGTCACATTGTGTAAATTTCTTTCCGCATTCGCGTTCTTTTTTCCTATTTCTTGTATTTGCAGAAAAAATATCTTTTGACAAAACGGAATTGGTGCAGTCAGCCAGAGAAGGTCGTGACGCCACTGTTCAGTGTTTGGTGAAAGGTGATCCACCACCTGCTATATCATGGCTTTTTAATGGGGAGTCCATAACAAGTAAGTGTCACAGTTATTGCAGTTGTTTCAGTCCGAGTCGTTATGAAAACAATACACGGTTTGACGTTGTTGGGTTATTGTTAAAAAGCTGTTAAGTTATTAGATTAGGCACAGTGGGGTGTTTGAAAAATGTTTCTATAGAAAAATGTTTTTATCGACAATTTTTCTATAAAAAATGTTTTTATCGACAATTTTTCAATAAAAATTTTTTTTATAGAAAATTTTTCTGCAGAAAATTTTTTTTTCGAAAATTTTTCTATAAAAAAATTTTTTTATCCAAAATTTTTTTATAGCAAAATATTTTAAACGAAAATTTATCTATAGAAAAATATTTTAAACGAAAATTTTTCTATAGGAAAATATCTTTAACGAAAATTGTTCTATCTAAAATTATCTTTAACGAAAATTTTTCTATAGAAAAATATTTTAAACGAAAAATTTTCTATAGAAAAATAATCTAAACAAAAATTTTTCTATAGAAAAATATTTTTAAAGAAAATTTTTCTAGAGAAAAATATTTTTAACAAAAATTGTTCTAGAGAAAAATATTTTTCTATAGAAAATTTTCTAGAGAAAAATTTTTCTACCGAAAAATTTTCTATAAAAAAAATATTTTATCGAAAAATTTTCTATAATTTTTATATCGAAAATTTTTATACAGAAACATTTTTTTAAAGAAAATTTTTCTATAAAAAATTTTTTTCTATAGAAAAATATTTTCTATAGAAAATTTTCTAGAGAAAAATTTTTCTATAGAAAATTTTCTAGAGAAAAATTTTTCTATAGAAAATTTTTTAGAGAAAAATTTTTCTAGAGAAAAATTTTTCTATAGAAAATTTTCTAGAGAAAAATTTTTCTATCTATAATTTTTCTATAGAGAAATTGTTTATCGAAAATTTTTCTACAGAAAAATTGTTTATCGAAAATTTTTCTATAGAAAAATTTTTTATTCAAAAAGAAGAGTATTTGCATTTGATCCCAAACTGTTACATTTATTTATTAATGTAACAGATCAATTTATTGATAAAAAGCCAAAAAATGTTTGCGGAGAAACCAAATTCCTCGACGCGTTTCGATGGTTGGTTAAGCCATCTCTTCAGGAGGATTATCCCCAATTTAGACAGATCGAAAACCTACGCTTTTACTTATGGTTTATGAACATAATTCTGAAAAGTTGTGTTTGTAAATATAATAATAATGCTAGGTTTTCGATTTGTCTAAATTGGGGATAATCATCCATCGAAACGCGTCGAGGAATTTGGTTTCTCCGCAAACATTTTTTGGCTTTTTATCAATAAATTGATCTGTTAGATTAATAAATAAATGTAACAGGTTTGGTATCAAATGCAAATACTCTTCTTTTTGAATAATATTTACATCCCGACTATTTCGTTATTTTTTGAAAAATTTTTTATCGAAAATATTTTTATACAAAAAAAAATTTTTTTATCGAAAATTTTTCTATAGAAAAACTGTTTATTGAAAATATGTCTATAGGAAAATTGCTTATCGAAATTTTTCAATAGCAAAAAATTTTTTTATATGGAAAATTTTTGTATGTAAAAATTTTTTTATCAATAATTTTTCTATAGAAAAAATTTTTAACGAAAATTTTTCTATTGAAAAATTTTTTTTAGAACAATATTTTTATCGAAAGTTTTTCTATAGAAAAATATTTTTGTCGAAAATTTAAAAATTTTTTTTCTATTAAAAAAAATTATTAAAAATTTTAAAAATATTTTTCTATAGAAAAAATTTTTATATAAAAATTTTCATTAAAAATATTTTTCTGTAGAAAATTTTTTATTTAAAATATTTATCTATAGAAAAACGTTCATAAAAAATATTTTTCTATAGAAAAATTTTCATGAAAAATATTTTTCTATAGAAAAATTTTCATGAAAAATATTTTTCTATTTTTCATGAAAGATATTTTTCTATAGAAAAATTTTCATGAAAAATATTTTGCTATAGAAAAATTTTAATGAAAAATATTTTTCGATAGAAAAATTTTCATGAAAAATATTTTTTTATAGAAAAAGTTTCATGAAAAATATTTTTCTATAGAAAAATTATCATGAAAAATATTTTTCTATAGAAAAATTTTCATAAAAAATATTTCTATAGAAAAATTTTCATGAAAAATATTTTTCTATAAAAAAATTTTCATGAAAAATATTCTATAGAAAAATTTTCATTAAAAATATTTTTCTATAGAAAAATTTTCATGAAAAATATTTTTCTATAGAAAAATTTTCATGAAAAATATTTTTCTATAGAAAAATTTTCATGAAAAATATTTTTCTATAGAAAAATTTTCATGAAAAATATTTTTCTATAGAAAAATTTTCATGAAAAATATTTTTCTATAGAAAAATTTTCATGAAAAAAATTTTTCTATAGAAAAATTTTCATGAAAAAAATTTTTCTATAGAAAAATTTTCATGAAAAAAATTTTTCTATAGAAAAATTTTCATGAAAAAAATTTTTCTATAGAAAAATTTTCATGAAAAATATTTTTTTAGAGAAAAATTTTCATGAAAAATATTTTTTTAGAGAAAAATTTTCATGAAAAATATTTTTTTAGAGAAAAATTTTCATGAAAAATATTTTTCAATAGAAAAATTTTCATGAAAAATATTTTTCAATAGAAAAATTTTCATGAAATATATTTTTCTATAGAAAAATTTTCATGAAAAATATTTTTCTATAGAAAAATTTTCATGAAAAATATTTTTTTATAGAAAAATTTTCATGAAAAATATTTTTCTATAGAAAAATTTTCATGAAAAATATTTTTCTATAAAAAAATTTTTTAATGAAAAATATTTTTCTATAGAAAATTATTTTATCGAAGATAGAAAAGTATTTTACGGAAAAGTTTTGCATAGAAAAATAATTTATTAAATACTCGAATATTTAATTTTTAATATCTGATGTTGATTTTTTTTTTTGTGATTGATTTTCAGTTGCCAACAATTCAAAATATCGACCCATGTCGAATGGCCTTTATATCAAAAATGTTACACAGGCAGATGCTGGCGAATACACATGTCGTGCAATGCGTATCACATCGACTTTTGCTGATTCAGATAAAATAACGATACTTCTGAGGATACAGCGTAAGTAAAAATATACACATTTCTTATTATTGCAGCAATTTGACAATGAGTGACAAAAGTTATGTAACATAATGGAAAATTATGTAACATAAATTACAAAAATAAATCCAGTCCAACTCTATTTTACCCCTACTTACAAGGTTTGTAGCATGTACTCCAATACATAGTTTAATCGTTTCATCATTATTACCACAGAGTGTATGTTTGTACTTGTATATGTAAATTATTTTTGTCATTGGCCAAAGGCAAACCATTTTCTTGTTGCATCGCTTCGGAAATGTTGCCAGTAAATAAGTAAAACACATGTCCTTTGTGTGTTCATGGATGTTGTTGGTATTAGGCACATATCTTTAGTATATATGGATTTAGTGCTTTATGTGTTAGAACAAGTTTACACATACATACATATGTAAACGCATGTATATGAAAAATGTGTGTGCATATTTTAAAGCCTAAAATGGCAAGGATTTCCCTCAAGGACACATAAGCAAAAATGCGTTGAAATTTGCTGCAAGTCAAGTGTTTGATGTTCAAATGTCGTTTTCCTTTCTTTGGTTGCCTGAGTGGAATATTTATTGTTGTCAAATTGTTTTAAACCAAACACATTTCTAGATTTATTAACACATTTCTTTGGATTTATATAACTTTGAAAATTACCACTGTAATTTCTCAAATACCTAATCATTTGCATTTTGCTGCATATACCTACATATATATTCGATTTTCTATACACGCTCTGTTAAATATTTAGCGGTTTAAGTTTGAGCGAATGAAAACCTCTTTTGTAATTTCTATTGAAACCACAATTTCATATTACAATCAAATTTAGAGCCGACCACTGTTACCCTATAACCTGAAGTTACTCATGTGCAATTGATCGGCATTATTTCTAGTCTATTTATTATTCAGCCTAAGAAATTGTGTTTGTGTTATCGCACAGTGCACAGTGGCTTGAAACCAAAAAAAGTGGTAACATATCTTCTAAACTGTAAGTCTGATTGTATCAGTATGTATGTGAGAATTGTTAAGGAGGACCCAGGCTTTATACAGGGTGAATCATTGGGCATCAAAGTAGACCATCTCAGAAGTAACAAGTAAGAGTGTTATATTCGGCTGTGCCGAATCTTGTATACCCACTATCAAGTTGTACGAGAGTGCAGCTAATTCAAAATGTTGACCAAATGTGGTATTGTTGGTAATATATTTGGACTAAATTCGGTTGCGGTGGTATAGTTACTATAGTTTAAAATTTAAAAGCATCTAAGTGGTTTCCCAAGTATTTACCTTGGATAAAATGCTGTTCCATAACCGAATATAGTTTCATGTTGATAGCAACACGGCAGGTTCATATATTTTGTTAGGAGTTCCTAATGCATCTACCGTGTATAAAGGCTGGACCTAACATTGATTAATAGCTATCTAATTTCGTAGATGCAATCTTCATATACTGAATGTAAGTCCAAATCTTTTTGATTGTAGATATATAAAGGGGATGTTATATATATAAGAACTACAGCCAAATGTTGACCGATTGTTACAAAATTTAATATACTGGCTGGTATTAGTATAAAGTTTATTTGTGCAATATTTAGTGGCCATAGCTGACATAGTTTATAATTTAATAGCTTTTAACTGGCGTTTGTGGCATTTTAGTGGTTACCGGGAGTGGTTTTTATATGAAAGCTATGGTCAAAAATAGACCGATTCGCATAAAATTTGACGTACTGACTGAAAGTTGCATAAAACTTCTCTATTCTAAATTTAGTAGTCATAGATTTTAAAATTTTATTCAATTTATTAGCATAAATGTGATTCCCGGGGCAGGGTTATATGGGAGCTCTAACTAAATGTGAACCGATTTTACCCGTTTTCAGCACACAATTTCTATAACATATCAAAAATACTTTTGCTAAATTTTGTCTCTCTAGCTCTTGCAGTTAAGGAATTATTGCGCTTTTCTCTAACGGAAAGACGGACATAAACCGTGTTTTCTTTTTGTATTTTTGTGTTTCCGTAAGTTTTTCATATGTGAGCTATGGTCAAATGGTGACCGATCGCAACAAAATTTTGCACACTGGTGGACATTCACAAAAGACTTCCTTTTGTAAAATTTTGTTGCTGTAACCCTTTTCGTGAACTGCCGTGGTATATCAGGTTAGTCATCCGCCTAACATACCAGAGTTCCCAAGTTCGATCCCTGGCCAGACTCACTTGAAAAAATAAATTTTCAAAAAGCGGCGGTTCACCTCATAACTCAGCTAGCCACTGGTTATTGAGTATTAGGCTATGTAAAACTTCTCTAACTAATGCATTTGCCGTTCGGAGCCGGCGTTAAAACGTAGGTCCCTTTCAATGAGTCTAAAAATAGAATCGGATGCAGCTCATTGTCTGAGAGAAGTACCCCTTGTTCCAATTGGAATGTTGTCGGGGAATTATATATATATATAACCCTTTTCGTTAAGGCGCTATCGTGCTTTTATCTGACGTAAAGACGGACATAAACCCCCTTTTCTTTTTGAATTTTTGTGTTTCCGTAAGTTTTTTATATGGGAGCTATGGTCAAATGGTGACCGATTATTTTGCACACTCGTTGGCACCGACATAAGACCACCTCGTACTAAATTTAGTGGTTATATCTGTTATAGTTTTCGATTTATTGGCATTTAAGTGAATTTCAGGTGGAATTTTGGCTGTTTCCGTAAGTTTTTTGTATGGGAGCTATGACTAAATATGAACCGATTTTGATAAAATTTTACATGCTCTATAAGGCTTATGAAAAACTTCTATATACCAAATTTTGTCATCATAGCTATTATAGTTTGTTATTTATTAGCAAATAAGCGATTAGCGTAGGCGAGGTTATACGGGAGCTATGGTCAAATGTTAACGGATTTTGCCCAATTTCAATACCAAAATTTTGATGAAAATAGATGAAAAATGGTTTTACCAAGTTTCAGTGAGCTAGCTCCTTTCGTTTAGGCGTTATCGTGATTTCAACAGACAGACAGACGGACATCGCTCAATCGTCTTAGAATTTCATAAGGATTCAGAATATATATCGTTTTTGATTTTTGAGCCAATATTAAGGAAATTACAAACGGAATGACAGTCTCAATATACCCCCCATTCTTTTTGATGGTGGGTATAAAAAAGCTTTTCGACCGTGTAGCACACATGTAAATTTTGTAATCAAAGTACAGGTCGCATTTGATAATTTGATTAAATTTCGCACAGTCCACTTGATAGTGAGACCATAGCTTTTGAAATTCGTCAAAATTGCTATATAATTTTTTTTCTGTAAAAACTGCAATCAATTTGCCAAAATTCGATATAATTGGTCCATTTAACACTAGCTCTCTATATGACGGAAACAGCTTAAGTATATAAGTTTTGAGAAAATGTTTATATGATGACAAAATTTGGCAAATATTTGTCTTTATACAGGAAAAATAACATTTTGACCTTAGTTTTGAAAGGTATCGTATGGTCGGGCTTGACCGACTTTAGCACTTTCTTACTTGTTTTAAAAAAAAAAACTGACATTCAGCCAACATTTCAGGAAATAAAACAGTGAAAACCGTTTTGAAATATTTGGAACCGTTTAATGCTGAGAAATTTCCAAAGTCAAATATTTTTCGCTGATCAAAAAAAGGGAATTCTTTTCTCAAAAAGATGGTCTCAATTTTTTACTTTTTACGAAGAAGTTTTTTAAGTTAATTTTTTATTATATATTCGTAAAGAATAAAAATTCAAGCCAGTGCAACATTCCCTTTACGTACTGCATTAAGCGAAATTTGTCGAACTTTTAAGAAAATTTTTGTGTTTTCGAACATATATCAAAAAATTCAAGCCGATTTTGCAACATTCTGATATGCAGTTATATAACCCCATATATTCTCTTTAGATTTCAACACTAACAAGTAAGAGTGTTATATTCGGCTGTGCCGAATCTTATATACCCACCATCAAGTTGTGTTAAATTTAGAAACATATCTCATATATCTACGAGGCTGCAGCAAATTCAAAACATGGACCAAATTGGAAAAAAGTTGTTACGCTAGTTGGTATTGTTGGTAAAATATTTGGAATAACTTCGGTTGCAGTAGCTTTATAGTTCAACATTCAAAAGTGTGTAAGTGGTTTCCCTAGTAATTATTTACTTTGAAAAAAATTCGTTATCGTAACCGGGTATGGTTTTACATTAATAAGTTGTTAAATACTTTTCGTTTAGCTTAATATTAAGTTAAGATAAAGAAGTTGATAGTAATACGACAGGTCCATATATTTTGTTAGGAGTTCCTAATGCATCTACCATATACATAATCTTAATATGCTGCTTGTACTTCCGAATCTTTTTGATTGTAGATATAAAAAAGGGGATGTAATAAAAATATATAAGAATTATAGCCAAATGTTGACCGATTTTTTGGTTTCCGGGAGTGTTTTTTATATGAAAGCTATAGTCAAATATGGACCGATTCCTATAAAATTTGATATACTGACCAATAGTTGCATAAAACTTCTCTATACTAAATTTAGTCGTCATAGCTATCACAATTGTACTCAATTTATCAGCATTTATGTGTTTCCCGGGGCGGGGTTATATGGGAGCTCTAACTAAATGTGAACCGATTTCGCCCATTTTCAGTACACAATTTTTGTTACATATCGGAAATACTTTTGTAAAATTTTGTCTTTCTAGCTTTTGTAGTTAAGGAGCTGTCGCGCTTTTATCTGACGGACAGACGGACATAAATCTCCTTTTCTTTTTGTATTTTTGTGTTTCTGTAAGTTTTTTATATGGGAGCTATGGTCAAATGGTGACCGATTGTAACAAAATTTTGCACACTGACTGGCATTCACATAAGACTTGCTTTTGCTAAATTTTGTTGCTGTAGCCTTTTCAGTTAAGGCGCTATCGCGCTTTTATCTAACGGACAGACGGACATAAACCCCCTTTTCTTTTTGTATTTTTGTGTTTCCGTAAGTTCTTTATATGGGAGCTATGGTCAAATGGTGACCGATTGTGACAAAATTTTGCACACTGGCTTGTATTCACATAAGACTTATTTGTGCTAAATTTGGTGGCGAAAGCTATTACATTTTAGCATTTATTGGCATTTAAGTGAATTTCAGGTGGAATTTTGGCTGTTTCCGTATGTTTTTTATATGGGAGCTATGGTTAAATGTGAACCGATTTCGATGAAATTTTATATGCTGCCTATTGCTTATGGAAAACTTCTAGATACCAAATGTTGTCATCATAGCTATTATAATTTGTCAGTTATTAGCAAATAAGCGACTAGTCTAGACGAGGTTATACGGCAGCTATGGTCAAATGTTAACCGATTTTGCCCAATTTCAAAAAATTTTCTCATAAATGAAGAATGTTTTTGCTAAGTTTCAGTGTGCTAGCTCCTTTCGTTTAGGCGTTATCGTGATTTCAACAGACAGACAGACAGACGGACAGACAGACAGACAGACGGACATCGCTCAATCGTCTTATAATTTCATAAGGATTCAGAATATATATCGTTTTTGATTTTTGAGCCAATATTAAGGAAATTACAATGACAATCTCAATATACCCCCATTCTTTTTGATGGTGGGTATAAAAAGTAGGTCGAATTCATAAACGAATTCAAAAAATCGAATTTTATAAAAAATGGCAAATTTCTATATACCAAAATTTTAATTGCAAAAAAAAAGGTCAATTGTGTTTCCTTTTTGAAATTTGTTAAATTGTTTGGCATAAATGATAAAATAAACTTTATAGCTACAAAAAATTATTTATGTACCTTGTGCAAAAAATACAATTTTTACATTTTTTTCTTGGATTTTTCCCATAAGTGTTTAAGGTCATTTTTAAACCACAAAAAAATAATTAAAAGTGTATTTTTTGGATAGTAATTGAAAGAGCCACACGGTCCAAAATCTTTTTTACTTCTTAGGTGGTCTTCTTTAACGCCCAATGATTCACTCTGTATAAATACAGGTAATCATTAATCAAAATTTAGAAAGCTTGGGTCCTACATAACAATTTTCTCATACATACTGATCAGACTTACAGTTTTGAAGATACAGATTTATTACCAACATTTTTTCGTTTCAAACCACTGTGCAGTGGTCGATATCAGCACCATATCAACAGTTTTTAATAGAATAATCGAATTTGGTGGAAATTGTATATATTGATATATATTAAGTTTAATTTATAAATTTCTTCGTTTTATGGAGAAAAACACGATGACTTAAAGTCTGACACTTTTATATCAATAATTTAGAACTGTCCTCCTATTTTGGATGTAGTCTAACCAAAGACAATAAAATATAAAAATATTGCACTCCATACACAAGTTGTCTTAGAATTAGAGTATAAACGGTATATACTATTTTTTATGGAGTTTTCAAAACGACCATATTTATTAAAGTGCAACATCTTTATATTATAAAGCCTTTAGTCTAACAGTTCTTTTCATTGTATATGACCCGGTCTTTGAAAAGGTGGCTTATGACTCAAAAACTAAATTTCGAAAAATTAGCTTTTCATAAATCGGGTCACATATAAGTTTTTTTTTTTAAAAAAGAAGGAACACTCTGCCATATGTAATTGTACGTCATGTCTATTTTGAGAATAGTAAAGTTTCGTCATTTATTGTTATTTAGACGCATTCAAGATTTTTAAGATTTTTGTTCTACAACCAATTTTATTTCTTTTACATTGACGGCGTCTTATTGCTATAGGGCTTATGTTGCGATTATGATGAGGAAAAATAAAGGTGTCATTTGACTTTTGTAGAAAAAACCTAACATTCCTATTAATTTATCTATCTATTTATATATTTCAGAACAAATACGAAGCAAAATTTAAAGAATTTTTATACCCTTCAGTACCATAGCACTTTCAGACCTGACGCAAAACTATCAAGAATTTTTTTTTATAATTTTTGTTCTTCAGCGTATGAAAATATATTCAATAATTAGGTTTTATCATTTGTATATCCTTTAATAATTTTCAGGATACGCACAATTGATGCATCCCGCTTAATGTTTTTAACTAAAATACATTTTTATGGCATAAAACGATTTCAATTAGTTTGGAATATTAAAGTTTGCATTTTTTTTAATTATTTGGAAATTAATAACAGAACTTACTTAAACGGCTCATTTTGCTAAAACTGAAATATGGACTGAAGAATTTTGCAATTTCGTTGGATTAAACAGAAAAGAAATATAAAAAACAATCAGCACAATCGATGCATGACAGTCTATTTCACATTGGACAAACAGAAGCAAAAATATTGAAATCGAAACCCACTCGCACAATCGATGCATCTCGGCCTGAAAAGGATAGAAGGAATTTTACATTAGGTTTGTACTGATGTTCGTACTGATGTTCGTAGCGCATAGAAATATTGGTCTGAGACTCACTCTTTAGTCGATTAAAGCACAGGTCGCAACCTTTAAGATAATATAATGAGATTTGTCAGAGATATTTTTTACGTCCTAAAGTTCTGCCTTCCCGGAATAGAGTTCTTGGACCTTTCTTACATACTTAAATGACCTATATTTACAACCTGTAAAATATGACTGAAGAATATGACTGAAGAATTTCGCAATAACTCAAGTTACGTTAGATTAAACAGAAAAGAAATATAAAAAACAATCAGCACAATCGATGCATGCCAGTCTATTTCATATTGGGCAAACAGAAGCAAAATTATTGACACCGAAACCCACTCGCACAATCGATGCATCTCGGCCTGAAAAGGATAGAAGGAATTTTACATTAGGTTCGTACTGGTGTTTTACATCGACGGTGTGTTGTTGCTTTAGTTAAATTACGTTTGAGTCGTAGTTTAGTCAAAGACTCACTTCTATGAAATAAAATGACTAGCATTGATAGCACGGGTGAACCTTATATTTTGGTAATACCTCTTAGTAACAAACCTTTAGCAAAAGCAAGCAGAAAATAAGGAACTTATGACCAAAGTCTTACAATATTGCTTATAAGCACCATTTGACATTAAAGGGTTAAATGCTAGACAATCTTCTCATTTATTTCAAACTTTAATAAATATATTTCCATTGATTTCTTATTTTTGTTGCAACATTTTGTTGAATATTTATTTGAAAATGTAATTATAGAAGCAATCATTCATATCTTTCAAATAACACTGGTCAACGGACGAAATTCCATTTAAGTAAAATTATTTTTTGTATATGTTATTGTCCCCTAAGTAATAAAACATCAGAAATTTAAAATTTCTTCATCGTTGGTATGCTCTACAGCACTAACACGCCGCCGATGTAAAATTAATAAAATTAGCTTTAGAGCAAATAACAACATATGACTCAAGTTTAATATTCTAAAAATAGACATGACTTGCAATTACAGTGTCAAATAATTTAAAGCTTTATCTATCCTTTTAACCACATTTTACCACTCTACTATCCTATTTTCAAGGAAGGTAACCCAATTCGTACATACAATACCTACAATTGAATAGAAAGCATTTTTCTGAGTGTTACTTCTCTTTATTATAAAAACAAGTAAGGAAATGCTATAGTCGGTCAAGCCCGACCATTCGATACGCTTCACCACTAAAGGTCAAAGGTGTTATTTTTCCTGTATAAAGACAAATATTTGCTAAGTTTTGCCATCATACAAACATTTTCTCAAAACTTATATATTTAAGCTGTTTTCGTCATTTGGACTTATATGAGAGCTAGGGTCAAATGTGGACCGATTATCTCGAAATTTGGCAAATTGATTACAGTTGTTACAAAACTTATGTATGCAAAAAAAATAAAAAATTCTCATTATCTTTAGATTTACGAGCGTTTTAAAGATTTTTGTCTCATTTAGTGCGTTTTTAAAGAAGAGTTTGTATGGGAGCTATGGTCAAATGAGGACCGATTTCAACGAAATTTGGTACAGTGATTTTAGTTCATATAAGCAGTATTTATTTTAAATTTCATGAAAAAATATTGATATTTGTGGCCAATATATCAATTCCAGGAAGTGGGACCTATGGGAGGTACCATAAATAATGGACCGATTTTGACCAATTTCAATATCCATGGTCCCATTATCAAAAAAATGATCTGTGCCAAATTTCATTAAATTATATTAAGAATTGCGACCTGTTGTTTGATTACAAGGTTTACATGGGGGTCCAGCCAGCCAGACGGACAGACGGCCGGACTGACATAGCTAAATCGACTTTGAAAGTGATTCTAAGCCTATTGGTTTACTAAAAGGTGGGTCTAGGACAAATATTTCTATGCGTTACATACATCAGCACAAACTTATAATACCCTTTCCACATATGGTGGTGAAGGGTATAACAAGTAATAAAAGCTATAGTCCATATGGACTAATAATTTAACAAGCTTTTCTTCAGTGTTAGAACATACAAATCACATACATATGCTTTTTTCAAAATTTTGTTTTTGCGATCTTCGATTTCTTATTTATTAAAAAAAAAAAAAATAAAGAAAAAAATTTATATTTTTTATATAAAAGTTTTCACTTTGAAGTCCAAATAACTCCGAATCTATAGAATATATAAGCAAATTGTTTTTAAACGAATTAAAAACAAATTTTTTACTATTCTCCGATCCGATCCGATCTAAAGAATCAATGGATCAACCTTTTCGGAAATAGAAACTTTTATAACAAAAATTTTGAACAATCAAAATTGTTTGATTTGTAACAATTAAATTTCAACCATTTTTATAATCAAAAGACCATAACAAATATATAATAGCATTTAAAAACTTGAATTTTGCCAACTAGTGTAGTTGTTATTATTCTAGAATTTTTTTATTTGAAATAAATAAATTTAACATTTTTTGAAAGCAAAACTACTTGTACCATTTTCGAAAGAAAAAAACTAATAAAAATTTAAATTAAGAATTTTGAATTCATACGAATTCAGGTTTGAGTTTTACTAATTTATAAAATTGTTTCAAATATAAGAATTAACATTAAATTTTCTTTCTAATGTCTTATACGGTTTCTGTTTCTAATTGTGATCATCCATCTACTGATTGGTTTAATTACATTTTAACTTTGTATCAATGCCCCCACCTCGAGAGTTGGTTGACTGGTTAAATGTCATTTGCTACAAAAACTTTTCTTGCAACATTTTCAAAAGGCAGTTGTTGTGATACTTTTGATTTGAGTCTTTGGTGCGTTGAAGTAGATACCAGATAGACAGATGTCTGCTTAAATTAAGTACAGAAATTTATGCTTAAATGTTTATAAAATTTAATTTTTAAACTTCTATTGAAATTGTTTTGTAAAAACCAATGTAAGATTAGAAAGGTGGTGCCAGATTTTTTTATTGAAAAGTTTTATATAAAAATTTTTCTATAGAAACATTTTCAATAAAAAAATATTCCTATACAAAATTTTCGATCTAAAAATGTTTCTATAGAAAAATTTGTATATTAAAAATTTTCTAAAGAAAAACTTTTATATTAAAAAATTTTCTATAGAAAAATTTTTATATTGAAAAATTTTCTATAGAAAAATTTTTGCATTGAATAATTTTTTATCGAAAAATGTTTATATTGAAAAATCTTCTATAGAAAAATTTTTATATTGAAAAATTTTCTATAGAAAAATTTTCATAATAAAAAATTTTTTATAGAAAAATATCTATATTGAAAAATTTTCTATAAAAAAATTTATTTAAAAAAATTTTCTAGAGAAAAATTTTTATATTGAAAAATTTTTAGAAAAATATTCGATATTAAAATTTTCGATATAAAAATGTTTCTATAGAAAAATTTTCGATATAAAAATGTTTCTATAGAAAAATTTTCGATATAAAAATATTCGATATAAAAATTTTTCTACAGAAAAATTTATTTATTATTTTATATTGTCGATATAAAAATTTTTCTATAGAAAAATTTTCGATATAAAAAATTTTTCTATAGAAAAATTTTCGATATAAAAAATTCTTCTATAGAAAAATTTTCGATATAAAAAATTTTTCTATAGAAAAATTTTCGATATAAAAAATTTTTCTATAGAAAAATTTTCGATATAAAAAATTTTTCTATAGAAAAATTTTCGATATAAAAATTTTTCTATAGAAAAATTTTTGATATAAAAAATTTTTCTATAGAAAAATTTTCGATATAAAAAATTTTTTTATAGAAAAATTTCGATATAAAAAATTTTTCTATAGAAAAATTTTTGATATAAAAAATTTTTCTACAGAAAAATTTTCGATATAAAAAATTTTTCTATAGAAAAATTTTCGATATAAAAAATTTTTCTGTAGAAAAATTTTCGATATAAAAAATTTTTCTATAGAAAAATTTTCGATATAAAAAATTTTTCTATAGAAAAATTTTCGATATAAAAAATTTTTCTATATAAAAAATTTTTCTATAGAAAAATTTTCGATATAAAATATTTTTCTATAGAAAAATTTTCGATATAAAAAATTTTTCTATAAAAAATTTTCGATATAAAAAATTTTTCTATAGACAAATTTTCGATATAAAAAATTTTTCTATAGACAAATTTTCGATATAAAAAATTTTTCTATAGAAAAATTTTCGATATAAAAAATTTTTCTGTAGAAAAATTTTCGATATAAAAAATTTTTCTACAGAAAAATTTTCGATATAAAAAATTTTTCTATAGAAAAATTTTCGATATAAAAAATTTTTCTGTAGAAAAATTTTCGATATAAAAAATTTTTCTATAGAAAAATTTTCGATATAAAAAATTTTTCTATAGAAAAATTTTCGATATAAAAAATTTTTCTATATAAAAAATTTTTCTATAGAAAAATTTTCGATATAAAATATTTTTCTATAGAAAAATTTTCGATATAAAAAATTTTTCTATAAAAAATTTTCGATATAAAAAATTTTTCTATAGACAAATTTTCGATATAAAAAATTTTTCTATAGACAAATTTTCGATATAAAAAATTTTTCTATAGAAAAATTTTCGATATAAAAAATTTTTCTATAAAAAATTTTCGATATAAAAAATTTTTCTATAGACAAATTTTCGATATAAAAAATTTTTCTATAGACAAATTTTCGATATAAAAAATTTTTCTATAGAAAAATTTTCGATATAAAAAACTTTTCTATAGAAAAATTTTCGATATAAAAATTTTTCTATAGAAAAATTTTCGATATCAAAATGTTTCTATAGAAAAATTTTCGATATACAAATTTTTCTATAGAAAAATTTTCGATATACAAATTTTTCTATAGAAAAATTTTCGATATATAAAAAATTTTTCTATAGAAAAATTTTCGATATATAAAAAATTTTTCTATAGAAAAATTTTCGATATATAAATTTATAATTTTTCAATATTAAAAATTTTTTAATATTAAAAATTTTCAATATTAAAAATTTTGTGTAGCAAATTTTTTAGTATAAAATTTTTTTATAGAAATTTTTTCAATATAAAAAATATAAAATTTGTTTTTATAAAAAATTTTTCGATATAAATATTTTTTAGTATAAAAATTTTTCTATATAAATTTTTTAATATAAAACATTTTCTATGGAAATTTTGTCAATACTAAAATTTTTTTATAGAAAATTTTCAATATAAATATTTTTCTATAGAATGTTTTTCTATAAATATTTTTCTATAGAAAATTTTTCTATAAAAATTTTTCAATATGAAAATTTTTCTATAGAAAATTTTTCAATATGAAAATTTTTCTATAGAAAATTTTTTAATGTGAAAATTTATCTAAAGAAAATTTTTCAATATGAAAATTTTTCTAAAGAAAATTTTTCAATATGAAAATTTTTCTAAAGAAAATTTTTCAATATTAAAATTTTTCTATAGAAAATTTTTCAATATGAAAATTTTTCTATAGCAAATTTTTCAATATGAAAATTTTTCTATAGAAAATTTTTCAATATGAAAATTTTTCTATAGAAAATTTTTCAATATGAAAATTTTTCTATAGAAAATTTTTCAATATGAAAATTTTTCTATAGAATATTTTCAATATGAAAATTTTTTTATAGAAACTTTTCCAATATAAAAATTTTTCTATAGAAACTATTTTATATAATTTTTTAAATATAAAAATTTTTCTATAGAAAATTTTTGCAATACAAAAATATGTTTTATTGAAAAATTTTCTATAGAAAAATTTTTATATCGAAAACTTTTTTGTAGAAAATTTCTATATTAAAAAATTTTCCATTGAAAAATCGTGATATTGAAAAATTTTTATAACAAAATTTTTATGTTAAATTTTTTTTAGAAAAATATTTATATTCTATGGAAAAAATTTTTTATTGAAAAATTATTATGTTGAAAATTTTTCTGTATAAAAATTTTTATATAGAAAAATTTATATATTTAAAATTTTTCTATAGAAACAAGTTTATACTATATAGAAAAATTTTTATATTGAACATTTTTCCATAGAAAAATTTTTGTATTGAAAATTTTTCCATAGAAAAATTTTTATATTGGAAATTTTTCCATAGAAAAATTTTTGTACTGAACATTTTTTTATAAAAAAATTTTTATATTGAAAATTTTTTTATAGAAAAATTTTTATATTGAAAATTTTTTTATAAAAATTGAAAAATTTGTATATTGAAAAAATGTTTATATTGAAAATTTTTCTCTAAGAAATTTTTTATATTAAAAAAAATTTCTAAAGAAACATTTTTGTCTTGTTATTTGAAGATTGAGAACTTTAACATTGAGTAATTTGTTATTTTACATTTTGTATTATGACATTTTTTTAGAAAACTTTTCTTCTTATTTTCTTTTAATACATCCAACTGTTCCTTCAGCTCACAAATTTTTAAGGGTTTTGTTTTCCCTACCAAGTACCGGTATCTCTGTCGACATGCTAGAGGCTCTTACATGCCAACACTCCAGAAATAAACACGCTTTCGTTCGACCCTTCTAAATGTCCAAAAAAGTGAATTGCTTTAAAGGAGACTCGAAACATCAACAAAGGAACAAGTACAACTACTTTGGGCACTAACAGAAGATGAAGAAAGAAAGAAACTTACACATAAATTATGCAAACCAAAGTCTAAATGAATACAAAATTACTGTCATTTAAAAATGCAAAAGAAAAAAAAACTCAAGATAACAAATGGGAAAAGAAAAATCTGTAAGAAACTAAAAACCAAATTGTTTTAAAATACCCACAAGGAAAGAACTTCATTAAAATGCACTTTGTAAATTAAACAAAACAATAGAAACAATCTAAAACAGAATATGAAATAAGAAGTTTAACCCTTTCAGGCCTATGGTTGTCTGAAGGCAAGGTTTTAGAGGAATTTTCATTCTTTCCTAAAAAGGGTTTAAAGAATTTAGTAAAGAAAGGGGTTAAGACTAAATAAAACAAATAAAAATATAAATTAAAAAAAAATCAAGCAAAAAAAATTAAGGATACAAAATTTAAAAGATGATGGAAGTGAGGAACTTTCATAGTAATATAATAATATCACAGACAAACGTAAAATAACTTCATAAACCCAGTGACACAATAAAATAAACTGCAATCAAAGAAAAATATTCGTACACATTTAAAGGAAATAAAAAATTCCATCAAATAAAAGAAATGAAAAAAATACTTTACAGACATACACACATTCTCCCTCCACCAATACTCGCATAACCTAACAAAGGAAACGGAAAACAAAAGTATGTGTAAAAGGGGAAGAGCTTTAAAGAATGTGTATGTGTGTGTTTCTCTGAGTACATGTAAATTAAAAGAAAATTGCTCTACATATGACAACTCAGTCAAACGGATGGATGGACGGGTAGAAGGATAGACAGCCAGACAGACATTTGGAATAAAATAAAGCCAGACAAAAATTCTCTCTGTGTGAATGACAGAACTACTAAAGTCTTATTCATTCTCATTCTTGTTGTTGCATACGAGTACAACTGACTGGCTTTCAAGTTGCAACAAAAGATTGTAAAACAAGTAAAGTGGAATTAAAATCCAGTAAATGTAAATTTCATAACATCATGGTCTCGGTATTTACACGAATTCCAATATAATAATGATGGGATTTGAAAAAATCAAGAAAACTCTGGGGGTTTTTATGACGAAATTCTAATTTATTTTCAAATAAACAATAAATGTATGCTCCAATTGGGTGAAATTATTGGTAATTAAGTTTGGTAATTAATCAAAGTTTAGTATATGATTCAATCGCAATAACCCGCATGAGTCAATCGTAGGTAGTTGAATGTGCTTATCGTAGGTCACTGTATGAGCCAATCGTGGGTCATTCTGCGAGTCAATTAAGGGTATTTGTATTAGCCAATCGTGGGTTATTACATAATTCAATCGTTGCTTTATTATATGAGTCAATCGTGGGTCATTGTGTGTGGGTCATTATATGAATCAATCATGAATCATTACATGTGGCAATCGTAGATCTTTGCCTGAGCCAATCGTGGGTGATAATATAAGCCAATCGTGGGTAACTATTTGAATCAATCGTGGATTATTATATGAGCCAATCGTGGGTTATTATATGAATCAATCGTGGATCATTACATGTGGCAATCGTAGATCATTGCATGATCCAATCGTAGGTCATTGTATGAGACAATCGTGGGCATTATATGGGCCAATATGGGCCAATCGTGGGTCATTATAGGAGCCAATCGTGGGTCATTGTATTAGACAATCGTGAATCATTATATGAGCCAATCTTGGGTCATTATATGAGACAATCGTGGATCATTATCTGAGCCAATCTTGAGTCATTATATGAGACAATCGTGGATCATTATATGAGCCAATCTTGGGTCATTGAATGAGACAATCTTGGGTTATTATATGAGCCAATCGTGGGTCATTATATGAGCCGATCTTAAGTCATTAAACGATCTAGACATAGGTCGTTATATGAGCCCATCGTGGGTCATTGTATGAACCAGTCGTGGGTCATTATATGTGACGATCTTGGGTCATTGAATGATCCAATCGTGGGTCATTATATGAGCCAATCGTGGGTCATTGAATGATCCAATCGTGGGTCATTATATGAGCTAATTGTGGGTCACTGTATGAGCCAATCGTGGGTCATTGTATGAGCCAATCGTGGGCCATTGTATGAGCCAATCGTAGGTCATTATATGAGCCAATCGTGGGTTATTATATGAGCCAATCGTGGGTCATTATATGAGCTAAGCGTGGGTCATTATATGAACCAATCTTGGGTCATTATATGAGCCAATCGTCGGTTATTATATAAGCCAATCGTGGGTCATTGTATTAACCAATCGTGGGTCATTACATAAGCCAATTGCCGGTCATTATAATAACCAATAGTGGGTCATTATATGAGCCAATCATAAGTCATTATATGAGCTTATCGTGGGTCATTATATGAGCCAATCGTGGGTCATTATATGAGCCAATCGTGGGTTATTATATGAGAAAATCGTGGGTTATTATATGAGAAAATCGTGGGTTATTATATGAGAAAATCGTGGGTCATTATATGAGCCAATCGTGGGTTATTATATGAGCCAATCGTGGGTCATAATATTAGCCAATCGTTGGTCATTATATGAGCCAATCATGGGTCATTATATGAGCCAATCGTTGGTCATTATATGAGCCAATCGTGGGTCATTATATGAGCCAATCTTGCGTCATTGAATGAACAAATCGTGGGTCATTATATGAGAAAATCTTGGGTCATTGAATGAGCCAATTGTAGGTCTTTTAACTGACGAATACAGTTTTCATATAATTGTGATCCATTACTTTATATAATCGTGACCTATTAAATGACCTAATTCTAGATTAGTCTTAGACCCCATAGGACAATCGAGCGTCTTCATATGATCCATTATATTATCTAATCGTGGCTCTTTAAATGACCTAAATTGATCCTCGACTATATCTAGAGCCACTATATAACCCAATGGTGAATAATAGTGGATCTTCATATGATCTCTTATTACATTATCTAATCGTAAATCTTTTTATAACAATTACGTAATCTAATCGCGGCTCTTTATATGATCCATTAAATCATCTATTCGTGGCTTTTTACACGATCCATTACTGTTGGGGTGAGGAATCCGCCTCGCTAATGATTTCCACTAGATTTTGAATAAAAGGAACACCAGATCAATTTCCAAACATAGATTTATTGACCTAATTCTCTTAGATTAAAATTCCTAGACAAATACACAAACATATAACAATAAGTAAAGGAATTATTTTAACAAGTAAATTACACTCACTTTTTGGTATGGAAACCACTAGAAAATGTTAAGAAAATCTTAAGGAGTGAAGACTTATCACCACGCTAGCCAGCTAAGTACAAAGTTTTAAAATAATAAAATAAAATGGAGGAGCTATGTCTAGCGCGCGAAGCCTTTACTCCGAACGGATAATTTTGACATTTCCAAAAATGATTAGATAAATTTTAAATAAGGCTAAGTAAAAAAGCTTATTATTTAAGCGGTTTTGCCAGTGGCGGCAACATTCCCCCCCGCAGTGTGACAAGAAGGATCTTCGATGGCATACTCTTCACGGAAAGCCACGTCTAAAACTGCAAGCTTCGCTACAGGCCTTTCCATGACACCGTTCTTAGTTTGAATCTTCGCACTTCTTACTTGTCCATCTTTTGCCAATCTCGTTTCAAGTACTTTTCCTCGTAGCCAAACATTTCTAGGGAGAGAAGGATCAACAATAATTACCAAGTCCCCCTGACATAAAGTTTTTTGCTTTTCGAACCATTTGGATCTACAAGTTAATGAGGGCAAATATTCAGCCAACCACCTTTTCCAAAATAAGTTCGCGTACTGTTGCGAAATACGCCAATTTTGTTTTAAAACTATGGCGCTGTCATCACAAGTTGACATCGGCTTTAGACCACTGGAACTACCCAATAGAAAATGGTTAGGAGTCAATGCCTCATCATTTTCATTATCGATGGGAACATAGGCAAGAGGCCTAGAATTTATAATGTTTTCAACCTCTATCATCATGCTCAAAAGGAGCTCATCACCCGGGGCCCTTATTGTGTTTATTTTATAAAAAACTGTTTTGACAGAGCGCACAAGTCTCTCCCAAGCACCTCCCATATGTGGAGAAGCTGGTGGATTGAAGTTCCATTTTGTTGTTGTAGTGGTAAAAGTTTTAACAAATTCATCTTGGTTGACGTCTTCAAGAGCTTCTCGAAGTTCTCGTTCCGCGCCAATAAAGTTAGTGCCGTTGTCACTAAAAAATTCAAGTGGAATTCCTCTTCGGGCCATAAAATTTCGAATGGCCAAGATGCACGAACTTGTTGTTAATGAATAAGCAATTTCTATGTGAATTGCTCTGGTCGTCAAACATGTAAATAAACAACCGTATCTCTTCTCCTTATGTCGATTTACGTTAACCATCATGGGTCCAAAGAAGTCCAAGCCTGTATATGTAAACGGCGCCTTAAAAGATGCTAGGCGAGCACGAGGTAACTTAGCCATTTCTGGAACTTGTGGCACCACCTTGTTAATTTTACACCACTGACAATTTCGAGTTATAGATTTAAAAACAGCACGTAGTTTAGAAATCAAATATTTTTGACGAATCTCGTTGATCACCGTTTCGTGGTTAATATGATAATATTTTGAATGGTAGTAAAGTATAATTAAAGTTGTAATGTAGCTTGATTTGGGCAATATGATGGGATGTTTTCGTTCTTCAGCAACATTTGCATTATCAATTCTGCCATCTACTCTTAAAACTCCATATTCGTCCATGAAGGGTGATTTCGTATAAATCTCACTATTTTTCGGAATATTTGTTTTCGATTTTAAAGTAGCAATTTCTGTAGAATACTTTTCAGTCTGAGCTTGCCGGACTAAAAAGTTTTCTGCCTTTCGTAGCTCTTCAAGAGTTAACTCGCCTTTTAGTTTTGCCTCCGATCTACAATTTTCAATGAAGCGGAAAAAATAAGCGGTGGCTCGAAGCATCCTATTCCACCTTGAAAATCTCTTTTCATTTATAACGTTTTCCTTAGCAGATATTATAAACGATTTGTGTACCATTTCCTCAGGTGTAGCATCGTCGAAATTTTTTGCACCTTTCCATTCATCTTGGGGATGATATAAAAATTCTGGTCCCTGGAACCATCTGCTAGTTATAGAAACCCGGGGGATTCGAGCCCACTTAGTGGCTTCATCTGCGACATTTTCTTTTGTTGGAGTCCATCGCCAATCATTAATGGAACTCAGTTCTAAAATTTCAGTCACACGAAAGGCTACAAATTGACTATATTTTCTATGATCAGAATTGAGCCAACTCAAAACTGTTTTAGAATCTGACCAGAAAAATTTATTTTTGATCGTGATTTTGTGATTATCGCAAATAAATTTTCCAAACCTAGCACCTATTAGTGCGGCCATAAGTTCAAGTCGTGGAACCGAAGTTATTTTCATTGGGGCGACTCTTGTTTTAGAACCTATTAATGAACAAAATACTGTTTCATTTTTAACCAGACGAAAGTAGCACACAGCGGCATATCCGTCCTTACTAGCATCCACAAAAGTATGTAGCTGCACATCGATGCCATCGTAATTTAGTAAACATTTTAAATAGCAGCGGTGAATTTTAATTTGTTGAATGTCTGGTAAAATTGAGACCCACTGTATCCATTTTGCCATAAGCTCATCAGAAATTTCTTCGTCCCAATCTGTTTTACACCGCCATACTTCTTGAAGAAGGATTTTAACATACATGATAATATTCCCAATAAGACCAAGGGGGTCGTAGATGGACATTACTAAACGAAGCATTTCGCGCTTAGTTGGTATTTTTCTACAGCAAAATATCTCACTGCTTATAAACCGCGGTGCAATTTTAAACGTAATAACGTCTTCTTTGTGTTCCCAAAACACCCCAAGAACTTTGTCTACTTTGTTTTCTTCATTAAAGTTCAAACATTTTTCACTAGTAGAAGATATGTTGGACACTGTGTTCATCACCTCCTCATTGTTTGAAATCCAATTTCGAATATTAAATCCACATTGTTGGTGAATAAATTTTACCTCCGAAACTAAATCTGTAGCCTCTTGTGGAGTGTCAACCGATTCTAAAAAGTCATCAACATAATGATTTTCTTTTATTGACCTTGAAGCCACAGGGTATTTATTTTCATATTGAGTGGCATTAAAATTTTTAATATATTGAGAAATGCTAGGAGCACACGAAGCTCCGAAAATCATTACGTCCATTACATATACATCAGGCTGCTTAGATTGGTCACAATCACGCCATAAAAATCTTTGAACATCTCTGTCTTCAGGCCTAATAAAAATCTGATGAAACATTTCTTCTATGTCACCACAGACAGCAACTGCTTTCAACCGAAATGAAAATAAAATGGCTGGCAAAGATGACAGCAGGTCAGGTCCCTTTAGTAGAAACGAGTTCAAGGAGACTCCATTCGATTTAGCCGCAGCATCCCAAACGACACGAGATTTACCGGGCTTATTTTTGTTAAAAACTGCAAAAATGGGCAGATACCACTCTTTACCACCACTGTGCGATAATTCTTTACGGTTTAATTTTCGTATATAACCCTTGGAGGTGTATTTTTCAATTGTATTTTTAAAAATATTAAGAAGTTCAGAATCATGCAATAATTTTCGCTCTAAGCATAGCAGACGCCTTAGAGCCATATCATAGCTATTGGGTAAACTCAAAATATCACATTTCCACAGTAGAGGAACCTCAAAATGTCCGTCTTCTCTTTGTCTTGTGTAATTTTTTAAAAGACTAAGGGCACGCTCATCACCTTTACTAACTAGTGGATCTTTACAACAAATCCCTAAGCTATCCAGGGAATAAAAACTCTTCACTAGTTCATCTAACCCTTCATCACTTTCACTGCACTCACAAATATGGTAATTAAATTGCTTACTTGGTTTTGCGTTTGAAGAAATAGCTCCATAAATCATCCATCCAATCTTTGTATTTACTGCTACAGGTTCATGAGGACCACCTTGCCTCATATTTGTAGAAATTCCCAAATTGAAATGGTTGAGGCCAATAAGTATCTTAGGCACAGCATCACTATAGCTTTTTATTGGCAAATTTCTTAAATGATGAAATTTGTTTGCCAATTTTTTATAATCCAGAGACTGTGTGGGTAAATCTAATTTACTTACAGTACATACATTAATCGTCACCTTTTTGTTTTTGTTGTAGCCTGAAATACGTATTGTTAATTTTTTGGAACTGTTTTCACATCTTTCAATACCTCCAGTCCACTTGAGCCATAGGGGGCTAGTCGTCCCAGAAATTTCTAATTCGTCCATTAATTTTTTATCCATTAAACTAATGGAGGAACCTTCGTCAATAAATGCGAAGGTTTTTATATCTTTATTTTTTCCATGAACTGTCACTGGTATTATTTTAAATAAAATTTCTTTCACTTTAGAACAGAGATAGGCACAGATACATAAACATTTTGAGCCTGTGTGTGTGAGAACAATTTTGTAAATAAGCGATCATTCTCCCCACCCCTTAAGTAAATTTTCAACAAGCAAATACCAACCATCTTGGCTGGATGCTCGTGATCAACTAAATGCGAATGTTCTCCTTAGATTAAATTGTTTTGTTTTTTTGTGATTTGAGAGTAATTACAAATACGTGTGACTCTCAGGAGCGAATTTATATGCATGTGAAGCGCGCTCACCCACATTGCCTTTGCCAGCTTTAGAATTATGTGTATTAATATTTTCACTTCTGGTTAAACTATTTTGATTGTTTATCTTTGGCTCTTGATTGTTGTTATTTGTTGTCCCTTCATTAGAATATCGGTGTAAAGAAGAATGATGATAATATTGACACCCTTCCACTCCACATTGTACTCTTTTCTTGCATTCTCCAAAATGTTTACACAAACAAATTCTACACAGTTTGTGTTCTCTTATTATATTCCATTTATCTCCACGATTAAGAGATAAGTATTTTTGACAAGTAGCAATTGATTTGCAATTGTTGTTGCTACATACAAAACATTTTCGGTGATCTTCATTATGAGTATGTACGAAAGCTTTTTTATTGCTGTTACTAACAGTGTGGGACTTTTGTCTGTTAACATGGGAAGAGCTTTCAACTGTTATACATGTAGCAGAAATTCCAATGTTAAAAATCCAATTGGAGAATTCATACATGTTAGGATTTTTATTTTGATTTAACAGCTGTAATTTTTGTGTACCCCATTGTAATTGAAAAGATGGTGGTAATTTTTGTACTAATTCTTGGAGAAGTGAAGTATTATTGATTTCATTATTTAAATTGGAAGCTTCAATTGTTGCAATTAAACTCTTTACGTTAATTGCAAATGTGGTAAATGAAGGTAAGTTATTTTCATCTACTGGGGGTGTTAATTTAATTCGATTTTTTATAGAGTTTACTATATTTTCTGGTTGGCCGTACAAAAGCTTCAAAATTGACATGACCCAATTGACATTGGATGGGTGTACTAGTACGTGTTGAACTTTTTTTAATGCTTCTCCGGTAAGTGATTTTTGTAACCTTATGAGGTTTTCGGCTTCCGTGAATCCACAGATATTAGTGGACCATTCAAATGTGGACGAAAACAAGGGCCATTCTTCTGGTTGGCCGGAGAAGGCAGGGAGTTCTTTCGGCAAAGATTGACGTGCTTGAAGCTGACCTTGACTCAAGTTTTGGTTATAATCTGTAAATAAATTCGGTGGTACACTTAAAGTGTTGTTTGATGTGGTTGCGTTCGGTGCATTGGAATTGAACGTGTGTTGTGTTGAATGGCCAATGGGGGCCGTCATGTTTTGGCAAGGATTAAAATGATGCACATTAGAAATTATTGGTGGAATGTGGCAAGCCGTTGTGTGAGTTGTTGAAACTTGAGGTTCAAATGGGACCGATTGATAGTGAGGCTGCAGTCGTGATTGAAAGCCACTAGTGGTGGCGGGTCCCGAAGTAAAACTTGATACAGCGGGTGCAGATGACGACATCGTAGCAGCGTTACTTATGTCCGGCAGAATATATGAACGTTTTTGCGGCATATTAATTCCACCTGAATTATTATTGTTAGATGCATTATTTATATAAGGTGGCATGCTTAAATAAACAGTGTCTTCAGGCAGCTGAGCTGCTTGTTTGGTTGTTTTGTTTTTATTTATATTTTCAGGAGCTGCCGGTAAATCAGACTGGACTTGTTCTGCAGAATCAAAATGGTTTGGAAGTTCATTTAACCAGCTGCGAACAGAAAATGAATGATGGGATGAGGCATCACTGTTGACCTCCTGTTCATGTTGGTTTATTATTTGATACTTTTTGGAAATATATTCCATTGAAACAGTACGCTCTTCTTCTAGTCGTTGGAGTTCTAATTGTACTCTTCTGGCTGATTTATTGGAAGAGCGACTTAAGGTGCTTTTAACTGATTCTGCCGGAGGGCTCTTACAAGCAAAACATTTGAAAGTTAGGGCTGATGTTTGGTCTGATGTGGCATTTGTGCATGAAACATGATAGGTTTTTTGGCATTTTGTGCAACTTATCATATTTTGGTCAGGGGGATTAAGACACTTGGGACAGTTTGGCATTTTTTGTTGGCCTTCTAATTCCATTTGTACTTACTGCGAGATTGGCAATGCAGGGCGCTTCTAGGCGAATCTTCAGCTTCGTCTGTTGATTTTATAGGAAACGTGTAAAACTCAAAAAGAATTTTAAAATGTTGGGGTGAGGAATCCGCCTCGCTAATGATTTCCACTAGATTTTGAATAAAAGGAACACCAGATCAATTTCCAAACATAGATTTATTGACCTAATTCTCTTAGATTAAAATTCCTAGACAAATACACAAACATATAACAATAAGTAAAGGAATTATTTTAACAAGTAAATTACACTCACTTTTTGGTATGGAAACCACTAGAAAATGTTAAGAAAATCTTAAGGAGTGAAGACTTATCACCACGCTAGCCAGCTAAGTACAAAGTTTTAAAATAATAAAATAAAATGGAGGAGCTATGTCTAGCGCGCGAAGCCTTTACTCCGAACGGATAATTTTGACATTTCCAAAAATGATTAGATAAATTTTAAATAAGGCTAAGTAAAAAAGCTTATTATTTAAGCGGTTTTGCCAGTGGCGGCAACAATTACATTATCTTAGCGTACTTCTTTATATGATCTATTACAATACCTGATCGTGACTACTTATATGATTCATTGCATTTACATTGTCTAAAAGTTGTTCTTCATATGACCCAATACATTACGTAATTGTGGCTCTTTATTTGATGTATAATTGTGGCTCTTTAAATGATTCATTATATTATCTAATCGTGACTCTTTATTTGACCCAATACATTACCTAATCGTGGCTCTTTATATGATCCATTATATTATATAATCGTGACTGTTAATATGATCTATTACATTATATAATCGTGACTTTTTATATAATCCATCACATAACCTAATCGTGACTCTTTATATGATCCATTACTTTATCGAATTATAAGTCTTTATATGATCCATTACTTTATCAATTATAAGTCTTTATATAATCCATTACATGTGCTAATCGTGGCTCCTAATATGATCCATTACATTATCTAATCGTGGCTCTTTATATGATCAAATACCAAATCCAATCGTATCTCTTTATATTATCAAATCGTATCTCTTTATATGATCAAATACCAAATCCAATTGAGGCTCTTTGTATTATCAATTTGTATCTTTTTATATGATCAAAGACCAAATCTTGTCGTGGCTCTTTGATCAAATACTAAAACCAATTGTGGCTCTTTACATGATCAAATACCAAATCCAATCGTGGCTCTTTACATGATCAAAAACCAAATCCAATCGTGGCTCTTTATTTAATCAAAAACCAAATCCAATCGTGGTTCTTTATACCATCCAGTACTTAATCGTGTATTAATATAAAGTGGCTCTTTATATGACCACAGACTATTGTTTGACTCAATAATACGCAACTCGTGGCTTTTTGAATCATCCAATTGCAGATTATTGTTTGACTCAATCGTGTGCTAATCGTGATTTTTTAAATTATCCAATAGCAGATTATTGTTTGACAAAATCGTGTGGCAATAAATAGGCCAATCGTGGCTTTTTATATAATAGAGGATTATTGTATTAATCAATCGTAGTCCAATATATAAACCAAATATAAATCAATCTTGACAAATTTTATATTATAATATTGTCTAACCTGGAAACAGTGTATTTCGAAACAAAGTCTTTTACCCTTAAGAGTTTGGATTTAAAACAATGCACGCAATTTTATAAACTAAAAAATCTTTTGTAACTTCATCTCAAACAAGACCTAAAAAACATTTGTTCCATTTGTTATTGTAAATCTACAATTATGATACGAGTAAAATTTGTAAACATTTCTCTTTCATTTTCTTTTAAATTCCAGATAAACCGCATTGGTTTGACAACAATACGTCATTGATACAATACTCATACGTTGGCGGTAGTGTCAACATTTCATGTGATGCCATGGGTGAGCCACCACCATCGTTTACCTGGCTACACGATGGCCAAGCAATAACTGGAAAAAACTATCGATTATTTTATGCCGATTACGGTTCAACTTTGCAAATACACGTATTGAACACATCACATTTGGGCGATTACAAGTGTAAGGTGGCAAATCCGTTGGGCACTCTGGAACGTATTATCAAACTAAAGAGGGGCCAGAAACCGGCTGGAGTGACATTCTTTCAGGTGAGACGCGTATTTACGGATGGTTTTGATTTGGACATACGTTCAGTGAAAGCATCAAATGTTGACGATAATATGCATACGTTGGGCTATCGGGTGGAGTATATGAGCGAACAGGAATTTAAATTCAGTGCCGGCAATTGGAGTTATGCAAAGCGAAAAAATTTCCTATTTCATAGAGGTAAGTAACAAGAAAGTAATTGGAAAATTTTAACGAACAGAAAAGAAAATAAAAAAAAAACGAATAAGTGGTTTGAGTAGGTACTAAGGAACATGATGTTTGCCTGTGATAGAGAATTAGAAAGGAAATTATGTGGCCACAGAGATTTGTGGCAAAGCAAAATTACAAGTCAATATTTGTGTGTAAAATAACCAGGAATGAAGTGTTGGTGCGCGTTTTAGATAAGGAGGTGTTTAGAGAAACAAGAAATTGCTTTTATAGTTGTATATAGTTGTTTAACCCTTAGACGTAGTTTAAAAAAACTCTAGGTTATTCTATGATCTTATCTTGGATTTTTATCTTATATTCTTAAACGAGCAATAATTGTATATATATGTATATATATATATATATATATATATATATATATATATATATATATATATATATATATATATATATATATATATATATATATATATATATATATATATATATATATATATATATATATACAAAATGGCTATCTCGAAAACGGCTCTAACCATTTTAATAAAATTTCGACAGTAGGTACCTTTTTTGATGTATAGGTCGAAGAAGAAGGGACTTTTAGAACCGTTGCCTCTAAGAGGGTAAAAAGGGGAAAAATCCAAAACGTTATATCTCCTAAAGTAATAGGTATAGAAACAAAATTAAAATTACGTTTTAAACAGATATGAAAATAAGCGAACAGGTGCTTGGTACTTTTTTGAAACTATGTCCGATAGGGGGCAAAAAAGGGTCAAAATAGTTTTTTTGGTACTTTTTTAACCCACTCTTATATTTTAAACCAAAGAATATAGAAAGCAACTCTGTACTGCAGTCAATAGATGTGAAAAAAATATTCATACGTATTTGGTACTTTTTTGATTTTGAGGCCAAAATGGGTAAAAAAGGGATAACATGATAACTTAACATCTCAAGAAGTAATATGAATAAGAATTATGTTAACTGCATTTTAATAAAATGTACCGAATTCAATTGGTACTAAAGAAGTACAAAATATGCATACGGAACTTTTTGAAAGTAGGGGATAAAAAGGGGAAGAAATGAGTAATGTTATAAATTTTAAACAAATGAATGTTTGTATGTATGTTCTTTATAGAATAGTAAACTGTGAATATGATCATGTTATGCTCTTTAGCGAAGATGTTGCGGATAAGCCGGCGAAGGTTTTTAAGTTGGTAAGACTAATTTCCGTTAGGTGGCGCCACTGAAAATTACTAAAAATTAAATAAAACGTAAACCGTACATTTGATCATGCTATGATCTTTAGCAAATTTGTAGCGCATGAGCCGGCGAAGGCTTTTTAGTTAGTATGAATAATTTCCGAGGTGGCGCTACTGAAACTTACTCAAAGTCAATTTAATCGTAAGCTGTACATTTAATCATGCTATAATCTTTAGCAAAGTTGTTGCACATGAGCCGACGAAGGTTTCTTAATTGGTATGAAGAAATTTCGACAGGTGGCGCCACTGAAATTTACTCAAAGTCAATTTAATCGTAAGCTGTACATTCAATCATGTTATAATCTTTAGCAAAGTTGTTGCGGATAAGCCGACGAAGGTTTATTAATGGGAATGACCAAAGTTCGATAGGTGGCGCCACTGAAAATTACTCAAAGTGAATTAAATCGTAAACTGTGCATTTGATCATGTTATAATCATAAGCAAAGTTGTTACGAATAAGCAGACAAAGGTTTCTTATATGGTATGAACAACTTCAGGTGGCGCCACTGCAAACTACTCAAAATGAATTTAATCGTAAACTGTGCATTTAATCAGACTATATTCTTTAGCAAAGTTGTTGCGCATGAGTCGACGGAGGTTTCTGTTGATATGAATAGTTTCCAAAATTATTCAAAATGAGTTAAACTGTAAACTATGCAAACTATGTGTTGGTCGGACAAAATAAATCAAATAATTCAAAATTACCTGAATATTTCTACAATGTCTTTCCTCTAAATTTATTTTAGCACTTTATAATATAAAATATATAAAAACTTTAAAATTTTCCTCAAAATGCTTATCATAAAGCTCCGAGCAAGGCTCGGTCAACCAGGTACTAGTTGTTTAACCCTTAGACGTAGTTTAAAAAAACTCTAGGTTATTCTATGATCTTATCTTGGATTTTTAAATATTTAAAATATCCAATTATGGCTCATTATTTAATGAATTCGTGAGTCGTTTTATGTTTTGATTTTTAGTCATTTTATATTTCAATCGTGAGTAATGTTTTATGATCTAAATTATTCTTATTATATGATAATTAGTAAGTATGATATTATATTTGAATACTTACTAATTACTTTTACTGTCTAATCGTAAGACATTTTGTGACCAACTCATGTCTTCCCGCTTGATATAATAATTATTAGTTCTATTATCCAATCATTACTTTAATGTTATAATAATTTTTAGATTTATTTTCCAATCGTGACATATAGCCCAAGAACTAAAAATTGCTCTTTATATAAGTCAATTATTATAGTGCTATTCCATATGATTCAATCTGGATCATAACACGATCCAACCGTGGCACTTTATGTGATCGAACAGTAGTTAATTGACGATTTTAAAAAATAAAACTTGTATATAACACAAGTGTATGCATTAAGTACGAAACACAATTGGAACGAACGACCAATTTTTCGGAACGAATATTCGTCGTTAGGAATAGAACATATGGCTTTATATAAAAGTGCTCACAATAGATGCGTACGACGAAATTCGTCGTGCGTATCGAATAGTGCGATAGGTTTATTTCTATTTCATACGCAGAAGAACGAAAACTAAACTGGTTTAGAGTGGCTGTATTTTCTATTTCTGTTGTAAAATATTAGATATTATATGTATTCTTGTAAAATATGGTCACCTTATAAATTGTAAACAAAAAATATTTATTTTAAATAAAATAAATTAAATATATTCTTCTTGTAAAAAAACAAAAGAATAAAATAAAAAAAAAAAAATTGCAAGTCTTGTGAATGCGCGATATTTACAAAAATGTGAGCAATTTGTGCAAATAAAAAATCAACAAAAATGGCGTTAACATCGTTTATTCGTCCCAAATGTGTTCAATGGACGAATGTAGAAGACGAATTTTTAAAGCCGAATTCGTCGTGCTGGACGAAATTAGTCGTTCGGCCCAATTGTGTTTCTACCTTTATTCTACCAAAATAAGGTAGACATGTTATACATCAATGGAAAGGGAATTTTATATACTTATACTTTTATATACTTATAACTATGGTGAACAATTTTTCACAATTTAAAAATTGATTTAAAACTTTTGCCAAAAAGCTTCCACAAAAAATTGACATATTTTTTTTTTAATTTTACTTAGTAATTTTTTCAAATAAAACTCTTAATTTAAACAATATATTAGGATTTTATATTATCAAATCGTATCTTTTTATATGATCAAATACGAAATCCAATCGTGGCTTTTTATATTATCAAATCCTGTCTCTTTATATGATCAAATATCTAACCTTGTCGTGGCTCTTTATGTGATCAAATACTAAAATCAATTGTGTCTCTTTATATGATCAGATACCAAATCCAATCGTATCTCTTTACATGATCAAATACCAAAACCAATTGCGGCTCTTTATATTATCAAATCGTATCGTTTTATATGATCAAATACCAAGTCCAAGCGTGGCTCTTTATATTATAAAATCTTGTCTCTTTATATGATCAAAGACCAAATCTTGTCGTGGCTCTTTATATGATCAAATACTAAAACCAATTGTGGCTCTTTACATGATCAAATACCTAAATATAAACAAGTTGTTAGGATCATTAGAAATTTGAAAATTTAAAAATTTTTCGGATCGGACTAAATTGGCGAAAGTTATACGCGCCCAAAGATTTTACATTTTTTAGCCCACTATGCTACCGATAGATACGTCTACTGATGTTCCAAAATTCGACAAAATCTGTTTACCGTGGCTCACTTTATGATCTAATCGTGTGTAATTATATGAACTGATTTTCGTTTTTGTAACTCTTTTTTGTGATCCGATGGTGGGTTATTATATGATATAATCGTAGCCCAGTCCTGGATAATTTTATGATCTCACTACCTCTTTAATGATTGAAAAGTGACAGATTTTATAATATAGTCGTGAGTTGTTTTATGATTAAATCATGGCTTTTGTTATTTGATCGTGTCGTCTTAAATAATCCAATTGTAGCTCTTTTTATGATTTAATCGTGCCTAATTATATGACCTACTCGTGGGAGATTATGATTATATCATCTTCATTTTTATAATTCGTACTTTTTATGATTTTATGGCATTTTATATGACTCAATCGAGGCCTTTATGCTACATTTTATGGCTCATTTTATGATCTGATCATGTGTAATAAGATGATATAATCTTCGGTTTTATAATTTAATCGTATCTCAATTTATAGTTCAATTATGACTCATTTTATTATTCAATTTATATGATCTATAAATTGAAAATTACTAAAAATTAATTAAATCGTAAACTGTACATTTGATCATGTTATGATCTTTAGCAAAGTTGTAGCGCATGAGCCGACGAAGGCTTTTTACTTGGTATGAATAATTTCCGACAGGTGGCGCTACAGAAACTTACTCAAAGTCAATTTAATCGTAATCTGTACATTTAATCATGCTACAATCTTTAGCAAAGTTGTTGCACATGAGCCGACGAAGGTTTCTTAGTTGGTATGAAGAAATTTCGACAGGTGGCGCCTCTGAAATTTACTCAAAGTCAATTTTATCGTATGCTGTACATATAATCATGCTATAATCTTTAGCAAATTTGTTACGGATAAGCCGAAGAAGGTTTATGAATTGGAATGAGCAAAGTCCGACAGGTGGCGCCACAGAAAATTACTCAAAGTGAATTAAAGTTGTTACGAATAAGCAGACAAAGGTTTCTTATATGCTATGAACAACTTCAGGTGGCGCCACTGCAAACTACTCAAAATGAATTAAATCGTAAACTGTGCATTTGATCAGACTATTATCTTTAGCAAAGTTGTTGAGCATGAGTCGACGGAGGTTTCTGTTGATATGAATAATTTCCAAAATTATTCAAAATGAGTTAAACTTTAAACTATGCAAACTATGTGTTGGTCGGACAAAATAAATCAAATAATTCAAAATTAACTGAATATTTCTACAATGTCTTTCTTCTAAATTTATTTTAGCACTTTATAATATAAAATATATATAAACTTTAAAATTTTCCTCAAAATGCTTATCAACCAGGTACTAATATTATATACATCAATCGTTGCTCTTTATATGATCTTTATATGATCATTAAAAGTGTCTTATTTTGTGATCAATTTACAGTCCAATTGTGAATCATATACAGTCTTATCGAGGATCATTATACCATCCAAACTTGGATCCAAATCTTGGATTATTTAGCAACCTAATCGTGGATTATTTACAATTTCAAAGTAGATTATTATACAATCGTGGATCATTTTGCAATTCAATAGTCAATGATATAATTCCATTCACCAATAGTGAATGATGTGAACAATCGTGTTTCATTTTACATACCAATTAAGAATAATATTATCCTACCGTGAATTATTTAAATTTTGATATATTCCCATCGTGAATCACATCACAACTCATTGGTGAATGATATATTCCCATTGTGCATCATTTAATAATACAATTGTAAATCATCGAATTGTATCGTGGATCTTTTTATAATCTACTCGTAACTAGCTGATTTTACCCGGCGTTGCCCGGGTTGGCAGTTAAAGTTTTTAACTTATTACTGTGTTAACACTTTCTTTAAAAATTAACAATTATGAAATATTTTTATTAATTTTTTAAATTGAATCCTTTGTTAATGTATTTGAAAAATATGGCAAATTTTTCTTAATGTATAGTCCTAACTTGGATTAAAAAAAAAAAAACATTTAGAAAGAAAGCCATTCTCAAGATATACAATTTTAAAGAAAAGGGGAATTTTATCCCCATTTTTCAATTCCAAGGTCACCGATGGTCTATTTTCAAAAAAATTCAAAAAACGAAAAACTATCCTATAGTATGAAAATAACCACTTTTAAAACTTAAATAATTAGGTTAAATCGTTTTCATCTTATCATTCATATTTGTCATTTTTAATATTTGACTTTATGGGAGGGGTCACGCCCACTTGAGATTAAAAAAAATCCAACCCACATACAATCAAAATTTTTGAAAAATCGGGCATCCATGTTTGCAATTTATAATATATGACTTATATGGGAGGGGTCACGCCCATTTGAGATTTCTAAAAATATATACTGCAAAAATTAAAGAAAAATCGGTCGGCTCGGTCATCCACATTTGCCATTTTTAATATTTTACTTATATGGGAGGGGTCACGCCCACTTGAGATTTCTACACTGTCTAAATTATAGAAAAATCGGTCGGTTTGATCATCCATATTTTTAATTTTTAAAATCTGACTTATATGGGAGAGATTTCAAAAAAAATCTGACCTATTTTACCCACCAGTCACACCTTAACATACTGTCTAAATTTCAGAAAAATCTTGCTTCATTATCTGCTATATTTGTCAATTTTAATATATGAGTTATATGGGAGGGGTCACGCCCACTTGAGATTTCAGAAAAATCCCTTGCCTATTTTAACCAGCGGTCACATCTTGCCATACCGTCAAAATTTCAAAAAAATCGGGCCTCTCGGTCGCCTATATTTGTCATTTTTAATATATGAGTTATATGGGAGGGGTCACGCCCACTTGAGATTTCGGAAAAAAATTAGCCTACACTGTCAAAATTTCAGAAAAATCGGTCCGCTAGTTTCGGAGATCCTTCCCAACAAACAACATACAAACAGACAAACAGGACATTTTTTTATAGATATAGATTGGGAATAATATACATAATACCCTTATGGATCATTTAACCGTTCAAATTGTAAACATCAGTAGAAGAGGAGCTAGGCTTTTAGAGCAATGTATAAGAACAGTGGACCAAAGTTGCCCACCTTGGATATGTAAACCTTTGGGTCCTTATAACTTTCTTCAATTTGGTCCGTTTTTTTTGCTTATACATCTTTAATGGTAAGACAGACATTTTTGAATTAAAATACTGTAATATTGCTGATAAATTTCTAAAGAAACTAGGAAATATTTTGGACATGTATCCTACAACCAGCGGTGGTCGAAAATCAACAATTTTTTTTTTACAAAATTTAAGCTTTTTGTATCTGTAAAAAAATTTAGCTATGGATTTGGAAATTCAAAATATTGATTTATACTGTGTCCAAAAATGGTCATAATACCTTGTTTAGTTTTAGAGAATTTTGCGAAATAATTGCAAAGGAATTCTAAAAAATTATGTAAATTTATTACAAAAATAGATACTTTTCTGTATTCAAAAATGTTCGTTAATATTTCAGAACCCGTGTCTTATTTTATATTTCTGAATTTCTAATATATTAGGCTTAACTGTGTTCCAAAATCTTATCTTATCTTATATTCTTAAACGAGCAATAATTGTATGTATTTATATATATATATAGAATGGCTATCTCGAAAACGGCTCCAACGATTTTGATAAAATTTGGACAGTGGGTATCTTTTTTGATGTTTAGGACGAAGAAGCTTTTGGAACTTTTGCCTCTAAGAGGGTAAAAACGGGTAAAAAGGGGAAAAATCGAAAACGCTATACCTCCTAAAGTAATAGGTATAGAAACAAAATTAAGATTACGTTTTAAACAGCTATGAAAATAAACGGACAGCTTTTTTGAAACTATGTCCGATAGGGGGTAAAAAAGGGTGAAGTTCGTTTTTTTGGTACCTTTTTAACCCACTCTTATATTTTAAACTAAGGAATATAGAAAGAAACTTTGTACTGCAATTAATAGATGTAAAAGAAACATGAAACACGTATTTGGTACTTTTTTTGATTTTGGAGCCAAAATTGGTAAAATATGAATAAAATGATAACTTAACATCTCCAAAGTAATATGAATAGGAACATTATACATTATGCTAACTGCGTTTTAATAAAATGTACCGAATTCAATTGGCACCAAAAAAGTACCAAATATGCATATGGAACTTTTAGAAATTAGGGAATAAAAAGGGGGAAAAATTAGTATTATTTTAAACAAATGAATGTTTGTCTGTATGTATGTTCTTTATAGAATAGTAAACTGTGAATTTGATCATGTTATGCTCTTTAGCGAAGATGTTGAGGATAAGCCGGCGAAGGTTTTTAAATTCATAAGACTAATTTCCGACAGATGGCGCCACTGAAAATTACTAAAAATTAATTAAATCGTAAACTGAACATTTAATCATGCTATGATCTTTAGCAAAGTTGTAGCTCATGAGCCGGCGAAGGCTTTTTAGTTGGTATAAATAATTTCCGACAGGTGGAGAAATTTACTCAAAGTCAATTAAATCGTAAGGTGTACATTTAATCATGCTATAATCTTCAGCAAAGTTGTTACGGATAAGCCGAAGAAGGTTTATGAATTGGAATGAGCAAAGTCCGACAGGTGGCGCCACAGAAAATTACTCAAAGTGAATTAAATCGTAAACTGTGCATTTGATCATGTTATAATCATAAGAAAAGTTGTTACGAATAAGCAGACAAAGGTTTCTTATCTGTTTTGAACAACTTCAGGTGGCGCCACTGCAAACTACTCAAAATGAATTAAATCGTAAACTGTGCATTTGATCAGACTACAATCTGTAGCAAAGTTGTTGGGCATCAGTCGGCGGATGTTTCTGTTGGTATGAATAATTTCCAAAAAATTTGTAAATTGTAAAAATTCTAAGCCTATCTTAAAAGTATATAAATTTCCCTTTCCAATGTATGTATAACATATCTATCTACCTTATCTTATTTTGATAAAATTGCAAGGTTCAACTATAAGTAATTTTGAATCTAAAGTATGGTCATTTTATGGTGACCTAGTTCTGTAGTTAATACAACCATAAAAAAATAAGATGTTCTAGGTGTTCTTCACAATATTAATCAAAATATCATCAAAACTAGGGATTATTTAGAAAATTAAAAAGCTAAACTTTCATGAAAACCATAGAATTCAGTAAATTAAGGAAGTTGCAGAAAAAGAGTCAGCAAATTGTAGAAAAATTTTCGTTAAAAATCTTTTTCTATAGAAACATTTTGGTTAAAAATAATTTTCTATAGAAAAATTTTGGTTAAAAATATTTTTCTATAGAAAAATTTTCGTTAAAAATATTTTTCTATAGAAAAATTTTCGTTAAAAATATTTTTCTATAGAAAAATTTTCGTTAAAAATATTTTTCTATAGAAAATTTTTCGTTAAAAATATTTTTCTATAGAAAAATTTTCGTTAAAAATATTTTTCTATAGAAAAATTTTCGTTAAAACTAATTTTCTATAGAAAAATTTTCGTTAAAACTAATTTTCTATAGAAAAATTTTCTTTAAAAATATTTTTCTATAGAAAAATGTTCGTTAAAAATATTTTTCTATAGAAAAATTTTCGATAAAAATATTTTTCTATAGAAAAATTTTCGTTAAAAATATTTTTCTATAGAAAAATTTTCGTTAAAAATATTTTTCTATAGAAAAATTTTCGTTAAAAATATTTTTCTATAGAAAAATTTTCGTTAAAAATATTTTTCTATTGAAAAATGTTCGTTAAAAATATTTTTCTATAGAAAAATTTTCGTTAAAAATATTTTTCTATAGAAAAATTTCGTTAAAAATATTTTTTTATAGAAAAATTGTCGTTAAAAATATTTTTCTATAGAAATATTTTCGTTAAAAATATGTTTCTATAGAAAAATTTTCGTTAAAAATATTTTTCTGTAGAAAAATTTTCGTTAAAAATAATTTTCTATAGAAAAATTTTCGTTAAAAATATTTTTCTATAGAAAAATTTTCGTTAAAAATATTTTTCTATAGAAAAATTTTCGTTAAAAATATTTTTCTATAGAAAAATTTTCGTTAAAAATATTTTTCTATAGAAAAATTTTCGTTAAAAATATTTTTCTACAGAAAAATTTTCGTTAAAAATATTTTTCTATAGAAAAATTTTCGTTAAAAATATTTTTCTATAGAAAAATTTTCGTTAAAAATATTTTTCTATAGAAAAATTTTCGTTAAAAATATTTTTCTATAGAAAAATTTTCGTTAAAAATATTTTTCTATAGAAAAATTTTCGTTAAAAATATTTTTCTATAGAAAAATTTTCGTTAAAAATATTTTTCTATAGAAAAATTTTCGTTAAAAATATTTTTCTATAGAAAAATTTTCGTTAAAAATATTTTTCTATAGAAAAATTTTCGTTAAAAATATTTTATTATAGAAAAATTTTCGTTAAAAATATTTTTCTATAGAAATATTTTCGTTAAAAATATGTTTCTATAGAAAAATTTTCTTTAAAAATATTTTTCTATAGAAAAATTTTCGTTAAAAATATTTTTCTATAGAAAAATTTTCGTTAAAAATATTTTTCTATAGAAAAATTTTCGTTAAAAATATTTTTCTATAGAAAAATTTTCGTTAAAAATATTTTTCTATAGAAAAATTTTCGTTAAAAATATTTTTCTATAGAAAAATTTTCGTTAAAAATATTTTTCTATAGAAAAATTTTCGTTAAAAATATTTTTCTATAGAAAAATTTTCGTTAAAAATATTTTTCTATAGAAAAATTTTCGTTAAAAATATTTTTCTACAGAAAAATTTTCGTTAAAAATGTTTTTCTATAGAAAAATTTTCGTTAAAAATATTTTTCTATAGAAAAATTTTCGTTAAAAATATTTTTCTATAGAAAAATAGGGATTTTTTTAGAAAATTTAAAGCTAAGCTTTCATAAAAACCATAGAATTCAGTAAATTTAGCAAGTTACAGTCCAGAATAAGGTCATTGCGAAAATATTCTTTAAATGTGTAAAGTAATCAATTATGGTTCGTTTAAGGGTGCAATAGTGGCTCATTCATTATATACATATTTCTTTGGGTCTTAGCTATTACCGTTGACGTCAAGTGTTAATACAGCTAAAGTTAGTACTTTTTTTTGTAATTAAAATAAATGAATTTCATTCCTTTTTCTCCGCTCCCATAATAACTTTATATTTTATTATTCTTAATTTATATTTTATTGTTGATACTAATGACTTTTTATCCTTCAAATTTGTTTTCTCTTCCGTTTCTTCTTCTGCTTAATTTTCTTACAGATGGACGCCGTTTTCAGATTTCAAATCTGAAATCCAATACCACCTACCTAATGCAGGCGGCTTCCCTTAACTTAGCCGGCTTAAGTGATTGGAGTCCGGTGAAAATATTCGAAACTCTGGGTAATTTTGCCAGTCACACGGCGGCACTGCTGACACATCACATCTTAATTGTAATAACTTTAGGTTTTATAGCCAATTCATCTTTAAAATATTTTTAATTTAATCCTTGAGATCCTGTTACATTTTCATCCACAAAAAGTAAATATGTATTTTATGTACGTATGTATGAGTAAAAATTATATAGTAATGTGTGTTTTTAGTTAATTAATTTTGTTATATTATAAATTATATGTTATTGTAATCGTATCTAGTATAAGGTTGTTTGTTGCCTTTTATTATGTTTAACAAATTTTATTATCTAACAAAAAAACAAAAACTTAGAGACAATTTAAACAATGAATTTTTGGAATATGATAGGGATGAAGAAGGATGAGGAAAGAATTCATCTAAAGCTTAGCTTTTTTATCAACAAAATGATATAGCAAATCGGATATACGTATATAACAAATTAAATTACAACATTTTTATTTGTTTAATATATTTTAGTTTAGTAAAATATCTTAGCCAAATATTTGAGTTAATTTGCATTTAATAGTTTAATTTTAAAGTACCTGATTTTATCTATAGAATTTCAATAGTAAATTTTCTTGTAGAAAATATTGATAGCAAAAAAATTCTTTTGATTTTTAAAAATTTAAACAATTTCTACGAAACTTCTTTACCAGTTTCTAATACATTTTCAGTCTTAAGTAACTATATCGAAAGCCTGTATTCAATACCGAATATATTCAATACAGAATATTTTTAAAAATATGCAAAAACCTGCTTAGTATCCAAAATATTCATTAGAAAAATATTTTTATCGCAAATTTTTCTAAAAAAAAATATTTTTATCAAAAATTTTTCTATAGAAAAATATTTTTATCAAAAATTTTTCTATAGAAAAATATTTTTATCAAAAATTTTTCTATAGAAAAATATTTTTATCAAAAATTTTTCTATAGAAAAATATTTTTATCAAAAAATTTTCTATAGAAAAATATTTTTATCAAAAATTTTTCTATAGAAAAATATGTTTATCAAACATTTTTCTATAGAAAAATATTTTTCTCAAAAATTTTTCTATAGAAAAATATTTTTATCAAAAATTTTTCTATAGAAAAATATTTTTATCAAAAATTTTTCTATAGAAAAATATTTTTATCAAAAAGTTTTTTATAGAAAAATATTTTTATCAAAAATTTTTCTATAGAAAAATATTTTTATCAAAAATGTTTATATAGAAAAATATTTTTATCAAAAATGTTTCTATAGAAAAATATTTTTAGCAAAAATTTTTCTATAGAAAAATATTTTTATCAAAAATTTTTCTATAGAAAAATATTTTTATCAAAAATTTTTCTATAGAAAAAGATTTCTATCAAAAATTTTTCTATAGAAAAATATTTTTATCAAAAATTTTTCTATAGAAAAATATTTTTATCAAAAATTTTTCTATAGAAAAATATTTTTATTAAACATTTTTCTATAGAAAAATATTTTTATCAAAAATTTTTCTATAGAAAAATATTTTTATCAAAAATTTTTCTATAGAAAAATATTTTTATCAAAAATTTTTCTATAGAAAAATATTTTTATCAAAAATTTTTCTATAGAAAAAAATATTTTTATCAAAAGTTTTTCTATAGAAAAATTTTTATCAAAAGTTTTTCTATAGAAAAATTTTAATAAAAAATTTTTCTTTAGAAAAATATTTTTATCAAAAATTTTCTATAGAAAAATATTTTTCTCAAAAATTTTTCTATAGAAAAATATTTTTATCAAAAATTTTTCTATAGAAAAATATTTTTATCAAAAATCTTTCTATAGAAAAATATTTTTATCAAAAATTTTTCTATAGAAAATTATTTTTATCAAAAATTTTTCTATAGAAAAATATTCTTATCAAAAATTTTTCTATAGAAAAATATTTTTATCAAAAATTTTTCTATAGAAAATTATTTTTATCAAAAATTTTTCTATAGAAAAATATTTTTATCAAAAATTTTTCTATAGAAAAATATTTTTATCAAAAATTTTTCTATAAAAAAATATTTCTATCAAAAATTTTCTATAGAAAAATATTTTTAACAAAATTTTTTCTCTAGAAAAATATTTTTAATAAAAATTTTTCTATAGAAAAATATTTTTAATAAAAATTTTTCTATAGAAAAATATTTTTAACGAAAATTTTTCTTTAGAAAAATATTTTCTTCAAACATTATTTTATAGAAAATTATTTTTCTCAAAAATTGTCTGCGTCGATAATGAATAGTGTTCGAAAACGTTCCCAAGGGATTTCGTAGAAAAGGACGTCCGAAACTTCGACGAAAAGACCAAATTGAGCAAAATTTTTCAAGGCTTTGCCTTCGAAATTGAAGAATATGCGCACAATATGTGGGCGCATGGAATTCTAAAATAAGCTCTACCTTTCTAAAATATTTATAATAGGCCATTTTAGTAAGTAGGAACCCTCTTACAGTTTGTAGTCCGTCTGAGTGCGGCTTTCATTTAGTTAAAGATTTTTTATGATTGGCTTTTTTTAAGAGTATAGAAGGTGGCGCCATCTGATGTCAAAAGGTTGGTGTAGTTGTTGTTCTGTTTGTGTCTATAAGCAGAACAACGTTTTTCTCTTAATGTTTTGCCGTAAGAGTAGAGCGACATTTTTTTCTTTTTCTATACTCTCCCTCTCTGTTGCTGTTTAGTTCAGATAATCCATTTGTACAACATATGGGTGAGTGTGTTCTTGATCATGTGAGAATATATTGGAGCATGCTCTTTTTTTACATCTGCAAAAAGTGCAAAACTCCCTTCTCTACTATAAAAGGCTGACGAACTGATATCGTGGCAGAGCTTTAGATGAGACGCGCATAAGAGAATAGTGAGACTAAGAATATTTGTAAAGCGACAAATTTGGTAACAATTTGTTTTAAAAGTGAACTAACTCTATAAGTAAATAAAACGATAACTATAGAAATCGACATAAAGTGTTTTAATGTGTGTGAAGATAAATTCGAATTTAACTAGCAAAGACAAAAACCACATATTTTAACAGAGCCACATTAACAGTTAACAGAGGTCTGTTAATCACTTAACATTTAGATGTTAAGTGACAATAAATTCGGAGTTTAATAAAAAACTGAATAATCGGGCCATATTATTGAATGGTTCCACTATAGCACTATATACAAACGGTGAACTAAGGGGTATTTTATGGAACTGTTATAGTGGGATATCTGTGATAATTACCAATTTTGAGAAAAAGTGGAAAAAGTAAAACTCTACATACATATAAAATGAAATTTTTGAGGAAATTCTGGAGAAGATTTCTCGAGTTACGTGAATAGGCCATCATTTCCACTATATATAAATGATGGCCCATTGGGTATATTATGAAACTGTTATAGTGGGATATCTGAGATAATTACGGAATTTGAGAAAAAGTGGAAAAATTAAAACTCTACATACATATAAAATGAAATTTTTAAGGAAATTCTGGAGAGGATTTCTCGAGTTGCTTCCCATTAGGCCATCATTTCTATATAGTGGTATATTGCAACCATTCACGTAACTCGAGAAATCTTCTCCAGAATTTCCTCAAAATTTCATTTTATATGTATGTAGAGTTTTACTTTTTCCACTTTTTCTCAACATTGGTAATTATCTCAGATATTCCACTATAACAGTTCCATAAAATACCCCTTAGTTCACCGTTTGTATATAGTGCTATAGTGGAACCATTCAATAATATGGCCCGATTATTCAGTTTTTTATTAAACTCCGAATTTATTGTCACTTAACATCTAAATGTTAAGTGATTAACAGACCTCTGTTAACTGTTAATGTGGCTCTGTTAAAATATGTGGTTTTTGTCTTTGCTAGTTAAATTCGAATTTATCTTCACACACATAGTGTTTTAATTTTGATTTCGGTTGTTTGCGAAAAGAATTCCTTCCTCGTTTTTAAAGGAATAACATAACAATATATAAAAATGAACAGACCAATAGCATGTCATTTATAGTTTATTAATGCATTTGATCATATTATGATCCTTAGCAAAGTTGCTATGCATGAGCCGACTAAAGTTTCTTTATTGACAAATTTCCGACAGGTGACGCCTCTGAAAATTACTTAAAATGAATTTAATATATTTGACCATGCTTTGATCTTTAGCAAAGTTGTTGCTCATGGGTTGACGGACGGTTTCTTTAATTAATTTCCAATGGATGGCGCCACTGAAATTTATTCACAATGAACTAAATCGTAAGCTATTCATTGGCATTTGCTAATATAATGATCTTAAGTTGTTGTCTATTAGCCGACGAAGGTTCCTAAGTTGGAGCAACCAATTTTCGCCAGATGGCGCCACTGAAAATTAATCAAAATGAATTGAATAGTAAACTATGCATTCGATCATGTTTTGATCGGTCAAAAAATATGTTGATATTTGTGTAATATCTTTCCTCCGGGGTTTAACATCTGATATTCTGCATACAATTTTAAAGCCTTTTACATTCTTATTAAAATTCTGTGATAAAATCAAATATTTGAAACTAGCAAATATTCTTGAGCTGCATATTTTTATCTTCATTTAACTATCAAAAATATACAAATAAATAAGTCCAACTAATAAAGGAAAAATGTTTAGCAAAATTTTATTTCGAATAAAAATCAGTGAATATTTATGTCATTTAACTAAATCAGCTTAATTTAATTTCAATCGTAAAATATTGTTTGAATAGAGAAATATTTGACAAAAAAAAAAGAAGAAAAATTAAATAAAAATCATGGAACGAATTTTTTACTATATCAATGTTGTTTAGATACAAATTCAATGGAAATATATAAAAACAAGTATAAAAAGTATAAAAGATTTTAATTAAATTTTTGCTTAAATAAAATTTAAGAACAAAAAAAAATGCAAATTTGTAACATGAATAAAATAAAAAAGAAAAACTAAAATATCTAATAATACTCGTAAATTAATTCATAGTCATAAATTTACAAATAAAATGCAAATAAAATCTATTAAAAATTTGTTTTTCAAATTTTTAGCCAAAATAATGTATTTTTTATCGGTTTTGATAACGACTTTTTTTGTGAGATTTTTTTTTTTTTTTTTTCATTTAATACCCGAGAGAATTACAAAATGTCCAATAAAAAATAAAATTTATAATATTAATAAATAACAAAAACAAAAAAAAAACTTTAACAATAATTACAACAAAACCCCCATAGGAAATAAATGTTTCATAAATAAGCGAAAACCAAAATTATTAATAATATGAAATAATACAAAACAATAGCATCTAAATATTATTAACATAAGTACAATACGTTTGAATGAATGAATTAGTTTAATTGAATAAAACTAATAGAAAAATTGACATGAAATGAAATTGAAATAAATATAAATAAATTTAATTAAAATTAAAATAATATAAAACTAATAATAAAATGTCTTTATAAAACACAAACACACACTCTCATTCAGACACACGCATTAAGACTCTTCTGTGTTTGTATGTGAATGTATTTGTAATTTAATTAATTTTTAAGAAAATTAAATAATAATTAAAAGTATAGAAAAATACACACAAACAACAACAAAACACTCGAAAACTGAAATAAATGGTAATTAATTCAAATAATAATAAAAATGAGTCAAAATTATTTACTTTTCATTTCCTTCCTTTATAATGGGCGTATGATCGATATTGAATATTCAATGAATTTATATAAATCATACGCGTTAGGGTGTAACTTCATATATAATGGAATGAGATTAGCAATCAGATTCACATAATTTTGCCACATAATTTGACTATTAGAAGTCGATCAGAGACGAAAGTCAAAAAACGAGCCACCCTAATGTACATATACACTACTCGTCATAATTATTTTGACATACCAGTCGTTTTTCTTCTTTTTTTATTTCCGGTCCTACGCAATTAAAAACAGAAATTAAAAATATTGAAAATAGTATAAAATATTGTAATTTACATGTTTTTAGAACTGTAGAAACTCCATTGAAGTCTCGTTCCAAGAATTTGCGCCCTCAATAATCGTTTTATCTTTCGTTCTTTTTAAATCCGCAGATCTGTTTTGCTTTCTGTATGACTACAAATTTTCTATAACATAAAAAACTGGACTTTGGGGAAGCCAATCCAGAGTTTTGAGCATCAGCCTCTGTTACAAAATTTGTTATTGTTTTGCTCTTATGACATGGAGCGTTATCCTGTTGGAAAATTAGTGCTTCTCCGATCAATTTATCGCCGGAGGGAAATCCATATTCATTCAATACTATTAAATATTGATGATGGCTTATGGTACCGTCAACAGGAACCATGTTTCCTACTCCACTACATGAATATATCTCCTGGCCAGAAAGTGTGATATGGAAGTAAATGCGTTATCACCTCCATCTCATACTTTCTGGATTACAGGTGCACTCTCATCACATCACATTAATTGCGTAGGACCGGAAATAAAAAAATGAAGAAAAACAACTGGTATGTCAAAATAATTATGGCGAGTAGTGTATATGTACATTAGGGTGGCTCGTTTTTTGACTTTCGTCTCTGATCGACTTCTAATAGTCAAATTATGTGGCAAAATTATGTGAATCTGATTGATTTATTTTTAGGATACGAGCCAGCGCAATGTTTTTGAACCCATTTGTATGGGAAAAAATGAGAGTATTTGCAGTTTTTGCTACATTTCGTCCATTCACAATTTATTTTTTAGAGACAAAATAATGGAATCTAAAAGTGAACTAATGCAGCTTTAATTAAAGTCATCAATATTTGAAATCCATAAAAGAGTTTTAAAGTTATTGCGATTTTCCCCCAAAAATTTGTGCCCCTACGCCTAAGGAAACACCGCTAGAAAGAACTACTTTGGACAAAAACTCCCAAAGTAAGACATGGTTTATCATTTCAAGACTTGTAAGTACTTCATAGTTTAATTTTGTTAAAATATAACAATATTTACTTAGTTTTTTTTTATACCCAAAAAACAGTGCCCAGAGAACTAGTAAAAGTTCTTGATTAGTTATGTAAAACTCTGAAGTTAGCCGACTGATTTAGATCAAGGCTTTAACAGTGATTGTCAATGTATAAAAACCTTAGAATTATAAGGTATACACTCTTAGTTTTAGTTACATACGTGAAATATATAGCTTTTAAATGGTTGGATATCAGCTTTTTCGGAAAAGTTATTGAAGATTTACTTATTAATCTGAAGTTAGTTAACTAATTAAGATCAATACTTCAACAATAATATTTGGGATGTATCCGATGGATCAGTCCGATTGATGTGTGGAAAGTTTTGCTGTAGTTCTTTGTGCAATTATAATGTGATTTAATTTATCAGCATTAAAGTGATTCCTGGTCGGGGAACATTTCACTAAATATGAACCGAGCTCGCCGATTTTCAATACCGAACTTTTCAAGAGATCAGAAATACTTTTGTCAAATATTGTCCCTCTAGAAAGTTTATTTTAGGCGCTATCGCCCTGAATAAAGATATTGTTATCATTCGTATCTATTATAATAGATACGATGATGACATTTAGTATAAAGATAATTATAATTTGTCATTTATTAGCTACTAAGAGATTGCCTTAGGCGAAGTTATACGGGAGCAATTGTCAAACGTAAACGGTTTTCTCCCAATTGCAATTAAAAAATTTAAATGTTCGTTGATATGTGAGGTACATACATACATACATATGTAGGTTTTGAGCGGATATCATGTACTTAGCTGCATTTTTGTACTTTCTAGGAAGATTACCTATAATTTGATATATAATACATTTTCAAATGTTATCATAATGTTCAAAAGTCAGACACAAAATAAAGATAAATGCAGTGTGTCTGTCTGCTAAAATCAGATTTCTGGAGCTCCTGGAAGGTATACATGCATTTTAAATAAAATTTTAGGATATTGTCCCACCCTGAATTTCAACGTTGTCGATCAAAACACCTGAAATATCGCTTAAACACAAAATTATATCTACCACAAATTGCCGAATACATCAGAATTTAGAATTCATCAAAATAAACATCTGAGATATCGACAAAACAGGAGCTCCAAAAACTTGACTACAATTTTAATTCAACTAAAATTAATTTCTTTCAATTAAATTACATGGGCACCACGATTTACATGTGTTTACTAATAGCCCATTCTCACGAGGTGACATGTCCCCTGAAAATGTTGCAAGAAACAAGAGCTTGGTGGTTAGGGGAAGAGTGTTGCCTGTGGGGGTAGCAGAGACCCACGAAACGAGTTTTCATGGGACAAATTGACGTTTCTTTTTCTTCTCTTTCGTAATCATGTTATTTATTAACGAACAGTGCTGCCAGCCTTGCAAAATTTCTACCCACAAACAATTATGGGAACGGCAGCACTGTGTAATGAAATAATACAATAATAAAATTTATAAATAACAATAAAACAAACAACAAAAATGGAAAACAAACTCATAATTGTATCTTTCTTTATAATATCTTTCTCAATTTTCTTAAGAATGTAATTAAAAGTATTTGCATCCACACTTGAATAATTAAAAAAAGACGAAGAGTCTAAAGAAAGCTCATTTGTCAAAAACGAGAATGTCCCGCGTTGCTCCCGCTCCAACCTCCATGGTTTAACCCATTCCTTTTTAATTTTTCTTTATTTGGGATATTATTTTCCTCTTCATAGCAATCTAATAATTCTAAAATTAATTCCAGGTCTTCATCATTGTCCAAATCCATTATCTCTATAGCCACTTCAATAAGATCCAAAATTTCTTCAATCTATTCATCATTATTTTTATCTGACATCTTTACTTCTTTGCTATTATCTCTTTAGTAATTAAAAACTATTTGGCGCGAAAGTAAAGTAAAACTTCAGGGTTACCTGTTTTTTTCAAATGTCAAACAATATTTTTTTTCCAACATATTGTTAATACTACATCAATGAATTAAAATAATATTCTATAAAAAAATACAATTTAAAATTAATTAAATATTCATTAGCGAATTCTAATTAAAATGTTCTATCCCCACTTTAGCAAACACATCCGAGTGTCGGTGAAAAAATACATTCATCTGGCAATACTGCAATAGACAATTAAACGTCAAAATGTCCCCTCATTGTTTCAACAAAAAAAGTTCAATGTAAACGCATCTTGAAACACGAAGGGACACCAAAAGAAAACGTCAAAATGTTTCAGGGGACATGTCGCATCGTGAAAATTGGCTATAACTCTTTCAAGATGATACTAAATTCAAAATTTGCATTAACGTAAAAAGAATAAACAAAAACTTGTCAAAACAAAAATCTTTGTCTTCATTACCAGCTGACAGTTGGTTAAAGTACGAAGTAAAATGTAGATTAATAAAGGATAAGGATACAAAACATAAAGGAGAAAACAATGGTGGATAAGTACGTCTAACTAAATCGATCATATGGTCATAGGTGAAATAGAAATAAGTATTAACATAATTCTCGTTTTCCATTTCGCTTAAGAATTCAGTTAAATAGATGATCTTAACTACTGGCATCTAACAGTTGGTGACACAGTGTGCTGATGAAGTCCCTAGCGGGACAGAAAATGCAGCATTCCACACTGCTAAGTGTCACATAGTTTTTTCAGTATTCCTAAAAATTATTAATCTTATTTAAAAATCATAAAATTATTAAGAAATAAAAATAAAAATTTATGATATGAACCTGAGCCCAGATTCGAAACCACAACCTCTTAACGTTATTCTTTAAGTGTAAAATTGTTCTTGTGGTTGCATATTTACCAACGAAATTTTTCATGCAATCGATTTCTTCTTCTGTTATCCTTGACTCCCAGTGGAGCATAGGGCCTCAACCATCCTTTTATATCGAACTCTATTGCGAGATGTTAGGCATACATCATTCCATGAATAGTTTACTGCTTGTAACTCCGCATCAATTGACCTTCTCCACGTTCTAGCTGGTGCACCAACACGACGGCCGCTTCCTTGTGGATTCCAACGAAGCGCTTGTTGAGCAATGTTGGTATTTGGCCTTCGAAGTGTGTGGCCTATCCACCGCCATTTCTGTTGACATACCTCTATAGAAGAAGAGATTTGGTTTGTAGCGTTTAGTAGATCTTCATTTCTTATGCGATTTGGCCACCATATATTAAGGATTTGCCGCAAGCATTTGTTTGCAAAGGTTTGCAGCCGCTTATCGATGGCATTTGTGCGTTTCCAAGTTTCGCAGCCGTAATACAAGATGGACTTGACATTCGAGTTATATATTCGTAACTTAGTTGTTGTTAATATTAGCCGAGATTTCCATATAGTTCGGAGAATGCCGAATGCAGATTTTGCCTTATTAATTCGCGATTCAATATCCTCATCGGCGCCACCTTTTGTAGATACCAAACTACCAAGATAATTAAAGGTACCTAAACAACCAATACCCTCGTTATCCACATTGATGTGTGGCGACGGGTTTGCGCCATAGCCTCCAGGCATAATCTTTGTCTTGGATATATTGATTTCCAGCCCAGCTGCCCGAGATTCAACAGTAATAGCGCTAGTGTTTTCTTGAAGGTGAGCTGGTCTTTGGCTTAGAAGACATACGTCATCGGCGTATTCCAAGTCCTCGAGTTGCTTAAATGGTGTCCATTGGATACCACGTCTACCATTCAGTGCCGTGCGCATTATATTGTCGATGACAAGGATAACAATCTCAATATACCCCCCATTCTTTTTGATGGTGGGTATAAAAAGTATAGGTGATAATATACATCCTTGTCTTACTCCAGTAGTAACTTCGAACGGATTAGACAATTTACGTACATTGCCCGAATTAAGTTCAGAATTTTCATTGGCATGTTACGGTTTTCTAAAATTCTCCATAGATAGCACCTGTTGACACTGTCGAAGGCCTTCATAAAGTCGATAAACGCTAGATAAATGGGGGTGCGGAATTCATTACATTGCTCCAATACTATTCTTACTGTGTTGATTAGATCAACACAAGATCTATTCTCCCGGAACCCAAACTGATTTTCGCGGAGTGTTTCAGAAACTGCGTCAGACATTCTATTCAAAATTACTCGACTTAGTATTTTGCTCGGTATTGGAAGAAGTGTTATTCCCCTGTAGTTATTGCAGTCTTTGGAGTCACCTTTTTTGGTATTTTGACTAGTATACCTTCATTCCAGGAGGTTGGTAGAGCTTCTTCTTCCCATATTTTACGTCACATAAAAGCATCTCCGCTGATATATTGTCATTGCCCGGGGCCTTGTTACGCTTAAGGCTTTTAATGGCATTCTTCACTTCTTGTAATGTAGGTGGGCTGTCTGAAATTCCACTGAATAAACAGTCATGGTTGGTTTCATTTTGCACTTCCGTCAGCGCTTCTAATCCAATGGGATTGTTTAATGTTGACTGGAAGTGTTCCATCCATCGTATTAATTGTTCATCCGGGGTTGAGAGAAGTGTACCGCTACTACTCAGAATGGGACTATTGGTGTAGGTAGGTTTGCCACACAACGCCCTTGATATATTGTAAGGTCCTCATGTCGCCTTTATTTGCAGCTGACTCAGCTTGGCTTGCTTGTTCATCTACCCACATTCTCTTGTCCCTCCTTGCAGACCTTTTTATTCTGTTGGACAGGTCACGGTACATTGTGTTAAGCTCTGCAATCGATTTAGCTATTCACAATTATATTTTTCATTACATCCCATTGAGCACTACTTCATCATAAATATAATTATTAATAAATATAATATTTTTTTATTATGCATAGGCTTCGGTATAAATTTACTTGGTTTAATAAAAATGTATACAACCTTTCCAAATAAATATAAATGTATGAGTGAAATTAATTGTTTAAAACGTCGTTAGTTAAACGTTTAATGTAATTACATTAACACGATGAAGAATTATTACAATTTTCTGCCAAAAGTCATAAATGTCATAATGCCACGAAAACAACAGCTAAAACAACAAATAAAATTAAAACAAAAGTGAAGCTGCTATAGTCGATTGAGCACGACTAAAGGAAAACACTACATCTTTGTTTACGATGCCAAGCTTTTGGAAAGTGTTTGCAAATCTATCTAACATCCTAATATTCTGTAGGGTACCCTGAAATTATGAAGTTTACGCAAAGGAATTCGTGAAATTTATGAAAATGTTGCAACATTTACTCGAACTCGAACAAAAGAATTTTTGAAATGATTTTAAAACTGGAAAAAGGAAAAATAATAAAAAAAAAATTTGCAAACATGAAAAAATCATTAAAATTATTTTTGAGAAATAAATAAACAGAAATAATGGAGAAAATATTTTGTTTAATTCAGCAGCAAAATAAAAACATAAATTTTCGGGGAAACCGCAAATAAGAAATTAGATAAAGAATGAAACGATACCATAGACAAAGATGCAGATGAAAAGATATAGTTGATTATTAACTCTTACCGGTACCGGTACCCCTGGCATTTGTGGCTTAAGGTTTAAATTTAATTCTAAGTACGAGTGAAGGCAGATCTAGATCCTAGTTACATTAAGGAATGAGACTTAATATTTTTGATCATAGTAGATGGGGTGCAATGCAAAAGGTCTTAAATACGCCTCATGCACAGTGTTTTGAAAAAAAAACAAGTGGTAATAAATCTATATCTTCTAAACTGTAAGTCTGATTGTATCAATAAGTATGAGAGAATTATTTAGGAGAACCCTAACTTTACAAATTTTGGATTAATGGTTACCCTGTATTTACACAATGTTTATCATTGGGCGTCAAAGTAGACACCCTTAGTAAGAATTTATATTCGGCTGTGCCGAATCTTATATACCCACCATCAAGTTGTATTAAATTTAGAAACATATCTCATATATCTACAAGGGTGTAGCTAATTCAAAATCTAGACCAAAACTAAAAAAATCGCTAAACTAATTGGTATTGTTGATAAAACCTTTGGACTAAATTCGGTTGCCGTAGCTTTATAGTTCAACATTTAAAAATATTTTAGTGGTTTCCCCAGTATTTACTTTGATCAAAATTCGGTCTCATAACCGGGTATAGTTTTACATTAATAAGTTGATAAATACTTTTAGTTGTGCTTAATATGTAGTTAGGCTAAACACGCTAATAGTAATACGGCAGGTCCATATATTTCGTTAGGAGTTCCTAATGCATTCATCATATATAAAGTCTGGGCTGAACATTGATTGATGCCTATCTAATTTCATAGGTGCAATCTTAATATAATGAATGTACCTCCAAATCTTTTTGATTGTAGATTTAAAAAGGGGATGTTATATATGTATATATATATAAGAATTATAGCCAAATGTTGACCGATTGTAACAAAATTTTACACACTGGCTGGTATATATATAGAGCTTATTTTTGCAAAATTTAGTGGCCATAGCTATCATAGTTTCTAATTTAATAGCTTTTAACTGGCCTTTGCTAAAATTTTTGGTTTCCGTGAGTGTTTTTTATATGGAAGCTAAAGTCAAATATGGACTGATTCCTATAAAATTTGATAAACTGATCAAAAATTGCATAAAACTTCCCTATTTTAATTTTAATCGTCATAGCTATTACAATTGTATTGAATTTATCATCATTAATGTGTTTCCAGGGGCGGGGTTATGTGGGAGCTCTGACTAAATTTGAACCGATTTTTGTCCATTTTCAACACACATTACCATAGCTGCTATAATTTGTCATTTATAACCAAATAAGCGATTAGCCTAGACGATTTTGCCCAATTTCAATATCAAAATTTTCTCAGAGATGAAGAATCTTTTTACTAAGTTACATTGAGCTAGCTCCTTTCGTTTAGGCGTTATCGTGATTTCAACAGACAGACAGACGGATATCGCTCAATCGTCTTAGAATTCCATAAGGATTAAGAATATATTTCGTTTTTGGTTTTTGAGACAATATTAAGGAAATTACACACGGAATGACAATCTCAATATACCCCCATTCTTTTTGATGGTGGGTATAAAAAGGGAATGTTATATATATAAGAACTATAGCCAAATGTTGACCGATTGTTACAAAATTTTATATACTGGCTGGTATTAATATAAAGTTTATTTGTGCAAAATTTAGTGCCCATATCTCACATAGCTTTTAACTGGCGTTTGTGGCATTTTAGTAGTTACCGGGAGCGGTTTTTATAAGAAAGCTATGGCCAAAAATGGACCGATTCATATAAAATTTGACATACTGACTGAAAGTTTCATAAAACTTCTTTGTTATAAATTTAGTAGTCATAGATTTTACAATTTTATTCAATTTATCAGCATAAATGTGATTCCCGGGGCACGGTTATATGGGAGCTCTAACTAAACGTGATCCGATTTTACCCATTTTCATCAGACAATTTCTACAACATATCGAAAATACTTTTGCTAAATTTTGTCTCTCTAGCTCTTGTAGTTAAGGAACTATCGCACTTTTCTCTGACGGAAAGACGGACATAAACCGTATTTTTTTTTTGTATTTTTGTGTTTCCATAAGTTTTTTATATGGGAGCTATGGTCGTTTAGTAACCATTAGTAATTTTGCACACTGGCTAGCATTCACATAAGACTTCCTTTTGTGACATTTTGTTGCTGTAGCCCCTTTCGTTAAGGCGCTATCGCGCTTTTATTTGACGGACATAAATCCCCTTTTCTTTTTGAATTTTTGTGTTTTCGTATGTTTTTTATATGGGAGCTAGGTCAAATGGTGACCGATTGCGACAAAATTTTGCACACTGGCTGGCATTGACATAAGACTTTCTTGTGCCAAATTTAGTGGTTATATCTGTTATACTTTTAGATTTATTGGCATTTAAGTGTATTTTAGGTGAAATTTAGGCTGTTTTCGTAAGTTTTTTGTATGGGAGCTATGGCTAAATGTGAACCGATTTTGATGAAATCTTACACGCTGTCTAGGGCTAATGCAAAACTTCTATATACCAAATTTTATCATCATAGCTGCTATAATTTGTCATTTAATAACAAATAAGCGATTAGCCTAGACGAGGTTATACGGAGCAATAGTCAAATGTGAACCGATTTTGCCCAATTTCAATACCAACATTTTCTCAGAGATGAAGAATATTTTTACTAAATTTCAGTGAGCTTCCTCCTTTCGACAGACAGACGGACATCGCTCAATCGTCTTAGAATTTCATAAGGATTCAGAATATATATCTTTTTTGGTTTTTGAACCAATATTAAGGAAATTACTAACGGAATGACAATCTCAATATACCACTCATTCTTTTTGATGGTGGGTATACAAATTATCTATATAATATAAATTTTGTAGAATAATATAAGCAATCTTTCGAGATATCAATCGTGTTCATTTTTTTTTTTTTACCATTCTGAAGTTACGGCTCAAACAATTTCATATAATATTTCCGGTTGCTCTGAAAATTAAGTGGAACGAAAAAAAACCCACAAACATTAATATAATATTTTTCAAAAATGAATTTTACAACAAACATTTAAAAAGAGCAACCCAAGGAAACCAAAGAATACATTAAAGAGAAGCGAACAACCAATAGAAGGAATTATACCAGAGGTGGGCACGCATGAGGGCAATGAGAGCCATTTTTTGTAAACTATTGTTTTGCTGTATAGTTTTACCAAGAAGGTATTTTTTGGAAATTAGCCCCCTTTCGAGGGTAAAAAAGGGAACATTTAGCAACTTTATTTCTTCGAAACTACAAGCGATGGAAAAAATTAAAATCGAGTTTGAATGATCTTCAAACTTAGGAGGACATGTGATTGTTACTTTTTATTAAATGAGACAAACAGAGGGCGAACAAGAAAAAAACTACTTACGGTACTTTTTAACCAATTCTTAATGAATTTTGTTTCTATTCACAAGACAGAAACAAAATTTATTAAGAAATCAATAAACATCAAAAATACTAAACACATTTTTGGTATTTTTTTAATTTAGAGATTCAAAAAAAGGTAGATTTCAGTAGAATATCTTTTAACAAAAGAGGATGTATCAAAAATTATATTCAATAAGACCAGATAACAAAGGGTGAATATGGAATGGTTCTGTAAAGCATTATAATCTTAATTAAAAGCGTTAGAAAAAATAGATCAACTTTCAGACCAGCTACAAAAATAAGCGGACACGTGTTTGGTACTTTTTCAAAAATGGGACAAATAGGGGGCAAAAAGCTTAAAATCAATTTTTGATATTTTTAAGCCCATGAAAAATATCAAACAAGAGTTCGATGCTTTTCATCATTTGTTAAACGTAATAATAATATTTAAATCTGTATCTTCTAAACTGTAAGCGTGATGTATGTATGAAAGAACTGTTAAGGAGGATCCAAGCTTTCTAAATTTTACCCTGTGTTTACACAGGGTGAATTATTGGACGTCATCACCTCAGAAGTAAAAATGCTTTTGGACCTGTAGCTCTTTCAATTATTGTCAAAAATAGATGATTTTTTACATTTTGAAGTTTTGAGTTTGAAGAAACAAAGAAAAAAAACTCATACTTTACTATAATAACTGTTATGGGTTTTAAGTTATTTCATTTCAAAAATAAATAAGTAAGAGTGTTATATTCGGCTGTGCCGAATCTTATATACCCACCATCAAGTTGTGTTAAATTCTGAAACAGGGTGCAGCTAATTCAAAATCTGGGCCAAAACTGAAAAAAATCGCTAAGCTAATTGGTATTGTTGGTAAAACCTTTGGACTAAATTCGGTTGCCGTAGCTTTATAGTTCAACATTTAACAATATTTTAGTGGTTTCCCCAGTATTTACTTTGATCAAAATTCGGTCTCATAACCGGGTATAGTTTTACATTAATAAGTTGTTAAATACTTTTCGTTAATATGTAGTAATACGGCAGGTCCATATATTTCGTTAGGAGATCCTAATGCATTCATCATATATAAAGTCTGGGCTGAAAAAGGGGATGTTATATATATAAGAATTATAGCCAAATGTTGACCGATTGTAACAAAATTTCACACACTGGCTGGTATATATATATGTCTAATTTATGCAAAATTTTGTGGCCATAGCTATCATAGTTTCTAATTTAATAGCTTTTAACTGGCCTTTGCTAAAATTTTTGGTTTCCGTGAGTGTTTTTTATATGAAATCTAAAGTCAAATATGGACTGATTCCTATAAAATTTGATAAATTGATCAAAAATTGCATAAAACTTCCCTATTTTAATTTTAATCGTCATAGCTATTACAATTGTATTAAATTTATCAGCATTAATGTGTTTCCAGGGGCGGGGTTATGTGGGAGCTCTGACTAAATTTGAACCGGTTTTTGTCCATTTTCAACACACATTACCATAGCTGCTATAATTTGTCATTTATAACCAAATAAGCGATTAGCCTAGACGAGGTTATACGGGAGCTATGGTCAAATGTGAACCGATTTTGCCCAATTTCAATACCAAAATTTTCTCTTGTGCCAAATTTAGTGGTTATATTTATTATACTTTTAGATTTATTGGCATTTAAGTGTATTTTAGGTGAAATTTAGGCTGTTTTCGTAAGTTTTTTGTATAGGAGCTATGGCTAAATGTGAACCGATTTTGATGAAATTTTACACGCTGCCTAGGGCTAATGTAAGATTTCTATATACCAAATTTGATCATCATAGCTGCTATAAGTTGTCATTTATTAACAAATAAGCGATTAGCCTAGACGAGGTTATACGGGAGCTATGGTCAAATATAAACCGATTTTGCCCAATTTCAATACCAAAATTTTCTCAGAGATGAAGAATATTTTACTAAGTCTGTCTGTCTGTCTGTCTGTTTGTTTGTTTGTCTGTCTGTCTGTCTGTCTGTCTGTCTGTCTGTCTGTCTGTCTGTCTGTTTGTTTGTTTGTTTGTTTGTTTGTTTGTTTGTTTGTTTGTTTGTTTGTTTGTTTGTTTGTTTGCTGTCTGTCTGTCTGTCTGTCTGTCTGTCCGTCTGTTTGTCTGTTTGTCTGTCTGTCTGTCTGTCTGTCTGTCTGTCTGTCTGTCTGTCTGTCTGTCTGTCTGTCTGTCTGTCTGTCTGTCTGTCTGTCTGTCTATCTGTCTGTCTGTCTGTCTGTCTGTCTGTCTGTCTGTCTGTCTGTCTGTCTGTCTGTCTGTCTGTCTGTCTGTCTGTCTATCTATCTATCTGTCTGTCTGTCTTTCTGTCTGTCCGTCTGTCTGTTGTAAGTTTGTGATTTTAATTAAATTCATTAAAAAAAATTCATTAAAAACGGTTCATAAATACCCGAGATATCGCTAAAATACTAAACTTCGATGACGAATTTAAAAAATTTTTTTAAAAAATACTGTTTTTAAAATTTTTTTTTTTAAATTCTCATCGAATTTTGAATTTTGCCGATATCTCTGGTGTTTATAGACCGATTTTAATGAAATTTAATATCATGTTGCATTGGAGTATTTTCTAAAATCTGATATATAATTCAAAAAATTAAAAAAAAATGTTTAATTTTTCAATTTGCGTACATCGATAACTTATGCTTTGGCGATATCTCGGTTATTGATCTACCGATTTTGATGAAATTCAAAACAGTTCAAAAAACTTTTTTTAAAAAAACTCAGTTTTTTGACGAAATTCAAAAACCTTTTTTTGAAAAAAAAATTGTTTAAATTCTAATCGAATTTTGAATGGCGATATCTCTGATGCTTATAGACCGATTTTGAAAAAATTTAATAGCATGTCGCGTATTGAGTATTTTCTAAAATCTGATATCTATTTCAATTTTTTTTTTTTAAATACTGTTTTTTTTCATTTTTTTTTCTTAAATATGCCAATTTGCGTACATCGACATATTTTTCGATATCTCAGTTACTGATCCACCGATTTTGATGAAATTCAATAGTGTGTTGCGTTTAATGATTTCTTAAAATTTGATATACATTTCAAAAAACTTTTTCTGAAAAAACATTGTTTTTTGAAAAAACATAGTTATTTTGAAAAATACAGTTATTGAAAAAACATGTTAATTATCGAATTTTGAATTTTGGCGATATCCCCGGTGTTTATAGAAAATAAAAAAATTGTAATTTAGCATCGAATATCGAGCTTTGGCTATATCTTAGTTGTAAGTAGAACTATATGTTGCAATTTAGTAGTGTACCTTGTAGAACACTATTAACATCATAATACCTATATATATATAAGTTATGTCGGTATGACATCTAGAAACTTATCAAACTTAAATAAGTGATTTTTGCATATTATGATGACCTTTATTTATATCTTACATAAGTCTAATCTAAATAGGTCCGCAAATATTCTCATTAAAGCAACCATTTAATCGGTCCTCTAATTTTAAAGATAAATGCATTTAAATACGAAATCTCTCAAGGTGCGAAATGTTACAATGTAGGGTAATTTCAAAAATTGTTTGTATTTCAATCTACCTCCAAAATGTAGACCCAATATAAAACAAGGTTATTCAATAATTAAAGTATTATTCATATATCGCCTAAAAATTAAATGTATGAGGCGTGTTAATTATCGAGATTAAAAACTTTTTCAGATTAGAAAATCAATATACCTATATTATTTGTATTTTTGTAGGATTCACCTAAATCAGTCTTCAGAAACATACATACATACTTGTAATTGATCAAAAACTCTTTCCACTCTGCACTTTACTTTTGTAACACCATTGGTGAAGGGTATTTAAGGCTCGACATAGCCGAACATAGCACTCTTACTTGTTTTTTTAAATTTCAACCCAAAAAATAGAAATAAAGTTGTAAACAAGAAAGTGCTCTAGTCGGTCAAGCCCGACTATACGATACCCTTCACCACTAAGGTCAAAGGTGTTCTTTTTCCTGTATAAAGACATATTTTGTTAAATTTTGCCATCATACAAACATTTTCTCAAAACTTATATATTTAAGCTGTTTCTGTTATTTGGACTTATATGAGAGCTAGGGTCAAATGTGGATTGATTATCTCGAAATTTGTCAAAGTGATTAGAATTTTTAAAAAAAATATGTTTGCAAAAAAATGGACTCAAAATTCTCATTATCTTCAGATTTGGTGAAGGGTATACAAAAAATTGATTGAAACATAGATTTAACTTAGGTCTGATTCTTTACTTTTAGTGTTGTGTTTTAGTACTATACCGAAACTACCAAAACCAGTCCAAAGTTACCCAAAACTTACTTGATTCTGTACCCATACTCAATACTGGTTAACATCTTTGCTAAATTGTAAATGTAATTTTAGTTCCCTCTTACTCAAAACTACACAAACTGCTTCTTTGAGTAAGTTAAAAGTAGTTTCGTTATCGTACTGAAAGACAACTAATAATTTTCAGTCAATATCTTTCTGAAATACAAATTAAAAGAAATAATGTCGTTTACGCACCAAAAAGCCACATTTGCCCACCGTTGAGATCCATAACCAACGAACAAACCCTCAAATACACAAATACTCGTTCACGATATTATTATTATTATTGTTATTATTTTTATTTCTCACCAAAGCAAAAAACCTTAAATCCTCTGAAAAGGATTCTCAAAGGAAAGTGGGTTATTATATGCTCAAGTATTTAAAAAATTAAAAAAAAAACGTACGAAATGAGAAAAAAAAAACACAAACTGATTAAAGCAAGCAATTTATGCCGGAGCTGCACAAAAAAAAACGTTCATGCTTTCCACGCTTTCAACTCGACATTAATAAATCAACACGCATTTAAAAGTTACAAATAAAACAGAAACAAAATGCAGAATATAAGCAACAAAAAACAAAAGGACCCAACTAAAAGGATTTGAATGTTGTTTGAGCTTTTTAACAGGAAAGAACTTCACTTAACCTCACCTCTCCTCATGCATATTTATGGAGTTACCAAAGGGTCGACATCTCAGATATTTAAGTGAATTAATTAATTGCAATAATTAATTATTGCCGCCTTCGTTCTTTCACACCAAAAGTTCACACTTAAGTTTAAACAAAAAGGGGTGTTTTTTTAGAGGTATAGAACTTCGAATTGAAATAAAACGCAAGAAAATCGTTTTAATGTCCATCAATTTGGCTTTATTGGAAGGATAATTTTATGCCATTAATGTTTAAATATGATTTCGGGCATGTGGCCGCCGCGGCTGGCTCGAATAAAGCCAATTCTACAGGTCCAATTTTCAACTACTTTTTCGAGCATATGGGGCCGTATGTTGGCAATAACGCCACGAATGTTGGCTTCCAAGTCCCCTAACGTTTCTGGTTTGTTGGCGTAGACGAGCGACTTCACATATCCCCAAAGAAAATAATCCAGTGGTGTCAAATCGCACGATCTTGGTGGCCAATTGACAGGTCCATTCCGCGAAATTATGCGCTCATCGAATGTTTCCTTCAATAAATCAATTGTGACGTGCGCTGTGTGGCATGTAGCGCCGTCTTGTTGGAACCACAACTCATCCACATTCATGCCATCCAATTGGGGAACAAAATAGTCGGTTATCATGGCTCTATACCGGTCTCCATTTACGGTAACTGACTCTCCAGCATTGTTTCGGAAGAAGTATGGCCCAATGACTCCACCAGCCCATAGAGCACACCAAACAGTCAGTTTTTGTGGATGTAATGGCGTCTCAAGGGTCTCATGTGAATTCTCCTCACTCCAAATGCGGCAATTTTGCTTGTTGACGTAGCCATTCAACCAAAAATGAGCCTCATTACTGAACAAAATTTTGCGATAAAAATCAGCATCGAGATCAATCTCATTTTCGGCCCATACACCAAAATCACGACGCATTGCATGGTCTCGCGGTATAAATTCTTGCACAAGCTGGATCTTGTAAGGTCGCAAGCCAAGATCTTTGCGCAAAATCTTCCATAAAGTTGATGGACAAAGCTCCAATTGCTGTGCACGGTGGCGAATCGATTCATTCGGGTCCTCTTCAACACTTTGCTCTACAGCGGCAATTGTTTCTTCGGTGCGCACTGTTCGACGTCGCTGCGGATGCGTATTATCACATAGAGTAAACGTAGTGCGAAAACGATCCATGGTTAACTGAATTAACTGCTCTGATGGACGATTATATCGACCATAAAATGGACGGAGCTTGCGGTAAACTTCGCGAACTGAACCATTATTTTCGAAATAAATTTGCACGATTTGCAAGCGTTGTTCTTTTGTCAACCTGTTCATGATGAAATGGCAAACCAAACTAAATATTCATCACTTGACAGCTGACAAAATGGCCGCCAGTTAAAAAAGTGATGCCAACTTAAAGTTCTATACCTCAATAAAAAACACCCGATATTTGCAAAATTTATGTTAAATGGCTTAAAGCTATTAGGCTCCTAAAAGGGGTTCTCATGAATAATGTAATTTGTAAGCGCAGGAATTTTATTTATTTACTGAAGTCCTTTTCAAAAAAAAAAATATCTTGTAAGGTAGTAATTTTTATTTTGTACAATTACTTAAGCTTTAAGATATTATTTATTACTTGAAAAACCTAAATGATTACAAATTTTAATCATTTTTTTTCTTAATAAGAGACTAATTTAAGAAACTGCAGTTTATTTATCAATATCATACCACAGGTCTTTTATCTTTTTAAATAGCTCACTTCAGGGAAAGGGTATTATAATTTTGTGCTGATGTATGTAACGCAAAGAAATATTTGTCTTAGACCCACCTTTTAGTATACCAATAGACTTAGGATCACTTTCTGAGTCGATTTAGCGATGGCAGTCCATCCGTCCGTCTTACTGGACCCCCATGTAAACCTTGTAATCAAACTACAGGTCGCAATTCTAAAGATAATTTGATGAAATTTGGATTTTGAAATTCTTCAAAATCGGTCAGTTATTTATGGTACCTCTCATAGGTCCCACTTCCCGGAATTGATATATTGTACTCAAATATCAATATTTTTTTCATGAAATTTAAATCAAATAGTGCTTATGTAAATTAAAATTACTGTACCAAATTTCGTTAAAATCGGTCCACAATATACCATAGCTCCCATACAAGGTTTACAGCCATACAAGGTTTACAGGCAGCCAGCCAGACAGACGGACGGACGGACATCGCCAAATCGACTCAAAAAGTTGTTCTAAGCCTATTGGTATACTAAAAGTTTATTTTTTGCATACATAATTTTTGTAACAACTCTAATCAATATGTGTCACTAAGAACCAAATTGATCACATTTTGATCAACTCTAAGTGGCGATCATCTTTACTTGATGTACGCTAGGGTTTGCAAAAAACCGTGAAAATGAGAAACCGCGGTTTCGGTTTTAAAACACCCAAAACCGGCCGGTTTCGGTTCGGTTTTCGGTTTTTTAAATAAAACTATTTCAGTTTAAATTTATAGGAAAATTTAGATAACTACATTAAAACATCCCAGCAAAACTTTGGTAATAGCAAGTACTCTGATAACTGGTTACCTTGTAACGACTACAACATACCATCCGAATAAATAAAAAGTTATTACAGAAGTCCTTATTTGTAATTTAGATGGTAATTTAAACTGAATGGCCCCGGTTCAAATCCCACCAAGGGCAACAATTTTTCTTAGTTTTTTTTATTAAGAGAGTCTTTTTAAATGATTTTTGAATTTTAAGAACTTAAATATTATCTTCTGTAAAAAAAATTGTAAAACTAACTCACGTTAATGAAAAAATACCATCATGAGTCAATTTTGATTATGTAGGGGATGTTGAATACCAAACACGATTCTAATTGGTCTTAACTTGGTAAGCCCAACTTATCTGGGTCATCCTTCTTCTCAACTGTGGACACACACTTCCTCATGGTATCACCCGGGGAGCTAGTTTAACACCCATTAATATTGTGAGTTAACATGTTCCGAGAGTTGTCCCATAAGATTGATAAAAATGGGTTAGGATTACGGGCTAGTAACCCTCTCTTGAAAAAAAATACAATGAAGAGGATAAAATTGGAATTGAAATGTCCCACTACCTAAAGTTAGTGAAGGATGTCCGAAACTTCGATAGAAAGACCAAGTAGAGGAACATTTTTCAAAGCTTGGCCTATAAAATTGGAAAATATTCGCACAAGATCGAAATCCATGGAATTCTAAAATATGCTCGGACTTTGACCTTAACAGGTTGTAACATTTAAGTAAGTAAGAGTCAATCTTATGTAAAAACTTATACAAAAATGAAGATTTCAATTGTTTAAGTTTTAAAATAATTTTAAAAAAGTTTTAAAATAATTACAAAAAATCGTATATTTTTCCAAAAATTACAACAAAGCAAAAAAAAGCAGGGAAAAACAAAGTTATTTTCACATGATTTTGAATCTAAAAATAAAAATTGTTTATATTAATTATAAGCTGCTAAGTTTTCAACATATGAAGTAGCTCAGTGGAAGAGTCTCTGCCTAGCAGTCGGGGAGGGTCTGGGTTCGAGCCCCCATGGGATCATAAAAAAAAATTGTATTTCGTTTAAAAATATATGTTTTTAATAAAACAACAACAAAAAAGTTGTCGCTGTTGTTGTTGTTGCTTTCAAATTGCTTAACCAAGTCATTACTTTTCTGCAATTGGTAAGTACTTGCCTCCAATGACATCCCCATGTTAATGTAATGACTTAAACAGCGAATGAGTAAGTAGTTCATGTTCAATAGTTTAACTGTTTAACTCATCATTATTTAATACTAAAATTTAGGAAAATAATTCAGGTTTTTTAAATATGATTGATTTCTTAAATAAGTCTTGTTTTTTTTGGAGAAACTGCAGAGCCCCTTTAGCGTTAATAATATTTGCATCCGAGCGACAAATTGCTTCAATAGTAATTTTTACAAATAGCAACGATTTTAAAGAATTTACAATTTCAAAGTCGATAGAATGAAGCAAATCTAAGGTCGACAGCATTTCTAAACTCTCATGAATACTTTGTTTTACACGGCATTTACACATGCAAGTGCAAGTGAAAAAAAGCTCAATACATTTATATTTTTTTACTAACACAATCACACTTCTGCAAGTTGTAGGCTCACTTGCAAGCGATTTTGATTGCCAGTGATTTTTTTACTTGCATGTCAGAAGAATACGTATACACAACTTGTAACAAGTCACCTACGTGTGTAAACGTACTGTTAGAAGCAGAAATCTAAGAGTAATCTTAATTCACGATTATGATGCTTTTTAACGCTTGTTTGAAAAATATTATAACGAACTGACGAATTTTTGAAATACCGAACAGTTTTTCTTACAGCCTTTAGGTTTAAATGTATATGGGCAATCGGTTTTAAATAAGTCAAAGTTTCATCGTCGCCGTCTTCAAAATTGATTTTCAGATACAAATTTGATATTAGCTGCTGCTCCATCTATAGTACATGCTGCGATGTTTGTATCAAGTGAAATATTAAACTCCATTAGCCTTTGTCTAATGGTTTCTTGCGTTTGCTTGAAATTACACGTTCCTAATATACGGCCCAGGTTATAAAATTTAGGTTCATATACCGTCTTCCCCTTACACCTGTCCGTTCGTCCATTGTAAACACCTTTTGCTTGTTTCATTCTTCTACTTCATTAAATAGACAAATTACGTGCAAATTTATGATAAGCTAATGTTATTTCTTAATAATATCAACAAAAAATTATGAAAAATAAATAGCTAAAACCGCGGTTTTTTCTACGGTTTTCGGTTTCGGTTTTGAGGCATAAAAACCGAGGTTTCGGTTAAAACCGAACTGCAAACCCTAATGTACGCTCGAAGCGCGGAGCAGATATAAACAGCGACCACCATCTAGTTATATCTAAACTTCGTTTGAAGGTAGCGGCTCTGAGGTCAGAAACGGCAAAAGTCGATCGGAAAATTGATGTTGGGAAACTGGAATCAGAGCGACACCGAACTGCCTTTATAACATCCATAAGGAATCGGCTTTCAGATATTTTAAACAACAACTCCGCAAATATAAACGAAATCGGAAGGTGTATCACTCAGACATACAATGAGGTTGGTCAACAAACGTTAGGTTTTAAAGACCATAAAAGGAAAGTATGGCACATCCAAACAACATGGGACCTGGTTCAACAACTTCAAACCATAAAAAATTCAAGTCTAAATGCAAACGCTGATGTTGAAGAGCCTATTACAATATACCGTGACCTATCCAACAGAATAAAAAGGTCTGCAAGGAGGGACAAGAGAATGTGGGCAAATAAAGGCAACATGAGGACCTTATACAATATATCAAGGGCGTTGTGTGGCAAACCTACCTACACCAATAGTCCCATTCTGAGTAGTAGCGGTACACTTCTCTCAACCCCGCATGAACAATTAATACGATGGATAGAACACTTCCAGTCAACATTAAACAATCCCATTGGATTAGAAGCGCTGACGGAAGTGCAAAATGAAACCAACCATGACTGTAGCTCACCCAAGCAACATGGGACCTGGTTCAACAACGTAAAACCATAAAAAATGCAAGTCTAAATGCAAACGCTGATGTTGAAGAGCCTAATACAATATACCATGACCCATCCAACAGAATAAAAAGGTCTGCAAGAAGGGACAAGATAATGTGGGCAAATAAAGGCAACATGAGGACCTTATACAATATATCAAGGGCGTTGTGTGGCAAATCTACCTACACCAATAGTCCCATTCTGAGTAGTAGCGGTACACTTCTCTCAAACCCGGATGAACAATTAATACGATGGATGAAACACTTCCAGTCAACATTAAACAATCCCATTGGATTAGAAGCGCTGACGGAAAACCATGACTGTTTATTTAGTGGAATTTCAAACAGCCCACCAACAGTACAAGAAGTGCAGAATGCCATTAAAAGCCTTAAGCGTAACAAGGCCCCGGTCAATGACAATATATCAGCGGAGATGCTTTTATGTGACGTTGAAGGATCGGCGAGACTGTGGCACCCATTTGTGCGTAAAATATGGGAAGAAGAAGCTCTGCCAACCTCCTGGAATGAAGGTATACTAGTCAAAATACCAAAAAAGGGTGACTCCAAAGACTGCAATAACTACAGGGGAATAACACTTCTTCCAATACCGAGCAAAATACTAAGTCGAGTAATTTTGAATAGAACGTCTGACGCAATTTCTGAAACACTCCGCGAAAATCAGTTTGGGTTCCGAGAGAATAGATCTTGTGTTGATCTAATCAACACAGTAAGAATAGTATTGGAGCAATGTAATGAATTCCGCACCCCCATTTATCTAGCGTTTATCGACTTTATGAAGGCCTTCGACAGTGTCAACAGGTGCTATCTATGGAGAATTTTAGAAAACCGTAGCATGCCAACGAAAATTCTGAACTTAATGCGGGCAATGTACGTGGACTTTAAATGCCGGGTTCTACATAAAGGTAAATTGTCCAATCCGTTCGAAGTTACTACTGGAGTAAGACAAGGATGTATATTATCACCTATACTTTTTATCCTTGTCATCGACAATATAATGCGCACGGCACTGAATGGTAGACGTGGTATCCAATGGACACCATTTAAGCAACTCGAGGACTTAGAATACGCCGATGACGTATGCCTTCTAAGCCAAAGACCAACCTGTTAAATCTCGGGCAGCTGGGCTGGAAATCAATATTTCCAAGACAAAGATTATGCCTGGAGGCTATGGCGCAAACCCGTCGCCACACATCAATGTGGATAACGAGGGTATTGGATGTGTAGGACCCTTTAATTATCTTGGTAGTTTGGTATCTACAAAAGGTGGCGCCGATGAGGATATTAAATCGCGTATTAATAAGGCAAAATCTGCATTCGGCATTCTCCGAACTATATGGAAATCTCGGCAAATATCAACAACAACTAAGTTACGAATATATAACTCGAATGTCAAGTCCATCTTGTATTACGGCTGCGAAACTTGGAAACGCACAAATGCCATCGATAAGCGCCTACAAACCTTTGCAAACAAATGCTTGCGGCAAATCCTTTATATATGGTGGCCAAATCGCATAAGAAATGGAGGTCTACTAAACGCTACAAACCAAATCTCTTCTTCTATAAAGGCATGTCAACGGAAATGGCGATGGATAGGCCACACACTTCGAAGGCCAAATACCAACATTGCTCGACAAGCGCTTCGTTGGAATCCACAAGGAAGCGGCCGTCATGTTGGTGCACCAGCTAGAACGTGGAGAAGGTCAATTGATGCGGAGTTACAAGCAGCAAACTATTCATGGAATGATGTATGCCTAACATCTCGCAATAGAGTTCGATATAAAAGGATGGTTGAGTTCTTATGCTCCACTGGGAGTCAAGGATAACAGAAGAAGTAATCAATATGCCAAATTTCGAGATAATCGGTCTACATTTCACCCTAGCTCTCATATAAGTCCAAATTACGGAAACAGCTTAAATATATAAGTTTTGAGAAAATTTTTGTATGATGGCAAAATTTAGTAAATATTTGTTTTTATACAGGAAAAATAATACCTTTGACCTTAGTGGTGAAGGGTATCGTATGGTCGGACTTGAACGACTATAGCACTTTCTTCTTTGTTTTTAACATATCTTCATGCGGAAGTTTATGTGCTCTATCCGCCATTTTACACATTTTGAGTTAATGATGCCATTTTAGGTTTTCGACCGTAAATTTTTCAAATCTGCAATCCGTTTTTGGCTAGCTCGGCTATCTGAGATACATAGTATCTATTGTGTTCCATATCCTTCAAAACAGATTTTTTTGTGCTGTTTTGCTCTATACGGCAAATATATGGTGTAAAAATCTCAAAATTCTATCGTATAGTTTTGTATAAAAATTAAGTTAAAACTTCAAGATCGATTTTCCCAAAATGCATTTTTGGTGTATAGAGCACATAAACTCCCGCACGACGATATATGACAAACTAAAATTCAAAAACGATATAAGTTTTTAATAGTTCCAATACATTGGAATTTACAGAGCCCAAATTTAGGAACGAAATATTTTTTTTTTTTTATTTTTTTCTACAGAAACATTTTCAATATTATTTTTTTCTACGCAAAATTTTCCATTTAAAATTGTTTCCGCCATAAAACTTTCTTAATATAACATATTATGTGTGGTTTTCGCTCTGTCTAGAATTATTGATAATCCTCCTGATGAGATAGTCTAACCAACCATCGAAATGCGTTGAGGAAAGGTTTCCCCACCAACATTTTTTTAGTTTAATCAAAAAACTATTTATTACAATAGTAAATAATTGTAATGAATTGGGATCTTAGTGCAATACACTACAGTAAACCTTTTTAAATAAATTTTTTTCTATCAAAAAATTTTATATTTTAATTTTTTTTTCTGTAGTGAAATTTTCCATTTAAAATTTTTTCTATCGAAAATTTTCTTATATAAACTATTTGTAAAGAAGATTTTTTGATATACAATTTTTTAAATAGAAAAGTTTTTATGTAAAATTTATTTCTTTCAAGTAAAATTTTTGTATAAAAAAATTTTCTAAATAAAATTTTTTTTGTATAGAAAAATTTTCCATATATCGGGTTATCCATTTCGTGCTTTCAAAAGTATAGGACTGGAATTCGACATATGTCAAACTAAGTTGTTAAACCATTTTTGTTTTCTTTTCAGTTGAAAGTCTGATATTGACGAAAATGGATCGCTTAAGTATCATGCAACGCATAAAAATTATCAAAACATACTACAAAAATTGTGATTCTTTAAGACATTATGGTTTACATAATCGTCCAACTACGCAAGCAACTGACAAAATTGTAAAGAAATTTGAAGATACTGGAGCGGTTACAAATATTGTAAGGCCTGTGCATAATCGTTTTGCTCGTTCCGCTGAAAATATCGCTGCTGCTAGTGAAAGTGTTACCGAATGTGTCGATTCCTCGTCGTTCTCAGGAATTAGGACTGTCTCACGGCACATTTGCCTAGGTCTTTTCGTATGGGCGTTACCATGATTTCATCGCTCAATCGTCTTAGAATTTCATAAGGATTCAGAATATATATTTTTATTTTTGAGATAATATGAAGAAAATTACAAACGGAATGATAATCTCAATATACTTCCCATTCTTTTTGATAGTGGGTGTAAAATGTCACAGGAAATTGCACTTTAATATATCAAAGAAACGTTATACATAAAAAGTAGTGCATACTTTTAGGCTTAATTATTTTCATGTTATAAATAATAGCAACAATCTGTTACAGATTATGGATGCGGCTTCACTTCCAGTAATCCTGCTTTTAGAAGAAGCTCAAAATATAGACTTAAAAAGGTATAGACTAATGTTCGCATAAAAGTGCAGTAGGGTGGCAAAAAACACAGAAGATGGTCAATGGGCGTGACAGATTTTCTTGAAACTTTTTATATATTTCAGCTTTCTAACATTAATAATTTGTGGTCAATTTTTGGCTTATATGTGCGGTGGCCGTGCCAGATTTCCATGAAACTTTCCACCAGTTTGAGATGACACTGAAGTTGAAGATAGCTCAGCATGACTTAGCAGTTTGAGATTACTGAGCAATTCAATATAACTAAACGGATAAAGATTACTTATTAGTTAACTATAACTTATTAGTATGAGATGACTCAGTTGTTTTAAGATGACTAACCACTTTGGGATAACTAAGAAATTACCGGTTTTGCATTAGTTTACAATGACTTATCAGTTGGAGATAACGGTGACCTAAAAGTTCGAGATGACTCAGCTATTAGTGATGACTTAGCAGTCTTAAGATAACTCACTACTTTGAAATGACTCGGCAGTTTAAGATAACACAAGTAGTTCCAGGTGACTCAGCAGTTTTAAGATGTTTAGGATGACTCATCAGTTAAAGATAACGCATTAGTTTACTTATCAGTTGGAGATAATATATTAGTTTACGATGACTTAAAATTTCGAGATGAATCAGCAGCTTACGATGATTCAGAAGTTCGAGATGACTCAGCATAATTCAGATGACTCACAAGTTCGAGGTGACTCAGTAGTTAAAGATAACTCAGCAGATAAAGATAAATGTTCCTGCTTTACCACGATGTGAAACGCCGTGGTATAGCTGGATAGTCATCCGTCTAGCATACCTGAAGTCCCAAGTTCTTTAAAAAATAAAAATAAATAAAAAAAAAAACGGTTCACCTCATAACTCAGCTAGCCACTGGTTATTGAGTGCTAGGCTATATAAAACTTCTCTAATTAATGCATTTGCCGTTCAAGATTACAGAAATAGATGTAGCCATGACCGGGGATCGAGCCCAGGCTGAATATGATGTATTGTACTTAGTAGCGACGTGCTTACCAATTTAGCCACAGCAACTAACCCAAGTCTGGAGGAGTACCAAAAATGCATGTAAAGCACAGTTCTCGATTAAACATCATTGGTATTCAAACATTATTGGCCTTTCGGTACTACGAAATGCAAATCTATCCAACTGCCCATAAATTCGGATTGTGGAAAAGTATGTATTTCAAAAGAAGAATTTCAGAATACAGTAATGTTTGTCAAAACCAAAAATGCCCCTATTATTTTCCATACAAATAATTTTTATAGTTTGGACAGGTCACGGACATGCTTTGCCCTCATTCTATTATGCTCACATTTGTAAGGGATTATTTTTTTAGAAATTCAAACCAATCTGCGGGTTGGCTTGAAATAAATTCCAACTTCCAAAAATAACAGGAAAAATAATGTTATTAGCTAATAAAATAACTCAATATATTCTATTAGCAAAGTTTTGCTGGGATTTTCATCAGTTAAATTTGTGCAATATTTAAAAAAATTTCCTAATTTATTTCGTAACTAATTTTATTCGTAACACTTCATATTTTAGTTTTTATAATTATATTGTTCCTAACTCTGAACTTTTAACCTAATGCTTAGTATGTATGTATATGTAATTCGACATACGTTTGATACTATTCCATTGTGCAACCGAAAAAACGAGTAAACAAACCCTGAAGATAATAGTTATTTCTCTATCTCGGAGTATATATTACCATCTTACCACACCATAGGTACATATGTATATTCCTACTTGTAAAATATTCTATAATTCCACTACAAAACCCTTTAACTATTTTCAAACACATTCACACATTCATAATCATAGATTTTCCATAAATCTGAGTGCGATCCTTTGAACTGCTCATTTATGGCTTTTATGTTTTATTTTCACACATACTCATATTACACACACACACACATATGCAATTACATTAGCAGACATAAATAAATAAAATTGAAATAAAACTATTCGTACAAAATCCTTTGAAGCGGTTTAATAAAATAAGAGTAAAAGCAGGAGAAAAAAAACAGAAAATAAAAACGGAATTTAAACTCAACAATTGTTTGTTAATGTTTGTGTGGGCCTAACGGAAAATGCGAGTGAATGCATTCGGTTTATTTAACTTTATTAAGTTTATTTCAAAAATAAAAATTTACAAAAAAAACTACATTAAAAATATTATACAATAACATAAATTCATTTGAACAGATGTGCGTAAGTATGTAATTGAATAGGATGTACGAATATTCATAAATGTACATCCTTAATGGTTGTGTATTGCTCTTTTATATCTTTAGTAGATTATTACATAAGTGACTGACTTAAACTCAGTTTTTCATTAAATTAAACCCATCAGAGACTTGGAAAAGAGTATGGAAATTATATTTACATTAAAACTGAATAGCACTAGTCAACAGCCAAAATTGCAATTAAGTTAAACTAAATTGTTTTTCTAGGTTATGGGCCCCTAAGTACAAAAACACGAGAACACCAGTTCGAGTTCAGTTCAGTTCTAGTTCAGTTTTAGTTTTAGTTCAGTTCTAGTTCAGTTCTAGTTCAGTTCTAGTTCAGTTCTAGTTCAGTTCTTGTTCAGTTCTAGTTCAGTTCTAGTTCAGTTCCAGTTCAGTTCTAGTTCAGTTCTAGTTCAGTTCTAGTTCAGTTCTAGTTCAGTTCTAGTTCAGTTCTAGTTCAGTTCTAGTTCAGTTCTAGTTCAGTTCTAGTTCAGTTCTAGTTCAGTTCTAGTTCAGTTCTAGTTCAGTTCTAGTTCAGTTCTAGTTCAGTTCTAGTTCAGTTCTAGTTCAGTTCTAGTTCAGTTCTAGTTCAGTTCTAGTTCAGTTCTAGTTCAGTTCTAGTTCAGTTCTAGTTCAGTTCTAGTTCAGTTCTAGTTCAGTTCTAGTTCAGTTCTAGTTCAGTTCTAGTTCAGTTCTAGTTCAGTTCTAGTTCAGTTCTAGTTCAGTTCTAGTTCAGTTCTAGTTCAGTTCTAGTTCAGTTCTAGTTCAGTTCTAGTTCAGTTCTAGTTCAGTTCTAGTTCAGTTCTAATGAGTTGGCAGGAGCTGGAAAGCAGATGGTCTGGATCAATGAGAAATTTATTTTATGGCAGGAAATATGGTTGGTCTCGAGTTGTATTTCGGTGTATTCATTTAATTACTTCCAGCTACCCGTGGGACTTATATTCATCTTATAGGTGCAACTTGTACGTCAGAAGTAATGAAAATGGACAGACGTAGAGGTTCTTTACAGCTGACATCGCAAATAAATGGGTCAGTGGGCTTTTGGGCAAGTAGGTAAAGTTAGGCAACCAACTTTCCGAACTGGTTTTAGTTACCGATAAGCGCAAAACTATCCCATTTCTATCTTAATGACTTCGTCAATAGGCGGAATTGTGGCATTTGAGGTGAGGAAAATTCTCGAGTGATTCAAGGGAAGCAAATACATCCTCAACGTGTCACTGTATGGTGTGGTTTTTGAGATGGAGGAATTATTGGACCATTTTTTTGAAAATGATGACTGTTTGTCTGGTGATCGGTATCGTGAAATGATAACCAGTTTTTTCGTTTCAACACGACGGCGCCACATGTCATACAGTCAGAGAAACAATTAAATTGATACATTAGTCATTTCCCGGTCATGTTATTTCGCGTTTTGGAGATCAGAATTGGCCACCTAGATCGTGCGATATAACACCTTTAGATTTTTTTCTTTGGAGTTTTTGAAGTTGATGGTTTAAGCGAATAAGCCGACGACGACTCAAAAGAGGAAATTGGAAGCTGCATGAAATACCGCAGCATTTATGCAAAAAGGTTATTGAAAATTTCATTAAAAGATCGTGTGTGTGCCAGCAAAGCAGAGGCGCCTTCTGCACGATATCTTGTTTCACGATTTTTTTTTTTTTTAATATCTGTGTTTTATTTAAAATTTAAAAGTTGCGTTCTAGTTGGGACACCCTTTAGATACATAGAAAAACGTTGACTAATACATATCGTGCTTATGGATGAAAATACTCCGGTAAGAAAAGTGTTCGAAAATGATCCCGAGTTAACTCGTAGAAGAGAACGTCCGAAACTTTGATGGAAAAACCAAGTAGAGGAAAATCTTTTATCGTTTGATTCACGAATTTGGAGAGTATAAGTACAAGATTGAAGCGAATGAAATGCTAACAAAGGCTCGGCCTTTGACCTTGACAGGTAGGTTTGTGGCATTTTAGTGGTTTCCGGAAGAGGTTTTGATATGAAAGCTATGATCAAATATGGACCGATTCCTATAAAATTTGATATACAGACCAAAAGTTGCATAAAACTTCTCTGGTCTAAATTAAGTTGTCATAGATATTACAATTGTATTAAATTTAGCAGCATATGTAAATGCGATTCCCGGGGCAGGGTTATATGGGAGCTCTAACTAAATGTGAACCGATTTTGCCCATTTTCAGTACACAACTTCTATAATATATCGATATACTTTTGTAGAATGTTGTCTCTCTAGCTCTTGTAGTTAAGGAGCTATTGCGCTTTTATCTGACGGAAAGAAGGACATAAACCCCCTTTTCTTTTTGCATTTTTGTGTTTCCGTAAGTTTTTTATATAGGAACTATGGTCAAATGGTGACCGATTGTAACAAAATTTTGCACACTGGCTGGAATTGACATATGACTTCCTTGCGCTAAATTTAGTAGTGTATTTTACGTGAAATTTAGGCTGTTTTCATAAGTGTTTTTTATGGGAGCTATGGCTTAATGGCAACCGATTTTGATGAAGTTTTATATGCTGCATAGGGCTTATGTGAATCTACCAAACTTTATCATCATAGCTATTATAGTTTGTTATTTATTAGCAAATAAGCGATTAGCCTAGGCAAGGTTATACGGGAGCTATGGTCAAATGTTAAGTGATTTTGCCGAATTTCAATATCAAAAGTTTCTCAGAAATAGAAAATGTTTTACTACCCAGTAAAACTTCTCATTACCAAATAGTGAGTTAAACAGTTAAACTATTGAACACGAACTACTTACTCATTCGCTGTTTAAGTCATTACATTAACATGGGGATGTCATTGGAGGCAAGTACTTACCAATTGCAGAAAATTAATGACTTGGGTAAGCAATTTGAAAGCAACAACTACAACAGCAACAACTTTTTTGTTGTTGTTTTATTAAAAACATATACTTTTAAACGAAATACAATTTTTTGTATGATCCCATGGGGGCTCGAACCCAGACCCCCCGACTGCTAGGCAGAGACTCTTCCACTGAGCTACTTCATATGTTGAAAACTTAGCAGCTTATAATTAATATAAACAATTTTTATTTTTAGATCCAAAATCATGTGAAAATAACTTTGTTTTCCCTGCTTTTTTTGCTTTGTTGTAATTTTTGGAAAAATATTTTTATACGATTTTTTGTAATTATAGTAAAACTTTTTTTAAAATTATTTTAAAACTTAAACAATTTAAATCTTCTTTTTTGTATAATAAGTTTTTACATAAGATTGACTCTTACTTACTTAAATGTTACAACCTGTTAAGGTCAAAGTCCGAGCATATTTTAGAATTCCATGGATTTCGATCTTGTGCGAATATTCTCCAATTTTATAGGCCAAGCTTTGAAAAATGTTCCTCTACTTGGTCTTTCTATCGAAGTTTCGGACATCCTCCTCTAATATTAGGTAGTGGGACATTTCAATTCTAATTTTATCCTCTTCATTGTATTTTTTTTTTAAGAGAGGGTTACTAGCCCGTAATCCTAACCCATTTTTATCGATCTTATGGGACAACTCTCGGAACATGTTAACTCACAATATTAATGGGTGTTAAACTAGCTCCCCGGGGATACCATGAGGAGGTGTGTGTCCACAGTTGAGATGAAGGATGACCCAGATAAGTTAAGACCAATTTTGAATAGTGTTTGGTATTCAACATCCCTTAGATAATCAAAATTGACTCATGACGGTATTTTTTCATTAACGTGAGTTAGTTTTACAAATTTTTTTTTACAGAAGATAATATTTAAGTTCTTAAAATTCAAAAATTATTTAAAAAGACTCTTTTAATAAAAAAAAACTAAAAAAAATTGTTGCCCTTGGTGGGATTTGAACCGGGGCCATTCAGTTTAAATTACCATCTTAATTACAAATAAGTACTTCTGTAATAACTTATTATTTATTCGGATGGTATGTTGTAGTCGTTACAAGGTAACCAGTTATCAGAGTACTTGCCATTACCAAAGTTTTGCTGGGTAGGCTTCAGTGAGCTAACTCCTTTCGTTTGGGCGTTATTGTGATTCCAACAGACAGACAGACAGCTCAATCGTCTTAGAATTTCATAAGGATTCAGAATATATATCGTTTTTAATTTTTGAGCCAATACTAAGGAATTTACAAACGGAATGACAATCTCAATACACCTCCCATTCTTTTTGATGGTGGGTACAGAAAAAGATATGTTTTTCGAAAACGACAAATTTTTATAATCAAAGACCAAAGGTGGAATTTTGTTAACTAGTGTAATATACCGAGATGAATTACTACTTTGCATTTATCTTACGACCTACAATTTGATCACAATAATGAATTCTAAATGATTCTGAGTTGATCTATTCATTTTTTTTAAGTGAAATCAATTGTAATAAACCAATCTACCTTCCCCACCGGTGGTGATGTAGGGTAGGTCTATACATTAAAACTTGAAAAGACACATTATATTAATGAATATATGGAAGTAAATATACATGTGTATGTGCAATATAAATGTGAGTAAATATAAAAATTAAAGAAAAAACAATTGTTTTCAAAAGGCAAACATTTAAACAAACCCAATACAATTCATTATTCTTGCATGTATAAATGTTGTATATAGAACGTATCCTAGACTACCCACGTGATCATAAATTCAAAATTTACACATGTAAAGCAATGAATGGACACAAAAATGTTTCAAAATTGATATAGACACACAAAATAACGATTCCAAGCAACTAAAATTTGTTTTTGTGTGCCACGGTCAATTGGGTATTTATCAGTAATTATGAATTTAAAATTGTATTTTTAAATTTAACCGAACTACAATTATATTTTCACTTGTTCTTAAATGATTTTAAATTAACAACGAGGTAATTAATGAGGAAAATTATTTTGTTTGTTCAGAATTTATGAAATTCTCATCGAACAATATATTTTTTCATGAAGACACACTTTTGCTAAATTCCAAAAGATACTCCCTAAACATTAATTTTGAACTTCATCAGGATTCGGCTCTGTTTTAGTTCTTTTTTATTCAAGCAAAATTTAAATAACCCTGAAGAAATTTATTTGACCCTCCCTCTCCGACTGACGTGATATAGTTTTCACAATTCAAGGCACCATTTCTATGGCTTATATCAATCAAGATCCATTTTAAACCGAGTTAACAACTTTTTATTCATTGCTAATGATTTCAAGTTCTTCTATATATATTTTTCATTCAATTTTTATCTCAAACTTGACTTTGTTGGTGGCTGCTTGACTACACGTCAGTCGCCGAGGGTTAAAACCCTTGATTTGACTTAAGCTGCCCTAGGGAATAATCACATATGAGTTCAAATATTTGATTGCAATAAATTTATATTCAATTATTCATTATAAAAGTTATTAATAAAACAGCAAACGACAGTAATTAGGAGTTTTTTTTTGCAAATAAATATTTTATTGTTATTAATTTGTTATCAACTTTTTTTTGTTTTTTTTCCAAAACAAATAAATTCAATTTGCCAACAATTTAAATGTATCAATAGGATATTTTTTTTCAATTTTATACAGATATGAAATACATACTTACACCTGTGATTAGATAAAAAAAAAATATTTATTTATTTAAATATTAATTTATTTATATGTATTAATATTTGTACATAAATAATATGTACATTAGGGTGGCAGCTAAAATTATTTTAAAATTTCTTCAGAAGAAAAAATTTTATAATGAATTTATTTGTAGAGAAAATTTCATTATAAAATTTTTTCTATAAAAAAATTTTGTAATGAAATTTTTTCTAGAGAAAAAATTTTCTAATGAAATGTTTTCTAGACAAAAAATTTTCTAATGAAATTTTTTCTATAGAAAAAATTTTCTAATGAAATTTTTTCTAAAGAAAAAATTTTCTAATGAAATTTTTTCTAGAGAAAAAATTTTCTAATGAAACTTTTTCTAGAGAAAAAATTTTCTAATGAAATTTTTCTAGAGAAATAATTTTCTAATGAAATTTTTTCTAGAGAAAAAATTTTCTAATGAAATTTTTTCTAGAGAAAAAATTTTGTAATGAAACTTTTTCTAGAGAAAAAATTTTCCAATGAAATTTTTTCTGTAGAAAAATTTTCTAACGAAATTTTTTCTGTAGAAAAAATTTTCTAATGAAATTTTTTCTAAAGAAAAAATTTTCTAATGAAATTTTTTCTAAAGAAAAAATTTTCTAATGAAATTTTTTCTAAAGAAAAAATTTTCTAATGAAATTTTTTCTATAGAAAAAATTTTCTAATGAAATTTTTTCTATAGAAAAAATTTTCTAATGGAATTTTTTCTATAGAAAAAATTTTCTAATGAAATTTTTTCTATAGAAAAAATTTTCTAATGAAATTTTTTCTATAGAAAAAATTTTCTTATGAAATTTTTTCTATAGAAAAAATTTTCTAATGAAATTTTTTCTAAAGAAAAAATTTTCTAATGAAATTTTTTCTAAAGAAAAAATTTTCTAATGAAATTTTTTCTAAAGAAAAAATTTTCTAATGAAATTTTTTCTAAAGAAAAAATTTTCTAATGAAATTTTTTCTAAAGAAAAAATTTTCTAATGAAATTTTTTCTATAAAAATAATTTTCTCATGAAATTTTTTCTATAGAAAAAATTTTCTAATGAAATTTTTTTTATAGAAAAAAATTTCTAATGAAATTTTTTCTATAGAAAAAATTTTCTAATGAAATTGTTTCTATAGAAAAAATTTTCTAATGAAATTTTTTCTATAGAGAAAATTTTCTAATGAAATTTTTTCTATAGAAAAAATTTTCGAATGAAATTTTTTCTATAGAAAAAATTTTCTAATGAAATTTTTTCTATAGAAAAAATTTTCTAATGAAATTTTTTCTATAGAAAAAATTTTCTAATGAAATTTTTTCTATAGAAAAAATTTTCTAATGAAATTTTTTCTATAGAAAAAATTTTCTAATGAAATTTTTTCTATAGAAAAAATTTTCTAATGAAATTTTTTCTATAGAAAAAATTTTCTAATGAAATTTTTTCTATAGAAAAAATTTTCTAATGAAATTTTTTCTATAGAAAAAATTTTCTAATGAAATTTTTTCTATAGAAAAAATTTTCTAATGAAATTTTTTCTATAGAAAAAATTTTCTAATGAAATTTTTTCTATAGAAAAAATTTTCTAATGAAATTTTTTCTATAGAAAAAAGTTTCTAATGAAATTTTTTCTATAGAAAAAATTTTCTAATGAAATTTTTTCTATAGAAAAAAGTTTCTAATGAAATTTTTTTATAGAAAACATTTTATAATGAAATTTTTTCTATAGAAAATATTTTATAATGAAATTTTTTCTATAGAAAAAATTTTATAATGAAATTTTTTCTATAGAAAAAATTGTATAATGAAATTTTTTCTATAGAAAAAATTGTATAATGAAATTTTTTCTATAGAAAAAATTTTATAATGAAATTTTTTCTATAGAAAAAATTTTATAATGAAATTTTTTCTATAGAAAAAATTTTCTAATGAAATTTTTTGTATAGAAAAAATTTTATAATGAAATTTTTTCTATAGAAAAAATTTTCTAATGAAATTTTTTCTATAGAAAAAATTTTCTAATGAAATTTTTTCTATAGAAAAAATTTTCTAATGAAATTTTTTCTATAGAAAAAATTTTCTAATGAAATTTTTTCTATAGAAAAAATTTTCTAATGAAATTTTTTCTATAGAAAAAATTTTCTAATGAAATTTTTTCTATAGAAAAAATTTTCTAATGAAATTTTTTCTATAGAAAAAATTTTCTAATGAAATTTTTTCTATAGAAAAAATTTTCTAATGAAATTTTTTCTATAGAAAAAATTTTCTAATGAAATTTTTTCTATAGAAAAAATTTTCTAATGAAATTTTTTCTATAGAAAAAATTTTCTAATGAAATTTTTTCTATAGAAAAAATTTTCTAATGAAATTTTTTCTATAGAAAAAATTTTCTAATGAAATTTTTTCTATAGAAAAAATTTTCTAATGAAATTTTTTCTATAGAAAAAATTTTCTAATGAAATTTTTTCTATAGAAAAAATTTTCTAATGAAATTTTTTCTATAGAAAAAATTTTCTAATGAAATTTTTTCTATAGAAAAAATTTTCTAATGAAATTTTTTCTATAGAAAAAAGTTTCTAATGAAATTTTTTCTATAGAAAAAATTTTCTAATGAAATTTTTTCTATAGAAAAAAGTTTCTAATGAAATTTTTTTATAGAAAACATTTTATAATGAAATTTTTTCTATAGAAAATATTTTATAATGAAATTTTTTCTATAGAAAAAATTTTATAATGAAATTTTTTCTATAGAAAAAATTGTATAATGAAATTTTTTCTATAGAAAAAATTGTATAATGAAATTTTTTCTATAGAAACAATTTTATAATGAAATTTTTTCTATAGAAAAAATTTTATAATGAAATTTTTTCTATAGAAAAAATTTTCTAATGAAATTTTTTGTATAGAAAAAATTTTATAATGAAATTTTTTCTATAGAAAAAATTTTCTAATGAAATTTTTTCTATAGAAAAAATTTTCTAATGAAATTTTTTCTATAGAAAAAATTTTCTAATGAAATTTTTTCTATAGAAAAAATTTTCTAATGAAATTTTTTCTATAGAAAAAATTTTCTAATGAAATTTTTTCTATAGAAAAAATTTTCTAATGAAATTTTTTCTATAGAAAAAATTTTCTAATGAAATTTTTTCTATAGAAAAAATTTTCTAATGAAATTTTTTCTATAGAAAAAATTTTCTAATGAAATTTTTTCTATAGAAAAAATTTTCTAATGAAATTTTTTCTATAGAAAAAATTTTCTAATGAAATTTTTTCTATAGAAAAAATTTTCTAATGAAATTTTTTCTATAGAAAAAATTTTCTAATGAAATTTTTTCTATAGAAAAAATTTTCTAATGAAATTTTTTCTATAGAAAAAATTTTCTAATGAAATTTTTTCTATAGAAAAAATTTTCTAATGAAATTTTTTCTATAGAAAAAATTTTCTAATGAAATTTTTTCTATAGAAAAAATTTTCTAATGAAATTTTTTCTATAGAAAAAATTTTCTAATGAAATTTTTTCTATAGAAAAAATTTTCTAATGAAATTTTTTCTATAGAAAAAATTTTCTAATGAAATTTTTTCTATAGAAAAAATTTTCTAATGAAATTTTTTGTATAGAAAAAATTTTATAATGAAATTTTTTCTATAGAAAAAATTTTCTAATGAAATTTTTTCTATAGAAAAAATTTTCTAATGAAATTTTTTCTATAGAAAAAATTTTCTAATGAAATTTTTTCTATAGAAAAAATTTTCTAATGAAATTTTTTCTATAGAAAAAATTTTCTAATGAAATTTTTTCTATAGAAAAAATTTTCTAATGAAATTTTTTCTATAGAAAAAATTTTCTAATGAAATTTTTTCTATAGAAAAAATTTTCTAATGAAATTTTTTCTATAGAAAAAATTTTCTAATGAAATTTTTTCTATAGAAAAAATTTTCTAATGAAATTTTTTCTATAGAAAAAATTTTCTAATGAAATTTTTTCTATAGAAAAAATTTTCTAATGAAATTTTTTCTATAGAAAAAATTTTCTAATGGAATTTTTTCTATAGAAAAAATTTTCTAATGAAATTTTTTCTATAGAAAAAATTTTCTAATGAAATTTTTTCTATAGAAAAAATTTTCTTATGAAATTTTTTCTATAGAAAAAATTTTCTAATGAAATTTTTTCTAAAGAAAAAATTTTCTAATGAAATTTTTTCTAAAGAAAAAATTTTCTAATGAAATTTTTTCTAAAGAAAAAATTTTCTAATGAAATTTTTTCTAAAGAAAAAATTTTCTAATGAAATTTTTTCTAAAGAAAAAATTTTCTAATGAAATTTTTTCTATAAAAATAATTTTCTCATGAAATTTTTTCTATAGAAAAAATTTTCTAATGAAATTTTTTTTATAGAAAAAAATTTCTAATGAAATTTTTTCTATAGAAAAAATTTTCTAATGAAATTGTTTCTATAGAAAAAATTTTCTAATGAAATTTTTTCTATAGAGAAAATTTTCTAATGAAATTTTTTCTATAGAAAAAATTTTCGAATGAAATTTTTTCTATAGAAAAAATTTTCTAATGAAATTTTTTCTATAGAAAAAATTTTCTAATGAAATTTTTTCTATAGAAAAAATTTTCTAATGAAATTTTTTCTATAGAAAAAATTTTCTAATGAAATTTTTTCTATAGAAAAAATTTTCTAATGAAATTTTTTCTATAGAAAAAATTTTCTAATGAAATTTTTTCTATAGAAAAAATTTTCTAATGAAATTTTTTCTATAGAAAAAATTTTCTAATGAAATTTTTTCTATAGAAAAAATTTTCTAATGAAATTTTTTCTATAGAAAAAATTTTCTAATGAAATTTTTTCTATAGAAAAAATTTTCTAATGAAATTTTTTCTATAGAAAAAAGTTTCTAATGAAATTTTTTCTATAGAAAAAATTTTCTAATGAAATTTTTTCTATAGAAAAAAGTTTCTAATGAAATTTTTTTATAGAAAACATTTTATAATGAAATTTTTTCTATAGAAAATATTTTATAATGAAATTTTTTCTATAGAAAAAATTTTATAATGAAATTTTTTCTATAGAAAAAATTGTATAATGAAATTTTTTCTATAGAAAAAATTGTATAATGAAATTTTTTCTATAGAAAAAATTTTATAATGAAATTTTTTCTATACAAAAAATTTTATAATGAAATTTTTTCTATAGAAAAAATTTTCTAATGAAATTTTTTGTATAGAAAAAATTTTATAATGAAATTTTTTCTATAGAAAAAATTTTCTAATGAAATTTTTTCTATAGAAAAAATTTTCTAATGAAATTTTTTCTATAGAAAAAATTTTCTAATGAAATTTTTTCTATAGAAAAAATTTTCTAATGAAATTTTTTCTATAGAAAAAATTTTCTAATGAAATTTTTTCTATAGAAAAAATTTTCTAATGAAATTTTTTCTATAGAAAAAATTTTCTAATGAAATTTTTTCTATAGAAAAAATTTTCTAATGAAATTTTTTCTATAGAAAAAATTTTCTAATGAAATTTTTTCTATAGAAAAAATTTTCTAATGAAATTTTTTCTATAGAAAAAATTTTCTAATGAAATTTTTTCTATAGAAAAAATTTTCTAATGAAATTTTTTCTATAGAAAAAATTTTCTAATGAAATTTTTTCTATAGAAAAAATTTTCTAATGAAATTTTTTCTATAGAAAAAATTTTCTAATGAAATTTTTTCTATAGAAAAAATTTTCTAATGAAATTTTTTCTATAGAAAAAATTTTCTAATGAAATTTTTTCTATAGAAAAAATTTTCTAATGAAATTTTTTCTATAGAAAAAATTTTCAAATGAAATTTTTTCTATAGAAAAAATTTTCTAATGAAATTTTTTCTATAGAAAAAATTTTATAATGAAATTTTTTCCATAGAAAAAATTTAAAATGAAATTATTTATGTAGAAAATATTTTAGAATGAAACTAAAAATAAAAATGTTGACCTTTGACCTGGGGGTTGGCATGAAACAGATTTCTTCAAAAAAAAAAGTGCCATATAGTTAATTGGCACTCTAATAAATCTTACATATATGTAAATATTTAATCAATAAAATAATCATTTTACCATTTTTTTGCGGAAATAAAATTAAACTAATTTATAAACCATTCAATTATGTTATACCGAATAAATACCTTCACATGTCTGAAACATGAAACAAGTTCTAGGGGGAAAGAAGTATTTTAGTAAGCTTCAGTGAGGAGGGCATCATGAGTTTGTCACTCCGTTTGTGAGTTTGTAAAGATTCGTCTATGAACTTTAAAAAAACGTATACACTATAAATTCTAAAAGGTAGGACGAATTCCATCTCTGGGTGATGTTCAAGACTCTCAATAATTGACGATTAAATGACATATATTATATTACTTTGAGCAGGGTATAAAAGCTTCGACTAAGCCGAATATTACACTCTGATGTTTTTTGTTGTCTAATAAAAAATTAATATTTGTTAAAATAAATAAAGCAACAGAAAAAGCGAAAATGTTAAAAAAAATAAAATAAATCTATGAAAATAAAACCTCACTTCCCGAATCAGTTACATTTCAAATACATACACATCCACATCCGTTTCCGCTTCATCAAGTGTCAAGTAAAATATTGTATTAAATTCATTATACAAATATTGACAAACAACACCCCAACTCTGGCACAGAGTCATAGACTCCCCTTTTAAAAACACACTCACACATATATACATGTATTCATAGATTTACACACATACACTCAACCATCAAACAGTAAACATCGTAGTAAAGTAAATGTTATTTTAAATCTATTGTTTTAATTTTTTTTTTTGTTATTGTATTTTCGTTTACTTGTTAATTCAAACTTTTCCATTATATTCATTGAACAGCATCAGAGTAGGATTTTTTAAGCTGTCAACTTCAATTCGACAACATTTTTATTCTGATAGGATTTATTTCTACTTTTTGGTCTTATTTATTTTTTTTTTTTTTTAATGGAGTCTCAGATTTTTTCATAATTCTAATTGTCGTATGGAAAAACATCTACGATTTAAGTCTAATGGATTGCATATAGTACAATAACACAGATAGATACAATAAGACCAAAATTATTTAAGGAATTCTTATGGATAATGAAAGTCGACCATCTTATGCCCTATACGGGTATACTATATAATTCACATATTTGACGGTTTTTTCAACTTTTTGATTTACATTTGATCACTACCTTAGTTTTTTATTCATTATGTTCTTCTTTTTCTAAAAACGATCCAAAATATTCTTTAAATTTTTTGATTTAAAATTTATTATACCCACCATCAAAAAGAATTGAGATTGTCATTCCGTTTGTAATTTCCTTAATATTGGCTTAAAAATCAAAAACGATATATATTCTTAATCCTTATGAAATTCTAAGATGAGCGATGACCGTCTGTCTTTCCGTCTGTCTGTCTGTTTGTTGAAATCACGATAAATTGGGCAAAATCGGTTAACATTTGACCATAGCTCCCGTATAACCTCGCCTACGCTAATCGCTTATTTGCTAATAAATAACAAACTATAATAGTTATGATGATAAAATTTGGTATATAGAAGTTTTGTATAAGCCCTAGATACCATATAAAATTTCATCAAAATCGGTTTACATTTAGTCATAGCTCCCATACAAAAAACTTACGGAAACAGCCAAAATTTCACCTAAAATACACTAAATTTGGCACGAGAAAGTCTTATGTCAATACCAACCAGTGCGCAAAATTTTGTCACATTCGGTCACCATTTGACCATAGCTCCCATATAAAAACTTACGGAAACACAAAAATACAAAAAGAAAAGGGGTTTATGTCCGTCTGTCCGTCAGATAAAAGCGTGATAGCGCTTAAATGAAAAGGGCTACAGCAACAAAATTTTACAAAAGGAAGTTTTATGTGAATCCCAGCCAGTGTGCAACATTTTGTTACAATAGGTTACTATTTGACCATAGCTGCCATATAAAAAACTTACGGAAACACAAAAATACAAAAAGAAAAGACGGTTTATGTCCGTCTTTCCTTTAGGGAAAAGCGCGGTAGCTCCTTAACTGCAAGAGGTAGAGAGACAAAATTTAACAAATGTATTTTCGATATGTTATAGAAATTGTGTGCTGAAAATGGGTAAAATCGGTTCACATTTAGTTAGAGCTCCCATATAACCCTGCCCCGGGAATCACATTTATGCTGATAAATTGAATATAATTGTAAAATCTATGACTACTAAATTTAGCACAGAGAAGTTTTATGAAATCGGACCATTTTTGAGCATAGCTTTCACATAAAAACCGCCACATACTTCTTTTGGAGGAAAAATATTTTCGCTTTTAAAGTGCTGTGACGGACGCTACAAAAAATGGAAGTGACTCTGTAAATTTTATCAAACCGGTCATAGTAATAAAAAAATTTAAATACATTGAAGATAGAGAAAAATCCGAGGATTACAAAACTGCTTTTATAAAATATTTTTAAGTTTCCAGTTTCACCAAAAATTCATAAATGTACGATACGATACAGTTTTTACTTGCATGTTCTTTATTAAGAAAAAATTCATATTTCATATTTTTTTAAGGATTCGTTAATCAGTGAAAATATTGGTTTTATTTGTTCCGCAATTTCATCTCCTTCAGTTTCATGTTCGCGGTTAAAATGCGATTTTTGGTCACAATTTAATATTTCACAAAACGGCTAAATACATATATTTATTTAAAGTTTTACACTTTTTAAATCTTATTTTTCGTCCCCAGAATGCTGCGGCTAGCTGTTAGAGTGCGCCAAAAATCAAAAAAAAAAGAAATCAAATTTCAAAATCATCAAATTTGCCCCACTGTATATTTTTTTAACACCCAATATCTTATAGACAGTGGTATTGCTTTATTAATAAGACATACATGTATTCGTAAATTTTGTATTTAATAAATATTATTTTGTAAAAAATATATACTGTGACGGACGCTACACACTTTCCGATACAGTTCATTCTGTAAAATTCTACATTAACATCTATATATTTATAGCCTAATGTTAAGTTCTCTTTACGAACCAAGTTCAATTGGAGAAAAAAAATTGCACTAGTCAAATTTAAAAAAAAAACTTTATTTCTGTGACGGACGCTACACACTGAGAGCTCTTTTTTACTTGACGTTATTTATATCACTCCAATTACTTTTGATGAGATCTTTTATATCTAATTGTATACAATTGTATACAATTGAGCCCCTAGTGAAACTTTATACCTAAATGAATGTTCTTGCGATTTTTTTGAACTTTAAAAAAAAACTATTATTTAAAAAAATGTATAAAAATTTGAGATGTGTGCAAATAAAGACCTGCCATTTACAAAGAGAGCAATCTAAAATTGTATCCATTATATATTCTAAAGGATAAATATATGGTAAATTTTTCCATTAACATAAATACGCGATTTTGACAATTTTAAAATGTTGTCCTTAGTTTAATGTTTTTCAGATTTGCCCATATCTCTAAAACAGGTTGTTCGATTTTGTTGAAAGTTAATATATATAGTACCTGGTTGACCGAGCCTTGCTCGGGGCTTTATGATAAGCATTTTGAGGCAAATTTTAAAGCTTTTATATATTTTATTTTATATAGTTACAGTTTAACTCATTTTAAAAAATTTTGAAAATTGGTCATAACAACAGAAACCTCTGCTAAAGATTTATAGTCTGATCAAATGCACAGTTTACGATTTAATTCATTTTGAGTAGTTTTCAGTGGCGCCGCCTGAAGTCGTTCATACCACTAAGAAACCTTCATCTGCTTATGCGTAACAACTTTGCTTATGATCATAACATGATCAAATGCACAGTTTACGATTTAATTCATTTTGAGTAATTTTCAGTGGTGCCACCTGTCGGACTTTGGTCATTCCAATTAATAAACCTTCGTCGGATTATCCGCAATAACTTTGCTAAAAATTATAGCATGATTAAATGTACAGTTTACGATTAAATAAACTTTAAGTAAATTTCAGTGGCGCCACCTGTCGAAATTTCTTCATACCAACTAAGAAACCTTCGTCGGCTCATGTGCAACAACATTGCTAAAGATTATAGCATGATTATATGTACAGCTTACGATTAAGTTGACTTTGAGTAATTTTCAGTAGCGCCACCTGTCGGAAATTATTCACACCAAAAAAAAAGGATTCGCCGGCTCATGCGCTACAACTTTGCAAAAGATCATAGTATGATCAAATGTACAGTTTACGATTTAATTAATTTTTAGTAATTTTCAGTGGCGCCACCTGTCGGAAATTCGGTTTACCAACTTAGAAACCTCCGCCGGCTTATCCGCAACATCTTTGCTAAAGAGCATAACATGATCAAATTCACAGTTTACTATTCTATAAAGAACATACATACAGACAAACATTCATTTGTTTTAAAGTTATAACATTACTAATTTTTTCTTCTTTTTATCTCCTAATTTCAAAAAGTTCCATATGCATAATTGGTACTTCTTTGGTACCAATTGAATTCGGTACATTTTATTAGAAAGCAGTTAACATCATTTTCCTATTTATCTTACTTTTGTAGATGTTAAGTCATCAGTTTATCCCTTTTTTACACATTTTGGCCACAAAATCAAAAAAGTACCAAATACGTGTTCAATATTTCTTTCACATCTATTGATTGCAGTACAAAGCTTATTTCTATATTCCTTAGTTTAAAATATAAGAGTGGGTTAAAAAGGTACCAAAAAAACTATTTTCACCCTTTTTTACCCCTAATCGGACATAGTTTCAAAAAAGCACCAAACACCTGTCCGTTTATTTTCATAGCTGTTTAAAACGTAATTTAAATTTTGTTTCTATACCTATTACTTAAGGAGATATAGCGTTTTCGATTTTTTCCTCTTTTTACCCGTTTTTACCCTCTTAGAGGCAAACGTTCCAAAAGTCCCTTCTTCTTCGACCTATACATCAAAAAAGATACCCACTGTCCAAATTTTATCAAAATCGTTAGAGCCGTTTTCGAGATAGTCATTCTATATATATATATATATATATATATATATATATATATATATATATATATATATATATATATATATATATATATACATACAATTATTGCTCGTTTAAAAATATAAGATATATAAGAATTATAGCCAAGTGTTGACCGATTGTAACAAAACTTCACACACTGGCTGTTACTTATACATATATAGCTTATTTTTGCAAAATTTAGTGACAAGTGCTAACACAGTTTCTAATTTAATAGCTTTTAACAGGTCCTTGCTAAATAGTTTCTGGTTTCCGGGAGTGTTTTTTATATGAAAGCTATAGTCAAATATGGACCGATTCCTATAAAATTTGACATACTGACTAATAGTTGCATAAAACTTCTCTATTCTTAATTTAGTCGTCATAGCTATTACAATTGTACTCAATATAACCCCGGGGCAGGGTTATATGGGAGCTCTAACTGAATGTGAATCGATTTCGCCCATTTTCAGTACATATCATTGTTACATATCAAAAATACTTTTGTAAAATTTTGTCTCTCTAGCTTTTACAGTTAAGGAGCTGTCGCGCTTTTATCTGACGGACAGACGGACATAAACCCCCTTTTCTTTTTGTATTTTTGTGTTTCCGTAAGTTTTTTATATGGGAGCTATGGTCAAATGGTGACCGATTGTGACAAAATTTTGCACACTGGCTGGCATTCACATAAGACTTGCTTGTGCTAAATTTAGTGGCCAAAGCTATTACAGTTTATCATTTATTGGCATTTAAGTAAATTTCAGGTGGAATTTAGGCTGTTTGCGTAAGTTTTTTGTATGGGAGCTATGACTAAATGTGAACCGATTTCAATGAAATTTGATATGCTGCTTAGTGCTTATGTAGAACTTCTGGATACCAAATTGTTATCATAGCTGTTATAATTTGTCATTTATTAGCAAATAAGCGATTAGCCTAGACGAGGTTATACGGAAGCTATGGTCAAATGTTAACCAATTTTGCCGAATTTCAATACCAAAATTTTCTTATAGATGAAGAATGTTTCTACTATGTTTCAATGAGCTAGCTAGTTTCGTTCAGGCGTTATCGTGATTTCAACAGACAGGTTTTGAGCCAATATTAAGGAAATTACAAACGGAATGACAATCTCAATATACCCCCATTCTTTTTAATGGTGGATATAAAAATAGCATCATTTGCTCGTGCAAGTGCCCATGATTCAGCACCATATAATAACAACCCAGTAAAACTTTTCATTACCAAATAATGAGTTAAACAGTTAAACTATTGAACACGAACTACTTACTCATTCGCTGTTTAAGTCATTACATTAATATGGGGATGTCATTGGAGGCTAGTACTTACCAATTGCAGAAAAGTAATGACTTGGGTAAGCAATTTGAAAGCAACAACAACAACAGCAACAACTTTCTGTTGTTGTTATTATTTTAAAAACATATATTTTTAAACGAAATACAAAATTTTTTTTATGACCCTCCGACTGCTAGGCTGGGACTCTTCCACTGAGCTACTTCATATGTTGAAAACTTAGCAGATTATAATTAATATAAACAATTTTTATTTTTAGATCCAAAATCATGTGAAAATAACTTTGTTTTTCCCTGCTTTTTTTGCTTTGTTGTAATTTTTGGAAAAATATTTTTATACGATTTTTTGTAATTATAGTAAAACTTTTTTTAAAATTATTTTAAAACTTAAACAATTTAAATCTTCTTTTTTGTATAAGTTTTTACATAAGATTGACTCTTACTTACTTAAATGTTACAACCTGTTAAGGTCAAAGTCCGAGCATATTTTAGAATTCCATGGATTTCGATCTTGTGCGAATATTCTCCAATTTTATAGGCCAAGTTTTGAAAAATATTCCTCTACTTGGTCTTTCTATCGAAGTTTCGGACATCCTCCTCTAACATTAGGTAGTGGGACATTTCAATTCTAATTTTATCCTCTTCATTGTATTTTTTTTCAAGAGAGGGTTACTAGCCCGTAATCCTAACCCATTTTTATCGATCTTATGGGACAACTCTCGGAACATGTTAACTCACAATATTAATGGGTCTTAAACTAGCTCCCCGGGTGATACCATGAGGAGGTGTGTGACCACAGTTGAGATCCAGGATGACCCAGATAAGTTGGGCTTACCAAGTTAAGACCAATTAGAATCGTGTTTGGTATTCAACATCCCCTACATAATCAAAATTGACTGATGATGGTATTTTTTCATTAACGTGAGTTAGTTTTACAATGTTTTTTTACAGAAGATAATATTTAAGTTCTTAAAATTCAAAAATCATTAAAAAAGACTCTTTTAATAAAAAAAAAAAAACTAAAAAAAATGTTTGCCCTTGGTGGGATTTGAACCGGGGCCATTCAGTTTAAATTACCATCTTAATTACAAATAAGTACTTCTGTAATAACTTATTATTTATTGGGATGGTATGTTGTAGTCGTTACAAGGTAACCAGTTATCCGAGTACTTGCCATTACCAAAGTTTTGCTGGGAAGGGTAGCATTAGCGCTTAGGCTAAAATAGCATCTGTTGGGAAGTATGATTCTAAGTTTGAAATGGAAAAAAGTTACTTCTTATGTTAAATGTAGATGATGGTTAAGTCGCGTCAACTGATGCAGACAACACCTGATACCAATATTTAATAAATTATTATAAGTTTCCATTTAAAAACTTTAGAAATTTCAAATTTTTTTTCTCTTAAAATATTAAATACCAATAAATTAATTTAATTTTGAAGTTATCGATTACATCCCCGACCTTCCAACATCTCCTACAGAGGGTATATTTACATACAAAAAATGGCCCTTTTTGTATTTTTTTGTATGGATTAACTCCAGATTTAATCTATGTAATCATCTATGTTTTGAGAAATTTAAATTTTAATATATTTATATTCAAAAATACAATCTAGCCATTTATTTAAACCGTTTATTTTGTTTTTTTTTTTTTCCATTTTATTACTCAGCAAAAATATTTTTATAAATTTAAGTTAAAAAAAAAACAATGTGGGCTATGTAGTACAATATATCGTACAATATATCGTTTTTAGCCCTCAGCTAAAATTACATAAGTTCCTTTTTTTACCATTTTTAATGTTGGCATTTAAAATCGCATTAATTTGTACATTTTTTTTAGTATTTTTTATTGTTTTAAACCAAAATAGCGTAATTTGTTGTCCGGTTTTATTATGGTTTGTTGATTTTGAATTTTCAATTAATTTCCGTTGGTTTTTTATGTTTCAGTTCAGTTTTTTTTTTCTTTTGTATTGTCGTTTTTTTTTTGCCTTTTGTCGGGCGGCATTAAAACTATTTGTAAAATTAAATGCAAGTGTTTGTGTAAATGTCGTTAGGAGAGTGTAAAAAGTAAAACCGAATGTATTTGTCAGTTTGTGTTACCGGAAATAAAATTATGGACATTCGAAACGTTAAAATAAAGCGACATACTCGCATTAACAATTACATATACTTGTACATAAGTATTTAACATTAATTATAAATAATTGAATAAGCAAAAGTTTTTTGTATTTTTTACAACCGTTTTTTGAAAAAGGTTTTGTCTATGAAGTACCCACCCTGTATATTATTTGGGTGAGAGAGTGAATTTTGTGTATAAATTAATTTTATCATATGACAAGTCAGGGTGTTTTATTCGGCTATGTCGAACTTAAAATGCCCTTCAACAAGAGTCTTATATACTTTTATGTTAACTTCAGACATACTTAGATATGTCCTATAGACTAGGCATCGCCAAGACAATTCTGCGTAAAGATCTTGGTTAACACACAGTACCTGGTTGACCGAGCCTTGCTCGGAGCTTTATGATAAGCATTTTGAGGCAAATTTGAAAGTTTTTATATATTTTATTTTATAAAGTTAATTTTGAATTATGTTATTTATTTTGTCCGACCAACACATAGTTTGCATAGTTTACAGTTTAACTCATTTTAATAATTTTGGAAATTGGTCATACCAACAGAAACCTCCGTCGATTCATGCGCAACAACTTTGCTAAAGATTACAGTCTGATCAAATGCACAGTTTAGGATTTATTTCATTTTAAGTAGTTTTCAGTGGCGCCACCTGAAGTTGTTCATACCAACTAAGAAACCTTCGTTTGCTTATGCGTAACCACTTTGCTTATGATTATAACATGATCAAATGCACAGTTTACGATTTAATTCACTTTGAGTAATTTTCTGTGGCGCCACCTGTCGGACGTTGCTCATTCCAATTCATAAACCTTCGTCGGCTTATCCGCAACAACTTTGCTGAAGATTATGGCATGATTAAATGTACAGCTTACGATTAAATTGACTTTGAGTAAATTTCAGTAGCACCACCTGTCGAAATTTCTTCATACCAACTAAGAAACCTTCGTCGGCTCATGTGCAACAACTTTGCTAAAGATTGTAGCATGATCAAATGTACAGTTTACGATTTAATTAATTTTTAGTAATTTTCAGTGACGCCATCTATCGGAAATTAGTCTTATCAACTTTAAAACCTTCGCCGGCTTATCCGCAACATCTTCGCTAAAGAGCATAACATGATCAAATGCACAGTTTACTATTCTATAAGGAACATGCATACAGACAAACATTCATTTGTTTAAAAGGTATAACATTACTAATTTTTTCCCCTTTTTATCCCCTAATTTCAAAAAGGTTCCATATGCATATTTGGTACTTCTTTGGTATCAATTGAATTCGGTACATTTTATTAAAACGCAGTTAACATAATGTTTCTATTCATATTACTTTTTGAGATGTTAAGTTATCATTTTATCCCTTTTTTACCCATTTTGGCCCCAAAATCAAAAAAGCACCAAATACGTGTTTAAAGTTTCTTTCACATCTATTGATTGCAGTACAATGTTTCTTTCTATATTCCTTAGTTTAAAATATAAGAGTGGGTTAAAAAGGTACCAAAAAAACTATTTTCACCCTTTTTTACCCCTTATCGGACATAGTTTCAAGAAAGTACCAAACACCTGTCCGTTTATTTTCATGGCTGTTTAAAACATAATTTAAATTTTGTTTCTATACCTATTACTTAAGGAGATATAGCGTTTTCGATTTTTTCCCCTTTTTACCCGTTTTTACCCTCTTAGAGGCAAAGGTGCCAAAAGTCCCTTCTTCTGCGACCTATACATCAAAAAAGATACCCACTGTCCAAATTTTATCAAAATCGTTAAAGCCGTTTTCGAGATAGTCATTCTATATATATATATATAAATACATACAATTATTGCTCGTTTAAGAATATAAGATAAGATAAAGCTAACGCAAGAATTGAAGCCAATGATTTAATAATTGTGCTCTGGAGAAGATGTGCCAAGATGATGAATTTCATCTCAAAATCATCTTCAGTGGCGAAGCTTATTCTTGGCTCAATGGGTTTGTCAATATGCAAATTTCTGTTATTTATGAATCACAACTTCATATACCAAAAATCACTGTTTTTTGCACTTTCATTCCGGCGGCGTCATTTTGCCATAATTCTGCGTCGACAATAACGATAGTCATGTTACTGAGAATGGTGATCGTTATCGTGCCATGATTACCGGTTTTTGTGGCCCGCATTGGAAAACACAGACTTGGACGACATGTGTTCACAACAGGACCGCTTTTGAAAACTCTAATGATGAAGTTCTATAGAGAAGAGTCTAGATATTAAGATCAATAATTGTTTTCAAGATTAGAAGATATCAGGAAATCAAAAAAGCTCTACAAAATTCAGTTTTTTCGTTTTTCTTTGGACAAAAACTAAAATGGCTCGGTTTTATTCGGTGCTCAGCCATTCGGGGCAAAAATGGGGCGTCTACGAATTTTAACCAAAGTTAGTAGAGATCCTTGTTGGATAAACTTATAGACCTGTGCCGAATTTCATCAAATTTTGTTGAGAACTTCGGCTTGTATATTGAGAACAAAAATAAGTGAAAAAAGTGTTCAAGGAAGGTACCTCAAAAAGTCTAGAAATTTCAACCATTTCACCTTTTTTTTAATTAATTAAAAGACGTGAGTTGAATTTTATTAAATTCTGTTTGGAATTGCAAATTGTACCATGAAGAGGAGAAGAAAAATAGGTGAACAATGGGGGCGAATTTCGAAAGTCTTTAGAATTTGTATTATCATCATTGTAGGGCCACTCCTTTTATATTTTGCACTTTGATGTATGAAGAAATACCACTGTGCGGTGCTACAAGTCACACAGTATACTTTACAATTGATTTATTAAAGTGAAAATTTGCTGAGAAGGTTTTCTTAAGAAATGGACCAGGCAATTGGCCGCCCCATTTGTTCGATTTAACGCCTTTAAACTTTTTCCTTTGGGACTGCCAGAAATCATTAGTCTATGACAACAAACCGAAGAATCCATAGCCAACATTGAACGCGAAATAGTGGCCGAAATGTGTGGCTGAGTCAAAAAAAAAAATGGGTGAAACAAATGCACCGATGCCGATGTGTCGCTGTGGCATATGAACAAAGTCGAGTTACGATCATAAAGTCTTGGAAATATATTTATTAACCCTTTGGAAATATCTTAAGAATAGCATCATACAAATCTGTTAGCCGTTTTAAAAATTATAGGCATATGAAATGGATATGTTTTGAAAATAATCTTGAAAAGAAAAATTTTGATTTCATCCTGCCTTAACCATAGAGTAAGATATAGAGTGGCCATTTCCGTAGCAGTTGGTTCTTTGTACCGTAACCACTCAAAAATCGTAAGATTCCAACCAAGGGCTGCTACTTCTGCTATAAATTGCAGTTACAACAACAAGATTAAATAAGAATAACGATAAAATATTACAGCCTGTCCCACGATGTCGAACGAAAGATTATGCAAACGAAAGTAAGTCACTTATTTTCATTCGAATACGCGTCCCACTATCTTTTGACTCATCGTTCTTCTGGCTTTACGTTTTGAAATGTAAGATATTTGAAAATTGTCAAATTTCAATGTTGCCTTATCGACAGTTCAAAAAATTTATCAACAATTTAAGAAAAAAAAGCGCTGAAATTTGTAAATTTGACTATTAATATATGTTGTGCATTTAAGGCAAACAAAATTTTTCCAAAATATTTTTTTTAATACAATTTGTACGAATCTCTGAAGCCTATTCTTGTGGAAAATGTTAAAATTATGTCTTCAAATTGTTTTTTCAATAAAATAACTAAAGTTTTTTTTTTAAAGAAGTGTATTTGCATTTGATCCCAAACCTGTTACATTTATTTATTAATGTAACAGATCAATTTATTGATAAAAAGCCAAAAAATGTTTGCGGAGAAACCAAATTCCTCGACGCGTTTCGATGGTTGGTTAAGCCATCTCTTCAGGAGGATTATCCCCAATTTAGACAGATCGAAAACCTCGCATTATTACTAAATTTACAAACATAACTATTAAGAATCATGTTCATAAACCAAAAGTAAAAGCGTAGATTATCGACTGAACAAAAACAAAAATTTTTCAGTTTTCATCTTTTTTTAAATAATAAAGTTTTTACGCTTTTTTTGGTGAAAACGAAAGCTAAAACATGTGTGAGTGATTTTAACAGTTGTTTTCGTTCAGCTGGGACGTAATTTTATATTAAAGTGTTTACGTTATCGTTCGCATTCATTTTCGTTCGACTTGTCGTACTGACTTTAGTGGGACGCAAATCAGCTGTTTTTCGTTGAGAATGCGAACGATTGAAAACGTTCAATATCGTGGGATAGGCTGTTAATGAACATCGTGTTGCACAGTTGCACAAAATAGTGCAAAACGAGAGCAGGTCAGTTTCGTGACTTTTTGAATGAAAGATAGGTTTAAAAAAAATGGTTAATTTAGTAGTCAACGTATTAAGATCGATTATAATGAACTTTTACATGGCTATTAAGGAGAAGTATTCGAGCTTAAATTTAAAATTTGGAGTCTGTACTCAAATCAGGAGGGGAGCTATACGCCCTCAAGTTAGAGCACCTCGGGTTTTTCGAAAATTAAAAACGATCCAAAAGTCACAGTTTTGATACGATATAAAAGAAATCTGCTAGCAGAGATCTACAAAAAACATTGCTTCAGGTATGGTTTCCTATCCTATCGTTTATGAGATATTCGACTTCGAGAAAAAAATTTAAACTTTTTACGACTTAGGCTTTTAAACTTTTTGACGACTTAGGATTTTGCTAAAATAGAATCCAAATTTTCGAGTTTTTTTTATTTTTAAGAAATGTACAAATCAAATGTACAAATCACTTAAGTCCAAACCGGTTTTTTAATACAATAAATAGGTACATTTTCTCGGACAAGGTCACATATAGTATTGTTTAGTTTTTTCTTTAAAAACTTGCAAACAACCGAAAACAAAATTAAAACATTTTATGTAGTTTCTCAAAGTTATATTTTTACTATATTTAGAGTTAATCACTTTAAACACACTTTCATAAAAACTGTAAACAAACTTCACATAACTGCTTTACAAATAATCTTAGTCACACTGTTCTTTTATACGCGTCTCAATTAAATATTCGTCCATCGGCCTTATATAGTAGAGAGAGTTGCTGTAGTTGATTACACTAACAATATGGCTTACGAAAGTTCATGATGTTCCAATACATTATCACATGATCACAAACACATAAGTTGTACAAATAGATTATCTTAAGCTAACAGTAATGCTAGAAACACAATCACGACAGCAGGCTACACGAACACCGACTACAAAAGTGGTTGGCTGCAACAGTCGCCTTGTAGTCAGCTACTTAATTATTTTTAAGACGGCAGCTGCATTGAAAATAGTTTATATAGATTTTTGACGTTTGGACCATACAATTTTTTAATTTGTTTTTTAAAATAATGGACTTCCTCTATTATTATTTCATCCAAGTCCATACCTGAAATATATTAAGAAAAATTAATAATAAATAAAGAAAAAGTTATAACAAACTTACCAAATAAAACAAAAGCCAAACAAACAGATAGAAAAATTAAACAAAATAAATCAAAATGTCCACAATGAAAACAGCTGCTTACGAGTGATGCCAATATCGCATTTATAAGATGGACAAAATGACGATTTATATTTTGACAGAAATTACATAAATCATTTTTAGTAATCAACCTCCGATATCAACGGTTTTCATGTACCTGATAGTATATATAAATCAAAAAATTTTAATACAATGATTTTAGTGGAATCACTTATAGTTTGAGAGTTATGAGCTTTTTAAATTTTAAAAATTGTAGGGCATAACTTTAGAAGCTTACATCCGATATTTTTGGTATCAAACAAAAGCTACTAAAAATACTTTTCAAATGATATATATATTCTTCCGATTTATAATGGTTTAAAAGCCCATATTCTAAAAACTTATTTTCACAACCGACATTTTTTTTATAAAAATACGCATATCTTGAAACAACATAGATATAAGTATGCTCTTTTAAATAATAGATTTTATACAGGACATATTAGGTTTTATATAACCTAAACTACGTAGCTCTAGCACATGAAGCGTGTGAGTTATGACAGTTTAAAAATTAACTTCTTAAAAATATACTTTTATTGAGGTAGAGTTATATGAATATAAATTTTTATACCATATATTAATCAGATATTATTATATACATTATATATATAAATATTTGATAAATATATTAATTGTTTATTTCAATTTCCTTCATCTTAATTATTGTATATAAAGTTATGTGGTTTAAATCGCTCATTTATTTCATTATTATATGGTGTTGACAGCACTAAATCTGTTATTGTCGCCAATAAAAATAGAAATTAGTTTAATTTTGGCTACAGCTACAACGGTGGTCGGTAGTCGTGTAGCTGTGCCGACGTTAAAAAATATATTCGCATTTATATGCGTGTAACCTTATTTTGACAGGTTGTAGCCCGTAGCCTGTAGCCGTGATTGTGTTTCTAGCATAACAGAGAGAGAGAGAGAATGTAGATAAAAGAGAAAAATGTTGCTATACTTTTTACAGCAAATAAGAGAAACATGTTGCTCTGCTTATAAACATAAACAGAATAACAACAACATCGACAGAAACATTCCAGAAAACTAGAGAAAGAACTCAAACTAGTGAACTTTGCACAATGGGGCGGATAACTTTAACAGACAGTATTTAGAATTTTTGAAAAGGGAACTTAATAAGGAAAACTATATAAGTGTAACTATAGTCCAAAATGTTATTTCGTCTTAGCGCTGAAGCCTCTCAATACTTAAGCCCAATTTTCTCTAATCGAAAAGCTAGAATCAAAAAATCAATAAAAGTTTTTTATATCTTTATATGCGATTTTTGTCTTGTGCAAATAACTTTTGCACCCCCAAAATTATTAAGAGATTTATTCATAAAAAAAATAGTTTTTCGGGATTTGAAAAAAATTTTGGGAATTCCTGGACACCTGTCATCTTTTGAAATCATTTCCCAACATTTTTTTTTAATCCCCAAAAAAAATGTTTTCATTAAGATTTAATAATTCAGCTATCAGACTTCTGGATCGTTTTTAATTTTCTAAAACCCCGAGGTGCCCTACTTTGAGGGAATATAACTCCCCTCCTAATAATAGTACTCCTCCTCAATAGTCATGTGAACTTTCATGGGCTTACCGTTTAAAAGTTCTTAAGCTATTTCTATTTCACTGTGCTTTGCCTTCTTTGCACCGATTCACTCCGAAAAACATTTTTGTTCTCGGCGAGTTGTGATGGATCCAGGTTTTGTCCACAGTTACAAAACGGCTTAAAAAACTATTGCTGTTAAACAACGCCAAACATTTTTGCGAAAATGTCAAATGATTTAGTTTGTGTGATTGTCGCGCGAAAGCTTATTTATTCCCAAGTGATCATTCAAAATTGGAAATCCACATCAGGATTTTTTCCAAAATCAAACAAAATTGAATACTAGTGTATATATCACTACTTACATATATAAATAAAGGGTTCTACATTAAGAGTTCTTTTTGTATTTAATTAAATGACGTTGTAATGTAAATATGTTTGAAATATTATATCGTACATATTTTTTAATAAACGAAAAACAAATTTGACAGATGTCAAGTATCAAATGTCAAAAAACTAATGTTCCTGTTGAAAGACGCTTTGTATGTTGGTATTAATTTTTATACCACTATTTGTTTGTATTAGTAAATATTTATCCCTGTTGTGGTTTTAGTTTAAAAATGTAATAAAAAATTAAATACTTCTATGTTATATTTTATTTTTTTACTTATTTTTACAAATATTTTTATATATTTTTTTAAAGCCATTGGTTTTTATAAAAAATCCGCTTTTTGGCTTCGCAAATTCAAAAAGATTTTTCCAAATGAAAACACCAATTGTTCTTATGTATGTGTGTATGTATGTATTTATGTCTATGCAGCCGCTTTTCAAAAAAGATAACTGAAAAATAATTGCTACAGAAGCAGAAACGTAAGCAGCTGCTAAGCCAACCATCGACGACAACGACGTCTAACTATTTATTCAAATGTGCAAAAGCGAAAAAAATATCGGAATAAATAAAAAAGTCTTCTTTTTCGCTTTTTGTTTATGCATTTGCAAGTGATTGAGAGTTTTTTTTTTTTTTTGTAAAACAGCAAATATTTGTCGGTTAAATAGAACAATTGTTCGAAATAAATTTTAAAATTAAATTAGAAATGCCAGTTAAGCAAAAAGTTTTGGTGTTAAATAAAAAAAGTGAAATTATAACGCTCCAGGCATCGGTGGGAGTTTTCAACCTCAAATCTTGGAAAAATTCAAAATATCTAAGAAATATTCCTTCATGTTTATATGAAAATCTCTGGGCTTTTAACTTAAAAACAAATTTTGTGTGAACTTGGGAATATGCTACACATCTCTAAAAAATAAAACAATTTAAAAACTAAAAATTTTTGACCCCCTTTTGTTGTTAAGCTTAAAAAACAAACCTAAATTCAGCAAGGGCAACAATATCAATGGTCAATGGTCGAGGGCTGACCAAAAAAAAAACTAGACCAACAACTGAACGTCCAGTGGCGATAATAACTCATGTATGTTTGGATGTGGCACTTTCATATTTCACTTCTATTTTAACAACCAAAATGGAGTAAATGCAAAAACAAACATGAAAATAGTCCAAAGGATAAAAACAACTAACTAACACTGAAATAAACCCACAAAAAGGACACGTACTTACTTTCCAAATACACACAAAGAAAAAAAGTAAGATGAAGTTACTACACACTTTCCATCCTATAACTAGACTTTGCCCAGACTATGACTAAACTATGACTAGACTATGACTAGACTATGACTAGAATATGACTAGACTATGACTAGACTATGACTAGACTATGACTAGACTATGACTAGACTATGACTAGACTATGACTAGACTATGACTAGACTATGACTAGACTATGACTAGACTATGACTAGACTATGACTAGACTATGACTAGACTATGACTAGACTATGACTAGACTATGACTAGACTATGACTAGACTATGACTAGACTATGACTAGACTATGACTAGACTATGACTAGACTATGACTAGACTATGACTAGACTATGACTAGACTATGACTAGACTATGACTAGACTATGACTAGACTATGACTAGACTATGACTAGACTATGACTAGACTATGACTAGACTATGACTAGACTATGACTAGACTATGACTAGACTATGACTAGACTATGACTAGACTATGACTAGACTATGACTAGACTATGACTAGACTATGACTAGACTATGACTAGACTATGACTAGACTATGACTAGACTATGACTAGACTATGACTAGACTATGACTAGACTATGACTAGACTATGACTAGACTATGACTAGACTATGACTAGACTATGACTAGACTATGACTAGACTATGACTAGACTATGACTAGACTATGACTAGACTATGACTAGACTATGACTAGACTATGACTAGACTATGACTAGACTATGACTAGACTATGACTAGACTATGACTAGACTATGACTAGACTATGACTAGACTATGACTAGACTATGACTAGACTATGACTAGACTATGACTAGACTATGACTAGACTATGACTAGACTATGACTAGACTATGACTAGACTATGACTAGACTATGACTAGACTATGACTAGACTATGACTAGACTATGACTAGACTATGACTAGACTATGACTAGACTATGACTAGACTATGACTAGACTATGACTAGACTATGACTAGACTATGACTAGACTATGACTAGACTATGACTAGACTATGACTAGACTATGACTAGACTATGACTAGACTATGACTAGACTATGACTAGACTATGACTAGACTATGACTAGACTATGACTAGACTATGACTAGACTATGACTAGACTATGACTAGACTATGACTAGACTATGACTAGACTATGACTAGACTATGACTAGACTATGACTAGACTATGACTAGACTATGACTAGACTATGACTAGACTATGACTAGACTATGACTAGACTATGACTAGACTATGACTAGACTATGACTAGACTATGACTAGACTATGACTAGACTATGACTAGACTATGACTAGACTATGACTAGACTATGACTAGACTATGACTAGACTATGACTAGACTATGACTAGACTATGACTAGACTATGACTAGACTATGACTAGACTATGACTAGACTATGACTAGACTATGACTAGACTATGACTAGACTATGACTAGACTATGACTAGACTATGACTAGACTATGACTAGACTATGACTAGACTATGACTAGACTATGACTAGACTATGACTAGACTATGACTAGACTATGACTAGACTATGACTAGACTATGACTAGACTATGACTAGACTATGACTAGACTATGACTAGACTATGACTAGACTATGACTAGACTATGACTAGACTATGACTAGACTATGACTAGACTATGACTAGACTATGACTAGACTATGACTAGACTATGACTAGACTATGACTAGACTATGACTAGACTATGACTAGACTATGACTAGACTATGACTAGACTATGACTAGACTATGACTAGACTATGACTAGACTATGACTAGACTATGACTAGACTATGACTAGACTATGACTAGACTATGACTAGACTATGACTAGACTATGACTAGACTATGACTAGACTATGACTAGACTATGACTAGACTATGACTAGACTATGACTAGACTATGACTAGACTATGACTAGACTATGACTAGACTATGACTAGACTATGACTAGACTATGACTAGACTATGACTAGACTATGACTAGACTATGACTAGACTATGACTAGACTATGACTAGACTATGACTAGACTATGACTAGACTATGACTTGACTATGACTAGACTATGACTGACTATGACTAGACGATGACTAGACTATGACTAGACTATGACTAGACTATGACTAGACCTATGACTAGACTATGACTAGTACTATGACTAGACTTAGATTGGGGGGGTTACTAGACTATGACTAGACTATGACCTAGGACTACTTGACTAGACTATGACTAGACTATGACTTAGACTATGACTAGACTGACTATGACTAGACTATGACTAGACTATGACTAGACTATGACTAGACTATGACTAGACTATGACTAGACTATGACTAGACTATGACTAGACTATGACTAGACTATGACTAGACTATGACTAGACTATGACTAGACTATGACTAGACTATGACTAGACTATGACTAGACTATGACTAGACTATGACTAGACTATGACTAGACTATGACTAGACTATGACTAGACTATGACTAGACTATGACTAGACTATGACTAGACTATGACTAGACTATGACTAGACTATGACTAGACTATGACTAGACTATGACTAGACTATGACTAGACTATGACTAGACTATGACTAGACTATGACTAGACTATGACTAGACTATGACTAGACTATGACTAGACTATGACTAGACTATGACTAGACTATGACTAGACTATGACTAGACTATGACTAGACTATGACTAGACTATGACTAGACTATGACTAGACTATGACTAGACTATGACTAGACTATGACTAGACTATGACTAGACTATGACTAGACTATGACTAGACTATGACTAGACTATGACTAGACTATGACTAGACTATGACTAGACTATGACTAGACTATGACTAGACTATGACTAGACTATGACTAGACTATGACTAGACTATGACTAGACTATGACTAGACTATGACTAGACTATGACTAGACTATGACTAGACTATGACTAGACTATGACTAGACTATGACTAGACTATGACTAGACTATGACTAGACTATGACTAGACTATGACTAGACTATGACTAGACTATGACTAGACTATGACTAGACTATGACTAGACTATGACTAGACTATGACTAGACTATGACTAGACTATGACTAGACTATGACTAGACTATGACTAGACTATGACTAGACTATGACTAGACTATGACTAGACTATGACTAGACTATGACTAGACTATGACTAGACTATGACTAGACTATGACTAGACTATGACTAGACTATGACTAGACTATGACTAGACTATGACTAGACTATGACTAGACTATGACTAGACTATGACTAGACTATGACTAGACTATGACTAGACTATGACTAGACTATGACTAGACTATGACTAGACTATGACTAGACTATGACTAGACTATGACTAGACTATGACTAGACTATGACTAGACTATGACTAGACTATGACTAGACTATGACTAGACTATGACTAGACTATGACTAGACTATGACTAGACTATGACTAGACTATGACTAGACTATGACTAGACTATGACTAGACTATGACTAGACTATGACTAGACTATGACTAGACTATGACTAGACTATGACTAGACTATGACTAGACTATGACTAGACTATGACTAGACTATGACTAGACTATGACTAGACTATGACTAGACTATGACTAGACTATGACTAGACTATGACTAGACTATGACTAGACTATGACTAGACTATGACTAGACTATGACTAGACTATGACTAGACTATGACTAGACTATGACTAGACTATGACTAGACTATGACTAGACTATGACTAGACTATGACTAGACTATGACTAGACTATGACTAGACTATGACTAGACTATGACTAGACTATGACTAGACTATGACTAGACTATGACTAGACTATGACTAGACTATGACTAGACTATGACTAGACTATGACTAGACTATGACTAGACTATGACTAGACTATGACTAGACTATGACTAGACTATGACTAGACTATGACTAGACTATGACTAGACTATGACTAGACTATGACTAGACTATGACTAGACTATGACTAGACTATGACTAGACTATGACTAGACTATGACTAGACTATGACTAGACTATGACTAGACTATGACTAGACTATGACTAGACTATGACTAGACTATGACTAGACTATGACTAGACTATGACTAGACTATGACTAGACTATGACTAGACTATGACTAGACTATGACTAGACTATGACTAGACTATGACTAGACTATGACTAGACTATGACTAGACTATGACTAGACTATGACTAGACTATGACTAGACTATGACTAGACTATGACTAGACTATGACTAGACTATGACTAGACTATGACTAGACTATGACTAGACTATGACTAGACTATGACTAGACTATGACTAGACTATGACTAGACTATGACTAGACTATGACTAGACTATGACTAGACTATGACTAGACTATGACTAGACTATGACTAGACTATGACTAGACTATGACTAGACTATGACTAGACTATGACTAGACTATGACTAGACTATGACTAGACTATGACTAGACTATGACTAGACTATGACTAGACTATGACTAGACTATGACTAGACTATGACTAGACTATGACTAGACTATGACTAGACTATGACTAGACTATGACTAGACTATGACTAGACTATGACTAGACTATGACTAGACTATGACTAGACTATGACTAGACTATGACTAGACTATGACTAGACTATGACTAGACTATGACTAGACTATGACTAGACTATGACTAGACTATGACTAGACTATGACTAGACTTGACTAGACTAGACTATGACTAGACTATGACTAGACTATGACTAGACTATGACTAGACTATGACTAGACTATGACTAGACTATGACTAGACTATGACTAGACTATGACTAGACTATGACTAGACTATGACTAGACTATGACTAGACTATGACTAGACTATGACTAGGACATGATTGGGACAGCCAAAGATGCTTGGACAGCCCAAAACAGCCATGACTAGACTATGACTAGACTATGACTAGACTATGACTAGACTATGACTAGACTATGACTAGACTATGACTAGACTATGGACTAGACTATGACATAGGACTATGACTAGGACTATGACTAGACTATGACTAGACTATGACTAGACTTTGACTAGACTATGACTAGACTATGACTAGACTATGACTAGGACTATGACTAGACTATGACTAGGACTATGACTAGACTATGACTAGACTATGACTAGACTATGACTAGACTATGACTAGACTATGACTAGGACTATGGACTTGACTATGACTAGACTATGACTAGACTATGACTTGACTATGACTAGACTATGACTAGGACTATGACTTGACTATGACTAGGGACTATGACTAGACTATGACTAGACTATGACTAGGACTATGATAGACTATGACTAGGACTTATGACTAGGGAAAACTATGACTAGGACTATGACTTGACTATGACTAGACTATGACTAGACTATGACTAGGACTATGACTAGACTATGACTAGACTATGACTAGACTATGACTAGGACTATGATAGACTATGACTAGACTATGACTAGACTATGGACTTGACTATGACTAGACTATGACTAGACTAGTGACTAGACTATGGACTAGACTATGACTAGACTATGACTAGACTATGACTAGACTATGACTAGGACTATGACTAGACTATGACTAAGGACTATGAACTAGACTATGACTAGACTATGACTAGACTATGACTAGACTATGACTAGACTATGACTAGACTATGACTAGACTATGACTAGACTATGACTAGACTATGACTAGCTATGACTAGACTATGAACTAGACTATGACTAGGACTATGACTAGGACTATGACTAGACTATGACTAGACTATGAACTAGACTTGACTAGACTATGACTGACTATGACTAGACTATGATAGACTATGACTAGACTATGACTGCTATGACTAGACTGATGACTAGACTATGACTTGACTATGACTAGACTATGACTAGAACTATGACTAGACTACGGCCTAGACTATGACTAGACTATGACTAGACTATGACTAGAAGAAGACTATGACTAGACTATGACTAGGACTATGACTATGACTAGACTATGACTAGACTATGACTAGACTATGACTAGACTATGACTAGACTATGACTAGACTATGACTAGACTATGACTAGACTATGACTAGACTATGACTAGACTATGACTAGACTATGACTAGACTATGACTAGACTATGACTAGACTATGACTAGACTATGACTAGACTATGACTAAACTATGACTAGACTATGACTAGTGAGATGATTGGGACAGCCAAAGAAGCTTGGGACAGCCAAACATCCAAAATAAATCTTAGAAACTCAATGGCTGAAAACTAAATAGGAGCTTAAGGTGAAAGAAAATATATATTGCAATAAATACAGTTAACATCAATTTCACTCAATTGCTGGTAAGTGGAGGATATACCAACTGTTCCAGCTGTTGTTGTTATCCTATTACTGCCAGATGTTGCTGGTGTTGCTGATGTTGTTGTCATTATTGTTGCACGAAAGTTTTTCGTGGGTCAGGTAATTGAATGCCTGTCATATCTGGAAGCCGATAACTAAGAAATAACAAGAAATTCACAGGAAAATATAACAGATTATAATTTGAAAAAAAAAGTCGTCTCTAAACGTTTGTTGCGAGAAATAAATAACCAGCAGCGTTAAATAATGAAAAAATGTTCAATTCGAAATTAAATTTAATACAAAAATGGAAAGTATATAAATTGAATTGTAAAGAGATTTTTGATTTATGGCAAGACCGTACGAGCGTATGAGCGATATTTGTTTAATAAATTATTAATTATAGGCACAGCGGGTTTTAGCAATTTTGAAAAAATATTTCGTTTATTTGATTAAACTCCTGCTATTTTATGTAGGTAAAATATTTTTGTAAACTAATTTTGCAAATTTTACCTAATGGTTTTATGGAAAATATTTTTATTCTTTTTAAAAATTTAAAATTTGTGAGTAACATAAATAAATAGAAAAACCCATTAAATTTCAAATTTTAATGGTATTTTGTTTCGTTACACATTTAATGTAGTGTTAACATTAATATTTGTAAATTTACATATTTGACCTTTTTTGGGGTTTTAAGAGCAAAAATATCCATTATTTAGAAATAAAATAAATAACAAATGGACAAATAATGCCTTAGTAGTTTTAGTTACTGTATAAATTATATTTTATAGTTTTATAGAGACTATATTAACATATATCTTCTATTTTTCAAATATTGCATTGGATTATTTACAATAAAATATTAGTCACTTAATTGAGTTTTAAATAACTTTTGTTTAAAATTATTGGTTATATAAAACGTTTAAATATTAACTAAGAACAAAAAAATGGCAAAAATTCAGAAATTTGGGGGGATTTTGAAGAAGATTGACGGGTTTTAAAGAAATTTGGAATACCAGTAGAAGAGGTATTAGGCTTTTATTGCAATGCTTTAAAACGATCTATCGGTAGCACAGTGAGCTCTACAGTGGAATTAATTTGCCCACCTCGGGTATGTTAAACTTTTGGATCCTTATAACTTTTTACCATTTGGTCCGATCTGAAAGATTTTTACTTTTTCGAAAACTTTTTAAAAAACTAAAGAAAAAACATGCCTATTGTACTACCTTATCTCTTATAGTTTAAAAGATATTTGACTTCAAACATTTGTTTTGCGCTTTTTGCCATGATTTTTGGATTTTTTATCTTATAAATTTTTTTTGCTAAGTCAGATTTTTTTTTAAATACTATAAGATTTCCGATGAATTTCTTAATGAACTAGAGTGAAAAAATGTTTAAGTATGTAAATTTTGTAAAACAGAAGTATTATTCAAAGTTTGTTACCGAAAAAAGCCTGAAAAATTGAAAAAAGTAACTATTTTTTCTATATTTTTTTATAAATTTTTCAAAAAAAATTAAGTTTTTTTAACATTTTCCAAAATATTAGGCCTCAGAGGTGCGTATTGACATTCACCCTACAACCAGCGGTGTTCGAAAATCAGCAAATTTTTTGACAAAACATGATTTTTTTGCCTCTGTAAAAAAAAAATTATTATAGATTTTTAAACATTTCTTAAATAATTTGTATTAACTATAATGTTCTTAAGGCCTGTGCAAAAACCTGATAAGGCCCGGACACAAATGGGGTCACACGGCCCCTTTTTCTAAAAAAGAAAACACAAATTTTCGAAAATCGTGATCTTCTGTAATCAAAAATGTTAATTAAAGTTTCAGAACTCACTCTGAAATTTATATTTCTGAATTTCTAGTATATTGGGCTATACTGTGTCCAACAATGATCCCAATACCTTGTTAAGTTTTAGAGATTTTTGCAAAAAAAATACAAAGTAATGTTAAAAAATTACATAAATTTATTACAATAAGTGTTGACTTCTGTATTCAAAAATGTTAAGTAAAATTTCAGAACTCGTTCTAAAATTTATATTTTTGAATTAAGAATATATTGGCCTATACTGTGCTCCAAAATGATGCTAATATCTTGTTTAGTTTTAAAGATTTTTGCGATTAACTACAAAGTAATGTTAAAAAATTACTTAAATTTATTACAGAAAGTGTTCTCTTCTGTATTCAAAAATGTTAAATAAAATTTCAGAACTTGTTCTGAAATTAATATTTCTAAATTTGTAATATATAGGCCTATACTCAGTCCAAAAATGGTCTAAATGGCTTGTTTAATTTTAGAGATTTTTGAGAAAAATTACAAAGTTATATTGAAAAATTAAATAAATTTATTACAAAAAATATTCTCTTCTGTATTCCAAAATCTTATTTAAAATTTCAGAACTCGTTCTGAAATGTATATTTCTAAATTTCTCATATATTGGTCTACACTGTGTCCAAAAATGGTCCCCATGATTTGTTTAGTTTTAAAGATTTTTAAGAAAAATTTTAAATTTTATAATAAATTTATTACAAAAAGTGTTCTCTTATGTATTCAAAAATGTTAATTAAAATTGCAGAGTTCTTTCTAAAGTTTAAACTTCTGAATTTCTTATATATTGGTCTATGATTTGTCCAAAAATAGTCCTAATTCCTTGCTTAGTTTAAGAGATTTTTGCGAATAATTACAAAGTAATGTTAAAAAAATTACATAAATTTATTATAAAAACTGTTTTTTTTTTTTTTGTCTTCAAAAATGTTAATTAAGATTCCAGAATTCGATCTGAAATTAATATTTCTGAATTTTTTATATATTGATCTCTATTGTGTCCAAAAATGGTTCTAATATCTTGTTTAGTTTTAGAGATTTTTGCAAATAACTACAAAGTAATGTTTATATATATTTATTACAAAAAGTGTTCCCTTCTGTATTCAAAAATGTTAATAAAAATTTCAAAATTCGTTCTGTAATTTATATTTCTGAATTTTTAATATATTGATCTATATCGTGTTCAAAAATAGTCCTAATAGCTTGTTTAGTTTTAGAGATTTTTGCGAACCAAAAAAAATCCTATTTGCAACACTGCGTAATATTAGAGAAGGCACTATGCGCATATTGAAATCATTGAGGCTTATACAATTTTTCTTATTTTCAAATAAATTTTTTAAATTCTTTTTCTTTTACTTGATTCCTCAATAACTTGTTATGCGTTCCATTGGCCAATATTTAAAATTTATATCAAATTTAAACCTAAAATGCTTATCATGTATTTTTAGTCATTGACACTAATTTTGTTAATTAATGTTTATTACTTTTATTGTGGAAATAAAATTAATAAATTTTCACATAATTAGTTACCACATTTGTCTGTATTTTATTATTTTGCAAAAGATATTGTCCTATATTTCCATGAAACATTTCTATATACCATTTTATCATTTGCAGCAAAATCAACTCAACTCATATAAAATTTGAAAGGCAATACTTTTTCCTAGAATACAGTAACTATAAAATTATTTAATAGAAAATTAATTTTCTTAATTACTTAATTGAAAATTAATTTTCTATAAAATAATTTTATAGTTAAAGTATTCTAGGAAAAAGTATTGCCTTTCAAATTTTATATGAGTTGTGTTGATTTTGCTGCAAATGATAATTTGATATATAGAAACTCTTGAAACTATTTTCTAGAAATTAAGTTTATTATTTGAGTTATGTCACTCTTTAAATTAATAAACATTATAAAAGTAAATGAGATTTTTAATTAAAATTAAATAATTGTTTTTTTTTTTGTGTCCTTTATATTTAATTGCAGCAAAAATTTTAATTTTCGGGCGAGTTGTTAATGTAATTACATTAAAAAAAATTTGTATACTAATATTATTGTGGTAATTAGATAAAAAGATATGTTAAAATCTCATATTGTCAGTCAAGCCAATTGTATAGTACCCTACACAGCTAAGGTCACATATATACAAATTTTTATTTAGAAAAATTTTCTATATGAACAGTTTTCTATGTATGAAAAAAAAAATTCTATATGAAAAATTTTCTTTATGAAAAATTTTCTATAGAAAAATTGTCTATATGAAATATTTTCTATAGAAAAATTTTCTATAAAAAAATTTTTGCATAGAAAAATTTTTTATATGAAAAATTTTTTATAAAAAATTTTATATAGAAAACTTTTCTATACAAATTTTTTTTTTTAAATTTTCTATAGAAAAATTTTCTATGGGAAAATTTTCGATATCAAAGTTTTTATATAGAAAATTTAAAAAAAAAATTTTCTATATAAAACATTTTCTATTTTCATAAAGAAAATTTTTATACAATAAATTTTTTAAATAGAAAATTTTTCGATAGAAAATTTTTTTTAAATAGAAAATTTTTTATATAGAAAATTTTTCTAAATAAAATTTTTTTAAATAGAAAATTAAAAAAAAATTATATAGAAAAGTTTATCTATTTGAAACATTTTCTATATAAACATTTTCTTAATGAAAAATTTTTCTATGCAAAAATTTTAATATAGAAAATTTTTCTATAGAAAATATTTCATCAAATATGAAAAATTTCTGTACAAAAATTTTCTATAGAAAAATTTTCTGTATGAAAAATTTTCTGTATACAAATTTTTCATATAAGAAATTGTTTAAATAGAAAATTTTTCGATATAAAAGTTTTCAGATAAAAAATTTTTCTATAGAAAATTTTTGTACAGAAAATTTTTCATATTTTATGAAATATTTTCATAAAATTCTATGGAAAAAATTTCTATATGAAAATTTTTCTATAGAAAATGTTTCTATAGAAAAATGTTCTATATGAAAATGTTTCTATAGAAAAATTTTCTATATGAAAATGTTTCTATAGAAAAATTTTCTATATGAAAATGTAGAAAAATTTTCTATATGAAAATGTAGAAAAATTTTCTATATGAAAAATTTTCTATAGAAAAATTTTCTTTGTGAAAAATTTTCTTTATGAAACTTTTTCTTTATAAAAAATTTTCTTTACGAAAAAATTTCTATATGAAAAATTTTTTTTATGAAAAATTTTCTATAGAAAAATTTTCTTTATGAAACATTTTCCATAGAAAAATTTTCTTTATGAAAAATTTTCTATAGAACAATTTTCTTTATGAAAAATTTTCTATAGAAAAATTTTCTTTATGAAACATTTTCCATAGAAAAATTTTCATTATGAAAAATTTTCTATAGAAAAATTTTCTTTATGAAAAATTTTCTATAGAAAAATTTTCTTTATGAAAAATTTTCTATAGAAAAATTTTCTTTATGAAAAATTTTCTATAGAAAAATTTTCTTTATGAAAAATTTTCTATAGAAAAATTTTCTTTATGAAAAATTTTCTATAGAAAAATTTTCTTTATGAAAAATTTTCTTTATGAAAAATTTTCTATAGAAAAATTTTCTTTATGAAAAATTTTCTATAGAAAAATTTTCTTTATGAAAAATTTTCTATAGAAAAATTTTCTTTATGAAAAATTTTCTATAGAAAAATTTTCTTTATGAAAAATTTTCTATAGAAAAATTTTCTTTATGAAAAATTTTCTATAGAAAAATTTTCTTTATGAAAAATTTTCTATAGAAAAATTTTCTTTATGAAAAATTTTCTATAGAAAAATTTTCTTTATGAAAAATTTTCTATAGAAAAATTTTCTTTATGAAAAATTTTCTTTATGAAAAATTTTCTATAGAAAAATTTTCTTTATGAAAAATTTTCTATAGAAAAATTTTCTTTATGAAAAATTGTCTATAGAAAAATTTTCTTTACGAAAAATTTTCTTTATGAAACTTATTCTTTACGAAAAATTTTCTTTATGAAAAATTTTTTTTTATAAAAAATTTTCTATAGAAAAATTTTCATTATGAAAAATTTTCAATAGAAAAATTTTCATTATGAAAAATTTTCTATAGAAAAATTTTCTTTACAAAAAATTTTCTATAGAAAAATTTTCTTTATGAAAAATTTTCTTTATGAAAAATTTTCTATAGAAAAATTTTCTTTATGAAAAATTTTCTATAGAAAAATTTTCTTTATGAAACCTTTTCTATAGAAATATTTTCTTTACGAAAAATTTTCTTTATGAAAAATTTTTTTTTTTTGAAAAATTTTCTATAGAAAAATTTTCATTATGAAAAATTTTCTATAGAAAAATTTTCATTATGAAAAATTTTCTATAGAAAAATTTTCTTTACAAAAAATTTTCTACGGAAAAGTTTTGTTTATGAAAATTTTTCTATTGAAAAATTTTCTTTATGAAAAAGTTTCTATAAAAAATTTCTATATGAAAAATTTTCTATAAGAAAAAATAGACTATGAAATATTTTCTATAGAAAAATTTTCTATATGAAAAATTTTTTATAGAAAAATTTTCTATATGAAAAATTTTCTGTAGAAAAATTTTCTATATGAAAAATTTTCTGTAGAAAAATTTTCTATAGAAAATTTTATATAAGAAAAATTTTCTATAGAAAAATTTTCTATATAAAAAATTTTCTATACAAAAATTTTCTATATAAAAAATTTTCTATACAAAAATTTTCGGTATAAAAAATTTCCTATAGAAAAATTTTCTTTACGAGAAATTTTTCATAGAAAAATTTTTTATATGAAAGATTTTCTCTAGACAAATTTTCTATATGAAAAATTTTCTATAGAAAAATTTTCTATATGAAAAATTTTCTCTAGAAAAATTTTCTATATGAAATATTTGCTATAGAAAAATTTTCTTTATGAAAAATTTTCTATAGAAAAATTTTCTTTACGAAAAGTTTTCTTTAGGAAAAATTTTCTATAGAAAAATATTCTTTATGAAAAATTTTCTTTATGAAAAATTTTCTATAGAAAAATTTTCTATAGAAAAATGTTCTTTATGAAAAATTTTCTATATGAAATATTTTCTATAGAAAAATTATCTTTATGAAAAATTTTCTATAGAAAAATTTTCTTTATGAAAAATTTTCTATAGAAAGGTTTTCTTTATGACAAATTTTCTATAGAAAAATTTTCAATATGAAAAATTATCTTAAGAAAAAACTTTTTCTTTATGAAAAATTTTCTATAGAAAAATTTTCTATAGAACAATTTTCTTTATGAAAAATTTTCTATAGAAAAGTTTTCGTTATGAAAAATTTTCTATAGAAAAATTTTCAATATGAAAAATTATCTTAAAAAAAATTTTATTTGTAAAATTTTCTATTTAAAAAATTTCTTATATCTAAAATATTCTTTATGAAAATTTTCTAAAGAAAAATTTTTTATATGTAAAATTTTCTGTATAAAAAATTTTCTTTATGAAAAATTTTCTATATGAAAAATTTTCTATAGAAAAATTTTCTTTATGAAAAATTTTTCTATAAAAAAATTTTCTTTATGAAAAATTTTCTATAGAAAAATTTTCAATAAAATTTTTTTTTATTTGTAAAATTTTCTATTTAAAAAATTTCTTATATCAAAAATATTCTTTATGAAAATTTTCTAAAGAAAAATTTTTTTTATGTAAAATTTTCTGTATGAAAAATTTTCTTTATGAAAAATTTTCTATATGAAAAGTTTTCTATAGCAAAAATTTTTTTTTGAAAAAAATTTCTAATATAATTAATTTTGTATAGAAAAATTTTCTATTTAATAAATTTTCTATAGAAAGATTTTCTTTGAAAAAAATTTTCGATAGAAAACTTTCTATATGAAAAATTTTCTATAGAAAAACTTCCAATATAATAAATTGTCTATAGAAAAAATTTCTATATGACAAACTTCCTATGAAAAAATTTTCTTTTATATAGAAAATTTCTATATGAAAAATTTTTTTTATAAAAAATTTTCTATACAACAAATGTTCAATAGAAAAAATTTTCATATGAATTTTCTTTACCATACAAAAAATTTTCTATTCGAAATGTTTTCTTTTTTTAAAAATTTTGTATAAAACAAACCTTTTGTATAGAAATTTTTCTATTGAAAATTTTTGTATACAAAACGTATAGAAAATTTTTCAATTATGCAAAACTTTTTGATTTTTTTGTCCCTATTAAATTTTTCATTATAGAAAAATTTTATACAATGGCGTATACATTTTCCTCTGTTTATGAATTAAATATAAATCATTGGCTCATGCTGGTCAATAATTATATAAAAAAAGTCATTATCATTGAAAATAAAAACTCTGCCGATTAATATCTTATGAAAAAAGGTTAAACAAAAAGCCAAATGAAAAAACGGTTGAAAGTGTGAATAATAAAAAAACGACAAACTTTTGCTTAATGTTATATACAGGCCTTTCACGCCGCATCTGCCCTTTTTTCCATCCGATACAAATTGTGGGAAATGATTCGTTGTTTTGAGATGTGAGTCCTCCATTAAAGAGGATTCGAAAGCCTGTTTCTCATTACGAACTTATCAAAATAACTGCATTTAATGGATATTACAACTTAATCTTTGGGAGCAAAAAAAAATACTGACACAAACATTAAAAGAAAAATATTGCAAAAATAAACCAAAAAAAAAAGGAAATGAGTTGAAATTATAAACAAATGAGTTGATAAAGACTAAATGAGAAAGTACAAAAAAGCACTTGAAAGCAAAAAATTAAAAAAAGTTTTGTTAACAAACAACTTAAGTATAAATTTATAACTAAATTCTGCTGGGCAAAGGATGCTTTTGATGGATCCGTGATAAACTTTGAACGCGTCCAGTTCTTTGTTCTAGTTCATCTTTTATTTTCTTTTAAGTTATTTGTGTTTTTATTTTCTTTCCTAATTTAGATTGAATTTTTGTTGTTGCTACTATTCTTCTATTAACTATTCCTTGCTACTTAACATTAAGAATTCCTAATGGCTGGAACTCTTTAACTTTTCTTCTTGGGCTGTAGCTGCTGTTACTTTTCTTTCTAGCCTAACTAACACTTTCAAGCCATTACTCATTTACTCTGGTGACGACAAGACATTAAGTGTTGTTCCTAATGATTATGCTACTGTATATTAAAAACAGCTAACACATACAATAATACAAATTATGCTAAAACACTTTAGTTAGCTACACTTTACAGAGAGAAAGAAACGCTACCTTTCTAGTCATAGTCTAGTCATAGTCTAGTCATAGTCTAGTCATAGTCTAGTCATAGTCTAGTCATAGTCTAGTCATAGTCTAGTCATAGTCTAGTCATAGTCTAGTCATAGTCTAGTCATAGTCTAGTCATAGTCTAGTCATAGTCTAGTCATAGTCTAGTCATAGTCTAGTCATAGTCTAGTCATAGTCTAGTCATAGTCTAGTCATAGTCTAGTCATAGTCTAGTCATAGTCTAGTCATAGTCTAGTCATAGTCTAGTCATAGTCTAGTCATAGTCTAGTCATAGTCTAGTCATAGTCTAGTCATAGTCTAGTCATAGTCTAGTCATAGTCTAGTCATAGTCTAGTCATAGTCTAGTCATAGTCTAGTCATAGTCTAGTCATAGTCTAGTCATAGTCTAGTCATAGTCTAGTCATAGTCTAGTCATAGTCTAGTCATAGTCTAGTCATAGTCTAGTCATAGTCTAGTCATAGTCTAGTCATAGTCTAGTCATAGTCTAGTCATAGTCTAGTCATAGTCTAGTCATAGTCTAGTCATAGTCTAGTCATAGTCTAGTCATAGTCTAGTCATAGTCTAGTCATAGTCTAGTCATAGTCTAGTCATAGTCTAGTCATAGTCTAGTCATAGTCTAGTCATAGTCTAGTCATAGTCTAGTCATAGTCTAGTCATAGTCTAGTCATAGTCTAGTCATAGTCTAGTCATAGTCTAGTCATAGTCTAGTCATAGTCTAGTCATAGTCTAGTCATAGTCTAGTCATAGTCTAGTCATAGTCTAGTCATAGTCTAGTCATAGTCTAGTCATAGTCTAGTCATAGTCTAGTCATAGTCTAGTCATAGTCTAGTCATAGTCTAGTCATAGTCTAGTCATAGTCTAGTCATAGTCTAGTCATAGTCTAGTCATAGTCTAGTCATAGTCTAGTCATAGTCTAGTCATAGTCTAGTCATAGTCTAGTCATAGTCTAGTCATAGTCTAGTCATAGTCTAGTCATAGTCTAGTCATAGTCTAGTCATAGTCTAGTCATAGTCTAGTCATAGTCTAGTCATAGTCTAGTCATAGTCTAGTCATAGTCTAGTCATAGTCTAGTCATAGTCTAGTCATAGTCTAGTCATAGTCTAGTCATAGTCTAGTCATAGTCTAGTCATAGTCTAGTCATAGTCTAGTCATAGTCTAGTCATAGTCTAGTCATAGTCTAGTCATAGTCTAGTCATAGTCTAGTCATAGTCTAGTCATAGTCTAGTCATAGTCTAGTCATAGTCTAGTCATAGTCTAGTCATAGTCTAGTCATAGTCTAGTCATAGTCTAGTCATAGTCTAGTCATAGTCTAGTCATAGTCTAGTCATAGTCTAGTCATAGTCTAGTCATAGTCTAGTCATAGTCTAGTCATAGTCTAGTCATAGTCTAGTCATAGTCTAGTCATAGTCTAGTCATAGTCTAGTCATAGTCTAGTCATAGTCTAGTCATAGTCTAGTCATAGTCTAGTCATAGTCTAGTCATAGTCTAGTCATAGTCTAGTCATAGTCTAGTCATAGTCTAGTCATAGTCTAGTCATAGTCTAGTCATAGTCTAGTCATAGTCTAGTCATAGTCTAGTCATAGTCTAGTCATAGTCTAGTCATAGTCTAGTCATAGTCTAGTCATAGTCTAGTCATAGTCTAGTCATAGTCTAGTCATAGTCTAGTCATAGTCTAGTCATAGTCTAGTCATAGTCTAGTCATAGTCTAGTCATAGTCTAGTCATAGTCTAGTCATAGTCTAGTCATAGTCTAGTCATAGTCTAGTCATAGTCTAGTCATAGTCTAGTCATAGTCTAGTCATAGTCTAGTCATAGTCTAGTCATAGTCTAGTCATAGTCTAGTCATAGTCTAGTCATAGTCTAGTCATAGTCTAGTCATAGTCTAGTCATAGTCTAGTCATAGTCTAGTCATAGTCTAGTCATAGTCTAGTCATAGTCTAGTCATAGTCTAGTCATAGTCTAGTCATAGTCTAGTCATAGTCTAGTCATAGTCTAGTCATAGTCTAGTCATAGTCTAGTCATAGTCTAGTCATAGTCTAGTCATAGTCTAGTCATAGTCTAGTCATAGTCTAGTCATAGTCTAGTCATAGTCTAGTCATAGTCTAGTCATAGTCTAGTCATAGTCTAGTCATAGTCTAGTCATAGTCTAGTCATAGTCTAGTCATAGTCTAGTCATAGTCTAGTCATAGTCTAGTCATAGTCTAGTCATAGTCTAGTCATAGTCTAGTCATAGTCTAGTCATAGTCTAGTCATAGTCTAGTCATAGTCTAGTCATAGTCTAGTCATAGTCTAGTCATAGTCTAGTCATAGTCTAGTCATAGTCTAGTCATAGTCTAGTCATAGTCTAGTCATAGTCTAGTCATAGTCTAGTCATAGTCTAGTCATAGTCTAGTCATAGTCTAGTCATAGTCTAGTCATAGTCTAGTCATAGTCTAGTCATAGTCTAGTCATAGTCTAGTCATAGTCTAGTCATAGTCTAGTCATAGTCTAGTCATAGTCTAGTCATAGTCTAGTCATAGTCTAGTCATAGTCTAGTCATAGTCTAGTCATAGTCTAGTCATAGTCTAGTCATAGTCTAGTCATAGTCTAGTCATAGTCTAGTCATAGTCTAGTCATAGTCTAGTCATAGTCTAGTCATAGTCTAGTCATAGTCTAGTCATAGTCTAGTCATAGTCTAGTCATAGTCTAGTCATAGTCTAGTCATAGTCTAGTCATAGTCTAGTCATAGTCTAGTCATAGTCTAGTCATAGTCTAGTCATAGTCTAGTCATAGTCTAGTCATAGTCTAGTCATAGTCTAGTCATAGTCTAGTCATAGTCTAGTCATAGTCTAGTCATAGTCTAGTCATAGTCTAGTCATGGTTAGTCATAAGGAGTTTGAACGGTAATGTCTTAAAAAAGTTTGTGTCAATTATTCTCTATGACACTTTTGACAGAAACGGAGGACAAACTTTCATTTCCAACCATCGGCCAATCATTTATGGAAGTTTAAATGAAATGCTTCTGTTTTAGTTTTCCAAACATAAGTTTCTGTATTTCAATTCCTTTGTTTTAATATTACCCATTTATTTGTTCTGGCCTTGGTCGGTGTATCTTTGGATGTTGTGTCTGTCTAACATGTCTGTCCAATGTGTTTGTTGCCCTGGTTGTTGCATTTTAGCTTCTATTTTCATTCTTGATTAATTACTCAATGGTTGCAATTTGAATATAACGACTCTTGTGTTGCAACATCATCCTTCATTGGCAGTAGCAGAAAGTATCATCAGCAACAATTGCCCTGCTATAATTTCTGTGTTGAGATACAAAAACGACAACAAAAATTTGTTTTTAACAACTGGAAAAGTGTAGAAAGATATATCTGTCCGTCTGTCTATCTGTTCTGTGGATATTTTCTTATAATAAAGAGCCTTCATCATTTAAGTTTAAATTTTAAGGCTTAGGAATATTAAGTAGAATAAATAAATAATTGCAATCTAGTGAAGTTTTTGCACGAATCCAAACGAGGTCTATAAATATTTACATTGTAAAGACAATGAGTGTTTTTACACTGTCGAAGGTTTAAATAGAGTTCAGCCATAGAAAAAGTTTAGCTTTATTTATTGATTTAATCCCTATATATATAATTAATCTGATTTTCAAAATATCTTTCTATGAACATAACTCTAACATTTCTAATTGTATTTTTCATTGTTACCCAACTCAAAAGGCAAAAGCAAGTGGGGTATTATTTTGACATCAGTTACACTTTTACATCCTTCACTAATAGAAAATAGGGCATTATAAGTACATTATTTAGTTTGTAATATTTTCATGAAGGAGAACGAATAGTCGATTAAGCCATGTCCGCTCGTTGAAATTAAGTTTGTATATATATTTTGTCCTTTAACTCCTTGTGGAACAAAGGGCCTCAACAAAAGCCTTCCATGTATGTTTATCGGTAGTCAATCCTTTCATCTTATTCCATAATACTCCGAAATCTCATAACTCGTTCTCAGTTTGCAGGTCTTCCAGACCTCCTCTCAGTAGCTAGCTTTCTAAGTGTATGTCCTAGACAACCATATTTCCGTGTAAGAATAGTTATTTTTATTGACAAATCGTCATGCGGGAGTTTATCTGATCTATCCGCCATTTTACACAATTTGAGATAATGATGCTTTAGTTTTTCGAACCTAAATTTTTCAAATCTGCAATCTGTTTTCGGCTATCTTCTCTAGTTTCTGAGATAAATAGTGTCTGTTTTGTTCTATTTGTACTATTTTTCTCTAAACGCCAAATTTATGGTGTAAAATCTTAAAGATTAAGATAAAACTTCAAGATCGATTTTCTTAAAATGCGTTTTTGGCGTATAGAACACATAAACTCCCGCACGACGAAATGCTTGCAGTCCGCTCATCTCTCGACTCGAAATATTCCATGCCTCACATCCATATAAGAGCACGGGTTTGACATAAGTGTTAAAAAATTTGAGTTTTGTGATAGTCGAGATATTTTGAGATCGCCAGAACTATTTTTTCAAAAATTTTCTATTTTGTAGGAATTTTTTCAAAAATTTTCTATTTTTAAAAAAATTTTTCTATTTTTATAGGAAATTTTTCAAAAATTTTCTATTTTTATAGCAAATTTTTCAACAATTTTTTATTTTATAGGAATTTTTTCAAAAATTTTCTATTTTTAAAAAATTTTTCTATTTTTATAGCAAATTTTTCAAAAATTTTCTATTTTTATAGGAAATTTTTCAAAAATTTTCTATTTTTATAGCAAATTTTTCAAAAATTTTTTATTTTATAGGAATTTTTTCAAAAATTTTCTATTTTAAAGAAAATTTTTTTAAAAATTTTCTATTTTTATAGGAAATTTTTCAAAAATTTTCTATTTTTATAGGAAATTTTTCAAAAATTTTCTATTTTTATAGGAAATTTTTCAAAAATTTTCTATTTTTATAGGAAATTTTTCAAAAATTTTCTATTTTTATAGGAAATTTTTCAAAAATTTTCTATTTTTATAGGAAATTTTTCAAAAATTTTCTATTTTTATAGGAAATTTTTCAAAAATTTTCTATTTTTATAGGAAATTTTTCAAAAATTTTCTATTTTTATAGGAAATTTTTCAAAAATTTTCTATTTTTATAGGAAATTTTTCAAAAATTTTCTATTTTTATAGGAAATTTTTCAAAAATTTTCTATTTTTATAGGAAATTTTTCAAAAATTTTCTATTTTTATAGGAAATTTTTCAAAAATTTTCTATTTTTATAGGAAATTTTTCAAAAATTTTCTATTTTTATAGGAAATTTTTCAAAAATTTTCTATTTTTATAGGAAATTTTTCAAAAATTTTCTATTTTTATAGGAAATTTTTCAAAAATTTTCTATTTTTATAGGAAATTTTTCAAAAATTTTCTATTTTTATAGGAAATTTTTCAAAAATTTTCTATTTTTATAGGAAATTTTTCAAAAATTTTCTATTTTTATAGGAAATTTTTCAAAAATTTTCTATTTTTATAGGAAATTTTTCAAAAATTTTCTATTTTTATAGGAAATTTTTCAAAAATTTTCTATTTTTATAGGAAATTTTTCAAAAATTTTCTATTTTTATAGGAAATTTTTCAAAAATTTTCTATTTTTATAGGAAATTTTTCAAAAATTTTCTATTTTTATAGGAAATTTTTCAAAAATTTTCTATTTTTATAGGAAATTTTTCAAAAATTTTCTATTTTTATAGGAAATTTTTCAAAAATTTTCTATTTTTATAGGAAATTTTTCAAAAATTTTCTATTTTTATAGGAAATTTTTTAAAAATTTTCTATTTTTATAGGAAATTTTTCAAAAATTTTCTATTTTTATAGGAAATTTTTCAAAAATTTTCTATTTTTATAGGAAATTTTTCAAAAATTTTCTATTTTTATAGGAAATTTTTCAAAAATTTTCTATTTTTATAGGAAATTTTTCAAAAATTTTCTATTTTTATAGGAAATTTTTCAAAAATTTTCTATTTTTATAGGAAATTTTTCAAAAATTTTCTATTTTTATAGGAAATTTTTCAAAAATTTTCTATTTTTAAAAAATTTTTCTATTTTTATAGGAAATTTTTCAAAAATTTTCTATTTTTATAGGAAATTTTTCAAAAATTTTCTATTTTTATAGGAAATTTTTCAAAAATTTTCTATTTTTATAGGAAATTTTTCAAAAATTTTCTATTTTTATAGGAAATTTTTCAAAAATTTTCTATTTTTATAGGAAATTTTTCAAAAATTTTCTATTTTTATAGGAAATTTTTCAAAAATTTTCTATTTTTATAGGAAATTTTTCAAAAATTTTCTATTTTTATAGGAAATTTTTCAAAAATTTTCTATTTTTATAGGAAATTTTTCAAAAATTTTCTATTTTTATAGGAAATTTTTCAAAAATTTTCTATTTTTATAGGAAATTTTTCAAAAATTTTCTATTTTTATAGGAAATTTTTCAAAAATTTTCTATTTTTATAGGAAATTTTTCAAAAATTTTCTATTTTTATAGGAAATTTTTCAAAAATTTTCTATTTTTATAGGAAATTTTTCAATAATTTTCTATTTTTATAGGAAATTTTTCAAAAATTTTCTATTTTTATAGGAAATTTTTCAAAAATTTTCTATTTTTATAGGAAATTTTTCAAAAATTTTCTATTTTTATAGGAAATTTTTCAAAAATTTTCTATTTTTATAGGAAATTTTTCAAAAATTTTCTATTTTTATAGGAAATTTTTCAAAAATTTTCTATTTTTATAGGAAATTTTTCAAAAATTTTCTATTTTTATAGGAAATTTTTCAAAAATTTTCTATTTTTATAGGAAATTTTTCAAAAATTTTCTATTTTTATAGGAAATTTTTCAAAAATTTTCTATTTTTATAGGAAATTTTTCAAAAATTTTCTATTTTTATAGGAAATTTTTCAAAAATTTTCTATTTTTATAGGAAATTTTTCAAAAATTTTCTATTTTTATAGGAAATTTTTCAAAAATTTTCTATTTTTATAGGAAATTTTTCAAAAATTTTCTATTTTTATAGGAAATTTTTCAATAATTTTCTATTTTTATAGGAAATTTTTCAAAAATTTTCTATTTTTATAGGAAATTTTTCAAAAATTTTCTATTTTTATAGGAAATTTTTCAAAAATTTTCTATTTTTATAGGAAATTTTTCAAAAATTTTCTATTTTTATAGGAAATTTTTCAAAAATTTTCTATTTTTATAGGAAATTTTTCAAAAATTTTCTATTTTTATAGGAAATTTTTCAAAAATTTTCTATTTTTATAGGAAATTTTTCAAAAATTTTCTATTTTTATAGGAAATTTTTCAAAAATTTTCTATTTTTATAGGAAATTTTTCAAAAATTTTCTATTTTTATAGGAAATTTTTCAAAAATTTTCTATTTTTATAGGAAATTTTTCAAAAATTTCCTATTTTTATAGGAAATTTTTCAAAAATTTTCTATTTTTATAGGAAATTTTTCAAAAATTTTCTATTTTTATAGGAAATTTTTCAAAAATTTTCTATTTTTATAGGAAATTTTTCAAAAATTTTCTATTTTTATAGGAAATTCTTGATTTGTCTAAAATAAAAATATGATAAGACGACCCACCCTACTTTACAAAATAGAGATATCCTTTTCTTCATTTTGTTAAAGTTGCATCAGTTTATTTGCAAAATAAACAAACAAACAAATGCAAATTGTACATTCGTATGTAAATATTTTCTATTTCTATTTATTTATTATTTAAAATTCAAAAGGAATTATTTAAATCACATTTTGTTATGCATTAAATATCACACAGAATTATTTACGCATGAGCAGTTGAATTGAGTTGAGTTGATTCGGCAAAAGTAAACCAAGAATTAATTGCAATTATTTTATTTAAGGAAAATGTTGTATATGTGTATTTAGGTCTAAAACCTTATTTAAGATATTACTTAATATTACTTAATCCAATTATTTGTCTATTTCATTTCGCATTAAGAAAATTGTGTATTTAGTTCATTTTGAAACTTGTACATTTCCCAAGATATTTAATTGGGTCATCATAGTTAGTCATACTTGGAATTTTGGGTTTCAAAATTTGTACACAAATTTATTATTTGTTCAATGTAAATATTTTAGCTTCTTTCTTGTTTGTGTTTTTGTTTTTTTTTTTTTTTTTTGTAGACATTTTACCCAAGAGAAATTCTTTAATTTAAAAGCAAAATTAAGCATTAAGGACAAGGTAATATCCTAAGCTCTTTCGGAAATAACTTAAATTTATTCTTGGAAAACAGGGTTAACGTGTGTGTTAGAAGAAGGGAAACCAGAAACGTTAGTATTAATATTGATGTTGGTGTTAATATTAGTATGTCTCTAATCTAACTTACTAGAGTGCTGTGGCTTATTTGGTTAGCACGTCGACTACCAAGCATAACATATCACATTGAGCCTGGGTTCAATCCGCGGTCACGACGACATCAAATACTGTAACCTTTAATTTTTCTTACAAATTATTAATTACCATAGCATCCACCATCGGCGTTAAGCCTACAACATTAACACGCCGTCGATGTAAAATAAATAAAACTGGCTGTAGAACAAACAGCCCTAACTATGCGTCCAAATAGCAGCAAATTTCACAATTTCACTGTTCTAAAAGAAGACATGACGTGGAATTACAGTATTGTTTAATATAAAAGGTTAGTCTATGTCTTAGACTATGTCTTAGTCTATGTCTTAGTCTATGTCTTAGTCTATGTCTTAGTCTATGTCTTAGTCTATGTCTTAGTCTATGTCTTAGTCTATGTCTTAGTCTATGTCTTAGTCTATGTCTTAGTCTATGTCTTAGTCTATGTCTTAGTCTATGTCTTAGTCTATGTCTTAGTCTATGTCTTAGTCTATGTCTTAGTCTATGTCTTAGTCTATGTCTTAGTCTATGTCTTAGTCTATGTCTTAGTCTATGTCTTAGTCTATGTCTTAGTCTATGTCTTAGTCTATGTCTTAGTCTATGTCTTAGTCTATGTCTTAGTCTATGTCTTAGTCTATGTCTTGTCTTAGTCTATGTCTTATGTCTTAGGTCTATGTCTTAGTCTATGTCTTAGTCTATGTCTTAGTCTATGTCTTAGTCTATGTCTTAGTCTATTTCTTAGTCTATGTCTTAGTCTATGTCTTAGTCTATGTCTTAGTCTATGTCTTAGTCTATGTCTTAGTCTATGTCTTAGTCTATGTCTTAGTCTATGTCTTAGTCTATGTCTTAGTCTATGTCTTAGTCTATGTCTTAGTCTTAGTCTATGTCTTAGTCTATATCTTAGTCTATGTCTTAGTCTATGTCTCAGTTTATGTCTTAGTCTATGTCTTAGTCTATGTCTAAGTCTAGTCTATGTCTTAGTCTATGTCTTAGTCTATGTCTTAGTCTATGTCTTAGTCTATGCCTTAGTCTATGTCTTAGTCTATGTCTTAGTCTATGTCTTAGTCTATGTCTTAGTCTATGTCTTAGTCTATGTCTTAGTCTATGTCTTAGTCATGTCTTAGTCTATGTTTTAGTCTATGTCTTAGTCTATGTCTTAGTCTATGTCTTAGTCTATGTCTTAGTCTATGTCTTAGTCTATGTCTTAGTCTATGTCTTAGTCTATGTCTTAGTCTATGTCTTAGTCTATGTCTTAGTCTATGTCTTAGTCTATGTCTTAGTCTATGTCTTAGTCTATGTCTTAGTCTATGTCTTAGTCTATGTCTTAGTCTATGTCTTAGTCTATGTCTTAGTCTATGTCTTAGTCTATGTCTTAGTCTATGTCTTAGTTTATGTCTTAGTCTATGTCTTAGTCTATGTCTTAGTCTTAGTCTATGTCTTAGTCTATGTCTTAGTCTATGTCTTAGTCTATGTCTTAGTCTATGTCTTAGTCTATGTCTTAGTCTATGTCTTAGTCTATGTCTTAGTCTATGTCTTAGTCTATGTCTTAGTCTATGTCTTAGTCTATGTCTTAGTCTATGTCTTAGTCTATGTCTTAGTCTATGTCTTAGTCTATGTCTTAGTCTATGTCTTAGTCTATGTCTTAGTCTATGTCTTAGTCTATGTCTTAGTCTATGTCTTAGTCTATGTCTTAGTCTATGTCTTAGTCTATGTCTTAGTCTATGTCTTAGTCTATGTCTTAGTCTATGTCTTAGTCTATGTCTTAGTCTATGTCTTAGTCTATGTCTTAGTCTATGTCTTAGTCTATGTCATAGTCTATGTCTTAGTCTATGTCTTAGTCTATGTCTTAGTCTATGTCTTAGTCTATGTCTTAGTCTATGTCTTAGTCTATGTCTTAGTCTATGTCTTAGTCTATGTCTTAGTCTATGTCTTAGTCTATGTCTTAGTCTATGTCTTAGTCTATGTCTTAGTCTATGTCTTAGTCTATGTCTTAGTCTATGTCTTAGTCTATCTCTTAGTCTATGTCTTAGTCTATGTCTTAGTCTATGTCTTAGTCTATGTCTTAGTCTATGTCTTAGTCTATGTCTTAGTCTATGTCTTAGTCTATGTCTTAGTCTATGTCTTAATCTATGTCTTAGTCTATGTCTTAGTCTATGTCTTAGTCTATGTTTTAGTCTATGTCTTAGTCTATGTCTTAGTCTATGTCTTAGTCTATGTCTTAGTCTATGTCTTAGTCTATGTCTTAGTCTATGTCTTAGTCTATGTCTTAGTCTATGTCTTAGTCTATGTCTTAGTCTATGTCTTAGTCTATGTCTTAGTCTATGTCTTAGTCTATGTATTAGTCTATGTCTTAGTCTATGTCTTAGTCTATGTCTTAGTCTATGTCTTAGTCTATGTATTATTCTATGTCTTAGTCTATGTCTTAGTCTATGTTTTAGTCTATGTCTTAGTCTATGTCTTAGTCTATGTCTTAGTCTATGTCTTAGTCTATGTCTTAGTCTATGTCTTAGTCTATGTCTTAGTCTATGTCTTAGTCTATGTCTTAGTCTATGTATTAGTCTATGTCTTAGTCTATGTCTTAGTCTATGTCTTAGTCTATGTCTTAGTCTATGTCTTAGTCTATGTCTTAGTCTATGTCTTAGTCTATGTCTTAGTCTATGTCTTAGTCTATGTCTTAGTCTATGTCTTAGTCTATGTCTTAGTCTATGTCTTAGTCTATGTCTTAGTCTATGTCTTAGTCTATGTCTTAGTCTATGTCTTAGTCTATGTCTTAGTCTATGTCTTAGTCTATGTCTTAGTCTATGTCTTAGTCTATGTCTTAGTCTATGTCTTAGTCTATGTCTTAGTCTATGTCTTAGTCTATGTCTTAGTCTATGTCTTAGTCTATGTCTTAGTCTATGTCTTAGTCTATGTCTTAGTCTATGTCTTAGTCTATGTCTTAGTCTATGTTTTAGTCTATGTCTTAGTCTATGTCTTAGTCTATGTCTTAGTCTATGTCTTAGTCTATGTCTTAGTCTATGTCTTAGTCTATGTCTTAGTCTATGTCTTAGTCTATGTCTTAGTCTATGTCTTAGTCTATGTCTTAGTCTTAGTCTATGTCTTAGTCTATATCTTAGTCTATGTCTTAGTCTATGTCTCAGTTTATGTCTTAGTCTATGTCTTAGTCTATGTCTTAGTCTATGTCTTAGTCTATGTCTTAGTCTATGTCTTAGTCTATGTCTTAGTCTATGTCTTAGTCTATGCCTTAGTCTATGTCTTAGTCTATGTCTTAGTCTATGTCTTAGTCTATGTCTTAGTCTATGTCTTAGTCTATGTCTTAGTCTATGTCTTAGTCATGTCTTAGTCTATGTTTTAGTCTATGTCTTAGTCTATGTCTTAGTCTATGTCTTAGTCTATGTCTTAGTCTATGTCTTAGTCTATGTCTTAGTCTATGTCTTAGTCTATGTCTTAGTCTATGTCTTAGTCTATGTCTTAGTCTATGTCTTAGTCTATGTCTTAGTCTATGTCTTAGTCTATGTCTTAGTCTATGTCTTAGTCTATGTCTTAGTCTATGTCTTAGTCTATGTCTTAGTCTATGTCTTAGTCTATGTCTTAGTCTATGTCTTAGTCTATGTCTTAGTCTATGTCTTAGTCTATGTCTTAGTTTATGTCTTAGTCTATGTCTTAGTCTATGTCTTAGTCTTAGTCTATGTCTTAGTCTATGTCTTAGTCTATGTCTTAGTCTATGTCTTAGTCTATGTCTTAGTCTATGTCTTAGTCTATGTCTTAGTCTATGTCTTAGTCTATGTCTTAGTCTATGTCTTAGTCTATGTCTTAGTCTATGTCTTAGTCTATGTCTTAGTCTATGTCTTAGTCTATGTCTTAGTCTATGTCTTAGTCTATGTCTTAGTCTATGTCTTAGTCTATGTCTTAGTCTATGTCTTAGTCTATGTCTTAGTCTATGTCTTAGTCTATGTCTTAGTCTATGTCTTAGTCTATGTCTTAGTCTATGTCTTAGTCTATGTCTTAGTCTATGTCTTAGTCTATGTCTTAGTCTATGTCTTAGTCTATGTCTTAGTCTATGTCTTAGTCTATGTCTTAGTCTATGTCTTAGTCTATGTCTTAGTCTATGTCTTAGTCTATGTCTTAGTCTATGTCTTAGTCTATGTCTTAGTCTATGTCTTAGTCTATGTCTTAGTCTATGTCTTAGTCTATGTCTTAGTCTATGTCTTAGTCTATGTCTTAGTCTATCTCTTAGTCTATGTCTTAGTCTATGTCTTAGTCTATGTCTTAGTCTATGTCTTAGTCTATGTCTTAGTCTATGTCTTAGTCTATGTCTTAGTCTATGTCTTAGTCTATGTCTTAGTCTATGTCTTAATCTATGTCTTAGTCTATGTCTTAGTCTATGTCTTAGTCTATGTTTTAGTCTATGTCTTAGTCTATGTCTTAGTCTATGTCTTAGTCTATGTCTTAGTCTATGTCTTAGTCTATGTCTTAGTCTATGTCTTAGTCTATGTCTTAGTCTATGTCTTAGTCTATGTCTTAGTCTATGTCTTAGTCTATGTCTTAGTCTATGTCTTAGTCTATGTATTAGTCTATGTCTTAGTCTATGTCTTAGTCTATGTCTTAGTCTATGTCTTAGTCTATGTCTTAGTCTATGTATTATTCTATGTCTTAGTCTATGTCTTAGTCTATGTTTTAGTCTATGTCTTAGTCTATGTCTTAGTCTATGTCTTAGTCTATGTCTTAGTCTATGTCTTAGTCTATGTCTTAGTCTATGTCTTAGTCTATGTCTTAGTCTATGTCTTAGTCTATGTCTTAGTCTATGTCTTAGTCTATGTCTTAGTCTATGTCTTAGTCTATGTCTTAGTCTATGTCTTAGTCTATATCTTAGTCTATGTATTAGTCTATGTCTTAGTCTATTTTTTAGTCCATTTCTTTGTTTATGTCTTTATATATGTCTTAGTTGATGTCTTAATCTATGTTTTTGCCTATAACCTACTTTTTGTCATGTGTTTGTATTTATGTCCTAGTCTTATTATCCTGCGGATTTCCTTATTATTATAAACATGTAATTACTAACATTTTATTTTAATAACAATTAGACCAAAAATGTACAAAATTAAACTACCAAATTTGCGATTGTAGTCAAATATAAAATTAATTTAAGACATTTTAATATAATTAAACTATTAAATTCTTAATTTAAATAATAAAACTCCTACATGTGCGGTAACATGATATCACACTCTATCGCAAAATATTTTATTCTTTTTTTGCCTGTTTTTTTTTGCTTCATTTTACTAAAAAAAAAAACTAGAGCTACTCGTAGTTTTGGAAATATTTTATCTGTCTTGTTTTAAATGTTATGTAGCGCCCACATTTGCTTTAATCCAATACACAATCCAAACAAAGGCCAACAACATCAAATGAAAACGCCCCAAGGAATGCAACGCAAAAGCACTCTGTATCATTCAAACAAGGTGACAACCTCGGGGGGAATTCGCAAAATGAGAACGCAATGGCAAAGTGTTCGCTTGTAATATAGCCTGAATATATGTATATGTTCATTTATTAATATTCGTACAATGGTCGAAGGTCATAGGGCTATATAATCTAATGTTATTCTTAGGGGCTTGGTTATATAATAACTTTGAGGTTTTGGATGATGAGATGGGGTAATTGACAAAATAAAATTAAAATGATGATTGGTTAAAGTTTGTAAGAGTTTGCTTAAATGTTGGTTGTTTGGTTATAAAAAGTAGCTTTAAGTCTGTAAAATTTTTTAATATACGAGTATCTCATAATATGTGAACCGCCGTGGTATAGCCTAGCATACCAGAGGTCCCAAGTTTGAGACCCACTTAAAATAAATAGATTTTCAAAAAAAAAAGCAGCGGTTCACCTCATAACTCAGCTAGCCACTGGTAACTAATGGATTTGCCGATATTTTCAATGAGTCTAAAAATGTTGGATGCAGCTCATTGTCAGAGAGAAGTACTCCTTGTTCCAATTGGAATGTTGTCGGGGAATAATATATATATCTTTAAATAATCATGTGTTTCGACCTCATTGTGACCTGCAAAGAATGCCTAGATTTAGCTCCGTCGAACTTTCAACGCTGTCTAGTTTTTTGCAGATAACAGCGTCATTTACCATTCATGTTTATTCAATTAGACCAAGCCTTAAAGAGATTGGGGCCTTGTGGCAACATGAAACGTTTAAACGGAATTTTAATACAATCTGAAAGGGGTAGTGCCAAAAAGGGTCGAATTTAATACAAGGAAGACTCAATGCTGTTAATATGTGTTTATTGGTAGTATTAATATTGAGGAATCAGAAGCTCTTTATGTTCTGGGCATAAGATTCCAGTGTGATGTAAGATGGAACAAACACATTTTCCAAGTGTCGAAAGAAGCATTCAAGTGCCTTGGTTTTTTATAGAGTTGTAAAAACTATTTCATTCCATCTGATCTCCTTACTACTTATATCCGACTGAAAATGGAATACTACAATGGCATGTGTTCTGAAGATTTCAGAGATCTCGTCCCTCAAACACTACTCCCTCTATCCCCCATCCTATAGCCTACTTTCTTAGTTAAAATACAATGCTTTGCATGAAATATGATCCTTACAGTAGGTTAAAACAGAATAAGCATTTTCAAAGGCCCCAAGAAGGACTTATCATTCATGGGTGCAGAATGACAGAGAGAAGTCAAGATGGTCAACTGTGATAATACAAGCTCCTTATATATTTTAAGACTGTGGTTAACGTCTACAACGACTTCTGTCCGTCTACCAAACTTGAAGTAATGTAGCCTCTGAGCTACTTCTAAAGCAATATGGTTTCCAGTGAGAACCAAGGCCACTGGCTTGGAATTTATTTTCTCTACCAGTTGCAAGTTTAAGTTTAGGTACAAGGTGGACCCAAGGATGCTACTAATGGCCCAGTTAAACTTACAGTACTGAAGCAGCTTCTGCCGAACTAACAACGTTGATTGTCGATTACAGAGAAGATGTAGCCCGGAAGCCTTGTCTAAGTAAAAACAAGGTATGCGGACTCAAAGTCACAGGCTGCACACTTTTTGTCTTTAGTTAGAACGACAAGGTAAGAAATTGCATTTTAGCTAAAAGCGAATTTAAGTTAGTTCTTCCCAATTACTGCAGCTGTGGAGATCTAACAGTCGTCACAGGTATGTTTACTTTTGCAATGTCTTCAGTGTACCTTCCGTATGAGGCAGCGGATACGCTGCTTATTACTTACTATCAAGTCATTTGAAATAGGTGCAATTAGGATTACGAATAGGAAGTAAGTTATATTAGTTTGTGCTGATGTATGCAACGCAAAGAAGTATATGTCTTAGACCTACCTTTTAGTATACCAATAGACTTAGAATCACTATCTGAATCGATTTAGCGATGTTCAATAAAACAAATAGTTGATGATATTAAGATAACGATTTACCTTACCACACAGGTCTTCCACATTATGGTATGTCGCCATTATCGCGAAGTCAACTACGTATGTTATCACTTCAAGGCCATGCGGTGGAGCTGGGAGCTTAGAGAGGTAAAAGTTAAATGGAGTGGCGACAGGATTCCTTTCTAAGGAACTTTCTGTTTAACTGTACGGTGTTTTGAGCGTTGAAAGATTATATAGTCTACTATCCACCTTTCAAAATTTGTTGGTATTGTGGTACTAGGACCATTATTTTACTGCTGTTTCAAGTCTTTTGCGATCTGATTGTTAATGTTGTTGTTGTTGTAACAGCCCTAACATTTACAATTTTATAATTTTGTTTTTATGGGGGTTCTGTTTGGAGATCAAGGCCAAGAACTTCTACTGGATGAGTCCACAAATCCTTAGGACTAAGTGAAGTAGGGTTGGCGGTACAGTTATCATGAGAACCCTGACCACAAGCTGGGCATATGTTGGGGACGGCACGGTCTATGCGAGACCAAAAGATATTTAATCTATTGCTCCATTCCGATCTCAGTTGAGCCAGAACGACTCTTGTTTTCTGCGACAGGATCTTTTCTTCTTCTGCTATGGGCGGTGGGCGACCTCCTAATACAACATTCATGCGATAACCTGAAATCGCGGAGTTGGTGGCGTCTTTATGAATGTTGTTTTATACTGCCATGTACGAGGTATGATCTAAAGGATCAAGTACATACATTCGTATGCTATCCTCATACACGCGAAGATCTTTCCTGACATGCCTCGGGGAAGATGCCAACTGTGTGATGTTAAAGTTTGGATGATTTCTCCGATGACATCCCAAAAGGAACTGCTGAGATAGCATAATGTTGTGTTCCTTTACTGGAAGGATCTTTGTTTTCTCGTGAAGATGATGTGGTGAGGTAATTTGTAGGCAGCCTGTAATAGTTCTTAGGGCTGCATTTTGGCAACATTGAATATTTTTCCACTGAGTATCACTTAGCGACGCTGACCATACTGTATAATTTGCACTGACCGACCAATCGCTTTATAGGTAACGTTCAGTGAAGAAGTTGCGGATGGTACCGAGATAACGATTCACCTTACCGCATAGGTCATCCACATTATGGCCGGTTGCCATTATCGTGCAGTCTTCTGCATATGATATCACTTCAACGCCTTGTGGTGGAGCTGGGAGTTTAGAGAGGTAGAGGTTAAATAGGAGTGGCGACAATACTCCGCCCTGAGGAACTCCCTGTTTGACTCTACGGTGTTTTGAGCGCTGATATCTAAACTCTACAAACGACTGATGTCCACTAAGATAATTTACAATCCATCTCTTCAAATTTGTTAGCATTGTGGACATCAGGATGTCCTGGAAGAGGGTGGCATGGCTTACCGTGTCAAAGGCTTTTGACAAGTCAAATGCCACAAGGACCGTTCTTTCACAATGTCTCTGCTGGTTTAAGCCTTCTGCGATCTGAGTGGTTATGGCTGTTAATGCTGTGGTGGTGCTGCACATTTTGCGGAATCCATGCTGCTGGTCAGCTGGGGGAGGAGTAGAGCCTCGAGTGTTTTCGCGACTGGTGACAGGAGGGATATCGGTCTGTACGATGATCCCTCATTCGCGGGTTTCCCAGATTTTAATATTGGGATCACTCTACTTGATTGGTAATGATGATTAATGCTGTGATGGTGCCGTGCATTTAACACAATCCAAGCTGGCGACGAGCTGCTGGTGTTGGCTGGTCAGCTGGGAGAGGAGTGTTTTCGCGACAGATTTCATAGGTTTTCAAATTGCGATCACTCTTCCCAATTTCCAGACATTGAGTATAATGAGGCTCCTCATTGAAAGATTAAGCTCACATCTAAAGAACTCGACTCTCCACTAGACGTTGGGATCAATAGCTACAAAGGCTTAAATGTACGGATGCCCTCTGCAACTTAAGCGGATGTACAAAGTTGTGGTGCGTTCGAGACTGAGAGATCATGTAGTTTGCGATTGGTTATGATGATTAATGCTGTAATGGTGCCGTGCCTTAAACGAAATCCAAGCTAGCGATGAGCTGCTGGTAGTTGGCTGGTCAGCTGGAAGAGGAGTGTTTTCGCGACAGATTTCACAGGTTTTCAAATTGCGATCACTCTTCCCGATTTGCAGACATCGGCTAAAATAAGGCTTCTCATTGACAGATTAAGCTCACATCTCAAGAACTCGACTTATCACTAGCCGTCGTGATCAGTTGCCTACGAAGGCTTAACTGTGCGGATGGCCTCTGTAACTTAAGCGGATGTACAAAGTTGTAGTGCGTTCGAGACTGAGAGATCATATAGTTTGCGACATGTCTTTTTCAGGGTTTTAAATATCGGTCATTTAAGTAAGTTAAGTCCATATTAAGACCGATATGATATTTCGAAATTAGATAAGTTTTACCCTTTCTTCATCGGGATCAAAGTTCAAAATTTAGAATATAAAATTGTTCATGGCTACACTACGGTTTATTATGGATAAATCAGCAAAACATAATTTTGCCTTGGTCAGTATTATCCCATAGATCTTCGAAGTTTTAAGGAGATAAGAACGATAAGATAACAATATCAAGTGAAGCACAACCATCATTTTTATAATTTTTATCATTAAATTTATTAATACAAAATCAAAGACATAACAAGATAATCAAGAAAGTACCTTTAAGTAAAATAAACTTAACAAAATAATTTCGAATTCATAGAGTATGCCAGCGTGCATAGTAATTAATCCATTATCCATAATATCCAAATTGCGTGCCTGATAGACAATTTCAGTAATCCTTAAGTAAGTCACAAAATTTTGCTAACTTTACGGGTGTCAGAGAAACTTCAAAAGCATCAATGATTTAACCGTAGTAGGCATAAGGGGAGGCATAGTAGCCACCGCTATAGGCATAAGGAGTGTAGTACTGAGGAGCTGGTTCAGGATTGGCCACTGGTCTGGGTGCAGGCAAGGGAGCGGGAGAAGCCATGCTGACAGCGAACAAGGCAGCGATGAGTACAAAAACCTTAAAAGGAAGAAATTAAGTGATTTTTGGTATTGATTATATAAGAATTTTGAAAAACTTACGAATTTAAACATTTTAATTTGGAGTTGAGTTGTTTCTACTTTTGCAAATGAAATGCTTTTGATGCATTTCTTAACAATTTTTTGGAGTTTTATACTAATCGCAGAGAAGAATAAAACTAATTTGTTGATTTTCTTTATTTGTTTTAATTAATCTTAAGAATATTTCAAATTTGTATTCATTGTTATTCAATTTATTGCTTTATGTTACTTTTTTTCATTATTTTTATTTAAATGTGCTTTGAATTTTTAATAAGTTAAGTTAATACCAGCAATTGCGCAATTTTGCTGAATAATTTTAAAAAATACTTTTATTTTCATTTGACTTTAAATTAAAATAATAATAAAAATTAAGTTTAATAAAAATTGAGTTAAGATCTTAATTTACAAAAGTCTGCTAGGAAGGTTGGCCCAGTAATTAGCTTGAAGCAGTGCCCTGCGGCGTAAACTAGTCCATATTAGCCATCATTTTCGTCACTCAATATTTACCATATCGGAGTATTCGCTATATGTCAGAAGGTGGCTTATGTAACTTAAGTCTTATGTTAAGAATCTTTAACTACCATATGGTCAAAGCTTCAAGCTTTGTTAAAATTATGCTGGTGACGACCTGTCAGTAGTTGGCTAGTAAGTAGAGCTGCAAAACTATCGATAGTTTCGATAGTTTGAGTAAAAACTATCGATACTATCGGATCTTTTTATGTGCTTTTTCTGGCAGTAAAATAAGAACTTTAGGGAAATAGATTAAATACAAAATATTCCGCTAATTTACTTCAATTGTGTGATAACTCTAAATCTAGATTTGAATTAAATAAAACATTTTGTTGCACTACTTACTTTAAATTGCAGCGTCACTTGTAAAAAGAACGAAGTCTATTTGGTTAAAGTCGACACTTGGCCGCCGCCGCGGGGTTAATGTGTCTATATTCTATTTATTTATTTTTCCATGAACAAATTAATTATGTAATTTAATTTAAACACTTTTTATCTTATATTTTTAAACGAGCAATAATTGTATAATTGTATCCCGATAGATGGGACGCCATCTATCGGAAATTAATCTTATCAACTTTAAAACCTTCCACCCTTTTTTATCCCTTATCGGACATAGTTTCAAAAAAGTACCAAACACCTGTCCGTTTATTTTCATAGCTGTTTGAAACGTAATTTAAATTTTGTTTCTATACCTATTACTTACGGAGATATAGCGTTTTCGATTTTTTCCATAAAAAAAGATACCCACTGTCCAAATTTTATCAAAATCGTTAGAGCCAAATATATATATATAGAATGACTATCTCGAAAACGGCTCTAACGATTTTGATAAAATTTTGATAGTGGGTATCTTTTTTATGTAAAGGTCGAAGAAGAAGGGACTTTTGGAACCTTTGCCTCTAAGAGCGTAAAAACGGGTAAAAAGGGCAAAAATCGAAAACGCTATATATCCTTAAGTAATAGGTATAGAAACAAAATTTAAATTATGTTTTAAACAGCTATGAAAATAAACGGACAGGTGTTTGGTACTTTTTTGAAACTATTTCCGATAAGGGGTAAAAAAGGGTGAAAATAGTTTTTTTGGTACCTTTTTAACCCACTCTTATATTTTAAACTAAGAAATATAGAAAGAAAATTTGTACTGCAATCAATAGATGTGAAAGAAACTTTAAACACGTATTTGGTGCTTTTTTGATTTTGGGGCCAAAATGGGCAAAAAGGGGATAAAATGATAACTTAACATCTCAAAAAGTAATATGAATAGAAACATTATGTTAACTGCGTTTTAATAAAATGTACCGAATTCAATTGATACCAAAGAAGTACCAAATATGCATATGGAACCTTTTTGAAATTAGGGGATAAAAAGGGGAAAAAATTAGTAATGTTATACCTTTTAAACAAATGAATGTTTGTCTGTATGCATGTTCCTTATAGAATAGTAAACTGTGCATTTGATCATGTTATGCTCTTTAGCGAAGATGTTGCGGATAAGCCGGCGAAGGTTTTAAAGTTGATAAGACTAATTTCCGATAGATGGCGTCACTGAAAATTACTAAAAATTAATTAAATCGTAAACTGTACATTTGATCATGCTACAATCTTTAGCAAAGTTGTTGCACATGAGCCGACGAAGGTTTCTTAGTTGGTATGAAGAAATTTCGACAGGTGGTGCTACTGAAATTTACTCAAAGTCAATTTAATCGTAAGCTGTACATTTAATCATGCCATAATCTTCAGCAAAGTTGTTGCGGATAAGCCGACGAAGGTTTATGAATTGGAATGAGCAACGTCCGACAGGTGGCGCCACAAAAATTACTCAAAGTGAATTAAATCGTAAACTGTGAATTTGATCATGTTATAATCATAAGCAAAGTTGTTACGCATAAGCAAACGAAGGTTTCTTGGTTGGTATGAACAACATCAGGTGGCGCCACTGAAAACTACTTAAAACGAAATAAATCATAAACTGTGCATTTGATCAGACTATAATCTTTAGCAAAGTTGTTGCGCATGAGTCGACGGAGGTTTCTGTTGGTATGACCAATTTCCAAAATTATTAAAATGAGTTAAACTGTAAACTATGCAAACTATGTGTTGGTCGGACAAAATAAATAAAATAATTCAAAATTAACTTTATAAAATAATATATATAAAAACTTTAAAATTTGCCTCAAAATGCTTATCATAAAGCTCCGAGCAAGGCTCGGTCAACCAGGTACTAATAATTTAATTAAGCAAATACTAAAATACTTAACTTGTCTTGCTGAAATGCAAAATATAAAAAGAAATTAATTTACAATCGGCTAAAAACCTGCGTTAAATTTGTTGAAAATTTGATTTTAGCTACATTTAATCGACTTCGTATATTTGCCGATAGTATCGGCAAATATACGAATTGTTTTGCAGCTCTACTGGTAAGCTAGAGAAGGAGTAGAGCCTGGAGTGTTTTTACGACTGGTTACAAGAAGAATATCGGTCTATACGATGATTAATTACGAATTTCACAGGTTTAAAAATTACGATCAATCTACCCATTTTCCAGACATCAAGTATAATAATGCTCCTCATCTAGAGGAGCTCGACTTCCCATTCTTCTAGGTGTTTAAACATCAGCATAGGTTTTTTTTACTTTTTTTTTTTTTTTTTGAACTTCGGGGAGTGTTTACATGAGGAAAAACTGGTCTTCTTGGGTTTTTGCCAGATTAAAGATATTAGAAATTATTTTTATAATAAAAGTGAGCATTGATTTCTAATATATTCCTTTGAAGTGAAAAAGTAGATGTATTACAAATTGCTCAAACGGTTTTTGAGTTATAACGTTTTTTTTCGCGAATTTCGTGTCTTTGACGACTTACAAAGACAAATTTACCCCAAAAATAGGCTTGATTTAAATTTTTTATACCCTTCTCCACCATAGAAAGGAAAGGATATATTGGGTCTGTGCTGAAGTTTGTAACGCATAGAAATATCGGTCTGAGACCCATGTCCGTCAGGCTGGCTGACCGGTTATCCATGTAAGCTTGTTATTATTGTACAGGTCGTAACTTTAAAAATAATTTGAAATTTGTCACATTTTCATATTTTGGACAATGCCTATACTTTTTGGGCGAAATCGGATTACTATTTCGAGCACCTCCCATAGGGATGCCTTCCCGGAATAGAGTTTTTGGTCCTTTACAGACACAAATTTACTTGTACTTTAATAATATTCAGCACAAATATTGCTTATGATTTTCTTCATCAGTGTACCTAATTTTGTAGGAATCGGCCCATATTTGAACATACCTCCCATACAAGACACATTCTCAAAAGACGTTTATATACACACAAAAGCACAAAAACGTTTATAACTCTAAAGAAAAATGCATTTGATTACTTAAACTTTGCACAGATAAATATTTTGTATTTATAAACCAATAACCAAAATTTGGTAACAATCGGTCCACAATTGACCCTAGCTGCCATATCAGGCCCTTAGCCAGAAATGACATAAATCTCGAAATTTTGAAAAAAAAAACACATAGTATATGTATGTATGTCTCTAAGACATAAGGAAAACTTGTTAAATTGTTGGTCCATATTTGACCTTAGCAGTGAAGAGTATTATATAGTCGGGTTTGATCGACTATAGCTTTTCTTACTTGTTTTCTATTATATTTTTTTTACTTATCTTAGACCTTTAAGTAATAAAATATACAATTTTATTAAAATTGGTGAGTATCTTCCTATTATCCTTGATGACGCAAAATTGAAATTTTTTCATGTGATTTGTAAATGACCTATTTATGTTTTTAACAAATTTTGTTAAGGGAATTTTGGAAATTTCCAATCCTACCTCCAGCGATTTATTTCGAATCTTTAATCTTTAAAACTCGAAAAAAGACCAATTGCTAAAGCATTTTTCAGCTTTAGGGCCTGGGCGCCTAGTGTTAACGTTGTCCAATTTGGCTCAAATTTTCAGGGTTAATGTTTCTCACCAAATGACACAATAATCCGAACGGCACTCCTCGAAATTAAAAAAAAAAAAACTGTCCCACGATTGTATGAGGTATATTTTTTTCAAATTCAGAAACGAATACTTTCCACATTTTTCCTTTTGGTGCCAATTGCGAAATATCGGTAAACAAATATTACAAATAAAATTAAAGAACTCAATTTAAATTAAAAAATTCAAATTAAAAATCAAGTGTTGAACAGTGTCGCAATTTCACTTGAGTTCGCCTCTATACTATTTATTTTATTTTTTTTGATAGCGGGACCATGGCTATTGAAATTCGTCAAAATCGGTCCATTATTTATGGTACTTCCATAGGTCTTACTTCCTGGAATTGATATTTTGACCACAAATATCAATATTTATACCCTTCACCACCATAGGTGGAAAGGGTATTATAAGTTTGTGCTGATGTTTGTATCGCATAGAAATATTTGTCTTAGACCCACCTTTTAGTATACCAATAGACTTAGAATCACTTTCTGAGTCGATTTAGCGATGTCCGTCCGTCCGTCCGTCTGGCTGGCTGGACGGCTGGCTGGACCCCCATGTAAACCTTGTAATCAAACTACAGGTCGCAATTCTAAAGATAATTTGATGAAATTTGGCACAGATAATTTTTTTGATAATGGGACCATGGCTATTGAAATTGGTCAAAATCGGTCCATTATTTATGGTACCTCCCATAGGTCCCACTTCCCGGAATTGCTATATTGGCCACAAATATCAATATTTTTCATGAAATTTTAAACAGATTTCGTTGAAATCGGTCCACATTTGACCATAGCTCCCATACAAACTCTTCTTTAAAAACGCACGAAATGAGACAAAAAATCACTAAAACGCTTGTAAATCTGAAGATAACGAAAATTTTGAGTTTATTTTTCGCATACATAATTTTTGTAATAACTGTAATCAATTTGCCAAATTTCGAGATAATCGGTCCACATTTGACCCTAGCTCTCATATAAGTCCAAATGACGGAAACAGGTTGAATATATACGTTTTGAGAAAATGTTTGTATGATGGCAAAATTTAGCAAATATTTGTCTTTATACAGGAAAAATAACACCTTTGACCTTAGTGGTGAAGGGTATCGTATGGTCGGCTTGACCGACTATAGCGCTTTCTTACTTGTTTTATATGAAATTTACTAGAAATACTACTTATATAAACCAAAATCACTCTTTGAAATCGGTCCATATTTGACAATAGCTCTCATATAAGTCCAAATAACGGAAACAGCTAAAATATGTATATAAGTTTTGAGAAAATGTATGATGGCAAAATTTAGCAAATATATCTTTATACAGGAGAAAGAACACCTTTGACCTTAGTGGTGAAGGGTATCGTATGGTCGAGCTTGACCGACTATAGCCCTTTCATACTTTTTGGTCATAATTTGAGTGGATGCTTCTTAAATTGAATTAAGATATTATATAATATTTCTCAGTCTTTTGAGAATTTATGTTGAAATTATTTTTTAAATTCCCCAGTCAAAGGTTAAAATTTTGATTTTTTGCTTTTAATGGCAAAATCACGAAATTTTAAGAATTTTGTAGCGAGTTTCGATATAAAAGCTCAGAAAGAACTTGTTGTTTAACAAGGTAAAGTTATTTTGTAGAAAATGTATTTTAGCCCTACATTGGCATGGGGGTCTTAAATGACCCAACATTTTTTTTGGCAAAATTTAGACCCTATGTCTTTTAAGGTTTAAATTATATTTTTTTTTTATTCTTGATATAGAAATAAGAGTTACTTTAATGCATTTTATTAAAAATCCGCTTCTAAATTCATAAAATTTAGTCATATTGTATTATTATTTAAAAAATAAAAATTTTGACCTTTGCCCCTTTGAATGGGCAATAATATTTTTTACTAGTTTTATTCAAATAGAAGACAAGTATAGTTTGCCAAGCATCGCCTCAAATTATAATAGGTGCCCCCATAACTCTACACATTTATGTTTTATTGAAGGATAGAAAGAGCTTTATAAAATACCTTCAGTAATTGCTTTTAACCCCTTGACGTATTTCCACGAGTCTGACTCGTGGTACAATTTCTGTGCCTAACATGATTATCACGAGTCCGACTCGTGGTACAATTTCTGCGCCTACCATGATTATCACGAGTCTGACTCGTTTTGCGACTGTTCGTAAGCATCAAAACTGTTTTTTTTTTTTAGTGCAAGTTGTGTGCGAACAGTTGGAAGCGAACTTCCTTGCGATAATTGATACGTCAAGGGGTTAAGAGGGCTCAAAACTGCATCAGAAAGACCATCTCTATAGGAATAATAATCGACTATTGTGGAACATTTTTTTGTAATTATACACATACATACATAAGTTATACATAAGTCATTCTACTTCCTAATTTTGCATGTTATCATTACCAAACCAACTTCCTTATTCCAATAAATCCGAGTGTATTTTTATTAAATACTACTAACATTACATAACCAAAATATTCCTAAAAAACGAGAACATATTTATATTAGAACTAGTTGTTCTACTATTAGAAGTACCACTGCTTACTAAAATACATACATCTGTACATTAGGGTGCACCTTATTTTGCGAAATTAAATCGTGACTCCCCCGAAATGTTCTACGTAACATAGAAACAAGCTGTGGCTCATTTTAGTCCCCTTGTCTGTTTAGGGTTAATATATATATTTTTTAATAAAAAGAAAAAAAATAAGAAATAAAGAAATGATAAAACTGAAAAATGTTTGTGTGTTTCTGTTCAGATAATAATCTTCGCTTTATGTTAATATTTGTTGGACACAATAATAATTCGTATTTATTCTGTCCCTCAAATAAGATATAATGTGTGGTTTTCGCTCTGTCTAGAATTAGGGATAATCCTCCTGATGAGATGGCCGAGGAAAGGTTTCCTCGCCAACATTTTTTTAGTTTTATCAGTAAACTATTTATTACAATAATAAATAATTGTAATAAATTGGGATCTTAGTTCAATACACTACAGTAAAACTTTTTAAAAGGACTTAATGTTAAAAAAAATTAATATAATTTTGCATTTTGAACAAAATTTGGTAATTTATTCTTAATATTCAGTCATTTTCCTATAGAAAATTAAAAAAAAAAAAAACTCCAAGTTCTAGCCATTGCCCCCGAGGAAGAAATGGTTAAACTTTTCCAATATTAAAAAAAGCAATACCGTGTGCTATATATGTAGATTAGTCTGTAGAAAAATATCCATTATTACTTTTATAAAAGTTGAATATTGGTACAATTTAAATTATTACAAAAAAATAAAATTTTCGCGAAATTTAACGACTTTAAATCGCAGGTGCGGCAAAACGGTTAAAGATATCGATCTCATTTTTTTGTATTTTATTCTCCCAATTGTTTGTTTTATGATACCGTAAAGCAAATTTATTATCTGTAATATTTGTTGAACAAAATTTTCAAAAAATTAAAAAATGATTTTTAAAACTGGCCTGAGAAAAAAGTGTAATTTTCTAATATGGAAAAAAACTAAGTAAATTCGGTTATATTTTAACATAACTCAACTGTTTTGTTCTTAAAGGTCATGGAATTGTAAATCATGTCTTGCTTTAAAATGTAATTATCCTTAAGTAAATGTTTTTGCTGCATATCCTTAGGCGAGTCATCAATGACACGAATTTTTAGGGCAAAATTGCAATAACTCCGAAACTACTTCATGGATTTTTAATTTTGATGACTTAAAATAAAGCTAAATACTTCAGTTCTCTTTTATATTCCAGTAAATTTGTTTAAAACATTTTTCTTAGTGGTTAAAATTTAGGCAAAATCGAAAATACTCCCATTTTTCAAATACAATAAAGAAATGATAAAACTAAAAAAATGCTTGTTTGTTTCTGATCAGATGATAATCTTCGCTTTATGTTGATATTTGTTGGACACAATTATAATTCGTATTTATTCTGTCTCTCTAAATAAGATACAAAGTGTGGTTTTTGATCTGTCTAGAATTAGGGATAATCCTCCTGATGAGATGGCCTAACCAACCATCGAACATTTTTTAGTTTTATCAAATAATAAATAATTGTAATAAATTGGGATCTTAGTGCAATACACTTCAGTAAAACTTTTTAATAAAATGTTTGATGTCCCAAAAATTTTTGATAAACCTTTTTAATAAAGATTAACACTTTGTGGGCGGATGCGGCACGTTTTCTCCTTTTTGAAAAATTTCCTATAAAAAGTAAATTTTTGAAAAATTTCCTATAAGAAGTAAATTTTTGAAAAATTTTCTATAAAAAGTAAATTTTTGAAAAATTTCCTTTAAAAAGTAAATTTTTGAAAAATTTCCTTTAAAAAGTAAATTTTTGAAAAATTTCCTTTAAAAAGTAAATTTTTGAAAAATTTCCTTTAAAAAGTAAATTTTTGAAAAATTTCCTTTAAAAAGTAAATTTTTGAAAAATTTCCTATAAAAAGTAAATTTTTGAAAAATTTCCTATAAAAAGTAAATTTTTGAAAAATTTCCTATAAAAAGTAAATTTTTAAAAAATTTCCTTTAAAAAGTAAATTTTTAAAAAATTTCCTTTAAAAAGTAAATTTTTAAAAAATTTCCTTTAAAAAGTAAATTTTTTAAAAATTTCCTTTAAAAAATAAATTTTTGAAAATTTTGCTATAAAAAGTAAATTTTTGAAATATTTCCTATAAAAAGTAAATTTTTGAAAAATTTCCTATAAAAAGTAAATTTTTGAAAAATTGTCTATAAAAAGTAAATTTTTGAAAAATTTCCTTTAGAAAGTAAATTTTTGAAAAATTTCCTTTAAAAAGTAAATTTTTGAAAATTTTCCGTTAAAAAGTAAATTTTTGAAAATTTTCCGTTAAAAAGTAAGTTTTTAAAAAATTTCCTTTAAAAAGTAAATTTTTGAAAAATTTCCTTTAAAAAGTAAATTTTTGAAAAATTTCCTTTAAAAAGTAAATTTTTGAAAAATTTCCTTTAAAAAGAAAATTTTTGAAAAATTTCCTTTAAAAAGAAAATTTTTGAAAAATTTCCTTTAAAAAGTAAATTTTTGAAAAATTTCCTTTAAAAAGTAAATTTTTGAAAAATTTCCTTTAAAAAGTAAATTTTTGAAAATTTTGCTTTAAAAAGTAAATTTTTGAAAAATTTCCTTTAAAAAGTAAATTTTTGAAAAATTTCCTTTAAAAAGTAAATTTTTGAAAAATTTCCTTTAAAAAGTAAATTTTTGAAAAATTTCCTTTAAAAAGTAAATTTTTGAAAAATTTCCTTTAAAAAGTAAATTTTTGAAAAATTTCCTATTAAAAGTAAATTTTTGAAAAACTTCCTATAAAAAGTAAATTTTTGAAAAAAGTAAATTTTTGAAAAATTTCCTTTAAAAAGTAAATTTTTGAAAAATTTCCTTTAAAAAGTAAATTTTTGAAAAATTTCCTTTAAAAAGTAAATTTTTGAAAAATTTCCGATAAAAAGTAAATTTTTGAAAAATTTCCTTTAAAAAGTAAATTTTTGAAAAATTTCCTTTAAAAAGTAAATTTTTGAAAAATTTCCTTTAAAAAGTAAATTTTTGAAAAATTTCCTTTAAAAAGTAAATTTTTGAAAAATTTCCTATAAAAAGTAAATTTTTGAAAAATTTTCTATAAAAAGTAAATTTTTTTAAAAATGTTCTTTCCTATAAAAAGTAAATTCTTGAAAAACTTCCTATAAAAAGTAAATTTTTGAAAAATTTCCTATAAAAAGTAAATTTTTTGAAAAATTTCCTATAAAAAGTTAATTTTTGAAAAATTTTCTATAAAAAGTAAATTTTTGAAAAATTTCCTTTAAAAAGTAAATTTTTGAAAAATTTCCTTTAAAAAGTAAATTTTTGAAAATTTTCCGATAAAAAGTAAATTTTTGAAAAATTTCCTTTAAAAAGTAAATTTTTGAAAAATTTCCTTTAAAAAGTAAATTTTTTAAAAATTTCCTTTAAAAAGTAAATTTTTGAAAAATTTCCTATAAAAAGTAAGTTTTTGAAAAATTTCCTATAAAAAGTAAATTTTTGAAAAATTTTTGAAAAATTTCCTATAAAAAGTAAATTTTTGAAAAATTTCCTATAAAAATTAAATTTTTGAAAAATTTTCTTTAAAAAGTAAATTTTTGAAAAATTTTCTTTAAAAAGTAAATTTTTGAAAAATTTTCTTTAAAAAGTAAATTTTTGAAAAATTTTCTTTAAAAAGTAAATTTTTGAAAAATTTCCCTTAAAAAGTAAATTTTTGAAAAATTTCCTTTAAAAAGTAAATTTTTGAAAAATTTCCTTTAAAAAGTAAATTTTTGAAAAATTTCCTTTAAAAAGTAAATTTTTGAAAAATTTCCTTTAAAAAGTAAATTTTTTAAAAATTTCCTTTAAAAAGTAAATTTTTGAAAAATTTCCTTTAAAATGTAAATTTTTGAAAAATTTCCTTAAAAAAGTAAATTTTTGAAAAATTTCCTTTAAAAAGTAAATTTTTGAAAAATTTACTTTAAAAAGTAAATTTTTCTCCTTATACGATTTTGAAAAAAAATGCACAGCTTGTTTTTATGTTGTCTAGAACATTTCTGGGGGAAGTTACGTTTCAATTTCGCACTTTCGCAAAATTTTGTGCACCCTAATGTACATATATTAAGTAGATTACTTATAATAGAGACAACTTTGTTAATTCCAAATATTCTAAATACACAAGAAACCCAACAACACATGCACCACATATGAATACAATATGCATGCACAAGCATGCTAAAAAATATACATATGTATGTATATAACATGTGTCGCAAACTCCGAGATCCATCCATTTTTGTAATTTTAACCACAAAAAACAATACAACAGCGACAGACTACGGAGCACTGCGAGCATTTTAAGTTACAGACACACACATTTTGCTCGACAAACTTGTACATGTTACACAAACAAGAATGTGTCGACATCAACACATGCAATTATATTTTCAGTTTTTTGTCAAGTTTTTCCATTTTTATACACAAGCTTCCATATTTTTTTTTTTCTGAGTTAGAAATAGTGAACTAGGACAGCAACCGTAACAAAGTTAAGAAACATGATGAATATTTACGCAAAGACACTCGTTATATGCAGGCACATCTTTGCAACTGTTGTACTCGTAGGACCCAAAATTAGGAAATGAACCAACGAAGCCAATGATAGTTATTCTCACAGACTGATAACTACAGACAATACGAGCAGCAAGTCATAGTTCGTCCTTATCATGACATGAAAAAGGAGCTGTATAAAGAACAAACAAGATTGTACAGTTGGTGGTCAAGACCGACTACATGATACCCGTTGCCACTGAGGTTAATTGTGCAGTGATTTTTAGCAAATTTAAAAGATTTTTATGCTTAACACTAGCATTTTTAACCCGCTACTTCGTTAGCGGAACAATTTGAATTGAAGAAGTTACAATTGAAGACCTTATTTTGAAAAAGGATTAAGTCCATTTTTTATATTATTGAGATATAAAGAGTTTTGCGTTTTAGTGTTTAAAAAATATAGGCGACCAATTTTTGTAAGTTAAATCTTAAGTTTTGATCAGAACCTATCAAATTTTTACTTTTATAAAAATAAACTTATATTATTTTTTAAAAATTTCCTATAAAAAGTAAATTTTTGAAAAATTTCCTATAAAAAGTAAATTTTTGAAAAATTTCCTATGAAAAGTAAATTTTTGAAAAATTTCCTACGAAAAGTAAATTTTTGAAAAATTTCCTTTAAAAAGTAAATTTTTGAAAAATTTTCTATAAAAAGTAAATTTTTGAAAAATTTCCTATAAAAAGTAAATTATTGAAAAATTTTCTATAAAAAGTAAATTTTTTTAAAAATGTTCTTTCCTATAAAAAGTAAATTTTTGAAAAATTTCCTATAAAAAGTAAATTTTTGAAAAATTTCCTATAAAAAGTAAATTTTTGAAAAATTTCATATAAAAAGTAAATTTTTGAAAAATTTCCTATAAAAAGTAAATTTTTGAAAAATTTCCTATAAAAAGTAAATTTTTGAAATATTTCCTATAAAAAGTAAATTTTTGAAAAATTTCCTATAAAAAGTAAATTTTTGAAAAATTTTCTATAAAAAGTAAATTTTTTTAAAAATGTTCTTTCCTATAAAAAGTAAATTCTTGAAAAACTTCCTATAAAAAGTAAATTTTTGAAAAATTTCCTATAAAAAGTAAATTTTTTGAAAAATTTCCTATAAAAAGTTAATTTTTGAAAAATTTTCTATAAAAAGTAAATTTTTGAAAAATTTCCTATAAAAAGTAAATTTTTTTAAAAATTTTCTTTCCTATAAAAAGTAAATTTTTGAAAAATTTCCTATAAAAAGTAAATTTTTGAAAAATTTGCTATAAAAAGTAAATTTTTGAAAAATTTCCTATAAAAAGTAAATTTTTGAAAATTTTGCTATAAAAAGTAAATTTTTGAAATATTTCCTATAAAAAGTAAATTTTTAAAAAATTTCCTATAAAAAGTAAATTTTTGAAAAATTTTCTATAAAAAGTAAATTTTGAAAAATTTCCTATAAAAAGTAAATTTTTTAAAAATTTCCTATAAAAAGTAAATTTTTTAAAAATTTTCTTTAAAAAATAAGTTTTTGAAAATTTTGCTATAAAAAGTAAATTTTTGAAAAATTTCCTATAAAAAGTATATTTTTAAAAAATTTTCTATAAAAAGTAAATTTTTGAAAAATTTCCTATAAAAATTAAATTTTTGAAAAATTTCCTATAAAAAGTAAATTTTTTAAAAATTTCCTATAAAAAGTAAATTTTTTAAAAATTTCCTATAAAAAGTTAATTTTAAAAAAATACTGTATGTTTTCTTTTTCCAGTCTATCCCTTGCAGGTACCACAAAGGAGCCGTTTCTAGGACCCAAGTGATGCTGACCTATCATCGGCTGCCTGTCAGCATTTTTGTTATTTTCTGATCATATTTGACTCTTTTTCGACTGAAGCGGACGATTCAAACAATCGTATATGGCATCATTTTCGATTCGAAAAAGACTGCTTCGGGAGAAAATGGCACCCTAGCCGCGACTCCCTTGAGAGAATCTTTTATGAACAACTTTCTGAACCGTTTATGAGTCTTTCATGAGCCATTTTCGAGTCATTTTTGACTCAATTTTGATTATTTCTTCAGTTGATTAAAAAAAAGTAACATTGCCTTTACAATTGTACATATGTAGAATATATTTATACGAATTGAGTTACCTTAGAGATGAAGAGATGAAGTGTGGTGATGAAAAGTCTATCTATGCATGTTAAAAAGTATTTCAGAAACAACACCACAGGAGTAACCTTTTTATCATCTAACTGTGCAAAATCTGTTTGCAAAATAGCGTTACAAACTATCGAATTTCAAACCCTTAAATGTTTGATTTTTAATGAATATGCTTTTTGTTATTGTATTTTTAAACAGTAAGTTTTAAAGCATAAGCGCGAATCTCCTTTGACTAGTTTTTTAATCGCGCAGATAACAAATCGTTTTTTGGTCTTCCAAACTAGTTAAAAAAGACTCATTTGGGTGATTTTTCAAAAAATAATCTTCTAAATGCTGACTGGGATCTTCTAAACGCTGACTGGGCTAACACAAATGCAAATTTGCGATTGTGCTGGTAGAAGCAGAGAAAATTCAAGAGAAAAACTCCGTAGTACCTTCTCGCTTCATTAAGTAAATTTCCCACTGAGTGACTAAAAAAGTCTATAGAATTTATTTGCCTATATCTAGTTGTAGAAAATGAATTGTTCGCTCTTGGCCGGTTTAAACTAAACGGATTCGATTTCTGAATAATTCGAATACTTAAAGGTTGATCTTAGATCTATGAGTTACCTTCTTTAGCACGAATTTATAATACCATTCCCTTCATTGGCTGTGTAGGGTATAAAAAGTAAAAATTCTATTTCTGCCACGATAATTGAGTTGATTTGCATACACTCTCAAAGATGTCATAGAAAGGCTATAAAGTTAAAGGTCTTTTTTGGTGAACTCTTTTACTAGACACAACAAAATTCTAAAACTATACTTATATACATATTTGAGGGTGGTAAATATTTTGACTAGAGCTATTAAAACAATATGTACCACGTATATGTCACATATCATATATGTCTTTATACATATATGCTACACTTACAAACATACATATATGCAACACTTTTTAAAATATTAACTCGAACTGTCTCTGTTGATCCTGTCGATCCTGACGAGGAATACATTTTTATTGCCTTTACTTTGTTCATAAGTTTGAAACGTTGAATATTGTGAAATTCAATTAGCGCTTAATTGCAAAAAACAAAGCTACATGGAACCATTTCCGAGATAAAGCTAACGAGCAATCAAAACTGGAGCACGTAAAACAATAAAGTGTGAAACAGATCATAGACGAAAGTTCCTGGCACACATAAGCAGAAATAAACCTGAGATTACTTTAAAATGTATTATTAACCCAGTCAGCATTTAGAAGATTATTTTTTGAAAAATCAGCCAAATGAGTCTTTTTTAACCAGTTTGGAAGACCAAAAAACGATTTGTCGTCTGCGCGACTAAAAAACTAGTCGAAGTAGATTCGCGCTTATGCTTTAAAACTTACTATTTAAAAATACAATAACAAAAAGCATATTCATTAAAAATCAAACCTTTAAGTGATTGAAATTCGATAGTTAGATGATAAAAAGGTTACTTCTATGTTGTTGGTTTTGAAAAACTTTTTAACGCGCATAGATAATGGGTGATGAAGCTAAGAGGGTTAGCACGCCGACTACTAAACATAAGATATCATTTTTAGCCTGAGTTCGATCTCAGTTCGCGGCCGTCGATAAAAAATAAATAAAATAACAAGAAATAGCGCAACTTCTTCTGTGTTCTAAAAATAGACTTTACACCACATTTCATCTCTCTAAGGTAATTTAATTCGTATAAAAACATTCTACAGATGTACCATTTTTTTTTTAATCAACTGAAAAAATAATCAAAATTGAGTCAAAAATGACTCGAAAATGGCTCGTAAAAGACCCATGAAGGTGCTCATAAGAGATTCTCTCAAGGGAGTCGCGGCTAGGGTACCATATTCTCCCGAAGGCACAGTCTTTTTCGAATCGAAAATAATAGTATATTCGATTGTTTTAATTGTCCGCGGCAGTCGAAAAAGAGTCAAATATGATCAGAAAATAACAAAAATGCTGACTGGGAATACTCGTATGGAGGTGGAAAGAACCCAGTCAGCATTTTTGTTATTTTCTGATAATATTTGACTCTTTTTCGATTGCGGCGGACGATTAAAACAATCGAATATGCTATCAGAAAGTAAGCCATGGAGGTGGAAGTGTTATGTTGTGGGGATATATTCATGTAGTAGAGTAGGGAACATGGTTCCTATTGACGGTTCCATGAGCCATCATCAATATTTAAGAGTATTGAATGAATATGCATTTCCCTCTGACGATAAATTGATCGGAGAAGGATTAATTTTCCTACAGGATAACGCTTCATGTCATAAGAGGAAGATGATCACAAAATTTGTAACAGAGGCTGGTGTTCAAAACTCTGGATTGGCTTCCCCAAAGTCCACCTTTTTATGTAATAGAAAATGTGTAGTCATACAGATAGCAAAACAGATCTGCGGATTTGACAAGAACAAATGATACAATGGTTATTGAGGTCGCAAATGCTTGGAAAGAGATTTCAATGGAGTTTCTACAGTTCTTGGTGGATTCTATTCCGAACCTCCACCAAATCGTTTTAAATGCTAAAGGAGAATATATTTTTAATTAATTTAAATAATTACACTCTGATACAGTGAAAATACACTCGGAACGAAACCAAGCTCAACCAGTAGAACTCGGTTAGAAGATCATTTTACCATTTTTAAAATTTTCGATATACCCTCAAAATCGAAAGTTATCGATAAAAAACGATTTTTTTGGACTTAGCGGAGAAAAGAAGGCTTAACTGAGTCATTTTTACATCGATTTTAAATTTTAAAATGTGTTTCGACAGAAAACAAAATAGGCTTTCACTTCGTAAAGACATTTTATTAACATGACCAACTTATCATAAAAATATTTTCCGCTGAAGCTAAAATTTTATTTTTTTTTTCGATTTTTTCAACTTCGGAAGCTTTTTTTTCGTAAAATTTATCAGAAGACCTAATATATTTTGACTTAAAAAAAAATCATGGTTACCATTTTGTAAAACAAGAGAACTTTAATTAAAATCGGAAACATATTAACAGAGATATAACAATTTTAGTAAAAAAGGTGAATTCAGTATTATTTGTACAGGGTGGCCCAAAAGTCGCGAACGGATTTGAAAAATTAATAACTTCTCTAATTTAATTATTATTATTATTTTTCTTTTAAGGACTTGTAAAATCAATCTGGGAGATTAATTATGAAAGGTTACCACGTTATCCAGCGAACCAAAATCATAGAACTTTATTTTGAACATCATCAACGATCAATAATTCAAACTCAACGAGCCTATCGTCGTCATTTTAATGTGCGGAATTCACCATCCGAAACAATGATTCGACGCTTAGTGACACGTTTTCAGGAACAAGGCTCAGTGAGGAATCTTCCACGAAGCGGAAGACCACATTCTGTTATTAGTAAAGCAAATATTCAACGCGTTCTGGAGAGTGTTGAGGAGAATCCTGAAACATCAACTCGAAGGCGCTCTGCTGAGCTCGGCGGTTTTTACGCAAAATATAAAAGGGAATTTTACATCTTCTCACATACAAGGTGCAGTTAGTGCAAGAACTAAAGCCATGAGATTCCCAAGAACGATTAATTTATGCAGTTTGCTTTCCCCCCTTCGGCCTTTTTGGGCCACCCTGTATATTAGAAAATTTTCTATACAATACTACGTTAGAGTGTTTTTTCAACTTTTTTCGAAAGTAGAGAAATGGCGGTCGGATTATTATGGCATTCGGTGAGAAACTTCAAATAACAAAATTTAAGCCAAATCGGACTAGGTCCAGGCCATGAAGTTGAAAATTGCGTTTATAAGAAAAAATATGGCCAATTTCTTAGTTCTTGTAAAATTTAACTTTTTTAGTAAACATTTTAACAAAGTGTAAATATTAATTCAAAATGAAGACTCAATTAGCTTTCTATCTACGTAAGTAGCGTATAAATAGGCTAAGGATTTTTTGAGTTATCGGAAATTTTCATAGAAATTTTGGGTCCTTGAAGACATCTATTTGAGTTTATGATATTTGTTGATGGAAAGCAAATTGGGTCTAAATCACAAATTAACATTCAGAGTTTGTCAAAAAGTTAACCTTATAGGTCAAAATTTAACTTCATTCATAAGTGCGTATAAATATAAGTACTTATATAAATATAAGTACTTTTACAAAACAAACTTATATTTTTTTTAATTCGCTGTTAATTTAAATTTAAATAATCTAGGTTCACAAAATATTTAATGCACTTTTCAAGTAAATATAAAAAGGTTTGGCATTCCTAACAAAATATTGCGGAAAACGGCGTCCCAATGTGAAAAAATCGGAAAAAAAATAAAAATTTAAATTTGTTTGAAAATATTTTTGTGATAATTTGATGAAATAAAAAATCATTTTTAACAAGAAGAAAGCCTGATGTCTTGTCTGTCTCAAACCGTGTTAAAATTTCAAATCGATAAACAAATGACTTAGCTAGGCCTATTTTTGTCCGAGAAGACCAAAAAAATCGATAACTTTCGATTTTGAGGGTATATCGAAATTTCTAAAAATGACAAACTGATACACTCAATAAGGCCTATCGTTTGATATAGGTTTCCTTAAAAGTGTATTTCTTTTTCCTCAAAATGTATCAGTGTGTTATTATTAATTTTTGTTGACCTTGAAGCTCCAAATTTTTTTTAATTTGCTGTGAAAAATATGTCAAAATACTTATGCCACATCCTAAAATTTCCTTTTTTAGTTTTAATTAAAAAAAAAATTATTCAAAACTTTTAAAATATTAAAGGTCTTTTGTTTTCTAATAAATTACAATATTTTTTACTATTTTCAATATTTTTAATTTATTTTTTTTAACTGCATAGAAGTTGCGTTAATAATTACAGAAATTGATGTTGCCGAGACAGAGGATCGAACCTAGGCTGCCATATATGATATGTTATGATATGTAATGAGATACGAGTCTTTTTGTGGCATTTTTTTTTTTTTATTACCTAAAAATAGTTATATTACGCACATTTTACAAGATTTTTTGTGCTATTTTTAACTAGTCGCTTGCTAAGCGTCTATGAGTCTTTTTGTACACTTTTTTTGATTACCAAACTGATTGCACACATTCAGCCTTCAAATAGTCGCTTTCAAGGTATTTTCTGAGTCTTTTTGTAAAAAACAGTCGTATTAGGATCGTTTGCATGATAAGATTTTGACTGCACACATTCTGCAAGAATTGCTTGTGCTTTTGTAAACTAGTCGTTTCCTAAGTATTTTAAGGTGTCTTTTTTAGATTACCAAGCTGATTAATCAGTTTTTGATCATCTATACGAATTCTTAAAGACTCATTTTGCTGATATTATCATCAACAATCACCAACTTTCTGGCTGGAGTGAAACTATTATAAATGTCAACACATACATTACACATGTGTCACTCTATCACTGGCAGGAATACAAACAAACGTTCCCATTTGTCGCTACATTAATATTTTCAGAAAAGTTTTGTTTCTTCAAAATTTTTCTTTTTTTTAAGTATTTTTTTTTCACTTGCCATTTCAACATTGCCATATGGCATTGAAAGGATTTTATTGTATTAAACAATAACAAGTTGCATTTTTGGATTTCTGCTCTAGTTCATTGTAATGAAGTTTTAAAAACTTTGTCGTTGTTTGTTTTAAAAGTCGAAAATTGATTAGATTTAAACAAGAATTTCCTTTTGAAATGAATTATATGAAAGTTTTATAAGGAAATATTTCGTATATTTCACAATTCAATGGGAAATAGTTTATTAATTAAATTGAGATATTTTAGGAAGGCAAGAGGTCTTTTAAATATTATTAAAGAACCATCTTTGATTTGCATTGAATCACAAGAAGTAAGAGGACCATACAAAGTACTTACTATATTAAGTATTTTATAATGAATTTTGGATTAATCTTGAAGCCTTGGCAATTAGGTATTTATGTGTTCCAAGGGTGTTCCAAACTCAGTAAGTCTATGTTTTTGATAATATGTGTTAAATTAATGTTTATTGACTTAGTTTTCATCACTACAAAAAATTAACTTATATTAAATTTGTACCAAAAGTTTTTAAATTCATAGTCATACTTAACAAGTAAGAAAGTGCTATAGTCGGTCAAGCCCGACCATACGGTACCCTTCACCACTAAGGTCAAAAGTGTTATTTTTTCTGTATAAAGACAAATATTTGCTAAATTTTGCCATCATACAAACATTTTCTCAAAACGTTTATATTTAAGCTGCTTCCGACATTTGGACTTACATGAGAGCTAGGGTCAAATGTGGACCGATTATCTCGAAATTTGGCAAATTGATTACAGTTGTTACAAAAATTATGTATGGGAAAAATAAACTTAAAATTCCTATTATCTTTAGATTTACGAGCTTTTTAGTGATTTTTGTCTCATTTAGTGCGTTTTTAAAGAAAAGTTTGTATGGGAGCTATGGTCAAATGTGGACCGATTTTAAAAATTTTGTACAGTGATTTAAGTTGACATAAGCAGTATTTTATTTAAATTTCATGCAAAAATATTGATATTTGTGGCCAATATATCAATTCCGGGAAGTGGGACCTATGGCAGGTATCATAAATAATGGACCGATTTTGACGAATTTCAATAGCCATGGTCTCATTATCAAAAAAATGACCTGTGCCAAATTTCATCAAATTACACTGCTCTGCAGCCAAATCCTCCTTTTAATAAAACCATTTGGACTACATGGATTTTGATGCGCTAAACTCAGATCCGTTGTTGGTTTTTTTTTCATCAGATCTGGATTTTTTTTATGGGCGTGGCAAATTTATTAGTCAGGTACGGAGACCTATTTCGTCCTAACTCAAGAACGACTCATCCGATTTTCAATGGAGAAAAATTTTTTTTATCGTGCGAAATTCATAATTTTTTTCAGGTTAAAAATGTATTTAAAAAAAAGATAAAGTAAAATTTTAACATTTTAAACATTTTTCTAAGAGCTACATATCCTAAGAATAAAATAAGCTATAAACCATAAAAATCGGTTTAAAAATGTGAATATTATTAAAAATTTACCGCAGGTACCCAGTATTAATGAAATATGTGACATACATCAAACAAAACATCAATTAGGCTGTCGTCAGAGTTTTTAAACCGATTTTTATGGTTTATAGCTTATTTTATTCTTAAGATATATAGCTCTTATAAAAATGTTTAAACTGTTAAAATTTTACTTTATCTTTTTTTAATTACATTTTTAACCTGAAAAAAAATTATGAATTTCGCACGAAAAAAAAAATTCTCCATTAATTTCTAAATAACTCCAAAACGATAAGAGATACAGAAAAATTATATTAGACTAAAATAAATGCAATTTTGTTATGCATCTTGTGTTTTAATTTTGAAAATCGGATGAGTCGTTCTTGAGTTAGGACGAAATTGGTCTCCGTACCTGACTAATTTAAGGGGAAAAATTTGCCACGCCCATACAAAAAAAATCCAGATCTGATGGAAAAAAACCGACAACGGATCTGAGTTTAGCGCATCAAGATCCATATAGTCCGCATAGTTTTATTAAAAGGAAAGACACAAAATGAATTTTTGCAGAGCAGTGTTATCTTTAGAATTGCGACCTGTAGTTTGATTACAAGGTTTACATGGGGGTCCAGCCAGCCAGCCAGACGGACGGACGGACATCGCTAAATCGACTCAGAAAGTGATTCTAAGCCCTTTCCACCTATGGTGGTGAAGGGTATAAAAATGATCATTCTCAAAAAAATACCTATTTGTTTGTTATGTTTTAACCCCTTGACGTATTTCCACGAGTCTGACTTGAGGTACAATTTCTGTGCCTTACATGATTATCATGAGTCTGACTCGTTTTGGGACTGTTCTTAAGCTTCAAAACTATTTTGTTTAGTTGGAAGCGAACTTCGTTGCACTAATTGATACGTCAAGGGGTTAAAGAAGCAGTGAAGACTTGCTTGCTTTTTTGCTTTAGTATAATAGGTCTTGATGCCTTCAATTGCTTCCGAGAAGCTTACCTTAGATTGTTGAATATCTTGTTCTATAACTGACTCGTCTTCATCATTCTCTGACATTTCTAAAAATCTTGTAAAATTTCATCATTGTTCCAAATTTTAATGTCATTAATGCTGATGTCAACATTGTCACCCACCTTTGACATTAATAATCGTACTTCTTGAAGAACACCGCTGTATGCACTATTTGATCTAGTCAATTCAGAGAGAGGTATATCATCTTCACTATCATACCGATCGTTATCCCACTTTTTTATCTTTTTCCATGCTTTCATAAGAGGCAGTTCGTCTCATACTGATTTGAGTAACAAATTTCGAAAAAAACATTTTTTTTTTTTTGAGTGAACACAGGATTTCGTTATTTTTGCTCTAGCTATCATAGTTAACGAGAAAATCGACTTTAAAGTTTTTCATAAAAAAATTTTAAAAAAATCAATTTTTTTGAGTAATCACAGGATTTCGTTATGTTTGCTCTAGCTATCATAGTTAACGAGAAAATCGACTTTAAAGTTTTTCATAAAAAAATTTCGAAAAAAATCAATTTTTTTCAGTGATCACAGGATTTCGTTATTTTGGCTCTAGCTATTAAAGTTAACGAGAAAATCGACTTTAAAATTTTTCATACAAAATTTTCGAAAAAAAAATAGTTTTTTGAGTGATCACAGGATTTTGTTATTTTGGCTCTAGCTATCATAGTTAACGAGAAAATCGACTTTAAAGTTTTTCATAAAAAAATTTAAAAAAAATCAATTTTTTTGAGTAATCACAGGATTTCGTTATGTTTGCTCTAGCTATTATAGTTAACGAGAAAATCGACTTTAAAGTTTTTCATAAAAAAATTTCGAAAAAAATCAATTTTTTTCAGTGATCACAGGATTTCGTTATTTTGGCTCTAGCTATTAAAGTTAACGAGAAAATCGACTTTAAAATTTTTCATACAAAATTTTCGAAAAAAAAATAGTTTTTTGAGTGATCACAGGATTTTGTTATTTTGGCTCTAGCTATTAAAGTAACGAGAAAATTGACTTTAAAACTTTTCATACAAAATTTTCGAAAAAAAAAAATAGTTTTTTGAGTGATCACAGGATTTTGTTATTTTTGCTCTAGCTATCATAGTTAACGAGAAAATCGACTTTAAAGTTTTTTACAAAAAAATTTCAAAAAAATCAATTTTTTTGGGTGATCACAGGATTTTGTTATTTTTGCTCTAGCTATTATAGTTAACAAGAAAAGCGACTTTAAAGTTTTCTACAAAAAATAATCAAAAAAAATCAATATCATAGCTATCATAGTTAACGAGAAAATCGACTTTAAAGTTTTTCATAAAAAAATTTCGAAAAAAATCAATTTTTTTGAGTGATCACATGATTTCGTTATTTTTGCTCTAGATATCATAGTTAACTAGAAAATCGACTTTAAAGTTTTTCATAAAAAAAATTTCGAAAAAATCAATTGTTTTGAGTGATCACAGGATTTCGTTATTTTGGCTCTAGCTATCATAGTTAACGAGAAAATCGACTTTAAAGTTTTTCATAAAAAAAAAATTTCGAAAAAATCAATTTTTTTCAGTGATCCCAGGATTTCGTTATTTTGGCTCTAGCTATTATAGTTAACGAGGAAATCGACTTTAAAGTTTTTCATAAAAAAATTTCAAAATATTTAATTTTTTTGAGTGATCACAGGATTTCGTTATTTTGGCTCTAGCTATCATAGTTAACGAGAGAATCGACTTTAAAGTTTTTCATAAAAAAATTTCAAAAGATTTAATTTTTTTACAGTTATTTCTATATCCCAACTTCACCAATCTTTTCGGATTTTGGTCCCTGAGTTGCAAAACTGCTGTTACATTATTTGGTAAAAGCATTGCTATAATGTTTCCATCATCAGACTGTAACATGCCAATTGGCTTATGAGCAGTACCATTGTCAATTAGCAACAATGCCTTGGGTTGTAGATTGTTGGAAAAAGGTAGTGTAAATATTACGGAGAATATTACACCGTTTTAGAAAACCGAGGTACTTAAAGGCTTCTTTCCACACTTTAGAGATTCACTCATGTTTTGACTCATAGCGCTAACCTCTAAAATGTTTGGTCTATGAATAAATACGAATGGCAAATTTTACAAGCACCTGCAAAACAGAAGATATAATTTGGAAGTTTGGCGTTAAAGGTAAAGGTTAGAAATGGAGTATGAGAAAGAACGGAGCGGTACCTCTAAATTATTCTTGAAATCAAACGAGTTCGATAAAATCCTATCTATAACAACTCTTATTTACAGTGCGAGCGCTGAGGAAGCTCGATAAAATCAAGAGAAGTTATTACCGACTGCAAAAGCTATAAGTTTTAATAAAAGTGCGCCGTTTCACACTTAATCAAATGCCTTCGAATATCCACAACTTTACTTTCGCCAAAACGGTGTAACATTAACATTTTTAGGAAGGCTAGTATGTTCAGAGTGTCCCCCACGAAATCTCTACTGGCTGTTAGATACCAGTTATTTAAAAAGATGTTGGTTTATCGTACTCTCCAAAACTTTGGAGAGGGCAACATAAATTGCTATTTTATAGTAATTTTCAGTGTTAGTAGCCTCACCCTTTTTAGGGTTTGGTGTAACATGAGTAACCTTTCAACACTGAGTGAGTTTGCCGGCATGGTAAAGTATGCTAAAAAGGTAAGCTAAAAGACGCGTAAGCGTTGAACAGCACTACTTCAAGAGCACCTGGACAAAAGAAGTAAGCCTACAACTTCGCGTCGAGATCGATGATGTACCAATACCGACAGTGAACCACCCGAAAATCCTGGGAGTCACACTCGACAGCCTTTTTACTTCGTCAGCACATGCCACAACTGTCGTGCATAAATTGCGATGTAGAAACAAGGTCCTTAAAGCACTAGCCGGCAGTACTTGGGGAATGGACAAAGAAACCTTGTTGTCTACCTATAAAGCGATTGGTCGGTCAGTGGCAAATTATACTGCTCCAGTATGGTCAGCGTCGCTAAGTGATACTCAGTGGAGAAATATTCAATGCTGCCAAAATGCAGCCCTAAGAACTATTACAGGCTGCCTACAAGTTACCTCACTACATCATCTTCACGAGGAAACAAAGATCCTTCCAGTAAAGGAACACAACATTATGCTATTTCAGCAGTTCCTTTTGGGATGTCATCGGAGAAATCATCCAAACTTTAACATCACACAGTTGGCATCTTCCCCGAGGCATGTCAGGAAAAATTTTCGCGTGTATGAGGATAGCATACGAAGATATGTACTTGATCCTTTAGATCATACCTCGTACATGGCAGCATTAAACAACATTCATAAAGACGCCACCAACTCCGCGATTTCAGGTTATCGCATGAATGTTGTATTAGGAGGTCGCCCACCGCCCATAGCAGAAGAAGAAAAGAACCTGCCGCGGAAAACAAGAGTCGTTCTGGCTCAACTGAGGTCGGGATGGAGCAATAGATTAAATATCTTTTGGTCCCGCATAGACCGTGCCGTCCCCAACATATGCCCAGCTTGTGGTCAGGGTTCTCATGATACCCCCACATTTTCAACTGTACCGCCAACCCTACTTCACTTAGTCCTGAGGATTTGTGGACTCATCCAGTTGAAGTAGCACAATTTCTTGGCCTTGATCTCCAAACAGATCCCCCATAAAAACAAAATTATAAAATTGTAAATGTTAGAGCTGTTACAAAAACAACAACTACTTCAAGACCAGTACTGGAATGCCATTCGTCCCTGGAGACTTGTTTATGTTGAGATCCGCTTTAACCAGTTTTAAGACACATTGTGGTGTAAGGGTTTGTGGTTTAACGGCTACTAGTTTTAAGCTGATTTTAAGAACGGTCAGATTCTATTTATTTGTATGGAACAGATTTATGTGGGGTTCATATAACTCAAGCGTCTGACGATTGAGTGAAATTTATATGTATTTTGTTTTTGTTGCAATAACAAAACACATGTAAATTTCACTCAATCGTCAGGCGCTTGAGTTATATAAACCCTACATTAATACTTTATTCTCTCTTACTTCAGTAATCGGTCTGAAATGCAAAAATAATATTTAACTTTTTGACAATTTGACTACAGTTCCGTATGATACCATAGAGTAGAGCTGGACCGACTAAAGTACTTGCTTTAATATAAAGTTGTTGTTGACTATTGTTTTCAAGTTTTCTCAAACGCCTTTTACCAAAAATCTAATAGATACATAAGTGTTTATGTCTAACTTTTGGTGCAACATCCTTTTTGTCACATTTAAACAAACGTTTTCGCTTTGCCTGTCAACTTTGACTTAAGGTGAAAAAAAAAACGCCGTATCCTTTTCATAGATTTCAATTTCTTCTGCTGATATTTGACGATAAGTACTTACCTTAAACATCCTACTGCGTTTACATTGGTGTCACTCATGTGGCAGGATATTGGCAATACGCAATTTAACGCTGGCGTTTATGTCATTTATGCTGCTGGTACCTGCTATCTGGCGCTGTAATTCAAAAGTGTTGAATTTACCTTTCAATTTTTGCTCTGTCCTTATTCACTTCCTTTCCTCTTCATGAAAGTAGATTGTGTTTGTAAATAGAGCTGTTGTCATCTTACATATGAAGGTGAAAGGGATGTTTATCAAATGGTTAGGGAAAAAGTACGTGATAGGAACAGAACAGGGACAAATTGAATTATATTTAAAAGTGTTAGATCTACTTTGAAGTGTCGCACAGAAATAAGAATGTTTTAATTCTCAAAAGTACTATGTCATGTCGAATTTATCTGGCAACAATATTAGATTTTATTAAAATTTAATAAAATTATGCAGATCTAGATCAAAGTATAGAGAAAGTGCTTTGTTTTTAAAGTAAGCTTCATTATAATATACTATAAAATTTTACATTGTTCGCTTTAATTTGACCACCCCCTGTAACGTTGATGTGTTCATATCATTCAACACTTTTTTTTTTGTCACATTTTTATTTCTATTTATTTTCAGAGACTAAATGTTTTGTAAACATCCAGTTAATAGTTTATTTTTCGTGTTTAGCTTTTCCAGTATTTTTATATCTTTTTTGTTAGGTTTTTCTGATATGCAGACTCTGATATGTACGAAACGTGCACTGGGATTTCTACTGAATTAAGCCACCAACAACATATTCCTCCTTTTTACTTCAGTTAGTTTAAAAGAACATCAGATGTCCTACTTAACCAAACATTCAATAACTAAAAAAACATAGGACAAAAATCAAATAGTTTTAATTTTCGGAAATAAAAAAATTCAAAAAATTTTTTGATCGCACACTAAATTTTTTTTTTGGGGTTCTATTAAGGGAGCTTAGGGAATGTAAAATCCGTTCGCGTTAATGATTTTACGCGAAGCGCGCAGTAGTTATGACGGTTAAAACAAAAATTTATAAAAAAAAATGAAAACTATTTTATTTTTATTAGTTTTATAGGAATTTTGACACAACTTATATATTTTCAGGTGTTCTGTCGTTTCATGGTATTATCTTATCTTATATATATCTTATATTCTTAAACGAGCAATAATTGTATATATATATATATATATATATATATATATATATATATATATATATATATATATATATATATATATATATATATATATATATATATATATATATATATAATGGCTATCTCGAAAACGGCTCTAACGATTTTGATAAAATTTGGACAGTGGGTATCTTTTTTGATGTATAGGTCGAAGAAGAAGGGACTTTTGGAACTTTTACCTCTAAGAGGGTAAAAACGGGTAAAAAGGGGAAAAAATCGAAAACGCTATGTCTCCTAAAGTAATAGGTATAGAAACAAAATTAAAATTACGTTTTAAACAGCTTTGAAAATAAGCGGACAGGTGTTTGGTACTTTTTTGAAACTATGTCCGATAGGGGGTAAAAAAGGGTGAAAATAGTTTTTTTTGCCACCTTTTTAACCCACTCTTATATTTTAAATTAAAGAATATAGAAAGAAACTTGGTACTGCAATCAATAGATGTAAAAAAAACATGAAACACGTATTTGGTACTTTTTTGATTTTGGAGCCAAAATGGGTAAAAAAGGGATAAAATGATAACTTAACATCTCCAAAGTAATATGAATACGAACATTATACATTATGTTAAATGCGTTTTAAAAAAATGTACCGAATTCAATTGGCACCAAAAAAGTACCAAATATACATATGGAACTTTTAGAAATTAGGGAATAAAAGGGGGAAAATAAGTATTATTTTAAACAAATGAATGTTTGTCTGTATGTATGTTCTTTATAGAATAGTAAACTGTGAATTTGATTGTGTTATGCTCTTTAGCGAAGATGTTGCGGATAAGCCGGCGAAGGTTCTAAAGTTGATAAGACTAATTTCCGACAGATGGCGCCACTGAAAATTACTAAAAATTAATTAAATCGTAAACTGTACATTTGATCATGCTATGATCTTTAGCAAAGTTGTAGCGCATGAGCCGACAAAGGCTTTTTAGTTGGTATGAATAATTTCCGACAGGTGGCGCTACAGAAACTTACTCAAAGTCAATTTAATCGTAATCTGTACATTTAATCATGCTACAATCTTTAGAAAAGTTGTTGCACATGAGCCGACGAAGGTTTCTTAGTTGGTATGAAGAAATTTCGAAAGGTGGCGCTACTGAAATTTACTCAAAGTCAATTTAATCGTATGCTGTACATTTAATCATGCTATAATCTTCAGCAAAGTTGTTACGGATAAGCCGAAGAAGTTTTATGAATTGGAATAAGCAAAGTCCGACAGGTGGCGCCACAGAAAACTACTCAAAATGAATTAAATCGTAAACTGTGCATTTGATCAGACTATAATCTTTAGCAAAGTTGTTGCGCATGAGTCGACAGAGGTTTCTGTTGATATGAATAATTTCCAAAATTATTCAAAATGAGTTAAACTGTAAACTATGCAAACTATGTGTTGGTCGGACAAAATAAATCAAATAATTCAAAATTAACTGAATATTTCTACAATGTCTTTCCTCTAAATTTATTTTAGCACTTTATAATATAAAATATATAAAAACTTTAAAATGTTCCTCAAAATGCTTATCATAAAGCTCCGAGCAAGGCTCGGTCTACCAGGTACTGGTAGTTTATATATGCTGGCCCTATGCTCCATTGGGAGTCAAGGATAACAGAAGAAGAAGAAGAAGAATATATGCCTTAACACGAAGAAATAATGCGCTTTCATGCCTTATGTGATTTTGTCTCAGATTGCATTCTAAAACCATTTAAACCAATATGCACTTTTTTGCACGATTTTCAAAATCTTCATAAAATTTTAGCAAACAATGATTTTTTGGCATGCTTTTGCTTATACACTCAGGGAAAAAACGTGCTGATAATAAGATTTTCTGCTTGAAATCGAAACTTTTTCTGCTTGAAAGTAGAGTAAATACGAAAAATCTTATTTTGAGAATAAAATCTTATTTTTTTAAGATTCTTTGTAAGATCGCAATCTTAAAAAAAATCTAAGCACAGGATCGATAACTAAGAATGTGTTCTTATTAATTAAGATTAAATTCTTAATTTTTAATTAATAAGAACATAATCTTAAATAATAAGAACGCATTCTTAATTATCGATGTTGTTCTTAGAACTTTTTCAAGATTGCGATCTTACAAACAATCTTGAAAAATAAGATTTTATTCTTAAAATAAGATTTTTCGCATTTACTCTACTTTCAAGCAGAAAAAGTTTCGATTTCAAGCAGAAAATCTTATTATCAGCACGTTTTTTCTTATTATAATATTCGTATTTAAAGATAAAATAAAACACATTTTTTATTACTTTTTTTCCCCTTTCGAGGAATGTAATAGTATTACTATATTTTAAAATTTATTTTAGATTATAGGTAATTAGTAAAAAATTTTATCCTAAAAATACCTTGACTTCATCTTCCGTTGGAAAAAGTGTGCATATTTCTGTCAATATATCTTGGAAATCGTGAGGATGAAGTGCGAGATCCTTTTTTAGAATTTGATGTACTATAATCTGGATCAGCATAAAATTCTAGGATGTTTTTGCCACTTACTGATTCATTCAATAATGAAGCTAAATCCTATATAAATAAACGAAGATCCCATTATTTACCAAATAATGAGTTAAACAGTTAAACTATTGAACACGAACTACTTACTCATTCGCTGTTTAAGTCATTACATTAACATGGGGATGTCATTGGAGGCAAGTACTTACCAATTGCAGAAAAGTAATGACTTGGGTAAGCAATTTGAAAGCAACAACAACAACAGCAACAACTTTTTTGTTGTTGTTTTATTAAAAACATATATTTTTAAACGAAATACAAAATTTTTTTTATGATCCCATGGGGGCTCGAACCCAGACCCTCCGACTGCTAGGCAGAGACTCTTCCACTGAGCTACTTCATATGTTGAAAACTTAGCAGCTTATAATTAATATAAACAATTTTTATTTTTAGATCCAAAATCATGTGAAAATAACTTTGTTTTTCCCTGTTTTTTTTTTTTTGCTTTGTTGTAATTTTTGGAAAAATATTTTTATACGATTTTTTGTAATTATTTTAAAACTTTTTTAAAATTATTTTAAAACTTAAACAATTTAAATCTTCTTTTTTGTATAAGTTTTTACATAAGATTGACTCTTACTTACTTAAATGTTACAACCTGTTAAGGTCAAAGTCCGAGCATATTTTAGAATTCCATGGATTTCGATCTTGTGCGAATATTCTCCAATTTTATAGGCTTTGAAAAATGTTCCTCTACTTGGTCTTTCTATCGAAGTTTCGGACATCCTCCTCTAACATTAGGTAGTGGGACATTTCAATTCTAATTTTATCCTCTTCATTGTATTTTTTTCAAGAGAGGGTTACTAGCCCGTAATCCTAACCCATTTTTATCGATCTTATGGGACAACTCTCGGAACATGTTAACTCACAATATTAATGGGTGTTAAACTAGCTCCCCGGGTGATACCATGAGGAGGTGTGTGTCCACAGTTGAGATGAAGGATGACCCAGATAATTTGGGCTTACCAAGTTAAGACCAATTAGAATCGTGTTTGGTATTCAACATCCCCTACATAATCAAAATTGACTCATGATGGTATTTTTTCATTAACGTGAGTTAGTTTTACAAATTTTTTTTACAGAAGATAATATTTAAGTTCTAAAAATTCAAAAATCATTTAAAAAGACTCTCTTAATAAAAAAAAAACTAAAAAAATAGTTGCCCTTGGTGGGATTTGAACCGGGGTCATTCAGTTTAAATTACCATCTTAATTACAAATAAGTACTTCTGTAATAACTTATTATTTATTCGGATGGTATGTTGTAGTTGTTACAAGGTAACCAGATATCAGAGTACTTGCCATTACCAAAGTTTTGCTGGGATATTTTATGTTTTGTACACATTTTAATATATTAAGAAATTATCTAATACCTTTACCTTGTCAAACACTTTTTTGTTAACTTACACATTTACAGAAGACGATGGAGTGGAAGTTACATCCGGACATTTTTGTAGCCACTGACCTACCTTCGACGGCATCGAAAGTGTATCTTCATCAATTTCAAACTAAAGGACAAAACTATTAGTGGTTTAATTTACTTTCTAAATAAAATATTAAAACCTGTTTCTTTTTCCAGACAAATAATTTTTCACGAAACTCCATTCGAAGTCCTAAGGCTGGAATGGCTTCCTTTACATCATCTGCTTTCATATACTGCAGACTTCTCAAAGTTACATTTGAGCCTGAAACAAATTAAATCAATATAATTTTTTATAAAGAAATTTACTTATGTATTTATAAATATGAGGAAAAACTTACGCTGCAGGTACGGAAAAACGCATTCCAGATCGAATTCTTTCAAAAAAATTTTCAGCAACGCGTCATCGTCCGAGAAATCTGATGAAATTTCTTGTGAAGGGCAGTTCAATTCATACTCCCCATCACATACCGGAACTAAATTGCCTTCTATTGGAATATTTAAAAGGATCACTTCATCCGGATTAAGGTTTTCCATTTATATTTCTTATTAAATTTTTTTTTTTTATCAAAAAATTAGTTTTTCACTTTTTCGCAACTACTTTGGTCGGCGAATTACAATTTATGACAAAATACTGAGAAATTTCGCTTAAACAAGCACACAAATCTACAAAATCAAGAATACGATCTTAAGATTAGAACTTACAATCTTCAAAATAAGAATAAAATCTTGAAATCAAGATCACAATCTTGAAATAAAGAATACGATCTAAAATTAAGATTTAAAATCTTATAATAAGATTAAAATCTTAAAAGCAAACAAATTACATGTTTATTTTTAGATTGTATTCTCATAACTAAGAATTTATTCTTAAATTTAAGAATATAAATCTTACTGGCTATATTTTCAAGATTGAAAATTCAAGATTTCGCAATCTTATATTGTAGATTTTTTTTCTTGAAATCGTCATTTTTCTCTTAGTGTAGGTGCTAAAGGCCGAAAAACTCGGTTAACGCGGTAGTTTGGAAATTTTCATTCATATTTGCGAGTGTGCTCCACGAAAAACCGGTATTTTGAAAAAATTACGCTCAAAAATCCTTATTTACACCTGTCGTATATTATACCTATATAGAGCACATTAACGAGATATATATCAAACGATGCGAAATTGAAAGATCTACAAATCGTTATCTATATATGCGAAAAAAATTAAAAAGTGGCGAAAACGAGCTTCAAATTTTGGCAGCCATTAAGTAGTATTAGAAGTGACAAAATTTAAATTTAGAGGGAAGTGGATTTATCCCCTAAGTGTGGTATCTATTTCGTAAAACAACGACTTGGGTTCAAATGTTAAAACAAATGCAGAAGAAGACGAAATATAAAGAAAAACTTGAATGTTTCAATCGATTTTTTAACGTTTTTTTTTTAATTTGCATGCCAATTACGCTTAGAAGCGCAAATTTGCGCAACTAAGATATTGTGTTCAGTATACAGAAGTTTTTGCGAGTTCAAGATCTGTAAATAGATTTTCCAAACTCCTAAGGGTACAGAAATGATTCGAGTTGAAAGTCGGTTTCAAAAAAATAAAAACTGTTTGATTTTTGCCCATATTTATACCCTTCACCACCATAGGTGGAAAGGGTATTATAAGTTTGTGCTGATGTTTGTAACGCATAGAAATATTTGTCTTAGACCCACCTTTTAGTATACCAATATGCTTAGAATCACTTTCTGAGTCGATTTAGCGATGTCCGTCCGTCCGTCCGTCTGGCTGGCTGGACGGCTGGCTGGCTGGACCCCCATGTAAACCTTGTAATCAAACTACAGGTCGCAATTCTAAAGATAATTTGATGAAATTTGGCACAGATCATTTTTTTGATAATGGGACCATGGCTATTGAAATTGGTCAAAATCGGTCCATTATTTATGGTACCTCCCATAGGTCCCACTTCCCGGAATTGCTATATTGGCCACAAATATCAATATTTTTTCAAGAAATTTAAAACAAATACTGCTTATGTGAACTTAAATCACTGTACCAAATTTCGTTGAAATCGGTCCACATTTGACCATAGCTCCCATACAAATTCTTCTTTAAAAACGCACTAAATGAGACAAAAAATCACTAAAACGCTCGTAAATCTAAAGATAATGGAAATTTTGAGTCTATTTTTTGCATACATAATTTTTGTAACAACTGTAATCAATCTGCCAAATTTCGAGATAATCGGTCCACATTTGACCCTAGCTCTCATATAAGTCCAAATGACGGAAACAGGTTGAATATATAAGTTTTGAGAAAATGTTTGTATGGTGGCAAAATTTAGCAAATATTTGTCTTTACACAGGAAAAATAACACCTTTGACCTTAGTGGTGCAGGGTATCGTATGGTCGGCTTGACCGACTATAGCGCTTTCTTACTTGTTTTTTTATAAACTTTATTCGGGTGATGTTGGATAACAAGCAACGGTTCTGATTGGTCTGAACTTGGTAAGTCCAAGGCTTATATTAATCTTTTCTTTATCACCAGGGAAACTATATTAACACCCGTTAATGTAGTGAGCTAACATGTGCCGCGAGTTCTCCCATAAGTACCATAAAAAATATGGGTTAGAACGTCGGACTAATAGGAGACTCGAGCAAAAAAGGATAACTATGAAAAATCTAAAATTAAATGTTAGAAGATAACGTCCAAAACTTCGATGGAAAGAGCAAGTAGATGAAAATCTTTCAAAGCTTGGCCTACGAAATTGGAGAATGTGCGTACAAAAGCACATGGATTTCTAAAATATGACCTGCCTTTGACCTTAAATATAGGCCATTTAAATAAGTAAGAAAGCTAACTTTTTACACAAACTTACAATTAATCCTTACTACCTAGATCAACTTAAATTTTGGCTCTTCTACGTGTTTCCTTTGGATCATTACTACTTACTGTAGTATTTTCATCCATTAGCACAACCTCTCTATCCTAGCCAACTTAGCCGCTGTTGTAAAATGCGTTTTACTGTGTCGATATTAGTGTACAGCTTTTGGTTCATTCGATGTTGATATTCAGTGTTAACACAGTCTAAATATGCTCTTCTAATTAACGTTGGGATGTCAAACTCAGATATTGTTTCAAACACCTTCGTTCGTATCGGTCTGTGGTAAATTTAACTGGTCTAAAACCACATTGGTAGGTCCTATTGTTTAGGCTTTTTGTTCTACAGCCAATTTTATTTATTTTACATCGACAGCGTGTTACTGCTGTAAGCTTACCGCCGATAGAGGATGCTGCGGTAATTAATAATTTAAAAAGAAATTGATGTTGTCATTACCGTGGCTCGAACCCAGGCTAAAATGCACCCCTGAACAACCTTTCTAATACGTAGGGATTCGAAACTCAGATATTGCCTTAAACTTTTTCGTTCGTATCGAGCTGTCAAAAGACAGCTGTGTATTTGTTTATCTGGGTCTTCTCTAGGTTTTGACGTAGTGTGAAGATCTGTTCTAAAAATAGACATGACTTGCAATTACTTACTTACTTAATTGGCCTATATTTACTACTTGTTACGGTCAATTGCTAAGGCTTTTTCAGAATTCCATGAGCTTCGATTTTGGACGCATATTCTATAATTTCGTAGTCCAAGCTTTAAAAGATTTTCTTCTCCTTGATCTTTCCATCAAAGTTTAGGACGTATTCTTCTACAAGTTCCTTTGGGATCATTTTCCAATACTTTTCTTGCTGGAGTATTTTCATCCATTCCCACAACATCTTCTAGCCAACGCAGCCGCTGTGTCAGCGTACAGCTCATACAGCTCTTGGTTCATTCGATGTTAATATTAATTATTGACGCAGACTGGTCGAAAGATTTTTCATAGAATTTTTCTATCAAAGAATCCAAAAATAGCTCCTTTTATCTGTGCAAGTGTCCATGATTCAGCACCATATAATAACATGGGCAATATAAGCGTCTTATCGAGCGTAATTGTAGTTCTTATAGAGAAAGCTTTATTTCTTAACTGCCTGCTTAGGCCAAAATAGCATCGATTATGTAGTTATTTGTGTTAACGGTGATACCAAGGTAAACAAATTCTATCACAACCTGGAGCTATAGTTCTCAACGATCACAAGTGGTCCAATTTTTGTGGACTGACTGCTCGTTCCACTTGTGTTAACTGCAGCATCTCGCAAGTTTTTTTCTAATACAATATTAAAGAGATCACATGATAAACTATAGCCTTGACTGAATCCCCGTTTAGTATGTAGGATTCCGATAAGCTTTTACTTATTTGTAATGAGGTTGTATTAGTTTATGTCATTCTGCATAACCTTATTAGCTTCGTAGGAATACCAAACTCAGACAAGGCTTTAAACAACTTCGTTCGTATCGGACTGTCAAAAGCAGCTTTGTAGTCAATGCAGAGATAATAAGTGTCTATTTGTTTCTCTTGGGTCTTCTCCAGGATTTGACGTAGAGCAAAGATCTGGTCAGTAGTTGATTTACTGGTCTAAAGCCACATTGGTAGGTCCCAATTATTTTGTTAACTTTGGGCTTAAGCCTTTCACACAGTATGGTCGATATAATCTTATATGCAATTGAGAGGAGGCTTATCCCTCTATAATTTGGACAAAGGACACTGAGATTCCAACCATATGTATTCTAAAAGTCGGGAAATACACCTTATCAGCTCATCCCCTCCAGCCTTAAAAAGCTCTGCTAGCAAACCATCGGCACCAGCAGCTTTGTTATGTTTAAATCGCGCTATAGATGTTCTAACCTCATTCCGGTTGGTTGGTGGACAAAAAAAGTTGATCATCGTTAATCTGTTTGACGTGTCATCTTGGTCGCTTTCATTTGCAACCAACAAAAGTGCTCCTTCCATAGTTTCAATATGCTTTCTATATCTGTAACCAGATTTCCTTGGTCGTCCTTACAGGAAAATTTACAGTTGTCATAACCATCCGTCTGGTGCTTAACTTTTTAGTAAAATTTGCGTATTTCATTTTGAGTCTTATACATCTAAATCTCCTCAAACACACGTCTCTCCATGTCATTCTTTTCTCCGAGGAATAGTAGTTTTTCTTCCCTCTTTTGCTCGCGATATTTTTCCAAAGATCCAAGAGTAGCTGCTGACTGCCCTGTAGGCCGCATATTTCTCAGCAGTGGAGTTGCGGCACTTCTCGTCTTACCAAGAGTTTTTAGGATGAGGGACTTGGTACCCTATTATAGATTTTGCAGCAGACTTCATGGAGTTGACAATATGTTCAAGGCGTTCAAATGTCTTTGAAACCAGAAATATTTTTTCTGAGTAGTTGAGTTGTTCGTTGGGAGAAATCGATTATTTGTTGAGATTGAAGCTTTGTAACATCAAACTTTTTTTGCGCTTTCGTCTGTATGTTTCGCGACACGCACAAACTTGTCTTTACCTTGGCTGCAACAAGGCAATGATCGGAGTTTTCGAATTGAAAGCACATTAAATACACTTTATTGTCTTCCGTCAACTACAATATGGTCTATTCGATTTTTTATTATTCGATATGGAGACACTTGTGTGAGGCGCCGTGGTAAAGCAGGTAAGTCGTCCGCCTAACATACCAGAGGTCCCCAGTTCGATCGCCGGCCAGACCCACTTGAAAAAATGGAATGTTGTCGGGGAGTTATATATATATATAGACACTTTATGGATTTTAAGGTGTTGAAACCTACCTGGTGCTGCCCACTACCATATTGCGAGCCTCCGCAAAGGACATCAACGTCATACCATTGACAGTCGTTACCTTATGGAGACTGAACATAACAACTCAGACTCAAAACAAGATACCCGCTCTATCTATGCGTTAAAATCACCTAGGATTATTTGAAAGTCAATCATGACGTTAAAATAATCGTAAACTTTCTCAAGTTGGTCATAAAAAGATACGTTTACATCATTGTCTTTCTCCTCAGGGAGCGTAGGCACAAATCAGGCTCAGATAAAAGTATCTTTATACCCGTCATGGAAAGGGTATATAGGGTTTGTGCTGAGGTTTGTAAAATAGAAATATTGGTCTGAGACCCACATTTTAGTATACCAATTGACTTAGAATCACTAACTGATTCGTTTTAAAGATGTTCGTCTGGCTGGCTGGCCGGTTATCCATGTAAGCTTGTTATTAATGTACAGGTCGTAACTGTAAAGAAATTTGATAAAATTTGGCACAGGCTCATATTTTGGGCAAATCGGATTACTATTTCGGGTACCTCCTATAGTTATGCCTTCCCGGAATAAAGTTTTTGGTTTTTTACAGCCACAAATTTAGTTGTATTTTAATAATATTTGCCTATAACTAGTTATAGAAAATAAATTTTTTGCCCTTGACTGCTTTAAATCCTTGGTCATGTAACATATTCGCATTGTAAACATCGTACATTTGAATGCGTTCATATAAGGATTTGAGATTACATTTTTAATAACCTATTGTCATGGCACATTTGCTTAAAAATAATATTTTTTTAAGACCAATCTGATCCACAAATGATTGTCAGTCTCAATGACATGGAATAAAATTTAACGACTCTTATGATCTGAGTAGATGACGATTTTTTTGCAAATCGCAATTCACTGTGAAACAGTAAATTTTTATAACTTTTTTAACAAATATGTAAAAGGGTTGTCTTTCATGTTTCAAGATTGATTGATCCTATTCCAACTGCTACTTAAAAATCAGGCAAGCTTTAGGATGAACTTTCAGCTAAAGAGATGTAGTGTCACAGTTCTAGCTTTTCAGTATAGTTTAGCGTTATTCCAGGGAACTGTATAGCAGACATGTAATGCCAGATAAACTAGAATCTGTTAGCATTTCTCTATTCACTTACAAGCTCCTTCTTTCCGAGGATGTATTCCTTCCAGAGAGATGTGGCCTAGTGTAAATAGAAAACCTTCTCTCAGATTACTGTCACGATCAAGACCTGATGTATAATTATTTGTGTTTGTCATTACTGGACGCTTTCTGGTTGGAAGGCAACCATTCATCATTATGTTATTTTCCATATACAAGATATTTTAAATGATCTTCCAACGGGAACTTCCGAATATCGACGTCTGTCTTACAAAATCATTACGCGAGAAATCAATGCATCCCGAAATGTTATCGCTCCATATTTCCATAAGAAAGGCGCACTTCTTCTATTGGATGTGAGTGCAATTCGATGAGCCAATATGGACTCCGATCATTATCTTCTTGCAGCCAAGGTAAGAATACATCTGAGTATTTAGCGGAACATACCGATGGTAACGCAAAGAAAATTTAACATCACCAAGCTACATTTCCCATCACCTATTACTCGCAACGAACAGCTCAATTAATCGAAGAAAATATTTCTAGTTCCAACTACATCAGCACTCAATGGCAACATATTGCCAACTCCATGAAAACTGCTGCAAAATCTGTATTAGGGTTTTTAAACCCACTTCCTAAAAACTCTTGGTATAACGAGGAGTGCCACTACTGATAAAAATTCTGCCTACAGGGCAACTCTGCAGTCAGTAGTTACTCACCGAACTTTAGAAAGGTATCGAGAGAGAAAAAGGGAAGAGAAACGTCTATTCCGAAGAAAAAAGAAAGAATTGGAGGGAACTGTGCTCAAGGAAATTGAGATGTATAAGAGTCGTAATGAATTGCGTAACTTTTATCGAAAAAATTAAACACCAAACGGATGGTTTTAGCAATTGTATTTTCTCCTGTTAAGACAACCAAGGAAACCTGGTAACAGATGCTGAAAGCCTACTAAAACTATGGAAAAATCACTTTTGCAAAATGTTGGTATCAGGTGGAAGCGACCAAGATGACACGCCTGAACAAATCAATAATGACAATGTTATGTATCCAACGCCAAAGCAAAATAATGTTAGAATCGCAATAACTCGACTAAAAAAACGAAGCTGCGAGTGCCGATGGTTTGCCAGCTTTTTAAGGCCGGAGGTGATGAGTTGATAAGGCCTATGTTCCAGTGTATTGAAACCATATGGATAGAAGAACGAATGCCAGACGATTGGGGTTTCAGTGGTAAATCTATCACTGACCAGAACTTAGCACTACGTCAAATTCTCTTCGTATCGGACTGCTTTTGACAGCCCGATACGAATGAACTTTTTTAAAGCAGTGTAGGATGACGTAAAGTAATGCAACCTCATTAGTTAAAATAGTGCAATAAAATAGGGCAAGGTAATAGTTCATCATGCGATCTCTTTAATATTGTGTTAGAGAAAATCTTGCGAGATGCTGCAGTAAACACAACACATGCTACTCGCGTTTTCCGATGACATTGATATTCTGGAACGCACATTGCGCAAGGTGGCTGCCACCTTTTCAAGTATCGGAAGGAAACTTATAAATTGGTTTTAGTTGTCAATGAATCAAAATCAAAACTAATGATTTCTAAAAGCTGACAGTCTTCAAGAATTGGACCACATGTGATCGTTGAGAATTATAGCTTCGAGATTGTTGGTACCGCGGTCAACATAAATAACGACTAAACTTAGAATCATACTTGCCAACCGATGCTATTTAGGCCTAAGCAGGAAATTAAGAAATAAAGCTGGACATGTTCGGAAATGCATCACTGCACTGCATCACGATTGCAAACTTTGCAGCATGAAATACTATGATGCGCTGTTTATGCGTACGTATTTTTGGGCAGCACTGCTTTCTACTTGCGTATACAAAATTGGATTAAAATAATACAGTTAGCTTTTTATTAAGCCCTAAAAGTCGTGATGCAGCGCAATGATGCATTTCCGAACAGGCCCGCACTCTCTCTCTCTCTTAGAATTAAAATTACACCCTATAAAACGCTTATCCTCCCCTTTTATAAATCATGGGCACTTGCACAGGCAGATGTAGCTATTCTTGCAGTTTTTGAGAGGAAGATTCTACGAAAAATCTTTGGACTAGTCTGCGTCAACAATTACTATATGTTGACATCGACATAGTTAGATGCATTAAAAAGCAGCGGATGCATTGGCTGGCGCATATCGTACGTTAGGATAAAAATACTCCATCAAGAAAAATGTTTGAAAATGATCCAGATGAAGCTCGTAGAAGAGGACGTCCGAAAATTCAATGAAAAGACCAAATAGAAGAAAATCTTTCAAAGTTTGGACTACGAAATTGGAGAATATGCGCACAAGATCGAAGTGCATGGAAATTTAAAATATACTTTTGACATAATTGTAGGCCTTTATATAGTCATAATTGTAGGCCTTTATATAATCCTAATCGTAGGTCTTTATATAGTCCTAATCATAGGTCTTTATATAGTCCTAATCGTAGGTCTTTATATAGTCCTAATCGTGGGAATTTATATAATCCTAATCGCAGGTCTTTATATAGTCCTAATCGTAGGTCTTTATATAGTCCTAATCGTAGGTCTTTATATAGTCCTAATCGTAGGTCTTTATATAGTCCTAATCGTGGGTATTTATATAGTCCTAATCGCAGGTCTTTATATAGTCCTAATCGTAGGTCTTTATATAGTCCTAATAGTAGGTCTTTATATAGTCCTAATCGTAGGTCTTTATATAGTCCTAATAGTAGGTCTTTATATAGTCCTAATCGCAGGTCTTTATATAGTCCTAATCGTAGGTCTTCATATAGTCCTAATAGTAGGTCTTTATATAGTCCTAATCGTAGGGGTTTATATAGTCCTAATGGTAGGTCTTTATATAGTCCTAATCGCAGGTCTTTATATAGTCCTAATCTAAGTCTTTATATAGTCATAATCGTAGGTCTTTATATAGTCCTAATCGAAGGGGTTTATATAGTCCTAATCGTAGGTCTTTATATAGTCTAGCTGTGCCATGGTTCACTGCTAGGAATCTGCAGCTATGTCAAGCTAAATCATTGGCAACGCTCTGCACCCCATAAACGGAGGGAGTATCGCTGGAACTTAATGTATGCAATTAATAACAATTCATTCGTATAACATCTTAAGTGTAAAATTTAACGTTTCGAAAACTATCCTTTCACAGAAGTCATCGTAGAAATTTGTGTAATGTTATATTCTACACATAATTGCATTTATTAAAATTTAATGATAGAAAGCGCTTAATTCTTAGTGACATGTTGGCGATATTCCTGAAACAAACCGACATTACTCGATCAAGAATTTTCAAGTCTAAAATATGAACTTTAAAAATTTCCAAACAAAAGCCGACTCTCCAGATAGCCCAATCAATCAGAACTTTTATGTTAATAAAAATCGCGTATTATTAATGATTTAAATAGTAGTAATATAAACTTTATTTAATAAAACAATTGCTATATGTTTAAGTTTGCTTTAGCATGTTTTATAATAATGTTATCTCGTAGAGTAATAGTTAAAAAACGATAATAATAATACAGAAATATCTCAAATATATATGTATGTAGTATGTATTTATGTAGTTTGATCCTTAAGTTCTTTAAAAGTTTAAAAAGGAATGATTAAAAACGCGATAAAAAAGAAAAACCAAACAAAAAAGGTATATGATAATAATAATAAAAAAGGAGAAAGTGTTCTCTAAAAAATAAATTTCAATGAAAGCATTTAATCAAAACTTATCAATTCAGCGGTAGCGGGTTCAGCAGGAGCTGGTGGAGCAACGGGTTCGGGTTCATTTTGAGGAGGAGCAGGAGCTGATTGAACAGCTTGAATTTGAGATGAAGCCTGTGGTGTGGGTATGGCAACAGGGGCTACATGAGTTTGTTGTGGTGGAGCTTGTGCCATCGAGGTTTGGGCTACTTGTTGTTGCTGTTGAGGTGGTGGTGGAGCGGCAGCTGTTTGTGGAATAGGGCTTGCAATATTTGGTATGGGTGATTGGCCATGCATTATAGTTTGTTGTTGCTGTAACATAACATGAGCTAATTGTGGTTGCTGTTGTTGATGTTGTTGTTGGGGTGGCTGAGCCACATGCTGTTGTTGTGCAGTGGGTGCTAGCTGCTGTTGTTGTTGTTGCTGCACATTATTCTGTTGCTGATCTGGAGCTCTAGCCATCATATTATTCATGGGATTGCCCATTTGCTGTTGATTTATTGGTGGTTGTTGCAGCATCATTTGCGGTGGTTGCGGTTGTGGCTGTCCTGACATTGCAGCATGAGTGTACATGCCAGGCAATACACCAGCCATACCAGCTTGACTGGTATACGGCGGCATACCAGATACCCCAACTCCAGCTGCTGTTTGATTAGGTGAATAAGGATTAAAAACGCCAGGCATTTGTGGCAAAGGTGTACCCTGAGGTGGCACACCTGCCATATTGGGCATAAAGGGAAATGCTGTTTGATTCATGCGATACTGAGCCATTTGCTGTTCCTGACGCATTTGCATTTCACGCTCCTGTTCCTGTATGCGATGCAAGGCCAATTGACGTTGATACTGCAAATATTCCTGTTTCTTTTTGCGCATTATATCCAATTTATGGGCCATTTGTATTTGGCGTTGACGTTCCTGTTCCTCAGCCATGCGCCTTAGTTTATCGGCATGTTCGTTGCGTAAATCATCGAGAGCGGCGCGAGAATCTTTAATCTGCACTAGTTTATCCTGCAATTGTTCATACCACATACGTTTGTCATCCAACTCCTTGATGTAAGACAATTGCTGCGAATGCAAACCCGTAAGAGTCATGAATAAAGTTTGCACTGAACTATCATTAGAAATGCTACGACCACGGCTGGAATTCGATTTCATGCGATTTACAAAAATCTCCACTTGAGTTCTCATATTGCCGGCAAACTCATCAATTTTCTGTTCATCCGTTGTCTTGGGACGAAAATCGTTGGCTGTTAGTGGCATTTGCTGTTGTCCGCCCTGCTGGGGTTGTGGTGTAGCCGGCATAGGACTGGGTGCTGATGGACTTGCCATGGGCGAATCGCTTACTTTGCGTTGCTCCCAGTAAGTGCGATTTAGATATTTTGCCAAATCTGGATTGGTTTCTTCGGGTTGAGGTTCTTTGGGGGCTGGTGGAGCTTCTGGACTGGGAGATCGTTGTTGTAAGCGATAAGCAGCAGCTGCTAAAGACTAAATATAAATGTTGAATTAAGAATTAAAAAGGAAGGCAAAAAAATGTGTATTGATTTAAAAAAAACGCAATATAAATGATGTATGTATTTACTTTGTTAGCATTGCTTTTGCCAGAGATAAGATAAATGCGTTTTAAATATAGGCAATAATGAATTAAAGTTACACTCTATGGACGTTAAAAGAATCAAGATATTTAATAGGAATTGATTTGACCAAAAACTGGTCAAATTTATTATTTTGATTGTTTAAGTACATACGTCTTTATTATAATAATATATTTTTAATTCAGGAGCAAAATTGCGGCATTCGATATCGATCGAAATGTAAGATATTTTAGAAAGATTTGTATAGCATAGTTTTAGGATAATCTATATAATGTAGAACATATCTGTGGCTTGGTGCTAAAAGGGCCAATGTCAATTTTCGTCTGTTTTGAGTTGCATTAGATTCCCTTATTTACCCTCTTTTATTTGGCTCCAACAGCTAACTCAGAACAGATTTATAAGGGTTTTTCTGGACAATGTCACTTTATATGGAAAATAAAAACTTTGAATCAAATTTTCTCTAAACTAGTTTTTTTGACATTGGCCCTTTTAGCACCAAGCCACAGATATAAGGTTCACTTTATTGTAACTAATTTGTCAAAAGTTCCCCGATAGTAAAAGAATTTCATTTAAAATATTTTGACAAACAAACGGATTTGTTTAGATATCAAATTTTATTAAACTTTTTGCAAAATAATTTTTTTGGAAAATCCCTAAGGTATGTTACACAATATTTGCTTAAAAGTAAAATTTGATCTTTTCAAACTTAACAGTAAAGGGCTGTAAAAGTCGTAAGCTGAAAGTTAAAATTTGCCGATTTAGTACGATTTATCTATAGCCTCAGAATAGACCGCTTCATTGGATCTAAATTTCTTTTCGGCAAGCATTTTCTGGTGTCTGAGAATAGGAAAAAGTCCCAAGCTGACAAATGTGGAAAATACGGTGGATGCGAAAGTAATTCGAAGTCCAATTCCTTTTTTTTTTCTTAGATTTCATTGACAAGATGCATTGTTTTGATGAAGCAGCACATTATACTTCAAATGGGTCCATTTCCTCACGATTTGGTTCTTCAAGTGCTTCAATAACTTTGTTTAATAAAGTCGATAGTAATATCTACCGTGTACATACGGAAGTAATCTGAAGTACAACTTACGCTTGTTTGTTTTTCCTTCATTGACAAGATGCATTATTTTGATGAAGCAGCACATTATTGTTCAAATGGGTCCGTTTCCTTACGATTTCGTACTTAAAGTGACTCAATAACTTTTTCTCAATATAATACCTTTAGACTGTAAAGTTGTTCAAAATAGCTGAGATATTTAATCAACTTCACTTTAGTCATCCGAAATTACTATTTTTAATTTTTCGACCGTCCTAATCGTAGGTCTTTATATGGTCCTAATCAAATGTCTTTATATAGTCCTAATCGTAGGTCTTTATATAGGCCTAATCATAGGTCTATATATAGTGCTAATAGTAGGTCTTTATATAGGCCTAATCATAGGTCTATATATAGTGCTAATAGTAGGTCTTTATATGTTTTTGATTTGTCCTAATCGTAGGTCTTTATATAGTCTTTCATTTGTCCTAATCGTAGATCTTTATATAGTCTTTCACTTGTCCTTTTCGTAATTATTTATATAGGTTTTTATATAGTTCTAATCGTAGGTCTTTATATAGTCTTTCATTGGTCCTAATCATAGGTCTATATATTGTCCTAATCGTAGGACTTTACCTAGTATTTAATTTGTCCTTATTGTAGATCTTTATATAGTTCTAATCGTAGGTCTTTATATAATCTTTAATTCGCCCTTATAGGTCTATATATTGTCCTAATCGTAGGACTTTATGTAGTCTTTTATTTGTCCTTATCGTATATCTTTGTATAGTCCTAATCGTGGGTCTTTAAATAATGTTTAAATTTGTCCTAATCATAGGTCTATATATAGTCCTAATCGTAGGTCTTTATTTGTCCTAATCATAGGTCTTTATTTGTCCTAATCATAGGTTTATATAAAGTCTTAATCGAACGTCTATAAATAGTCCTAGTCGTAGACCTTCATTTTTAATAATCGTAGGTCTTTATATAATCTTTTATTTGTCCTAATCGTTGGTCATTATGTAGCCTTTCATTTGCCCTATCCGTAAATTTTTATATAGTTCCAATTGTAGGTCTTTATATAGTACTAATCATAGGTCTAATACTTGTCACAATCGTAGGACTTTATGTAGTCTTTTATTTTGCTTAATCATAGCTCTTTATATAGTTTTGTATTTGTCATAATTATAGGTGTTTATATATATAGTCGAATATTTGTCCTAATCGTGAGTTAACATATAGTCCAATATTTGCCCTTATCGTAGGTTAATACACAGTCCAATCTTAGCTATTTGGGTCAACCCCTAAGTGGGTACTCCTCGGTGCGCACTTCTTCTTGTTTAAACAAAGCAAACCAAAGACAAATATTGGCTTCAATAAGAAATTAAAGTTTGATTGAAAACAAGCAAAAGTTACTTTACTAAATATGCTTTAACTAATAGTCTGATAACTGTCCAATTTAAAAAAGAAATGTATTTTATTATAAAAACCTCATTTATGTATCAGCTTATAAACTTTTCAGCCAAACTGTTAATACTAACAGCAATTAGACTCGATAAATTCCACAATAAAGTTCCAACTATAAATGTCAGTCCATTTGTAAAAAAAAATACTTACATGTTGTTGCTGCTGTTGTTTTTTACTTTCAGCTTCGGACTGACTTAAAGCCAAAGCCAGTTGTAGCTCTTCTTCCTCCTTTAATTCTTGTTCAGTTTTACGCGGAGGCGTCTAATAAAATAACAAACAAAAATAAAAATCAGAAAAATATATAAACACATTTGCAAAAAAAGAAAAACAAAACAAATTAACAGAACAAAGAAACACCACAAAATAATTCTAAAATAAACAAAATCCAAAGATAAATTTCTACGTTACTCACCTGCACTTGTTGGGCCAAAGAACTGTTTAAATACTCAGCCGGCAAATCACTCTCTGCCGCGCGTGCTGTAGTCGCTTTAGCCGAAGAGGGACGTTGCAATTGAGCATAACAGCCATCACACACACGTACCTATAAAATGAAGATATGTATTTAGATGCAAAGCAAAATCAATTTAATTTCTCTACGTCACAATAAACACAACCCATCATAGAGCATCCCATTCACTCACCTCTTTTTCAATACCAAATTTAGGTAAAGGACACTGTTTAGTGGTGCACAAAACACAAAACACTTGACCACAATTGCGGCAGTGATGTTTGCGATTAGTAAATGTAAAATCATCACGACAACGATGACATTTTTTACCATCCTTCCAATTGGGTGCGGTATCGGTGGTGAACATGGCATCAGCCATGGCCTCTTTCAATTCAGGAAATTGATGACCTTTAGTTTTTAAAATTGTCATAGTATCCTAAAAGATAGATAAAAAAGATAGATAGACAAATTTTAAAATGGCCATTAAATTCACTGGTTTTAAGTAAAAAAATAAATAGTTAACCTCATTCGAAATGTCTTCCACTTCTAATTCTTCCTCGGAACTCATTTTTAATTTGAACAAGTAATTTAAATAAATATTGTTACTATTTACAAATAAACAAATTCTATTTTCACTTGTTGTTATTATGTTGCAATTCAATATCATACTAATGTTTCTTGCCAAAAGGTTCTTAATTAAATTAACTAATATTTAACAACCCTCAATAAATGACGGTGTGGGGTCATATTAAGTATCGTGATATATGTATGTAATTCTTTATTATATTTTACAAAGAATTGTCACATATTGTTTAAGAGGTTGCCTTTTATGTTTCGAGATAAGAAAAAAATCAATGTTTTTGTATGAGATTAACCCTTTCTTTTATTGGATTTTTTAGTTTCTAATGACAAAATAACGAAAATTTAAGAATTTATTAGCAAATTTCGATTAAAAGTAACAGTTTTCCGGGAATGGGACTTTATTGTAGTGTTCCGAAAAAATAAATTATTTTTTTGAAACGCATTTATATGTGGAGAACCTATATTCAATACCGTCTATCAGCTATGACACAGAACTCAACTCCGTTCGAAAGTGGAAAGAATTCCTATAGAAAAAGTAAAGCACATTACTTTTTCTTAAGTGGAATTGAATTTGTATGTTTTTTATTCAATATTTGAATAATTTCTAACTATTTCAATCGGAATTCAAGTACGGAATGGTTTCAATTCCGAACAGATTTTGCGACATGCCTGTATGAACCAATTTTTTTTTTCAAAATCACTTTTTATTGGAAAACTGTTTTTTTTTTGTGTATAAAAGTTATATCTCTTTTAATAAATATATTGTAGAAGAAATATTAACTTCTATTTACTTCTATTCTATTGAATATAGGCCATTTATATATAATATATATATATATATATATATTCAATATATATGCAATATATATATATATATTCAATATATATATATATTCAATATATATATATATATATATATATATATATATATATATATATATATATATATATATATATATATATATATATATATATATATATATATATATCGACATATAAAAAGAAGTAAAACCGTGGAAACTGGTGGAACGATTTCAACCAAAATATGTACATAATTTACATGAAGTTTGCACTAAATTGGCCCAGCTTTTCCAGGGATATGGCCTTAGATTTTCCTATACCGTTTTTGTTGTCGTAATGTGTATAATGATATACAATGCTCTTGCTTCAATTTCTGTTCGCCTAGTGTTTTACAAATGATTCTTCATTCTTAAATTTGTTCGAAGTCAAAACTAAAAACTTTTTAGTTTTTAAGGAAATAATATTCGACCAGAAATTTTCGCAAGATCTAAATAAAATAGTATTGTAACATAAAAATTTGCTGAAAAACAAAAGCCTGTTTAAGAGTTGGCATTCTTAATGCTTTGTTTATTTATGCTCCAGATGGAAAAGCAAAAAAATGTTGTGTATCCAAATGTATTAGGTTAAAGTTAAAATAACAACTTAAAAATATAACAAATTTTTTAAATTTTCATACAAAAAAAGACTTTCAATTCCTTTTAATGTAGTGAGGCACTGTAGACCCAATATTATATGTGACTTACCAAACAAGTTTAAGACAAAACAAAGTATCCTCTTCAACAACATTGAAGGCAAAACATCGTCTGCGGGGTCAGCTAGTACCAACTAATTATATGAGAGCTAGGGTAAATGTGGACCGATTATCTCAAAATTCGGCAAGTTGATTACGCATTATACAAAAATTATGTATGCAAAAAATAAACTCAAAATGTTTATTATCTTCAGATTTACAAGCGTTTTAGTGATTTTTTGTATCATTTAGTGCGTTTTGATAGAAGAGTTTGTATGGGAGCTATGGTCAAATGTGGACCGATTTCAATGAAATTTGGTACAGTGATTTTGATTTACATAAGCAGTATTTGTTTTTAATTTCATGATAAAATATTGATACTTGTAACCAAAATATCAAATCCGGGAAGTGGGACCTATGGGAGGTACCATAAATAATGGACCGACTTTGAGGAATTTCAATAGCTATGGTCCCACTATCAAAAAAAATTATCTGTGCCAAATTTCGTCAAATTATCTTTAGAATTGCCACCTGTACTTTGATTACATTGGGGTCCAGGCATGAGACTGACATCGATAAATCGGCTATTGGTATACTAAAAGGTGAGTCTACGACAAATATTTCAGCACAAACTTATAATATCCCTTCCACCTATGGCGGTGGCGAAATAAATCACTGGCATGGCGATACTGTTCAAGAAATTGACTTATTTTTTAGTTTTATTTTCCTATTTGTATGTTTTAAAATTTTTGTATTGTAATACTTATTTGTTAAACAATATTTTAAAAAAAATACAAAAATGTGTTTTGAAACCGACCTAAGAATAATGTACCATATATATATATAATAACAAAATTAAGCTAAAGGATTAAAAAGTTCTGAATATAAGCTAAGTTTTAAGGAATAAATATGTTTGATCCAAGTAAAATTAAAAGAGCGGTAAAATTTTATACTTATTGTATGGCTTTCATTGGCCTTTACCTCAAACTTTTGTGACAAAGCGGCACTGGTAAATATTATACGATCACAATAATATTTCATATTTTGGTTATTAAGATCAAAAGTATCTGAATTCAATAAAAAAAATATATGTTCCCAGTCTGTTGCATATTTGTATGAACTACTGTCAAATATTGATCCGTACAAAATTCTAGATTTAAAAAAATAAAAATTTACTAGCTTTAAACTGTTTTTCGAGGGTATATTTATATGGAACTTGGACAGATTTCCATAACATTTGAACAACTAACAACTAGTTGCTTAAAACTTCTTTGTTACAAAAAAGGTTGTCATAGCAATTATTATTCGATTTAATTTTTCAGCATCAAAGTGATTCCAGAAGAATCCGATTTCGCCCAATTTCAATACCGAACTTTTTCGAGAAATCGGTATTAGTTTAAACTCCCCGCTCCAACCAAGGAGTGGAATTTAAAACATATGGCGATGACTGCACAATCGTGGCAGGCAATAGGCAATATTATAGATGAGCTTTGTGATAGAATCAATTTATATTTACGGGACGTAAAAAACTTCTTTACTGGCAGGAATTTGCAGCTATCTGTACCACTTCCAATGTACAGCAAACGGGACCGCCCAAACTCTTGATTCCTTAGGGACTCATCCAATTGAAGGAACTAGACTTATAGGAGTTCCTTAATTTCGTAGAACATTAGTCACATATTTTTCATATTTAATACAGGTCAACAACAACAATAACTGTGACAAATTTCTGCTCAACTTTGATAACAAGCTTATATGGACAGCTAACACAATCATGAACACAAAATACTTCTTCCAACCATGGCTTTGAAAGGTCTATCGTACAATCAAAATTTTAGCTTACCTTAATTGCTTGATATTTATCCGAATTACGAAAAGCAAACGCCCATGTCTGCACCAATTCTAACATTTTGGTACTAACATTCTCGTGAGTAGTTGATTCTAAAAACTGACTAAACATGGTACAATTCTCCTTGGTGAAAACTTCATCATGCATAGGAGCACCACAATTCTTGACAACACTTTCCAAAACTAGCAGAGCATAGAAAGCGGTATGAGGATTTGTGGAGCTCATTTTCTTCTTAATGGCTGCAAAGGCTGTTTTAGGACTGAAAAGGAAATTAAATGAAATTAAGTAAAATGGAACATTGTAAAAATGAAAAAAGAAATTACGTAGTATCCTTTTGGTTAATGGCATCACAAATCAACATTATTGAGGGCCATTGGGGCTCCAGCTGCAAATGGCTGGTGGCAGTATCTAAAACAGGTTAAAGAGTTAGAATTAAAAAAGACAAACATTATAAATTCATTATAGATATTTATAATTGTTTATTTTCTAGAGGTCTAAAAAGTTCAAATAACTTTTAGTTCATTTGTTATTAATTGATGAGTCACTTTCTTTTTTATCAATTGCAAATTTTGCAACAAAAGTATAAGAATTTCCCGAAACTTATCATTTTTGTCTGGCGAAAATTTACCTAAATTTCTCTCAAAACTTGTACGGAACATTTTAAGTTTTCTGATCTATAAATTTATTTGTTTATTATTAAATTATTTTAACTATTTTTAAAAATTTTCGCTGTTTAATAAATTTCTTCACTGCAATTTTTCTCGGTTTTTTCTTGTATTTGATGAAAATATAATAGACAAAAGTGCAGCTGTCATTCTAATTGGAGTGGAAAATGTCAAAACGGTTTCATTTGGCAGCGGTTGATTTGTTATCATTTTATATGAAACACCCTGTATACAAACACTCTGTTGATTTATAACAGTTTTGGGCAGGTTTGTAAGTACATTCAATACAGTTTTGCTCGGTAGGTATATTCTGCACTATAAACTTGGTCACTACCATGTCCGAAAATTCTTCCTATCGTCAACTTTTCTATAAAAAGTCTTGCTATCGTCAACTTTTCTAAAAGAAAAGTCTTCCTATCGTCAACTTTTCTCTAGAAAAGTCTTCCTATCGTCAACTTTTCTCTAGAAAAGTCTTCCTATCGTCAACTTTTCTCTAGAAAAGTCTTCCTATCGTCAACTTTTCTCTAGAAAAGTCTTCCTATCGTCAACTTTTCTCTAGAAAAGTCTTCCTATCGTCAACTTTTCTCTAGAAAAGTCTTCCTATCGTCAATTTTTGTCTAGAAAAGTCTTCCAATCGTCAACTTTTTTCTAGAAAGGTCTTGCTATCGTCAACTTTTCTATAGAAAAGTCTTCCTATCGTCAACTTTTCTCTAGAAAAGTCTTCCTATCGTCAACTTTTCTCTAGAAAAGTCTTCCTATCGTCAAATTTTCTATAGGAAAGTCTTCCTATCGTCAACTTTTCTATAGAAAAGTCTTTCTATCGTCAACTTATGTCTAGAAAAGTCTTCCAATCGTCAACTTTTCTCTAGAAAGGTCTTGCTATCGTCAACTTTTCTATAGAAAAGTCTTCCTATCGTCAACTTTTCTATAGAAAAGTCTTTCTATCGTCAACTTTTCTATAGAAAAATCTTCCTATCGTCAAATTTTCTATAGGAAAGTCTTCCTATCGTCAACTTTTCTATAGTAAAGTCTTCCTATCGTCAAATTTTCTATAGAAAAGTCTTCCTATCGTCAACTTTTCTATAAAAAAGTCATACTATTGTCAACTTTTCTATAGAAAAGTCTTCCTATCGTCAACTTTTCTATAGAAAAGCCTTTTTATCGTCAACTTTTCTATAGAAAAGCCTTTTTATCGTCAACTTTTCTCTAGAAAAGTCTTCCTATCGTCAACTTTTCTCTAGAAAAGTCTTCCTATCGTCAAATTTTCTATAGGAAAGTCTTCCTATCGTCAACTTTTCTATAGAAAAGTCTTTCTATCGTCAACTTATGTCTAGAAAAGTCTTCCAATCGTCAACTTTTCTCTAGAAAGGTCTTGCTATCGTCAACTTTTCTCTAGAAAAGTCTTCCTATCGTCAACTTTTCTATAGAAAAGTCTTTCTATCGTCAACTTTTCTATAGAAAAATCTTCCTATCGTCAAATTTTCTATAGGAAAGTCTTCCTATCGTCAACTTTTCTATAGTAAAGTCTTCCTATCGTCAAATTTTCTATAGAAAAGTCTTCCTATCGTCAACTTTTCTATAAAAAAGTCATACTATTGTCAACTTTTCTATAGAAAAGTCTTCCTATCGTCAACTTTTCTATAGAAAAGCCTTTTTATCGTCAACTTTTCTATAGAAAAGCCTTTTTATCGTCAACTTTTCTCAAGAAAAGTCTTCCTATCTTCAACTTTTCTCAAGAAAAGTCTTCCTATCTTCAACTTTTCTCTAGAAAAGTCTTCCTATCGTCAACTTTTGTCTAGAAAAGTCTTCCTATCGTCAACTTTTGTCTAGAAAAGTCTTCCTATCGTCAACTTTTCTCTAGAAAAGTCTTCCTATCGTCAACTTTTCTCTATAAAAGTCTTCCTATCGTCAACTTTTCTCTAGAAAAGTCTTCCTATCGTCAACTTTTCTCTAGAAAAGTCTTCCTATCGTCAACTTTTCTCTAGAAAAGTCTTCCTATCGTCAACTTTTCTATAGAAATGTCTTATTATCGTCAAATTGTCTTTAGAAATGTCTTCATATAGTCAAGTTTTCTCTAGCAATGTTCTTCTATCGCCAACTATTTATTATAAAAATTTTTCTTTAGAAAAATTTTCTTCATAAAAATTTTTTCTATAGAAAAATTTTCTTCATAAAAATTTTTTGTATAGAAAAATATTCTTCATAAAAATTTTTTCTGTAGAAAAATTTTCTTCATAAAAATTTTTTCTATAGAAAAATTTTCTTCATATAAATTTTTTCTATAAAAAAAATGTTTGTCGTTAAAATTTTTCTAAAAAATCTCCGTCATTAAAATATTTCTATAAAATTTTAGTCGTCAGAAATTTTTTTTCTTTTTTTTCGTCATTAAAATTTTTTTTTTAGAAAAATTTTCGTCATTATCATTTTTTCTTTAGAAAAATTTCCGCCATACAAATATTTTCTTTAGAAAAATTTTCTTCATAAAATTTTTTTCTTTACAAACATTTTTTGGTCATAAAAATTTTTTTCTTTAGAAAAAATTTAAAACGAAAATTATTTTTCTTTAGAAAAATATTTGTGTTAAAAATTTTTTATATAGAAAAATTTTCGTCTTAAAAATTTGTTCTATAGAAAAATTTTTTTCTTAAAAATTTTTTCTATAAAAAGTTTTCGTCATAAAATTTTTTTCTATAGAAAAATTTTCGTTATTAAAAGTTTTTCTTTAGAATAATTTTCGTCCTAAAAATTTTTTTCTATAGAAAAATTTTAGACTTAAAAATTTTTTCTATAAAAGGTTTTCGTCATAAAAATTTTTTCTATAGAAAAATTTTCGTTATAAAAATTTTCGTCTTTAAAATGTTTTCTATAAAAAATAAAAAATTTAAGTCATAAAAAATTTTTTCTATAGAAACTTTTTCGTCATAAACATTTTTTCTTTGGAAAAATGTTCATCATAAAAATTTTTTCTATAGAAAAATTTTCGTCTTAAAAATTTTTTCTATAGAAAATTTTCGTCTTAAAAATTTTTTCTATAGAAAAATTTTCGTCTTAAAAATTTTTTCTATAGAAAAATTTTCGTCTTAAAAATTTTTTCTATAGAAAAATTTTCGTCTTAAAAATTTGTTCTATAGAAAAATTTTCGTCTTAAAATTTTTTTCTATAGAAAAATTTTCGTCTTAAAAATTTTTTCTATAGAAAAATTTTCGTCTTAAAAATTTTTTCTATAGAAAAATTTTCGTCTTAAAAATTTTTTCTATAGAAAAATTTTCGTCTTAAAAATTTTTTCTATAGAAAAATTTTTGTCTTAAAAATTTTTTCTATAGAAAAATTTTTGTCTTAAAAATTTTTTCTATAGAAAAATTTTCGTCTTAAAAATTTTTTCTATAGAAAAATTTTCGTCTTAAAAATTTTTGCTATAGAAAAATTTTCGTCTTAAAAATTTTTTCTATAGGAAAATTTTCATCTTAAATTTTTTTTATAGAAAAATTTTCGTCTTACAAATTTTTCTGTAGAAAAATTTTCGTCTTAAAAATTTTTTCTATACAAAAATTTTTGACTTAAAAATTTTTTATATACAAACATTTTCGTCTTAAAATGTTTTCTATAGAAACATTTTTGGCATCAAATTTTTTATTTAGAAAAATTTTCGTCTTCAAAATTGTTTCTATAGAAAAATTTCAGTCATAAATAAATTTTTCTATAGAAAAATTTTCGCCTTAAAATTTTTTTCTAAAGAAAATTTTTCTAAACGAAAATTTTTTATGACTAAAATTTTGTTTAGAAAAATTTTCTTTAGAAAAGTTTTTTTTTTGTAGAAACATTTTTAGTACAAATTAAACATTTCAAATTTCAATTTCATTATTAAATAAATTTTATTCGATTATTTCATTCATTATTATTTACTTTATAAGTACAAATAAAAACTAAAAATTATTTTAATTATAGAAAATATAACCTAAAAAATTATCACACCATTAATATTTTTTTGAATAAAGTATCTTCTAAATATCAAAATTACATACATTAGAAAAATGTAAAAAAAAAAATATTTGTAAACTATAACTAAATCAATCTTGTACTAAAGAGTGTTAGAAACTATTCAAAATTTAGAATTAGAAACTCTTTATGGGGGGAAAAATATATTTGTATATCAACAGCCATTTCCATTATAAAAAATAAATATGGGGTATTCGGAGGATGTGTTTGATCTTTGAAAGATCTTGGCTGAAAGTTAAGCTAATAATTCTATTACGAGCTTAACATTTTTAAATATATAATAACTATTTGAACTTAAAGACATTAATTCTTTGTTTTTTTGTGTCTGTTATATATAAATATTAATAGTTTAGACTTAATCTAAGGCACATTATTAAGCTATAACACATTTCCTTTTTTTTATAATTTAAATTTTAACAAAATAACTTTATATAACAAAAGTTTTAAATATAAAAAAGCATAAAATAATAAACTTAAATAATAATGTATAACTATTTAATACTAATTTGTAAAATTCAACTTCCAAACAGCCGTTTATCTTTCATTAAACTCTAGTTTAGTTAAACTCTTTTATCTGTCTCAATTGCGCTTGACCCGACGTTTAAGGGTAAAGTAGGCACATAATTTATAGATCACCAGTTGCACGACCAATATCGATAAGTTCATGGTGTAATTTCCATTTTCCATGCCAAAACTTTTCAAAACAGTAGCAGCATTCCTGGAGGAGGAAGGAAGTAAAGAAAATGGTTAAGATATTTTTAAGATAATAACACTGTGCTAGTTTAAAAAACCGACAAAAGGGAGACCAAGTAAAGATAATTTGAGTACGCTGAATTAAATAGTTCTAACCGTTTTTTTAGGTTGGCTCTAGTTTTTGAGATATAGCGTTATTTAAAAAAGGAAGGAGGTTGCGCAATAAATATTCGCGTAACTCGAAAACTGGTTATTTTCTTGAACTAAGTAAAAAATCGAAAATCGGCAACAAAATTATCTTTTAGAAAAATTTTCGTCATAAATATTTCTTTCAAAAATTTTCGTCAAAAAATGTTTTTTTTAGAAAGATTTTAGTCAAAAATAAATTTTTCTATAGAAAAATTTTCCTCAAAAATAAATTTTTCTATAGATAGGAAGAAAGGAATTAGTTTTCTATAGAAAAGTTGACGATAGGGAGACTTTTCTATAGAAAAGTTGAAGATAGGAAGACTTTTCTGTAGAAAAGTTGAAGATAGGAAGACTTTTCTGCAGAAAAGTTGAAGATAGGAAGATTTTTCTATAGAAAAGTTGACGATAGGAAGACTTTTCTATAGAAAAGTTGACGATAGGAAGACTTTTCTATAGAAAAGTTGACGATAGGAAGACTTTTCTATAGAAAAGTTGACGATAGGAAGACTTTTCTATAGAAAAGTTGACGATAGGAAGACTTTTCTATAGAAAAGTTGACGATAGGAAGACTTTTCTATAGAAAAGTTGACGATAGGAAGACTTTTCTATAGAAAAGTTGACGATAGGAAGACTTTTCTATAGAAAAGTTGACGATAGGAAGACTTTTCTATAGAAAAGTTGACGATAGGAAGACTTTTCTATAGAAAAGTTGACGATAGGAAGACTTTTCTATAGAAAAGTTGACGATAGGAAGACTTTTCTATAGAAAAGTTGACGATAGGAAGACTTTTCTATAGAAAAGTTGACGATAGGAAGACTTTTCTATAGAAAAGTTGACGATAGGAAGACTTTTCTATAGAAAAGTTGACGATAGGAAGACTTTTCTATAGAAAAGTTGACAATAGGAAGACTTTTCTATAGAAAAGTTGACGATAGTAAGACTTTTCAATAGAAAAGTTGACGATAGGAAGACTTTTCTATAGAAAAGTTGACGATAGGAAGACTTTTCTATAGAAAAGTTGACGATAGGAAGACTTTTCTATAGAAAAGTTGACGATAGGAAGACTTTTCTATAGAAAAGTTGACGATAGGAAGACTTTTCTATAGAAAAGTTGACAATAGGAAGACTTTTCTATAGAAAAGTTGACGATAGGAAGACTTTTCTATAGAAAAGTTGACGATAGGAAGTCTTTTCTATAGAAAAGTTGACGATAGGAAGTCTTTTCTATAGAAAAGTTGACGATAGTTAGACTTTTCTATAGAAAAGTTGACGATAGGAAGACTTTTCTATACAAAAGTTGACGATAGGAAGACTTTTCTATACAAAAGTTGACGATAGGAAGACTTTTCTATAGAAAAATTCTCGTCATAAAATTTTTTTCCATAGAAAAATGTTTGTCATTAAATTTTTTAATACAAAAATTTTCTTCCGAAAAATTTTGGTGCAGAAATTTGTTTACTATAGAAAATTTGTTCCATAGAAAAATTTTTTGTAAAAATAAAAAAAAATTTTCGTCATAACTAAATTTTTTTATAGAAAATTTTTCCTCATAAATAAATTTTTCTTTAAAAAAATTTTTTGTGATTAAAATTTTTTCTTTTGAAAAAAATTTCGTCATCAAAATTGTTTCTATAAAAAAAATTTCCTCATAAAAATTTTCTTTAGAAAAATGTTTTCTATATAAAAATTTACGTTAGATTTTTTTTTTGTTAAAAAATTTTCAGTAAAAAATTTTTTTCGCCTTAAAAATTTTTTCTATAGAAACATAAAAATTCTCTTCATAAAAATTTTTTCTTTAGAAAAATTTTTCTGATTTTTGTACAGAAAATTTGTTTCTATAGGAAAATAGTTCCACAGAAAAATTTGTTGTACAAATAAAAAAAATATTTTTTTTAAGAAAATTTTTCGTCATAAATAAATTTTTCCATTAAAAAATTTTCCTCATAAATAAATTTTTCTATAGAAAAATTTTACTCATAAATAAATTTTTTTATAAAAAAAAATTTTGTGATTAAAATTTTTTTCTTTAAAAAAACTTTCGTCATCAAAATGTTTCTATAGAAAAGTTTTCGTAAGAAAATTTTTTTTTGTTGAAAAATTTTCAATATAGGATTATTTTATAGAAAAATTTTTGTCATAAAATTTTTTTCTTCACAAAAAAATTTTTGTCATAATTTTTTTTTTTTAGGAAAACTGTTCCACAGAAAAATTTGTTATACATATAAAAAAAAATCGAAATACGGCAACAAAATTATCTTTTAGAATCACTAATTATTTTTTAATCCGAGCAGTCATTTTGGAAATTTTTGTGATTTTTCAAAAAAAAGTATTTTTTTTTTTTGAAACAACAAAATTTATTTCCAAAACGACTTAAACAGATTAAAAAAATAATTAGTGTTTCTATAAGACAATTTTGTTGCCGAATTTCGTTTTTTTACTTAGTTCTAGAAAATAAATAGTTTTCGAGTTACGCGAATATTTATTGCGCAACCTCCTCCATTTTTTATAACGCTATATCTCGAAAACTAGAGCTAACCTAAATGAACGGTTAGCGCCATTGAATTAAGCATACTCGAATTATCTTTACCCTTTTGTCGGTAAAAAAAGTTGCCAAAATCGATTGTAATCAAATCTGGTCTAGTTAAAGGTTTATCTTTCTGAACTTACTTAAAATGACAGTAGAGCACATTATCCGGACACAAAGTATCTGCTCTATTATTTGAATACATCGAAAGTATCATATTCTCTAAACTATAGCGCAATGGTGATGTATACGATATTACCCTCATGAAATCGGACATATGCGTGAGTAGTATCAAAAAACCCGAATAGATTAACATGAAGCAAGTGATTATAGCTCCAATAAAGGTACCATTCTGTAATTTAAGAGTTCAAAATATAATGAAGGGTATTTGAAGAAGTAATTAAATTAAAGCTACTTACCACTGGATTCAATATTGTACCCAAAAATATACCCAAGCTATCGGCGCAAATTGTCACAATCATGGCAGTTAAAACCATTTTCACATAACGTTCGAATTCCAAAGGTTGATCGGTCATAACGTACGTTATGGTTAGATATATGGAGGAGGAGAGTATCTAAAATTCAAAGAAATTTTAAAATGATTATTCGAAAAATCTAGATTTAGGTCTATAGCAAGATTGGCCAAATGGAGAGCGTTTTTAAATAAGAGTGCTCAATCTTAAAATAAGAATGTGCTCTGAGAATTGTATTAGCTGTATGTTTTGTTATTGGTGTGTATTGTTGTTGTTCTGTATTGCAGTTGTTATGTATTGTTGTTGTTAGCTTAGTACGCATTTTTGTGTTTTTTTAGTACGATTAAAGAAAATTTAGCTTGTTTAATGTAAATTGTTGTTATTCCCCTGCCACGCAAATAATGGCCAACATTGTTCTTTAGTAAACTTACATGAACCGGTGTGGAGGTTATCAAAGTCGCCAGATAAAAGGTTTTCAATTTATACCAGTTATTAAATGATTCCTTTTTAATGATGTCAATTTCTTGGGGAACTGGAATTAGAAAAAATAATAGATCAATGAATTTTATTTCAAATGTTAAATTTGTTTCAAATTCTTAAGAAATTCAGACCCTTCGAGTCTTAAGGGTGTAACTTTAAGAAATCTACTTACATCTTAAAACACCGGGCATAATGGTTGTATACCACAGATACAAAGTATGCACCAGAAAGGAACCAAAATTAGAAATTTGCTTATTGGCATTGGAACCGCAATCGCCGAAAAATAGGCCAATTAAGATGCCGCATAATATATGTGTTAGGAGTTTTAAATGGGTAAGAGTCTGGAAATAAAATAAAGTCACATGTAAAAAAAATTTATAAAACAATATATAAAATTTTAAAGACTTTAAGACGCCTAAAAATTTTCGGCCTATACTCTTTGTTTTCATAATCGGTTCATTAGTTTCTGAGATATGGACATTTCAGCATTTTAAGGTGAAAATTTTATAAGTGTTTGAGTAGTTTTGTCTATAATTTATGAACTGATTAGAGCAGCTTGTCAAGCTATCAAGCGAGTAGTCCTTTTAGCCTTAGAGCTTCTTTTTTCATTAAAAATTATATTTTTTAAACTTTTTAACTCAAAAGAAAAATTATTCGTACTTAGTCCCAGTCAATTTCATTTATTTATTAATGTAATAGACAATTTATTGATAAAATTTGGGGACAACCAATTCCTCTACGCTTTTCGACGGCTGGTAAGGCCATCATCTTCAGGAGGAGTATCCCTACTTTTAGACAGATCGAAAACCTCTCATAACCAACCACCGAAACGCGTTGGTTGTCCTAACAAACATTTTTTAAATTTTATCAGTAAATTGTCTATTTCATTAATAAATAAATGTAATAGACTGGGATTAAGTGCGAATAATTTTTCTTTTGAATAATATTTACTATCCCGGCAATTTTGTTATTTTTTGATAAAGCTTTTTTACATCATTTTTCATATTTTTTTTAATAAGTTTGTTAAAACCTAGAAATTTTTTGAAAATTTTCCTAAGGAAACAAAATGGAATTGAAACATTTTTCTGTCTTGGAATTTTGTATAACATACAACTTTAATAACATGAAGCAAACATAAAATTTGAAAGATTAAACCATTAAACTTCATCAAAACTATTCAAAAGTTTTGTATTTTCCATAAGAAAACGAGATGGAATTGAAATATTTTTTCAAATTACGAATTACAATATTAATTTTTCAATTTTTATTTCACCATTTTTGAGAAATTTGTTAAAAATAAAAATTTCTTAAAGTTTTCCCAATGAAACAAAATGGAATTGAAATATTAATTTTGGAAATTGTATAGAACTTTTTAAAATTAAACAAATAAAAAGTTTGAAAGCTTTAAGCCTTAAACTTTATTCAAACTATTAAAATTTCTTACATTTTCTATAAGGAAACGAAATGGAATCGAAATATTTATTTCAAATTAAGGATTACAATGTAAATTTTTCTACTTGAATTTTACCTTTTTTTTAGAAATTTCTTAAAACATAAAAATTTCTTAAAGTTTTCCTAAGGAAACAAAATGAAATTGAAACATTATTTTTGAAAATTGTATAGAACGTTTATAAAATAAAAGAAATATAATATTTTAAAGCTTCAAGCCTTATACTTTATTCAAACTATTAAAATTTCTTATATTTTTCATAAGGAAACTAAATGGAATAAAAAATTTTTTTTCAAATTATGAATAACAAAATTAATTTTTCAACTTTTATTTCACCGTTTTTGAGAAATTTGTTAAAAAATAAAAATTTCTTAAAGTTTTTCTAATGAAACAAAATGAAATTGAAATATTATTTTTGGAAATTGTATAGAACTTTCATAAAATAAAACAAATAGAAAGTTTTAAAGCTTAAGGACTTAAATTTTTATACAAACTACTAAAATTTCTTACATTTTCCCAAAAGAAACGAAATGGAATTGAAATATTTATTTCAAATTATGAATTATAACACCAGTTTTCCTTATTTATTTCAACTGTTTTAAAGAAATTTGTTAAAGCCTAAAATGTACTTTAAGTTTTCCTATGGAAACAAAATTGAATTGAAACTTTTTTTCTAAATATTGTATAACATGAGACTTTAATTCATTACTATTAAACTTCCAATGAAAATTTCATAAAACTTATAAAATACCGAAAATTTGTCAAGGGAAACAACATGAAATTAAAATTTACATCTTAAAATTTTATAAAAATTATTATATAAAACATAAAATTTGATTATGTTCGAAAATTAGTTTTGTAAATAAATGAGTTGAAAACTTGATATTATATAGACTTTTGCCTTAGCAACATAATGGAATTGAAACATTTTATAGATTTTTTAATAAAACAATTGTCACATTAGTTTCATATTTTTTTTAATTATTAAAATTTTTTTAATTTTTCCTATGAAATGAAATAGAATTGGAACACTTTTCTTGCTTTCATACCAAAAACTTTAAAAGTTAATCACTCGATTGGTATATTTTTCAAACAATTTGTAAGAAATAATAATCTTTATTTAACTTTCACTAAAGAAACAACATGGAATAGAAACATTTTTATTGAAAATCTTTTGAACACCAAAAATTCTTAGAACAATGTGATTTTTTAGAATTTTTTCAAAAAGATATAAACTTTTACTTTAATTTACCTAAAAATTTAGCTTCAAAAACAAAATGGAATTGAAACATGAAATTAGTTCACTTTGTTTGGATTTTTTTTTTTTCTAAAAATTGTGTAGAAATATACAAATTTTTAATATTTTTGCCAAAGAAACGATTTGGAAAACACGAAAAAAACCTTCAACTTTCTTCTAGAGAAACAAAATGAAATTGAAATTTTTTGTGCAAATATAAGAGAATATTAAAATATATCACCTTAGAGACATATTTTCTAAGTTATTAACAAAAAAAATTAAAAATTCATAAAAATGTTTCGAAAGAAACAAAGTGGAATTGAAACATTTTTGTGGTATTTTACTAGAGATGAACTTTTATCACAAAATTTCTAAAAGAAATATATCAAAAAAAAAAAAGTTCGCCTAAGAAACGAAATGGAATTGAAACAAATTTTCGAAAATTTCTCAGAAAACATAGTAAGGAAATTTTCTTGAATTTTTTTATGGAAAATAATAAAATATTAAATTATATCACCTTAGAGACATATTTTCTAAGTTTTTAACAAAAAAAAATTAAAAATTCATGAAAATGTTTCGAAAGAAACAAAGTGGAATTGAAGCATTTTTTGTAGTATTTTAATAAAAATGATTTTTTATCACAAATTTCTGTAAAATATGTCAAAATCTTTCTTTCTTTCATAAAAATTCGCCAAAGAAACGAAATGGAATTAAAACAAATTTTCGAAAATTTCTCAAAAAACATGGTACAAAAAATTTTATACCTATAGACGATAAAGAATTTTGAAGTTATTAGAATAAAAATGTAGGGAATCACAGAACCGAGCTTTAGAAAACACAGAACTATTAACTTGTTTTTGAACAGTTTAAGACAAATTTTTTTTTTGACTGTAACTTTATAAAAATTGGTTAATAAATTAGCGAGATATGCACAAACATTTTCTATTCTAAGAATTATGATTTCTTTTAAGTTTTGATATTTAACCACGAAATCTTTCTTATCGGATAAAATAATTATAATTAGCGATATCAAAATCAACCGAATTGGGTGTAGGCTATCATTCCTTCGGTCTTGAGAATATATAGAATATTTAGAACTTTTAACTTGATGATATTATTAAAATCTTTAAATCGCTCTAGGACTAAATTGTTAAACAGTTGAAGAAAATGTGTACTTTATCCGAATCGGTTAATAAATTAGCGAGATATAGATAAGCATATTCTCTGGATTTTGATATTATTAAAAGTTTTGATATTCAAACACTTAAATCATTCTTATCGGATTAAATAATTGAAATTAGAAATATAAAAATTAGCCAAATTCAGAGTAGGGTATCAAACAGTCGGTCTTGAAAGTATATAGAACTTTTTACTTTGTTTTTAAATATCTTCTATGATAATATTATCTTTAAAACCTTAAAATTGCTGTAGCACCAAATTGTTCAACAGTTTAAGAAAAAATTTTTTGACTTAAACTTTATCCAAATCGGTTAATAAATTAGCGAGATATAGACAAGCATTTTCTCTGGTCAGAATTTTGATTTTTTTTTTAAATTTTGATATTCAATCACTTAAATCATTCTTATCGGATAAAGTAAAAATAATAAGAGATATTAAAATCGAACGAAAAACTTACCCAATCTCTGAATATTTGTACATGACAGCGACCAATCAGCAGCCAAAGACGCATCCATTCAGGGGGAGGATACAAATGTTTGTCGGAGGCATGGGTGGAAGTAAAACGAGATTTTTCGCCATTATAAGGGTTCGAAGCTTCAGACATCTTGACAATTTGAACATTACTTAAAGAATCCATATCTGTATGACAATAATCATAACGCCATTGAGGTTTTGAGGCAGCCTCGGACATGGCATTGGTGAAATCTCCATAATCACCATTAACGCATTCTAATACTAAGAAATGGAATAATTATTATTAAATTTGATCTTTCAAATTATTATACTCGTATATTGGTAAACTTACAATAATCGGCTGGATTATGATACTCGGGACATTCCAAACCCACAGATTTTAAATAATCCACAGTTTTATCGGGGCTTCCCTGAAAAGTGCAGTAGCCACGGCTCAAGACATAGATTTGATTAAAGAGATTATAAATATTTGTGGAGGGTTGGTGAATGGTGCATACAATAGTACGACCTTCACTGGCCAATAACTGCAACAATTGGATGGTATCGAAAGAGGTGGAACTGTCAAGACCCCTATAAACGATATATAAAGAATATATAAAATTATTAAAACTAGTTATTCTTGTTTGGCTCTCTAATAATACTTACGTGGTGGGTTCATCTAAGAATAATACGGCAGGATTATCTATCAATTCTAGGGCTATGGATAAACGTTTCTTTTGTCCACCCGATAAATTATTACATCTAGTGTGTTTAGTTTTGTTCAATTTTAGTCTATCCAAAATTTGTTCGATCTATTTAAATAAATTTTCTTAGAGTTTTCCTTAAGCTTAAGATTATATTCTTAAAAAAATCTTACCATCAATTTCTTTTCCTTTAAACTCATACAATCATTGGAAATCTTTAAACTAGTGGCCAACATCATAGATTCTTCGACGGTAAATAGTCCATAAAAGTGATCATCCTGCATTATATAGCAACACATTTTGCGGGCATTGGCAATATTGCCGAAATTTATGGTCCCACTTACACCATTTTTTCTATAATCAAAGAAAGTCTTAAATAAGTTTTCATAAAAATAAATTTTGATTTACAATAGGAACTCACGTAAATCCCGTTAAAATATTCATTAAACTTGATTTGCCGGCACCTGAAGGTCCCATAATTGCGGTCAATTGACCCGAGGCGAATGTACCCGATATACCCTTAAGTACGGTTTTCTTGTCTGAAATTGAAAACAAAAAATAAGCATAAATTATTATGAATCAGAAAAGAATTTCAATTTATTTGTTTTTGAATAAAAAAAGTGTTAAATTTTTTTAAATACACAATAATGTTACGCTAATCTGTATTATTGTTCGGAATAGGTGTGTTAATTGGAACCGTAAATAATGGGGACGTTGCACTGAGTATTAATTTAACTTTCAATTTATTCTGAGATCTTAAAATGCATGACCATTACACAGTGATACAGAAAAAGATTTTTTGATAAGAATCAAAATTTTCTAAAGGAAAATTTTCAATTTTTTTGACAAAAAATTTTTTGATGTAAATTTTTTATAGAAAATTTTTCGATACAAAATTTTTTGACATACAAATTTTTTTATAGAAAATTTTTTAATAAAAAAATTTTATATAGAAAATTTTTTGATATAAAAATTTTATATACAAAATTTTTTGATATAAGAAATTTTTATAGAAAATTTTTGATGAAAAATTTTTTATAGAAAATTTTTCGATATACAAATTTTTTATAGAAAATTTTTCGATATAAAAATTTTTTATAGAAAATTTTTCGATATCAAAATTTTTTATAGAAAATTTTTCGATATCAAAATATTTTATAGAAAATTTTTCGATATAAAAAATTTTTATAGAAAATTTTTCGATATAAAATTTTTTATAGAAAATTTTTCGATATAAAATTTTTTATAGAAAATTTTTCGATATAAAATTTTTTATAGAAAATTTTTCGATACAAAATTTTTTGACATACAAATTTTTTTATAGAAAATTTTTTGATAAAAAAATTTTATATAGAAAATTTTTTGATATAAAAATTTTATATAGAAAATTTTTTGATATAAGAAATTTTTATAGAAAATTTTTGATGAACAATTTTTTATAGAAAATTTTTCGATATAAATATTTTTTATAGAAAATTTTTCGATATAAAAATTTTTTATAGAAAATTTTTCGATATCAAAATTTTTTATAGAAATTTTTTCGATATCAAAATTTTTTATAGAAAATTTTTTGATATAAAAATATTTTATAGAAAATTTTTTGATATAAAAATATTTTATAGAAAATTTTTCGATATAAAAAATTTTTATAGATAATTTTTCGATATAAAAATTTTTATAGAAAATTTTTCGATATAAAAATTTTTATAGAAAATTTTTCGATATAAAAATTTTTATAGAAAATTTTAGATGTAAACATTTTTCTTTACGAAATTTTTAGATGTAAAAAATTTTCTATAGAAAAGTATTCAATTTTTCAATAAAAAATGTTCCTATAGAATTTTTTTTCAATGTCAAATGTTTCAATAGAAAATTTTTCAATATACAAAATTTTTCTATAAAAAATTTTTTGATATCAAAATTTTTGAATACAAAATTTTTTGATATATTTTTCGATATAAAAATTTTTATAGAAAATTTTTCGATATAAAATTGTTGAATATAAAATTTTCATATAGAAATTTTTTCGAAATAAAAATTTTTTATACAAAATTTCTTGATATACAAATTTTTTATTGAAAATTTTTCTATTGAAAATTTTTTCTATAGAAAACTTTTCAATATAAATTTTTTTTTATGTAAAATTTTTCAATATAAGAATTGTTTTTTTTTTTTTTGATTTTTCAATATAAAAATGTTTTTATAGAAAATTTTTCAATATAAAATTTTTCTATAGAAAATTTTTCAATATAAAAATTTTTCTATAGAAAATTTTTCATTATAAAAATTTTTCTACAGAAAATTTTTCATTATAAAAATTTTCTATAGAAAATTTTTCATTATAAAAATTTTTCTACAGAAAAATTTTCATTATAAAAATTTTTCTATAAAAAAATTTTTATTATACAAATTTTTCTACAGAAAATTTTTCATTATAAAAATTTTTCCATAAAAAATTTTTTATTATAAGATTTTTTCTAGAACATTTCATTATAAAATTTTTTCTATAGAAAATTTTTCATTATAAAAATTTTTCTATAAAAAATTTTCATTATAAATATTTTTCTGTAAAAAAATTTCATTATAAATATTTTTCTGTTCAAAATTTTTTATTATAAATATTTTTCAATAGAAAATTTTTCATTATAAAAATTTTTCCATAGAAAAATTTTCATTATAAAAATTTTTCTGTAGAAAATTTTTCATTGTAAAAATTTTTCTGTAGAAAATTTTTCATTGTAAAAATTTTTCTATAGAAAATTTTTTCATTGTAAAAATTTTTCCATAAAAAATTTTTCATTATAAATTTTTTCTATAGAACATTTTTCATTATAAATAGTTTTCTGTAAAAAATTTTCATTATAAATAATTTTCTGTACAAAATTTTTTATTATAAATATTTTTCAATAGAAAATTTTTCATTATAAAAATTTTTTATTATAAAAATTTTTCTATAGAAAATTTTTTCATTATAAAAATTTTTCCATAGAAAATTTTTCATTATACAAATTTTTCTATAGAAAATTTTTCAATATAAAAATTTTTCTATAGAAAAATTTTCATTATAAAAATTTTTCTGTAGAAAACTTTTCGTTATAAAAATTTTTCTATAGAAAATTTCACGAAAGCCGCTTAAATAAATTATTATAATACCTATGAATTTTTAAATATACATAAGTCTCATAGGCAACAAAATTGAGAACAGATATGACTTTAAGATTTAGAAAAAAAAACTTTAAACATTTTTAGCAATCGGTCCACTATTGGATATGGTTTTTTGTAAATTACTCTGAAGTTCATAGTTAGAAAGTTCGAGCTGATGTTTGCAAAATATATCATATCACAATCACTTTCTGAAACGATTTTCCGGTGTTCGTAGCAATATTAAATTACTTTTAAAGCAGACCTGTCCAAAAACACATATATACATTAATATTTGCATTTGTGGTAAACAGCTTTGAAAGCTCTTACGGTCAGTGTCGAGCATTCTTCATACAATCGAGCAAAAATTTGAAACGATCACTCACTTTGCAAAGTCAATTTTACGTAAGTGTGAGCGGGACAAACATAGTTGTGTCTCGTTCATACATATTGTGTCGGTATGAAAGCTCAAAAGCTCTTTTGTAAAAGTTCGCATATTGAGCTGTAAAGCTAAACGGCTCCGATTTAAAGTAATTGATCAAAATCGGCCCGTTCTTATGTTGCAGATATAATTTGTAAATTTTTGTCTCTTGTGGTTCAAAACCAGATATAAAATCAACCCGTAGCTACCAAAATTATTTACAGATTATTTTAATGACGATCACTAATTAATTTAAATACATAACTTATTAACAACATGTGATTGATTATTTACGGGGAATTCTAAAAGTTAAGCTAAGAAACATTTGAATACCAATTAAAAAATCAAGAAAAGTAATTAAATAAATAAATTTTTATCGGGTAATTAAAACTGACACGACCGTAAAAAATGATATAGGTACACGTGCCAGAAAATCAACAGATTATTTACTTAAAATCACTCAAGATTATTTATTAGATTCAGTTAGTCATAAAAATAAATCCTCCCAATACAAAAAAAAATCGGTCTGAAGAAAATTGATTTAAATGTTTTCGTGTTAGAAATATCGTACTAATGACTCATTCTCCATACAGTCCTGAGTAGGCACCGGGAGATCTCTTTTTGTTCCCTAATGACAAAGGTAAAATGAGTTTTCAATGATTTACATGCTCCGAAAAGCAGTTAAAGCTTTTAAAAAAAACATATTTCGGAGGTGTCACAAGAGGAATTGAAATCAAAGAAATTTTCCTTTTATTGGACCCATTCAAATTGAGACATCACAATATAATATCACACAAAATAAATTAACTAAAAAATCAACCTAGTGACACACATTTGTCTCATTTGTCTATCACTTGTCATTGAAATAGATCACAGAACTAGAATTTAAATGGATCTCAAAACTTTTCTAGAATTTCAAATGAGAAAACAATATTTGCTTATTAATTGATATTTTATACATTTAATCAAGAACAAAAAATGAATGTAAAATAATATTGAGCACAGACTTTATGTTACCTAATTAATTCAGAATTTAATTAGTCATTAATTTAAATATTTTTGTACAATTTGTTTTTCTCAGAACTAATGACAAATTATTTCTTAATTTATGAATATACGAGTAATTAATTCAAATAAGATAATTTCGAAATTAAAAGTGATTTCAAGATAATTGAAATTTTTTAAAAAGTGTTTTATTACAAAATTCCTACGTGTTTAAGTTTCAGAAAATTTAAATATTACAAAAAGTTTTCAGAAACGCAGTTGGTGTTTAATAATTTGTTAATATAAACTGTTGACGTTAGAGCTAATTATCATAAATATTAATACCCTACGGCAAAATAGGACAAGTAGGTAATTTTGTGTTTGTGCTTATGTCTGTAACGCAAAATATAAGTTTGACAGCCACCTATTCAAAGACACTTTGAAGTAAAGATGTTTTACTTTCATACATTGTGTTGCCGTATAATCTTTTCGATCCAATGAAAGAAACCTAAGGCACACACACGTGTTCATGAAATGTGTGCTTGTTTGTGCGTTTATGTGTTTTTCATTGTTCTTTTTCCACTTTCATTTCACTTTTTACAGAAATCAAATGTATGGAGTGCAATATCTTTATATTATAGAGTCTTTGACCAGTTTTGATTATAATTCAATACAATTTGGACTAGAAAAATTCCAGGGATATCTACCTCATGTCACCTCATTGATAAAAGGTATCATATGGTCCGTTTTGACCGCCTATAATACTATCTTACTTGATTTATATTTACATTGTGCTCGATTTTGACCACTTTTCTACCGACAAAAGGGAGACCTAGTGGGTAAAGATACATCGAGTAAGCTGAACTCAATGGTGCTAACTGTTTTTTTAGGTTAGCTCTAGTTTAAGAGATATAGCGTTATGAAAAATGGAGGAGGTTGCGCAATAAATATTCGCTTAACTCGAAAATAAACTTTCGAAATTCGGCAACAAAATTATTTTTCAGGAGTGTAAGGGCTACATTTCTCTCTTTGATAGTTTTTACTACCACCCTAATCGAATCGAGTACAGATCTAGTTTTTAAAAGTTATGACTTTAAATCGACTTGCTTGTAAAAAACTATCAAAGAGAGAAATGTAGACCTTACAGAGCCGCGAACACCGATATATAAAATGTTATGATCAGACACAGTGAACAAAATTCAAAAAGGGCGGTATTGTAGGCGTGGTAAAAAAATATAAAAAAATATTTCTTAGAATTGCTTTAACATTATCTTTAATCCTAGTGGGTGACTGACACAACTATTTCTGGATGGAAGGCGAACCGTTGCCGACGAATTCCGTAAAGTTCGTCCAAAATCGCTTGTTGTGCCACAAAACATTAATGCAGTGCGTAACTGATAATGCAAAATTGTCATGTGATATATTGTGAGATAGTGGCATCCTGGCACATACTTTCCACTTCAATTCATTCGATTTTTCATGAGTATTTAGTTTGGACGTTTTAACCATCGTAATCCCAGATTTATCTTGGCTATCCTTTATCTCAACTGTAGACACTGACCACCTCGTAGTATCACCCGGGAAACTACGTTAACCCCCGTTAATGTAGTGAGCGAGTTTTCCCATAAGAATGATAAAAATATGGGTTTTGCTAGTAACCCACTCTAGGAAAAAACAATTATTATGAATAAGCTAAAATTAGAATAAAAGCGGGCCCCTAATGACAGAAGAGGGCGTCCGGAACTTCGATGGAAATTACGAATGAAATTACGATGGAAAATACGAAATTGGAGAATATGCGCACAAGATCGAAGCGCATGGATTTCTAAAATATGCTTGGCCTTTAACCTTAAAAGGTTCTAAATATAGACCATTTAAGTAAGTACTTAGTTGTAAGAAAAATTGTTCTTGATGAATATCTCATAATTTATCAAGCGCTCAAAAAGAGACCTAGGTGCTTTAAAATAAATGTATAAAATCGTAACAGGTGACAAATCATGAATATAAACCTATGAGCCGGAAACAAAACAGCAATCGACCGTGTAGGAATTCCAAGACAGGCTAAATCTAATAAAAAAAAGGAGAGCTAAGAAAATAAACACCTGTTTCTAAGGTCGTATAGATCAATGATGGCCACTGTTTCAATTGAGCAACATAGAACTGTCAATTCTGAGTGGTACAAGAACATTTGTTTGCCGAAAGGATTTGGAAAAATTCGTAAAGCTAACCTCCGAAGACGAATCATTCTCCATCATGACAATGAGAGCACTCACACATCTCGACAAATAAGTGAATTTTGGAGCTGTCAAAATATTGAATTGGTGACTCATCCTTCGTAAAGTCCTGACTTGACACCTTTTGGTTTGTTCTTTTTACCGAATATCAAATTTTATTACATTTATATCGACGGCGTGTTAATGCATGCTTACCGCCGATGGAGGATGATGTGGTTGAAGTTAATAATTTAGTAAAAATTAATAGTTCTGCGATTCAAAACCAGACAGAATTTATTAGAAATTATCAAATTTAATTTATATCTTATATTCTTAAACGAGCAATAATTGTATGTATTTATATATATATATATAGAATGACTATCTCGAAAACGGCTCTAACGATTTTGATAAAATTTGGACAGTGGGTATCTTTTTTGATGTATAGGTCGAAGAAGAAGGGACTTTTGGAACCTTTACCTCTAAGAGGGTAAAAACGGGTAAAAAGGGGAAAAAATCAAAAACGCTATATCTCCTTAAGTAATAGGTATAGAAACAAAATTTAAATTACGTTTTAAACAGCTATGAAAATAAACGGACAGGTGTTTGGTACTTTTTTGAAACTATGTCCGATAGGGGGTAAAAAAGGGTGAAAATAGTTTTTTTGGTACCTTTTTAACCCACTCTTATATTTTAAACTAAGGAATATAGAAAGAAACTTTGTACTGCAATCAATAGATGTGAAAGAAACTTTAAACACGTATTTGGTGCTTTTTTGATTTTGGGGCCAAAATGGGTAAAAAAGGGATAAAATGATAACTTAACATCTCAAAAAGGATTATGAATAGAAACATTATGTTAACTGCGTTTTAATAAAATGTACCGAATTCAATTGGTACCAAAGAAGTACCAAATATGCATATGGAACTTTTTTGAAATTAGGGGATAAAAAGGGGAAAAAATTAGTAATGTTATACCTTTTAAACAAATGAATGTTTGTCTGTATGTATGTTCTTTATAGAATAGTAAACTGTGCATTTGATCATGTTATGCTCTTTAGCGAAGATGTTGCGGATAAGCCGGCGAAGGTTTTAAAGTTGATAAGACTAATTTCCGATAGATGGCGTCACTGAAAATTACTAAAAATTAATTAAATCGTAAACTGTACATTTGATCATGCTACAATCTTTAGCAAAGTTGTTGCACATGAGCCGACGAAGATTTCTTAGTTGGTATGAAGAAATTTCGACAGGTGGCGCTACTGAAATTTACTCAAAGTCAATTTAATCGTAAGCTGTACATTTAATCATGCTATAATCTTCAGCAAAGTTGTTGCGGATAAGCCGACGAAGGCTTATGAATTGGAATGAGCAACGTCCGACAGGTGGCGTCGCAGAAAATTACTCAAAGTGAATTAAATCGTAAACTGTGCATTTGATCATGTTATAATCATAAGCAAAGTTGTTACGCATAAGCAAACGAAGGTTTCTTAGTTGGTATGAACAACTTCAGGTGGCGCCACTGAAAGCTACTTAAAATGAAATAAATCATAAACTGTGCATTTGATCAGACTATAATCTTTAGCAAAGTTGTTGTGAACGAGTCGACGGAGGTTTCTGTTGATATGACCAATTTCCAAAATTATTAAAATGAGTTAAACTGTAAACTATGCAAACTATGTGTTGGTCGGACAAAATAAATAAAATAATTCAAAATTAACTTTATAAAATGAAACATATAAAAACTTTAAAATTTGCCTCAAAATGCTTATCATAAAGCTCCGAGCAAGGCTCGGTCAACCAGGTACTATTATGCTTATTAGTTCCATATTTTTTAAATGTCACAAGATTTAAAATTGTTTGTTATTACTTGCTGTTCCCAAAGCATAAATAGTACCCCTCGTGTTAATAACAAAGAAATATTATTTTTTAATTTAGAATTTTCCATCAATGACTAAACCTATTTCCGCTTCATAATTAGTTTGAAAAATATTTAACTAATAAATAATTATAAAGCACAACTGAGACCCGGTCGGATTCGCTAACCCTTCAGGGAAAAAAACACTTTTTTAAAAAACAAGTAAGAAAGTGCTATAGTCGGTCAAACCCGACAATACAATACCCTTGACCACTAAAGTCAAAGGTGTTTTTTCCTGTATAAAGACAAATATTTGCTAAATTTTGCCATAATATAAAACTTTTATTTTTATACTGTTTCCGTCATTTGGACTTATATGAGAGCTAGGGTCAAATGTGGACCGATTATCTTGAAATTTCCCAAATTGATTACAGTTGTTACAAAAGTTATGTATGCAAAAAATAAACTTAAAATTCTCATTATCTTCAGACTTACGAGCAATTTAGTAATTTTTGTCTCATTTAGTGCGTTTTGACAGAAGAGTTTGTATGGGAGCTATGGTCAAATATTAACCAATTTCAACGAAATTTGGTACAGTGATTTAAGTTTACAAAAGCAATATTTGTTTTAAATTCCAAGAAAAAATATTGAAATTTGTGGCCAATATATCAAATCCGGGAAGTGGGACCTATGGGAGGCACCATAAATAATGGACCTATTTTGACGAATTTCAATAGCCATGGTCCCACTATCGAAAAAATCATCTGTGCAAATTATCTTTAGAATTGCGACCTGTACTTTGATTACATGGTTTACATGGGGGTCCAGCCAGCCGTCCAGACGGACGGACATCGCTAAATCAACTCAGAAAGTGATTCTAAGCCTATTGGTACACTAAAAAGTGGGTCTAAGGCAAATACTTCTTTGCGTTACATACATCAGCAGGTATAAAAGTGTATATTTTGTTCCGCAGCCAATTTTATAACTTCTACATCGACGGAGTGTTAATGCTTACCGCCGATTGAGGATGCCGTGGTAATTAATATTTACAGAAATTAATGTTGCCATGACCGGGGTTCGAACCCAGGCAGAATTTGATATGTTATGTCGAACCACAGCATGATCAAAAGTTCGATCTTAGTGATTTAAAGGTGACGAATAATGGATATATTTATGTTTATCGACCGTGTGGACATTCCAAGACGTGCTAAATCCAATAAAAAATGTTCGTGGAAAAAGCGCACCAAAGCAGATGGTCTCCTGGTTCTTAGGCCGAATGTGTCATATGTTCCTCTTGAGCAACGTAGAACTTTCAATTGTGAGACATTTTGCTTGAAGGAAGATTTCGGACAAATTCGTTAAACAAATTTTAATAAAATCGAGTCAGTCGTTAAAGCCTATTTAAATTAAGTCTTATTGTTAAGGCTTGCGAAAAAACATGCATCTATAATTGCTATTAAAAATACATATTTGTCTTATAAGGGAGGTATTACGTCCACTTGAGATATCAAGATAATCTCGGAAAAATCGATCGCCTTTTTAGACCTCTAGAATACATTTATAACATTTAAATTTCACTACAATTACAAACTTACCCTTTTGCTTTGGCACTTTGACCTGATAGGTGAGATCTCTAAATTTGACATCAATGTTGCGTGTACCCCGACAACTTTTCAACATTTTGGAATTTTCCATTTGCAGTTCCATTGTGTTTTGTTTGTTATATATATTTTTAATGTTTTACAGAAATTTTTAATTTTGTTTGTAAATGTTTCTCGTGAATAAATTTGAGCTACTGACCCTTGATCTTGTTATTAAATTTAATTCATAAAAACATTTTTTTTCAATGTTTTTGAAAAGGTTATATAATAAATGGCGTTTATCTGTAAAGAGAGAAATAAAAAAAAAATATTAAATTAACGAATTGTTTTAATTTACATTTAATGTTTATTAAGATAATAATTTGGTTAAATAAACAAAAATAATAATTATAAACTAATGGTTAAACCATAAATGCTTAAAACTTAAATTTGAGAAATTCTAACTTCTAGCAAACCCTTCAGATATTTTGTTGTCATATGACAGAAACAACATTTCCCTGCATTTTCTATATCCCTACTTTATTAATTTTACATCGACGGCATGTTAATATTGCAGTTCTTATCTCTGATGGAGGATACTGTGGTAATTTATTATTTCAATATAAATTAATTGCTACAGAAATTGATGTTGACGTGACTGGGGTTCGAACCCAGGCAGAATTTGATATGTTATGCTTAGTAGTCGAGCCACAGCAACATCAAAATTTCGATTTTGGTACTTCAAAAGTGACGAATCATGGATATATTTTATGAGACGGAAACAAAACAGCAATCGCTAGTGTGGGCATGCCAAGACCTACTTAACCCAATAAAAAAAAAGATTCATGGAAGAAGCATACCAAAGCAAATGGTCTCCTGTTCCTTAGGCTAAATATATCCTATATTCACTGTTTCTCTTGGCCAACGTCGAACTGTCAATTCGGAGATGTACACTAACATTTCGGAGAAATTCGTAAAACTAACCCCCAATGTGAACCGCCGTGGTATAGCAGGTTAGTCATCCGCCTAGCACACCAGAGGTCCCAACTTCGATCCCCGGCCAGACTCACCTCATATCTCAGCTAGCCACTGGTTATTGAGTATTAGGCTATGTAAAACTTCTCTAACTTATGCATTTACCGTTCGGAGCCGGAGTTAAAACGTAGGTCCCTTTCAATGAGTCTAAAAATAAAATCGGATGCAGCTCATCGTCTGAGAGAAGAAACCCTTGTTCCAATTGGAATGTTGTCGGGCAATTATATATATATAACCCCTGAAGACGAATCATTCTGTATCATAATAGCGCAATCTTTCACACGTCTCGTGAAGCAAGTGAATTGTGGAGCAGTTAAAACATCGAATTTATAACTCATCGTCCATGCAGTCCTGTCTTGGCACAAAATAATCTTGTTCCTGAATATCAAAGGTTGACTGCTGGGTCAACGATTTACGAGCACTATTTCTTTTCTATTTTTAGAACAGTTAAATTGAGCTTTTTGTTCTGCAGCCAATTTTATTACTTTTACATCGACAGCGTGTTAATGTTGTTGTTGATTAAAAAGGAATAGAAAAACTGCTTTGATAAATGGTTGGAACGAATGCAAAAGTGTTGATCATCAGGGGGAATATTTCGAAAAAGAATAAAGCTGCTTGCATTTAAAACAAGATATCCAAAATACAAAGAATCCAGCTGATGATATAAACATTCAAGCTATTCCAAAAGGTCTGAAAGACCTGCAAACAAGTGTAGGCGTCAAACTGAGAAGAGTTGCGGTAGTTCGGAGTGTCTTTAAAAGAGATGAAAGTAATGACTAAAAATAAGTATATTTATATATCCATTTCATGGTTTCAAAATTGTAGGACGGGATTGCGACATCTGTCAAACTAACCAATTTTTTTTTCTTTTCAGTTGAAAGTCTGACATTGACGAAAACGAATAAAAATGATAAAAACATACTACAAAAATAGTAATTCTGCAACAGCCACACATCGTGCTTTAAGAGGAGATTAGGGTTACATAATCGTCCAACTACGCAAGCAATTGGCAAAATTGTGATGAAATTTGAAGAGACTGGAGGGGTTACAAATATTATAAGGCCTGTGCATCATCGTTTCGCTACTTCGGCTGAAAATATCGCTTCTGTAAGTGAAAGTGTCGATTCCTCGTCGTTCTCAGAAATTAGGACTTGGAGAATATGTGGTTTCAACAAGACGGACCACATGCCACACAACTAGAGCGAATATGGCTTTATTTCTTGGCCGCGTAATTTCTCGTCGTGGCGATATCAACTGGCCACCAAGATCATGCGATTTGACACTATTAGACTTCTTATGTGGGGCTACGTGAAAGATCGTGTTTACGCAGATAAATCTTTAACTCTTCGGCACTTAAAAACCAACATTCATCAAGTTATGGCTGCAATACTGCCCTATTTGTGTCAAAAAGTGGTCGAAAATTACCTCAAAAGAATCAATGCTTGCAACATTTCGCGTGGGGGTCATTTAATGGATGTAGTGTTTCACACATAATGTCAACGTTCAAACTTTATAAAAAACAAATAAGGAAGTGCTATAGTCAAGGCCGACCATACGATACCCTTCACCACTATGTTGACAGGTCTTATTTTTCCTGCATAAAGACAAATATTTTCTAAATTTTGCCATTATACAAACATTTTTTCAAAACATATATATTTAAGCTGTTTCCGTCACCTGGACTTATATGAGAGCTAGGGTCAAATGTGGACAGAAATTTGACAAATTTTACAGTTTATACAAAAATTATGTATGCAAAAAATAAACTCAAAATTCTCATTATCTTCAGATTTATAATCGTTTTTAGAGACAGCAGAGCTTGTATGGGAGCTATGGGCAAATATGGACAGATTTTTTACAGTGATTTTGGTTTACATAAGCTGTATCTGTTTTAAATTTCATGAAAAAACATTGATAGTTGTGGCCAAAATATCAATTCCAGGAAGGGGAACCTATGGGAGGTACCATAAATAATGGGCCGATTTTGATAGCCATGGTCCCACTATCAACCTAAAATGAAATGTGCCAAATTTAATCAAATTATCTTTAGAATTACGACCTGTACTTTGTATTACAAGGTTTACATGGGGGTCCAGCCAGACGGACGGACGGACTGACATCGCTTAATCGACTCAGAAAGTGATTCTTAGCCTATGCGTTACTCGTACATACATCAGCACAAACTTATAATACCCTTTCCACCTATGGTGGTGAAGGGTATAAATATGGGTTAGGACATCGGGCTAGTTACCCGCTCCTGGAAATAAAATTACTGTGAAAAAGCTAGAATTAAATCGGTTTACTAAAAGTGGGTCTCAGACCAATATTTCTATTCGTTACAAACATTCACTTATTAAGGGAAGGGTACAAAAGCATTTGTTATTATTTGATATATGGGCAAATCCTGCGTGACGGACGATATATTTGTACGGATTTTGTTGTACTTAAATGTATCCCATTGCCGTTCTACACTAGATATCTTTGCACAGATTTCCGATAATATTAGCCCATTGATTGTGCTATCGAATGGCGTTTTTTTATTTTTACATACTTCTTTTGGAGGAAAAAGATATTCACTTTTAAAGTGCTGTGACGGACGCTACAAAAAATGGAAATGACTTTTTTTTTCTGTAATTTTCATCAAATCGGTCATAGTAATAAAAAAATTGTAAACACATTAAAGATAGAGGAAAATGATAGGATTACAAAACAGCTTTTATAAAAGATTTTAAAGTTTCCAGTTGCGCCAAAAATCCAGTTTTTACTTGATGTTTTTTTATTAGGAAAAAAATTTATATTTCATATATTTTTAAAGGGTTCGTTAATCAGTGTAAATAATGGTGTAATTTGTTCCCGAATTTCATCTCCTTTCTCGTCATGTTCGCTGTTTTTGGGCAGAATTTAATATTTCACAAAACGGCTACGTACATTTATATATTTATTTAAAGTTTTACACATTTTACGTATTATTTTTCGTCCCAAGAATGCTGCGGCTGGCTGCTAGAGTGTTCCAAAAATCCAAATTTTTGTTTTCAAAAGCATCAAATTTGCCCCACTGTGAGTTTTTTTAACTCCTAATATCTTAAATTTAATCTATAGATATAGATACTGTTATTGCTTTATGAATAAGACAGACATGTGTTCGTAAATTTTATATTTAATTTATATCATTTTGTAAAAAATACATACTGTGACGGACGCTACACAATTTCCTTTACATATTATTCTGTAAAATGCTATATTAACATCTATATATTTTTAGCTTAATGTAAAGCCTACTATAAGTTTTCCTTACGCACCAAGTTCAATGGGAGAAAAAAGAAAAATTGCACTAGTCAAATTAAAAAACAAGTAAAAAAGGCAATAGTCGGCCAAGCCCGACCATACGATACCCTTCATCACTATGGTAAAAGGTGTTCTTTTTCTTGCATAAAGAAAAATATTTGCTAAATTTTGCCATCATACAAACATTTTCTCAAAACTTATATATTTAAGCTGTTTTTGTCATTTTGACTTATATGGGCGCTAGGGTCAAATGTGGACCGATTATCTTGAAATTTAGCAAATTTATTACAGTTACAAAAATTACGTATGCGAAAAATAAACTCAAAATTCTCATTATCTTCAAATTTATGAGCCATTTTTATTGGTTTTCGCCTCATTAAGTGCATTTTGACAGAAGAGTTTGTATGGGAGCTATGGCCAAATGTGGGCCGATTTTAACGAAATTTGGTACAGTGATTTAAGTTTACATAAGGAGTATTTCTTTCAAATTTCATGAAAAAATATTAATATTTGTGGCTAATATATCAATTCCGGGAAGTGGGACCTATGGGAGGTACCATAAATAATAGACCGATTTTGACTAATTTCAATAGCCATGGTCCCAATGATCTGAGCCAAATTTCATCAAATTATCTTAAGAATTGCGACCTGTAGCTTGATTACAAGGTTTACATGGGGGTCCATCCAGCCGTCCAGCCAGACGGACGGACATCGCTAAATCGACTTAGAAAGTGATTCTAAGCCTATTGGTATACTAAAAGGTGGGTCTAAGACAAATATTTCTATGCGTTACTTACATCAGCACAAACTTATAATACCTTTTCCACCTATGGTGGTAAAGGGTATAAAAACATTTATTTATGTGACGGACGCTACACACTGTGAGCCCTTTTTTACTTGACGTTATTTATATAACTCCAATTACCTTTGATGGGGTCTTTCAAATCTAATTGTATAAAATTAAGCAGACTTTGAGCCCCTGCTAAAACTTGATATCAAAATGGATGTCTCTGCGATTTTTATGAACTTTTAATAAACCTATTATTTTCAAAAATTTATAAAAAATCGAGGTGGTTGCAAATAAAGACCTGCCATTAACGAAGAGAGCAATCAAAAATTGTATCCATTATATATTCTAAAGGTTCGATATATGGCCAATTTTTCCATAAACACAAATATGTGATTTTGACCATTTTAAAATTTTGTCCTTGGTTTAATGTTTTTCGGATTTGCCTATATTTCATATGTCACTTAAGTTACTTAACTTTTATAACATTAATAACTTAACTGACACTTATAATGAAAATGTCAAAATGCAAAATTTATTTAAACACGATTATGGTAATTCTAACTAAAAGTAATTTTAACACTTTCATGACTAAACAACCGACAAAGTTCTCACTAAAAGTAAATAATTAAAAATATTTTTATTACCTAACAGGAGAGGAGGGCACTCAAGATTCTATATATTTCATTTACAATAAAAAAAATTCACTTTTTTTCTCAAGATCATTTTGTCAATAATACTGTTATAAACAAATAAACATTTAACTAAAACAATGTTTTAACACATTAATTAAGTAAATGACGTTTTATTAGCTAAAACATTAGATTTAACCTTAACTTTGAAAATTGCCATTCGGTTGTGACTAAACTAAAGTTGGCGCTGTACAACAATTTCGATTTGGTTTGTTTGTTTGACTGACATGACATACATGTATGTCATACATGTATTGTTTGTCATTATGTACAATTTAATTAGACAGGTGACTTGTTGTTTATTGTTTAATAGTTTTTTTTTTATTATTGTTTTATTTGTAAACAAAATTTAATTGTTACTAAAATACGGCTCGTCATAAAAAACTGTTAAGCAAATTTATTAATGACACGACAATTTCATTATAATTTTAGAAATGATTTTTATTTTTGTTATGACATTAGCAAGTAGCACATTTCAAAGGCAGTAGCTGTCACTTTTGACAGATCACAAAAGGTGCTAATTATATCAATAAATATACACTAGAAAGATGATTTTACATAATGAATGCAAATAGAATTTAGATGAGGCATATCGATAGCATGTAAGCGTATTAATTTCACGAAATTAAGTTTCTAATTATAGAGCTTGTAAAGGGTGGTTAAATTGAATGTGAACCATACCTAAACGCCAAGCTTTTTTCCGAATTTTATTTGACATTTCTCTATTTCAGACTTACTCAATTTGAACCATCGAGAGATACACAATCCAACAACGTGTTAAAGTTATCCAGACTTATTATGAAAATGGGCGTTCAAATCAAAATTTGATCGTTCAAATATGCGTACAATCGCAAAAATCGTGGAAAAATTCGAGCAAACCGGGTCTGTGGAAGATGTGAGATTACCAGTGCATGCTCGTACAGCTCGTACTGCAGAAAATATTGCTGCTGTTCGCTATAATATGGCTGAAGTGTCGTCCACCTCAAAACGTCATCGTGCACAACAATTGCACCTCTCACGCTCGTCGTTGATGAACATTATGCATAAAGACTTGCATTTACACGCTTACAAGGTGCAATTGGCTCAAGAACTAAAGCCTCTTGACCATTCCAAACGTCGTGAATGGGCAGAATGGTGGCAAGAAATGGCAACAGTGGATGATCAATTTTCGAAGAAAATCATCTTCAGTGATGAGGCACATTTTCACCTCAGTGGATTCCTCAATAAACAGAATTGCCGCATTTGGGCGAATGAGAATCCAAGAGTGATTGTCGAAAAACCAATACACCCACAAAGAGTGACTGTTTGGTGCGGTTTCTGGGCTGGCGGCATCATCGGGCCGTATTTTTTCCAAAATGAGGCCAGTCAAGCAGTTACTGTGAATGGTGTTCGCTATCGTGAGATGATAACCAACCTTTTATGACCCATGTGATTTGACACCGATGGACTTTTTTCTTTGGGGTTATTTGAAAGAAAAGGTGTACGTCGATAAGCCAGCAACAATTCAAGAGCTAAAGGATGAGATAATTCGGCACATTAACGACATAAAACCTCCATTATGCGTCAGGGTCATCGAAAATTTGGACCATCGGATGGAGGTGTGCCGCCGTGGTCGCGGCGCTCTTTTGGCCGATATTTTGTTCCATACATAATTGAGTAATACCAATATATCATAATAAAATAAAATTATAATAATTTCCTAAATAGTTTGTGTTTTATTCAAAATTAACATCGGCCCTTGAAATTTAACCACCCGATATTAAGGGGACCTAATACGAATAAAGGGTGGGTTAATTTGAGAAATTCAAACAATTTGAACCACTTTTTTTATATGTAATGGTTTTTCGGGGACAGTCTTTTGGAAGTTGTGAGTGAAAATGGTGTTTATTAATGGAACATCTTATGAAAAATGGGACCTATCAGTAAAGATAATTTTGTTGTATAGTTTTTGTTCAGTTTTTCGAACAGCGAATACAAAAGCGTATCAATAGTGAAGTCTTTTATTGTAAAAATCTTCCAACTTTTCACTAAATAAATGTAAAATAATGACATTTTAACTCTTAACATTTCATCATTTGACAACCTAACCTCAAAATTTTTAAATTTTATTATACCCTTCACCCCCATAGGTGGAAAGGGTATATTGGGTTTGTGCTGATGTTTGTAACGCATAGAAATATTGGTCTGAAATCCACTTTTTAGTATACCAATCGACTTAGAATCACTCCCTGAGTTGTTTTAACAATGTCCGTCTGGCTGACTGGCTGGCCGGTTATCCAAGTAATATATATATATATATATATATATATAATTCCCCGACAACATTCCAATTGGAACAAGGGGTACTTCTCTCAGACAATGAGCTGCATCCGATTCTATTTTTAGACTCATTGAAAGGGACCTACGTTTTAACGCCGGCTCCGAACGGCAAATGCATTAGTTTGAGAAGTTTTACATAGCCTAATACTCAATAACCAGTGGCTAGCAGAGTTATGAGGTGAACCGCCACTTTTTTGAAAATTTATTTTTTCAAGTGAGTCTGGCCAGGGATCGAACTTGGGCCTCTGGTATGCTAGGCGGATGACTAACCTGCTATACCACAGCGGTTCACTAAACCAAGTAAGCTTCTTATTATTCTACAGGTCGTAACTTAAAAGATAATTTGATGAAATTTGACACAGGCTCATATTTTTTCCAAGGACGATTCCTATTCTTTTTGGGTGAAATCGGATTACTATTTCGGGTACCTTCCATAGGGATGCCTTCCCGGAACAGAGTTTTTGGTCCTTTACAGCCACAAATTTAGTTGTATTTGAATAATATTCAGCAAAAATATTGCTTATCATAACCTTAATCAGTGCTCCAAAAATCGGCTCATATTTGACCATTAGGGTGGGTTGATTTTTTTAGTGAACAATCGTATAACAAAATCGAAATCTGCACCTGATTCTAAGAAAGTTTCCCTAAGAAAGCAGATGTCTAAAATGAAATCCTAGCTAGCGCCGCGAGGCCTGAAAATATTCACATATTGAATAGAATTTTGGAAAAAAAATAGTTTTGGATATAATTCGATATCTTGAGAACTGATGAAGATATCATAGTGAAACTTCAGGTGGACAAAGCTTTTGAGTTTCCACAAAATATGAGCTACAGTAGAGCTTAGTAGAATGCCATTAGGCTCCCAAATGTGAAACCAAAGTTTAACATGTCGAAGAAATTTCGTTCTTAAAATTCACCAAAGTTCCATTTATGCTCTGAACGTATATCTGATTATACATTCAAAAATCTATTAAAACTGTGTTTGACTGTGTGAATATCTCATTTATGTTTCAAAATCTTTAGTGTTAAAACTTTGCTTCGTTCAATTATCATAAAATTTTAATATATATTTGACGAATTGTTATGTGCAACAAATGTTCAACACTAAATATCTTGAAAGATAAAAGAGATAATCACAAAATTAAAATGTATAATCTAATATACGTTCAGAGCATAAATAGGACTTTGGTGAATTTTAAGAACAAAATTACTTCGAGATATTAAACATTGGTTTCACGCTTGAGAGCCCAGTGGCATTCTACTACGCCTTACTGTAGCCCATATTTTGTGGAAACTGTAGTGAGATAACCCTTTGTGGAGAAATTAGTAAGTAAGGTAGTTTTAAGAGAAGATATTTGAATAAAGATCAGTTTCTATTGAACCACCTACACGATCGGTCGAGTTTTAATTGAAGTTAATAGGTTGATCATAACATGGCGACCGAGAAAGTGAAAAGAACCAAACAATAATTTTAAACTTAAAAAAAAAAAAAAAAAAGAAATGCATCATTAATACAAAATAAAGTAAATAACTTATTTATTTAAAATTAAAATAATAAAAAAAAGTAATGAAATTAAAAAAAAAACACAAATTAATAAAAACATATTTAAATTTAATTAATTTAAATTATAAAATGAAATCGTGAAAATGAAACCAGATAAGTTAGATTGTAATAAAAAAAAAAAATTATAAAAATTAAAAAAAAAAAAAACTGAAAAGTATAAAAATTAATTAAAATTAATAGAAACTATAAAATAATTTAAAAATAAAATCTTTTTGTGAAAAAAAAACCTATGTATTAGGTACAGTCTCTACAAAATATATAAAAATTTTGTTAAAAATTTTGTTAAAGTGAATTGAACCGTTATCAACGGCTCTAAAAAAAAAAATTATTTTTTTGAACACGTACCTACATATATTAAAAATAATCGAAAAAAAAGAAAAAGAAAACGCATCTTAAGGTGAAAAAAAAAAATTTTTGACTTAGAACTGAGAGCTGTAAAAATATTAAAATAAAATGAAGAAAAAAAAAAAACAACAACATTGAAGAGAAACAATAAATGAGAAAAACAATCCAATGAAAATAAACATAGTAAATAATATGTGAAACGGTAACAAATAAAAACTAAATTACAAAAATAAAAAGTGAATTTAATTTTTTTTTTGTAATAAAACAATAAAACAATATTAAATTATTTCACAATGTGAAAAAAAAATGCACAACAACTCTAAACTTCTGAGATAATATTTTAACAATAAGAATAACATCAGCGAACCATGCAAAGAAACAACCTTTATTTTCAACGCAGAGATAAAACAACAATTTTGCAGTAAGCCTATCAGAAAATTTAATACAAGCGAATCAACATGGATAAAAATGAGAAAATTATATAAATTTTATTATAAAATATCTATTCTACAAACCTATATTTATATATATATATTTTTTTTATTATTAAATACCTATTAATATTCTAAAATTTATTGTTATTCTACTATTCCTAAAACATTTATAAATGTACTTTTATATAATTATTAAATACATACATTTATACCTCTCAACCTTCCTTGTTACTTACAATTTATAATTATTTATAAGTTATAAATAAACTTACATTTATACCTTTGTATATTAATAAATAAAAAAAAAAAAAAAAAAAATAAAAAATAAAAAAAAAAGAGAAGAAAGAATTAAAAAAAAAAAAAGAAAAAAAAAAATCATTTAATTTTTTTAATTTGCTTTGTCATACATAAACAACATGTCTCACATAAACATGAATTAAGAAAAAAAAAGGGTAAACATTTTTATTTAATTTTATTTACACGTATAAACTTACATACCCATAATCTATTTTTTAATAAATTTTAAAGTCAAGAAAAATTCTAAATTTACATATATACACATCAGCCTATATCATTTCATATATCATTTCATATAATTAAACATAAAAGAAACTAAGTTGCATAAAATGCTACAATATTAATAAATAACACAGTTTTTCGCAACACCCTTTCTTTTTTTTTTTCCTTATTTGTGAGCAAAATTTCCCATAAATACATACTTATATATAAGTGAATTTTTAAATATTAACATACATACGTATGAACAAGAAAGAAAAACGAATTTAAAATAATATCATTTCTTCTTCATACATAAAAGAACAAATGAGAGCGAATGTAATTCAAGAGTTTTTATAAATTTGATTTGCAAATGAGAAAAAAATATATATACATTTAAGAGTACAATTTTCATTTTTATATGGAAATAAAGTTTGAAAACGGACAAAAGTTATTTAAGAGTATGTTTGATTGTCGACAAACATATTTATGGATATAAATTTTATAAAAGTATATGAATACATATATATATATAAATGAGTAGCAAACAGTGTTACCACGAATGAAGAAAACACTACTAATTTCATGACAAGAATTTTCATGGATATTAAATAGTAAAATTTACCAATAATAATAATATACAAATAAGTGTATAAAAATAAGCCAAACAAAAATAAATACATATGTATATTGAAACATATATTGTAACCAAAATTAATTACCTTTTTCAAATCATTTTTATTTACAAACTAAATTTACAAGCATAAGAAAGCGCAATGGTTTACGAAATATTTTCATTGCTATTTCAAATATCTAAATAATTAAAAAAAAAAAAAACATATAATACATATGTATATATATATAAAAAAAAAAGAATAAAGCGAATATTTTTTTTAACGTTCATTCACTATATTTAAATACATATTACTAAAGAATTTCATATTTGTACTAAATTGAAATCATACAATTTTTTTAAATTGATTTTTATGAACTTAAGATAATTATAACCACTCAAAACCCATTTTTTTATTACAGAGAAGTGTTTAAATGGAAAAAGATTTTTTTTTTGTTGTTTTGCTTTTAGCACAAACCATATGCTCATAAGAATGAATTTTATTGATAGCGATTCATCGTAGGTGACTAATAATCGAATTATTACTGATATTATCTCCCAATAGCTAGGACATAATTACATTGATTTGTATATACAAATATTAACCTTACCCTATATGTGGTTCCAATGACGGAAGATAAACCCGAAAAACCGATATGGTCTGAAATATTATCACAATTGGATAACGATAAAGCTAGTTTTGATAGGTCATATAAATGCTTAAACAAAAGTAGTTTGCCCCACAAGCACACCCAAATAAAGCATTTAAACCTACTATCCATTCATTACAATCATATTATAACGACAGCTAGGAATTTACAACATATCCTGACGGAAGAACAGAAAGTAGCTACCCAACAGTTGATATCGAAATTAAAATCAAAGTTTAGTAGTATTTTGGAGAAGCTAGGTGTCAGTAAAACACTACCAGCTTCATTAGAAGAATCAATTGTGATAGGCTTCGATATTGCAAGTGACGAAGAATCCGAGGAGGAAAATATTATGGCGGACCAGACCCAATTTATTACTTTAGCTAGCAAATTGCTGCCTGAATTTGATGGCACAATTAATAATTTGCAACGTTTTATCGATGCACTTGATCTACTGAATACTTTAAAAGGGGAACACGAATCATTGGCCGTACAGTTAATTAAAACCAGATTGATCGGATCTTCTAGAAATTTTATAACGACGGAAAGCACTATAACACAGATAATTGCAAGATTAAAAGCTGTTGTGAAAGGTGAAAGTGTCGAAGTCCTTTCCAGTAAGATTTTAAATACCAAACAACTAAATAAAAGTGCTAGCGACTATACAAAGGAGATTGAGAATCTTTGCAAGTCGTTAAGTAACGCATATATGACAGATGGAGTTAGTCCAGAATTAGCGAATAAATACGCTACTCAAATCGCTGTACAAGCACTTTCTAAAAATTCAAGTAATGATAGGGCAAGATTAATAATGGAGGCTGGTCAGTTTAATACAATTAATGAGGCAGTAGCAAAGTTTAATAGCGTGACAACGGATACCCAACCCGTAAATCAAATCCTTCATTTTCGTCAAAACAATGGAAACAACTCTGCTAGGCGCGGTAGGAACTTTCAAAACAATCAGAGTAGAGGAAGAGGAAATTACAATCAAAATAGACAGAACCGGAATAATAGTAACTATAGAAATAATAGTAATGCTACTTATCGTCAGAACCCACCATGGCGACGACAGAGTGGGCAGAACCAACGTAGTATTCGGCAGATTGAAAGTAGTCAGGGAAACTTGGAGAGTCCCCTGGCTCAAGGGGAAACAGAGGATTAAACACAAGTATTCAGAAATCTTCATACATTTATAGGTTAGACTTAAACTTAGCAAGCTACGTAACTTTAGAATTAGACTTTGCCAATGAGCAAAGAACATTTTTAGTTGATACAGGCGCTGATACATCGCTCATAAAAATACATTCAATTGCCTGTAAGAATCGAATAAATTCCAATAATATTGTTAATTTAAAAGGCATCGGAGAAGGTAGTATTAAAAGCACTGGTTCAATAAATGGAAATCTGTATATTGGTACCAAATCACTTGGGCATACTTTTCACATAGTAGAAAAGGAATTTCCTATTCCATGTGATGGATTGTTAGGTCTTGATTTTATTACTAAATATAATTGTCTTCTGGATTATAGATCATATAAATTACATATTAGGCCAAACTTTTTATCTCATAATATCATATTAGACATTCGTCAGGGGCCAACTGAAAATACAGTTAGTATACCAGCAAGGTCTGAAGTATTTCGAAAAATTAATATTAGCATAAATGGCGACATTTTAGTTCCAAATCAAGAATTAGCTCCAAATGTTATCGTTCAGAACTGTCTGATTTCTAAGGAAAGTCCTTATATAAAAATTCTCAATGCAAATTTAGAGAACATTACGCTTAGCAATATAAACTTAAAAACAGAGAAAGTCGATGACTATAAAATCATTACTCCTCGCGATGACATCGTAAATAGAAAAGAAGTTATTTTAGATAAATTATCAAGAAATTTTCCTTCATTTGTTAAACCGCAATTAACCAGTTTGTGCTCTGAATTCAGTGACATTTTTGCACTTGAGAATGAAAAGATCACTGCAAACAATTTCTATAAACAGAAACTTAGAGTTTCCGAAAAAACACCTGTTTATATAAAAAATTATCGGATACCTCATTCCCAAAAGGCTGAAATAGACACTCAAGTTAATAAGTTACGTGCAGACGGAGTCATTGAACCATCCTGTTCCGAATACAATAGCCCTGTTCTTTTAGTCCCAAAGAAGGCTTTGCCAGGAGAAAGTACGAAAAGATGGCGAATGGTGATTGATTATAGGCAAATAAATAAAAAATTGTTAGCAGACAAATACCCCCTACCTAGAATAGACGAGATATTGGACCAGTTAGGTAGAGCTAAATATTTTTCTTGTGTAGACCTAATGTCTGGTTTTCATCAGATCGAGTTAGAAGAGAGTTCACGTGACATCACCTCGTTTTCTACCGATCAAGGATCATTTAGATTCACGCGTTTGCCTTACGGGCTAAAAATTGCGCCTAACTCTTTTCAGCGCATGATGTCTCTAGCGTTTGCGGGTCTAAAACCACAACAAGCCTTTCTTTATATGGATGATTTAATCATCGTAGGTTGCTCAGAGAAGCATATGTTTAAAAATATTAGAAATGTATTTGAAACCTGTCGTAAACATAACTTAAAATTACATCCTGATAAATGTGTATTTTTCAATACTGAAGTCACTTTCCTGGGGCATAAATGTACTAATTTCGGAATATTACCTGATGATTCTAAATTCAAAATAATTCAAGACTACCCCATACCAACTGATGCGGAAGCTGCTAAACGTTTTATAGCTTTCTGTAATTATTACAGACGTTTTATTCCCAATTTCGCTAAACACGCACTGAATATAACAAAACTAACTCGCAAAAATATTGTTTTCAAATGGGATAAAGAATGTCAAAAATCATTTGAGTATTTAAAGAACATGCTGCTAAAGCCACAAATACTACAATATCCTAATTTTCAGAAAAAATTTTGCATTACCACTGACGCAAGCAAAACTGCCTGTGGAGCAATTCTCAGCCAAGAACACAATGGAATGCAATTACCAATATCGTTTGCATCGCGAGCTTTCACGAAAGGTGAAGCGAATAAATCAGTCATAGAACAAGAATTAACAGCCATTCATTGGGCAGTCAACTACTTTAGGCCGTACGTGTATGGGAACAAATTTTTGATTAGAAGCGATCATAAACCATTGACCTATTTATTTTCATTAAAAAACCCTTCATCGAAATTGACTAGGATGAAGCTTGATTTAGAAGAATACGATTTTGATGTAGAATATATTAAAGGTAAAAATAATTGCGGAGCAGATGCTTTGTCTAGGATTGATTTTAATTTTATTAAGGAACTTGATGCACAAAACGTGGCAATGGTAATGACCAGGTCTAAAACTAAATCTAGAATAGTCCATGACACAAATATTCCGGACAGTACAAAAATTAATTCAAGAATTTACGAAGCTAATTTCGGAGAGGTGAAAAAGTTAATAAGGTTGAAATTTGAGTTGTTCAAACAACCCCCAATTGCAAAATTTATGAAGGGGAAACGTCTAGTACAGTCCATGAATATAGATACTTGTATTTTTAATGAAGAAATCGTTCTAAAACGATTGTTTTCAAAGCTAAATATGGAAGCAAAAAATGCGAATATCACGAAGTTACAAATGTCTTTAAATGACGATATTTTTAAATACGTAAATATTAATGATTTTAAAATTTCTGCAGAAAAATTTTTAACTAATATTATAATTGCGTTAACGCCAAAAATTACATATATTCATGATGACATAGAAAAACAAAACCTACTTTCGTTTTATCATAATGATCCATTGTCAGGTGGACATTGCGGAGTGACTAGAACACTTAACAAGCTTAGAAACTATTGTCATTGGAAAAATATGACAAAAGACGTCATAAAATTTGTTAAATCTTGTTTACCCTGTCAAAAGAATAAATCAGTACCAAAATCTATAGAACCTTTAATAATTACTCCAACACCTAGTAAAACTTTTGATACAGTCGTAATAGATACTGTAGGCCCATTCATAAGATCCAACACTGGTAATGAGTATGCAGTAACTATTATGTGCGATCTCAGCAAATTTTTAATCATCATACCAGTTGCGGATAAAAGCGCAGTAACAGTAGCGAGAGCAATTTTTGAGAAACTTATTTTAATTTTTGGACCATCGAAAAAGATACTTACTGATAGGGGTACAGAGTACAAAAATCAATTAATGCAAAATCTATGCCAACTATTAGGAATTACTCATGCAACTTCTACAGCGTATCACCATCAAACTTTGGGGACAATAGAGAGGTCTCATAGAACACTTAACGAATATTTACGTCATTACATGTCTATTGACAGAACAGACTGGGACGAATGGATGCCGTATTTCGCATATTGCTATAATACAACCCCATCGGTTGTGCACAATTATTGTCCGTATGAATTGGTTTTTGGAAAGTTACCGAATCCTTTGAATTTTCTTCAAACTAATGAAATAGAACCGATATATAACGTAGATGCTTACGAGAAGGAAATTAAATTCAGACTTCAATCCGCACAAAGTAGAGCGAAATCTCTAGTCGAGAAAGCAAAACAACAACAAAAAATTCAATACGATAAGAAAGTTAAAATTCAAACACTTAAACCAAATGATTACGTACTTATTCAAAATGATGCAGGCCATAAATTACAATCCCTTTATAATGGACCGTTTAAAATAATAGAAGTAAACAACAAAGGAAATTGTTTAATTCAAATAGATGAAAAAAGAACACAAGAAGTCCATAAAAATCGATTAAAGAAATTCGAATTTAATGAACAAAATTTCAATTGAAAAAATTATATATACCTTTTAAATACTAATAAGAGAAAAAAAAAAAAAATGAAAACCAATTAAAAAATATTAACTGAATAAAAAAAAAAAAAAAAAAAAAAAAAAAAAAAAAGCTTTAACTATGTATAAGATACATCTATATAATTTTTCAAAAAATTAAAATTCTTCGGTCATTCTTTCCAAAAGGGGAAGGTGTAGTGAGATAACCCTTTGTGGAGAAATTAGTAAGTAAGGTAGTTTTAAGAGAAGATATTTGAATAAAGATCAGTTTCTATTGAACCACCTACACGATCGGTCGAGTTTTAATTGAAGTTAATAGGTTGATCATAACAAAACTCACCAGCTTTATCCACCTGAAGTTTCATTAAGATACCTTTATTAGTTCTCAAGATATCGAATTATATCCAAAACTATTTTTTTTTCCAAAATTCTATTCAATGTGTAGGAAGTGAATATTTTCAGGCCTCGCGGCGCTACACAGTGGACGAATCAAGCAATTTAGCGGCATTTTATTAATAACTTTTTTAGTTTTAAAGATTTTTTAATGAAACTTAGTATTTGTATTATATATTGAATGAAGAATAAGTGGACTAAATATAATTGGAATTGGACCGTTATTTCTGGTACCCCCCGCACAAATGTTTTTTTTTTCGAAATAGGGGTTGACAGCCAATATATTAAAAATAATATCACATTTGGCAAAAATAAATTTATTTCCAAAAAAAGTTGTAAATAATTTTGTTTTATCAATTCTTGCATTTCTACCTATTTTAGGCCCTATTTTAGGAAATTAAACATTATTTTAAAAAGTTTGCGAAAAGTTCGTATACATTTTTTTTATTTTTTTTACAGTTCATATTTTTATTAACTAAAGTTGTTAATTATAAAAAAAATAAATTAATAGAATATTTATAATGAAATGAAACACTTTCCTAGTATATGGAACAGTTTTTGTTGTCTATGTTTTCAATCGGAATCAGAAACGTCACCGATTACTCACAAGTTGTGAAACCTTATTGACTTTGGTTTTAGAGGAGCATTCAGCAAAATTTTTTACATGTCGACCCACATTATTGTTATCTTCCGGAGCCAATAATACAATTTTGCTATCTAACCAACCTCAATTACGCTGTTCAAAATTCAACAACGTGTAGTTGCACTTCTTCCATTTTTTTCCGACATTGCTTACAAAGCTGCTCAATATTTTTTTGATGTTTCGGCACTGTTCCACGTTATGTTTTGTTTTGTCTATTATATTATTAAATACATAATTTTCGACAGCCAACAATTTTTTAGTAGATGTTTTTTCATCATACCATATTGAAATAAGTGCACGCTTAGAAGCTTCCATCATACCTAAAATTGCATTTATTAATAAACGGGGACGAACGGGGATTTTATTTTTAACGTTTCACAACAACAAAAGTCCAAGCTAATAAATAAAATAAGAATTTGAATAACACCGAGTAACTCCAACGAGATGCACTCTTCGAAACTTACGTATATTAGATTACAAATATGTTAATACACTTAGTAAATACTACTTAGAATTTCTATTAAACTGGATAATCACAGGTCACAAAAATAATTACCATAAAAAAAAATTATTAAACAAATTTATGAACAACTGATCTTTTGCTGATACAAGAAACGCACTTAATAATTTCACGCCAAATTCTGATAATTCATCAGCTGAAAAATTAATCAAGTTTGACAACTAATAGCAGAGCGAATATTGGGAGCAAAAGAAAATTTAAAACACCAATTTGCTCAGTGGAGTAACGGTAATCGAAATAATGAAAAACATTTGTTGATTTAAAAGTTTTAAAAATGCAATTAAATGACGCTAAATCAATGGATTCGTCCACTGTGCGCTAGCTAGGATTTCATTTTAGACACTTGGTTTCTTAGGGAAACTTTCTTAGAATCAGGTGCAGCTTTCGATTTTGCTATACGATTGTTGCGTTTTTTGGCTCCCATACAAATCGACCCACTCTATTGACCATACCTCCCATACAAGACACATTCTCAAATGACGTTTATATACACAAAAAAGCACAAAAACGTTAATAACTCTAAAGATAAATACATTTGATTATTTATGGCCTGTTCCACGATCTCGAATGAATGCTTTCTTTCTTATCCTATACGAAAGAAATTTGTTTTTCGTTTCACTAACTTTATTTTATGCGAAAGATAAGTCGAAAAACAAGTCGAAAGAAAACGTAAGTATTTTCATACAAATTTCTGTTTCACTATTTCGAACAAGTTACTAGCAATACGAAAGCAAATGTCAAAATGAGTCACTTGATATTGTGCTTTCGAATGGAAACGAACGAAAGGCTTCGAAATAGTGAAACCAAAATTAATTCGAATTCGAGTTACTCACTTTCTTTCGAGTAGATTTTCTTTCGAAATCGTGAAACAGGCTATTAAACTTTGCACAGATAAATATTTTATAAATATGAACCAATAACTAAAATTTGGTAACAATCGGTCCACAATTGACCCTAGCTCCCATATCAGGCCCTTAGCGGGAAATGATATAAATCTCGAAATTTTGAAAAAATAGCACATAATATATGTATGTATGTCTCTAAGACTTAAGGAAAACCTGTTTAATTGTTGGTCCATATTTGACCTTAGTAGTGAAGGGTATGATATAGTCGGGTTTGACCGACTATTGCTTTTCTTACTTGTTTTTATATGTAAAACATACGCTTTTTTATTGAAATGTGTTAACTATCTAAATAAAACCACTGTAAATTCTCGGTTTACATTAACTAACTAACCATTTAACCGGAATTTTAGTTAACCAATTGCAATTTGATTACACAGTTTAAATACTGCTGTCATGCAATACTCAAAACTCGTGTGTCTGTCATGCATTAGCAAAGTTGCAATAACCGGGTAAACAAATTTGCACTAGGAGTATTCACATGGCAAGGCAATTTGTATTGCAAAAGTGTGTAGAGATCAGTGTTGCCACCAACCAAATGGTAAATTACACATGGATCATACCAAAATTACACATGAAATTAGGAATTACACACGATTTTTTGCCAAAATAACGTTCTTACTTACTTGGCCTATATTTACAAACTATTAAGGCCGAGCAAATTTCAAAATTCTATGCGTTTCGATCTTATGCTCATATTCTCCAACTTCGTAGCCCAAGTTTTGAAAAATTTTCATTCATTTCTAAATTTAGCTGTTTTTTCTAGCTCTTTATAGTTCATATAGGAGAACTCACGACACATGATAGCTCAGTGTTAAGTGTTAAAGTAGTTCCCTGGCAGCAGCTTTCAAATACGGCGAAATAAAAATATAGTTAATAACTTTTTGCAAAGTAGGAAAAAATCTGTCTTCCAAGGTGTTCTTTAAATCGGAAACCTTTATCCAATAATCTTCCAGTTCCAAATTGCTGCGAAACCCAAAATTTCAAAATCTATGAGTGCAGTTGCAATTTTGGGATCACAATATCCACAATAGTACAAATATCGCCATTAAAATTTAATGTTTTTTTAATTTGACATTAAAAAATTTGCATTATATTAATTTTTTTCGATTTCGAAAGGGACGTACAAACATTTACTTTTTGTTGAAAACTGTTAAAAAAAATAAAACGACAAAAAAATAAATTACACATGAATTACACATGCAGCCAGTTACACATCGTCTACACATGAAAATAAAAATTACACATGATATGTGTAATTACACCTAAAGTGGCAACACTGGTAGAGATGCACCTTAAGAAATAGTTGTACATACTATTGATTTAAAGTACATTGAATAATTTTTTGTAGATACAAAACTTTTGAAAGCTTTTAAAGCTTTAAAAGCTGAATTCATATAAAGTTCAGATCGTAAATCCGTAAAGAACTTAGAGGCAAAAAAAAAACGACCAAAGAAATTGGAGACAAATTAAAAAAAAAAACAAGTAAGAAAAGCTATTGTCGGTCCACCCTGACTATATGATTACTATTAAGGTCAAATATGGACCAATGATTTTACAAATTTTCCTTAAGTCTTACAGGTGTACACATGCATACGCATGTCTTTTTTTCAAAATTTCGAGATTTAAGTAGATTTATGTCATTTCCGGCTGAAAGCCTGATATGGGAGCTAGGATCAAGTATGGATGGATTGTTAATAAATTTCGGTTATCGCTTTATATTTACAAAAATATTTATCTGTACAATGTTTTAGTAATAAAATGCAATTATCTTTCGATTTGTAAGCATTTCTGTGCTTCTCTGGCTATTATGAAGACTTTTAAGAATGTGTCTTGTATGGGAGGCATGATCAAATATGGTTTGGTTGTTCAATATTAGGTACATTGATTTCGGTTATAATATAATATATAATAATATAATTCCCCGACAACATTCCAATTGGAACAAGGGGTACTTCTATCAGACAATGACCTGCATCCGATTCTATTTTTAGACTCATTGAAAGGGACCTACGTTTTAACGCCGACTCCGAACGGCAAATGCATTAGTTAGAGAAGTTTTACATAGCCTAATACTCAATAACCAGTGGCTAGCTGAGTTATGAGGTGAACCGCCGCTTTATTGAAAATTTATTTTTTTCAAGTGGGTCTGACCGGGAATCGAACTTGGGACCTCTGTATGCAAGGCGGATGACTAACCTGCTATACCACGGCGGTTCACTGATTTCGGTTACCATAAGCAATATTAATCTTATCTTATATTCTTAAACGAGCAATAATTGTATTTATATATATATATATATATATATATATATATATATATATATATATATATATATATATATATATATATATATATGTATATATATATATATATATATATATATATAGAATGACTATCTCGAAAACGGCTAAAACGATTTTGATAAAATTTGGACAGTGGGTATCTTTTTGGATGTATAGGTCGAAGAAGAAGGGACTTTTGGAACATTTGCCTCTAAGAGGGTAAAAACGGGTAAAAAGGGGAAAAAATCGAAAACGCTATACTTTTTTGAAACTATATCCGATAAGGGGTAAAAAAGGGTGAAAATACTTTTTTTGGTACCTTTTGAACCCACTCTTATATTTTAAACTAAGGAATATAGAAAGAAACTTTGTACTGCAATCAATAGATGTGAAAGAAATATTGAACACGTACTTGGTACTTTTTTGATTTTGGGACCAAAATGGGTAAAAAAGGGATAAAATGATAACTTAACATCTCAAAAGTAATATGAATAGGAACTATGTTAACTGCGTTTTAATAAAATGTACCGAATACAATTGGTACTAAAGAAGTACCAAAGAAGCATATGGAACTTTTTGAAAGTAGTGGATAAAAAGGGGAAAAATGAGTTATGTTATAATTTTAAACAAATGAATGTTTGTATGTATGTTCTTTATAGAATATTAAACTGTGAATTTGATCATATTATGCTCATAAGCGAAGATGTTGCGGATAAACCGGCGAAGGTTTTTAAGTTGGTAAGACTAATTTCCGTTAGGTGGCGCCACTGAAAATTAATAAAAATTAATTAAATCGTAAACTGTATATTTGATCATACTATGATCTTAAACAAAGTTGTAGCGCATGAGCCGGCAAAGGTTTTTTAGTTGGTGTGAATAATTTCCGACAGGTGGCGCTAATGAAAATTACTCAAAGTCAATTTTATCGTAAGCTGTACATTTAATCATCTTTAGCAAAGTTGTTGCACATGAGCCGACGAAGGTTTCTTAATTGGTATGAAGAAATTTCGACAGGTGGGGCCACTGAAATTTATTCAAAGTCAATTTAATCGTAAGCTGTACATTTAATCATGCTATAATCTTAAGCAAAGTTGTTGCGGATAAGCCGACGAAGGTTTATTAATGGCCAAAGTCCAACAGGTGGCGAGACTGAAAATAACTCAAAATGAATTAAATCGTAAACTGTGCATTTGATCAGACTATAATCTTTAGCAAAGTTGTTGCGCATGAGTCGACAGAGGTTTTTGTTGATATGAATAATTTCCAAAATTATTCAAAATGATTTAAACTCTAAACTATGCAAACTATGTGTTGGTCGGACAAAATAAATCAAATAATTCAAAATTAACTGAATATTTCTACAATGTCTTTCCTCTAAATTTATTTTAGCACTTTATAATATAAAATATATAAAAACTTTAAAATTTTCCTCCAAATGCTTATCATAAAGCTCCGAGCAAGGCTCGGTCTACCAGGTACTATATATATATATATATATATATATATATATATATATATATATATATATATATATATATATATGTATATATATATGTATATATATATATATATATATATATATATATATATAGAATGACTATCTCGAAAACGGCTCTAACGATTTTGATAAAATTTGGACAGTGGGTATCTTTTTGGATGTATAGGTCGAAGAAGAAGGGACTTTTGGAACCTTTGCCTCTAAAAGGGTAAAAAGGGGAAAAAATCGAAAATCCTTAAGTAATAGGTATAGAAACAAAATTTAAATTATGTTTTCAACAGCTATGAAAATAAACGGACAGGTGTTTGGTACTTTTTTGAAACTATGTCCGATAAGGGGTAAAAAAGGGTGAAAATACTTTTTTTGGTACCTTTTAAACCCACTCTTATATTTTAAACCAAAGAATATAGAAAGGAACTTTGTACTGCAGTCAATAGATGTGAAAGAAATATTGAACACATACTTGGTACTTTTTTGATTTTAGGACCAAAATGGGTAAAAAAGGGATAAAATGATAACTTAACATCTCTAAAGTAATATGAATAGGAACTATGTTAACTGCGTTTTAATAAAATGTACCGAATACAATTGGTACTAAAGAAGTACCAAAGAAGCATATGGAACTTTTTGAAAGTAGTGGATAAAAAGGGGAAAAATGAGTTATGTTATAATTTTAAACAAATGAATGTTTGTATGTATGTTCTTTATAGAATATTAAACTGTGAATTTGATCATATTATGCTCATAAGCGAAGATGTTGCGGATAAACCGGCGAAGGTTTTTAAGTTGGTAAGACTAATTTCCGTTAGGTGGCGCCACTGAAAATTACTAAAAATTAATTAAATCCTAAACTGTATATTTGATCATACTATGATCTTAAACAAAGTTGTAGCGCATGAGCCGCCAAAGGTTTTTTAGTTGGTGTGAATAATTTCCGACAGGTGGCGCTAATGAAAATTACTCAAAGTCAATTTTATCGTAAGCTGTACATTTAATCATCTTTAGCAAAGTTGTTGTACATGAGCCGACGAAGGTTTCTTAATTGGTATGAAGAAATTTCGACAGGTGGCGCCACTGAAACTTATTCAAAGTCAATTTAATCGTAAGCTGTACATTTAATCATGCTTAAGCAAAGTTGTTGCGGATAAGCCGACGAAGGTTTATTAATGGGAATGACCAAAGTCCAACAGGTGGCGAGACTGAAAATTACTCAAAATGAATTAAATCATAAACTGTGCATTTGATCATTTTATAATCATTAGAAAAGTTGTAACGCATAAGGAGACGAAGATTTCTTAGTTGGTATCAACATTCAGGTGGCGCCACTGAAAATTACTCAAAATTAAATAAATCGTAAACTGTGCATTTGATCAGGCTATAATATTTAGCAAAGTTGTTGCGCATGAGTCGACGGAGGTTTCTGTTGGTATGACCAATTTCCAAAATTTTTCAAAATGAGTTAATCTGTAACCTATGCATTCCATGTGTTGATCGGAAAAAATAAATCAAATAATTCGAAATTAACTGAATATTTGCACAAAATGCTTATCATTAAGCTCCGAGCAAGGCTCGGTCAACCAGGTACTGTAGAATATTTTTCAAATACAATTAAATTGGTGGCTGTAAAGGATCAAAAACTCTATTCCGGGAAGGTATTCCTATGGGAGGTACCAGAAATAGTAATCCGATTTTGCTCCAAAAGTATAATTTTCATCCTCGGGCCAAAATAATAAAAAAAACGTACATACTGGCACACAATTTTTGTAATTTCCGGGTCGAGATTTGTATAATACTGATACAGGAGTCGAAATGGAGTGGATATGGAGTTATTTACACTTTTAAGTAAATAAAAGTATTTTTAAAGAATTTTTTTTTTTTTTAATTCATTAAAAATCGAAGATGGCAAAAACCTACATGATCTTAAAACTCTAAATATTCTTAATAAAATAAGCCTTATTTCCTGAAAATCCATGAATAAATGGTAATTTTATAACAACAATAATAAATGAAGTCTTTGGTTTTAAATGTAAGGATTTTGATTACAGTTAATACTAAATAGAATAATGTGAACAACAAATTAACCCATAATTGACATTATTTTTAGACTTAGAAGCGTTTTTGTGAATTTCGACTTATTTAAGTAACTTTTGCTAGAAGGTGGGAGCTATGACCAAATTTAATCCGATTCCAACAGAATTATGTATAGTGATTTTTTTTTATATGCATAATCAATATTTCTTCTAAATTTCATAACAACCCAGCAAAACTTTGGTAATGGCAAGTACTCTGATAACTGGTTACCTTGTAACGACTACAACATACCATCCGAATAAATAATAAGTTATTACAGAAGTACTTATTTGTAATTAAGATGGTAATTTAAACTGAATGGCCCCGGTTCAAATCCCACCAAGGGCAACAATTTTTTTTAGTTTTTTTTTTATTAAAAGAGTCTTTTTAAATGATTTTTGAATTTTAAGAACTTAAATATTATCTTCTGTAAAAAAAATGTAAAACTAACTCACGTTAATGAAAAAATACCATCATGAGTCAATTTTGATTATGTAGGGGATGTTGAATACCAAACACGATTCTAATTGGTCTTAACTTGGTAAGCCCAACTTATCTGGGTCATCCTTCATCTCAACTGTGGACACACACCTCCTCATGGTATCACCCGGGGAGCTAGTTTAACACCCATTAATATTGTGAGTTAACATGTTCCGAGAGTTGTCCCATAAGATCGATAAAAATGGGTTAGGATTACGGGCTAGTAACCCTCTCTTGAAAAAAAATACAATGAAGAGGATAAAATCAGAATTGAAATGTCCCACTACCTAATGTTAGAGAAGGATGTCCGAAACTTCGATAGAAAGACCAAGTAGAGGAACATTTTTCAAAGATCGAAATCCATGGAATTCTAAAATATGCTCGGACTTTGACCTTAACAGGTTGTAACATTTAAGTAAGTAAGAGTCAATCTTATGTACAAATTTATACAAAAAAGAAGATTTAAATTGTTTAAGTTTTAAAATAATTTTAAAAAATTTTTAAAATAATTACAAAAAATCGTATAAAAATATTTTTCCAAAAATTACAACAAAGCAAAAAAAATCAGGGAAAAACAAAGTTATTTTCACATGATTTTGGATCTAAAAATAAAAATTGTTTATATTAATTATAAGCTGCTAAGTTTTCAACATATGAAGTAGCTCAGTGGAAGAGTCTCTGCCTAGCAGTCGGAGGGTCTGGGTTCGAGCCCCCATGGGATCATAAAAAAAAATTTGTATTTCGTTTAAAAATATATGTTTTTAATAAAACAACAACAAAAAAGTTGTTGCTGTTGTTGTTGTTGCTTTCAAATTGCTTACCCAAGTCATTACTTTTCTGCAATTGGTAAGTACTTGCCTCCAATGACATCCCCATGTTTATGTAATGACTTAAACAGCGAATGAGTAAGTAGTTCGTGTTCAATAGTTTAACTGTTTAACTCATTATTTGGTAATGAAAAGTTTTACTGGGTAGAAGCGTTTTTGTGAATTTCGACATATTTTTAAGTAACTTTTGCTAGAAGGTCTTGTATGGGAGCTATGACCAAATTTAATCCGATTCCAACAGAATTATGTATAGTGATTTTTTTTTATATGTATAATCAATATTTCTTCTAAATTTCATAACAATATACTGAAATTTGTGGCCAACATCTTTATTCCGAGAAGTGAGATTTATGAGAGGTAGCCAAAATAAACGACCGATTTTAGCCAATTTTAGTAGCTATGGTCCAACTGCCAAATTTCATAGAGATAAAATGAAATTTGTGGCTTTGAGGAATATAAAACTATATTCTGGGGAGAACATTTCTTATAAGGTACCCGAAATTTTTAAAGATTTTTACCTATTTTTAAAAAGCGGTGTCTTTGTACAAAAAAATGTTTTATACCAAGTCTCATGAAAGTATCTTCAAAATTTTGGCATTTTAAGTGATTTTGTATAAATAAATTTTTAGTTATTTTGTATAAATACTTCTTCTGAATTTCATTAAAATATACTGAAATTCTAGAAAGTGAAAAATATGGGAGGTACCCGAAATAATGGGTAAATTTTGATGAATTTCAATAACAATCAATTAGAATAACTGCCCAAAAAATGTCTATACATATTTAATTTTATAAAGATAAAAACAAATTTGTAACTTTGCTGAAAGAAATTTTGTAAATATGTATATCGGAAAGAAAATTGTTTGTAGGTATCCTAAAATTTTAAACGATTTTGTTTTTTTTCAAACAGGCTTTGTCCCTTTGCAAAATTTACAATATTTGAAAATTTTTCGCTATAATTTTGAACATATTTACACATTATTCTTAAAAAAATCTCAGCTGATCGATGGATTTTTATAATATGTTACTCGGTCTATGAAAAGGTGGCTTATGTCTCAAAAACAAAATTTCGAAAAATTAGCTAATTTTTCGTAATTTATCGAAATTTTTATCTAATTTTTCAAAATTTTGTTTTTGAGTTATAAGCCACCTTTTCCCTTTTCATAGACCGGGTCACATATAAGGTTTATATTATCAATAGTTTAACGATCTTAAAGTAGCAAAATAAGTTTTTGACACTTTATTTTTTATGATTTTTTTAAAAATATTTTTTTTTTTCGATTTTGCACAAAAACAATATTTTGTTATATAAATAACTTCAAAACCTTTGATCACACAATAATCTTGTATTAAACCGTTTTAAAAACAATTTTGTTCTTAATCAATTTATGTATTGCTCAATAAAATTAAACAAGTCATTTTCGAGATATGGTAAACAAATCAGGTTAGCCTCTTAAAAATCCTAAATTTTTGAACAAAAAAAAAATATTTTTAAATCTATGAAAAAAAATTAAAATTTCAGCCAGATTTGTAATAAAAAAAAATAGTTTTACTAAATTTCAATCTTGTCTGTTGACCAGTTTAGGCACCTGATATTTCCATTTAAGTTAAGTAAATACATTTTTTTGCAACATCACTTGCATTCAAACGCGAACCCCCATAATATTATTACCAGTATTTGCATTATTTTGAAATTTTAATTTGTTCATAAACAAAAATTCATCGAACTACCAGATAAATAAGCAAAATATAGTGATTCATTTGCCTTAACTAGAAAAGTCTTTTTCAAATATTTAGAAATCTAAATAAATTATCAATATTGAACTTTGCTCTAGTCTAGACATCTGTGATATTTCAAATATTTGTATTATTCTTAGGAGATTTTTTTTTTTTTGAAAAAACTGAGTAATTTGCAGCTGTCACCCATAAAGCTTTCATTCATCCATAAGCACATTTATCAGCATTTTCAATTCTAGTTTAGAATATTTAGATAAAACTAGTAATTTGTAATGGGCAATTGCTTCCTAGTTCAAATTTATTTGCATATAAACGATTAAGGTTTCATTAAGATTATTTAATATTTACTGCGACTTTATAGAAAATTATGATTAAGGGACCTATAGAGATAACTCATAAAGAGTGTAAACGAAAAAGTGTTCACATTTTCAAAATGAACAAGTATTTAAAAAGTATTATACAGTCAAACAAGTCCCAGCTTATAATCTGGAGGCTAAACAGATACATAATTAGGAAGCACATACAGATTCTGGGTCTATTGATATATGTACTTTATAGTTTTATAGAACTAAAGTCTAATCAAATTGTCCACCTCGACCCCTTACAACGTGATCTTACCTAAAAGTACACACGCTAACGGATCATTATAATTTTAATGACTTCAACAATTTCTGTTATTTGATAGTTATCTTTAATCTCAGTGTATTTAGCACTAATGATGGATTTATTAATTTGTTGTTATCATTTTCCGATCAATTAATTTATAATTAACATTTTTAATTTTTAATTTTTAATATTTATAAATTGCTGCTATAAAGTACTTTTTCAAGTCAAATACAAGATAAAGTACTAACAATTAAAAATAATTAATAGGTATAATCAATTTTGCGTTTGGTACAATTATTTTCATATACACTCGGGCGCACAACTATATCATCAATCAAATTTCGAAAAATTTCCTATAAATGTCAACTTTTTAAAAATTTCCTATAAGTCAGGTTTCGAAAAAATTCCTAAAAATAATAACTTTTCAAAAAAATTTTTCTTTGAATAGTCAATTTTCGAAAAATTTCCTATAAATATACAATTTTTGAAAAATTTCCTATAATGGTCAGGTTTCGAAAAATTTCCTATAAATAGTCAATTTTTTAAAAATTTCCTATAATAGTCAGTTTTCTAACAATTTTCTTATAAGTAGTCAGTTTTTGAAAAATTTCCTATAAATAATAAATTTTTGAAAAATTTCCTTTAAAAAGTAAATTTTTGAAAAAATTTCCTATAAAAAGTAAATTTTTAAAAAATTTCCTTTAAAAAGTAAATTTTTAAAAAATTTCCTATAAAAAGTAAATTTTTGAAAAATTTCCTTTAAAAAGTAAATTTTTAAAAAATTTCCTTAAAAAGTAAATTTTTGAAAAATTTCCTTTAAAAAGTAAATTTTTGAAAAATTTCCTTTAAAAAGGAAATTTTTGAAAAATTTCCTTTAAAAAGTAAATTTTTGAAAAATTTCCTTTAAAAAGTAAATTTTTGAAAAATTTGCTTTAAAAAGTAAATTTTTGAAAAATTTCTTTTAAAAAGTAAATTTTTGAAAAATTTCCTTTAAAAAGTAAATTTTTGAAAAATTTCTTTTAAAAAGTAAATTTTTGAAAAATTTCCTTTAAAAAGTTAATTTTTGAAAAATTTTCTATAAATATAAAATTCTCAAAAAATTTCCTTTAAAAAGTAAATTTTTGAAAAATTCCTATAAATATCAAATTTTTGAAAAAATTTTTTTTTTTTAATTTTTAAGAATTTTTTTGAAAAATTTCCTTTAAAAAGTAAATTTTTGAAAAATTTCCTTTAAAAAGTAAATTTTTGAAAAATTTCCTTTAAAAAGTAAATTTTTGAAAAATTTCCTTTAAAAAGTAAATTTTTGAAAAATTTCCTTTAAAAAGTAAATTTTTAAAAATTTCGTCTAAATATTAAATTTTTGAAAAATTTCCTTTAAAAAGTAGATTTTTGAAAAATTTCCTTTTTAAAAGAAAATTTTCGAAAAATTTCCTTTAAAAAGTAAATTTTTGAAAAATTTCATTTAAAAAGTAAATTTTTGAAAAATTTCCTTTAAAAAGTAATTTTTTGAAAAATTTCCTTTAAAATGTAAACTTTTAAAAAATGTTGTATAAGTATTAAATTCTTGAAAAATTTCATTTAAAAAGTAAATTTTTGAAAAATTTTCTTTTAAAATGTAAATTTTTCAAAAATTTCCTTTAAAAAGTCAATTTTCGAAAAATTTCCTTTAAAAAGTCAATTTTTGAAAAATTTCCTTTAAAAAGTAAATTTTTGAAAAATTTCCTTTAAAAAATAAATTTTTGAAAAATTTCCTTTAAAAAATAAATTTTTGAAAAATTTCCTTTAAAAAGTAAATCTTTAAAAATTTCGTCTAAATATTAAATTTTTGAAAAATTTCCTTTAAAAAGTAGATTTTTGAAAAATTTCCTTTTTAAAAGAAAATTTTCGAAAAATTTCCTTTAAAAAGTAAATTTTTGAAAAATTTCATTTAAAAAGTAAATTTTTGAAAAATTTCCTTTAAAAAGTAATTTTTTGAAAAATTTCCTTTAAATAGTAAATTTTTGAAAAATTTCCTTTCAAAAGCAAATTTTTGAAAAAATTTCCTTTAAAAAGTAAATTTTTTAAAAATTTCCTTTAAAAAGTAAATTTTTGAAAAACTTCTTATAAATAGTAAATTTTGGAAAAATTTCCTTTAAAAAGTAAATTTTGGAAAAATTTACTTTAAAAAGTAAATTTTTTGAAAAATTTCCTTTAAAAAGGAATTTTTTGAAAATTTTCTTTTAAAAAGTAAATTTTTGAAAAATTTCCTATAAAAAGTAAATTTTTGAAAAATTTCCTTTAAAAAGTAAATTTTTAAAAAAAATTTCCTTTAAAAAGTAAATTTTTGAAAAATTTCCTTTAAAAAGTAAATTTTTGAAAAATTTCCTTTAAAAAGTAAATTTTTGAAAAATTTCCTTTAAATAGTAAATTTTTGAAAAATTTCCTTTCAAAAGCAAATTTTTGAAAAAATTTCCTTTAAAAAGTAAATTTTTTAAAAATTTCCTTTAAAAAGTAAATTTTCGAAAAATTTCCTTTAAAAAGTAAATTTTTGAAAAATTTCCTATAAATAGTCAATTTTCGAAAAATTTCCTATAAATAGTCAATTTTCGAAAAATTTCCTATAAATAGTCAATTTTCGAAAAATTTCCTATAAATAGTCAATTTTCGAAAAATTTCCTATAAATAGTCAATTTTCGAAAAATTTCCTATAAATAGTAAATTTTTACAAAATTTCCTTTAAAAGGTAAATTTTTTAAAAATTTCCTTAAAAAGGAAATTTTTGAAAAATTTCCTTTAAAATGTAAATTTTTTAAAAATTTCCTTTAAAAAGTAAATTTTTGAAAAATTTCCTTTAAAAGTAAATTTTTGGAAAAATTTCATATAAATAGTCAATTTTCTAAAAATTTCCTATAAATAGTCAATTTTCTAAAAATTACCTATAAATAGTCAATTTTCGAAAAATTTCCTATAAATAGTCAATTTTCGAAAAATTTCCTATAAATAGTCAATTTTCGAAAAATTTCCTATAAATAGTCAATTTTCGAGAAATTTCCTTTAATAGTCAATTTTTGAAAAATTTAATATAAATAGTCAATTTTCGAAAAATTTCCTATAAATAGTCAATTTTCGAAAAATTTCCTATAAATAGTAAATTTTTACAAAATTTCCTTTAAAAGGTAAATTTTTGAAAAATTTCCCTTAAAAAGGAAATTTTTGAAAAATTTCCTTTAAAATGTAAATTTTTAAAAATTTCCTTTAAAATGTAAATTTTTGAAAAATTTCCTTTAAAAGTAAATTTTTGGAAAAATTTCATATAAATAGTCAATTTTCTAAAAATTTCGTTTAAATAGTAAATTTTTGAAAAATTTCCTATAAATAGTCAATTTTTGAAAAATTTCCTATAAATAGTCAATTTTCGAAAAATTTCCTATAATTAGTCAATTTTCGAAAAATTTGCTTTTTATTGACGTTTTGATTTTAATGGATTAATTAATTAAATTGTTAATTATTTAAATTATTAAGGGTTCATTTCCTATGAATTCCATTAATTTAAGTGATTGATTTATAAAAAGTTTTAAAAAATTTATTCCATTAAAAATAAAATCTTATTAAAAATCAATACATTAAAATTTTACTAAAAGGAATTTCACTTTTTTGAGTTAAAATAATTATTAAGTCTAATTTTAAATTCAAATAAAGCACTTTCTCACTTATATCTCATTAGTTAAAGATGATGCCTAAATCACTTGATTTTTGTTACAATTTTAAACAATTTTTGTTTAACACTTTATAAAAATCCCTAGTAGTCTTCACTTATAAGAATACTAGTACGAGTATTATTTATTTTTCTATTAACACTTGATTTGCTTTATTTATTTAAAAATAACACAAAATTACTTTTGATTTCAAACACTTCAATTTTTTTTAGATTTGAACAAGCTACAGTTAATATTTGTATTGAAAACTTGAATTTGCTAAAAAAAGCGAATAATCACTTAAACAAATTATGTACGTCTTTGCCGGTAGTCGTTGTGTTAAAAACTGCGGAAATGGAAGACTTAAGATTGTGTGACTGACTGACTGAGCGAGTGACTGAGTAAGTGAGTGAGTGGTGGCTCTAGTGTGCAGTAGCTAACAAAACCGGACTAGACCTATAGTAGACACTAGAAAAAAAAAACTATGAATTAAAATAACACACCAAGTTAAATATATTTAAAAGGGGAAGTATTCCTTACAAAAAACAGTTTGTGAAAAATGTTATGTGAGTCTAGTCAGATTTTCGGTAAGTCAGCAGTTGTAAAATCGATATTATTTATCGGTATGACAAAAAAGTACCTAATTCAATTTAGAACTACTTATGTACTTCAATTTTTGTCCCAGAAATATTGACCTTTAAGTATACCGATCGACTTCGAATCACTTCCTGAGTTGATTTAGACATATTCGTCTGGCTGCCTATATAAGTAATGCTTATATTAGTCGAAATCAAAATTTTGTTGGAAACAGTCCATATTTGACCATATCTCCCCAACTACATCGATTTTTAAATGCCCCAAAAAAATCACAGAAACGCTTACAAATCTAAAGTTATTAAAAGGTGTTTGCTAAAAATTTGCCCAGATAAGTATTAAATAAACATAAATCAATAAGTGAAATTTTGCAACACTCGGTCCATATTCGAACTTAGTTCCTATATCGGACCAATTATTGAAAACACACATAAATGTACATAAATCACGAGAAATTGTTGCTTTGATAAGATAACTTAGGTCAGAAGTTATGACTGTAAATGTTAAGAAAAACTTTATTAGGAAGTGGTCTAAACTTGACCTCAGTGGTCAAGGTTATCAAATAGACCTTGTAATCAAAGTACAGGTCGCAATCCTAAAGATAATTTGGTGAAATTTAACACAAATAATTTTTTTGATAGTGGGACCATGGCAATTGAAATTTGTCAAAATCGGTTATTTATTTATGGTATCTCCCATAGGTCCCACTTCCCGGAATTGATATATTGGCCACAAATATCAATATTTTTTCATGAAATTTAAAACAAATACTGCTTATATAAATTAAAATAACTGTAAAAAATTTCGTTGAAATCGATCCACATTTGACCACAGCTCCCATACAAACTTATGTGTCAAAACGCACTAAATGAAACAAAAATCACTAAAAACGCTCTTAAATCTGAAGATAATATAAATTTTAAGTTTATTTTTTTGCAAAAATAATTTTTGTAGCAACTATAATCAATTTGCCAAATTTCGAGGAAATCGGTCCACATTTGACCCTAGTTATTTGCTAGGATTGGAAACATTGAGGTTAGAAAGTAAATTGTCTATAAACTAATGTCAATAACCGAATTGCTTCAGCGTTGAGCATGTTCTCTAAATCATTCCCCTTATTCTCAGACCTCAAGAGCTCGTTCGTAGAAAGAAAGTTACTACTTGACTATCATATTCTCTAGATCAGACCCCCCATTTTCTGACCTCAAAAAGCCGTTCGCTGAACAAAACTTAAGTTATTTTTCGATTTCCTTCTTTGATTTAAAACTGCTTGGGCCATTTTAATGGCGGGCTTTACGTGAATAAACCACAGACAACTTGAGCTCTGAAAGATGAAATTCGGTTTTGCATAAACGAGATAATCCAAACTTTATTGCAAAATCTGGTTTAAGATTTGGTGAAAAGAGCGGAGCCTGCCGTTCTGTCAGAGGTGGACATTTTACCGAAGTCATATTCTATTATTAACTCTAAAAGCTCTACTTTACATTGCACAGTGGGATGGTGGAAATCGTTGGGGCCGATTTTTAAATAATTATAGGTGCATAGAAGTGTAAGGGAGCCTAAGTTTTGAACCTAGAATGCCGAGCTTTTACTGGGGCGGCGCAATAGGCCTCCAAAAAAGGTCACCTGAAACTCATAAATCACTTTAAACGATATATAATTGTCATTTTGCAACCGATTTGAGCAATCGTACTATATAACAAACATTTCAAGATCTACAAAAAACATTGCGACATGCATATCCTATCTCTTACGGTTTTAAAGATATACGACATCTAAAACTACAATTTTCAATTTTTGTCCCATACCGCACCGATTTTTTACTATTATCTGATCGATATATAACCCGGTTTTTTTGATTTAAAGTTTTCTAAATAAAGAACAAAATTTGGAATATTTTGTAAGTAAGAAATGTTTTAAAAGCTTTACTACGTAAAATGTTATAAGCGCTTAAAGTTTTTATTTAAACAAAACTAAATTTTTTCCCTTTTTTTTGGGGGGGTAAAAAGTGATTTAGTGTGTAATTTTGTAAGTCATGGATACATGGACACCACAACGTGATAAAAGACCTAAAAAGGTTTGTGTCTCCTGGTTTTGCCTTAAGTCATGGTCTTTTTATGGGCCTTTTCAGGCTCATATCTTGCAAACCTTTCGATATTTCGATTTACACTCTAAGGCAAAGTTTTTTCCAAGTTTTTTTGCGGTTTTGATCTCAAAGTTGAAATAACAAGAGCTACAACTTTGCCTTGGTGACCATATTAAAATTCCGAACGGTTCGCAAGATATGAGCCTGAATAAATTATCACTTTTTTGCAAAAATGTCACCGAGACCCAAAATCTTTGAGGGCCTATAAATAAAAGTGCATGACTGGACTAAGAAATATAGTTGTAGTCATAGTATCTGGTCAGGAATTTTATTTATAGACTGTAATCATGGTCTCTTAACATAGACATTAGTCATAGAATCTAATTAACTAGTCTCTAGTAATAACTATTCAGTCAGTCTAGTAATTCGGTAATCTTAACGCAGATACTATGACTCTAAACCTAGAATCGATCTAGTCTTAGACTCTGATCCTAGATTGATCTAGTCAGGGTATCTTGTCATAATATCTAAGCATTTTCCCTAGTCTGAATCACTAATGATGGTCTACATATGTTCATTGTCTAGGTAGGTCGTAGTCTTAACGCTGTAACTAATTTCCTAAGAATCCGTGAAATCATGTTGAATAATTTAAAAGGATTGAACCTAAAATGAAATTGACTAGATAACAAGTATGAAAAAAACTATAGTCAGTCAAGCCGGACTTTATGATACCCTACAAAATAGAGATTAAATGTAGACCGATTAGCAACAAATTGGCAGACTTTTTCAATCTTAGACCGATTAGCAACAAAATTAACAGACTTTTTCAATTTGTGTTAAATTTAGTCTTTGCACTAATATTTTCTTAAGATTGATCTATATCAGCCAAGGCCGAATAATTTATTTTCTATCCCAAATTTGTATCTGACCCATACCTTCACTGGTCTAAAGTATATTCAGGTAATTTCCAAAGCGGCGCAAGAGCTATTGTAGATAGATTGTTTCGAAATCATCTGTGTATATATTTATAAGCTTTTTGTAGTTTTGGGGCTTATAAGTGACCTTTGAATTAAGGTCTTAAATATTTGGGTATGGTTAAATATGGGCCGATTACAGCAATATTGTGCCGAACTCATTGAAATACTATTAAAATTGTGACTATAAAGCCCATATCGTATTACAGAAAAGTGAGTATGGTATATATCTGAAATAATAACCGATTTTGGCTTGTATCGGGTTGAAGTATTTTAGGCATAACTTGACGAATGTTGGTTTTTAAGTGCTCAAGAGTTAAAGGTTTATCTATATAAACACGGTCTTTCACGTAGCCCCACAAAAAAGTCTAATGGTGCCAAATCGCATGAACTTGGTGGCTTGTTGATATCGCCATGACAAGAAATTACGCGGCCAGGAAATGTCTCTTGCAATAAAGCCATATTCGCTCGAGTTGTGTGGCATGTGGCACCGTCTTGTTGAAACCACATATTCTCCAAGTCGTATTCTTCAATAATGTGCTGTAAGACAGTCCTTATTCCTGAGAACGACGAGGAATCGATACATTCGGGTCTTCGGCAACATTTTCACTTACAGAAGCGATATTTTAAGCAAAACGAGCGAAACGATGATGATGCACAGGTCTTACGATATTTGCCAATTACTTGCGTAGTTGGACGATTATGTGAACCACAATCTCCTCTTAAAGCACGATATGTGGCTGTTGCAGGATCACCATTTTTGTAGTATGTTTTGATAATTTGTATGCGTTGTGTGATACTTAAGCGATCCATTTTCGTCAATGTCAGACTTTCAACTGAATGAAAAAAAATGGTTTAACAACTTAGTTTGACAGATGTCGAATTCAAGTCATATTCTTTTGAAACCACGAAATGGATAACCCGTATGGGATATACCTAAAATAATGAACCGATTTTGACCTGTACTTTGTAAACAAGCTTAACATGGTGGAACCCTTAAATCAACTCAAAATAAGAGCCGTTCGGTTGACTTTAAGATGAATTTCAAAACAATATTTTTAAACGTTACAAAAATCTGTTAAAACTTATAATACCCTTCCTTTCTATGGTAGGGTGTAATAGAAAAATTTAATAATGTAAGGCACGTTTGGCACATTCTTTTATATTAATATTTTTTTTTATTATTTACTAAACTCTCAATATCGTAGACCATACATATACAATAAATCAAATTTTTAAGGTCCAATTTTTGTCTGTTACAGTAGAAAACAAAACCTAGGCTTGCGAGTACAAAGAACTTAAAAAAAACGAATTAAAATATAAAGAATAAAGCAAATAAAGCTAAACAACAACAAAAAAAATTACTACGCAAAAATTCAAGTTTACGCAGCAGAATATTCCCCCATTTATTTTTACGTTTCTTTTACAAAGTGATTTCGTGGAGATTTTTATCTACTAGTCATCAGAAATGGATATCATCAGCACCAAAAAACAATCGACTCAAATATTTACAAAAAACAAAAACAACATGAGTCAAGAACAAAGAACCCCCCTGAGGTATTGAAAACTGGAAACTATGAGTTGTTTTGTACTTTAGGAGGTTAATGGAATAATGAAGTTCATATTATAATCATAGAGGGAAGAATTTGAATGATACGTTTGATTCTTCTAAAACGTTTTATTATACGTTTTAGAATCTAGAGCTAGGGGAACACTAATGTGGGGTTTATATAATACAAGCAGCTGACGATTGAGTGAAATTTGCATGTGTTTTGTTATTGTAAGAAAAACAAAATACACGTAAATTTAACTCAGTCGTCAGCTGCTTGTGTTTTATAAACACCTCATAATTTCGTAAAGTGGTCAAAAAAGGCAGAATAGAATGAGGTGGACTTCTCTATGCCATATAAGAAAATACCCAGCAAAACTTTGGTAATGGCAAGTACTCTGATAACTGGTTACCTTGTAACGACTACAACATACCATCCGAATAAATAATAAGTTATTACAGAAGTACTTATTTGTAATTAAGATGGTAATTTAAACTGAATGGCCCCGGTTCAAATCCCACCAAGGGCAATAATTTTTTTTAGTTTTTTTTTTTTTATTAAAAGAGTCTTTTTAAATGATTTTTGAATTTTAAGAACTTAAATATTATCTACTGTAAAAATAATTTGTAAAACTAACTCACGTTAATGAAAAATACCATCATGAGTCAATTTTGATTATGTAGGGGATGTTGAATACCAAACACGATTCTAATTGGTCTTAACTTGGTAAGCCCAACTTATCTGGGTCATCCTTCATCTCAACTGTGGACACACACCTCCTCATGGTATCACCCGGGGAGCTAGTTTAACACCCATTAATATTGTGAGTTAACATGTTCCGAGAGTTGTCCCATAAGATCGATAAAAATGGGTTAGGATTACGGGCTAGTAACCCTCTCTTGAAAAAAAATACAATGAAGAGGATAAAATCAGAATTGAAATGTCCCACTACCTAATGTTAGAGGAGGATGTCCGAAACTTCGATAGAAAGACCAAGTAGAGGAACATGTTTCAAAGCTTGGCCTATAAAATTGGAGAATATTCGCACAAGATCGAAATCCATGGAATTCTAAAATATGCTCGGACTTTGACCTTAACAGGTTGTAACATTTAAGTAAGTAAGAGTCAATCTTATGTAAAAACTTATACAAAAAAGAAGATTTAAATTGTTTAAGTTTTAAAATAATTTTAAAAAAGTTTTAAAATAATTACAAAAAATCGTATAAAAATATTTTTCCAAAAATTACAACAAAGCAAAAAAAAACAGTGAAAAACAAAGTTATTTTCACATGATTTTGGATCTAAAAATAAAAATTGTTTATATTAATTATAAGCTGCTAAGTTTTCAACATATGAAGTAGCTCAGTGGAAGAGTCTCTGCCTAGCAGTCGGAGGGTCTGGGTTCGAGCCCCCATGGGATCATAAAAAAAATTTTGTATTTCGTTTAAAAATATATGTTTTTAATAAAACAACAACAAAAAAGTTGTTGCAGTTGTTGTTGTTGCTTTCAAATTGCTTACCCAAGTCATTACTTTTGGTAAGTACTTGCCTCCAATGACATCCCCATGTTTATGTAATGACTTAAACAGCGAATGAGTAAGTAGTTCGTGTTCAATAGTTTAACTGTTTAACTCATTATTTGGTAATGAAAAGTTTTACTGGGTACTTATGTTCTAAAGAGTATCTTCAAACAAATTGAAGATATTATTTGAACTTTTTACAGCCGACATTTTTACAATAAAATAAAAAAGGGTGGGCAAATTTGTGGTTAGATAGTAAATTGGCTTTTGAAACACTTTTATACAAATTTAGTTTTATTGATACCCATTCAAAGTAGAAAGATGAGAATTAATAATGAAATATGACTAACTTCCGATCTTTTTGAAAAATTCTTAACCACAATTTGCAACAAAGCTTTTTCGCATATGTTATCAATGCAGCTACGATTTTGATCTTTCAGAGCGTCGAGTTCACGTGACGCTCTTCACGTGAACTCGGTTTTTTAAATGGCCCAGCGACAATAATTCAACGGCTTTAAATTGCAAAAGACGATGCTGTCAATTGACAACGGTTAATCGATAAATTTAGCGATTGTGAAATTTTGTATGTAATAATCTATTTTATGTAATCGGCTATTTTGGCCCTTTAAGGCACCAAATTTATGAAGCTTAGTAAAAATGGTACCAAAAATCAGTGTATCCAACTGACCAACTCTTAAAAGTGGCCCTGAAATCTCGAAACGCTTTAAAAAGATAATTGAAGTTTGTTGATTACTTTCAAATATTATTGTCATCTTTTGACATTTATATTTTGAAGACTTTTTGCAACGTTACAAGATATAAAATGTAATATTGTATCCACATTAAGGAAATCTTATTTGCCTGTTAAGGTCAAAGGCCAAGCATATTTTATAATTCCACGCACTTGAACTCGATTGTATAGCGATTTCTGAGGAAACTCTATATAAATCAAGAAATGTAACTTCTAACACCAAAAGCAACAAGTTTTAATCGGAATGCTCTATCGAATAACAATATAGCTTTTACTAAGAAAAACCTAGGTTTCGCCATCATCGCAAAGAGCCCATTTGTTTGGCGAAAAATGGGAGTATTTTTGGTTTTATCAGAACTTGAACTAACAATGATTAAGGTTTTACAAACAAGATAATAGAATCTAAAACCGTACTAAAACAGCTTTCAATAAAGTCATAAAGATAAAATATTCAAGGTATAGTTTTGGAGTTCTTGCAATTTTTTGCCGAAAATTCGTGTTCTCGAAGACATTCCCACGGAAATGCAGCTAAAAAAATTTATATAGAAAAAAAAATGGTAAATTATGACATGATTTACCACTTCAAGTCCTAAATAACTTAACTTTGTTAAAATAAATTGAATATATTAGTTTTTTTTTTATATTGGAAAATGCAACATTTTTCTCAGGCCAATTTCAAAATTCCTTTTTTAATCTTTTAGAAATTTTGTTTAGCAAATATTTCAATTTTAAAATTTTTTCATTGGTGAGTTAAAATATATTAATGGAAGAATAATATGCAAAAAAAAATTAGGTCGATATCTTGCATAGCTTCGCCGTATTTGCTCTTTGAATTCGCCGAATTTCGCTAAAATGTCATATTTTGGTTATAGTTTAAGGAGATGTTTGGTAAATTTTACTTATGTTCAAAATATTAAATTTTAGTTATATTAATGCATATTATTGGCCAGTCTTTGGAGAATGTTTCTTCTTTTTCAAAATTGTATGAGATTAACCCTTTTTTCCGGGGTCAAAGTCAAAATTTGAATTTTTTGGTTTGTGATGGCTCAATCAAGAAAATTTGAGAATATATCAGCGAATTTTGAATAAAACTCGTAAAAGTGATTATTTTATACCAATTTAAAGTTCTTTTATTTAAATAATAAATTTAAAACCTTTAAAGGCATGAAGTCTAAATTTTGCCCAAAAAAAGTTTAGTCCATTTAAGTCCCCATGTCTTTTTAAGGTTAAAATATTTTTTTTTATAAATAACATAATCCTGGTATTAAAAAGTTACTTTTATAGTCTTTTGTCAAAATTCGCTAATAAAATACCATGATTTTATAAAGAAAAATTACAAATGAAAATTTTGACCTTTGAGCCGGGAAGGAAAAAAATTATTCAATTTTGAAAAAGAAAACTCAGTTTACATTCTCCATTTACAGGACAATAATATTCCTTAATAGCTTTATCGAAATTGAAAAGAAGTAAAATTTAAAAAAAAATTAATTCAAAAAATGACTAAAAACTAAAATTTTAACGAAAATCGGCGTATTCAAATCGTAGTTACGGCGAAAGTTTATAAGAAATCGACCTCAACTTTTTTGTTTTGTATTTTTCAATTTGTATATTTTAAAACACCGTCGAGACAATTTTTATTTTGTAATATTTTTTAAACAAAATTTTGGAAAAGTTAAAAAATGTGGTTTGAAACCGACTTGAGAAAAATGTAACATTTTCTAATATAAAAAAATAAAAATATTTTAACAAAATTAAGCTAAAGGATTCAAAAAATTTAGAATATAAATTACTTATTTGTAACCAAAACCTTTGCCTAAATTACGCTTTATAAAAATTACTGTGATGTAGGTTAGGACTTAGGGAAGTTAAATTTCTACTATTTTGTTAATTTTATTGCGTGTTATCTTACGTTGTGATCAATAAGTTTAAAATTTGTACTTAAACCTTTTCCCTTCACTTTTTAATTCAAGTGCAATTATCAATTTCAATAATAATTGGTAATTAAAAATGTAATTTATGGAATATAAAAAAATGAAACAACACAAGTTAAAATTAATTTAATACTTATTATAAATTTCTAACTTAATAACTATTATTTTCGATAAATTCAAAAATGAACGTCTCACAGTGGGTTAAAAAAATTTTGGGAAATAATTCAAGAACTTTTAAACGGTAACCTCGATTATCATGAAATTTCACATGGCTATTGAGGAGGAGTATTAAGTATTAAGTTTAGCATCTGTGGACCCATCGGGAGGGAAGCCATATGCCTCAAAGCAGGATACCTCGGGTTTTTCGAAAATTAAAAAATAAGAATGTTATATTCGGCTGTGCCGAATCTTATATACCCACCATCAAGTTGTGTTAAATTCAGAAACAGAGTGCAGCTAATTCAAAATCTGGACCAAAACTGGAAAAATCGCTAAGCTAATTGGTACTGTTGGCTAAACCTTTGGACTAAATTCGGTTGCCGTAGCTTTATAGTTCAACGTTTAAAAATATTTTAGTGGTTTTCCCAGTATTTACTTTGATCAAAATTCGGTCTCATAACCGGGAATAGTTTTACATTAATAAGTTGTTAAATACTTTTCGTTGTGCTTAATAATTAGTTAGGCTAAACACGTTAATAGTAATACGACAGGTCCATATATTTCGTTAGTAATTCATCATATATAAAGTCTGGGCTGAACATTGATTGATGCCTATCTAATTTCATAGGTGAAATTTTAATATAATGAATGTACCTCCAAATCTTTTTGATTGTAGATATAAAAAGGGGATGTTATATATATATATAAGAATTATAGCCAAATGTTGACCGATTGTAACAAAATTTTACACACTAGCTGGTACATATATGGAGCTTATTCTTGCAAATCTAGTGGCCATAGCTAATGGGTGTTTTTTTTTTAGAGGTATAGAACTTCGAATTGAAATAAAACACAAGAAAATCGTTTTAATGTCCATCAATTTGGCTTTATTGGAAGGATAATTTTATGCCATTAATGTTTAAATATGATTTCGGGCATGTGGCCGCCGCGGCTGGCTCGAATAAAGCCAATTCTACAGGTCCAATTTTCAACTACTTTTTCGAGCATATGGGGCCGTATGTTGACAATAACGCCACGAATGTTGGCTTCCAAGTCCCCTAACGTTTCTGGTTTGTTGGCGTAGACGAGCGACTTCACATATCCCCAAAGAAAATAATCCAGTGGTGTCAAATCGCACGATCTTGGTGGCCAGTTGATAGGTCCATTCCGCGAAATTATGCGCTCATCGAATGTTTCCTTCAATAAATCAATTGTGACGTGCGCTGCTGTGTGGCATGTAGCGCCGTCTTGTTGGAACCACAACTCATCCACATTCATGCCATCCAATTGGGGAACAAAATAGTCGGTTATCATGGCTCTATACCGGTCTCCATTTATGGTAACTGACTCTCCAGCATTATTTCGGAAGAAGTATGGCCCAATGACTCCACCAGCCCATAGAGCACACCAAACAGTCAGTTTTTGTGGATGTAATGGCGTCTCAAGGGTTTCATGTGGATTCTCCTCATTCCAAATGCGGCAATTTCGCTTGTTGACGTAGCCATTCAACCAAAAATGAGCCTCATCACTGAACAAAATTTTGCGATGAAAATCAGCATCGAGATCAATCTCATTTTCGGCCCATACACATCATACATCTTGTAAGGTCGCAAGCCAAGATCTTTGCGCAAAATCTTCCATAAAGTTAATGGACAAAGCTCCAATTGCTGTGCACGGTGGCGAATCGATTCATTCGGGTCCTCTTCAACACTTTGCTCTACAGCGGCAATTGTTTCTTCGGTGAGCACTGTTCGACATCGCTGCGGATGCGTATTATCACATAGAGTAAACGTAGTGCGAAAACGATCCATGGTTAACCGAATTAATTGCTCTGATGGACGATTATGTCGACCATAAAATGGACGGAGCTTGCGGTAAACTTCGCAAACTGAACCATTATTTTCGAAATAAATTTGCACGATTTGCAAGCGTTGTTCTTTTGTCAACCTGTTCATGATGAAATGGCAAACCAAACTAAATATTAATCACTTGACAGCTGACAAAATGGCCGCCAGTTAAAAAAGTGATGCCAACTTAAAGTTCTATACCTCAATAAAAAACACCCGATATCATAGTTTCTAATTTAATAGCTTTTAACTGGCCTTTGCTAAAATTTTTGGTTTCCGTGAGTGTTTTATATGAAAGCTAAAGTCAAATATGGACTGATTCCTATAAAATTTGATAAACTGATCAAAAATTGCATAAAACTTCCCTATTTTAAATTTAATCGTCATAGCTATTACAATTGTATTCAATTTATCAGAATTAATGTGTTTCCAGGGGCGGGGTTATATGGGAGCTCTAACTAAATTTGAACTGATTTTGTCCATTTTCAACACACATCCTTTTCAAGATATCCAAAATACTTTTGTAAAATTTTGTCCCTCTAGCTCGTGCTTTTATTTGACGGACAGACGGACATAAACAACCCTTTCTTTATGTATTTTTGTGTTTCCATAAGTTTTTTATATGGGAGCTATGGTCAAATGGTGACCGATTGCGACAAAATTTTGCACACTGGCTGACATTGGTATAAGACTTCCTTGTACTTAATTTAGTCTTACTAGCTTTTGTAGTTAAGGAGCTATCATGATTTTCTGACGGACAGACGGACATAAATCCCCTTTTCTTTTTGAATTTTTGTGTTTTCGTAAGTTTTTTATATGGGAGCTATGGTCAAAAATTTTGCACATTGGCTGGCATTGACATAATACTTTCTTGTGCCAAATTTAGTGGTTATATCTGTTATACTTTTAGATTTATTGGCATTTAAGTGTATTTTAGGTGAAATTTAGGCTGTTTTCGTAAGTTTTTTGTATGGGAGCTATGGCTAAATGTGAACCGATTTTGATGAAATTTTACACGCTGCCTAGGGCTAATGTAAAACTTATATTTACCAAATTTTATCATCATAGCTGCTATAATTTGTCATTTTTTAACAAATAAGCGATAAGCCTAGAAGAGGTTATACGGGAGCAATGGTGAAATGTGAACCGATTTTGCCCAATTTCAATACCAAAATTTTCTCAGAGATGAAGAATATTTTTACTAAGTTTCAGTGATCTAGCTTCTTTCGTTTAGGCGTTATCGTGATTTTAACAGATAGACGGACATCGCTCAATCGTCTTAGAATTTCATAAGGATTCAGAATATATATCGTTTTTGGTTTCACATAGAGTAAACGTAGTGCGAAAACGATCCATGGTTAACCGAATTAATTGCTCTGATGGACGATTATGTCGACCATAAAATGGACGGAGCTTGCGGTAAACTTCGCAAACTGAACCATTATTTTCGAAATAAATTTGCACGATTTGCAAGCGTTGTTCTTTTGTCAACCTGTTCATGATGAAATGGCAAACCAAACTAAATATTAATCACTTGACAGCTGACAAAATGGCCGCCAGTTAAAAAAGTGATGCCAACTTAAAGTTCTATACCTCAATAAAAAACACCCGATATCATAGTTTCTAATTTAATAGCTTTTAACTGGCCTTTGCTAAAATTTTTGGTTTCCGTGAGTGTTTTATATGAAAGCTAAAGTCAAATATGGACTGATTCCTATAAAATTTGATAAACTGATCAAAAATTGCATAAAACTTCCCTATTTTAAATTTAATCGTCATAGCTATTACAATTGTATTCAATTTATCAGAATTAATGTGTTTCCAGGGGCGGGGTTATATGGGAGCTCTAACTAAATTTGAACTGATTTTGTCCATTTTCAACACACATCCTTTTCAAGATATCCAAAATACTTTTGTAAAATTTTGTCCCTCTAGCTCGTGCTTTTATCTGACGGACAGACGGACATAAACAACCCTTTCTTTATGTATTTTTGTGTTTCCATAAGTTTTTTATATGGGAGCTATGGTCAAATGGTGACCGATTGCGACAAAATTTTGCACACTGGCTGATATTGGTATAAGACTTCCTTGTACTTAATTTAGTCTTACTAGCTTTTGTAGTTAAGGAGCTATCATGATTTTCTGACGGACAGACGGACATAAATCCCCTTTTCTTTTTGAATTTTTGTGTTTTCGTAAGTTTTTTATATGGGAGCTATGGTCAAAAATTTTGCACATTGGCTGGCATTGACATAATACTTTCTTGTGCCAAATTTAGTGGTTATATCTGTTATACTTTTAGATTTATTGGCATTTAAGTGTATTTTAGGTGAAATTTAGGCTGTTTTCGTAAGTTTTTTGTATGGGAGCTATGGCTAAATGTGAACCGATTTTGATGAAATTTTACACGCTGCCTAGGGCTAATGTAAAACTTATATTTACCAAATTTTATCATCATAGCTGCTATAATTTGTCATTTTTTAACAAATAAGCGATAAGCCTAGAAGAGGTTATACGGGAGCAATGGTGAAATGTGAACCGATTTTGCCCAATTTCAATACCAAAATTTTCTCAGAGATGAAGAATATTTTTACTAAGTTTCAGTGATCTAGCTTCTTTCGTTTAGGCGTTATCGTGATTTTAACAGATAGACGGACATCGCTCAATCGTCTTAGAATTTCATAAGGATTCAGAATATATATCGTTTTTGGTTTTTGAGCCAATATTAAGGAAATTACAAACGGAATGACAATCTCAATATACCCCCCATTTCTTTTTGATGGTGGGTATAAAAATGATCCAGAAGCCACATTTGTTTTGATTCGATATAAAAGATTTTTATATGTACGAAATCTATCTGAGACAATGATCTACATCTCTATACGTATTGTTTATCTCCTATAGCTTATGAGATATTCGATTTCGAAAAAATTAAGTTTATTCAAGTACAAAATTTTCATTTCCCTGAATACTCCTCCTGTGAAATTTCATGAAAATCGAGGTTACCGTTAAAAAGTTCTTGAATTATTTCCCTTAATTTTTTTTTTCAACCCACTGTGCGTCAGCAGAGCGATAAAGAATCACAATCTTTAGAATCTCTTAATATGCCAAAAAGACGAATTTGATGACTAAACAGAAACGATTAATAAATAAATGCCTATAAACTGAAATTTAACGCTGTTAATTTTTTCTTATTATACCCTTCACCACCAAAGGTGGAAAGGGTATTAAAAGTTTGTGCTGATGTATGTAACGCATAGAAATATTTGTCTTAGACCCACCTTTTAGTATACCAATAGGCTTAGAATCACTTTCTGAGTCGATTTAGCGATGTCCGTCCGTCCGTCTGGCTGGCTGGACGGCTGGCTGGACCCCCATGTAAACCTTGTAATCAAACTACAGGTCGCAATTCTAAAGATAATTTGATAAAATTTGGTACAGATCATTTTTTTGATAATGGGACCATGGCTATTGAAATTGGTCAAAATTGGTCCATTATTTATGGTACCTCCCATAGGTCCCACTTCCCGGAATTGACATATTGGCCACAAATATCAACATTTTTTCATGAAATTTAAAACAAATACTGTTTATGTAAACTAAAATCACTGTACCAAATTTCGTTGAAATCGGCCCACAGTTGACCATAGCTCCCATACAAACTCTTCTTTAAAAAAGCACTAAATAAGACAAAAAAATCACTAAAACGCTCGTAAATCTAAAGATAATGGGAATTTTAAGTTTATTTTTTGCATACATAATTTTTGTAACAACTGTAATCAATTTGCCAAATTTCGAGATAATCGGTCCACATTTGACCCTAGCTCTCATATAAGTCCAAATGACGGAAACAGGTTGAATATATAAGTTTTGAGAAAATGTTTGTATGATGGCAAAATTTAGCAAATATTTGTCTTTAAACAGGAAAAATAACACCTTTGACCTTAGTGGTGAAGGGTATCGTATGGTCGAGCTTGACCGACTATAGCACTTTCTTACTTGTTTTTTCTTGTTTTTAATTTCAAAGGTTCTTTTTTTGATTTATTCAGTTTTTTTTAAGTTTATAATAAAAACATGATATGGCATAAAGATTCGTTTATTTTTTGCTTTTTTTTTCGATCAATTTTTGTATGTCGTCGAGAACTAAGTCTAAAACACTCGTATTCACATACAAACTGATTCCCCCAAAGCTACATTTCAAACACGTAGAGCGAGCGATTGCTAAACTTCCATGTAGAATATTGGTTTGAAAATCACCTTGATGATTTCAAAATATGTATATGAAAAAAAATTGAATACGGGTAACTTTATAGAAATAGTTTAGTGTATATTAACAGTTGAAGGTCGAATATTAATAAGTGAATAATAAATTGTATGCAGACAGAGTCTTTCTATGTTACAAGTACTTTAAGTCATATTGAATGTGAATAAGAATAATCTAAAGTGAGATCTTTGATGTATGTATCTGACAAAGCCAAAATGAAATGAAAAGTCATTTGTAACATTTATGACCTATTAATAACTATTTAAAAAAAATTTAGATTACGTCTTGTATGGAAGCTTTGGTCAAATGCCAAAGAAATTTGTTGCCAAGCACAGTGGGATAGTGGAAATAAATAAACCGTCAGGCCGATAGATCAGATATTAGTAATAAAATCGTTTCAGTATGGGACAAAAATTGAAGATTTAAATGTTTGAAGTCGAATATCTTTAAAACTGTAAGAGATAGGTTATGTATGTCGGACTGTTTTTTTGTTAATCTTGATCTAAGTATTTGTGATATAGTATGATTCTTCAAATCGGATGAAAAATTACAATTTTATATCGTTTTAGGTGATATATGAGTCTAAGGTGCCCTACGTTGAGGGCCGATTGTGCCGCCTTAGTAAGAGCTAGTCTTTCCAGGTTTAAAACTTAAGCTCCCCAACTCTTCGGCTATATGTATCTACAGACTTCTTAGCCGTCAGGCCTATGGATCAGATATTAGTAAAAAAGTTGTTGCAGTATGGGACAAAAATTGAAGATTTTAATTTTTGAAGTCGAATATCTTTAAAGTCGGGATGTTTTTCGTAGATCTTGATCTAAGTATTTGTTATATAGTATGATTCTTCAAATCGGAAAATTACAATTTTATATCGTCTTAAGTGATTTATGAGTCTGAAGTGCCCTAGTTTGTGGGCCGATTGTGCCGCCTTAGTGAGAGATAGTCTTTTCAGGTTCAAAACTTAAACTTCCTAACACCTCTGCTATATGTACCTACCGACTTCTAAACCATCAGGATGATAGATCAGATATTATTAAAAAATGGAACAAAAATTGAAGATTTTTATTTTTGATGTCGAATATCTTTAACTTTGGGTGCCGATTATGTCGCTTTAGTAAGAGCTAGTCTTTCCAGATTCAAAACTTAAGCTTCCCGACACTTCTGCTACATGTGCCTAACGACTTCTAAACCGTCCGGCCGATAGATCAGATATTAGTAAAAAATCGTTGCAGTATGGGACAAAAATTGAAGATTTAAATGTTTGAAGTCGAATATCTTTAAAACTGTAAGAGATAGGATATGCATGTCGGGATGTCTTGTGTAGATTTTGACCTAAGTATTTGTGATGTAGTATGATTCTTCAAATCGGATGAAAAATTACAATTTTATATCGTTTTAGGTGATATATGAGTCTAAGGTGCTAGTCTTTCCAGGTTCAAAACTTAAGCTTCCCAACTCTTCGCCTATATGTATCTACAGACTTCTTAGCCGTCAGGCCTATGGATCAGATATTAGTAAAAAAAATCGTTGCAGTATGGGACAAAAATTGAAGATTTTAATTTTCGAAGTCGAATATCTTTAAAGTCGGGATGTTTTTCGTAGATCTTGATCTAAGTATTTGTTATATAGTATGATTCTTCAAATCGGAAAATTACAATTTTATATCGTTTTAAGTGATTTATGAGTCTGAAGTGCCCTAGTTTGTGGGCCGATTGTGCCGCCTTAGTGAGAGATAGTCTTTCCAGGTTCAAAACTTAAACATCCTAACACCTCTGCTATATGTACGTACCGACTTCTAAACCGTCAGGATGATAGATCAGATATTATTAAAAAATGGAACAAAAATTGAAGATTTTTATTTTTGATGTCGAATATCTTTAAAACTGTAAGAGATATGATATGTATGTCGGAATGTCTTGTGTAGATCTTGATCTAAGTATTTGTGATGTAGTATGATTCTTCAAAACGGCTGGAAAATTACATTTTTATATCGTTTTAGGTGACTTATGAGTTTGAGGTGCCCCACTTTGGGGGCCGATTGTGTCGCCTTAGTAAGAGCTCGTCTTTCCAGGTTCAAAACTTAAGCTCCCCAACACTTCTGCTATATCTGCCTACTAATTTCTAAGCCGTCAGGTCGACACATAAGATATAATAAAAAAAATCGTTGCAGTATCGGACAAAAATTGAAGATTTTAATTTTTAAAGTCGAATATCTTTAAAATTGTAAGAGATAGGATATACATGTCGGGATGTTTTTCGTAGATCTTGATCTAAGTATTTGTTATATAGTATGCTTTTTCAAATCGGTTGGAAAATTGCAATTTTATATAGTTTTCATTGATTTATGAGTCTGTGGTGCCCTACTTTGAGGGCCGATTGTGCCGCCTTAGTAACAGCTAGTCTTTCCAGGTTTAAAACTTAAGCTCCCCAAAACTTCTGCTATATGTACCTACACACTTTTAAGCCGTCAAGCCGATATATCAGATATTAGTAAAAAATCCATGCAGTATGGGACAAAAATTTAAGATTTTAATTTTTAAAGTTGAATATCTTTAAAACTGTAAGAGATGGGATATGCATGTCTGAATGTATTTTTGTAGATCTTGTATATGTTATATAGTATTATAGTATATGTTATATAGTATTATTCTTTTAATCGCCTGGAAAATTAAAATTTCATATCGTTTTAAGTGATTTATGAGTCTGAAGTGCCCTAGTTTGTGGGCCGATTGTGCCGCCTTAGTGAGAGATAGTCTTTCCAGGTTCAAAACTTTAACATCCTAACACCTCTGCTATATGTACCTACCGACTTCTAAGCCGTCAGGATGATAGATCAGATATTATTAAAAAATGGAACAAAAATTGAAGATTTTTATTTTTGATGTCGAATATCTTTAAAACTGTAAGAGATATGATATGTATGTCGGAATGTCTTGTGTAGATCTTGATCTAAGTATTTGTGATATAGTATGATTCTTCAAAACGGCTGGAAAACTCAAATTTTATATCGTTTTAGGTGATTTATGAGTTTAAGGTGCCCCACTTTGGGGGCCGATTGTGTCGCCTTAGTAAGAGCTCGTCTTTCCAGGTTCAAAACTTAAGCTCCCCAACACTTCTGCTATATCTGCCTACCAATTTCTAAGCCGTCAGGTCGACACATCAGATATTATAAAAAAAATCGTTGCAGTATGGGACACAAATTTAAGATTTTAATTTTTAAAGTCGAATATCTTTAAAACTGTAAGAGATAGTATATGCAAGTCGGAAAGTTTTTTACAGAACTTGACCTAAGTATTTGTTATATAGTATGATTCTTCAAAACGGCTGGAAAATGAAAATTTTATATCGTTTTAAGTGATTTATGAGTATAAGGTGGTTGAATTAGTTGATACCCTACACCACCGTGGTCAAATTTAAAGCTATTCTAAACCAGCTTTCCTTATTACACTACCTCACGAAATGCAACTTTTTGAGTTCCATTTGATCACCACTATATTTTGTTCTGAATTCGTTGTGGTCTCTGGTTATGAAAACGATGAAAATTTTATTTTCTTCAAATTTATTGATTTAAAAAAGTAAAATTTTTTAAAAGGCTGATTCATTGATTTTACCATATCTTTGGAAAGGGTTGTTCAATTTTGTTAAAAGTCAAGAATGTGCTAACTAATAATATTATCTTAAAATCGCTTAAGAACCATTTTTTATATGTTAAACGAATTTGGAGTTATTTGAACTTCAATAAGATCTAACCATTTTTTTCTTACATGATCTTCAAATTGCAAATATTTTAAACAAAATAAGCTTTATTTCCTAAAAATCCATTAATAAATGATAATTTTATTAAAAATAAAGTAAATGAAGTGAAAATGCCCAATTTTGATTTCAAGCCATTTCTGCTATATAAGACCTAAAGTCTTATATAGCAGCTAGGATCAAAAGTGAACCAATTTTCTCCAAATTTAGTTGCATGATTACAGTTAATATAAGAATTATGTGTGCAGCAAATAAACATAAAATTGTCTTCATATTCAGATTTAGAAGCGCTATTCGACCTTCTAGATTTTGCCAGAAGGTCTGGGAGCTATAGTCAAATATGGATCGACTTAAACTAAATTTTGTACAGTGATTGTTTGTGTAAGCAATATTTCTTCAAAAATTCTCTAAAATATAATAAAGTTTATGGTTAAAACTTTAATTCGGGGAAGTGAGAACTTGAAGTTTTCGATTTTTTATGGATTTTTAACAAAAACAAAATTTTTTTATTTTCCAAAAAAAAATTGTTTTCTGAAGTTCCAATGTAAATAACTTTAAAACCGTTGATCACTCAAAAAACTTCTATTAGCAAGACTTAAGGGTAATTTTGTTCTTAATCCATTAATGTAGTTTTTAATAAAATTGGATAAGTTGCTTTCAATATATTCAGGACAACCTCTTCAAAAATCTCAAAATTTAGAAAAAAAAAAAAATTAAATCGTTAAAAAAAATAAAATTTCGGTTGTTTTTGTACTTATGGGACCATAACACATACAAAAAAATTGTTTAAATAAAATGTAATTTATGGGTGTTGACCACTTAAGGATAACACGAGGTTATTTTTAAGTTTACAGAAGCTAAAAGGACTGGGAGAAGTCCTCTAAGCTTAAGCTTAATAATAAACAAAACGGGTTTTATAAACTTTTGGAAACGGTTTTTGATAGTCCACCACGTCATTAGAACTGTAGTAACTGCATATATCACGTCAGTCGCAGAGGGTTAAAGTAATACAATATTTAAATATTTACTATCTACACCTCTTAAAGGGTATGGAACAAAATTCTAGTTAAATTAAATAAATAAAATTTGATTTTATTACAAAATTTTTACAAAAAACCATAAAAACGGTGATTATTTTTACGATAGCTATAAAATTTATTTTCACAGTTTTAATTCAAAATTGAATTTCGCTGAAATCAGCACGTGCCAAAAATAAATTTAAAAACTTTTCTAATAATTCTGAGAAAATATTAAAGTTAAAATTGAAAATATTGTGTGTTAAACTAATGTAAAGGAACCCGTTTCAATACAATTAATTCAAATACAATTAAGAAAAATATTTAAAAAGACGCAAACTTGTGGAAAAAACGCCCAACTGTTAGGTAATTAACAAGCAAAGACTACACCATTTTCAATTGTAATTGAGAAATTTTCAAATTGAATTGAGAAATTTTCAATTCAAATTGAGAATTTTCAATTGAAATTGAGAAATATTCAATTGGAATTGAGAATTTTCAATTGAAATTGAGAAATTTTCAATTGAAATTGAGACTTTTCAATTGAAATTGAGAAATATTCAATTGAAATTGAGAATTTTCAGTTGAAAATGAGAAATTTTCAATTTAAATTGAGAAATTTTCAATTGAAATTGAGAATTTTTCAATTGAAAATGAGAATTTGTAAATTGAAATTGAGAAAATCCCAATTGGAAATGAGAAAATTTCAATTGAAATTGAGAATTTGTAAATTTAAATTGAGAATTTTTCAATTGAAATTGAGAAAAGCCCAATTGAAAATGAGGTTGGTTTTTTTAATTGAAATTGAGAAATTTTCAATTAGAATTAAGAAGTTTTCAAATGAAAATGAGAAATTTTCAATTGAAAATAAGAAATTTTCAATTGAAAATAAGAAATTTTCAATTGAAAATTTCTTAATTCCAATTGAAAATTTCTCAATTTCAATTAAAAAAACCAACCTCATTTTCAATTGGGCTTTTCTCAATTTCAATTGAAAAATTCTCAATTTAAATTTACAAATTCTCAATTTCAATTGAAATTTTCTCATTTCCAATTGGGATTTTCTCAATTTCAATTTACAAATTCTCATTTTCAATTGAAAAATTCTCAATTTCAATTGAAAATTTCTCAATTTAAATTGAAAATTTCTCATTTTCAACTGAAAATTCTCAATTTCAATTGAATATTTCTCAATTTCAATTGAAAAGTCTCAATTTCAATTGAAAATTTCTCAATTTCAATTGAAAATTCTCAATTCCAATTGAATATTTCTCAATTTCAATTGAAAATTCTCAATTTCAATTGAAAATTTCTCAATTACAATTGAAAATGGTGTAGTCTTTGCTTGAATTTTTGAATTGAAATTGAGAAAACCTAAATTGAAAATGAGGTTGAAATTCCACTTGGGGTGTTCTCAATTTCAATTGAAAAATTCTCAATTAAAATTTAAAATTTCTCAATTTCAATTGAAAATTTCTCAATTTCAATTGAAAATTTCTCATTTTCAATTGAAAAATTCTCAATTTCAATTAAAAAATTCAACCTCATTTTCAATTGTGCTTTTCTCAATTTCAATTGAAAAATTCTCAATTTCAATTTAAAAATTCTCAATTTTAATTGAAAATTTCTCATTTTCAATTGGGCTTTTCTCAATTTCAATTGAAAAGTCTCAATTTCAATTGAAAATTTCTCAATTTCAATTGAAAATTCTCAATTTCAATTGAATATTTCTCAATTTCAATTGAAAATTCTCAATTTCAATTGAAAATTTCTCAATTCAATTTGAAAATTTCTCAATTACAATTGAAAATGGTGTAGTCTTTGCTTGAATTTTAGAATTGAAATTGAGAAAACCTAAATTGAAAATGAGGTTGAAATTCCACTTGGGGTGTTCTCAATTTCAATTGAAAAATTCTCAATTAAAATTTAAAATTTCTCAATTTCAATTGAAAATTTCTCAATTTCAATTGAAAATTTCTCATTTTCAATTGAAAAATTCTCAATTTCAATTAAAAAATTCAACCTCATTTTCAATTGTGCTTTTCTCAATTTCAATTGAAAAATTCTCAATTTCAATTTAAAAATTCTCAATTTCAATTGAAAATTTCTCATTTTCAATTGGGCTTTTCTCAATTTCAATTCAAAAATTCCCAATTTCAATTGAAAATTTCTCAATTTGAACTGAATGTTTCTCATTTTCAATTAGGGTTTTCTCAATTTTAATTGAAAATTTCTCATTTTTAATTGAAAATTCTCAATTTCAATTGAAAATTTCTCAATTTCAAATGAAAATTCTCAATTTCAATTGAAAATTTCTCATTTTCAATTGAAAATTCTCAATTTCAATTGAAAATTTCTCAATTTCAATTGAATATTCTCAATTTCAATTGAATATTTCTCAATTTCAATTGAAAATGGTGTAGCCCAGCCCAAAGTACTGAAAATAGAGAGCTATATTTAAAAAGCGGATTGCTTTGGATACTATGCAACTCCGCAATAGTTCACAAATTTTTTCATTTAAGGGGCAAAAAGGGACATTTATTAGCACTGTCTATTCTACCCCCAGTCAAATATAGAGGAATTTTAAATGTAATAATTCTTGTCCAATATTTTCTATAATTAACACAAAATTCTACATTCAGTGTTACCCACAATTTCCCGATGAATAAAATATTTAAACAATTTTTCGCACAAGTCGTCAGTTTTTCTGTGTCAATCAAAATTTAATTTTACAATAGCAAAAAAAATTATAATTTTATGTATATTCAGTTTATTTAATTAAATTTTATGGCAAAAAAAAACTAGAGCAACTAAAAAATATAAAGTTTGTAAACGATTTTTTTTTCACATATTCAATCTCAAGTATAAAAGTAACGGTAGCATTTAATGGGAACCAGAGGCAAATGTGAACCAATCACAAAATTTTAGCAACAAGAATCAATTACACAGCACAACAAAATAAAAAAAAATTCATGTGCTCTTAAAACCACTATACAATTTTGATGTATCATGACTACCTTTGTACAAAAATGGTAAAATTTTTAAATTCTATGGATACATTTAAAAAAAAAAAAAATTTTTTAAATTGCAATTTTTTTAGACGTTTCTTCAAATAATTAATGATAACTCAAAAACTACTAGTCCGATATTATTAAAATAAAATCAGAAAAATTAAGATTTACAAAGCCTTTAATTCTTCTATACATCGCGTTTCAATCTGATCAATAGTATCGGAGTTATAATAAAAAACTTAAGAAAAAAATAGATTTTTTACGTAAAAATGGCATCTTAATGGCGTTTTAAAAAAATTATGAAAAATCGAAAACTGCAAAAAATTTCCAGATTTATTATTTTATCGCATAGCGACATATAATAGCAACAAAATGAGATATCGACCATAAAAATCGATTGATTTTTTTTCGAATTTATTCACAATTTAGTGAATTCGCTCATAGTCGATATCTCGTTTTGTTGCTATTATTTGTGGCTTTGCGACAGAATAATGAATCTGAACATTTTTTGCCGTTTTCTATTTTTCATGATTTTTTTTAAAACAAAAATTTTTGCCATTTTTACGTAAAAAATATATTTTTTTTTTAGTTTTTTATTATAACTCCGATACTATTGATCCGATTGAAAAGCGATATATAGACGAATCAAAGGCTATGTAAATCTTAATTTTTCTGATTTTATTTGAATAATATTCGATTATTAGTTTCTGAGTTATCAATAACTATGTGAAAAAGTGTGTGAAAAAAAATTGCAATTTTACAAAAAATTAAAAAAAAATCCTATCTAATTGCTTTTTCTGGTATTTACTTTGCACAAAATTTAGTCTCATAACCGGGTATAGTTTTACATTAATAACCTGTGAAATACTTATAGTTGCGTTTAATAGTTAGGCCTATTACGTCGACAGTTATACGGCATTTCCATTAATTTGGTTAGGAGTTTCAAATGCATCTCTGGACATTTATTGATAGCTATCTACTTTCCTAGGCGCTATCTTAATATACTGGATGTACCTCCAAGTCTTTTTGATTGTCACAAAATTTTACGCTGGCTGGTATTTATATAAAGCTTATTTATGCATTGATGTCAAAGTTTATAATTTATTGCGTTTTTGGCATTTTAGTGGTTTCCGGGAGTCAAATAAAATTTGATATACTGGCCAGTAGTTGCATAAAACATCTCTGTTCTAAATTTAGTAGTCATAACTAATACAATTGTATTCAATTTTTCAGCATTAATGTGATTTCCGGGGCGGGCTTATATGGGAGCTCTAACTAAATGTAAAGCGATTTCGCCCATTTTTCAATATACAACTTTTTAACGAAATCGAAAATACTTTTGTAAAATTGTATCCCTCTCTTTTTTTTAAGGCGCTATCGCTATGACAGACGGCCACAAATCCCCATCTTTTTGGTATTTTTGTGTTTCCAGTAGTTTTTATATGGGAGCTATGGTCAAATGGTGACCGATTGTGACAATACTTTGTGCACTGGCTAGCACTGACATAAGATTTCCTTGCACTAAATTTAGTGGCCATAGCTAGTATAGTTTACCATTTCTTCGCATTTGAATGTATTTTAGGCGGAATTTAGGCTGTTTTCGTAAGTGTTTCGTATGGCTGCTATGGTTAAATGTTAACCGATTTCGACGAAGTTTTATACGCTGCATAATGATCATGTAAAACTTTTCTGTGCTTAATTTTATCATTATATCTATTTTAATTTATCATTTATTAGCAAATAAGCGATTGGCCTATGCGAGGTTATACGAGAGCTATGATCAAATGTAAACCGATTTCACCCAATTTCAACACCAAAATTTTCTAAGGAATGGAGAATATATTCTTTCGTGCAGGCCCTATTGTGCCGACAACAGACAGGCGGACATTTAGACAGGTGGAATTTAGGCTACCGATTTCGATGAAATTTTATACGCTGCATAATGATTATGTAAAACTACTCTGCCCTACAGACAGACGGACATCAATCGTCTCAAAAATTGCATAAAGATTCAGAATATACATCAATTTTGGTTTTTAAGCCAATATTAAGAAAATTACAAACGGAATTATAAACAATATCAATATACCCCCATTTTTTTTTTTTTTTTGTTGGTGGGTATTGTACAGTTGAACGGTCAAATTCGAAAAGGTCACATCTCCCCAAACTAAGTCCCGTTTCACACGAATCAGGTTTACTTGATCAGTTTTTCTTTAAATTTCTTTTGAACCTGCATTCACGTTCACACACAAACATTTTCTTTATCAGTTTTCATTTTATTTTCCTTAAATTTCATACAAATTTTCAAAACTTTCATAAACTTGATAGTACGGTCAGGTTTGCTCAATTTAAATTCTGTCAGTTTTTTTCTCATACAAATTCTAGACTTGATAAACCAAACCTGACTAATGTAAAAGTTGACTAAAAGTTTTTAGAAAATTAAAAAATCGAATTATTTTATAACACAGTACAACAGTGGCTGGTACACATGAGAAATGTTAACAGAATATGAAAATAGACTTAAAATAAAGAAATACGTGTCTCGGCGTTTTGCTGTAGCACGTCAGAATTTTAAGAAAATCGATTTTAAAGATTCGAAGGACCGTGGAGGTTCACTTGTAACGTAAAACTATTATAAATTGTTTTATAAAAATATAATGGGTGAACCGATTTAAATGCTTGAGCCAGTTTTGAAAAGGGAATTAAATTTGGATTTGTTTTTTTTTCCGCTAGAGGACGCTTTAATTTTCATGTAAAATTAAATAATATCCAAAAAATGTAATCACAAACTTAGAAACGATCGATAGTCATATGGTTCAAATCCCAGACGACTTGTTTTAATTTTTTCTAATTGCAGAATTGTATTTTTAATGAATTTCGTACATTTTTTGGATATTTTTTAATTTTACATGAAAATTAAAGCGTCCTCTAGCGGAAAAAAAAACAAATCCAAATTTAATTCCCTTTTCAAAACTTTTTTAATAAAAACAAATCCAAATTTAATTCCCTTTTCAAAACTGGCTCAAGCATTTAAATCGGTTCACCCATTCTATTTTTATAGAACTTTTTATAATAGTATTACGTTACAAGTGAACCTCCACGGTCCTTCGAATCTTTAAAATCGGTTTTCTTAAAATTCTGACGTGCTACAGCAAAACGCCTTTATTTTAAGCCTATTTTCATATTCTGTTAACATTACTCATGTGTACTCAAAAAAATTTGATTTTGTTGTACTGTGTAATCTAAACAAAAAAAATTAAGAAGCTTGTGATATTTACCGTAGAAGGAAAGCTAGGAATATTCGATACTTAACACAGTAGATACAGGGTTTCAAATGTATGGAACTCATTGGTGTCAACAAACGTCGATGTGACCTTTTCGAATCTGACCATTCAATTGTATAGGCAATATTTGTTAATTATCTTTTTTACAAAAAAAAGTTCATATATGGGACTTAATAGTGGAATCTGGCTTGGAAAAATGTCGACCTCTAGCACGACCGCTCTTTTCACAAAATGAAGAACCACCTTTTGCAACAAAGCTTTGCTAATTTCGTCAATGCAACACCGAATTTCCTATTTCAGAGAGTCAATTGTTTGTAGTTTGTTCACCTAATCGAATGCGGCGATTTGTCCCCTGATTCAGAGTTGCCAGACACAAATCCTGAAAAAGCCTGACATAAGGAAAATTAAAGCTTGGCAACCCAATAATAAAAAACTTGATTTAATAATTACTTCGACGAATCTTTCAATTTTTGATAAACCGAATTGCTAATACCGTAACTAACCGCTGCGATATCGAGAGAACATGAAATCGTCCGAGATCTGAAACAATTTTCAACAGAAAACACATTGATATCATGAAACGCACATTGCGCGATTTAACAGCAGCCTTTTCTAGTATCGAAAAGGAATCTAATAAAACGAGTCAATGGATCAAAACAAAACTGCTGGACTCTAAAAGCATGCAATCCTCAAGAATTGGACATGTGATCGTTGAGAACTATAGCTACGAGATTATAAAGTAAGTCTCGAAATTAAACGTAGAATCATACTTGTCAACAGATGCTATTTCGGCATAATCAGGCGGATATAAAACTCTCGCTTATACAGGGTGGCCCAAAAGTCGCGAACGGATTTGAAAAATTAATAACTTCTCTAATTTAATTATTATTATTATTTTTCTTTTAAGGACTTGTAAAATCAATCTGGGAGATTAATTATGAAAGGTTACCACGTTATCCAGCGAACCAAAATCATAGAACTTTATTTTGAACATCATCAACGATCAATAATTAAAACTCAACGAGCCTATCGTCGTCATTTTAATGTGCGGAATTCACCATCCGAAACAATGATTCGACGCTTAGTGACACGTTTTCAGGAACAAGGCTCAGTGAGGAATCTTCCACGAAGCTGTTATTAGTAAAGCAAATATTCAACGCGTTCTGGAGAGTGTTGAGGAGAATCCTGAAACATCAACTCGAAGGCGCTCTGCTGAGCTCGGCGGTTTTTACGCAAAATATTAAAGGGAATTTTACATCTTTTCACATACAAGGTGCAGTTAGTGCAAGAACTAAAGCCATGAGATTCCCAAGAACGATTAATTTATGCAGTTTGCTTTCCCCCCTTCGGCCTTTTTGGGCCACCCGTTACTTCCCGTATTATTATATGGTGTTATCATCGGCACTTGCACGAAAACAATCCCGAATAAGCTAGTAAGAGAGGTAGTCCGAAAATTCGATGGAAAGGCCAAGTAGAAGAAAATCTTGAAAAGCTTGACCTACGAATTGGAGAATATGAGCACATGATTGAAGCGCATGGAATTCTAAAAAATGCTCGGAATTTGCCCTTAACAGAGTTTTGATATAGGCCATTTAAGTAAAATAAGTAAAATGGGGAAATTTGATAGAGGGTAATTTTATTACAAAATGAACTCGATCAATCAATCAATTAATCAACACATAAATCAGTTAAGTACAAAAGAAATAAACTTTTGCAAAAGTTTTTATTGCGTTCTTTTTCATAAAAATAGTTTTTCTTAAAAAATATTCAAAAATTTTAATTCTTTACCTTTCAGCTGGACAAATTTAATTTTAGCTTGACACTGGACAAGCACTATAAAAGCTGTACAATCCAGTCGATTCCAGCCTGACTGGCAACCCTACCCCTGAACTATGTAGCCTTAAATTAACACGTTTAACAAATTTGTGTTAGATCATAACTACATGGGGCTTAAATGCAGTTTATTCAAGTCGCAGATATTGAGCCCAAACTTCTAGGGCTAATAGAACTTATTATTGTGAGTCGAAGAATAAAAAAAATTTTTTTCGGTGTGACCTGGTTACCGAGATATAGGCCTCAAAAGTTTGAACATAAAATGCGTTTTTTCGCCGTCATTTCTTGACTGATTTCAATGATCTTTGTGTCATTGGAAAGGTAATAAAAATGTCTTTTGATAGCATCAAAATTTGATCCCAACAAAATTCAAATCAAAAATATTTTTATTATATAGTAATTTTGTGTCTTAAAAAGTAAGATGGTAACCCTATATTATGATTTTCAATAATTCTATTGCAATATAGTAATATTTCTGAAATATGGTAACACTGTTTTGTGACTCCATTTTGATTAGTTTATTTAAAAAAATTCCATGTCATATCTGCACACTTATGTATATGATGGAAGACTTATTTTACACAAAAAAATCGAAATTATTTTCAAAAAATGAAAAATTATTGTCAAAAAATCGCGCGCTTGATTTAATTCCAACTTTCCACATTTTACCCAAAATTAAAAATTATTTTCAAAAAATCGCGCGATTTTTTTAAAATAATTTTTCGCCTGCGGCGCTTGATTTAATTCCAACTTTACACATTTTACCCAAAATTAAAAATTATTTTCAAAAAATCGCGCGATACATATTGCCATATTGCAGAAAAATGCAACAAATGAAAACAGTGTTACCATTTTATCAACTTTTTATATATACAATTTTGGAGGTCTATAACTCGGAAACTACGGCTTGTAACCAAATTTTTCATTTAAAATTTTTTGTTCAAAATCATCAATTCTACCTTCTTATTTTTTTTTTAGACCGGCCACATACGTTGAAAACATTTAAATATAACTTACATCTTGAAAACTTTACAGGTTCATAACTCGAAAACTAGGCCTCGCCGACAATTTTTTTATTTAACTTTTTCTGCTCAAAATCACCCATTCTACCCCCTAATTTTTTTTTTTTTTTTTTTTTTTAGACCGTCTTGAATAAACTGCATTTGTTCCCTACATGGACTTATTTTTGTAACTTGTGGAACTTAAACAGAACTTTTGTTTGATAATACAAATCTAAAGATTAACAACCTTGGATGTCTGATCGAATTGGGTTTCTATGCTAAATATTTGTATATAGAAAGTCTAAAATTAAAGAAATAGGTCAACTTTAAGAGATTAGAAATTAGTTTGACAATTGAAAAGATAGAAACAGGAAAACTTTAATGATTTCAAAAGTTTATAATAATATTGAATAATACTTATGTATGTACCTACTCGTATAGGTATATCTTAAAAGCTACATTTGTATTACAAATTTTTATTAAACTTTTGATTACTGTAACTTGACATCTCACATTTCCATATATTTTTTTTTTTCTAAAATTTCAAACTATTTTTAAACTCATATCATAAAGTCTATTCATACACAATCGCAATGTAAATTGTACAATTCAATTCAACATTTAATGTAACAAAATAATAACAAAAAAACAAGAAACAAAAAATTATATTCGCACGATATAAAAATCACTTGACTTTTGGTTTAACATCAAAAGATTACGTACGAGAATTGTTCACTTGAGTAAATTTTATGTGCCCGAACAACCGAAACCAACTGAACTGAACCGAACCATCCGTCTGTCCGCCTTGTGTGTCTGTCTTTACGTCCGACCGAATGCATGTAATTTCCTTGAACTTGTTGCGCCAAACAAAAGCAACAATGAAATTATTACACAAGACAACGACAACAACAACAACTACTACTTGAGTCGTTTTTGTTTTGTTTTGTTTTAGTTATTTCTGTTTTGTTTTTAGCAACAATCTAACATAAGTATGCAAAGAGCAAATGCAAAAACATTATTAGGGGTATTCACAGAGAGATTTTTTTGCAGGAAACCTTTAAATTTTGTTCATGTATTTGCTGAATACTAGATATCCCGCTTTTCTCTAATGCGTTGTGGGGTATTTGGCGTTTAATGCTAAAGTTTGTAACGTGTAACAGCAATAGGGACTGACTACATATATAATTCGCATGACATTTCAATTGGAACCAGGGGCATTTCTCTCAGACAATGAGCTGCATCCTATTCTATTTTAAGACTCATTGAAAGGGACCAACGTTTTAACTCCAGCTCCGAATGGCAAATGCATTAGCTGCAGAAGTTTTACATAGCCTAATACTCAACAAGTAAGAAAGTGCTATAGTCGGTCAAGACCGACCATAAGATACCCTTCACCACTTAGGTGAAAGGTGTTCTTTTTCGTGTCTAATGACAAATATTTGCTAAATTTGGCCAAAATACAAACATTTTGTCAAAACTTATATATTTAAGCTGTTTCCGTCATTTGGACTTATATGAGAGCTAGGTTCAAATGTGGACCGATTGATTATGGTTTCTACAAGAATTATGTATGCAAAAAATGAACTCAAAATTCTTATTATCTTCAGATTTACGAGCGTTTTAGTGATTTTTGTCTCATTTAGTGCGTTTTTAAAGAAGAATTTGTTTGGGGTCAAATGCGGACCGATTTCAGCGAAATTTAGTACAGTGATTTAAGTTTACATAAGCAATACTTGTTTTAAATTTCATCAAAAAATATTGATATTTGTGGCCAATATATCAATTTCGGGAAGTGGGACCTACGGGGGTACCATAATTAATGGACCGATTTTGACGAATTTCAATAGCCATGGTCCCATTATCAAAAAAAAAAAATGATCTGTGCCAAATTTCATCAAATTATCTTTAGAATTGCGACCTGTAGTTTGATTACAAGGTTTACATGGGGGTCCAGCCAGCCAGACGGACGGACGGACATCGCTTAATCTCAGAAAGTGATTCTATGCGTTACATACATCAGCACAAACTTATAATACCCTTTCCACCTATGGTGGTTAAGGGTATACTATCCAGTGGCTAGCTGAGTTATGTGGTGAACCGCTTTTTTGAAAATTTATTTTTTCAAGTGGGTCTGGCCGGCGATCGAACTTGGGACCTCTGGTATGCTAGGCGGATGACTAACCTGTTATATCAAGGCGTTTTACATAGAGACTGACTGACCTACTTTCAATAGGATCAGAATTACTTTCTAAGCCGTTTTGATGATACCATGTAATGTCTTCAGGCTATTTTATTCGGTTGCTGGCTTTTTATACCCATCATTTAAAAGAAAGGGGGCAAATTTGTAATTTCCTTGAAAATGACTTCAAACTTCATATTCTGAAAATTGCCATTTCGTTTATAATTTCCTTAAAAATGGCTTCAACTTCATATTCTGAAGCCTTATGAAAGTCAATTGAGCGATGACCGACTGTCTGTTAAAGGCATGACAGGGTCTGAATGTAATGAGCTAAAGTATTAAAACTTGGCAAAAACATTCATCGTACTAAAATTCTTGGTAATAAAATTGGCCCAAATCGGTTCACATTTAACCATTGCTTCCATATAACCTCACCTAGAGCCTAGTAGCTCATAAATAACAAATTACGAGTATAATAGATATTTTATTAATATTTAACCATAGCTCCCATCTTATTCTGTTATCCTTGACTTTCAGTGGAGCATAGGCACACAACTATCCTTTTATATCGAAATCTATTGCAAGGTGTTAGGCATACATCATTCCATGAATAGTTTGCTGCTTGTAACTCCGCATCAATTGACCTACTCCACGTTCTAGCAGGTGCACCAAAACGACGGTTGCTTCCTTGAGGATTCCAATGAAGCTTGTTGGTATTCGGCCTTCGAAGTGTGTGGCCGTTGACATACCTCTATAGAAGAAGGGATTTGGTTTGTAGCGTTTAGTAGATCTTCATTTCTTATGCGATAATTAAGGTTTTGCCGCAAGCATTTGTTTGCAAAGGTTTGTAGGCGCTTATCGATGGCATTTGTGCGTTTCCAAGTTTTGCAGCCGTAATACTAGATGGACTTGACATTCGAATTCATAACTTAGTTGTTGTTGATATTTGCCGAGATTTCCAAATAGCTCGTAGAATGCCGAATGCAGATTTTTGCCTTATTAATACGCGATTCAATATCCTCGTCAGCGCCACCTTTTGTAGATACCAAACTAACAAGATAATTAAAGGTATCTACACATCCAATAACCTCGTTATCCACATTGATGTGTGTCGACGGGTTTGCGCCATAGCCTCCAGGCATAATCTTTGTCCTGGAAATATTGATTTCCAGCCCAGCTGCCCGAGATTCAACAGTAATAGCGCTAGTGTTTTCTTGAATGTGACCTGAGCTTTGGCTTAGAAGACATATGTCTTCAGCGTATTCCGTAAACGTAAGTCATCGAGTTGTTTACCACGATACCACGTTTACGTTTATTCAGTGCCGTGCGCATTATATTGTCGATGACAAGGATAACAAGTATAGGTGACAAGATACATCCTTGTCCTATTCCAGTGGTAACTTCGAACGGATTAGACAATTTACCTTTATGTAGAACCCGACATTTAAATTCCACGTACATTGCCCGAATTAAGTTCAGATTTTTTGTTGCCATGTTACGGTTTTCTAAAATTCTTCATAGATAGCTCCTGTTGACACTATCGAAGGCCTTCATAAAGTCGATAAGCTCTAGGTAAATGGGGGTGCGGAATTCATTACATTGCTCCAGTACTATTCTTAATGTGTTGATTAGATCAACACAAGATATATTCTCTCGGAACCCAAACTGATTTTCGCGGAGTGTTTCAGAAGCAACGTTGGACGTTCAATTCAAAAATTCAAAATTACTCGACTTAGTATATTGCTCGGTATTGGAAGAAGTGTTGTACCCCTGTAGTTATTGCAGTCTTTGGAGTCACCCTTTTTTTGGTATTTAGACTAGTTTAACTTCATTCCAGGAGGTTGGTATAGCTTCTTCTTCCCATATTTTACGCACAAATGGGTGCCACAGTCTTGCCGATCCTTCAACGTCACATAAAAGCATCTCCGCTAAGATAATGTCACTGCCCGGAGCCTTGTTGCGTTTAAAGCTTTTAACCGAATTTAAGTAACTCCTAATAGAACTCGCGAGGCTTCTGACATGTAACTATCGACTTGTGTGGCTTGGCTTTATCTTGATGAAAGACAACTCTTCCCGTATCGCCTAAAGCCGCCGCTAATAATACACAATGGAATTCTTAATCTAATTTAGAGTTTGTCTGTAGGAAAGGTACTAATAGTCAAAGCCAGAGCAAAACTATCCAGTCATTTTACGGCCCATTCTACCACGATCTCTTGATGTTGTAGCAAGTCATTCATTTTTTATCAAAAATGAAGTAATTTTTTTTTAGATTTAAAAATTCTATCCAGATACGACTTAAATACCTCGAATGCATTTAAAATCAAATAAGTGGTAAAAAAATACCTATTATAGTTATGACCTATAATAGCTTTGACGACCAATTAAGTACAGAAATATTTTATATTAGTATCCTTTGGAGATATTTTTCTAAATTGAGTACAATTTGATATAAGATTCGGCATAGCCGAAGATCTCTATTGAATCGAAAAAAACGGAACTTTTTTTGGATACCTCCCATTGGAATATCTTCCCAGAATAGAGATTTGAAAACCTTACTGCCAAAAATTTGTATGTATATAAAAAAACTTCGCACATATCTTCCAAAATCCCTGTAGGAATCGGCCCATATTTGACCATACCTCACATACTACCCTACTATTAAAATTCACATAAATACATCGTTGGAAAGCACAGGCAAATCCGGGTTAAAACATGAAGTTTAAAAAAAAATCATCAAATATAAATTCCTAATATGAGTTCATTGACGTTATTGCACTTTTCATGGAACACCCATAATCGACAGAACACTATAAATAGCAAGTAAGAAAATTTAATAGTTGATCAAGTCCGACTATTAGATGCCCTTCAATGTGTGAATATTGCCAGCAAATTTACAAGTTTTATTTTAATTCTTAGATAATTTTTAATAACATTTTTAATAATATTTACAATTTCTCTAGATTTAAGTATAATAGTCATTTTCGGAAATGTGTCAGATATAGGAACTAGGACTAAGTGTGGACCCATAATGAAGACATTTTGTTTATCGTTTAATGATTACAGAAAACTTTATCAAAAAACTTCAAATATCTTTAAATCTAGATCTATCTGGTTTTTAAGAGTTGGTCCTGGATGGGAGGTACGATTGAATATGGGCCAATTTCAACAAATTTTGGTACGGCTAAATGATATTTAGTAAAAATATTGCTTATAATATTTTTACTAAATATCATTTAAATGGAGATAAGTTTGTGGTGGTATAGATTCAAAATCTAAATTCCTGGAGGGCAGTCCTATGGGAGGTAATCAAAATATTTATACCCTTTAGTCGGAAAAATATAGAGATCATCCTTGTACCAAAAAATTTTATTAAAATAGAGTTAAAAGTGAGATCTGTATTTTGTGAACAAGCTTTCATGGACCGCAAACCAACCGGACTCAGAAAGCGATTCTGAACCGATTGGTTACTTATATTTCTATGCATTACAAACATCAGCACAAACCCAATATACCCTTTCCACCTATAGTGGTGAAGGGTATAAAAACAATAAAGCACTGCACTCAAAAAAAAATTTGTATTTTTGTAAACAAATTCGACAAAAGACAGCGACAACAATACGAGAGCAGTTTGATAAGTTACCGACAGGCCTGGCAGATTTGCCGATTTATCGGCATTTTGTGGATTTTTGACCTAAAAAAGAGTGAAGTGCCGATATGCAGATTTTGTCTAGAAAAATTTACGATTTTTAAGATAGTATCGAAAACCAAATTAACTTTAAGTTTTAACAGTTTTTTTTTTTTTATCATATATGACAAGTCAGAGATCTAATTAATTCCGATAAATTAGAATTTACAGAGTCAAAATTTGGGAAAGTTAAATTTTTCTATTTAAAATTGTTTCTGTGGAAAAATTTTAAATTTAATAACTTCAATATAAATTTTTTTCTAAAGAAAAATTTTGAAATTTTTCGTTTAAATTTTTTTCTATTGTAAATTTTCCTATATACATTTTTTTTGGAAACAAGATTTTTTCATATAAAATTTATTAATTTTTGAAAAATACAATTTTTTCGTTTTTTTTTTTTATATTGTGCTATGTATAACTCCAAAACCGTTGATCAGACAAAAATCTTGTGTTAGCACGACTTATAGCCAATTCTGTTCTTTATCCATTAATGTATTTTTTAATAAAATTGGATAAATAATTTTCAATATATGGTAATATAACAAACATTTTTTGAATGCAAAAATTTTCTATATCAAATTTTTTGTAGTGAAAAGTTTTGTATATCAAATTTTTTTGTATAAAAAAATTTTTCTTATATCTCATATTTTTTGTATAGAAAAATTTTTAATATAAAATTTATGGAAATTTTTTTCATGTAAAATTTTTTTCTATAGAAAAATTTTCCATAAAAATTTGTAATATAGAAAAATTTTCAATATAAAATTTTTTTTATAGACAAATTTTTTGTCTAAAAATATTTTTTCTATAGAAAGATTTTCTATTTAAAATTTTTTCTTTTGTAAGTTTCTCTATATAAATTTTTTTTCTATAGAAAGATTTTCTATTTAAAATTTTTTCTTTTGTAAGTTTCTCTATATAATTTTTTTTTGTAAAGAAGAATTTTTCATATACAAGTTTATTAATGGAAAAAAAATCTATATAAAATTTTTGGTATAGAAAAATTTTCTATATAAAATTTTTTTGTATAGAAAAATTTTCCTTATACAATTTTTTGTATAGAAAAATTTTCCATATAAAATTTTTTGTATAGAAAAATTTTTCATAAAAATTTTTAGTATAGAAAATTTTTCAATATAAGATTTTTTGTATAGAAAATTCTTCAACATAAGATTTTTTGTATAGAGAAATTTTCAAGATGATTTTTTTTTTTTTTCTTTTAGAAAAATTTTCAATATGAAATTTTTATTGTATAGAAAAATTTTCAACATAAAATTTATGGAAAAATTGTCCATATAAAATTTTTTTGTATAGAAAAATTTTCCATAAAAAATTTATAGTATAGAAAAATTTTCCATAAAAATTTATAGTATAGAAAATTTTTCAATATAAGATTTTTTGTGTAAAAAGGTTTTTATTTTATAGAAAAATTTATATTTAAATTTGAAATTGTGAAATTTTCCATTTAAAATGTTTTCTATTGTAAATTTCTTTTTATAAATTTCTAATATAAAATTTTTTGTATAAAAAGGTTTTCATATAAAATTTTTTGTAGAGAAATTTCAAGATGATTTTTTTTTTCTAAGAAAAATTTTCAATATGAAATTTGTGTTGTATAGAAAAATTTTTAATATAAAATTTATGGAAAATTTTCCATATAAAATTTTTTGCGTAAAAAATTTTCCATTTTTTGTATAGAAAAATTTTCAATATGAAATTTGTGTTGTATAGAAAAATTTTTAATATAAAATTTATGGAAAAATTTTCCATATAAAATTTTTATGTATAGAAAAATTTTCCATATAAAATTTTTTGTGTAGAAAAATTTTTCATAAAAATTTTTAGTATAAAAATTTGTAATACAAAAGAAAAATTTTTAATATAAAATTTTTAGTATCGAAAAATTTTCAATATGAAATTTGTATTGCATAGAAAAATTGTCAATATAAAATTTATGGAAAAATATTTCATAAAAAATTTTTTTGTAAATAAAAATTTTCAATATAAAATTTTTTTTATAGAAAAATTTTCCATAAAAAAAATTTTAGTATAGAAAAATTTTCAATATAAGATTTTTTGTTTAGACAAATTTTTCATATAAATTTTTTTGTATAAAAAGCAGGAACCGAAAATTACTGTTATTTTTGAATTTTTGATTAAAAAAGCAACCTCAGTTTTTTATTTCGAGCAAAAATAAAAGTTATTTTTGACTTTTATTATTTCGAGCATGAATAAAAGTTATTTTTTGGCTTTAATTTTTTCGAGCACAAATAACAGTTATTTTTGACTTTTATTTTTTCGAAAAGAAATCAAAGTTATTTTTTCACTTTTATTTTTTCGAGCAGAACTAAAAGTTATTTTCGTGTTTTTTATCATGAATTTAAGCAAAAATAACTTTTATTTCTGATCGAAAAAATTAAAGTCAAAAATAACTATTATTTTTGCTCAAAAAAATAACTTGAAAAAATAAAAGTCAAAAATAACTGTTATTTTTTATCGAAGAAATTAAATTCAAAAAATAACTTTAACGATAGAAGTTATAACAGTTACGGTCCCTGATAAAAAGGTTTTCAATATGAAATTTTTTCTATAAAGAAATTTTCAAGATGATTTTTTTTTCTTTTACAAATTTTCAGTATGAAATTTTCTCTAAAGAATAATGTTCAATGAAATTTTTGACAATTTCTGTTTTTTGCCGAATTTTAAAAATTTACTGACGATTTTTTTTGGAAAAATATGACGATTTTGTACTTTTTAAAAATATAAATACTAATTGTATCTTTAAGAGTAAATGCGTATTGTAACGAACGAACTATCGGGAATTACGATTTATCGGGATTTGACTGTATCATTTTTAAAAAGTTTATTCTTAAATGAACCTAAATTTGAAAATAAATGCGAATGTTAAACAAATGCTCAGGCTTTGAGAAAAACGTTTTGTAACAAATGTAAAAGTTATCATATTTCAAACGTTTGACATTTGTCAAATTTGTATTTCCCAAAATTGGTTTTATATTTGAGCTATGATCACAAAAGAATCATATGTGTGTCATTTTCTTTGATTAGTTTACTTCTTAGTTCAATTTGGCCCATGGAAGTAATTTTTTACTAAGGGTTCATATGAGAGTTATGATCAACTATAGAACGATTCTAACAAAATATTTAAAAAGAAAAGATTAATAGCTTTAAGCAGCCCGAATCTATTTTTAGACCCATTGAAAGCAACCTACGTTTTAACTCCGACTCCGAACGTATGTATCAGTTAGAGACATTTTACAAAGCCTAATACTCAATAACCAGTGGCTAAGCTGAGTTATGAGGTGAACCGCAGCTATTTTGAAAATTTATTTTTTTCAAGCGGGTCTGGCCGGGGATCGAACTTGGGACCTTTGGTATGCTAGGCGGATGACTCACCTTTTATACCATGTCGATTTATCCTAAAACCCTTATCGGAATTTAATTTCTATAAGAAACATTTGGAAGAATGTTCCAATTTAGTAGCATATTCGAAATTAAAAAAGTTTACAGACTTATCAAACCACTCTCGTTATTGTACGTATGTAAAAGAATTAAAACTGTACAATGATGGTCAAAACGTGTCTAAACTATTGATTTAAACAAAATGTTTTTAAAAAAGAAATAAATAAAAACAACAAATATATAAGAATTTATTTTAAAATGCAAAAATATGCAACTCATTTGATGCTAGAACGTCATATCTATAAAAAAATAAGTGAATTTAAAGTAAACAGCCTTGAAAATTACGTGATATTTAACTATTTAAAAGATTTCTTTTAATCCAAGGGAATTTTGGGAAAACGAAAACTTAAATAACTAGAGAGAAGTAAGAAAGTGAAAACCCCAATTTGAAAAATTACACGATTTACAAAATTTGAGATTTTTGAAAAGGCTGATCCCTTGATTTTATCATATTTTTGGAACGGGTGATTCGATTTTGTTAAAAGTTACAGAATTAAATAGAAAATAAAATTATCTTTAAGTGGCTTTAATACATTTTTGTTATATTTTTAAAGGATTCAGAGTTATTTGCACTTTAAACTAAAAAATATTTTTTTTTTTTTTATAACAAAATTTCCATTTTATAACTTTTTAAAAATTTAAAAAAAAAATTGAAGACATGAAAAAACTACAATTTTTATTACAAAATCTTAAGACTTTAAATGTTTTCAATAAAGTAGTTTTTATTTCCTGAAAATCCATGAATAAATGGTCATTTTATTAGCAATAAAGTAAAAATACTTAAATTTGTACTTAAGCCATTTTCATCATTGGCTCTTATATTGAAGCTAGGTTCAAATGTGCACCGATTTCCTCGAAATTTTGCACTTGAATAACAGTTTATACAAAAATCATATGTCCAACAAATAAACAAGAACTTATCATTATTTTCAGATTTAGAAGCGTATTTAAAAATTTCGATGCATTTAAGTGGCTTTTCCCAAAATATCTTGTATGGGAGCTATGGTCAAATATGGACGGATTTTAACAATATTTCGTACAGTGATTTTTGTTTATATAAGCAATATTTCTTCTAAATTTTATAAAAACATTTTAAAATTTGTGGCCAATATGTCAATTTCGGAAAGTAAGATCTATGGGAGGTACCCGAAATAATGAAACGATTTTGGAAAATTTCAAAAGCAATGATTTTACTGCAAAATAAAAAAAATCTACACCAAATTTCATAAAGATAAAAGCAGATTTGTGTCTTTAGGGGATGTAAATCTATATTTCGGGAAGAAAATTGTTTGCGAGGTACTCTAAAATTTTCAACGATTTTGATCATTTTTAATAGGCTTTGATCTTCTTCTTCTGTTATCATTGACTCCCAGTGGAGCATAGGGCTTTGATCTTGTACCACAAAAATAGATTTTATGAAAGTATTTTAAAAATCGAGAACTTTACTTTTGAAATATTTTTCGAAAATGAAAAATTTTTCTATAAAATTGGGTAATTCCAAGTTTTTCATAATAAAATTATTAATAACTGATAAATTTTTATAGTAAAAGGCTTGTGCTATTTGGAATTTCCAAAGTTTTATGATCGCCTAGAAACGATGGTAAGTTTTTGCCATTTTTATTTTTTTTTTTTTAATTTTTAAAAAATAAAATTTTTTCCATTTTGTAAAAAAAAACTTTTTTTTTTATATTATAATATGTATAACTCCAAAACCGTCGATCAGACAAAAATCTTGTATTAGCACGACTTAAGGGCAAATTTGTTCTTAATTTTTTAATGCAGATTTCAATAAAATTGGATAAGCAATTTTCAAGATTTTCAAGATATGGTTAAATAACTAGGACAACCGCTCTAAAATTCCATATTTTAGAGAAAAACTATTTTTTTTATAAACTTTGAAAAAGTATAATGTTTCTGGTGTTTTTGTCCCCTTCCCTATAGTTTAACCTTAATGTAATATTTTGATATCTACGCCAAAATTTTATAAAACATATTTGTGTCTTTAATGAATGTAAAGCTATATTCCGGGAAGAAAATTGAATAAAAGGTATATTTTCGCTAAATTTTGCTATTTTCACGTTTTTTTGTAATAAAATCACTATTTGTCCATGGAGTTTCATAATTTAAGGCTAATATTATTCGGATTATCCATAGTTTTATGATGATCGGGTAACAATGGTAAGTTTTTGCCATTTTCAATTTTTTATGAATTTTTGAAAAATAAAAAAATTTTGTACAAAAATAATATTTTTTCATATTTCAATATAAATAACTCTAAAACCGTTGACAATACAAAAATCTTGTGTTAGCAAGACTAAAGGGCAATTTTGTTCTTAATCCATTAATGTACTTTTCAATAAAATTGGATAAGTCATTTTCATTATAGGGTAATACAACTGGGACAACCACTTCAGAAATTAAGAAAAAAAAAATCGATGAAAATTTTAAAATTTTTTGTGATTTGTATTCTGGGGAAGGATCTATGGTCCACTAAATACAAAAAAAGTTTTTTTTTTCGGAAATAAAATTTTTTTAAAGGTATTCCAAATTTTAAAATATTTTCGCTAAAATTAGGTATTTTCGCGTTTTTTGTCATAAAATCACTAATAAACGATGATTTATTATAGTAAAAGGCTGATATTATTTAAAATATTCTTAGTTTTACGAATTTCGAGTAACGAGTACAAGTTTTTGCCATTTTTAATTTTTTATGAATTTTTGAAAAATATTTTTTTTTTTATTTTGCGCAAAAAAAATATTTTTTCATATTGCGTTATAAATAACTCCAAAAACGTTGATCACACAAAAATCTTGTGTTAGCACGACTGAAGGGCAATTTTGTTCTTAATCCATTAATGTACTTTTCAATAAAATCGTATAAGCCGTTTTTAATATAGGGTAATAAAACTGGGACAACCACTTCAAAAATTAAGAGAAAAAAAAATCGATAAAAAATTTAAAATTTTTGGTGATTTGAGTTTAGGGAATCTATGGTCTACTAAACACAAAAAAAGTAATTTTTTTCTGTTGGTCACTTGTCGGTCTTGAACGACTATAGCCCTTTTTTATAAGTTTTATGTCTAGTTTTTTCGTTTTCAATTACAAAATGATCGTTTTTAAAATAAGTCAATATTTTGGCAAACGATCGCTAAGATTTCGCTTACCTTTGAAGACCCGAGGCAAAGATTTTGTTTACACTTTCTTCTCAAGAAAAGAAAAACACAAACAAATTTTTTCTTTTTTTCAAAAAGGAATTTGTACTATATTTGTTCATAATATAAAATTGATTGACTGATTGATTAACAATTTTTTAAAATATTTATTACTCAGTTTTTTCCTCTTATGCATTAATTATACAATTTATTAATTGTAATTAAAATAAGAAATCACTTGCGTAATAAAGAATCAAATGCACTTGCACTATTAGCAAAAAAAATATATAAAATCCGTTTCCTAAGTTATCACGAAATATTTCAAAAAAGAAAAAAAAGTTCTATTACGTTTGTATATAAATCGAAAATATTATGAGAAGATTAGAAAAATGCAAATCTTTTTTATAATTCGTTATTATAATATTGAGTTCATCTTAGAAGATTCAAAGTTTGCAGTTTTTTTTTGTAAATAGACCCCGTCTAAGTGTCCGTCCAGCGGCAATCACTTAATTACTTTTTTGAAAATTTCAAAATTTATGGTTCACACATTTCCATTATATTTTTGTTATTAATAGTTTTTTCTTTAGTTATTATACATAATTAAAAAAAAAACTTTGCAATTGTTATAAATTGCAAAAATTTAGTCATTCAATTGCGGAAAATTCAACTTTTTCACTTGTAATTTTTTTTTTTGTAAATTATATTTTTTTATACCGACCGAATGACTGACGGACTGATTGCCTTTAATGTTTTCTTTATTTTTAGTATTTTTTTTTTTTTTTTTGCTGCTAATAAAACTGTTGCTTTTTTTGTTGCTTTTGTCGTCGTTACTATTTTGTTTAAATGAAAAAAAATTATTGTCGTTGTTGTTATTTGATAGAGAGACGTTAGTGAACTACTCTTATTTGCCACGATATATCCCCAAAATAGTCATATACTTAACTATGGCCCGGGGTTGCCAAGTTTTTTGTCTTTGTTCTCAGTTGTGGAAGTTAGGATATTATCAGAGTATCCAATTAATTTGTCTTTAGTCTTAGATTTTATCAGACTTAAGTCTAAAACAAGCAAGAAAGTGCTATAGTCGGTCAAAACCGACTATACGTACCCTTCACTTGCTCTATTTCATGTAATCCTCCTATCAGAAAATGCTATAAATTTTGCGATTGGCCCCTAATGTCAATTCTGTTTTGACATTTGTGTAGTAAACACTTGCGAAATACACGTTAATAAACAATGTTACGCTACACTGCTCCAGAACGCAAAATATTGGTGACTATTTATTTGACCAATAATCGGTCGGAGACTTTGGCACAACGTGAATTTCGTCGCAGATTTCCTGGACGTCAAACGCCTACTGGTGAAACACTACAACGTTTAGCCGCTCGCCTCGAAGAGACTGGCACAACACGAGATGCTGCCAGGCGTGGCAGACCCCGGAATAGCCGTTCTGCAGAGAATATTGCTGCTGTAGCCGAGGATGTTATGGAAGCGCCGTCGACATCGACCAGACGACGTGCCACGCAAATGGGTATCAGTCGATGGTCTTTACAGCGAATTTTGGTAAAAGATTTGAAGATGTTTCCGTACAAAGTCCAGACGGTGCATCAGCTGTTAGCTGCTGACCGCCAATCGCGTCTAACATACGCTCAAGTCATCCTTAATCACCACCAAGAGGAAGATGATTTTTTATCAAAACTAATCATCCATCTTAGCGGGTACGTAAATAAGCAAAATTTACGCTTCTGGGGCACAGAAAATCCGCGCGTAACCCACGAAGAGCCATTACACCCGCTCAAAGTCACTGTATGGTGTGCTGTTTTTGCTGGAGGAGTCATCGTCAACGGTTACTGTGAATGGTGAGCGCTACAGAGCAATGATTAACGAGTTCTTTTTGCCGCAACTTGATGAATTGGGATTGGAAAACGTGTGGTTCCAACAGGACGGTGCAACGGCACACACTGCACGTGCCACAACCGATATGCTGAAGGATGCATTTCCCGGGCGCCTAATCTCCCGTTTTGACAATTTGCACTGGCCAGCAAGATCGCCTGATCTGACCGCTGCAGACTTCTTTTTGTGGGGCTTTTTGAAGTCGCGGTTTTATGTCAACAAGCCTCAGACTCTTGCAGCTCTTAAAGACAATATCCGTCAAGAATGTGAGGACCTATCGCCGGAAGTTTTGGCCAAAGTGATGGAAAATTCCATAAAAAGGGCTCAAATGACAATCAACTGCCATTAAAATTCGTCAAAATCGGTTCATTATTTATGGTACCTTCTATAGGTCGCCGCCATTTACATGACATCATATTCTCGACTTGATGTAAAAAAAATTAAAAGACCAAATAAAAATAATCCACAAGAAGAATCAAAGTCTTTAATTTTTTAATTACAGCCAAAAAACATCGGAAGGTTATTTTTGCGCCACCTTGTATTTGCCTAATTTTGCATTCATACAAAATTTTTCTCAAATCTTATATATTTAAGTTGTTTCCGTCATTTGTACTTATATGAGAGCTAGGGTCAAATGTGGACCGATTATCTCGAAATTTGCCAAATTGATTACAGTTGTGAACCGTGAACGTGAACCGCCGTGGTATAGCAGATAAGACATCCGCCTAGCATACCAGAGGCCCAAGTTCAATCCCCGGCCAGATTCCCTTGAAAAAAATAAATTTTCAAAAAAGCGGCGGTTCACCTCATAACTCAGGTAGCCACTGGTTATTGAGTATTAGGCTATGAAAAACTTCTCTAATTAATGCATTCGCCGTTCGGAGCCGGCGTTAAAACGTAGGTCCCTTTCAATGAGTTTAAAAATAGAATCGGATGCAGCTCATTGTCTGAGAGAAGTACCCCTTGTTCCAATTGGAATGTTGTCGGGGAATTATATATATAAATATAGATTACAGTTCACATTATCTTCAGATTTGCGAGCGTTTTACTGATTTTTGTCTCATTTAGTGCATATTGACAGACAAGTTTGTATGAGAGCTATGGTCAAATGTGGACCGATTTCAACGAAATTTGGTACAGTACTTTTGGTTTACGTAAGCAGTGTATGTTTTAAATTTCATGAACAAATATGGTTTTTTGTGGCCAAAATATCAATTCCGGGAAGTGCGACCTATAGAAGGTACCATAAATAATGACGAATTTTAATAGCCATAATCAAAAAAATTATCTGTGCCAAATTTCATCGAATTTTCTTTAGAATTGCGACCTGTGGTCTGATTACATGGATTACATGGGGCCAGACGGAAAGTGACTCTAAGTCTTTTGGTATACCAAAAAGGTGGACATAAGACAAATATTTCTTAGCGTTACATATATCAGCACAAACTTATAATACAAGGGTATAACAAGTAAGAAATTTTGACTATGTGATACCATTTACCACCAAAGTCAAATTTAGACTAAATGTCATTATAGATCTAAATTTTCTTACAAGACTGGGCTAATAGGTAAGTAATTTTTTTAATTATTTACCCATCTCTTAATTGAAATGGCACCACCGCTCCTTTCTAGAGAAAACTGTCAGTTGATTCCTGTCTACATTTGCCCAAGGTTATGGACGCCCAGGTCTCTACATCCGAAACAAATAACGAGTAAGAAAAAGCTATAATCAGCCAAGCCCGACTATATGATACCCTTCTCTACTTCTTCTTAAGTCTTAGGGAGATAAAGGGTTGTCCATTTTGTGGTTTCAAAAGTATAGGACTGGAATTTGACATCTGTCAAACTAAGTTGTTAAACCAATTTTTTTCTTTTCAGTTGAAAGTCTGACAAAAATGGGTCGCTTAAGTATCACACAACGCATAAAAATTATCACAACATACCACAAAAATGGTGATTCTGCAACAGCCACATATCGTGCTTTAAGAGGAGATTATGGTTTACATAATCGCCCAATTACGCAAGCAATTGGCGAAATTGTAAAGAAATTTGAAGAGACTGGAGCGGTTACAAATATTATAAGGCCTGTGCATCATCGTTTCGCTCGTTCCGCTGAAAATATCGCTAATGTAAATGAACGTGTTCCCGAAAGCCCGAATGGGTCGATTTCGTGAATTCGGAGTGTTATGGTCATATTATAACCGACTTTTTTGCCTGCTATTAAAGAATACGACTTGGAGAATGGTTTCAACAAGACGGTGCCACATGCCACACAACTCAAGCTAATATGGCTTTATTGCAAGAGACATTTCCTGGCCTCGTAATTTCTTGTCGTGGCGGTATCAACTGGCCACCAAGATCATGCGATTTGACACCACTAGACTTTTTTTTGTGGGGCTAGGCGAAATATTGTGTTTATGCAGATAAACCTTTTACTCTTGAGCACTTAAAAACCAACATTCGTCAAGTTATTACTGAAATACCGTCCAATATGTGTCAAAAAGTGGTCGAAAATTACCTCAAAAGAATCAATGCTTGAAAGATTTCGCGTGGTGTTCATTTAAATGATGTAGCATTTCACACATAATGTCAACGTTCAAACTTTATAATAAAAAAGAAATATCATGAAAGAAAAAAATATTCACTTTTAAAACCGCAAAATGGATAAGCCGATATATTTGCTAATTTTATTAAAAATTTCGAGATTTAAGTACATTTATGTATGTCATCTCCGGCAGAGGTTTTGATATGGAAGCTAGGGTCAAAAGTGTACCGATTGTTACAGTTACTTTTGTTCAGTCGATAATCTGAGCTTTTACCTTTGATTTACAAACATAATTTGTAATGATTGTGTTTGTAAAATAGGTAAATAATATTGCGAGGTTTTCCATCTGTCTAAAAATAGGGATACTCCTCCTGAAGATGATGGCTCAACCAACCATCGAAACTCGTCGAGGAATTGGTTGTCCCCACAAACATTTTTTGGCTTTTATCAATAAATTGTCTATTATATTAATAAATAAATGTAATAGACTGGGATTAAATACAAACAATTTTTCTTTTTGATTAAAATTGGTTCATTATTTCGGATGCTTCCCATAGGACTGTCTTACGGGAATAGAGATGTAGAACATTTTTTTGAAATCGGCCCATACAACCCGTACAACTCACCATACAACTTCAAAAACCAAAATTGAAGTATATTCCAAATCCTTAAGAAATTCTAAGACGATTGAGCGATGTCCATCTGTCTGTCTGTTGTCGGCACGATAAAACCTTAACGAAAGGATTTAGGTCACTGAAATTTGCCAAACATATTCTTCATTTCTTGCAAAATTTTGGTATTGAAATTGGGCAAATCGGTTAACATTTGACCATAGCTCCCGTATAACCTCGCCTACGCTAATCGCTTATTTGCTAATAAATGACAAACTATAATAGCTATGATAATAAAATTTGGTATATAAAAGTTTTACATGTAAAATTTCATCCAAATCGGTTCACATTTAACCATAGCTCCCATACAAAAAAACTTACGGAAACAGCCTAAATTCCACCCAAAATGCCAATAAATGTTAAACTGTAATAGTTTTGGCCACTAAATTTAGCACAAGGAAGTGTTATGCCAATCAGTGTCCATTTTGTTGCATTTTCTCGCAGTCGGTCACCATTTGACCATAGCTCCCATATATAAAACTTACGGAAATACAAAAATACAAAAAGAAAAGGGGGTTTATGTCCGTCTGTCCGTCAGATAAAAGCGCGATAGCGCCTTAACGAAAAGAGTTAGAGAAACAACATTTTACAAAAGTATTTTCGCTATCTTGAAAAAGTTGTATATTGCAAATGGACGAAATTTAGAATAGGGAAGTGTTATGCAACCATTGGTCAGTATATTAAATTTTATAGGAAATTTTATAGGAATCAACTATAGCTTTCATATAAAAACCACTGCCGGAAACCAAAAAAAAAATGTAGCAAATCCAGTTAATAGCTATTAAATAAGAAACTATGACAGCTATGTCCACTAAATTTTGCAAGAATAAGCTTTGTACAAATACCAGCCAGTGTATACAATTTTGTTACAATCGGTCAACATTTGGCTATAATTCTTACATATATCGGGTGTTTTTTATTGAGGTATAGAACTTTAAGTTGGCATCACTTTTTTAACTGGCGGCCATTTTGTCAGCTGTCAAGTGATTAATATTTAGTTTGGTTTGCCATTTCATCATGAACAGGTTGACAAAAGAACAACGCTTGCAAATCGTGCAAATTTATTTCGAAAATAATGGTTCAGTTCGCGAAGTTTACCGCAAGCTCCGTCCATTTTATGGTCGACATAATCGTCCATCAGAGCAATTAATTCGGTTAACCATGGACCGTTTTCGCACTACGTTTACTCTATGTGATAATACGCAATCACATACGTGATTTTGGTGTATGGGCCGAAAATTAGATTGATCTCGATGCTGATTTTCATCGCAAAATTTTGTTCAGTGATGAGGCTCATTTTTGGTTGAATGGCTACGTCAACAAGCAAAATTGCCGAATTTGAAGTGAAGAGAATCCACATGAGACCCTTGAGACGCCATTACATCCACAAAAACTGACTGTTTGGTGTGCTCTATGGGCTGGTGGAGTCATTGGGCCATACTTCTTCCGAAATAATGCTGGAGAGTCAGTTACCGTAAATGGAGACCGGTATAGAGCCATGATAACCGACTATTTTGTTCCCCAATTGGATGGCATGAATGTGGATGAGTTGTGGTTCCAACAAGACGGCGCTACATGCCACACAGCGCACGTCACAATTGATTTATTGAAGGAAACATTCGATGAGCGCATAATTTCGCGGAATAGGCCTGTCAATTGGCCACCAAGATCGTGCGATTTGACACCACTGGATTATTTTCTTTGGGGATATGTGAAGTCGCTCGTCTACGCCAACAAACCAGAAATGTTAGGGGACTTGGAAGCCAACATTCGTGGCGTTATTGCCAACATACGGCCCCATATGCTCGAAAAAGTAGTTGAAAATTGGACCTGTAGAATTGGCTTTATTCGAGCCAGCCGCGGCGGCCACATGCCCGAAATCATATTTAAACATTAATGGTATAAAATTATCCTTCCAATAAAGCCAAATTGATGGACATTAAAACGATTTTCTTGTGTTTTATTTCAATTCGAAGTTCTATACCTCTAAAAGAACACCCATTATAACATCCCCTTTTTATATATACAATCAAAAAGATTTGGAGGTATATTCAGTATATTAAGATTGCGTCTACGAAATTAGATAGCTATTGTTATCCTACTCTTAACCAGGATCGGGGTGGAACGTTTATATTCTCGCTTCTTTTCTGGAGGAAATTCTAATTTATATAAATTGGGCAACCCTAGGAAATATCTTTGAATTATGCAAACACACACTCACATAAAAACTCGTACATATTCTTCCTTCTCTTTACATATGGAGGGAAATGGTTACAGGCTATTTTCCATAAAGAAAATATTACTGTGATGTCATAATGGAAAATGTGTAACTTTTCTCAGCAAATATATTATATTCATTTGAAGGACTTTGTGTTTATTTTAAGTAATGCCAATTATATATTTTCTTTATAGAAAAGCGCTTAATTGGAAGACAAATTATAGAAAAGTGTATTTATTAATATGAATAAATTAGTTTATTATAATGTTCAAATATAGTTATAGAAGTGCATTAAGGTTTAATTAAACAATTAAAATCAAAGTTAACATTTTGGCATAATCATTGATATTAATTAATTGAAAACTTAAAAATTTTTCCCGTAAATCCGGAACTATAGATTATCTTTTAGAGTAAAGCATTAAGGTCTAATAACAGTTAACTTTCCCCTTTTTCAGAAAAATTTCTGTGACCTTGAAATTATTATTATAATTGATCTATTTTTTTTAATTAAAAAAATATAAGGTACTTATTTTTAATTAATATGAAATTGAACAGTAACGAGTAATTCAAGAACAGTCTACCGAAAATCTCGAAAATCGGGTAAGCAATTTTATATGGTTGAATTATTTAATAGTGATTACTAATTAGCGCCCAGTATTCTATACTCTAAGGTTGGTCTAGAAAATTATAGTAATTTCACTTATTAGTTACTTCCCAGCAAAACGTTGGTAGTGGCAAGTACTCTGATAACTGGTTACCTTGTAACGACTACAACATACCATCCGAATAAATAATAAGTTATTACAGAAGTACTTATTTGTAATTAATATGGTAATTTAAACTGAATGGCCCCGGTTCAAATCCCACCAAGGGCAACAATTTTTTTTAGTTTTTATTTTAATAAAAGAGTCTTTTTAAATGATTTTTGAATTTTAAGAACTTAAATATTATCTTCTGTAAAAAAAATTTGTAAAACTAACTCACCGTAATGAAAAAATACCATCATGAGTCAATTTTGATTATGTAGGGGATGTTGAATACCAAACACGATTCTAATTGGTCTTAGCTTGGTAAGCCCAACTTTTCTGGGTCATCCTTCATCTCAACTGTGGACACACACCTCCTCATGGTATCACCCGGGGAGCTAGTTTAACACCCATTAATATTGTGAGTTAACATGTTCCGAGAGTTGTCCCATCAGATCGATAAAAATGGGTTAGGATTACGGGCTAGTAACCCTCTCTTGAAAAAAATACAATGAAGAGGATAAAATTAGAATTGAAATGTCCCACTACCTAATGTTAGAGGAGGATGTCCGAAACTTCGATAGAAAGACCAAGTAGAGGAACATGTTTCAAAGCTTGGCCTATAAAATTGGAGAATATTCGCACAAGATCGAAATCCATGGAATTCTAAAATATGCTCGGACTTTGAGCTTAACAGGTTGTAACATTTAAGTATGTAAGCGTCAATCTTATGTAAAAACTTATACAAAAAAGAAGATTTAAATTGTTTAAGTTTTAAAATAAGTTTAAAAAAGTTTAAAAATAAGTTTAAAAAAGTTTTAAAATAATTACAAAAAATCGTATAAAAATATTTTTCCAAAAATTACAACAAAGCAAAAAAAAGCAGGGAAAAACAAAGTTATTTTCACATGATTTTGGATCTAAAAATAAAAATTGTTATTATTAATTATAAGCTGCTAAGTTTTCAACATACGAAGTAGCTCAGTGGAAGAGTCTCTGCCTAGCAGTCGGAGGGTCTGGGTTCGAGCCCCCATGGGATCATAAAAAAAATTTTGTATTTCGTTTAAAAATATATGTTTTTAATAAAACAACAACAAAAAAGTTGTTGCTGTTGTTGCTTTCAAATTGCTTACCCAAGTCATTACTTTTCTGCAATTGGTAAGTACTTGCCTCCAATGACATCCCCATGTTAATGTAATGACTTAAACAGCGAATGAGTAAGTAGTTCGTGTTCAATAGTTTAACTGTTTAACTCATTATTTGGTAATGAAAAGTTTTACTGGGTTATTATTATAATTAAAAAAACATTTTTATTTTCTTTACGACAATTAAATCAATTACTTGACAGTATATGCGATAATGGACATACAGACATTGAAGTATTTATGGAAGTTTTTTTATTTATGGGATATTAAAAATTAATAATATGTATATGAGAAATATTACATCTGTTTTATCAAATGTTTCGAAATCTGACATAAAGAATATAATAAGGAAAATTTTGCAATAATTTGACAGATGACTTTTATATACTTTTATCATATTGTAACATAGACTATAACCCTTTCAGACCGCGATGCATCGATTGTGCGGATGGGTTTCGTTTGCCATATTTTTGCTTCTGTTAGTCCAATGTAAAAATACTGGCATGCATCGATTGCGCTGTCATAGTTTCTAATTTAATAGCTTTTAACTGGCCTTTGCTACATTTTTTTGGTTTCCAAGAGTGTTTTTTATATGAAAGCTATAGTCAAATATGGACCGATTCCTATAAAATTTGATATACTGATCAATAGTTGCATAAAACTTCTCTATTCTAAATTTAGTCGTCATAGCTATTGCAATTGTATTCAATTTATCAGCATTAATGTGTTTCCGGGATCGGGGTTATATGGGAGCTCTAACTAAATATGAACCGATTTCGTCCATTTTCAATACACAACTTTTTCAAGATATTTAAAATAATTTCGTAAAATTTTGTCCCTCTAGCTCTTTTCGTTAAGGCGCTACCGCGCTTTTATTTGACGGACAGACGGACATAAACCCCCTTTTTGTATTTTTGTGTTTCCGTAAGTTTTTTATATGGGAGCTATGGTCAAATGGTGACCGATTGTGACAAAATTTTGCACACTGACTGACATTGACATAAGACTACCTTGTGCTAAATTTAGTAACCAAATCTATTATAGTTTAACAATTTTGGCATTTAAGTGTATTATAGGTGGAATTTAGGCTGTTTCCGTAACTTTTTTGTATGGGAGCTATGGTAAAATGTGAACCGATTTGGATGAAATTTTATATACTGCCTAGTACTTACTTACTTCTTACATACTTCTATATACCAAATTTTATCATCATAGCTATTATAATTTGTCATTTATTAGCAAATAAGCAATTAGCCTAGACGAGGTTATACGGGAGCTATGGTCAAATGTGAACTGATTTTAGCCGATTTCAATACCAACATTTTGCAAAAAATATTTATGCCAAATTTCAGTGACCTATATCCTTTCGTTAAGGCTTTATCGTGCCGATAACATACAGACAGACGGACATCGCTCAAACGTCTTAGAATTTCATAAGAATTCAGAATATACCTCAATTTTGGTTTTTGAGCTATTATTAAGGAAATTACAAACGGAATAACAATCTCAATATACCCCGCATTCTTTTTGATGGTGGGTATAAAAATGCTAAATTTTAATATTTCAAACTAATTGAAATCGTTTCATGCTATAAAAAATGAGATGCATCAATTGTGCGTGTCCTGCCGTAAAATATATTTTTATACGCTGAAGAGACCACATATTCCAAACATTATAAAAAATCCTGTTAGTTTTGCGTCAAGTCCAAAAGGGATACACAGACTATAGTCTCCTATACTGACTCTTCTGCACGCATACTTTAGTATCCAATATCTAAAGTTCTATCTATAGTTTCCTATACTGATACCATAGTCTCCTATACTGAGACCATAGTCTTCTTCACTGAGACTTAAGTCTCCTATACTGTGATTATACTGAGACTATAATCTCTTATACTGTGACCATAGTCTCCAATACTAGGTTAGGTAAGGTAGGCAGGGTTTCTAGAAGTGGTCCCTTTGTGGTACCTGCCAGGGTGAGACTGGAAAAGAAAAACACAAAGTACTTTAGTCCAGGCCATCAGTAAGAGGATTATTCAAGCCAGCCTGAAGCCTTGATAAATTAGTCTATTTTACAAATGTCAATACTCGCCAGATTAGATAAATCATGCAGAAAAATTGCCCCCAGATTTAGAGCCCCTTAGAGTGGGGCAGTGGCAGAGAAGATGAGTTACTGTCTCCTCCTCTTCGATATTGTGACAACTTCGACAGTAGCCAAAGTGTTAAGGGTTAAGTCTTCTGGCATGCAACCCAAAAACGCAGTGACATGTTAAAGTTAAGATTAGGTTGCGGAGACGGCAAGCAAGTAGTTTCAAAGAACCGCCGTGGTATAGCAAGTTTTTCATCCGCCTAGCATACCAGAGGTCCCAAGTTCGATTATCGGCCAGACACACTTGAAAAAATAAATTTTCAAAAAAGCGGCTATTCACCTCATAACTCAGCTAACCACTGGTTATTGAGTTTTAGGCTATGTAAAACTTCTCTAACTAACTCATTTACCGTTCGGAGCCGGAGTTAAAACGTAAGTCTCATTCAATGAGTATAAAAATAGAATCAGATGCAGGTCATTGTCTCAGAGAAGTGCCCCTTGTTCCAATTAGAATGTTGTCGTTGAATTATATCGGGTGTTTTTTATTGAGGTATAGAACTTTAAGTTGGCATCACTTTTTTAACTGGCGGCCATTTTGTCAGCTGTCAAGTGATTAATATTTAGTTTGGTTTGCCATTTCATCATGAACAGGTTGACAAAAGAACAACGCTTGCAAGTCGTGCAAATTTATTTCGAAAATAATGGTTCAGTTTGCGAAGTTTACCGCAAGCTCCGTCCATTTTATGGTCGATATAATCGTCCATCAGAGCAATTAATTCGTTTTCGCACTACGTTTACTCTATCTGATAATACGCATCCGCAGCGACGTCGAACAGTGCGCACCGAAGAAACAATTGCCGCTGTAGAGCAAAGTGTTGAAGAGGACCCGAATGAATCGATTCGCCACCGTGCACAGCAATTGGAGCTTTGTCCATTAACTTTATGGAAGATTTTGCGCAAAGATCTTGGCTTGCGACCTTACAAGATCCAGCTTGTGCAAGAATTTAAGCCGCGAGACCATGCAATGCGTCGTGATTTTGGTGTATGGGCCGAAAATGAGATTGATCTCGATGCTGATTTTTATCGCAAAATTTTGTTCAGTGATGAGGCTCATTTTTGGTTGAATGGCTACGTCAACAAGCAAAATTGCCGCATTTGGAGTGAGGAGAATCCACATGAGACCCTTGAGACGCCATTACATCCACAAAAACTGACTGTTTGGTGTGCTCTATGGGCTGGTGGAGTCATTGGGCCATACTTCTTCCGAAATAATGCTGGAGAGTCAGTTACCATAAATGGAGACCGGTATAGAGCCATGATAACCGACTATTTTGTTCCCCAATTGGATGGCATGAATGTGGATGAGTTGTGGTTCCAACAAGACGGCGCTACATGCCACACAGCGCACGTCACAATTGATTTATTGAAGGAAACATTCGATGAGCGCATAATTTCGCGGAATGGACCTGTCAACTGGCCACCAAGATCGTGCGATTTGACACCACTGGATTATTTTCTTTGGGGATATGTGAAGTCGCTCGTCTACGCCAACAAACCAGAAACGTTAGGGGACTTGGAAGCCAACATTCGTGGCGTTATTGCCAACATACGGCCCCATATGCTCGAAAAAGTAGTTGAAAATTGGACCTGTAGAATTGGCTTTATTCGAGCCAGCCGCGGCGGCCATATGCCCGAAATCATATTTAAACATTAATGGCATAAAATTATCCTTCCAATAAAGCCAAATTGATGGACATTAAAACGATTTTCTTGCGTTTTATTTCAATTCGAAGTTCTATACCTCTAAAAAAACACCCATTATATATACAATGTCCACACGACATCTGTTCTTACCAGCGAATGCCCAGGTATCTCTTAACGAGATGGCGAAACATTGCAATATCGAACAATTCTGGGTACTCATAAAATAGATTCACTTATCAGGGCTACAGGCGGGCTTGACAAGCCTCTCACTGATAGCCCGGCGCTACATGCCACACAGCGCACGTCACAATTGATTTATTGAAGGAAACATTCGATGAGCGCATAATTTCGCGGAATGGACCTGTCAAATGGCCACCAAGATCGTGCGATATGACACCACTGGATTATTTTCTTTGGGGATATGTGAAGTCGCTCGTCTACGCCAACAAACCAGAAACGTTAGGGGACTTGGAAGCCAACATTCGTGGCGTTATTGCCAACATACGGCCCCATATGCTCGAAAAAGTAGTTGAAAATTGGACCTGTAGAATTGGCTTTATTCGAGCCAGCCGCGGCGGCCATATGCCCGAAATCATATTTAAACATTAATGGCATAAAATTATCCTTCCAATAAAGCCAAATTGATGGACATTAAAACGATTTTCTTGTGTTTTATTTCAATTCGAAGTTCTATACCTCTAAAAAAAACACCCATTATATATACAATGTCCACACGACATCTGTTCTTACCCGCGAATGCCCAGGTATCTCTTAACGCGATGGCGAAACATTGCAATATCGAACAATTCTGGGTACTCATAAAATAGACTCACTTATCAGGGCTACAGGCGGGCTTGACAAGCCTCTCACTGATAGCCCGGAATAATTATCTTTGTTTTTCTTTTCCAGTCTATTTCTTGCAGGTACCACAAACGGGCCGTTTTTTAGGACCCAAGTGACGCTGACTGAACATGGAAGAGTCTAGATATTAAGGAAAGATATGTTAAGTGTTATCAAAAAGGTATTGAAAAGTTTTTCGTCAGACTCAGTAGCTCATGCATCGAAGAAAATAACTTAATCCCGTATATAGTTTAGGAGATATCAGAAAATCAAATCAAATTCAGTGTTTTCGTTTTTCTTTGGAAAAAACTAAGTTGGCTCGGTTGTGCCTAGTTCTCCCATTATAACCATGTGAAAGGTGAAAGTCTCTTCTTTAGATTAAGCGAAAAAAAATACCGATCGTAGAACAAAGTTCAAAATTTTCTGAAAAAATTCACGTTAATTGTTATGGATAATTTAGGCAAAAAGTATTCCAGTCGTTTAGGCTTAACTTTTTAACCAAATTGCTTTTAAGTGTAAGTCCAAGACAGGTACTCCTAAGAGTCAACGAATTTCAACCAAAATAATAGAGATCTTTTTTGGGTCAACTTATACACGAATGCCGAATCTCATCAAATTCTGTTGAAAATTGCGGCTTATTCATTGAGAAGTGAAAAATGGGGGTCCAAAGCAGGTACCCCAAAGAATGGACGGATTTCAACCAAAATTAGTAGAGCTCTTTGTTAGATGAATTTATATAGACGTTTACCGAATTTCATCAAATTTTATTGAGAATTCCAGCTTCTACATTGAGAACAAAAATAAGAACAAGGCGGTACCTCAGGGAATCGACGAATTTCAACCAAAATTAATGGACCACTTTTTAAATTCAACTTATAAACGTGTGCCGAATTTCATCAAATTCTGTTGAGAATTGTGGATTGTACATTATGAAGAAATTTAGCTAAAAATGGTTAGCTAAGGCATGTACCCCAGGAAGTCGACTAATTTAAACCAAAATTAATTTTTTGAAAATTGATATATGAAAAAATGGGGGGAACAATGTAGGTACTCCAAGGAGTCGACGAATTTCAACCAAAATTAGTGGATCTCTTTTTTGAATTAATTAATAGACTTGTGTTGAATTTCTTCAAATTATGTTTAGAATTGCGACTTAAAACGACATAAGTTTCGAAATCAAACGTAGAATCATACTTGTTACGTAGAAACGTATAATCATACTTGTTGTTTCGACTAGGACATGTTGTGCGAATGGATGAAAATACTCCAACAGGAAAAGTGTTCGAAAATGATACCAAGAGAACTCGTTGAAGAGGAAGTCCGAAGCTTCGATGGAAGGGCCAAGTAGCGGAAAGTCTTTCAAAGCTTGGCCTGCAAAATTAGAGATATACTCACAAGATCGAAGCACATGGAACTCTAAACAGGTTGTAAATATAGGTCATTTAAGTATGTAACTAAGTAAGTGAACTAAATTAAATAGGGTTTAACAGTTTATATTCCTTATAGAGTCAACAAGTTAGTTGGATCGTATATCACATCAAATGAGTCCATTGTCTTCTAATCCTAAATAACTAGGGACAATGAAGTGACTTTTTGGCAGTAAAGGTTCCGAAGTGTACATAATGGACTTCCAATAAGTCCATCGTCTTACAAGCGTAGATAACTAAGGACAGTAAAGCGACTTATTATATAGAAAAGCAAGAAGCATTTAGACCCCCATAGAGTCATACTCGTAGTATCACCTCAACCTAATGTTTATTTCAAATTTGAATGCTCTGAATTTGATATAAAATAGGGTTTATAACGGGGCTATGGTAAAAAGTAGGCCGGTTTTGTGTAAGTATCTTATCTTATATTCTTAAACGAGCAATAATTGTATGTATTTATATATATATATATATATATATATATATATATATATATATATATATATATATATATATATATATATATATCTTATATTCTTAAACGAGCAATAATTGTATATATATATATATATATATATATAGAATGACTATCTCGAAAACGGCTCTAACGATTTTGATAAAATTTGGACAGTGGGTATCTTTTTTGATGTATAGGTCGAAGAAGAAGGGACTTTTGGAACCTTTGCCTCTAAGAGGGTAAAAACGGGTAAAAAGGGGAAAAAATCGAAAACGCTATATCTCCTTAAGTAATAGGTATAGAAACAAAATTTAAATTACGTTTTAAACAGCTATGAAAATAAACGGATAGGTGTTTGGTACTTTTTGAAACTATGTCCGATAAGGGGTAAAAAAGGGTGAAAATAGTTTTTTTGGTACCTTTTTAACCCTCTCTTATATTTTAAACTAAGGAATATAGAAAAAAACTTTGTACTGCAATCAATAGATGTGAAAGAAATATTGAACACGTATTTGGTACTTTTTTGATTTTGTGGCCAAAATGTGTAAAAAAGGGATAAACTGATAACTTAACATCTACAAAAGTAATATGAATAGGAAAATTATGTTAACTGCTTTCTAATAAAATGTACCGAATTCAATTGGTACCAAAGAAGTACCAATTATGCATATGGAACTTTTTGAAATTAGGGGATAAAAAGGGGAAAAAATTAGTAATGTTATAACTTTAAAACAAATGAATGTTTGTCTGTATGTATGTTCTTTATAGAATAGTAAACTGTAAGTTTGATCATGTTATGCTCTTTAGCAAAGATGTTGCGGATAAGCCGGCGGAGGTTTTTAAGTTGGTAAACCGAATTTCCGACAGGTGGCGCCACTGAAAATTACTAAAAATTAATTAAATTGTAAACTGTACATTTGATCATACTATGATCTTTTGCAAAGTTGTAGCGCATGAGCCGGCGAATGCTTTTTAATTGATATGAATAATTTCCGACAGGTGGCGCTACTGAAAATTACTCAAAGTCAATTTAATCGTAAGCTGTACATATAATCATGCTATAATCTTTAGCAATGTTGTTGCACATGAGCCGACGAAGGTTTATTAGTTGGTATGAAGAAATTTCGACAGGTGGCGCCACTGAAATTTACTTAAAGTCAATTTAATCGTAAACTGTACATTTAATCATGCTATAATTTTTAGCAAAGTTATTGCGGATAATCCGACGAAGGTTTATTAATTGGAATGACCAAAGTCCGACAGGTGGCGCCACTGAAAATTACTCAAAATGAATTAAATCGTAAACTGTGCATTTGATCAGACTATAATCTTTAGCAAAGTTGTTGCGCATGAGTCGACGGAGGTTTCTGTTGGTATGACCAATTTTCAAAATTATTTAAAATGAGTTAACTGTATAAAATAAAATATATAAAAACTTTTAAATTTGTCTCAAAATGCTTATCATAAAGCCCCGAGCAAGGCTCGGTCAACCAGGTACTATATATATATATATATATATATATATATATAGAATGACTATCTCGAAAACGGCTCTAACGATTTTGATAAAATTTGGACAGTGGGTATCTTTTTTAATGTATAGGTCGAAGAAGAAGGGACTTTTGGAACTTTTGCCTCTAAGAGGGTAAAAACGGGTAAAAAGGGGAAAAAATCGAAAACGCTATATCTCCTTAAGTAATAGGTATAGAAACAAAATTTAAATTACGTTTTAAACAGCTATGAAAATAAACGGACAGGTGTTTGGTACTTTTTTGAAACTATGTCCGATAAGGGGTAAAAAAGGGTGAAAATAGTTTCTTTGGTACCTTTTTAACCCACTTTTATATTTTAAACTAAGGAATATAGAAAGAAACTTTGTACTGCAATCAATAGATGTGAAAGAAATATTGAAAACGTATTTGGTACTTTTTTGATTTTGTGGCAAAAATGTGTAAAAAAGGGATAAACTGATAACTTAACATCTACAAAAGTAATATGAATAGGAAAATTATGTTAACTGCTTTCTAATAAAATGTACCGAATTCAATTGGTACCAAAGAAGTACCAATTATGCATATGGAACTTTTTGAAATTAGGGGATAAAAAGGGGAAAAAATTAGTAATGTTATAACTTTAAAACAAATGAATGTTTGTCTGTATGTATGTTCTTTATAGAATAGTAAACTGTAAGTTTGATCATGTTATGGTCTTTAGCAAAGATGTTGCGGATAAGCCGGCGGAGGTTTTTAAGTTGGTAAACCGAATTTCCGACAGGTGGCGCCACTGAAAATTACTAAAAATTAATTAAATCGTAAACTGTACATTTGATCATACTATGATCTTTTGCAAAGTTGTAGCGCATGAGCCGGCGAATGCTTTTTAATTGGTGTGAATAATTTCCGACAGGTGGCGCTACTGAAAATTACTCAAAGTCAATTTAATCGTAAGCTGTACATATAATCATGCTATAATCTTTAGCAATGTTGTTGCACATGAGCCGACGAAGGTTTCTTAGTTGGTATGAAGAAATTTCGACAGGTGGCGCCACTGAAATTTACTTAAAGTCAATTTAATCGTAAACTGTACATTTAATCATGCTATAATTTTTAGCAAAGTTATTGCGGATAATCCGACGAAGGTTTATTAATTGGAATGACCAAAGTCCGACAGGTGGCGCCACTGAAAATTACTCAAAATGAATTAAATCGTAAACTGTGCATTTGATCAGACTATACGTGAATTAAATCATAAATCATGATATGATCATAAGCAAAGTTGTTACGCATAAGCAGATGAAGGTTTCTTAGTGGTATGAACGACTTCGGGCGGCCCCACTGAAAACTACTCAAAATGAATTAAATCGTAAACTGTGCATTTGATCAGACTATAATCTTTAGCAAAGTTGTTGCGCATGAGTCGACGGAGGTTTCTGTTGGTATGACCAATTTTCAAAATTATTTAAAATGAGTTAAACTGTAACTGTATAAAATAAAATATATAAAAACTTTAAAATTTGCCTCAAAATGCTTATCATAAAGCCCCGAGCAAGGCTCGGTCAACCAGGTACTTTCTAAGTAAATCAATAAATATGGCTGCTTAAATATAGGTTTCAGACCAGCTGTGTAGATTTTTTCCCGATTTCTATGAGATATGAGTCAATGAATGTGTTAAATAATAACATGCACAAAGTCTGTGGAATTTTACCGTAATTTGCACTGATTTTAACGGGATTGAAAAAATAAGTTGCTGTACTTGGAACCGGTATAAGGGGTTTATGTTCATTTAAGTCGATATATGTATCTAGAAGCCAATAATGCTTTATCATTATTCTGATTAGAAGTATTAAAAAAGTATTAAAACTTGTCAAATAGAATTAAATGTCTATCAAATATTAATTTAAATATTTATTTATGCATTTGTTATTATTTATTTCTTTGCGTTAATTATTCGAATGAGCAGAAAAAAATCCCATAAATATTTGTTTAAAAGCTAAAACTAGTTTTATTTAGAAAAATAAACAATAAATTAATTTTAAATAAATTAAATGCATTTTAATGCGTATTTATCTAAATATATAAAAGAATAAGCTGACGGATAGCCGATTCTAATCGCCCAGGTTAAATAGGTAAAGCCAGAAACTTTTTTTACCGACGAAAAGGAGACCTAGTGGGTAAAGTTAATCGAGTACGCTGAATTCTATGGTGCTAACAGTTTTTTATACCCACCATCAAAAAGAATGGGGGTATATTGAGATTGTCATTCCATTTGTAATTTCCTTAAAAATTGAAGTATATTCTGAATCCTTATAAAATTCTAAGACGATTGAGCGATGTCCGTCTGTCTGCCCATCTGTCTGTCTGTTGTCAGCACGATAAAACCTAACAAAAGGATGTAGGTCACTGAAATTTGGCATAAATATTCTTCTTTTCTTGGAAAATGTTGATATTGAAATCGGGAAAAATCGGTTCATATTTGACCATAGCTCCCGTATAACCTTGTCCAGTCTAATTGCTTATTTCCTAATAAATGACAAATTATAATAGCTATGATCATAAAATTTGGTATATAGAAGTTTTACATAAGTACTAGGCAGCATATATTCACCTAAATCGGTTCACATTTAACCATAGCTCCCATACAAAAAACTTACGGAAACAGCCTTAATTTCACCTAAAATACACTTAAATGCCAATAAATGATAAACTGTAACAGCTTTGGATACTAAATTCAGCACTAAATTCAGCAGGAAGTCTTATGTCAATGCCAACCAGTTTGCAAAATTTTGTAACAATCGGTCATCATTAGACCATAGCTCCCATATAAAAAACTTACGGAAACACAAAATTACAGAAAGAAAAGGGGGTTTATGTCCGTCTGTCCGTTAGATAAAAGCGCGATAGCGCCTTAACGAAAAGAGCTAGAGAAACAAAAATATTTTCGATATCTTGAACAAGTTGTGTATTGAAAATGGACGAAATCGGTTCACATTTAGTTAGAGCTCCCATATAACCCCGATCCGGGAAACACATTAATTCTGATAAATTGAATACGAATGTAATAGCTATGACGATTAAATTTAGAATAGAGAAGTTTTATGCATCTATTGGTCAGTATATCAAATTTTATAGGAATCGGTCCATATTTGACTAAAGCTTTCATATAAAAAACACTCCCGGAAACCAAAAATATGTAGCAAAGGCCAATTAAAAGCTATTAAATTAGAATTAATGAAAGCTATGGCCACTAAATTTTGCAAGAATAAGCTCTATATAAATACCAGCCAGTGTGTAAAATTTTGTTACAATCGGTCAACATTTGGCTATAATCCTTATATATAACATCCCCTATTTATATCGACAATCAAAACAAGTAAGAAAGTGCTATAGTCGGTCAAGCCCGACCATACGATATCCTTCACCACTAAGGTCAAAGGTGTTATTTTTCCTGTATAAAGACAAATATTTGCTAAATTTTTCCATCAAACAAACATTTTCTCAAAACTTATATATTTAAGCTGTTTCCGACATTTGGAATTATATGAGAGCTAGGGTCAAATGAGAACCGATTATCTCGAAATTTGGCAAATTGATTACAGTTGTTACAAAAATTATGTATGCAAAAAATAAACTTAAAATTCCCATTATCCTTAGATTTACGAGCGTTTTAGTGATTTTTTGTCTCATTTAGTGCGTTTTTAAAGAAGAGTTTGTATGGGAGCTATGGTCAAATGTGGACCGATTTCAACGAAATTTAGTACAGTGATTTTAGTTTACATAAGCAGTATTTGTTTTAAATTTCATTTATATTTGTGGCCAATATATCAATTCTGGGAAGTGGGACCTATGGGAGGTACCATAAATAAAAGACCGATTTTGACGAATTTCAAGTGCCAAATTTCATCAAATTATCTTTAGAATTGCGACCTGTAGTTTGAATACAAGGTTTACATGGGGGTCCAGCCAAATGGACGGACGGACATCGCTAAATCGACTCAGAAAGTGATTCTAAGCCTATTGGTATACTAAAAGGTGGGTCTAAGACAAATATTTCCATGCGTTACATACATCAGCACAAATTTATAATACCCTTTCCACCTATGGTGGTGAAGGGTATAAAGATTCGGAGGTACAAGCAGTATATTATAATTGCACCAATGTCCAGACTTTATATACGGTAATAGATGCATTAGGAACACCTAACAAAATATATGAACCTGTCGTTATACTATCGGCATGTTTATCCTAACTAAATATTAATCGTAACGATAAGCATTTAACAACTTATTAATGTAAAACCATACCAGGTTACGATACCGAATTTTGCTCTAAGTAAATATCGGGTGTTTTTTATTGAGGTATAAAACTTTAAGTTGGCATCACTTTTTTAACTGGCGGCCATTTTGTCAGCTGTCAAGTGATTAATATTTAGTTTGGTTTGCCATTTCATCATGAACAGGTTGACAAAAGAACAACGCTTGCAAATCGAGCAAATTTATTTCGAAAATAATAGTTCAGTTCGCGAAGTTTACCGCAAGCTCCGTCCATTTTATGATCGACAATTACGTTTACTCTATGTGATAATACGCAACCGCAGCGACGTCGAACAGTGCGCACCGAAGAAACAATTGCCGCTGTAGAGCAAAGTGTTGAAGAGGACCCGAATGAATCGATTCGCCACCGTGCACAGCAATTGGAGCTTTGTCCATCAACTTTACGGAAAATTTTGCGTAAAGATCTTGGCTTGCGACCTTACAAGATCCAGCTTGTGCAAGAATTAAAGCCGCGAGACCATGCAATGCGTCGTGATTTTGGTGTATGGGCCGAAAATGAGATTGATCTCGATGCTGATTTTCATCGCAAAATTTTGTTCAGTGATGAGGCTCATTTTTGGTTGAATGGCTACGTCAACAAGCAAAATTGCCGAATTTGAAGTGAAGAGAATCCACATGAGACCCTTGAGACGCCATTACATCCACAAAAACTGACTGTTTGGTGTGCTCTATGGGCTGGTGGAGTCATTGGGCCATACTTCTTCCGAAATAATGCTGGAGAGTCAGTTACCATAAATGGAGACCGGTATAGAGCCATGATAACCGACTATTTTGTTCCCCAATTGGATGGCATGAATGTGGATGAGTTGTGGTTCCAACAAGACGGCGCTACATGCCACACAGCGCACGTCACAATTGATTTATTGAAGGAAACATTCGATGAGCGCATAATTTCGCGGAATGGACCTGTCAATTGGCCACGAAGATCGTGCGATTTGACACCACTGGATTATTTTCTTTGGGGATATGTGAAGTCGCTCGTCTACGCCAACAAACCAGAAACGTTAGGGGACTTGGAAGCCAACATTCGTGGCGTTATTGCCAACATACGGCCCCATATGCTCGATAAAGTAGTTGAAAACTGGACCTGTAGAATTGGCTTTATTCGAGCCAGCCGCGGTGGCCACATGCCCAAAATCATATTTAAACATTAATGGCATAAAATTATCCTTCCAATAAAGCAAAATTGATGGACATTAAAACGATTTTCTTGTGTTTTATTTCAATTCGAAGTTCTATACCTCTAAAAAAAACACCCATTACTAGGGAAACCACTTAGATACTTTTAAATGTTGAACTATAAAGCTCCTGCAACCGAATTTAGTCCAAATATTTTACTAACAATATCAACTAGCGTAACAACTTTTTTTGAATTTGGTTCACATTTTGAATTAGCTGCACCCTCGTAGATATATGAGAGATATTTCTAAATTTAACACAACTTAATGGTGGGTATATAAGATTCGGCACAGCCGATTATAATACTCTTAATTGTTTATATTTCGATTATTGGGACTAAAAGGAAAAAGTAAACTAAAGGTTATAAGTATTTGAATTCGAAAAGAAATATTCCATATACAAGCGTGGGACAGTCTAATATAGGCTCTTCAATAGTTTTAGAGGTAGTAGAAGAAAGTTTCTCGAAAAAAGGTATTTTCCGATTTTGGGAGAAAATATAGGTAAATTTGGGGAATTTGTATATTTCTGCTCTTTCCGAAAAGGTTTACCTAACTTCTGTTTTTGGTTTAGACTTAACTATTATAATAATTGAAAAATTATATACAATACAAACAAGTAAGAAAAGCTATAGTCGGTCAAGCCCGACCATATGATACCCTTCACTGCTAAGGTCAAATATGGACCAACAATTAACAAATTTTCCTTGTGTCTTAGAGACATACATATACTATGAGTTATTTTTACAAAATTTCGTGATTTATGTCATTTCCGGCTAAGGTCCTGATATGGGAACTAGGGTCAACTGTGGACCGATTGTTACCAAATTTTGGATATTGGTTTATATATACAAAATATTTATCTGTGCTAAGTTTTAGTAATCAAATGCATTTATCTTTAGAGTTATAAACGTTTTTGTGCTTTTATGTGTACATAAGCATCTTTTGAGAATGTATCTCGTATGGGGCCGATTCCCACAAAATTAGGTACACTGATTAAGGCAATCATAAGCAATATTTGTGCTCAATCTTATTAAAATACAAGTAAATTTGTGGCTGTAAAGGACCAAAAACTCTATTCCGGGAAGGCATCCCTATGGGAGGTACCCGAAATAGTAATCCGATTTTGCTCAAAAAGTATGAGCCTGTGCCTAATTGAATAAAATTATCTTTAAAGTTACGACCTGCACAATGATAACAAGCTTACATGTATAACCGGCCAACCAGTCAGCCGGACGGATATCGTTAAAACAACTCAGGGAGTGATTCTAAGGTCGATTGGTATACTAAAAGGTGATTCTCAGACCCAATATACCCTTTCCACCAATGGTGGTGAAGGGTATAAATATTTAATTGGAAAATTAAAAAATTAACTTACCAAAATTTTTTCTAGTTTCGCCTTATAACTTTTTTCTTCAAAATTTTCAATTCACAATTTTTTTTTTAAATCTTCAGGGTATAAAAATTTTATTCTTACAAATTTAAAAAAAAACTAAATATTTTTCTTAATTTTTTTTTAACTAAAATTTTTTTAATTCAAAATTTTATTTTTAAAAAAATGTTCTCATCAGATAACTGATTCGATTCACCAGTTCTTAGATATATACATTTTTTTCAACACTAACAATTTAATTTTTATTTTAACAACTTTTCTCAAATCTAACGTTTTCCTTTTTAATTAAAATATTTATTCTATTTCTTTTTTGTTTCAAAATTAAATTTCAATTTATATAGATTTGATTTCTTATTCGGTTTGTTTCCGTATTTCCCACAATTCACGACCGATTGTTTTGATGCTTCTATTAAGACTGATTTCAAATTCTGCTTTCGAATAATATTTTCAAGCTGGTTTTTTTATTATTAATTGCCATTATTGTTGGTGTTGTTTAATTTATTTAAAAAAATCCAAATAGCAAATAATTTTTTATTTGTATTTTAGAATCACAGCAACAAAATGCTTTAGCATTTGCTTTTTTTCTTATTATTTATAAGAAATTAAAATTTAATTTCACTTTTAAAATATTTTATTAATTCAGTTAATTTTAACAAGGGGTGGTGGACTCACTCTGTATTGAGTCCATAGTCGGAGTATAAGACTTTAGTTAATGTATAAGACTATAGTTGTTGTTGTTGTAACGGCTCGAATATATACAATTTTTATCAGTTTAGTTCTTCTAAGGGATCTGTCAGGAGTTATAGGTCAAAAATTGTATTACTTCCACTGGATGGTTTCACAAATACTCAGACTTTATGCTAAGGAGGGCATGGTCTCTATACATATAATCATCCTACTGAAAGAACTATTTGCATTGTTGAAGGTTAATTTGGAACCGCCATGGTATAGCAGGTTAGTCATCCGCCTAGCATACCAGGAAACTATTTCACTAAGCTACAAGTTTACAATTACAAGTGTTTTTGCCTGTAAAATTGTGAACTTGTAAATAATTGTGTTTCATTAAAATACAATTACAAGTATGTAGCTACAAGTGATTTTGACAATTCACAAGTTTACAAGTCGAACTTCTACAAGTGGTTTTGTTTCACTAATCTAAATTTGTACTTGTACACTTGTAGAATTGTAGAAAAAAAGCATAGGGTCGACGGAGACTCTCAAAAAAATTTTACAAGTTACAAGTGAATGATAAATTGAATTCAAATTTGGTTTTTAACTATTTTTTTAATAAAAATTAGTTAAAATTAACACAAAATCAAATCAATATTAATTACCATTTATTTATTTTATTTGTTTTTAAATATGTTTCGATTGATAATAGTCCATTACTTAGTGTACCTTGACGAATTTAGTTTACTTTGACGAATTTTAATAGCACACTACCAAAATAATTGTTTGTGCCATATTTACTCAAATTATCTTGAGAATTGCGAAATGTACTTTGATTACAAGGTTTACATGGGGGTCCAGCCGATGGACGGGCGGACTGACATCGTTTAATCGGCTCAGGAAGTAATTCTAAGTCCGTTGTTATACTAAAAGGTGGTCTAACTAAGACCAATATTTCTATGCGTTATATATATCAGCCCAAACTTATAATACTCTTTCCACCTATAGTGATGAAGCGTATGAAAATATAATCATGTATGCTGAACAAGGGAGATCAATGATGTCCTTGACTCAAGGATATCTCAAAAAGCATATCTTCCATTTTCTTTATCATTCTCTCAAATGTGAATAATAGTGTAGACAACAAAATACGAAAACCAAAAAATGGGCTCATGGTGGATCGGAAAACAAAAAACTATTTCTTAACTTTTTAATTAAAAGAGCATAAAACTACAGGGCATATGCTAAAATTAGGCTCATATTTTTATACTTATAAAAATCTGATAACCGTATCAAAAGCTATAGGCATAAAAAGTGAGTATGTTTCGGAAAAAATATTGAAAAAAACGAAAGTGCTAAAGTCGGTCAAGCCCGACCATACGATACCCTTCACCACTAAAGTCAAAGGTGTTATTGTTCCTGTATAAAGACAAATATTTGCTAAATTTTGCCATCATACAAACATTTTCTCAAGACTTATATATTTAAACTGTTTCCGTCATTTAGACTTATATGAGAGCTAGGTTGAAATGTGGACCGATTATCTCGAAATTTGGCAAACTGATTACAGTTTTTACAAAAATTATTTTTGCCAAAAAGAAACTTAAAATTTTCATTATCTTCAAATTTAATAGCGTTTTAGTGATTTTGTCTCATTTAGTGCGTTTTGACCCAAAAGTTTGTATGGAAGCTATGGTCAAATGTTGACTGTTTTTAACGGAATTTGGTACAGTGATTTCAGTTTACATAAGCAGTATTTGTTTTAAATTTCATGAAAAAATATTTATATTTGTGACCAATATATCAATTCCGGGAAGTGGGACCTATGGGAGGTACCATAAATAATGGAACGATTTTGAAGAATCTCAATAGCCATGGTCCCACTATAAAAAAATGATCTGTACCAAATATCATAAAATTATCTTTAGAATTGCGACAAGGTTTACATGGGGGTCCAGCCAGCCAGCCTGACGGAGGGACGGACGGACGGACGGGCATCGCTAAATCGACTCAGAAAGTGTTCCTAAGCCTATTGGTATACTTAAAGGTGGGTCTAAGACAAATATTTCTATGCGTTACATACATCAGTTTCTGAAACACCCCGCGAAAATCAGTTTGGGTTCCGATAGCATAGATCTTGTGTTGATCTAATGAACACAGTAAGAATAGCAATGTAATGAATTCCGCACCCCCATTTACCTAGCGTTTGTCGACTTTATGAAGGCCTCCGACAGTGTCAACAGAAGCTATCTATGGAGAATTTTAGAAAACCGTAACATGCCAACGAAAATTCTGAACTTAATGCGGGCAATGTACGTGGACTTTAAATGCCGGGTTCTACATAAATGTAAATTGTCTAATCCGTTCGAAGTTACTATTGGAGTAAAACTAGGATGTATCTTATCACCTATACTTTTTATCCTTGTCATCGACACTATAATGCGCACGGCACTAAATGGTAGAAGTGGTATCCAATGACCACCCTTTAAACAACTCGAGAACTTGGAATACGCCGATGACGTATGCCTTCTAAGCCAAAGCCCAGGTCACCTTCAAGAAAACACTAGCGCTATTACTGTTGAATCTCAACATTTCCAAGACAAAGATTATGCCTGGAGGCTATGGCGCAAACCCGTCACCACACATCAATGTGGATAACGAGGTTATTGCAGGTGTAGGTACCTTTAACTATCTTGGTAGTTTGGTATCTAAAAAAGATGGCGTCGGTGAGGATATTGAATCGCGTATTAATAAGGCAAAATCTGCATTCGGCATTCTCCCAGCTATTTGGAAATCTCGGCAAATATCAACAACAACTAAGCTACGAAAATATAACTCGAATGTCAAGTCCATCTTGTATTACGGCTGCGAAACTTGGAAACACACAAATGCCATCGATAAGCGCCTGCAAACCTTTGCAAACAAATGCTTGCAGCAAATCCTTAATAAATGGTGGCCAAATCGCACAAGAAATGAAGATCTAAAAGCTAAAAACCAAATCCCTTCTTTTATAGAGTTGTGTCACCAGAAATGGCGGAGGATAGGCCACACACTTCGAAGGCCAACTACCAACATTGCATGCGCTTCGTTGGAAACCACAAGGAAGCGGCCGTCGTGTTGGTGTACCTGCTAGAACGTGGAGAAGGTCAATTGATGCGGAGTTACAAGCAGAAAACTATTCATGGAATGATGTATGCCTAACATCTCGCAATAGAGTTCGATATAAAAGGATGCTTGAGGCCCTATGCTCCACTGGGAGTCAATGATAACAGAAGAAGAAGTTAGAAGACCATAACGAACAATAAAAATATAGTGGCGATAAAATGTATGGCAAAAAGTTGAATTTTGTTGGCCAGTGTAATTTGATACATGTAGAAATATGTAAAACTGAGGGAAATAAAAGCTTATGATACTTCCAGTTATAAACAAACATAAAATACATTAATCAATAAACATCTATGCTACATTTAAATACATCGAAGTAATTTGATCAAATTATATGGTAATTAAGAAATAATATCTACAATTTCTAAATATCGAAATGTATGGCACTCACATTGTCTCACTTTAGAATAGAAGTTCATTTTATAGTTGACCCTTAATTCACCATCACTGCTACTTCCCTCTCCGCTAACGTTAACGTGACAGAATAGTCACGTGTAAGAAATATCTTAGAAATAAAATCAAATCTTGACAAGAAAATTTTATCAAAGTGGCAAAATGATAAATATTGGAAACTAAGTTTAATAACTTAATGCCAGTATAATTAAGACTAAAGTATTCAAATGAAATTAAACTGACGGCCTATGTAGGTTAGAGTGTCCCAGAAGTTAGATGAACATTTAGTACATAAATATTTATGTATGAAGAAAAGTAAGTCCAAGGTTTTTTCGAATCTTTGAGGAAACTTATGTTAAACTTGCTGCCCACTTATGAAATGACATTTACATCTGACCTGACAAATTTTCTAAGGCAAAACATGTCATATTATGTGATACTTTAAAAACATTGCTTCAGTAAAAGTGACACACAGTCATTTGTAAATGACATATGAAATGACATTAACATCTGACCTGTCAAATTCTCTAAAGCAAAACATGTCATATTATGTGTTACTTTGAAAGCATTGCTTCAGTAAAAGTCACACACAATGTCATATGTAAAAATTTTAATCAGTGCTTGTTTTATTTGCTTCTGACATACCTTCTGTCACTTGCTGTTCTTATTACGAAAAAAATAAACAGAATCTACGTCAACTATTTTGACAGACATACATTATAAAATACATATGACTTTTAAAGTTGAAAAGTCATATGCAAATGTTGGCTTGTCTTTAAACACCTTAAAAATCGTATCAATATTTGTTTGGTTGCTTTAAAAGAAATATTTTCAATTTTTTACTATAATCTTACCTTTTCGCTTGTTTTTGATTAACACGTCTTTCACTTTTTAAAACTAAAATAAAACTAAAAATGTCAAAGAAAAAAATCCCTCGTTGATCCATTTGGAGTATTAAGTGAGCATAAAAAACAACAAAACAAAAAAAAGTTTCGATAGCTCGCAAATGGATGAACAAGTCATTACTCCTTTGTTGCTCGATTATGGATTAATCCATATATTTATTACTGTGTAGTTAAAGGAATTCTTGTAAATATTATAGGGTTGCCCAGAAAGTAACTTCATTTTACCTTCATAGTGGCGTGGAAGGTGTTTATCGCAGGCTTCGTAAAGTCCGACGACCTTGATTTCCTCGGAGGATAGGGGAATGCCTCCCGTTCATGGGTGGAGAACCAGCCACATAAATAGGTGGCGGGGAACCCCTTTTCATGCGTGGGTGGTAGGAGAAAAATCAAATATTCATGCGGACCAAACAGGTAGTAGCGGGTTAATACTCTTAACTAACCAAAGTGACTCCGACTTCGGGTCAGAGTTCAGACGGATCTCTTTCGAGATCTCCAGTAGCAGTGGTGAAGGAGGGCCAGGCTGAACTGTTTCCGGAAGCCCAGACAGATCAACCTGACTTCACCGACAGCACTAACGCTACTTAGGTCTATAAGGTTATCGTGCTGGATTCTGACACGGAGATCGATATCACTGTGATATCGACTTTGGGACGGGATAAGGCTAGATCACCTCTTAGATCATTGGCTTCAGTGGTGAAGAGCCGATCTTATCTCGGGTACCTTCACCGCCAAAGGTTAAGCAAAAACCCGACCGAACTAAATTCGCCAAGGCGAAGAGCTGTATTTAAACTTGTAAAGCTGTATGTCCGAATGTCATTATTCCAGCAGACCCGCAACAAAATGTTATTCTTATAATTTACTGGCTTATTCAGATTTATATGAGTTGTTTTAGGTCATCTCATATGTCTGAATCATGGACCTGATTCAGACGGTACAACATACCGTGACCTTTCCTACAAAATAAAAAGGTCTGCATGGAGGGACAAGAGAATGTGGGTAGATGAACAAGCTAGCCAAACTGAGTTAGCTGCAACTAAAGGCGACATGAGGACCTTATACAATATAGCAAACCTACCTACACCAACAGTCCCACCCTGAGTAGTAGCGGTACATCTATCAACCGCGAATAAACAATTAATACGATGGATGTCAACATTAAACAATACTATTGGATTGAAAACACTGACAACTATGCAAAATGAAACCAACCATGACAGTTAATTCAATGGAATTTCAGACAGCCCACAAACAATACAAGAAGTGAAAAATGCCACTAAAAGCCGTAAGCGCAACAAGGCCCCGAGCAATGACAATATCTCAGCGGAGACGTTGAAGGATTGGCGAGACTGTGACACCCATTTGTGAGTTAAATATGAGAAGAAGAAGAAGAACCGCTCTAATGTATACTAGTCAAAATACCAAAAAAGGGTGACTCCAAAGACAACAATAACTAAGGGGTGTAACACTTTTTCCAATACCGAGCCAAATACTAAGTCGAGTAAATTTGAATAGAACGTCTGACGCAGTTTCTGAAACACTTCGAGAAAATCAATTTGGGTTCCGAAAGAATGGATCTTGTGTTGATCTGATCAACATAGTAATAATAGTAATGGAGCAATATAATGAATTCCGCACTCCCATTTACCTAGCGTTTATCGACTTCATGAAGGCTTTCGACAGTGTCAACAGGAGCTATACATGGAGAATTTTAGAAAACCATAAAATGCCAACGAAAATTCTTAACTTAATTCAGGCAATGTAGGTGGACTTTAAATGTCAGGTTCTACATAAAGGTAAAATGTCTAACCCGTTCCAAGTTACTACTGGAGTAAGACAAGGATGAATCTTGTCACCTATACTTTTTATCCTTGTCATTGACAATATTATGCGCACGGCACTGAATGGTAAACGTGGTATCCAATGGACACTCTTCAAACAACTCGAAGACTTGGAATACGCTCAGATCACCTTCAAGAAAATACTAGCGCTATTACTGTTGAATCTCGGCAGCTGGCCTGGAAATCAATATTTCCAAGACAAAGAATATACCTGGAGGTTATGGCGCAAGCCCGTCGACACACAGCTCGGCATTCTCCGAGCTATTTGGAAATCTCGGCAAATATAAACCACAATTAAGTTACGAATATATAACTCGAATGTCAAGTTCATCTTTTATTACGACTGCGAAACTGGAAACGCACAAATGCCATCGATAAGCGCCTACAAACCTTTGCAAACAGATGCTTGGGACAGATCCTTAATATATGGTGGCTGAATTTCGTAAGAAATGAATATCTACTAAACGCTACAAACCAAATTCCATCTTCTATAGAGATATGTTAACGGAAATGACGGTGAATCGTTGGAATCCACAAAGAAGTGGCCGTCGCGTTGGTGCACCTGCTAGAACATAGAGAAGGTCAATTGATGCGGAGTTACAAGCAGCAAACTATTCATGGAATGATGTATGCCTAACATCTCGCAAAACAGTTCGATAAAAAAGAATGGTTGCGGCCCTAACATAAAGCCTTCGACGATAACATCGACAATAGCAGATTTAGGAGTTAATAACTCTATTATCTCCTTCGAAGGTGATGCTACAGACTTCAAAGTAACTTTCCATGGTACAGTCACTTTTTCATAGAGTTTTCTTCTTCTTGACTCCCAGTGGGCCTTGATATTAATAAATTGTTTAGGGTACTTCATAATCAGTGCTTATACGAATGACGTTGCAGTAGCAGTTTCGGGTAAATTTCTGAATACCAGATTCTGGGGGTAGCTCTTGCCACATCAACTAATTCAAATTCTGGACTCTAAATTGTCCTGAAACCTAAAGACCCAATCTGGGGTGTTTCAGACGGCTTTACACTCTTCTCGTGTAGAAGATCCTTAGGCAACACATAAAGCAATTCCCCTGTCAATACGGGCTGGTTGTAAAGCCTATACACAGGACGATTCATCAAGGCCCTTTTGATACAACTCTCAGATCCTCTGCTCTAATGGGGAAATTTTGGCACCTTCTTATAGAATCTTGTTGTTAATCAACTGCTTAGGAAACTTGACTCCTTACGCCTAATGTGGATGACGTCGCAGTGGAAGTTTCGAGTAAATTCCTGAATACCTTGTAGCAGCGTCTGGAAGTCGCTTTTGCCACATCCACTAGCTGGAGCATTTCATATAAATTGGGAGTTAATACCTCCAACTTGTACTTTTCTTTAGGAAATACAAGCTACCAAAGTTCATTTTAAAAAATCTAGGAGTGGCTGGACTCATGTTCACTGATCACATCAAGTATTTTGGATGAAAAATTTAGACTAATCAGCAAGGCTCTTTTGTTAAAACTCTCAGATACTCTGCTCTAATGATAACTGGTGCCATTAGGATTACACGTTTCAAGGCACTATGCTTAACTGGCTTCCGGCTGAGTTAATGGCATAAAATGTTGCTCATAACTCAGCTATCAGGCTTAGTATTATTGGAGTTTGATATCCTTCACCAATCTTTTTCTTTTTCCGGATAAACTCATCAAAATACCTGACAAAGTTGACTACAGTATTCCCACCATACTTTTCGACCGAGTCTTTACTGTGGACATTTCTGGAACTCCAACGAATTTTACAGATGGGTTAACTGAGATATATAGGGATAGGTCTAAATAGAAGAGGGGAGTTCAGGGGCCAAATTACGACATTCGATATCGATCGAAATCTTAGATATTTTCAAAACATTTGAATAGCATACTTTAAGGATAATCAAAATTATTTAAAAGATGCACTGTCTACTATATATATTTTTAAAGTTATTTGCCAAAAGATGAACAATAGTAAAAGAGTTTGAATTGAACTATGTTTTTAGAAACGAATCAAAATGGATACCAAATTTCAATAAACTTTTTGCATCGAAGTAACTTTGAACATCCCTAAAGTATACTTCACAATATTCGCTTAAAAGTCTGAGTTTTCGATCGAAATCGTATGCGGTAATTTGAGCCCAGCTGTCTTGGTATCTCTAACTGTATCTCAGAAATCAAGAGGGTGTTGTTGCTAAGTTGGTTAGCACTTCGACTAATAAGCATAAGACATCACATTGAGCCTGGGTTCGATCCCCAGTCACGGCAACATCAATTTCTGCAATTATTTATAACTATTAAAATTATAAATAACCACAACATCCTCCATCATCGGCAATCAGCCCACAGCAATAACACGCCGTCAATGATAAGGAAATAAAATTCGCTGCAGAACAAAAAGTTTAAAACAATGCGTTTTTCTTTTCTGAAAGTGTAATTTAATTTTACAGGGTCCCTCCTATTCTAATGATAAATTGTAATATTAATTTCAAATAATATATTATACTGTAATTAAATATAATTAACTAGCAAATGAACTATTATTAAAAATTATTGAAATTGATAAAACGTGCTGTTTTTAGATAAAGCTTTAATCGCAGATAACTGATTTTGTCAATCAGCATGTGAATTTTTTTCTTCTTCTGTTATCCTTGACTGCCAGTTGAGCATAGGGCCTCAACCATCCTTTTATATCGAATTTTATTGCGAGATGTTAGGCATTCATCATTCCATGAATAGTTTGCTGCTGGTAACTCCGCACCAACACGACGGCCGTTTCCTTGTGGATTTCAACGAAAACCTTGTCGAGCAATGTTGGTAGTTGGCCTTCTAAGTGTGTGCCCTATCCACCGTTATTTCCGTTGACATAGCTTTATAGAAGCATCTTCATGCGATTCGGTCACCATATATTAAGGATTTGCCGCAAACATTTGTTTGCAAAGGTTTGTTGGCGATTATCGATGGCATACAAGATGGACTTGACATTCGAGTTATATATTCGTAACTTAGTTGTTGTTCGGAGAATACCGAATGCAATTTTGTCATATTAATACTCGATTCAATATCCTCGTCGGCGCCACCTTTTGAAGATACCAAACTAGCAAGATAATTAAAGGTAACCTACACATCCAATGACATCGTTGTCCACATTGATGTGTGTCGACGGGTTTGCCTCCAGGCATAATCTTTGTCTTAAAAATATTGATTTCCAGCCCAGCTGCCCGAGATTCAACAGTAATAGCGCTAGTGTTTTCTTGAAGGTGACCTGAGCTTTGGCTTAGAAGACATACGTTATCAGCGAATTGTTTAAAGGGTGTCCATTGGTTACCACGTTTTCCATTCCGTGCCGTGCGCATTACATTGTCGATGACATGGATAAAAAGTGTAGGTGACAAGATACATTCTGTCTTGCTTCAGTAGTAACTTCGAACGGATTAGACAATTTACCTTTATGTAGAAGCCGACATTTAAAGTCCACATACATTGCCCGATTTAAGTTGAGAATTTTCTTTGGCATATTACGGTTTTCTAAAACTCTCCATAGATAGCTCCTATTGACACTATCGAAGGCCTACATAAAGTCGATAAACGTTAGGAAAATGGGGATGCGAAATTCATTACGTTGCTCCAGTACTATTCTTAGTGTGTTCATAAGATCAACACAAGATCGATTCTCTCGTAACCCAAACTGATTTTCACGGAGTGTTTCAGAAACTGCGTCAGACTCTCTATTCAAAATTACTCGACTTAGTATTTTGCTCGGTATTGGAAGGAGTGTTACACAAGGTTATTGCAACTTTTTTTGGTATTTTGACTCGTATACCTTCATTCTATGAGGTTGGTAGAGCTTCTTATTCCCAAATTTTCCCATAGTCCCGATCCTTCAACATAATCATCACATAAAAGCATCTCCGCTGAGATATTGTCATTGCCCGGGACCTTGTTGGGTTTAAGGCTTTTAATGGCATTCTTCACTTCTCGTATTGTTGATGGGCTGTCTGAAATTCCATTGAATAAACTGTCATAGTTGGTTTCACTTTTCATCTGCCGTCAGTGCCTCTAATCCAATATAATCGTTTAATGTTGACCGAAAGTGTTCCACCCATTGTATTAATTGTTCATCCGCGTTTGAAAGAAGTGTACCGCTACTACTCAGGAAGATCGACTTAGAAACCGATCGACTCAGAAACCACAAGTGACTCGATCTAGACTTATCCGTTTGTTTTTCTTTAAATGAGGTTTGTAGAGCTAATGGAGAGTGGATCGCATATCGCAGGCGATTTTGCGATTTTTTTAGTATTCGAGAATAGGAATTTTGAGTCAAATTGAAAACTAAGTGTTTCAATATCATCACCCTATGTTTACAATTTGAAAACCAAGTTTTTTCAACTCAACACCATTCGGTATTGAACTGGTACAAATACGGTATACATTTTGTGTTGCAATATTATAACATATCGGGTTATCAATTTTGCGGTTTCAAAAGTGAACGTAAAAAAGCAGATATAAAATATTTTTTCATGATATTTATTTTTGATTATAAAGTTTCAACATTGACATTATGTGTGAAACGCTACATCATTTAAATGACCACCACGCGAAATGTTGCAAGCATTGATTCTTTTGAGGTTATTTTCGACCACTTTTTGACACATATTGGGCGGTATTTCAGCCATAATTTGATGAACGGTCTTTTGCGTAGCCCCACAGAAAAGTGTAGTGGCGTCAAATCGAATGATCTTGGTGGCCTGTTGATATCGCCACGACGAGAAATTACGCGGCCAGAAAATTGTCTCTTGCAATAAAGCCATATTCGCTCTAGTTGTGTGGCATGTGGCACCGTCTTGTTGAAACCACATATAAACCACAATAGCAGGCAAAAAAAAAGTCGGTTATCATATGACCAAAACGCTCGGAATTCACGAAATCGACACATTCGGGTCTTGGGCAACACTTTCACTTACAGCAGCGATATTTTCAGCAGAACGAGCGAAATGATGATGCACAGGCCTTACAATATTTGTAACCGCTCCAGTCTCTTCAAATTTCTTCACAATTTTGCCAATTACTTGCGTAGTTAGACGATTATGTAACCCTAATCTCCTCTTAAAGCACGATATGTGGCTGTTGCAGAATCATCATTTTTGTAGTATGTTTTGATAATTTGTATGCGTTGTGTGATAATTAAGCGATCCAATGTCAGACTTTCAACTGAAAAGAAAAAAATTTGTTTAACAACTTAGTTTGACAGATGTCGAATTCCAGTCCTATACTCTTGACACCACGAAATGGATAACCCGATATTATACCGATCAAACCATAGTAGACTCGATCTGGACTTACAAGTTTGTTTTTCTGCATATGAGGTTTGTAGTGCTCATGGATATGGTAGAGCTCAGGGATATACATTTTGTAGAGCATACGGTAAACATTTTGTGTTGCAATATTAAAAACATTCGTTTTCAATTTGTAAACACACGGTGTTAATTCCCCATTGATCCCGAATAGTGTGATTTTAAAACATTTCATTTATTAAAAAATCATCCGCCGCTATAAGTTCAATTTACTTCATATTCAATATAAATATCTGTATTAAAAAAAAAAATTTCCAGAATTTTGAAATAAGAGTTTAATGGAAAATAATCACATGATTAAAGATTTTTCTATTGTCGGGGAAAGAAAATAGTTTAGATTGATCCATTTAAAAAAAAATGTAGAATCATTATTTTCAATAAAATTGTAATTAGCTTCCTAGTAGCTCATTACAAATTAAGTAAGAAAGTTTCAACGTCGGTCAAGACATTATAATACCCTACACAACTAAAGTTAAATGTGGTCCAATTGTTTAAAGAATTTATTTTAAGCACAAACACTATTGGTTAAATTTTGGCCTAATACAACAATTCAGACTTTTATATATTTAGGTCATTTCCTTATTGCGGCCTTTTATGGAAGAAATGGGCCGATTCCAATTTTTGTTACCGTAATTTCCGTCATAAAATATACCAAAATTTGTGCCCAAAATCTCAAAAGCAAAAGCAAGTCTTTGTACCAAATTAAATCTCAAGAAGTGATTCTGAGTTGATCGGTACAATAAAGATGGGTAACATCTATCAGCACAAACTTATGACCTACACCCTTCAACGTTATGGTGGTGTAGGTTATAAACATTAAAAAAATATATATTTTCCTCTGATTTGAAATTCAAATGAAAAAATTGTCATTAAGATAATGACAACTTTAAGTTAATTGGGAATAAAAAATTAACTGGTCTTTTGAAAGTTTATATAGAGCGATAGAGACATTACTTACACTGTGCTCGATTTTACCGACAAAAGGAAGACTTAGTGGGTATAATACGAGTACGCTGAATTCAATGGGTTTTTAAATGCAGGTGCTTAGAACAACATACCGTGACCTATCCAAGAGAATAAAAAGGTCTGCAAATAGGGACAAGACAATGTGGATAGATGGGCAAGCGAGCCAAACTGAGTCAGCTGCAAGTAAAGGCGATATGAGGACTTTGTACAATATATCCAGAGCGTTGTGTGGCAAGCCTACCTACACCAACAGTCCCATCCTGAGTAGTACCGGTACACTTCTCTCAACCCCGGATGACAAATTATTACGATTGATGGAACACTTCCAGTCAACGTTAAACAATCCTATTGGATTAGAAGCACTGACGAAAGTGCAAAATGAAACCGACCATGACATTTTATTCAGTGGAATTTCAGACAGCGCACCAGCAATACAAGAAGTGAAGAATGCCATTAAAAGCCTTAAGCGCAACAAGACCCCGGGCAATGACAATATATCAGCGGAGATGCTTTTATGTGATGTTGAAGGATCGGCGAGACTGTGGCACTTATTTGTGTGTAAAATATGGGAAGAAGAAGATCTACCAACCTTCTGGAATGAAGGTATACTAGTCAAAATACCAAAAAAGGGTGACTCCAAAGACTGCAATAACTACAGGGGTATAACACTTCTTCCAATACCAAGCAAAATACTAAGTCGTGTAATTTTGAATAGAACGTCTGACGCAGTTTCCGAAACACTCCGCGAAAATCAATTTGGGTTCCGAGAGAATCGATCTTGTGTTGATCTATTCAACACAGTAAGAATAGGACTGGAGCAATGTAATGAATTCCACACCCCTATTAACCTAGCGATTATCGACTTTATGAAGGCCTTCGATAGTGTCAATAGAGGTACTATGGAGGTACTATCTATGGAGAATTTTAGAAAACCTTAACATGCCAACGAAAATTCTAAACTTAATTCGGGCAATGTACGTGGACTTTAAATGTCGGGTTCTACATAAAGGTAAATTGTCTAATTGTATTATGGTTGCGAAACTTGGAAACGCACAAATGTCATCGACAAACCCCTTCAAACCTTTGCAAACAAATGCCTGCGGCAAATGCCTGCGGCAAATGCCTGCGGCAATTCATTTCTCTCGCACAAGAAATGAAGATATGCTAAACGCGACAAACCAATTCCCTGCTTCTATGGTATGTGAACGGAAATGGCGGTGGATAGGCCACACACCTCGAAGGCCACATACCAATATTGCTCGACAAGCACTCCGTTGGAATCCACAGATAAACGGCCTTTGTGTTGGTGCTCCAGCTAGAACGTGGAGAAGGTCAATATATGCGGAGTTGCAAGCAGCAAACTATTCATGGAATGATGTATGCCTTACATCTCGCAAAAGAGTTCGATAAAAAAAGGATGGTTGAGGCCCTATGCTCCACTGGGGGTTTAGGATAGCAGAAAAATAAGAAGTAACTATTGAAATTGTCCAAAATCTGCACATTATTTCGGGAACTTCCGATAGGATTCTCTTTCCAGAATTGATATTTTGGCCACAGATTTTTATATAATGGGTGTTTTTTTTAGAGGTATAGAACTTCGAATTGAAATAAAACACAAGAAAATCGTTTTAATGTCCATCAATTTGGCTTTATTGGAAGGATAATTTTATGCCATTAATGTTTAAATATGATTTCGGGCATATGGCCGCCGCGGCTGGCTCGAATAAAGCCAATTCTACAGGTCCAATTTTCAACTACTTTTTCAAACATATGGGGCCGTATGTTGGCAATAACGCCACGAATGTTGGCTTCCAAGTCCCCTAACGTTTCTGGTTTGTTGGCGTAGACGAGCGACTTCACATATCCCCAAAGAAAATAATCCAGTGGTCTCAAATCGCACGATCTTGGTGGCCAATTGACAGGTCCATTCCGCGAAATTATGCGCTCATCGAATGTTTCCTTCAATAAATCAATTGTGACGTGCGCTGTGTGGCATGTAGCGCCGTCTTGTTGGAACCACAACTCATCCACATTCATGCCATCCAATTGGGGAACAAAATAGTCGGTTATCATGGCTCTATACCGGTCTCCATTTATTTTAACTGACTCTCCAGCATTATTTCGGAAGAAGTATGGCCCAATGACTCCACCAGCCCATAGAGCACACCAAACAGTCAGTTTTTGTGGATGTAATGGCGTCTCAAGGGTCTCATGTGGATTCTCTTCACTAAAAATGCGGCAATTTTGCTTGTTGACGTAGCCATTCAACCAAAAATGAGCCTCATCACTGAACAAAATTTTGCGATGAAAATCAGCATCGAGATCAATCTCATTTTCGGCCCATACACCAAAATCACGACGCATTGCATGGTCTCGCGGCTTTAATTCTTGCACAAGCTGGATCTTGTAAGGTCGCAAGCCAAGATCTTTGAGCAAAATCTTCCATAAAGTTGATGGACAAAGCTCCAATTGCTGTGCACGGTGGCGAATCGATTCATTCGGGTCCTCCTCAACACTTTGCTCTACAGCGGCAATTGATTCTTCGGTGCGCACTGTTCGACGTCGCTGCGGAAGCGTATTATCACATAGAGTAAACGTAGTGCGAAAACGATCCATGGTTAACCGAATTAATTGCTCTGATGGACGATTATGTCGACCATAAAATGGACGGAGCTTGCGGTAAACTTCGCGAACTGAACCATTATTTTCGAAATAAATTTGCACGATTTGCAAGCGTTGTTCTTTTGTCAACCTGTTCATGATGACATGACAAACCAAACTAAATATTAATCACTTGACAGCTGACAAAATGGCCGCCAGTTAAAAAAGTGATGCCAACTTAAAGTTCTATACCTCAATAAAAAACACCCGATATTTTTATGAAATTTTAAAGAAATATAAACAAAAGTCCCTCTAACTAATTTTCTGCGGAGGAATCGGGATGGAACGTGAATCCGTTTTACACACTAGAGAACATAATGAATGCCCAGCAATGGGCTGAAGCTGGCGCAAGTGCTCCGAAGCGGCCGAAGAAGGCTCAATGGGTCGGAAATGGCGTCGGTTTTTTGGGATTGTCATGACACACTCTATGTGGACTACTTCAAAAAAGGAAAAACCATCAACAGTGAGTATATATGTGCATTATTCGAGCGATTGCTGGTCGAAATTGCTGAAAACGCCTTCAGATAAAGCGAATGATAATGAGTCGGCGGAAAAGAGCATCGCAACTAAGGCTAAAATCAATGACTTTTGCCTCCAGTTGCAGTCGCATCCTCCGCTTTCACCCGATTTAGCTCCCTCGGACTGTTATCTGCTTCCAAACTTCAAAAATTTAGCATATACGAGGAAATCATTGACGATACGCTTTCGGAAGGGAATATTGGCTTAGAAACCAAAAGGGATATATATTCTGAATTCTTATGAAATTCTAAGACGATTGAACAATGTCCGCCTGTCTGTCGGGCCTGTCAAAAGGAGGTAGGTCACTGAAACTTGTCAAAAATATTCTTCATTTCTGGGAAAATTTTGGTATTGAAATTGGGCTACGAGACCAAATTTTGTGCAAAGTAAATAACAGGGAAACCACTTAGATGAACGTTGACATTATGTGTGAAACAATACATCATTTAAATTATCTCAACGCGAAATGTTGCAAGCATTAATTCTTTTGAGGTAATTTCCGAACACTTTTTGATACATTTTGGGCGGTATTTCAGCCATAACTTAACGAATGTTGGTTTTTAAGTGCTCAAGAGTTAAAGTTTTATCTGTATAAACACGGACTTTCGCGTAGCCCCACAAAAAAACTCTAATGGTGTCAAATCGCATTATCTTGATGGCCAGTTGATATCGCCACGACGAGAAATTGCTCGAATTGTAGGGCATTTGGTACCGTCTTGTTGAAACCACATATTCTCCAAGTCGTATTCTTCAATAGCAGGCAAAATAAAGTAGGTTATCATATGACCATAACTCTCCGAATTCGCGGAATCAACACATTCGGGTCTTCGGCAATACTTTTACTTACAGCAACGATATTTTCCGCGAAAACGATGACAGGCCTTACAATAATTGTAACCGCTCCAGTCTCTTCAAGTTTTTTGACAATTTTGCCAATTGCTTGCGTAGTTGGGCGATTATGTAAACCATAATCTCCTCTTAAAGCACGATATGTGGCTGTTGCAGAACCACCATTTTTGAAGTATATTTTGATAATTTTTATGTGTTGTGTGATACTTAAGCGATCCATTTTCGTCAATGTCAGACTTTCAACTGAAAAGAAAAAAATTAATTTAACAACTTAGTTTGACAGATGTCGAATTCCAGTCCTATACTTTAGAAACCACGAAATGGATAACCCTTTATTACTTAAACTTCTAGCGGAAAAAAATGTCTATAAGTGCTCTACTTAGAATGAAAAGGTAGGAATTGTTTCATTCTCGTTACTTTTCTCTCAATTTTGTCTGAAACACAATGAAAGTGATGGTGTCATATGGCATCACCTTTCTAACCTAACCCAACAATAATTAACTTCTATTATTACTAGTATTTTCTCGACTGTATATCTCTGAAATTACTAAATACTTAGTCTAAACACGTGACTATTTTTTGTATGATACTCGTAGCCTGAGCGCAGTCTGAGCGCAAATATTTTGTTTTAATATCTTGAAAATGAATTATTATATGCGGTAATTTATGAACATTTCTAATTGCAACGTATTTGTAATAAATTTGATATGTCTTATTAATTACATAAATTAAAATTTATTAATCAATTATTGGAAATTAAAATTAATATTATTTTGCACACCAAGTTTAAAGTATTAACTCTGTTTTGCAAGGGAAAACTCGGTTCCAATGTATGAGATTTTTTATAATATAAGTATTAGAATAATTAAATACAACTTAGAATAAACATCCTTCATTTTAAAATAAAAGGAAATCTGTTTAGTTGTGGACCGCCGCACAGTGATATTTCTGCATATATCTAACTGCAAAAAATAGGAGTGATCCTACATTTAGGAAATTGGGCACACTTATTTAGTTTTATATAGATAAGATAAATTCAAAAAAAACTTTGAAATCCGTCAACTCTTTCGGTACCTCCCTTGGACCCCCATTTTTTCACTTATTTTTCTACTCAATGTATAACACGCAATTTTTAACATAATTTCATGAAAATCGGCACAACTCTATTATTTGACCCAAAAAAGAGCTCCACTAGTTTTTGTTAAAATCCGTCAACTCCTTGGGTTGCTTCCCTTGGACCCGCATTTTTTCACTTATTTTTATTCTCAATGTATAAAACGCTATTTTTAATAGAATTTCATAAAATTTGATACACTTCTATTTTTTGATCCAAAAATGGGTTATAACAATTTTGGTTGAAATCTGTCTTCTCCTTGGGGCACCTCCCTTGGACCCCCATTTTTTCATCTATTTTCCTTCTCAATGTATAACCCGCAATTTTCAATAGAATTTGATCAAATTTGGCACACTTTTATTTTTTGATCCAAAAAAAACTGTACTAATTTTGGTTGAAATCCGTCAACTCCTTGGGGTAACTCTTTTGGACCCCCATTTTTCACTTATTTTCCTTCTTAAATGTATAAACCGCAATTTTAAACATAATTTTAAAAATTTAGCACACTTAAATTTTTTTGATCCAAAAAAAGAGCCCTAACAATTTTGGTTGAAATCCGATGACTTCTTGGGGTACCTCCCTTAGAACCCCATTTTTTCACTTATTTTCCTTCTCAATGTATTATCCGCAATTTTGAATAGAATTTGATAAAATTCGGTACACTTTTATATTTTGATCCTAGAAAGAGCTCTACTAATTTTGGTTGAAATCCGTCGACTTCTTGGGGTACCTGCCTTGGACCCCTATTTTTTCATTTATTTTTATTCTCAATGAATAAGGCTAACATCTCAATAAAATTTTGTGAAATTCGTTAAATGGTATTAGTTGATCCAAGAAAGATTTCTACTAATTTTTATTGAAATCCGTAGACTCCTAGAGGTAATTCGTAAATCTTAAGATAATGTAATTTAAACTAATGTTAGGATTAAGTACCTGGTTGACCGAGCCTTGCTCGGAGTTTTATGATAAGGAATTCGAGGCAAATTTTAAAATTTTCATATATTTTATTTTATAAAGTATATGGTTGTGATACAAAAGTACCAAAAATATTTTTCACACATTATTATTTCTGCTCGGTATTTTTCCCAAAAAAGTACCAATAACTCGTCATTTAATTTTTCAGTTGATCAAAACGCAATTTAAATTTTGTTTCAATACCTATTACTTCTTATCCCCTAACCTCAAAAAAGTTCCATATACATATTTGGTACTTTTTTTTCAATTCAACTCGGTACATTTTATTAAAACGCAGTTAACTTTTTGTTTCTATTCAAATTGCTTTGTAAAGTTAACCGATTTTGCCCTCGAAATCAAAAAAGTACAAAATATGTGTTCAATATTTTTTTCACATCTATTGATTGCAGTACAATGTTCCTTTCTATATTCTTCGGTTCAAAAGATAAGAGTAAGTTAAAAAAGTACCAAAAAAACTATTTTCACGCTTTTTACCATCTATCGAGAATAGTTTCAAAAAAGTACTAAACATCTGTCCGCTTATTTTCTTATCTGTTCAAAATGTAATTTAAATTTTGTTTCTATACCTCTTACTTAAGGAGATATAACGTTTTCGTTTTTTTCCCTTTTTACCCGTTTTTACCCCCTAAGAGGCAAAACTTTACTCGATTTATACAACAAGAAAGCTACCCATAGTCCAAGCTTCATTAAAATCGTTAGAGCCGTTTTCGAGATAGCCATTCATACATACAATTATTGCTCGTTTAAAGATATAAGATAAGATAACTGCAATTTGATTAAAAATTTAAGCCTGAAGGTATGGAATGCTTTTTTATTATAATCAATATTCCTTACTTATTTTTACTAAATTTTGATTTTTTCAAAATATTGCGAAAAGTTGGTGAATTTTTTTTAGCTAATTCGAAAGAAAAGCCTTCTGCCTTTCATTTAATTATACTGAGAGCACGGAGATAAACCGAGCCAACTGATTTTTTCTCCAACGAAAACAGCTACTGCTGAATTATATAGGACAATTTTGATGCGCTTATATTTCCCAAATTACGTATGCAACAAACTTTTTTTTCTTTTAAACAAAAACAAGATCTCAGACTTGAATAAACTTGATATCAACAGTTTACCAATTAAAATATCTTCGATACATAAGTCTTTAAATTTCGATAATTTTACCATCAAATTTTGTTTTAAAATATTCAGCTGACTTCAACCGATTTTTTCCATATATATATATATATCCAAATCTTAGGAAAAAAAATACAGATTGTCAGGTTCTTCTCTACTCGTATAAAATGGCATTATTAGATTTTTGAAAAATGATAGTCAAAAAATGGCTTTTTTGCAGCAGAAATACCATAGTGCGCCGTGACATAGCAGGTTAGTCATCCGCCTATCATAGCTGAGGTAAATTTTCAAAAAAAAAGCGGTTCACCTCATACCTCAGCTAGCCTCTGGCTATTGAGTATTAGGCTATGTAAAACTTCTCTAACTAATGCCTTTGCCGTTCGGAGGCGGCGTTAAAACGTATGTCCCTTTCAATGAGACTAAAAATAGAATCGGATGCAGCTCATTGTCTCAGAGAAGTACCCCTTGTTCCAATTGGAATGTTGTCGGGGAATTATCTATCTATCTGTTTAGTTGTTGTTGTAACTGCGATATTATTGGTAATATCGCAAAAGTGGTAGTCCTTGGACGGAATCCTAAGATTTCCGAGTCGTTCCGGTGCGAAGAACCGACTGCCGTGGGAACGATATGTTTAGTAAGACAGTCTAGTAGTTAAAGTCACTTAAACTATAAAGTTCCCGACAGTCCGCCAACAATACAAGAAGTGAAGAACGCTATTAAAATCCTTAAACGCAACAAGGCCCCGGGCAATGACAATATTTCAGCGGAGATGCTTTTATGTGATGTTGAAGGATCGTCGAGATTGTGGCAACCATTTGTGCGTAAAATATGGGAAGAAGAAGCTCTGCCAACCTCTTGGAATGAAGGTATACTAGTCAAAATACCAAAAAAGGGTGACCCTAAATACTGCAATAACTACAGGGGTATAACACTTCTCCCAATACCTAGCAAAATACTAAGTCGTGTAATTTTGAACAGAATATCCGACGCAGTTTCCTCTACACTCCGCGAAAATCAGTTTGGGTTTAGAGAAAACTGTTCTTGTGTTGATCTAATCAACACAGTAAGAATAGTATTAGAGCAATGTAATGAATTCCGCACTCCTATTTACCTAGCGTTTATCGACTTTATGAAGGCCTTCGACAGTGTCAATAGAAGCTTTCTATGGAGAATTTCAGAAAATCGTAACATGCCGACGAAAATTCTCAACTCAATTCGGGCAATGTACGTTGATTTTAAAAGTCGAGTCCTACACAAGGGTAAACTATCAGATCCGTTCGATGTTACTACTGGAGTAAGACAAGGATGTATATTATCACCTATACTTTTTATCCTCGTCATCGACAACATAATGCGTACGGCTCTAAATAATAGACACGGTATCCAATGGACACCCTTTAAACAACTTGAGGACTTCGAATATGCCGATGACGTATGTCTTCTAAGCCAAAGCTCTGACCACCTTCAAGAGAATACTAACGCTATTACTGCTGAATCTCGTATAGCTGGTCTTGAAATTAATATGTCCAAGACAAAGATTATGCCTGGAGGCTATGGCGCAAACCCGTTGACACACATCAATGTGAATAACGAGGTTATTGGGCGTGTAGATACCTTCAATTACCTGAGAAGTTTAGTAACTACAAAAGGTGGTGCAGACGAGGATATTAAATCGCGTATTAATAAGGTAAAATCTGCATTCGGCATTCTTCGAGCTATTTGAAAATCTCGGCAAATATCAACAACAACTAAGTTACGAATATATAACTCCAATGTCAAGTCCATCCTGTATTACGGCTGCGAAACATGGAAACGCACAAATGCCATTTACAAACAAATGCTTAAGACAAATTTTTAATATATGGTGGCCGAATCACATAAGAAATGAACATCTACTTAATGCAACAAACCAAATCCCTGCTTCCACAGAGGTATGTCAACGGAAATGGCGATGGATAGGCCACACACTTCGAAGGGCAAATACCAACATTGCTCGACAAGCGCTTCGTTGGAATCCAAAAGGAAGCGGCCGTCGTGTTGCTGTACCTGCTAGAACGTGGAGAAGATCAATTGATGCGGAGTTACAAGCAGCAAACTATTCATGGAATGATGTATGCCTAACATCTCGCAATAGAGTCCGATATAAAAGGATGGTTGAGGCCCTATGCTCCACTGGGAGTCAAGGATAACAGAAAAAGAAGAAACTATAAAGTTCATTATGATATTACTGAAACCTATTGAACCATCCGGATCACTTCGAAAAGCTCTTTAGCCAGATCACTTGCGTTTTTATATACGACAGGTACAGAAAGAGACTAACAGTTCATGCAAATGTCACTCGTCGCGAGCTTCAGCCTAACCTATCAGCATTCAATCAGACAGTGCTTCCCAGTAAAGTAACGGCGCGTTTGGCGGCTAATTAGCCTAATTAGTCGGCTTATCGGCACTGCATAGTTTAACATCAAGAATTGAGCAATCATCAACTCAAGGAGAATATGCTTTGACATGCTTCTTGGATATTGAAGGAGCCTTTAACAACATCAAATCAGAGGCTATTGCTGACAATGTAGTATTAATCGTTAGAGGTAAATTCCCCAGCACTCAAACCGAAATAATGGAAAGATCATTAAAGATGTTACACAGTTGGTTCAAACAGTGGGGTTTAGGAATTAATCCATCTAAAACAGGAATGGTAATATTTACAAGGAAAAGAGTACCTTTATTCGAACCCCCAAAGCTTGACGGGAAAGTATTATCTCATTCAAAACAAGCGAAGTTTCTAGGTATAGTATTTGATTATAAACTTAAATGGCTACCAAATCTTAAAGAAAGGATAAAAAAGTCCTATGCTGCAATTTATTCAGGCCAAAAACTTACAGGAAAAACTTAGTTGTTTGTTTAAGATTAAATACTGATTGTAGTATCTTCCAAGCAAAGGTATTTGGAAATGAAGCTACTTAATCGAAGACGCACTATGGATCGACACCCATTGTCTTGTGCATAAAGTTTTCTGTGAGGTCCTTTTATCTAATCTAATCTATCGGTGGCTTAAACTTGAACCGATATTCCCCCATTGTCATATTCTTGTCATTTATCTTCCGCGCTGACAAAGTTTTTTGCAAATTCGGCGCTAAGCCGTTTAGCCGCCGCCGTTGAAATATTTATGTCGGCTTGTTTTTCTGGTGCTCGCTATTAATAGACAAATGTAAACATCTGTTCCTAAGCACTGGCATCGGAAACTTTTCCTATCTAAACAAGGCCAAATCTGTCCGTTCCAAAACCCTCTTCTAAAAACTCTTGGTATGACGAGGAGCATAAGAGCAACTCTGACAGCAGAGAAGATATGTATTTGATCCTTTAGATCATACCTCGTACGAGTACATGAATGGCAGCACTATACAACATTCATAAAGACGCCACCAACTCTCCTATTTCAGGTTATCGCATGAGTATTGTATTAGGAGATCGCCCACCCCCCAAAGCAGAAGAAGAAAATAACTTGCTGCGGAAAACAAGAGTCGTTCTGGCTCAACAGAGATCTGGATGAAGAAATAGATTAAACATCTTTTTGTACCGCATAGACCGTGCCGTTCCCCTAGGCATTTCGAGAAAGATCTTCGCGTGTATGAGGATAGCATACGAAGATATGTACTTGATCCTTTAGATCATACCTCGTACATGGATGGCAGCATTTAACAACATTCATAAAGACGCCACTAATTCCCTGATTTCATGTTATCACATGAATATTGTTTTAGGAGGTCGCCCCACCCCCCATAGCAGAAGAAGAAAGGAACCTGCCGCGGAAAACAAGAATCGTTCTGGCTCAACTGAGATATTTTTGTCCCGCATAGACCGTGCCGTTCCCAACATATACCCAGCTCATGGTCAGGCTCCTCATGATACCCCCATATTTTCAACTGTACCGCCAACCTTTCTTTCCATAATCGTGAGGATTTGTGGACTCATCCAGTAAAAGTAGCTCAATTTCTTGGCCTTGATCTCCTAACAGATCCCCCATAAGAACAAAATTATAAAATTGTAAATGTTAGAGCTGTTACAACAACTTTGAATCAAAAATGTATAACCGGTTTGTTACAATAAAGCCTCGAATTGAGTTAAAAGTCTGACATTGACGAAAATGGATCCCTTAAGTATCACACAACGCATAAAAATTATCAAAACATACTACAAAAACGTTGATTCTGCATCAGCCACATATCGTTTTTTAAGAGGAGATGGCAGGTTTACATAATCGTCCAACTACGCAAGAAATTGGCAAAATTGTGAAGATTTAAAGAGACTGGAGAGGTTACAAATATCGTAAGGCCTGTGCATCATCGCTTCGCTCGTTTCGCTGAAAATATCGCTGCTCTAAGTGAAAGTGTTGCCGAAGTCCTGAATGTGTCGATTCCTCGTCGTTCTCAGGAATTAGGACTGATTTACGGCACATTATGGCGTATTTTGCATTTAGATCTACACCCACATAAGGTCCAGCTGACACAACAACTGAAGCCAGCTGACCATTCACAACGTCTTAGATACGTGGAATGGGTGCTTGAAAATCAGTGGACGGCGATTTTTCGAAAAAAAAAAATTTCGTCAGCGATGAAGCACATTTCTCACTCGGTGGGTATGTTAATAAACAAATTTGTCGTATTTGGGGTTCTGAGAATCCTCAAGTAATTGAAGAGAGGCCATTATATCCAGAAAAAGTCACTGTTTAAAGCGCTCTTTGGTCCGAAATTGTGATTGGACCTTACTTCTTCCAAAACGACAATGAAACGACTGTCACCGTGTATTCAGAGCGTTATGATCAAATGATAACCGACTTTTTTGCCTGCTATTGAAGAATACGACTTGGAGAATATGTGATTTCAACAAGACGGTGCCACACAATGCGAGCGAATATGGCTTCATTGCAAGAAACATTTCCTGGCCGCGTAATTTCTCGTCGTGGCGATATTAACTGGCCACCAAGATCATGCGATTTAACACTTTTAGACTTTTGTGTTTGTGGGCCTACGCGAAAGACCGTATTTATGCAGGTAAAACTTCAACTCTTTAGCACTTAAAAACCAACATTCGTCAAGTTATGGCTGAATTACCGCCCAATATATGTCAAAAATTGGTCGAAAATTACCTCAAAAGAATCAATGCTTGCTAACATTTCGCGTGGTGGTCATTTAAAGGATGTTGTGTTTCACACATAATGTCAACGTTTACGTTCACTTTTGAAACCGCAAAATGGATAACCCTGTATAACTAGTTTTTTACAGTAAAGCCTCGAATTTCGGGAGAAAAAAAACGGCGGAAGCAAAGTTGTGCATTAATAAAGACTTTAACTGAACTTTCAGAACTTTCGACATCTTCCGTGCTTGAACGGCCGCATTAAAATTCAGAAGCCACTTCATTATTCATGGAAGTGGATGATGCAGATAGAAGCAAATTAAGTATTATAATATTAGTATTGATTTCCGGCACCAGGAATTCATCTTTTTAGTCTGCCATCAATAGCTGCGGACACAAACTAAATAACGCAGATTATTCAAATTTAGACAGAAGTCATCTGACAGTTAACTCTTGGCAGAAACAATTTTAATTTCCCAATTCATAGGCTGGTAATTAAAAAAGTCAGGGAATTATTGGCATGCCCTTGCATTAACTCATTATTTGGTAATAAAAAGTTTTCATTGGAAGTGCTTTATCGGAAATGACTAAAGTCTCACTTTTGATTTAACGGTCTAATTATTGATTTGCAATTGAAACGGTTTTCGATTTTATTTTCAAGTTAACTGACCTATGATACGAGTGTATTTGAGTTTGAGAATGTGTACACTTAACTACCAAATCATAATGTTCCAATGTTTGGAACCAGTTTTTTTTTACTTTAAATTTTTAGTTTGAAAAACTAGTTAATAATGTTTTTCTGTTAGAATGAAACATTGACGTCCGTCCACATGTGAGCGTGAGCTAAACAATTCAATAATTATTATTTGTGGTTAAGATTTTCAAAGTCAAGGTCGAATTACATGCAAGTTTTAAAGTTTTAGACTGGTTAACGGACAATGACCATAAATTTATGTACATACGATAATATATTATTACAAAGGGTTTTTCATTAAGAGCGCGGCAAAAGTTTTTTTTTAATAAAACAAAAACTGTTAAAAAGATTTATCAAAATTTTGAGACATCAAACATTTAATTAAAAAGTTTTGCTGTAGTGTATTGCACTAAAATTCCAATTTATTACAATTATTTATAATTTTTGATAAAACTAACAAATTTTGATGGGGAAACCCTTTCTCGATGCGTTTCGATGGTTGGTTAGGCCATTTCATCAGGAGGATTATCCCTAATTCTAGACAGAGCGAAACCACACATTATGTATAATTTGAGGGACTGAATAAATAAAGGGTGGTTAAATTGTAAGGGCCGATGTTGAATGTGAACCACATTGACATTTCTCTATTTCAGACTTACTCAATTTGAACCATGGAGAGATACACAATCCAACAACATGTTAAAGTTATCCAGACTTATTATGAAAATGGGCGCTCAAATCAAAATGCATATCGTGCACTTCGTGATTTTTTTTTCGGTCAATTTGATCGTCTAAATGTGCGTACAGTCGCAAAACTCGTGGAAAAATTCGAGCAAACCGGGTCTGTAGAAGATGTGAGAACACCAGTGCATGCTCGTAAAGCTCGTACTGCAGAAAATATTGCTGCTGTTCGCGATGGTGTGGCTGAAGAGCCGTCCACCTCAACTAGTCGTCGTGCCCAACAATTGCACCCCTCACGCTCGTCGTTGATGAACATTATGCATAAAGACTTGCAAGGTGCAATTGGCTCAAGAACTAAAGCCTCTTGACCATTCCAAACGTCGTGAATGGGCAGAATGATGGCAAGAAATGGCAACCGTGGATTATCAATTTTCGAAGAAAATCATCTTCAGTGATGAGGCACATTTTCACCTCAGTGGATTCGTCAATAAACATAATTGCCGCATTTGGGCGAATGAGAATCCAAGAGTGATTGTCGAAAAACCAATGCAACCAAAAAAAGTGACTGTTTGGTGCGGTTTATGGGCTGGCGGCATCATCGGGCCGTATTTTTTCCAAAATGAGGCCGGTCAGGCAGTTAGTGTGAATGGTGTTCGCTATCGTGAGATGATAACGAACTTTTTATGGCCCGAATTGGAAGATATGGATGTGGACGATATGTGGTTTCAGCAGGACGGTGCCACTTGCCACACAGCTAACGAAACAATGGCTCTTTTGCGCAACAAATTCAATGGCCGTGTTATCTTACGTAATGGCGATGTCAATTGGCCGCCAAGATCATGTGATTTGACACCGTTGGACTTTTTTCTTTGGGGTTATTTGAAAGAAAAGGTGTACGTCGATAAGCCAGCAACAATTCAAGAGCTAAAGGATGAGATAATTCGGCACATTAACGGCATAGAACCTCCATTATGCCTCAGGGTCATCGTAAATTTGGACCATCGGATGGAAGTGTGCCTACAATAATTTCCTAAATAGTTTGTGTTTTATTTAAAATCAACATCGACATTTAATCACCCGATACGAAACCGTCTAACGACGCCAAATCCCACGACCGAGGCCGAAAATCGACTGGACCATTTCGTGAGATAATACATTTTCCAAACTTGGTTTTCAATAAATTGATTGTGGTTTTTATAGCAAAAATACTCAATAACCAGTGGCTACCTGAGTTATGAGGTGAACCACTTTTTTTTGAAAATTTATTTTTTCTAGTTGGTTTTTTTTGGAAATTTATTTTTTCTAGTTGGTTTGGCCGGGGATCGAACTTGGGACCTCTGGTATGCTAAGCGGATGACTAACCTGCTATACCACGGCGGTTCATCATCCAATTGGGGCCAAAAATATTCCGTAATCATTGAACGGTAGCGATTCCCATTCACAGTAACATGTCGGTCCTGATCATCACGGAAGATGTACTTCCAAATGACGCCGCCGGCCCATAAGCCGCACCAAACCGTAATTTTTTCGGGATGCAATGATGGCACATGGAGTATATGTGGGCTGCTGTCTGACCAATAGCGCATATTATGAACCTTACTGAAGAGAAATGTCAAAAGAGCAGCAAGTAATATGACGTCGTCAGCTGTCCCTGTCGCTTCACTTTTGTAGCGTCCCTGTTTGAAAAATCCGATACATTCAATAAAAAAAAAAACAAACTACAGTATTCCGTCATTTGGACTTATATGAGAGCTAGGGTCAAATGTGGACTGATTATCTCGAAATTTGGCAAACTGATTACAGTTTTTACAAAAATTATTTGTGCAAAAAATAAACTCCAAATTCTGATTATCTTCAGATTTACGAGCGTTTTAGTGATTTTTGTCTTATTTAGTGCGTTTTGACAGAAGAGTTTGTATGGGAGCTATGGTCAAATGCGAACCGATAAGCAGTATTTGTTTTAAATTTCATGAAAAAATATTGATATTTGTGGCCAAAATATCAATTCCGGGATGTGAGTATAGGAGGTACCATAAAAAATTATCTGTACCAAATTTCATCAAATTATCTTTATAATTGCGACCTGTACTTTGATTACATGGTTTACATGGGGGTCCAGGCAGCCAGCCGGACGAACGGACTGACTGACATCGCTAATCTATGCATTACATACATCAGCACAAACTTATAATACCCTTTCCAACTATGGTGATGACCTTAGCTCGTCTGTGCTGTTCGACCTTAGATCGTCTATTAGCCAACCTTTTTAGCACCTTATACCATGCCGGTGAGTTTCCTATGTGTTGGAAGGTTGCTAATGTAACGCCAATCCCATAAAAAGGTGAGGCTAGCAAACCCGAAAATTAGCGCCCAATAGAAGATGGAAATTTGGAACAAAGATGGAAATTTGGAGTCTAATAATCTACTAAGCAACTGGCAGTATGGATTTCGTAGGGGCCGCTCTACGGGTGATGTATTAGCCTTTTTATCGGAAAAATGGTGCCGTTCTATTCACCGTTTTGACGAAAGTAAAGCTATAGCTCTTGATATTTCTAAGGCGTTTGATAGAGTGTGGCATGGAGCACTTCTATCAAAACTTATTGCTTTTGGTGTAGGTAACAATTTCTGTCGGTTCATATCGAGCTTTCTCAGAGATCTCACTACAAGAGTTGTTATAGATGGGATATCGTCCAACGAGTTCAAGATTATTTCGGGGGTACCACAAGGCTTCGTTCTTTTTCGTACTCTATTTCGTATTTTTCTAAATGACCTTCTATGTCACACTTCCAATCCTATCTACTCTTTTGCAGATGATATCAACATCTGTCATTGGTCATTCCAAGAGGCAAGCCATGAATGATACGCTAAATTCCGACCTTTCTACAATATCCAATTGGGGTCGATTTTAACGGTCGAAAGACCAAATGTTGTGTGTTAACACACAAACGAGTTACGAACGATGTTGTATAATCTGTAATTATGGGTGGTATAAATATTGAGGTATCAGAAACTCTTGATGTTCTAGGCATGAAAATTCAGTGTGATGTCGGTTGGACTAAACACGTTTTTCAAATGTCGAAAGATGCATTCAAGTGTCTCGACTATCTAAAGCGTTGTAAGACATACTACACTTCAACTACACTTCTACACTTCCTTAACATCTATACCACTTATATCCAACCGAAAATGGAATGCAACTCTCATGTATGGGCTTAAAATTTATAATAACGTTGAATAGAACGGCACCATTTTTCCGATAAAAAGGCTAATGCATCACCAGTAGAGCGGCCCGTACGAAATTCATATTGCCAGTCGTTAAGTAGGCAATATGATATGATAACCAAACTTTCCATTACTATGGAAAGCGCAGTACAAATTGCTATTTGGCGGTCATTTTCGGGGTTGCTAGCCTCACCTTTTTTGGGGATTGGCGTTAGATTAGCAACCTTCCAACATATAGGAATTCACCGGCATGGTATAAGGTGCTAATGGACGAGCTATCATCGAAGAGCACTAACTTAAGACCAGTGCTGGTATGTCACCCGGTCCAAGAGACTTATTTATGTTAAGACCCGCTAAAACTGAATCCAAATCCAACTCTAACTTCCTCGTGCTACATCCTGGTAACCTGAGAAACATAGTTGAGGATGAGGTAAACAACCCGTGTTTGATTCTAGGTCGGAGCCAATATAAGAGGGAGTTATCTTAGAACCATTCCAACGTTTTTGGTATAAAATAATTGTACTTGAAGGACGAAACTGCAGCATCTGTTCAACAGGTTAGTTGCGGCTGCAAGTGGGCATCAATCTCGGATCGTGGTTCGTGTCTTTAGGCTCATCACCCATCAACTTAGCACTTACTATGTTTTAAGCATAAAAAGAAACAACATTACATTTACTACAGCAAGGGGTAATCAAGCGAGAAATCCCCCTGCTACGGCAGCTGGCACAAGGATTTTGAAGGTGCCTAGTCTATGCAAGAACATTGTGATGAATGAAACCAATTCTATCCGAAGATATCGGACTATTAAACCAAATATAGACATGAATAAAAGTTTAAAGTTTGCGACTTGGAATATGCGTACGTTATACGAAATTGGAAATTTAGAGCAGCTCAGGCGTTATAAAATTGACTTGTTGGTGGTGCAAGAAGCAAGATGAAAAGGGCAATGAGAGATACTGAATGAAAATACCGCTATGCTGTAAAAGGAAACATGTTGTAGGTGGCACTATTTTTTCCTCATAAACTTTACCAAAAAATTACTTGGATATCGCCGAACGGCATTACAAAGAACCAAATTGATCATATTTTGATTAATTGATTAAGTGACGATCAACTTTACTTGATGTACGCTTGAGGTGCGGAATAGAATAGCGACCACCATTAAGTAACGTGTAAAGTTCGATTAAAAGTAGCGGCTCTGAGGTCGGATACGGCAAAAGCCGATCGGAAAATTTAAATAGGAAAATTGTAATCGGAAAGAAATGCCTTTATTACTTTCATAAGGAATCGTCTTCCAGATGATATATAAGTATATCTGCGGCAGTCAGATTAGGAGTGCAATCACAGTTTATTGCTTAACATGATACCTGATATACCAAGACCCATTGATTACGCACTGGCAGTTGCACTACATTTCGTTTAACTCCTACGCTGATAACTCACGACTCTACAATTAGGTAGGCTTCAGGGTAAAGACCTGCAGATAAATATTGTATCAAGTTGTTTGGGCCGAAATTCTGGGCATTAAGAAAGTTAAGATTATAGGAGATGTAATGTTTTTAAATACATCTGAGGAGATAAATATATTCTCCGACAGTCAAACACCTATTAAGTCTCTGGATTCCGTCTTTCTAAATCCAACGTCAGCCTGTTCTTACTTGTTGTATGCTGTTTATAAATCATAAAAAGTCCAAAAGTCACCTATTATATATTTCACTTATGGATGTTTGATAGCTTTAGTGATTAAATTCTGATTATGTCAATCTGTATAGACAAATAAAGCTTATCAATTAGTTTTTATAGTAGTTTATTGTATTTAATATAATAATAATCTCGTGATTATGATTGCAGTTCCATTAAATTCGAATATTTTTATTATTGACTAGCTTGTTGTGCCCAACGTTGCACTGGTAGTGACGCAATATTTCGCCTCTCCTGTGTAGACGTAGATTTTGTCTAATCCTTCTCCATTGCTATTTAAGCAGCCTGGAGTTGTCGTTCTCTCGATAGTCGCATATCAAAAAACATCGGTCTCATGAGCGCTCAAAGTAGGTTGCCGTTTTCTTTGGGCTATTGAAGCTGCCTGGTGTTGTCCTTCTTCCGATAGTCGAAAATTTATATAATCTTACGTCTCTTACTTACTTAAATGGCCTATATTTACAACCTGTTAAGGTCATATTTCAAGCTACGAAATTGGATACATGGTCTTTCCAGCGAAGTTTCGGTCATTTTCTTCGAACATTAGGTGGGGTCGTTTGTATTCTAATTTTAGCTTTTTCTAGAATTGTTTTTTTCAACAGAACTGGAAATTAGTTTTACTTTATATTTATATTATGTAATTTTCAACAAAATCGAAAACCCCGTTTCAAAGATATGCTAAAGTCAAGGGATCAATCAAATCACTCTTTATGTTGCTGCGGCAACGTGAAAATTTGTTGAAAATACTTTTTAACAGAACTCGAATAAAAAACGCACTCTTTAAATATAATATCAATTCAATTATTTTATTAAATAATTAACTTAAATATAAATATGTAAGTACAAAGTTTTTAATACATATTTGTAAAAAGAGCGAGCGATCGAGAACTTTAAAATTTAATATTTTCTTCCGACGCGTATGAAGTATTTGACACTAATGGTCATTAAATTGGCAAATTCTTGTAATTTAAATAAACATAAAATACTTGTATGTATGTACGTATGTATGTTTTATGTATTAATCTTTAAATATTGAAAACAAGATTTTGGTCTACGTGACTATTTTAAAGGGACCGTTACTTTCAGGAGAAAATATAAAGGGCAAAAGAAAATAGAAATACATAATGATCAAACATACGTACTTACATATCTATATGAAATTAATAAGTAAAGATCATATAAAATATCGATATGTACATAAAAATAATTCTTGAGGAATTTTAAAAATACACCGTGCTACAAGTTACATATTTGTGGACGACGGTAACACTTTACAAAAATTAAAAATTTTATAAAAAAAAATAAATAAACCATTTCAGAGGGAATTTATTTGGACCGTTTTTAATCAGAAGACGGCCACAAAGAATTAGAAAAATATTTTCCTGAACCAATAGTAACGCAAAAGACCAAATATAATAAAATGAGGAATTTGAAATCAATATTATAATTTTCTATTATAACAGTTTATTTTATTTATACCTGAGTGGCCCTGCATGTTATGTTAACTAAACACGTTTCTTAATATTTTTTATGCTACCATTTTTAACAACTCTGTTTTGAGGCCTAAAATTCCAACAGTGCAATGAGAATTTGCAAAAGAAAGAAAAGCAGTCAACGAAAAAAATTCTTTTGCTCGGTGATTAATAAAATATTTCTTGAAAAGAATTAAAAAAAGAAAATAATTAAAGTAATTTATATGTTAACATAAAGTCAAGTGCTTTAAAGTTGCGGCACAACAATTAAAGAGGAAATCAATTGTGATAAAATCAGAAGATAAAACAAAAAGTTTTCGTAATCACGTACGGGGTTTGTGTGTGTGCGGAAAAAATCTATCAGTTTGCAAAATCGGCTAAAATTTAGCATATTTATTAATGAGAATATACATAAAATATTAAAAAGAAACACATAATATACAAGAAAAATGGAGGCATTAATTCCAGTCATCAACAAACTGCAGGATGTATTTAATACAGTTGGCTCCGATTCCATACAATTGCCACAAATTGTGGTTCTTGGTAGTCAGGTAAGAAATAGCACGTACACCTATATTTTTTTCCTAATCTGCATATCTTTTGCCTTAACAAAATTGTCTTGTAAATTCAATAATTATATAATTTTTATGATACCGGCACAAAGTAGTAAAATTGTTCTAAATTTTGTTTGAAGTAATTTTTTGAGGATTTTAAGGAATTTTTTTCTTTAGGTTTATGTAATAATAAAGTGACAAATGTTTTGTTTCTGGTTTTTTTGTTGAAGGAAATCAAAAATCTAGAACAAGCAAAAGATGAAAAAAATCAATATTTCTTTAAAAAGTAGGATGAACAAACAAAAAAACTACACACAAATATTTAGTTAGGTACATACCAACAAAGATTTTTCTTGGGGGGTGGGGGGTTAAAAACATTGTTTCTTTTTTGACATGCCGTCGGTGCACTCTTGCTTTTATTTTTTGCTTTTTGGGAGGTCTCATCAGCCGGCATTATTTTGATCACTTTTATTTTGAATAATGCTGTCATCGGTCAAATTATGGGGGCTATATGAAAACAAATAAGTTTATTAGCGAACATAATTATCTTTTGGAAACTAACAAATAATAAGACAATGTAAGGTCATTAAAATTATTATTATTTGGCTTAATTTTCATATGGCGTTAAGATTATAATATCAACGCTTGTTACTTCCCCTGGAACTGAAAAGGCATGATATGGGGTTAACAACCCCTATTTACATAAACACCCAAATTGTTATACCCACCATCAATAAGAATTTGGGTAAACTAATCAAAAAGAATCCTTATGACGATCGAGCGATGTCCGTCTGTCTGTAGGTGGAGGGAACAAAAAAATTTGGCAAGAATATTCTTTATTTCTTAGAAAATTATGGTGTTGTGAGAAATCGGTTCCCTCTGTCTGTATGTCCGTCTGTTAAAAGAACGAAATCGTCTGAACTAAAATAGCTATTTCAGCTTTTTGAAAAAGTTTGGTATTGAAATAGGGCGAAATTGGTTTACAATTTATGTATGTAGCCCGACCCTAGGAATCACCTTAATAGTGATAAATTAAACCGAATTATAATAGATATGACAAAATAATTTGGAACAGAGAAGTTTTATTCAACTGTTGGTCAATATATCCACAATCTGACTATTTAGTCCAGAAGTATCTATTTAGCACGGCTCAAGAGATGGTAATCCCTGATAGAACCCTGTGGGAGTATCGTATATCGATGTTTAAAAGTAATTCGATCATCACTGACGGCTCTAAAATGGAATCTTATAGACTTGGGACAAGTTTAGTGTCTTCCAAGCAGAAATATTTGTCATTTGGAAGGCCGTAGAGCTTATCACCAGTACCATAACTGAAAACAAAGAGGATGAAGAAGACTGATTGCTGAAAAACTAATAATGTGTAGCCCTAATTGAATACATAAACTTAGTATTTAACGTTATATTACCAATACGTGCATAATTCTAAATTAATTAAAATTAGCAGCCAAAGTAAATGCCTATCCTTAAATAAAATACAAATATGTTTTATTTTTATTATATTTCTCTTTTAATCTTTTGTATACATACATATGTATGTACTATTTTTATTTTGAAAATCACATGTAATACTCACATGTAATTTCTATTTATTTTATTAAAAAAAATACCCCACCCTTTCTTGAAATGATTTTTACAATTGCATACATATTTTACATGTGTTCTATTTGTTTTATGTATTCTACACTCTTTTAACAATTGTCACCTGTTAATTGTTTATAAGTTCATACAAATTTGTTTGTAAAAACATAAAATACTCATTGTTTATAGGTCAATGTTTTATAGCTAAACCAATTGATATCGTCATTTTGATTTGTCGTTCCTTTTTCGATTAAAATAATTTCATGATTTTAGAAAGTGTTGCTAGACTAAACTTGTTAAATGTTGTTTTATTTATAACATATTTTTTTGCAATAGATAAATACATACAAGTAGTTTATAAATATCTACATTTTTTTTAATTAAGGTGTTCCTTTAAAGTGAATAATAACTTTTAATTTACCCAGATATGATATGATCTATAATTTAAATCTAACAATATTATTTGTGTATAGATCGAAATGTGCGTAACTTTAAGGTTCCACCCTAATATAAAGAATAAAAAATTCTCAATCCAAATATAGACGCACTTGAAAAGTTTCATGTTTAAGTACTTGTAGAGTTTCTGGTTAAAATTACTTCTAATTATTATATAGTAGTTTTGACTTATCAGCATTTCACTGGACAATGACTAGACTATGACTAGATACATGAATAAAACAATGAAATACATTTTCGATCTATTCGATCGATTTGACTTAGTCACATTTTTTGGTCAATTTCCTTCGGCAAGTCCTCAAAAACATGTAATGGCCAGTGCAAATTGTAGTAACTCGAAAACTGTTTAACCGATTTTAAAGATATGTAGCTTATTGAAAATCTCATTGTGTTTGCCCTAAGGACCAGGATCCACTTTTTTGCAAAAGGGGGAATAAATAGCTTTAATTTAGCAAAAACTGAAAACAATTTTTTTCGATTTAAACGCTATTTTTTAGATTTGGGGCCTATGCGCTACGTGCTAACGTTGTCCAATTCGACTAAAATTTTGTGGGTGGAAGTTTCTCACCAAATCTCAAAATAATCCGACATGCACCCCTTGAAATTGGAAAATTTATTTTTTTCATACATTTGAAAACCCGCTATAATCCGTATATCAAGCAAAAAACTAAAATTTTGTGAAAATGAGCGAATTCACTAAATTGTGAATAAATTCGAAAAAAATCAATCGATTTTTATGGTCGATATCTCATTTTGTTGCTATTATATGTCGCTATGCGATAAAATAATAAATCTGGACTTTTTTTTACCGTTTTCGATTTTTCATGATTTTTTTAAAACGAAAATTTTCGCCATTTTTACGTAAAAAATATATATTTTTTAAAGTTTTTTATTATAACTCCGATACTATTGATCCGATTGAAACGCGATATATAGACGAATTAAAGGCTATGTAAATCTTAATTTTTCTGATTTTATTTTATTAATATCGGACTAGTAGTTTTTGAGTTATCATTAATTATTTGAAGAAACGTCTAAAAAAATTGCAATTTAAAAAAAAAATTTTTTTTTTAAATTTAAAAATTTTACCATTTTTGTACTAAGGTAGCCATGATACATCAAATGTATATAGTGGTTAATCGAGCACATTTTTGCTGTTGACCTGTGTAATTTTAAAATATAGATTACGACTTCCCAAATACAAAATTTGAGTTTTCTGCGCATGTTGGACAAATGACGTTACGGAACAGTGTAACATTTTTATGACTATGACTAGACTATGACTAGACTATGACTAGACTATGACTAGACTATGACTAGACTATGACTAGACTATGACTAGACTATGACTAGACTATGACTAGACTATGACTAGACTATGACTAGACTATGACTAGACTATGACTAGACTATGACTAGACTATGACTAGACTATGACTAGACTATGACTAGACTATGACTAGACTATGACTAGACTATGACTAGACTATGACTAGACTATGACTAGACTATGACTAGACTATGACTAGACTATGACTAGACTATGACTAGACTATGACTAGACTATGACTAGACTATGACTAGACTATGACTAGACTATGACTAGACTATGACTAGACTATGACTAGACTATGACTAGACTATGACTAGACTATGACTAGACTATGACTAGACTATGACTAGACTATGACTAGACTATGACTAGACTATGACTAGACTATGACTAGACTATGACTAGACTATGACTAGACTATGACTAGACTATGACTAGACTATGACTAGACTATGACTAGACTATGACTAGACTATGACTAGACTATGACTAGACTATGACTAGACTATGACTAGACTATGACTAGACTATGACTAGACTATGACTAGACTATGACTAGACTATGACTAGACTATGACTAGACTATGACTAGACTATGACTAGACTATGACTAGACTATGACTAGACTATGACTAGACTATGACTAGACTATGACTAGACTATGACTAGACTATGACTAGACTATGACTAGACTATGACTAGACTATGACTAGACTATGACTAGACTATGACTAGACTATGACTAGACTATGACTAGACTATGACTAGACTATGACTAGACTATGACTAGACTATGACTAGACTATGACTAGACTATGACTAGACTATGACTAGACTATGACTAGACTATGACTAGACTATGACTAGACTATGACTAGACTATGACTAGACTATGACTAGACTATGACTAGACTATGACTAGACTATGACTAGACTATGACTAGACTATGACTAGACTATGACTAGACTATGACTAGACTATGACTAGACTATGACTAGACTATGACTAGACTATGACTAGACTATGACTAGACTATGACTAGACTATGACTAGACTATGACTAGACTATGACTAGACTATGACTAGACTATGACTAGACTATGACTAGACTATGACTAGACTATGACTAGACTATGACTAGACTATGACTAGACTATGACTAGACTATGACTAGACTATGACTAGACTATGACTAGACTATGACTAGACTATGACTAGACTATGACTAGACTATGACTAGACTATGACTAGACTATGACTAGACTATGACTAGACTATGACTAGACTATGACTAGACTATGACTAGACTATGACTAGACTATGACTAGACTATGACTAGACTATGACTAGACTATGACTAGACTATGACTAGACTATGACTAGACTATGACTAGACTATGACTAGACTATGACTAGACTATGACTAGACTATGACTAGACTATGACTAGACTATGACTAGACTATGACTAGACTATGACTAGACTATGACTAGACTATGACTAGACTATGACTAGACTATGACTAGACTATGACTAGACTATGACTAGACTATGACTAGACTATGACTAGACTATGACTAGACTATGACTAGACTATGACTAGACTATGACTAGACTATGACTAGACTATGACTAGACTATGACTAGACTATGACTAGACTATGACTAGACTATGACTAGACTATGACTAGACTATGACTAGACTATGACTAGACTATGACTAGACTATGACTAGACTATGACTAGACTATGACTAGACTATGACTAGACTATGACTAGACTATGACTAGACTATGACTAGACTATGACTAGACTATGACTAGACTATGACTAGACTATGACTAGACTATGACTAGACTATGACTAGACTATGACTAGACTATGACTAGACTATGACTAGACTATGACTAGACTATGACTAGACTATGACTAGACTATGACTAGACTATGACTAGACTATGACTAGACTATGACTAGACTATGACTAGACTATGACTAGACTATGACTAGACTATGACTAGACTATGACTAGACTATGACTAGACTATGACTAGACTATGACTAGACTATGACTAGACTATGACTAGACTATGACTAGACTATGACTAGACTATGACTAGACTATGACTAGACTATGACTAGACTATGACTAGACTATGACTAGACTATGACTAGACTATGACTAGACTATGACTAGACTATGACTAGACTATGACTAGACTATGACTAGACTATGACTAGACTATGACTAGACTATGACTAGACTATGACTAGACTATGACTAGACTATGACTAGACTATGACTAGACTATGACTAGACTATGACTAGACTATGACTAGACTATGACTAGACTATGACTAGACTATGACTAGACTATGACTAGACTATGACTAGACTATGACTAGACTATGACTAGACTATGACTAGACTATGACTAGACTATGACTAGACTATGACTAGACTATGACTAGACTATGACTAGACTATGACTAGACTATGACTAGACTATGACTAGACTATGACTAGACTATGACTAGACTATGACTAGACTATGACTAGACTATGACTAGACTATGACTAGACTATGACTAGACTATGACTAGACTATGACTAGACTATGACTAGACTATGACTAGACTATGACTAGACTATGACTAGACTATGACTAGACTATGACTAGACTATGACTAGACTATGACTAGACTATGACTAGACTATGACTAGACTATGACTAGACTATGACTAGACTATGACTAGACTATGACTAGACTATGACTAGACTATGACTAGACTATGACTAGACTATGACTAGACTATGACTAGACTATGACTAGACTATGACTAGACTATGACTAGACTATGACTAGACTATGACTAGACTATGACTAGACTATGACTAGACTATGACTAGACTATGACTAGACTATGACTAGACTATGACTAGACTATGACTAGACTATGACTAGACTATGACTAGACTATGACTAGACTATGACTAGACTATGACTAGACTATGACTAGACTATGACTAGACTATGACTAGACTATGACTAGACTATGACTAGACTATGACTAGACTATGACTAGACTATGACTAGACTATGACTAGACTATGACTAGACTATGACTAGACTATGACTAGACTATGACTAGACTATGACTAGACTATGACTAGACTATGACTAGACTATGACTAGACTATGACTAGACTATGACTAGACTATGACTAGACTATGACTAGACTATGACTAGACTATGACTAGACTATGACTAGACTATGACTAGACTATGACTAGACTATGACTAGACTATGACTAGACTATGACTAGACTATGACTAGACTATGACTAGACTATGACTAGACTATGACTAGACTATGACTAGACTATGACTAGACTATGACTAGACTATGACTAGACTATGACTAGACTATGACTAGACTATGACTAGACTATGACTAGACTATGACTAGACTATGACTAGACTATGACTAGACTATGACTAGACTATGACTAGACTATGACTAGACTATGACTAGACTATGACTAGACTATGACTAGACTATGACTAGACTATGACTAGACTATGACTAGACTATGACTAGACTATGACTAGACTATGACTAGACTATGACTAGACTATGACTAGACTATGACTAGACTATGACTAGACTATGACTAGACTATGACTAGACTATGACTAGACTATGACTAGACTATGACTAGACTATGACTAGACTATGACTAGACTATGACTAGACTATGACTAGACTATGACTAGACTATGACTAGACTATGACTAGACTATGACTAGACTATGACTAGACTATGACTAGACTATGACTAGACTATGACTAGACTATGACTAGACTATGACTAGACTATGACTAGACTATGACTAGACTATGACTAGACTATGACTAGACTATGACTAGACTATGACTAGACTATGACTAGACTATGACTAGACTATGACTAGACTATGACTAGACTATGACTAGACTATGACTAGACTATGACTAGACTATGACTAGACTATGACTAGACTATGACTAGACTATGACTAGACTATGACTAGACTATGACTAGACTATGACTAGACTATGACTAGACTATGACTAGACTATGACTAGACTATGACTAGACTATGACTAGACTATGACTAGACTATGACTAGACTATGACTAGACTATGACTAGACTATGACTAGACTATGACTAGACTATGACTAGACTATGACTAGACTATGACTAGACTATGACTAGACTATGACTAGACTATGACTAGACTATGACTAGACTATGACTAGACTATGACTAGACTATGACTAGACTATGACTAGACTATGACTAGACTATGACTAGACTATGACTAGACTATGACTAGACTATGACTAGACTATGACTAGACTATGACTAGACTATGACTAGACTATGACTAGACTATGACTAGACTATGACTAGACTATGACTAGACTATGACTAGACTATGACTAGACTATGACTAGACTATGACTAGACTATGACTAGACTATGACTAGACTATGACTAGACTATGACTAGACTATGACTAGACTATGACTAGACTATGACTAGACTATGACTAGACTATGACTAGACTATGACTAGACTATGACTAGACTATGACTAGACTATGACTAGACTATGACTAGACTATGACTAGACTATGACTAGACTATGACTAGACTATGACTAGACTATGACTAGACTATGACTAGACTATGACTAGACTATGACTAGACTATGACTAGACTATGACTAGACTATGACTAGACTATGACTAGACTATGACTAGACTATGACTAGACTATGACTAGACTATGACTAGACTATGACTAGACTATGACTAGACTATGACTAGACTATGACTAGACTATGACTAGACTATGACTAGACTATGACTAGACTATGACTAGACTATGACTAGACTATGACTAGACTATGACTAGACTATGACTAGACTATGACTAGACTATGACTAGACTATGACTAGACTATGACTAGACTATGACTAGACTATGACTAGACTATGACTAGACTATGACTAGACTATGACTAGACTATGACTAGACTATGACTAGACTATGACTAGACTATGACTAGACTATGACTAGACTATGACTAGACTATGACTAGACTATGACTAGACTATGACTAGACTATGACTAGACTATGACTAGACTATGACTAGACTATGACTAGACTATGACTAGACTATGACTAGACTATGACTAGACTATGACTAGACTATGACTAGACTATGACTAGACTATGACTAGACTATGACTAGACTATGACTAGACTATGACTAGACTATGACTAGACTATGACTAGACTATGACTAGACTATGACTAGACTATGACTAGACTATGACTAGACTATGACTAGACTATGACTAGACTATGACTAGACTATGACTAGACTATGACTAGACTATGACTAGACTATGACTAGACTATGACTAGACTATGACTAGACTATGACTAGACTATGACTAGACTATGACTAGACTATGACTAGACTATGACTAGACTATGACTAGACTATGACTAGACTATGACTAGACTATGACTAGACTATGACTAGACTATGACTAGACTATGACTAGACTATGACTAGACTATGACTAGACTATGACTAGACTATGACTAGACTATGACTAGACTATGACTAGACTATGACTAGACTATGACTAGACTATGACTAGACTATGACTAGACTATGACTAGACTATGACTAGACTATGACTAGACTATGACTAGACTATGACTAGACTATGACTAGACTATGACTAGACTATGACTAGACTATGACTAGACTATGACTAGACTATGACTAGACTATGACTAGACTATGACTAGACTATGACTAGACTATGACTAGACTATGACTAGACTATGACTAGACTATGACTAGACTATGACTAGACTATGACTAGACTATGACTAGACTATGACTAGACTATGACTAGACTATGACTAGACTATGACTAGACTATGACTAGACTATGACTAGACTATGACTAGACTATGACTAGACTATGACTAGACTATGACTAGACTATGACTAGACTATGACTAGACTATGACTAGACTATGACTAGACTATGACTAGACTATGACTAGACTATGACTAGACTATGACTAGACTATGACTAGACTATGACTAGACTATGACTAGACTATGACTAGACTATGACTAGACTATGACTAGACTATGACTAGACTATGACTAGACTATGACTAGACTATGACTAGACTATGACTAGACTATGACTAGACTATGACTAGACTATGACTAGACTATGACTAGACTATGACTAGACTATGACTAGACTATGACTAGACTATGACTAGACTATGACTAGACTATGACTAGACTATGACTAGACTATGACTAGACTATGACTAGACTATGACTAGACTATGACTAGACTATGACTAGACTATGACTAGACTATGACTAGACTATGACTAGACTATGACTAGACTATGACTAGACTATGACTAGACTATGACTAGACTATGACTAGACTATGACTAGACTATGACTAGACTATGACTAGACTATGACTAGACTATGACTAGACTATGACTAGACTATGACTAGACTATGACTAGACTATGACTAGACTATGACTAGACTATGACTAGACTATGACTAGACTATGACTAGACTATGACTAGACTATGACTAGACTATGACTAGACTATGACTAGACTATGACTAGACTATGACTAGACTATGACTAGACTATGACTAGACTATGACTAGACTATGACTAGACTATGACTAGACTATGACTAGACTATGACTAGACTATGACTAGACTATGACTAGACTATGACTAGACTATGACTAGACTATGACTAGACTATGACTAGACTATGACTAGACTATGACTAGACTATGACTAGACTATGACTAGACTATGACTAGACTATGACTAGACTATGACTAGACTATGACTAGACTATGACTAGACTATGACTAGACTATGACTAGACTATGACTAGACTATGACTAGACTATGACTAGACTATGACTAGACTATGACTAGACTATGACTAGACTATGACTAGACTATGACTAGACTATGACTAGACTATGACTAGACTATGACTAGACTATGACTAGACTATGACTAGACTATGACTAGACTATGACTAGACTATGACTAGACTATGACTAGACTATGACTAGACTATGACTAGACTATGACTAGACTATGACTAGACTATGACTAGACTATGACTAGACTATGACTAGACTATGACTAGACTATGACTAGACTATGACTAGACTATGACTAGACTATGACTAGACTATGACTAGACTATGACTAGACTATGACTAGACTATGACTAGACTATGACTAGACTATGACTAGACTATGACTAGACTATGACTAGACTATGACTAGACTATGACTAGACTATGACTAGACTATGACTAGACTATGACTAGACTATGACTAGACTATGACTAGACTATGACTAGACTATGACTAGACTATGACTAGACTATGACTAGACTATGACTAGACTATGACTAGACTATGACTAGACTATGACTAGACTATGACTAGACTATGACTAGACTATGACTAGACTATGACTAGACTATGACTAGACTATGACTAGACTATGACTAGACTATGACTAGACTATGACTAGACTATGACTAGACTATGACTAGACTATGACTAGACTATGACTAGACTATGACTAGACTATGACTAGACTATGACTAGACTATGACTAGACTATGACTAGACTATGACTAGACTATGACTAGACTATGACTAGACTATGACTAGACTATGACTAGACTATGACTAGACTATGACTAGACTATGACTAGACTATGACTAGACTATGACTAGACTATGACTAGACTATGACTAGACTATGACTAGACTATGACTAGACTATGACTAGACTATGACTAGACTATGACTAGACTATGACTAGACTATGACTAGACTATGACTAGACTATGACTAGACTATGACTAGACTATGACTAGACTATGACTAGACTATGACTAGACTATGACTAGACTATGACTAGACTATGACTAGACTATGACTAGACTATGACTAGACTATGACTAGACTATGACTAGACTATGACTAGACTATGACTAGACTATGACTAGACTATGACTAGACTATGACTAGACTATGACTAGACTATGACTAGACTATGACTAGACTATGACTAGACTATGACTAGACTATGACTAGACTATGACTAGACTATGACTAGACTATGACTAGACTATGACTAGACTATGACTAGACTATGACTAGACTATGACTAGACTATGACTAGACTATGACTAGACTATGACTAGACTATGACTAGACTATGACTAGACTATGACTAGACTATGACTAGACTATGACTAGACTATGACTAGACTATGACTAGACTATGACTAGACTATGACTAGACTATGACTAGACTATGACTAGACTATGACTAGACTATGACTAGACTATGACTAGACTATGACTAGACTATGACTAGACTATGACTAGACTATGACTAGACTATGACTAGACTATGACTAGACTATGACTAGACTATGACTAGACTATGACTAGACTATGACTAGACTATGACTAGACTATGACTAGACTATGACTAGACTATGACTAGACTATGACTAGACTATGACTAGACTATGACTAGACTATGACTAGACTATGACTAGACTATGACTAGACTATGACTAGACTATGACTAGACTATGACTAGACTATGACTAGACTATGACTAGACTATGACTAGACTATGACTAGACTATGACTAGACTATGACTAGACTATGACTAGACTATGACTAGACTATGACTAGACTATGACTAGACTATGACTAGACTATGACTAGACTATGACTAGACTATGACTAGACTATGACTAGACTATGACTAGACTATGACTAGACTATGACTAGACTATGACTAGACTATGACTAGACTATGACTAGACTATGACTAGACTATGACTAGACTATGACTAGACTATGACTAGACTATGACTAGACTATGACTAGACTATGACTAGACTATGACTAGACTATGACTAGACTATGACTAGACTATGACTAGACTATGACTAGACTATGACTAGACTATGACTAGACTATGACTAGACTATGACTAGACTATGACTAGACTATGACTAGACTATGACTAGACTATGACTAGACTATGACTAGACTATGACTAGACTATGACTAGACTATGACTAGACTATGACTAGACTATGACTAGACTATGACTAGACTATGACTAGACTATGACTAGACTATGACTAGACTATGACTAGACTATGACTAGACTATGACTAGACTATGACTAGACTATGACTAGACTATGACTAGACTATGACTAGACTATGACTAGACTATGACTAGACTATGACTAGACTATGACTAGACTATGACTAGACTATGACTAGACTATGACTAGACTATGACTAGACTATGACTAGACTATGACTAGACTATGACTAGACTATGACTAGACTATGACTAGACTATGACTAGACTATGACTAGACTATGACTAGACTATGACTAGACTATGACTAGACTATGACTAGACTATGACTAGACTATGACTAGACTATGACTAGACTATGACTAGACTATGACTAGACTATGACTAGACTATGACTAGACTATGACTAGACTATGACTAGACTATGACTAGACTATGACTAGACTATGACTAGACTATGACTAGACTATGACTAGACTATGACTAGACTATGACTAGACTATGACTAGACTATGACTAGACTATGACTAGACTATGACTAGACTATGACTAGACTATGACTAGACTATGACTAGACTATGACTAGACTATGACTAGACTATGACTAGACTATGACTAGACTATGACTAGACTATGACTAGACTATGACTAGACTATGACTAGACTATGACTAGACTATGACTAGACTATGACTAGACTATGACTAGACTATGACTAGACTATGACTAGACTATGACTAGACTATGACTAGACTATGACTAGACTATGACTAGACTATGACTAGACTATGACTAGACTATGACTAGACTATGACTAGACTATGACTAGACTATGACTAGACTATGACTAGACTATGACTAGACTATGACTAGACTATGACTAGACTATGACTAGACTATGACTAGACTATGACTAGACTATGACTAGACTATGACTAGACTATGACTAGACTATGACTAGACTATGACTAGACTATGACTAGACTATGACTAGACTATGACTAGACTATGACTAGACTATGACTAGACTATGACTAGACTATGACTAGACTATGACTAGACTATGACTAGACTATGACTAGACTATGACTAGACTATGACTAGACTATGACTAGACTATGACTAGACTATGACTAGACTATGACTAGACTATGACTAGACTATGACTAGACTATGACTAGACTATGACTAGACTATGACTAGACTATGACTAGACTATGACTAGACTATGACTAGACTATGACTAGACTATGACTAGACTATGACTAGACTATGACTAGACTATGACTAGACTATGACTAGACTATGACTAGACTATGACTAGACTATGACTAGACTATGACTAGACTATGACTAGACTATGACTAGACTATGACTAGACTATGACTAGACTATGACTAGACTATGACTAGACTATGACTAGACTATGACTAGACTATGACTAGACTATGACTAGACTATGACTAGACTATGACTAGACTATGACTAGACTATGACTAGACTATGACTAGACTATGACTAGACTATGACTAGACTATGACTAGACTATGACTAGACTATGACTAGACTATGACTAGACTATGACTAGACTATGACTAGACTATGACTAGACTATGACTAGACTATGACTAGACTATGACTAGACTATGACTAGACTATGACTAGACTATGACTAGACTATGACTAGACTATGACTAGACTATGACTAGACTATGACTAGACTATGACTAGACTATGACTAGACTATGACTAGACTATGACTAGACTATGACTAGACTATGACTAGACTATGACTAGACTATGACTAGACTATGACTAGACTATGACTAGACTATGACTAGACTATGACTAGACTATGACTAGACTATGACTAGACTATGACTAGACTATGACTAGACTATGACTAGACTATGACTAGACTATGACTAGACTATGACTAGACTATGACTAGACTATGACTAGACTATGACTAGACTATGACTAGACTTCGACTAGACTATGACTAGACTATGACTACAACAAATTGTTGAAATTTTTAATTTTTATCTCAAAAACATTTTTTTTTCAGAGTTCCGGCAAAAGTTCCGTTCTTGAAAGTTTAGTAGGGCGTTCCTTTTTGCCTCGAGGAACTGGTATCGTTACACGACGTCCACTTGTTTTGCAACTTATACACAGTCCATTGGATGATCGCACCAATCGTTCAGCTGAAAATGGTATTAAACCTATCAAATAAATGCTTTTAGAATAAAACAACTATTTCATAAAATGTACTTACAGGCACCATCAATGTTGAAGAATGGGGTAAATTTTTGCACACCAAAAAGACATTTACTGATTTTAATCAAATTCGCACTGAAATTGAAGAAGAAACGGATCGTATTGCCGGCAGCAACAAAGGCATATGCGCAGAACCAATTAATTTAAAAATTTTCTCCACACGTGTGGTTAATTTAACTTTAGTCGATTTACCCGGTATTACGAAAGTTCCAGTTGGTGACCAACCCGAAGATATTGAAAATCAAATTAAAGAATTGGTCCTAAAATACATTGAAAATCCCAATTCCATAATATTAGCAGTAACAGCTGCTAATACCGATATGGCTACTAGTGAAGCTTTAAAATTGGCAAAAGATGTAGATCCTGATGGTCGTCGTACTTTAGCTGTGGTCACAAAATTAGATCTTATGGATGCTGGTACAGATGCTATTGATATTTTGTGCGGTCGTGTTATACCCGTTAAATTGGGTATTATTGGTGTAATGAATCGCTCTCAGCAGGATATAAAAGACAACAAAGACATTGACGAGCAGTTAAAGGATGAAGCTGCTTATCTGCAACGCAAATACCCTACACTTGCCACTCGCAATGGCACTCCATATTTGGCTAAAACCCTTAATCGTCTTCTAATGCATCACATTAGGGATTGTTTGCCCGATCTAAAAACTCGTGTCAATGTTATGTCCTCTCAATTCCAATCTTTATTACATTCATACGGCGAAGATGTTTCAGATCAAAGTCAAACCCTTTTGCAGATTATAACAAAATTCGCCAGTGCCTATTGTTCAACCATTGAGGGTACAGCACGTAACATAGAGACTACCGAATTATGTGGTGGTGCTCGTATCTGCTACATTTTCCATGAAACTTTTGGACGCACACTCGATTCCATTCATCCCCTTTCAGGTCTTAGTAAAATGGACATACTGACCGCCATACGCAATGCCACTGGTCCACGACCGGCCTTGTTTGTACCCGAGGTATCATTTGAATTGCTAGTCAAGAGACAAATACGTCGATTGGAGGAACCATCATTGCGTTGTGTCGAATTGATACATGAAGAAATGCAGCGTATAGTACAGCATTGTGGTAATGAAGTGCAACAGGAAATGTTAAGGTAATTCCAAATATTTCATAAATATGTGCTTAGAAAATTTTAATTTAACTTTTCTATTAAGAAGTTGTATTGGAAATTAATTAATTCTTCTTTATTTTTATTTAGATTCCCTAAATTGCACGAGAAAATAGTAGATGTGGTTACCACACTATTGCGTCGTCGTTTACCCACTACTAATGTTATGGTAGAGAATTTAGTGGCCATCGAATTAGCATACATTAACACCAAACATCCAGATTTTCATAAAGATGCCGCTTTAGTGCCTAGTCTATTGAAAGCTGATAATATTGTGGATCCTTATGGTATTCAGCAAAATCAAAGGCGTTCAAATACGCCCAGAGCTTCTAACTCATCGCCCCAAGTGATGTCACAACATATTCATATGCAACAACAGCACCAAAAAGAACAGCATCAACAAAATGATATTGATCAAGTAATATTTAAAGTTTATATTTATTGATATCTCATATAAAATATTATGTTTGTTTTTGCTTTAGAATCATGTAAACGATAATACAGCACCTTCTCATCCCAACAATTGGCTATCGAATATTTTACCCCCAGCTCCTGTTGATAGGCGTATTGAAAGTATTGAAAACTCAAATCAAAATACTCCTCAACACAATACAATGATCAGTCCGGTTAAACCTGTTAATCTCTTACCCGATGTGCCCGCTCATCAAAACTCAAGACGTTTAACTGATAAGGAACAAAAGGATTGTGATGTTATTGGTAAGCCAGATTTATAGAATTCACTAAAATGAATAAAAATTAACTTTAATTAATTTCAGAACGTTTGATTAAGTCATATTTCTATATTGTGAGAAAATCCATACAAGATTCTGTACCAAAGGCCATTATGCATTTTCTAGTTAATTATGTTAAGGATAACTTGCAAAGTGAATTAGTAACACATTTGTATAAATCGGATAAAGTTGAAACTTTACTCAATGAATCCGATCACATTGCGATACGCAGAAAAGAAGCCGGTGATATGTTGAAGGTAAAGCTTAAGTCTATTAACGCATTAAATATTATTAATAAAACAAACAAACTTTTCATTTTTTAGGCTTTAACTCGTGCTAATCACATTATCAGCGAAATACGTGAGACCCATATGTGGTAAAAACATCACTCCAAATCGTTAAACTTTCATCAAAAATATATCATCAATAAAAAAAACTACACTAACTACAACTATTAATTGTTCGGGAGTTAATACATTGACGCAGAGACCCGAGGGCGAATATTGTCATTATTGTTCTTATTTGAAATTTGTCTTTATATAAAAATGAAACTTTAAACGTGGACGTTAAGTTTCTTCTATATTATTTTCATTTAACTTTTATGTTCATTTTAATTATTTTCTATTATTTATAAAAGAAAGAAAAAAAACACATACAATTGCTTATTTCATTACATTAAACTTTTCTTCAACATTTTTTGGTTTTCATTTAGTTATTTTTATATTGTTGCCTTATTAAGTTACTCGTCTGTCTATAAAACGCTGCATTGAAATATAAAAAAATTAAAATAAAAAAAATAGTAAGCAGTTTTAATTAATGAACTAAGTTCCTAAGAAGTAAGACGTAAAATAGAAAGCAAAACAATTTATTTTAGGAACTAATTATATTGCTTAACTTCCATCTAGAATATAATAGATAATCATTCTTCTGTGTAGCAGCACGAGAGCGGGAATAAGACTAACGTGCTCTACCTTCACTGCTTTACTAATTGCCTCTCTTAGAGTTGAAGAAATCTTTTTAGATAGGCCAAAAAAAACTTCTCGTTTTAATCATCGTCTTCTCTTTGCAAATTCTATGGCAAGGTTGACACTGCAGCGTTATGCTGACTAATTTTTATCTTTCTGCAAAGGATGACGCTTCCAGAGTCAGAATATTTTGATTCTCCCTTATTAATTTAGCCAGAGTTTTTGGGGTATATTTGGCCTGGATAGGAGTGGAGATCACAGTGACCTCTAGTTCCAGCTTACAATCAAGCGAAACACCCGCCTTGATCTAAGTGGCCCCTATGTTTCACAAACAAGTCATGCCCTTTTAATATATCTTGCTTCTGTTGGTGTATATCCATTAATGTCTTCGAGAGTCCGTTCATCTAGTGAACCATTCCGACATTCCGTGTCCCGCCACGAGTGTGGGAAAGAATCCTGACCGAGTCATAACTCTTTGTAACGCAAGATATTAGCGAAGATGACTTTTTAAAGAAAGTCTATAGTAAAGTTATTAATAACTTTTCTATAGAAAAGTAAAGTTATCGATAATTTTTCTAAAGAAAAGCAAAGTTATCGACAACTTTTCTATAGAAAAGTAGATTTGTCAATAACTTTTTTATAGAAAAGTAAAGTTATCGATAACTTTTCTATAGAAAAGTGAAGTTATCGATAAATTTTCGATAGAAAAGTAAAGTTATCGATAACTTTTCTATAGAAAAGTAAAGTTATTAATAACTTATATAAAAGTAAAGTTATAGATAACTTTTCTATAGATCGGACCACATACTGGGCATACGTTGCTGACGACTCGGTCTATGTTGGAGCAAAAGATCTTTAATCTGTTATTTCATCCCGATTCCAGCTGTTTACAATTTATTTTCTTCTTCAGCAATAAGCAGCGAGCTAGCGACTTGCTCATACATCATTCATGCGATAACCTGAGAATGTTAACTCATATTTGGATCAAAATACGCTAAACATATGCAATTAATAAAAAAACTTTCCATTTTGTAGAGAAAAAAAGAACAAAATACTTTTAATACTTAATATACATTTTACATAGCCTATTAATCGCACAACAATAAATGCGTATTTAAAGTACATGGAGGTACTTTTAGCTGTGTGTAATGCTCATGTAAAGTGTAATTTTCGTTTACATACAAAATCATACATTTATGACAAGAAAAAGATCTATAAAAAATTATAAATTACAATTATTTTAACAATTCCACATTAACTATCGGCGAAGGACTTAAGCACGATTAGTGTCCGATAGTACACGTACAATACACCCTACTCCGCCTTTGGCAAAAGCCTTTTCATGCCATTGCAATAAATGTCCACTGGAGCCCTCAGAAGGAATCTCAAAGCCTCTGTAGATGTACTTCATTAAAACATCCAATAAATCATTTTCATTTAAAGTCTCCACGGCCTGATCCATTTGAGAGGATTTAATGGAAAGTAAAACTCGAAGAATCAAGTTAAGGGCGTGGTCCTAGATATATAAAATAGGCGTTAATTCGAGTTCCATAAATTAAATTTTTGTGTTGTTCTTACCTTGACATGCTGTTGTTTACACCTCAATGGGGCATTTTGTAAAACCAAAAGCAAAGCCTCAATGAATTTTCCCTGTGTAAGCAAAGTGGTAATTTCATTTTCATCAAGCTGTGCCACAGCCGAATCGGCTTCATCTTCTCTGAAGTTGTCTTCATTGTATTGATCGACATCGATTTTACGGAACGCGGAGCTGGAGGTATTTTTGGCCATTGCGATTTGCAGTCTTTAATTAATTTAATTTTGGGATAAATTTTATTTAATTCCTTTTATTTGTTAATTTGTAGAAGGTTTTCTTAAGTTTTACAAAGATAAAAACAATCAAATGAATCACTTGAAAAATCAAGAAGAAGACACGCCGAATATGGAACACAGACACAAATGTCAAAATGAGACTATCTTAAGTGTTACCATATTAGCATTTTGGCAAGGGTCATTTGGGTTCTTTCTGGAGGGTTGCTCAGTACAACGATTCGAAAGAAAATATTTTCGAAATACAATCAAATATACAAATTCGTATATTCGTAACTTAGTTGTTGTTGATATTTGCCGAGATTCCAAATAGCTCATAGAATGCCGAATGCAGACTTTGCCTTATTAATACGCAATTTAATATCCTCGTCTGCACCTTTTGTAGTTACTAAATTTCCCAGGTAATTAAAGGTATCTACACATCCAATGACTTCGTTATTCACATTGATGTGTGTCAACGGGTTTGCGCCATACCCTCCGGGCATAATCTTTGTCTTGGAAATATTAATTTCCAGACCAGCTATACGAGATTCAGCAGTGATAGCGTTAGTATTCTCTTGAAGATAGCCAGAGCTTTGGCTTAGAAGACATACGTCATCGGCATATTCCAAGTCCTCAAGTTGTTTAAAGGGTGTTATCCATTGGATACCGTGTCTACCATTTAGAGCCGTTTGCATTATGTTGTCGATGACGAGGATAAAAAGTATAGGCGATAAGATACATCCTTGCCTTATTCCAGTAGTAAAATCGAACGGATCTGATAGTTTACCCTTGTGTAGGACTCGACATTTAAAATCAACGTACATTGCCTGGATTAAGTTGAGAATTTTCGTCGGCATGTGATGATTTTCTAAAATTCTCCATAGATAGCTTCTATTGACACTGTCGAAGGCCTTCATAAAGTCGATAAACACTAGGTAATTGGGAGTGCGGAATTCATTACATTGCTCTAATATTATTCTTACTATGTTGATTAGATCAACACAAGAACGGTTTTCTCTAAACCCAAACTGATTTTCGCGGAGTGTAGAGGAAATTGCGTCGGATATTCTGTTCAAAATTACACGACTTAGTATTTTGCTTGGTATTGGGAGAAGTGTTATACCCCTGTAGTTATTGCAGTCTTTGGGGTCACCCTTTTTTGGAATTTTGATTGGTATACCTTCATTCCAGGAGGTTGGCAGAGCTTCTTCTTCCCATATTTTACGCACAAATGGGTGCCACAATCTCGACGATCCTTCAACATAACATAAAAGCATCTCCGCTGAGTTATTGTCATTGTCGGATGCCTTGTTGCCTTTATGGCTTTTAATGGCGTTCTTAACTTCTTGTATTGTTGGTGGCCTATATTTACAAACTGTTAACGCCAAAGACCGAGCATATTTTTGAATTAAATGCGCGTCGATCTTGTGCGCATATTCTCCAATTTCGTAAGTCAGACTTAAGAAAGACTTTCTTCTATTTGGTCTTTTCATCGAAGTTTCGGACATCCTATTCTAACATAAGGGACCGTGCGCATATTCTCCAATTTCGTAAGTCAGACTTAAGAAAGACTTTCTTCTAGTTGGTCTTTTCATCGAAGTTTCGGACATCCTATTCTAACATAAGGGACCGTTTTTCTAATTTTAGCTTTTTCATGTTAATGTTAAAGCGTGTTAAAATTCTATACTCTACTATGGCTTTCAGTTGACAATTATTTCAAACTTTGGCGTGAAGTCGGTACAGAAAAATTGGAAGAGGTTTATTAGGGTTAAGAGCAATAACTACATTTCAAACAAATTGTTGGCAATACTAAAAAAAACTGTATTTATTTTCTAAAAAATGCAACTCTGGATATGTTTGTTGTTGGTTTTACAAACTGTCAAATTAATCAGCTGTTTGAACGTTTTCGCAATACCGTCTGGCAAACAGGTATTTTTTTTTCAATAATTTCATTTAAAATAAGAAAATTCTAAAGAAAATTGTTTTATATTTATATAGGAAAATGTCGAAATATCTAGGACTTGATCGTGTGGGTAATCTTTTTCAGATTATACGCCAATGTGGTGGTGTAAAAAATGCCTATCTCAAATATTTTAGGCAAGTCTTCGTTCCAACTTCTTATATAATTTTACATTTCGTTCGATATTTTGTTTCAATTTGATGGAAATTTGTATTATATTTGCAGAAACGATGATATAAAATTGGGCACCTTGGTCGGTACTGATAAATATGGTAATAAATATTTTGAGAATCCTTATTATTTCTATGGCAGAAACCGTTGGGTAGAATTTTCCGATCGTGTTGGTCTTGATTATGATGGTTCGCAAATACCCGCTGAATGGTTTGGTTGGATGCATTACAAGGTTGGTGGTTTGGTGTGATTTTTGAGTTTTTTTTTTGTGATTTCTTTTTGTTCTATGTTTTTAGACTGATCTTCCGCCAACACGTGATGGTCAACGTCCCAATCACCGCTGGATGGCTGATCACAGTGAAAACCTATCTGGAACCCAAGGTAAGTTTTGATATTAACTTTTCGAACACTTATTTATAAAAGTGATGCTAAACAAGTAGGAGTGATACTCGTTTTCCCACCAAAAGAACATTTTCAATTTAATTTGCTACGTTAGTTTCATTGTCCTAAAAATTGGTTGTAGTTAAATTTAAGTGTTTAAAGTTATTTGAGAACTATCAAATGTGTGCCGGCAAAATTTTGTATACTGACCTATATATGTATAAAACGACTTTTATTGCCATCTAAGTACTTTGTATGGTATTTACGCGATTTCCGGGGATGAGTTTGCACAGTAGTTATTCAAAAGTGGACCTATATATAATATATGGGCAAAATTTATTTAAATTAGACCAATTGTAAGTGAAAGTAGGCTATAGTAGAGCAAAACCCCTAAAGCATTTTGAAAAGATAGCTCGAATTTTAAAGTTATAGTTGGGTTATTTTAAAAATGTTTTCAATATATTTTCTACGTGGAATAAATCTAAAAACACATTTAAATGTCATAATTGAGAATTTTAATCATATTTTTTAATTTTTATAATTTTCATGAATTTAATTTTAAGTTTTATCTCATTTTCTCGCAAAATTTGGGAAAATTTCCAACAAATTGGTGAAATCTTTACTATATCGGCCAGCAAAAAGTTAAATTGGCCTTAGAGGGAAAATATTTTGCAAATTAGTTTCTAAATCAAATAGACCCGAAATTTTATGTAAATAGAACTAAACATTGAAATAAATTTCAAACATTGGGTAAAAAAGGACTTTTTTTAAATTTTCAAAAATGTATTTAATAAGAAATATTTCATTGAATTAGGAAAAAAGTTTTTTATTACTGACAAAATATATCTTTCAATGAAAAATAAAACGCCAAAATCTAATGAATAGTATAGCAGTAATTTCCAGTATTGAACCATACAAATTGACTAAAGGCTGCTATTTTATAATTTATAGACTATTTTTTTTTAAGAAAATTACATAAAATTAGAAAATTTTATCTTAAGTGTCCCCTTCCAATGATATAATAAGCCTATTAATCAAATTTTCCATAGAAATTTCCTACTATAAAGCTTTGATAATTGTATTATTCGTTTATAAATTAGTGGGATTAGACTTTGTTCTTAAAATGAAAAAATGTTTCCTAAGAGAAAAAATATATATATTATATATTAAATATATTAAAACTTATATAGATGACCCGGTTTTTATCTTCTGAATCGATTCTGGTTAGCAAACTTAGAGTAGGTACATTACTTTTAAATAGTAATGAATTACTACCACAGAGACCCCTCCACAATAAATTTAACACACAATAAACAAATTAAAATAGGAAATTTTACTATATTCAGCAAAAGGTTAAATTCTCGATAAAGTAAATTTCACCTAATTTTAGTATAAATATGAGAAAATGGGGAATAAAGTGTAAGACACTAAGAGAAAAAATATATATATTAAATATATTAAAACTTATATAGATGACCCGGTTTTTGTCTTCTGAATCGATTCTGGTTAGCAAACTTAGAGTACATTACTTTTAAATAGTAAGGAATTACTACCACAGAGACCCCTCCACAATAAATTTAACACACAATAAACAAATTAAAATAAGAAATTTTACTAGATTCAGCAAAAGGTTAAATTCTCGATAAAGTAAATTTCACCTAATTTTAGTATAAATATGGAAAAATGGGGAATAAAGTGTAAGACAAATTCACAAAAATTATAAAAAGTATTTTATAAAATTGTATTAAGACTAAAATATGCAGTTTCAACTGTTAAATTTATTCACTGATTTATTCTACATGAAACTTATATGGGAAATGTTATACCCAAATAATCAAACTTCAAATAGCTGTAACTTCAAAACTCGAGCTAACTTTTGAAAACTCATTAAGGGATTTGGTCTACTTATTGCCTTTTATCATATCCATTTGGTCTCATTCGGGAAAAAATCGATGACTCTTAATTTGGCACACAGTGTTATAAGCCATTTAAGTGGCTGTTATGGTATTTAGATGGCTTCCGAGAGTAAAATTTATATAGAGGATTTCATAAATATTAAAGGGGTTGCCTGAAGCAAGGTTATATGTATATGAGCTTTGGTCAAATGTGGAGCGATTTCGCCCAATTTCAATATTAAATATTTTTTCAAGAAATTAGAAATATTCGTGCGATATTATATTCCTAGCTCTTTTCGCTTAGGCTCTATCGTGTTTTAAACCAGAGGTCGGCACCGGGTTGTTCGCAAGAATAAAGTTTACTTTTGAGAGTCACATACGTATGCTGAGAGTCACACCAGGGCTGCCAGATACTTTTTAGTCACCATCCCCAAATTTAAAATTGTTTAGCCCCAAAAAACCCCAATTTAAAAAAAAAGCGTATTTGGTCACATTTTTCTATTCAATTAAATGAAGAGATCGATTTTATTAATATAAAATAGTTTTGTATGGTTGAAATGATAACAAATTTAAATAATATAATATTAGAAATCTAATATTTCGTAAACTTCAGAATCATCAAATTCTATACATAAATCGTAATCATAAATTTTATACATAAGTCTACTTTTATACCAGTAAAGTTTGGCTTATCATGTCGTATGAGAAAAAGTTGATGGAATTGAAATTGATAACAAACTGTACTTTCAAGTTTACGAAATTTTTTAAAATTTGTATGAATATTAAGGAAAATAAAACGGAAACTGATGAAGAAAATGTTCAGGTGTGAACTGATCAAGAGAACCTGATGTGTTTAAAACAGAACTAACTTTTTTAAATTAAATTTGTTAACATTTCAGTTGTCGTTTGAAATTCTTGAGAACAAATTTTGTTATTATTATGTTTTGTTGTTTTTGTTAAATTTATAACTGAAAATTCTCGCTCTACATAGGCATTCTTTAAAGGAGCCGCTGAGATATTTAAAACAGCTTGGCCATGTTCTTTATAGTGATGTGTACCGGCAACATTTTAAAATTTATAAACTTTTGGCCAAATTTGAATTAAGTTTGACAGCATTTTTTCGAATATGGTATTCCAATTTGAGAAAGAAAATTTATTCCATTGAGTTTCGTAGACATCAATTGGGAGTATTCTAGTCCATAAAACTGTTTAAAACTTCTTCATTAACTACACTGAATTTTGGTTGAGATCAAGGCGAATTCATTACAGGTGGTGGCAAGAATACAACAAATACAACATGACAAAATGAAACCCCATGTTGTTTTTGTAGGTTTGCTTACATTTTGTCAAATTTTTGTTCGTTAAATTTCCAGGCGAATTCATCAGCTGGGCTCTTGATATCACTTTCATTATTACACTATGGTTGAGATATTCGGTTTTTTATATTTTTGCATGTCAAAGTATTTGTTGCTTGAAAATATTTAAATTATCTAGTAAACATAATATCATTTCATTTAACAATTTTTCTAAATAATTTTAGCACTTAATTTTTAAATGTACCAACAAAATCCCCAAGCCCCAAACCAAAAGCCCTGAGTCACACGCATATTCTTTTAACCACTAGGTTAGGTTAGGTTAGGCAGGATGCAGACTCTAAGGTCCACTTCACTTGGGTCCATAAAGAGGTCCCTTTGTAATTCCTGCAAGGATAGAGAAAATTAAATTCTTAAAACTACCGAGTGTAAGAGGCTCAGTTAGAGCCAGCCAGATGCACCGATGAAAGAGCCTATTTTACGAATATTGATGTTCGAGATCTCTGACAGATCGTGCAGAAATGGGAATCCTAGATGGAGTGTTCTAAGTTCCGCAAGTGCTGGGCAATGACAGAGGAAGTGGGATATTGTTTCTTCCTCCTCTGTATTGTGACAACTTCTGCAGTAGTCATTGCTTTGAAGATTAAGTCTTCTAGCATGTATACCTATAAGACAGTGTCCTGTGAGTACTGAAATAAGGGTACGGAGTCTATGGCGCGAAAAGCTGACCAGGATTGCAGAGCGCTTACTATCGTAAGTTGGCCATGTAAGTCTGGAGATCGTACAGGTACTTTCTGTGGACCAGTTGGTCTGTGCGGACCTAAAAATAAACTGCTTTGTGAGCAATTTGCATGCAGAGAGCGGAATACCTATAAATTGGTCAGTGTTTTCATGACTAAGAAGAGCACCGTCTTTTGCTAGGTTATCCGCTATGATGTTGCCTGGTACATTACTATGACTACGTACCCAGAAAAGTTCAATGTTGGAATGTCTCGCCATCTCATTTAGAGACGCCCGGCATTCACGGGTAAGAACGGATGTCGTGTAGACCGATGAAAGGGAGTGAATGGCGGCAAGACTATCTGTACAGAAACAAATATCGTTAGGATATACTCGGTGGTACGTGAGCCACTTGCTCGCCCTATATATAGCTGAAATTTCAGCTTGAAGAATGCTACATTGTTTTGGGAGCTTGAATTTCACTTTAGTCCCAAATGATGGGATAAAGAAGCCCCCACCCACACCACGTGACGATTTGGATCCATCCGAATAGATATCCAGGGTCCCTTCACTAAAAACGTTATGGGCCCCTGAGATATCCACAGTGAAGGATTGCTCGAAAGCGGGTGAGGGAATGCAGTAGTCTATATTATCAGGAAGATTAAGCTTATCCAGAATAGTGGTGTGGCCTAGAGACGAAGTAGACCATTCACCGGTGGTTTTTAACCTGATAGCTGAGTTGAGGGCTACTAATTGGGCCATTAGCTCAGCCGGAGGCCAATTAAGCATAGTAAAGAGTGCCTTTGAAGGAGTAGTCCTTAAAGCACCCGTAATCATGAGAGCAGCAGATCTAAGGATCTTAACAAAAAGTCCTCGCTGATTAGCCTTGTTTAGGGCAGGCCACCAGACAAGAGCGCCGTACATGAGAATGGGTTTAGCAACCATTTCGAAGAGCCAGGCTGTATTAGAAGGTGAAAGGCCCCACGTATTTCCTAGAGCTCTTCTGCACGAGTATAGTGCAATGGAAGCCTTAGACACCCTAGATTGGGTGTTTAAGTTCCAGGACAGCTTAGAGTCCAGGATCACACCTAAGTATTTGGCATGATCCGTGAGTACCAGTTCCGTTCCATCAAGCTTAGGAAGATTGAACTGGGGAATCTTGTATTTCCTAGAGAAAAGAACGAGTTCCGTTTTGGCGGGGTTAATTCCCAAGCCATTGGAAACGCTCCATTCTGTAAGTGTGGCGAGAGCGACTTCGAGTCGCTGCGAGATAGTGTTTAGGTACTTGCCCGAAACTGCAATAGCGACATCATCTGCGTAAGCAATAGTTTTGAAGCGCAGAGAGTCCAATTCCATTAACAATTTGTTGATGGCAAGGTTCCAGAGCAGGGGAGATAAAACACCCCCCTGAGGAGTACCTCGGCATGCTACTTTATATACTGTATCTTTGCCCAGGGTAGAGAAAATAATTCTGTAGGAGAGAAGTTTTCCAATAAAAGAGATGATAGAGTTATCAACTCCTATATCCGCCATTGCCGAAATAATCGATGTGGGCTTAATATTATTAAAGGCTCCCTCTATATCTAGAAAGGCGACTAGTGAAAATTCGCCGAACTCAAGTGATTTTTCTAAGGAACTAACAAGTGAGTGGAGTGCTGTTTCAACAGACTTACCTTTGTTGTAGGCGTGCTGTGATTTAGAGAGAAAACGTGGATTGATTGATGATCGTAAGTGAACATCAATAATGCGTTCTAAAGTTTTAAGAAGGAAGGAGCTGAGACTGATTGGTCTGAAGTCCTTCGATTTTGTGTGGCTAGCTTTACCCGCTTTAGGGATGAATACTACCTCACATCTGGTCCAGGATTCCGGTATATATGAGAATTTAAGACAGCTCATAAAAATCCTGATGAGCCAGGGAGTTATAGTCTCAGCGTTATACTGAAGGTCTGCTGGGATGATTCCATCCGGACCCGCTGACTTATATGGTTTGAAACTGTCAAGAGCCCACTTGATTTTTCCTCTGTCAATGAGGATGGGTGAGGACCCAATGACAGTCGAGTTACTGGATACTGGCTCGCGATACAAAGCACTGCATCCAGGGAAATGAGTGCCCATGAGGACCTCAAGGGTTTCATAACTACTGGTGGTCCAGTTGCCACAGGCTTTTTGAATATAGCCAGTGACGGAGGGAGAGGAGGTCAGGATTTTACGAAGTCGGCTAGTCTCGGAAGATCCTTCCACGCCGCTGCAGAAATTTCTCCACGATTGCCTCTTCGCGTTTCTGACGACATTTTTAAATCTGTTAACTGAAGCTTTGTAGGGGACCCAGTTGGATGTCCTCTTAGCTTCGTTAAACAGACGTCGACATTCCTTGCGTAGCTTCTCAATGTCGGGTGACCACCAGGGTGGTTTGCATTTACCTTTCCTGGTGATTTTCTTACAAGCTTGATTTGTAGCTTGCTGAAAAGCATTGGTCAGTGTGTTGACAGCTAGATCAATGTCTTCGCAAGAGTCTATATGCGGTACAGTAGGTAAGAGTCGACAGAGGGATTCCTTATGTATGTCCCAGTTTGTTCTCTTCCTATTTAAGAAGGGTGTTGGTTTTTCTTGTGTGAACTGAAGTTCGAATTCAAGATACCTGTGATCGGAAAAGGAGCAGTCATTTGACACTCTCCAGTTTTTAATTAGATTATGGTGCAAGGAGCTTACCAAAGTAATATCAAGAACCTCTTGCCTATTGCTTACTACAAAGGTGGGTTCTGACCCTATGTTGACAACATCTAAACTGCTACAAAGAAGAAAATCAAAAATGGACTCACCTCTTTCATTAGTATTAGAGCTGCCCCAGATGGTGTGATGGGCATTTGCATCCGCACCTATGATTAACGGCAGATTTCTGCTGACAGCCATATCCACTGTCTTCCTGACCAAATTGTTGGGTGGAGGTTCAATGTGGTCATGGCCCATGTAGCACGAGGCGATCAGTGTAGGGCCTGCACTGGTTTCCAGTGCAGCCACTACCGTGTCTTCATCACTGAAATCAGATAGAATGAAGATGTTTAAAGTGCTTTTAGCTAAAATACATGCCCGCAGCCTACCTGATCCACTGGCGTGTATTAGCTTATAGCCTCTTAGTGATAATCCACGAATCCTGTCTCCTACGATCCAAGGTTCCTGGATTATCACTAGCTCCTCCTTGCGTTCGGAAACGCGAAGGAGCAGGGCGGCTGAGGCCGCTTTAGAATGATGAAGATTAATTTGCGTAATCTTCATCATTCTCGAAGAGGGGGATAACAGTGACGTTGAAGTCATCCTGATCCTCGTCGTCTAGATCGGGGTTCAGGAGGGCTTCCTCGTCCAATTCCTCGTCCATCTCCTCATCCACAATGCCCAGAGAGCATGGGCTCAGCTGGGAAGTGGGAGGAGCAGATGAACCGGAAGGTTCGTCGTCCTTATTGAGGGTATCCGGTACACTGTCATCCTGCTTTTCGGGACCCTTGTCGTCACCTCGGTAGACATGTAGGATGATTTTCTCGAAACCGTAGAGAATCTTCCAACGCATCTGCCGAAGTGGCTCCAGGGATTCCTGGGTCAGGACAACAGTGATCCTTCTAAGAGAATCCTTAGGCTCAGAAACCTTTACTACCCTCCAGTCATGGACAGGAAGATTAGGGTTGCTGAGTCTAAGGAGCTCTAGGATCTCCTCCTTAGATGACACACCATCGCGTACAAGGGCAGTGGATCTAGGCCTACGTGGAATCTCTTCACGAGAAACCACGTCGAGACTAGCTCCATCCCATATACCTTCAATGAGCCGGATCGCCTCTCTCAAGAGAAAGGCGGACCTCTCATTATGGCATGCCATCAGCTTAACACGACCCTGGAACCAGCCAGCGTCGTCACAGTCTGGAGGGGGACCAGGGTTTTCCCTAAGGACCCTGATGAAAACCCCCACCAGTTTGACTTGGATCAAGTCCCACCTTTCGGTGGAAATTGACCCGTCAGGGTTACCCCTGTCAATGATGGCCTTAACGAGCTTGCCCTTGGCAATCTCGCTAAAGGATCTGTCCATCATGACAGAGGGTTTAGGACGTTTAGCCCCAGGCTGCTGGCTTAACGAGTGGTCCTCCTCAGAACGTTGCCGTTTAGGCACACCTTTCGGTGCTGAGGTGACCTTGCTCGGGAGTTCAGCCAGAGTCTTTATAGCCCTGTCCTTCGCCGCAATCTCCTCAGGAGTAAGGGAGTCAGCAGGCTTGTCGCCAAGCTGCTGCAATTTCCGCTCGGCTGCGCGCCGTTGAAGAAAAGCCCTTCTAGCCGGAGAAATGTGCTTCTTTGGACGATCAGATAGGGGATCCGAGGGTTTAGTCCCGGTCCCCTTTGCAGGGATAGGAGTTTTCAGAGTGGAAGAATTATTCGCAGCTCCTTGACTCCTAGGGGTGTGTGCAGGTGGGGAATCTGAACATGGGATCACGATTCCTTTCTGCACGGGAAGCACTTGGGATTTACCCGAAGCAGGGGGGTTGGCCATTGCAGCTTTTGAAGTACTCGCAGCATGGCTTAGAGGTACTTCAAAGAGTAGTTTGCCTTTACCGGGCGATTTTTTTGTGCGGGAAGGACTGGATTTGACAGTCTTCTTTCCCACACCAGTAATAGTAGCACCAGTTTTTCGGCCAGCCTGAATAGGTGCTTTCACCAGACTAACCTTCGAACCTGTGGTCGGCAGACTAGCTTGGCCAGGTGTCACCACCAAGCTAGACGAAGCGCTTTGAGCCGATGTAGTCCCAGTCGCACACCATTCCACACAGCCCGGGACAGGCACCGGTGGAACTGGGTCTCCGGAGATTATAAAGCCCTCGACCGGATACAGGGGGCATAATTTTTTAGACATTTGAGGTTTTCATGATAAAAAATGTTTTTGCATTTTATCCTTACTACCAAGACCTGAATTAAACTGCCGCCCCACTGGGGATCAGACGCAGACCACAGAGCCGTCCAATATGGGAAACAGACGCTCTCTGGATTTGGTTTGCCGGACGGACCTAAATCAAGGATCGAAGATCCAAAACGGACAGTTCTGCCGCCATAGCCCATGGTGCCGTACATGGGAAACCTATGGGGCAAAACAGGGGGTCCCAACTGGCCGCCCAATATGGGTAAACAGACGCCAGTAGGGAGAGGGTGGGTGGGTAGTTCTTAGTGGTGCGCTCCCTCTAAGCCTGTCTGGTATGGGTGACCCTGCCGGAGATAGCAATAATACCAATCTCCCCCAGCATAGCCTTAGAGTTCATCACGCTTAAGCCCCTGCATCACGACAAGATGACTACCCTTCGCAGAGGCACTAACCACTAAATATAGATATTCTCATTCCCGTACGAACTTTCAATGGAAATGGTTGTGTATGCGCTGTTTGAAAACTTTTGCTGCTGTTATTATCGTTGTTGTATTGTGAGAAAAATTGCCTTGCTATTGTCGTTGTGTTTTAAAAAAATATACATTTTATTTTCTCTCACTCATAAAAAGTCACAATGAAGATGTCTGTGTTGCCGACGTCTGCTATAAACTGACAGACTTATTCACCCCGAATATCTTCTGCTATGGGAATCGTGTTCCCAAAACTTTTTTTACACTGTAAAACATATAAGAAAAAACTTTTGGGAACACGATTCTCATGGGAGATGATATTCGCGATAGGGGTGATTCTTTTTTGGCATTAAAGCTGTTTCCGTACGTGGTTTTTATGGGGGTTATGATCAAAATGTAAACAGATTTCGCCCAATTCCCATTCTAAAGTTGATATTCGCGATAGGGGTGATTCTTTTTTGGCATTAAAGCTGTTTCCGTACGTGGTTTATATGGGAGTTATGGTCAAAATGTAAACAGATTTCGCCCAATTCCCATTCTAAACTTTTTCAATAAAAGAATATTTTTGTCAAATATTGTTATGTTTTCAACAGACTGGCACACGGTTATCGTCTCAACCGTCTTAGAATTTCATCAGGATATATCCTTTTTTGATTTTTAAGTCAATTTTTTGGGAATTGCAAACGGAATGACAATATCAATATAAAAAGCACATAATAAACGACTATACATCTCGAATGTAATCATACGTTACATATCGTTACTTTAATATAGAAAGGCCTAAGTCGTTTTTCATTAAAATCGCTTCTAAAAACTTTATCTAATATAATTTTCTAAAATTATTTAATTTTAAAAAACATTGTTATAGCATTAAGTTCTTTAGAGAATTTAGTAAAAAACTGCGTTTAGAAAATGTCTATATCTTCAAAACTTAAGATTTTATTTAGTTTTTTTTCCTCTCCTGTAATGTAAGAAAAATATTAGTTAGGGCTTTTCTATATTAAAGTAACGATATATCGAATTTTAGGAAGATTGGTTTTAAATCTTCGATTTTTTTTCATAATTTGAGTAGATATGGTCAATTTTACTTTTGTTCAATTTAAATAAATAATGAATATAATTGCTTAGTCTATAGAAATTCTATGGCGAACTGTTCATTTGGTATCGGGAAAGCTTAGCTCTTTTTTCCCAGGGGTCAAAGTTTTTTTTAATTCCTAAATGAGGAAAAAATATTTGGAAGACAACAGAAAAGTTGCTTAAATGCTTGGCTGGTCGCCAAATATGACAAAAAATGCTCCACAGTTATTAGCAGTGACACAAAAAGAGGCCAATTATGAAAAACTTAAATTTTTTCAACACGGAACTCTTCCATACCTGCCATTCAGCCATGATAAACAATAAACACAAAATCTTATGATGTAATAAAAGCAGGATAGACTTTGTTGGGCTTGATGAAAGATTCTGGGTAAAATGAAGCGTTTGATCAAAAGTATGGAGGAGAAAATATGATGATGCATCTTCATCTATATATCATACGCAATTTAATATTTCCTTACACTAAGTGGAGTATCTGGTGGTAATATCAACAGTTTAATGATCCGAAACACATCTCAAAGTTTGTTAAAAAGTATTGCAATTAAGAAAATATTTCCGTAAACAATCCCGGACTTGAATCCTATTAAAAATACCTTCATATTATAAAATTATTATCTTTAAAAGCGAAAAATAATCTAGTGTATTAGTAAACTTATAAAGTTAGGTTAGAAAGGCGGAGTTAGAATGTCTTGGTGTTCCTCGAGGAATCTACTACCTAGAAACCTACGCCCCTGGCGTTGGAATCTTGAACAGTGGTTGGTTTTCTCGCTGATCTAGAACCTAATACCCATATGTAAGTGGCAGATGGACAGAGCTATATCTGTCACCATATGGTTCAATTCGATGCAGCAGTGGCAGGAAAGCCAACACAACTTTGGATGCAATGCCTTGTCCTTTCAGGGCTTTAAGATTGCTAATAGATGGCCAATTTACAATTTTCAGGTAGCTTTTCATATTGCAAAAATCTTTGGCTATACGACCTCGTTGTTGTTGTTGTTGTAACTGCGATATTATTGGTAATATCGTAGAAGCTATACGACCTTCTAATGTTTTGCTTAAGCAAATAGACAATCTAGCCAGGGCCGATTTCCATCTTTGATCCATCCTCTCACTTGGTCCTGTAAGGAATTATGGCTTTCGGTACAGAGCTAAGTAGTCCGTCAAAGGTAACCCTGAATCAAAGCTCTGATGTCTGTATTTGAGTACACCTCATTCAACCTCAGCAGAGTTCTAGTTGCCACTTCCTTTATGAAAATATCAAAGGGGAATAAATGTTGTTAAGGGCTGTGGAGTCATTCTTAAGGCTTCAGTTTTACCAATACTTTATTGAGAAGACTTTATTGAGAAGACTCAATTCCACTATACTGCGCAACCGTACGTAAGAATAAGTCTAATATTAGTTGTATAAAGTAAACTTTAAACTATTAATAAAATGTTGGTTAATGGACCTATTTATCTACTCGTAACTCGCATATATGGATATATTTATTGCTACTTCTTTAACCGATACGATAATTAATTGAATATAAATATTTTTTAATGTTATTTTTTTATATTTTTTTAGAACAATACATGCCATACACAACCACTAGGCCAAAAATCGAAGCTTGGGATCCCAAGAAGTCTGGCAAAAAATAAATCCCTGAAAAAAACTTTCTGTTTAGTTTTAATTAAAAAAAATCTACAATTGTTAAAGAAAAACTAATAAAATGCTACGCCAACAATAAAAATTTTTTTTTTTTTTTTATTTTGTATAAAAAAATTTAGAATTAAAATATTTTATTAAAATTATCACAAAAACTTAACATTAAAAAAAATATTTACAAAAAATGTACACCCTTATATGAATTGAATTCTTGCTACAGCCTAAAAATTAACATTTAATGCATAGCATTAGAGGATTCCAACTGTTTCTGATGGCGTCTCTTGTATTTTTTGGAAGTATCCGAACATTTAGTGGTAATGGCAGCTCTTATTTCGCGTTCAGTGCATTTAAATTGAGAACGCACACAATGAATAATATCAGCAGCCTTAATGGGATCCAATTGCATTTTTGCAGGTCTTTCGCGACCATAGAAGGCCGGAGAAGGTTTGCCTGTTAGGGTGTGTGTGGCCAAGACATCACTGCTAAAAACAAAGCCCAAAATTTGACGAGTTGCTGAAGCAGCTGAAGACCATATAATGCTGCTATAAGATCTCATATCAATTTCAGTGCCATTTGGTCCTAAGACTATATTATCACCAATTTGTTGGGGATATTGTTGAGATGAATCCTGCTCCTGCTGTTGCGACTCTATTACCAAATCATCTTCAGCCGAAAACTCTTGATATTCCTGATCATCATCTATAATTTTACGTTTGGCTGATCCATTGAGACATCTATTAAATCTATAATTCAAATTCTCACTGGATGAGGAGATAGATGATAAAGGCGGCGCTACTGTTGCTAAAGGTGAGGAAGTGGCCGATGAGACTCCAGAAGATGAATTTGAGAAGGCATAATTATGATCTGCTATAAAAGCTGGATCCTTGGGTGACATTTGTTCGTTGCTTTCGTTGGTTGTTGTTCTTAAATTCTCCTCTATTTGATCGATTATCACTTGCAGACGATTAAACATTGAGGAACTATCGATTTGTCGCTTAGTAATGCGCTTTAAGCGTATTTCCACAGATAAACTATCCAATACACTGGTGGCAAATGCAGACTTCTTCATAGTCAAGAATTGTTCCAAAGACATTTTTATAGTTTTTTTTTAAGAAAAAGGAAATGAAATATTTTAATGTGCTCTTCTAGATGTTCTTGGATGAACTGTGCTCTATTCATTCAACCTTTTGGGTTTATATACGAACTAACATAAATGTATTTCTAAATCAAGACAGCCAAAGAACAACCTGTGTTTTTGTTAAGGAAACAGGTATTTTAAATAAAAATTTAGAAATTTATGATTATATAGAATGCAAACTGATTTGCATTTTTAACTAATCCTTCTTTTTCTACCTGCTATAGAAACTTAAGGAACCTGTGTATTAAATATATTGCACCTTTAGCAACAGATGCTATTTTTCGGATTGGATTGGCTGTTGTATTGTGGCCATTGTACAAGTAGATAGAGAGGTGACATTAAAAAAAAAAAGCATTTATGACATGAATGGTCCTCGGGTGATTATAAAGAATTGAAAAATCTCTGCATAAACTTCAATGATCTTCATTAGACACTTGTTGTTGGCTGGCCGATCGTTGGTGGATGTGTGTGGCCACCAACCGTTTTGTTATGTTCTGTGGGCGTGTATGAATGACAATATGTTTGTATATACTCTACTAAATGGCATTGCTTTGCATCTTAACATAATAAACTAACAACGAATGAATCTTTCAAAGAAAATTCGCTTTATTTTGTCTTTAAGATTATTGTATTGGAATTATAGTTTTAGTTAATCTTTAGATTTATACATTACATCTGCTGCAGACTACTCGGGATTATGTTTCTATTATTCAAAAGAAGACAAATATGTTACATAGTAATAGCAACAGGATTTTAAAAAATTTATATTCAAAATATATTTACCTTTATGCAATGGTAGTACATATTGTATATCTAAGTTTAAGATAGTTTTTTTTATTATACAAATAATTTTTAATTGTTATATTAACTTAATACATAGTTGGTTTCTTATTTATCTAGTTGTTTAAATTATTTTCCGTATTATCAATAATTTGTATGTTATTAAATTTAGCTAAACTTTTTAAATATAAAAGTCTTTGTCCTATTTTAAATTTACTCTTATCCACTGTTTCTAAGGCATGCAACAAAAGTTTACTTTCCTTAAACATTCGTTGTTCCATTTGTCTGAGATCGTTAAAAACTTTTTGAGATTTCTTCTCGTTACCAAGTATTGTATTCTAAAATTGAATGAAAATTTTAAATTAGTGAAATGAACAGCCATAGCTTAACTCGGTTCAGAAGTGGAATTGATTCCGTACTTTGCTTCGAAAAAAAGAAGCAAAGTACGTGAACATAAATAACGACAGAGGTTTTAAAGTCAAACGTACATAAAATCATACATGCCAACAAATGCTATTTTGGCCTAAGCAGGCAGCTAAGAAATAAGAACTTAAATTTATTTTAGGCTTCCTGATCTATGTAGTATTCTTCAATCCGAAATATCGACCATATACAAAGCAGTCAAATTGTAAAGACATCTGTTCCCCCTCGCGAATACCGGACATCTCTTAACGAGATGGCGGGACATTGCAATATCGAACTTTTCTGGGTAACTTGTAACTCCACTGCTGACAAATTTGCTAAAGCCGATGCTCTCCTGAGTCAGGATAACATCGAGCAATTTACGGGCTTACCGCTATCCGCCTGCAAATCAGTAATTAGGTAATCCCTTTATGGGTCAGCGTCACTTGTTCAATATCCAGGCAAACAAGGCCCTTTACGGCATTAAACGTTCAAAATTCTCGGTATCTCTGCCTCGCAACCCAATCTCAACCTTAGCAGGTCACTGCGTTTTTGGGTTGCATGCCAGAAGACTTAACCTTTAACATTATGACTAGTAGTTGCCACAACATTGAAGAGAAGGAGACAGTAACTTATCTTCTCTGCCACTGTCCCGCTCTTTCTATTTTGAGGGCTCTAAATCTGGGGGCGCTTTTTCTGCATGATTTATCTGATCTGGCGAGTATTGACATTCGTAAAATAGACTCATTTATCAATGTTACAGGCTGGCTTGGATAAGCCTGTTACTAGAATGGTCTGGAATAAATTCCTTAGTGTCTTTTCCAGTCTATCCCTTACAGCTACCACAAAGGACAGCTTCTAGGCTAACCTAAGAACTTAAATAATACTCTATAAAACTTGTATACTACAGGTGTTATGATATGGTGCTGAATCATTTAGCTATTCTTAGAGTTTTTGAGAGGAAAATATCTATGGAAAATCGTTGGACCAGTCTGCGTCAACAATGAATATCGATATCGAATGAAACATGAGCTGCTGCATTTTTTTAGACACTTCTCTCAACCCTAGATGAACACTTCCAGTCAACATTAAACAATCCCATTGGATTTGAAACATTGACGGAAGTGCAAAATGAAACCAACCATGACTGTTTATTCAATGGAATTTCAGACGGCCCACCAACAATACAAGAAGTGAAGAATGCAATTAAAAGCCTTAAGCTCAATAAGGCCCCGGGCAATGGAAATATCTCAGCGGAGATGCTTTTATGTGACGTTGAAGGATCGGCTAGACTGTGGCAACCGTTTGTGAGTAAAATATGTGAAGAAGAAGATCTACCAACCTCCTGGAATGAAGGTATACTAGTCAAAATACCAAAAAAGGGTGACTCAAAAGACTGCAATAACTATAGGGGAATAACACTTCTTCCAATATCGAGCAAAATACTAAGTCGAGTAATTTTGAATAGAACGTCTGACGCAGTTACTGAAACACTCCGCGAAAATCAGTTTGGGTTCCGAGAGAATAGATCTTCTTATCAACACAGTAAGAATAGTACTGGAGCAATGTAATGAATTCCGCACCCCCATTTACCTAGCGTTTATCGACTTTATGAAGGCCTACGATAGTGTCAACAGGAGCTATCTATGGAGAATTTCAGAAAACCGTAACATGCCAACGAAAATTCTGAACTTAATTCGGGCTATTTATGTGGACTTTAAATGCCGGATTCTACATAAAGGTAAGTTGTCTAATTCGTTCGAAGTTAACGGCACATAACGGTAGACGTGGTATCCAATGGACACCCTTTAAACAACTCGAGGACTTGGAATACGCCGATGACGCATATCTACTAAGCCAAAGCCCAGGCCACCTTCAAGAAAACACTAGCGCTATTACTGTCAAATCTCGGGCAGCTAGGCTGGAATTCAATATTTCTAAGACAAAGATTATGCCTGGAGTATATGGCGCAAACACATCGCCACACATCAATGTGGATAACGAGGTTATTGGATGTGTATGTACCTTTAATTATCTTGGTAGTTTGGTATCTACAAAAAGTGGTGCCGACGAGGATATTGAATCGCATATTAATAAAGCAAAATCTTCATTCGGCATTCTCCGAGCTATTTGGAAATCTCGGCAAATATCAACAACAACTAAGCTACGAATATATAACTCGAATGTCAAGTCTATCTTGTATTACGGCTGCGAAACTTGGAAACGCACAAAAGCCATCTTTGAGCGCCTACAAACCTTTGCAAACAAATGCTTGCGGCAAATCCTTAATATATGGTGGCCAAATCGCATAAGAAATGAAGATATACTAAACGCTACAAACCAAATCCCTTCTTCTATAGAGGTATGTCAACGGAAATGGCGGTGGATAGGTCACACACTTCGAAGGTCAAATACCAACATTGCTCGACAAGCGCTTCGTTGGAATCCACAAGAAAGCGACCGTCGTGTTGGTGCACCTGCTAGAACGTGATGCGGAGTTACAAGCAGCAAATTATTCATGGAATGATGTATGCCTAACATCTCGCAATATCGTTCGATATAAAAGGATGGTTGAGGCCCTATGCTCCACTAGGAGTCTAGGATAACAGAAGAAGTATAGGCCATTTAAGTAAGTGAATACTTCAGCAGTCTTAGTTTAGGATATAAATTGCTTTATGTTTATAACTTTGTAATGTTTAAAGATGTTTGTCAAATTTTCGCAAATCCTAAAATCCCCTTAGAGACCCATGTTTAACACTAGTACGACGACTACTTACGCCTTTAAAAGTTTTCACCACATCATTTTTGATAACATCCATGGCAAGAATAAGCTCACTCAAATCATTTGTAATCTTAATCACAACACCTTTGTACGTCGACATCTGCTCTTGGACATAAGCGAAAATATTATTTGTTTGATTCTCGTTCTTTAAAATCACATCATTTTTATGAAAAATACCAAAGACACTATGATCTCCATATATAGATAAGTTTATGCTAGTGGTAGTTGTAGGACTAATGGAGTACATGATCAATAACCAAAAGTTATGATTGAAATCGATTTTGTCCACTATATCCTTAAAATCTTTTGTTGAATGTAACTAAAGGATGGATAAAAAAGTTATTAAGACACATTTCTGAGATACATTTTGAACAATTACCAATTGTATTGTAATAAGTTGCAAAAATTTCTGCAGATCCCGGGCATCCTGTTCATTTAGGGCCTTGTATACAATATAACCTAAAAATAATTGGTCTTGATCTCGTATCAAGATATGCTCCAACATTTGCTGATGCTGTTGCTGTTGATGTTGTTCGTTTTTGATATGAGAACTTTCAATCCATATAATTTCATGGGCTTGTGCTATTTTGCGTACGAATTTTTGTGGATTTATTTCGTATTGCACTAAATACCAGTGATTTGCTTTATTTTCAATAGATTCGGGATATTTAAAAAATGCTTTCGAGTCCATTTTCTTTATAAATTTATATTTTAGGTCCCTTTTCTTGGCTTGTTCTTTTTAGTAGAAATATTTATTAACAAATAAGGAAAATGACAAGTAATTTACTTTCTACAAGAAATATAACGGCATTTAATGAATATAATATAACGACCCATTGCTGGAACTGTGGCATATGTGTTATTTATTTAAAAAAATATAATTTTAATTTCACGATACAAAATTTTGTTTTATTTTTTCGTTGTAAAAATTTTTTTATTGAAAATTTTTCTGTGGAAAAATTTTTTATAGAAAATTTTACGGTGTAAAAATTTTTTATAGAAATTTTTCAGTGTAAAAATTTTTTATAGAAAATTTTTTGGTGTAAAAATGTTTTATAGAAAATTTTTTGGTTAAAAAATTTTTTAGAGAAAATTTGTCGGTGTAATAATTTTTTATGGAAAAATTTTCAGTGTAAAAATTTTTTATAGAAAAAATTTTTACACTGAAAAATTTTTTATAGAAAATTTTTTGATGAAAAATTTTGTATTAAAAAATTTTCGGTGTAAAAATTGTTTAAAGAAAACTTTTCGGTGTAAAAATTGTTTAAAGAAAATTTTTTGGTGTAAAAATTTTTTATAGAAAATTTTTTGGTGATAAAATATTTTATGGCAAATTTTTTGGTGTAAAAATATTTTATAGAAAATTTTTCGATGTAAAAAGTTTTTATAGAATAATTTTCGGTTTAAAAATTTTTTAGAGAAAATTTGTCGGTGAAAAAAGAATTCATAGAAAATTTTTCAGTGTAAAATTTTTTACAGAAAATTTTTCGGTTAAAAAATTTTTTAGAGAAAATTTGTCGGTGAAAAAAAAAATTTTTTATAGAAATTTTTCGATTTAAAAATTTTTTAGAGAAAATTTTTGATATAAAAATTTTTTATAGAAAATTTTTCGGTGTAAAAATATTTTATAGAAAGCTTTTAGGTGTAAAAATATTTTATAGAAAATTTTTCGGTGTAAAAATATTTTATAGAAAATTTTTCGGTGTAAAAATATTTTATAGAAAATTTTTCAGTGTAAAAATTTTTGATAGAAAATTTTTCGGTTTAAAATTTTTTTAGAGAAAATTTGTCGGTGTAAACAAATTTTATAGAAAATTTTTTGTTGTAAAAATTTTATAGAAAATTTTTTGTTGTAAAATTTTTTTTGGAAAATTCTTCGGTGTAAAAATTTTTTTTATAGAAAATTTTTTGATGAAAATAAAAAATTTCGGTGTAAAAATTGTCTAAAGAAAATTTTTTGGTGTAGAAAATTTCATAGAAAATTTTTCGGTGTAAAAATTTTTTTTAGAAAATTTTTCGGTGTAAAATTTTTTTTAAGAAAATTTTTTATAGAAAATTTGTCCGTGTAAAAATTTTTTAGAGAAAATTTCTCGGTGCAAAAATTTTTTATAGAAAATTTTTCGGTGTAAAAATTTTTTAGAGAAAATTTTTCGGTTTAAAAATTTTTTAGAGAAAATTTTTCGGTTTAAAAATTTTTTATAGTAATTTTTCGGTGTACAAATTTTTTTATAGAAAATTTTTTTGTGTAAAAATTTTTTATAAAAAATTTTTCGGTTTAAAAATTTTTTAGAGGAAATTTGTCGGTGTAAAAAATTTTATAGAAAATTTTTTGGTGTAGAAATTTTTAATGGAAAATTTTTCGGTTTAAAAATTTTTTAAAGAAAATTTTTTGATGAAAAATTTAGTATTTAGTATTTAAATTTTGGTGTAAAAATTGTTTAAAGAAAACTTTTCGGTGTTAAAATTGTTTTGATGAAAATAAAAAATTTTCGGTGTAAAAATTGTCTAAAGAAAATTTTTTGGTATAAAAAATTTTTCAATGTAAAATTTTTTTTTAGAAAATTTTTCGATGTAAAAATTTTTTATAAAAATTTTTCGGTGTAAAAATTTTTTATAGAAAAATTTTCGGTGTAAAAACTTTTTATAGAAAATTTTTCGGTGTAAAAATTTTTCGGAGAAAATTTGTAGGTGTAAACATTTTTTAGAGAAAATTTGTCGGTGTAAAAATTTTTTAGAGAAAATTTGTCGGTGTTAAAAAAATTGTCTTAAAAAATTTGTCAGTGTAAAATTTTTTAAAGAAAATTTTTCGGTTTAAAAATTTTTTAGAGAAAATTTTTCGGTTTAAAAATTTTTTAGAGAAAATTTTTCGAAGTAAAAATTTTTTATAGAAAATTTTTCGGTTTAAAAATTTTTTAGAGAAAATTTCTCGGTGTAAAAAAATTTTATAGAAAATTTTTTGGCGTAAAAATTGTTTATGGAAAATTTTTCGGTGAACAAATTTTTTATAGATAATTTTTTCGGTGTAAAAACTTTTTATAGAAAATTTTTCGGTGTAAAAATTATTGTGTCAAAGCCAAAATTCGAAAAGAAACAGTACCTTATTATTGTTGTCAGTTTCATATGAGTTAGTTAAATTACTAAACAAAGTACGTTTTAGTTCTCAACGAAGTACGTTATTTTTAGAGTACTTCGTAAAAGTTCGTTATGATAAAGGTTGTGTGTTTTAATAGGTACTCTAAAGTTTTAAGGTACCTATACTTAAACTGAACACTTTGTTACGTATGTGATTATGTATCGAACTTGCCTAAGTACAGTACGGTACCTTAAAATACAGTATTTTAGAGTATTTTTTCGAAGCTTGGTCTAAACAAAATATCAAAATAAAGCGAATATCAAAATTTCTTGGAGCACAATGGATTTAAGTTGTAACAAAAGCAACATACGATCGCAATATCTAGCTACCGTATGATAATTCCACATTTACCTTTGTACCCTTAAATTTTATATACTTCACCTACAAATTCCACATGTTAACTCAGTTTTTAAGGTAATAACTTCTTTGAATTAAAGCAAAGTTAGATACGATCGCAATATCTCGCTACCGGATGATAATCCCACATTTACCTTTTGTGTCCTATAATTCTATAAACTTCTCCAACTAATTCCATATGTTAAATCAGTTTTTTAAAAAATGCCACTTGAGCCCCTTGTGCTCTAGGTTCCTCATTTGAAGTTTGGAGATGTTTTTCATTGACGAGATAAGCGAAGCTTTCTTACAAAATGTGGCTCAAAACTTTGTGGAAACAGCGGCTACTGCCGACATGCTATAGGTGGACATTTGTCCGAAGTCATTCTATTATTAATTTCCATATGTGTGTGTTTTTAAGAAAATTTAATTCCTAACCTCAAATTTTACTTCATCAAATTTCTTTGGAATCGATCAATATTCGAGCATAGTTGCCACACAAGATCAATTTAAAAAATTACTTAAAAGCGGGACCATTAAAAGGTACGATTTACGTGAATAAAAAAATACAAACAACTAACGTTTTGAAGGAATGCTTAAAGCTCTTCATTGACGAGAAAGCTTCACTTATTTTCAATTGACCGATTGAAACGCGATATATAGACGAATCAAAGGTTATGTAAATCTTAATTTTTCTGATTTTATTTTAATAATATCGGACTAGTAGTTTTTGAGTTATCATTAATTATTTGAAGAAACGTCTAAAAAAAATTGCAATTAAAAAAAAAAAAAAAAATTTAAATCTTGCCATAGAATTTAAAAATTTTACAATTTTTGTACTAAGGTAGCCATGATACATCAAATGTATATAGTGGTTACTCGAGCACATTTTTGCTGTTGCCCTGTGTTAATGTAAATAAACATTTATTATTGGACTACAGATCCTTACTTACTTACCTTAATGGCCTATATTTACAACTTGTCAAGGTTAAAAGCCGAGCATATTTTAGAATTTCATGCGCTTTTATATTGTGCGCACATTCTTCATTTTCGTAGGCCAAGCCTGAAAAGATTTTTCTCTACTTGGTCTTTCCTTGGAAGTTTCGGGCGTCCCCTTCTAACATTAGGGGAAGGGGTCGTTTTTATTGTAATTTTAGCTATTTCATAGAATTTGTTTTTTTATTAGGAGTTGGTTACTAGCCCGACTTCCTAACTCATACTTTTTTAACGTTCTTATGGGGAAACTTGCGGTACATGTTAGCTCACTTCATGAACGGGTTTCAACGTAGTTCCCCGGGTGATACCACTAGGAGGTCAATGTACACAGTTGAGATGAAGGATAACCAATATAAGTCTGGGCTTACCAAGTTAAGACCGATCAGAATCGTTGCTTGGTATCCAACAAAAGAAATTTTAATGTACATATATATGTTGATATGCATATGAACACAAGTATAGGTTAGAGGAGTAGGATGTCTTACGATCGTCTTGACCGACTATATTTTCTTATTTGCTTTATTTTTTATGTGTGTACAATTGATAAAAACGTGACGCCATAAATGAAATATAAAATTTAGTGATTCCCCCTTAAAACATGTTATACTTTTAGATTTCTCTTTGGGATATTTTTTGTTTTAGCCAAATTTCAAAGAATAATGATTTATTTTGATCAATAAAGATAAAAAAAATTAATATCTATGAAATCGTTTTGGAGTTATTGCAACTACTCCCCGAAATTTCGGGGATATTTGGCAAAAAACAAGAAAAATCCTACCAGACGATAGCAGATTTATATTTTCGAAGTTAAATAAAATAAACACAAGATTTTATCAAAAGCATTGACCGATAGAATGGAAATGCTGATTTTTTAAAGAGTAAGTCATCCAGATGTCTTTCACACAGTTCTAAACAGAGCCTTGTGTTCAGCGCCACACGCTGCCGTAAACTTGGTTCAATTGAGCTGATTTCTCGACTAATAGTTTCCTTTAAAGCCACAAGAGATTGCCATTCTAAACCTTCTCGAGCGACCTCGTGGCCATAGGAAGTCCCCAAAGCGACTAATTAGTTTTTGGACGAAATTTTCCCGAAGGAAATTTATCGAAGTTCTGGCTTTGTGAGCAGTCGCCCCATACTGTTGAAACCACGTGAGTGAAGAGTACAATGGATGAGCTTGCAGAATTGGAAAAAAGAATTTCATAATCATGCGTCGATAATTTTCACCAGTGACATTCTTCGCCAGGCCCATCGAATTTTTGGAAAAAAAATGGTCCAATTATCTCAACATGCGTGGATAAGTCACACCAAATAGTTACCCTGGGGCAATGCAATGGTTTAATCGAGGGTTACAGGTTCTTGAAAATCTGTAACGGCAATTTTGCTTGTTGATGTGGCTGCTTAAGTGAAAATGAGCCTCGTACAATGTGAAAACACTCCTTTCACAAAAGTTTTTGAGTAACTCAAAGTTACTTTCTTTCAGTTCATAAATTATTTAAATTTCAAAAGGATGGAACTTCAGATCCTTTTGAAGTCCCAGTGAGGCTGCTCTTTTCCATATTGAAAGTTAGGCATTTTCACGAATTCAATGTTTTCGGGAGTCCTTGAAGATCGACTGGGTCGTAGCCGTGGGAAATTTGTTCACCGAATACCAAACTTTGAACAAAATTGTCGACAAGCAATTACGTATCATCTCCACGCGATGCTTTCTCAACCACTGCGACATCAGACATAATTTCCACTACATTCCAATTGGAACAATTGGTACTTTTCTCAGACAATGAGTTGCATCCGATTCTATTTTTAGACTCATTGAAAGGGACTTACGTTTTAACTCTGGCTCCGAACGGCAAATGCATTAGTCGGAGAAGTTTTACATAGCCTAATACTATATAACTAGTGGCAGCTTTTTTGAAAATTTATTTTTTCAAGTAGCTCTGGCCGAATATCGAACTTGCGACCTCTGGTATGCTAAGCGGATGACTTACCTGCTATATCATGGCGGTTCACACTGCGACATTGTCCCAGACAAATCCGCACAATCAATGATTTGCTTTTTCCGTAAATATGAGGGAGATATGAGGAAATTACAAACGGAATGGCAATCTCAATAAACAATCACCCCACCCTCACCCATTCTTTTTGATGGTGGGTATGACAAGCACTGTAGGGGATGTTAGATACCAAGCAACGGTTCTAATTGGTCTTAACTTGGTAAGACCAGAATTATTTTGGTTGTCCTTTATCCCAACTGTGGACACTGGCCACCTCTTGGTATCACCCGGGTAACTACGTTAACACCCGTTAATGTAGTAAGCTAACATGTGCCGCGAGTTCTCCCATAAGAACTATAAAAATATGGGTTAGACATCGGGCTAGTAACCCACTACTGGAAAAAAAACAATAACTATAAAAGAGCTAAAATTAGAATAGAAACGGCGCCCCTAATTTTTTTTTTGTATTGGACCAACACTCAGGGGATGACCCCTACGTATACGTATGCATTGTGGTGGAACTAGGAAAAAAGGTTGTGGGAAGGAGGATAGTGGGAGTTGTGTTTGTGGATATTCGATTTGAACCTTTGGATATCATAATTAGAGGGGAAGACTGATGTAGGAAGTTTATTCCACATTCGTGATGTACGGCTAAAAAACGAGTTTTCTCTATAGTGCGTCGTGCGATCCCCTGGAAAATCGACTACAAAGGGATGAGCCCTTGTTGAATTGCGTGTGCTACGAAGAAATGTACGGGTTTCTGGAACAAGATCCCTAATTTCGTTTTAGCACATGCCATTGTAGTAGCGATAGAACTGTGAAACGCAACCCACATTACGACGATGCTCCAATGAGGCAATAGAATTGTCTACCCTACTGTCACCGATAAGCACCTTCGCCCTCTCTTGTATACGGTCGAGAAGCTCCAAAATAGACTTTTAAGCACCGGCCCATACATGATAGTTGTATTCCATTTTCGGCCGGATATAAGTGGTATAGATATTAAGGAGATCAGTTAGAGAGAAGTATGTCTTACAACGCTTAAGAAAGCCGAGACACTTGAATGCTTCTTTCGACACTTGAAAAACGTGATTAGTCCAACTGACATCACACTGAATTTTCATGCCTAGAACATCAAGAGTTTCTGATTCCTCAATATTTATACCATCCATAATTACAGATGATGTAACATTGTTCGTGGTTTGCCTCTTGGAATTGATATCCAACTTGTTTGGACTATAGTTGAATGAACACGAATGACAGATGTTGCTATCATCTGCAAAAGAGTAGATAGGATTGAAAGTTTGACATAGAAGGTAATTTAGAAAAATAAGAAATAGAGTAGGAGAAAGAACGGAGCCTTGTGTTACCCCCGAATATGCGCACAAGATCGAAGCGCATGAATTTCTAAAATATACTTAGCCTTTGACCTTAACAGGTTGTAAATATAGGCCATTTAAGTAAGTAAAACAACCACTTAAATACCATAGAATCCACTTAAGTGATATTAAATCTTAAACTTTATTAGCTATGAAAACTTAATTTATTTTAATTTAATACTTAATGTTATTCAAGACAAACCGAATTTTTAAACCTCAATCCCAGGAAGCCGTTTGTTAGTATTTGTGTATACAAATGCTAACAAATGTTGAACTATTATAGCGACCATGGCTGTGCCATGATAGCGACCAAAATTTCGTATAAAAAACTGTTTTTTATATAAAAAAAGATAACTTATATACATTAATATTTTATATAAAAATTATTACTATATATCATCTTCTCCATTAAATAGCGACAAATCGAGAATCCTTTCCTCTATTAAAATTTCATACAAATGACTAAATGTTGTAACATCCCTTTTCAGAACCTTTTCGAATAATTCAAAATCAATATTTTTCAATTCAATTGAATGCTCATCACCCAATAATGGATTGTAAATTTTGAATTTTTTAACTTTAATTCCACATTGCTTGTAGAGTCCAAATCCATAAATAATCGTCTGGTAAAACTTGCTCAGCGGTATTTGCCGTTCATCACGCGTAAGCGATTTAAATTTTGATGTTTTAATTTCGTATATAACATCATTATCAAATATTAGATCTGCATCAGCATTAAAATATTCGCAACCTACTTTGGGATTTAGTTCGACCGTCTTATAAGGAAGTCTTTCTAGATATCTGATAATCTCACGTAAATTATCCTCATTCACCGTGTACTCAACTTTTGGTATTGGATGTCTAAAAAATATTAGATGTGATAGAGCGACAGTTTTGATGCTTTTAATAATATCCATGGCCTTAGTTTGGGGATCTTTGAAAATTTCATAATGTTTAGCAATAGAATCGCGTAAACTGACATTTTCAAGTATTTTGTAATTATTAGAATTCTCCAAAATATGCTCGGTTCGTGAATCTATAATGTCTATCTTAAACTGATTGGACAAATGCTTTCGTATAAAATAGTCCATAAATAATCCGTGTGCTGCAAAGTAACGAGGTCTTTCAACAGACTCATGATATTGATAGGATCTTCCCATGTGTATAGATACAATATCGACATCTTTGACTAGTAATTCGAAAAAGTGCTCGACATTAGGAAACTCACACAATTTCTCATTTGTTATTGTTGTGGCATTCGGAATATATTTAAATTTTAAGGTTTCTACTTCAGCCTCGGCCATTTTTGTTATCTATTAGTAGATGAATGGAAGAAAATCTGAAATATTTAAAAATTATACATTAAGTTAATAACTTTTTTTTGGATACAAAACATCAAAAAGAATTGACTAAGACTGTCATTCCATTTGTAATTTCCATAATAATTTAAAATTTTATAGAAATCGGTCCACATTTGACCGTTGCTTCTACATAAATCTAATCCCGGAAACCAGTTTAATGCTAATAAATATTAAAAAATAGTAGATGTGTTGCTTGAACTTGGTAGAAATCAGTTTTTCATAACTATTAGGCAGCGTGTGGAATTATTTGAGAATCGTTCCAAATTTGACTATAGCTTCCATATAAATTCTTTATCGAAAACCAGTTAAATACTAATAAATATCGAGTTATAGTAGTTATGATGCCAGAATTTAGTACTTACTTAATTGATTAAATGGCCTATATTTGCAACCTGTTAAGGTCGAAGGACGAGCATGTTTTAGGATTCAATCCGCCTCTATCTTGTATTTTTAATGAAAGCTCTTTTAAAATTACTTATGAAACAACATTTTTAGTCTGGTGTCTTTTAGTTAGGGAGTTATGAACTTTTAGTATTTCTTTGCCTACTTTTATATCAGTCAGGTTTGGCTTATCAAGTGTAGAATTTGTATGAGAAAAAACTGACAGAATTAAAATTGAGCAAACCTGGCCGTACTATCAAGTTTACGAAAATTTTGAAATTTTGTATGAAATTTAAGGAAAATAAAATTAAAACTGACGAAGGAAATGTTCGTGTGTGAACGTGAATGCATGTTCAAAGGAAATTTTAAGAAAAACTGGTCAAGTAAACCTGATTCGTGTGAAACGGGACTTTCTTACAACATTTGAAATCGACATTGGCAACACTGATATCAAACCTCATTGAACGATGAATGAAATGCAAGGATGGGAACTTTCAATTTTTTAATATTTAAAAGCCGAATTTTATTATTTATTTTGTGTTAAATAACTTTGTGATACTTAGTACCGTTTCACACGGATCATTTTTACTTGATCAGTTTTTCTTTAAATTTCTTTTGAACCTGCATTCACGTTCACACATAAACATTTTCTTCATCAGTTTTAATTTTATTTTCCTTAAATTTTCGTAAATTTGACGATACGGTCAGGTTCTGTCAGTTTTTTCTCATACAAATTCAAGACTTGATAAGCCAAACCTGACTAATGTAAAATTAGACTTAAAATAATTGTTGTTAAGGTGAATAAATAATCATAATATATTATTTTAGCTGAAGTTACGTTTGAAAGGTGATGCCAGAGGAATGACATCTGCACTGGAAGACCATGGGGTCCATTGTGATCCCTCCCAAAAGTAGAGAAAGATGGCAGGAAAGAGAAAGAAGGGAAAATGATATAGATGTAGATAGTGTTAGAGCGAAAGTGAGGGAGTAGTAGAAAAGAAACCATCTGAGTCCCATTATTTTTTTTTTTTTTTTTTTTTTTTTTTTATAAAATAGTATTTATTTACAAGTTTAAAATATATAAGGTACAATGTTATGGGATTTTACTATAAAGTACTACAACAATAAGAGTCTTATAATTAAATTTACAAAACTAACAAATAAAAAAAAAAAAAGCAGTCTTAAGGAAAATTGCTCATAAAACCTTTATGATCTCTATAGAAGTTATAATGAAATTTGTTAGGTAATGCCTAAGTTGATTCATTCTTAATGAATGAATCTTAGTCATTACCTATTAAATTTCTTATTGTTTCAAAATTAGACAATCTGCATTTATTATTAAATGACAGTGTCAGTTCCCTAGCAAACGAGTTTAACATCTTATGACCAAAGTTACTGTGAAGTAAGTTTGTCGGAAACCTACGGCGAAGACCATGAATTATTTTTAAATTCTTATTTTGAATAATTTGAAGCTTTTTGGTATGGGTTTTGGCAGTTTTATGAAACCAGACTTGACAGCCGTAGGTCATAATTGGTCGAATACACATCTTATATAGCAAAATTTTGTTTTTCATATTGAGCTTAGATCTCCTATTAAGTATAGGAAATAATGCGCGACCGCACTTAATGGCTTTCTCACCTATATGGTTAACATGGTGTTTAAAAGTTAATTTCTTATCTAGAACAACGCCCAAGTACTTCACTTCAGATTTTATTGGAATAACAATTCCGCGGCAGTACATAGTATGCGAGGGGATACGTTTTGGTGACTTATTATATGGAAAAATAATGGCTTGGGTTTTATCATCATTGACTTTAATTTTCCATTTAATAAAATAATTCTGACTTGAATTTAAGCTCTCTTGCATTATTTTAACTAATGAGTTTGATACTTTACCGCTACAAATAAAAGCACTGTCGTCTGCATAAAATGCAGCTTCCTGATTCCTACGTGCCGTAATATCTGACGTATATAGCGAATATAGCGTAGGTGATAAAACTGATCCTTGCGGTAGACCCGCAGGTATACACATTTCACTGGACATGCTGCTATCAAGGTTAACTAAAAATGAACGCTTGTCTAAAAAGCTTTGGATAATTTTTTGCAAATATAATGGAAAACTAAAGTTGTTAAGTTTAAACAATAAGCCATTATGCCATATTGTGTCGAAAGCTTTTTCTATGTCCAGAAAAATAATACCTGTACTTCTCCGATTTCTTTTATTATTTTCAATAATATTAACAACACGCTTCAGCTGATGCACTGTAGAGTGCTCTCTGCGGAATCCAAACTGTCGTTTATTAACGATATCACGCTGTTCTGAGAATTCAACAATTCTTTTGTGGATTATTTTTTCAAATACTTTATCCAGTAAACTCAATATGCTTATTGGCCTATAGCTGGAAGGCAATTTAGGATCTTTTCCGGTTTTAAAAATTGGAATTACCTTTGCCTTTTTAAATGCCAAAGGGAAGTAACCATTTTTCAAGCAGTAATTGAATAGTTTGGTTAAAGTTTCAAAGAAATAATCGGGCATATTTTTTAGAATAATGCTATTAATACCGTCTAAACCAGGAGCTTTATTATTTTTTAACGAAAAAACAAATAATTTCACCTCCGCTGAATCAGTGAGTTCAATGTTGTCATTGTCAGTAAGAACTACATTGTTTAGTTCGTTGACATAATTTGAAACTACATTATCTAAAGATGATGTGTTATTGTTAGTAATATTATGATTCCTACTAAAAGCATCCGCTATGGCATTTGCTTTTTCTTCACCAGTTCTCACAACTACTCCATCTATATTAAGATCCGGAATTGCCAAGGACTTACCTTTAAGAGCTTTAGTTAGTTTCCAAAATTTTTTGGAGCCGGAAGGCAGTTTCGAAATAAATTTAGACCACGCCTCATTTCTGTCCCTATTTAAATGAAAATCAATTAGGCGATTTAATTGTTTTAAAATGCTGATTAAATGAGTTCTGTAAATGGGATCTCTACATCTTTGGAGTTTACGGTTATACTTATTCCTCTGAGTAATTAGCATTTTGGATGTGATTGAAATTTCCCTCTGCCAGGGATTTTTTTGGACAACTGGTATTTTGTTGTAAGCCTCTTTAACTATACTAACTAATTTGTTTACAGAAGAATCAAGGCTAACGTTATTAAGTTCTACTTGGCCAATGTTATGAGACTTTATTTCATTCTCAACCCAGTTTTTAATTGACGGCCATTCCGCTCGGTTATACAATGGTACCGAAACAAAATGATTTAGAGATGAACCATAAATTTTACAAGAAATTGGAACATGATCTGACTGCAAAATATTCGGATAAGATTCTAAGCTCGAAAATGAAATATTTGAGTTAGTAAGTAAAATATCTACTGTGGAGGGTTGGACTGGATTGATATTTTGACCGAATCTAGAGTGTGTATCCGAATGGTATACATAGTAGTTTGAATTAAGTTGGTGTCTGTAAAGTTCTTTGCCAGCTGAGTTGTTTGTATTACAGTTCCAACTCACGTGTTGTGCATTGAGATCACCAAAAACAAAATAGTCACTAAACGCATTAGTAAGCAGGTCTAAGTCAGATTTGAAATTAGAGGTGTAAGCCGGGTTATAAGCAGAAATAAAACTTACGGGACGTCCACTTATTATAACTTCTACAGAGATATTTTCTATGGTCTTTGTTTTAATCTTCGGTAGTAATTTATGACCTATACTACATTTAACCGCTATGAGTACTCCTCCTCCATGTGATTGACGGTCTTCTCTGTATATTTTGTAGCCTCCAAATTTTAGTTTATGATACGGTTTCAAAAACGTCTCATTTAGAAGCAGGATATCGACATTTTTATCGTGAAGTACTTGCTCGAGCTGTGAAGCTGCTGACTCGGTAGTTATGCCTTGGGCATTCCAGTGCATAACATTAACATTTTGACTGCCCATGATTTTATATGGCTTGCTTAAGCATCATGCCAAGCACTCTTAATTTGTCGAACTTATTTCGACATTTTTCTAAGGCGTCAATAGCATCGAAGAATATTTCCAACAATCTCTCATTGGATATATCTTCGTCACTGTTGGTATCACGTTGTCTGTTTTGCGAGACTTCAGAATACAACCTTCTATTTTGTGGTGCGGGATCACGAGGATCCTTTTGTTGTTGCCTTGACAGCTGCGGAAACTCAGCATCATCATATACATAATTAGTTCTAGGTCTACTAATATTAGGTCTAGATCTGGCTGTTATTCGAAGACGCATTTCGAGATAATCTTTACGACAAGGACATCTAGGGTCGTCCGACCTATGATTGACGTTTCTCAAATTCTTTTTAGTGCAATTGTAGCATTTGAAAACAATACTTCCTTCGTTAGCGTTTTTGGCCAGGGGACAATCTGTCTGGTCGTGATTGCCAGCGCATACCGAGCACACACTAACTCTATTACAGTTCTTGGCTCCATGTCCAAACATAGAGCATTTTGAACACTGTGTGGGTCCTTTATTACCTTTTAGTGGTCTTCTCCAGTAGACAGCGATGTTGCAGAAATACTTTATTTTCATAACCTCACTTTTGGTTACTTCTTCTTTGTTGAATTCCGCCAAATATATTGCGTCATCAGCATTAGTTTTTTTTGTAACGATTTCTTTAAGACTTACGGGCTTAATATTGTGCATTTTAGCAAATTCCTCCTTTAACAGTGTTGGATCTGTTCTTGGTAATCCAAATAACACCAGCTTAAAGTACTTAACGTCTTTTACCTCATGTGTGTAGAAATTGTATTTCATTTCTCTGAGTTTGTTTAAAGCAGCCTCGTAGTGAACCATTGTATTTGAAATGACTTTTGTTCCAATTGACATGCGCTTAAACAAGTACTCCTCACCAAGTGTTTCCCAGACTTTTGAGAAACTGTGGCACGAGTCTACCACTATCGGTGGAATTTTGTCCTTTACCATTCTGGTTTCTTCTTCTTCATTTGCCAGCAAATGAAATCTATTACTGGATCCAGGGTCATTCATTCCCCTCTTGAATCTGGGAGTATTCCCAAAGTAGTCACGCTTCTGACCAGCCATAGTCAAAATAAATTAAAGAAAAAAAATTTAATTTTCAAAAAATCACACACGAGCAAAAATAACACGTTATCCTCAACTCAGGCAGTGATGCCAACTGTGAGTCCCATTATAAAACCTACAGCGTCAGTCAATACGCGCTGCTGTATGTCACCCAGTTCCTTATGGAATCTGTTATCTAGAAATTTAAGTCTCTGGTTTTGAAGCATAGGGCAGCGGCAGAGGATGTGCTCTACCGTTTCGGAGGAATCTCAATCCAAGCATAGTCTGCAAATGTCCAGGATTGCTCCATCCCATCTATTTAGCCAAGAATTTAGGGCGCAGTGGCCAGTTGAAATACCTATGCATATCCTAAGACTGGATCTGTCAGACCCAGCGAGAACTTGGTTTTGCATATATTTAAATCGGGTCATAAGGTCCTACATATTGTGCAAGTAGCCAAGTTATGCCAGTTCTTTGCTGTTTCCTCGCCGATCCAAGACTTGATGCTCATGAATAGGTGTCATATAGGTGGTGCTATTTTTGTCACCGCGACCTTCAGTTCCTGGTTCGAGACCTGTCTTGCGACTTTGCCGGCAATTTCATTGATTTCGATGTCGCAATGACCAGGAACCCAGCAAAGTCTTGCTCTATTCTTCACTGACAAACTAATGATAGTCAATTTACACGACTTGACTAATTTTGAGGTGATACTACATCCATCGTGGTATAGCAGGTTAATCATCCGCCTAGCATTCTAGAGGTCCCATGTTCGATCCCCGGCCAAAATAAAGTTTAAAAAAAAGCGGCCTCATAACTCAGCTAGCCACTGGTTATTGATTATTAGGCTATGTAAAACTTCTTTAACTAATGCATTTGCATGGTCATCTCACTTTCTTCAGGAATGTTGTATGAAATGAACTCAGATGCTTTCAAAATGTCAAAAATTTCTGCCTGAAAGGCACTACATTCATCTCTTAGCCTGAAAGTTCTCCTAATATTCTGCTCCTTTAGGAAAATACCAGCACTAGTGCTGATATCTATTTTAGAGCCGTCTGTGAAGATCGAGAGTCCCTTAAAGAGTGATTGACGATTTTTCCAGCTGGCTCTATCTGGAATAACGACCCCTGGTACGGAACTAAACAAAAGTTCCTTGAGTAAGTAGTCAGATATAGGTGACCTTGACTCGAAGCACAAGCCCATAAATAAAATGAAGACGAGCGAAAAGAGCCAGATTTGTGTCTAAACTTTGCTCAATCACCAGTGTTCGTTGATGATGTATCACAACAGATTATTTGTACCTTATCAATGAGATTCTAGTCATATAAGGCTGTTCTAATTTTATGTTCTTGGTGATGAACTCTAAAATTTTGGTACTGCAAGAAGTTGTTCCTTGTCGCTATAAGAAATTGTAGTTGGTAGCCGCTCCTCTTTTGAGCTTCTTACATTTAAGACGGGTTTGTTTCTGCTCCGGATTTTCTCATTTTTGTACGAATTCATTGATTTAAAGATTTAATTATTGAAAACTCATCGAATCTTAGATCCAGTGTCTCTAGGATAGACTGAATAATATACACCTGTCTTGATTGTTATCAGATTTTTTCTTCTTTTTGAACTGTCACTCTGTAAACTTGTTTCTGGCAGGATTCCCTAGTCATATATTGTGAATATTGTGGATCTTCGGTATCAGAATTCTTGTCTCAAACTTGTCTGTATTCAACATTTGGTGTATAACTGCCGAAAATTCTTGTCGCCTTAATTTTCTTATATCTACGTGTTCTTTACTCTCAGACATCCGATTCTATTTTTAGGCTCACTGAAGGGGACCTATGTTATAACTCTGAAAATTAATTTTTTCAAGTGGGTCTGGCTGGGTTTGAACTTGGGACTTTTGATATGCTAGGCGGATGAATAAACTGTTATACCACGGCGGTTCACCAAGTAGTTTAGCAACATTAATTTGATGGCAAGGCATTCCGTTGAGAACAATAATTGAAAGAAATGAAAACGAAAGCTATAAGACCGCATTATTTTGTCTCAAAGAGTCCAACTTGAGTTTATATCATCAGTTGGAGACTAAATTTTGACTAGTGCAATTTTTCTTTTTTCTCCAATTGAACTTGATTCGTAAAGAGAACTTGTAGTATGCTTTACATTAGGCTAAAAATATATAGATGTTAATATAGCATTTTTCAGAATAGGAAAGTGTGAAGCGTCCGTCACAGTACATATTTTTTATAAAATAATATTTAATAAATACAAAATTTACGAACACATGTCTGTCTTATTCATAAAGCAATAACACTGCCTATATCCACAGATTAAATTTAAGATATTAGGTGTTAAAAAAATATACAGTGGGACAAATTTGACGATTTTGAAATCTGATTTTTTTTTTTTTTTTTGGGACACTCTAACAGCTAGCCGCAGTATTCTTGGGACAAAAGATAAGCTGTAAAAAGTGTAAAACTTTAAATAAATATATGTCTTTAGCCGTTTTGTGAAATATTAAAAAATTGTGCCCAAAAATCTCATTTTAACCGCGAACATGAAAAGGAAGAAGATGCAAGTCGGGAACAAATAAAACCATTATTTTCACTGATTAACGAAACCTTTAAAAAAATATGAAATATGAATTTTTTTCCTAATAAAAAACATTCAAGTAAAAACTGTATCGTCCGTCACGTAGCGTCCGCAACAGTACATTTATGGATTGTTGGTGAAACTGGGAACTTTAAAATATTTTATAAAAGCCGTTTTGTAATCCTCAGATTTTCCTATATCTTTAATGTACATATTTACAATTTTCTATTACTATGACAGATTTGCTGAAAATTACAGAAACACGTGTTGAAAAAAAGTTACTTCCATTTTTTGTAGCGTCCGTCACAGCACTTTAAAAGCGAATATCTTTTTCCTCCAAAAGAGGAATGTAAGTTATCAAACGCCATTCGATAGCACAATAGATGGGCTAATATTCCCTGAAATCTGTGCAAAGATATTTAGTGTAGAAACACAATGGGATACATTTAAGTACAACAAAATTCGTACAAATGTACCTATTGTCTGTCACTCAGGATTTGCCCATATGTACAAATTAAAATAACTTATGCTAGAAACACAATCACGACAGCAGGCTACACCGACTACAAAAATCGTTGGCTTGTAGTCAGCTACTTAATTATTTTTAAGACGGCAGCTGCATTGAAAACAGCTGATATAGATTTTTGACGTTTGGACCATAACAATTTTTAATTTGTTTTTTAAAATAATGACTAAAAATTTATTATCAATAACAAATAAGTTATAATAAGCTAACCAAATAAAACAAAAGCCAACAGATAGAAAAAAAAATAAATTTAATAAAATAAAATGTCTACAATAGAAACAGCTGCTTATGAGTGATGCCAATATCGCATTTATATGATGGGCAAAATAACGATTTATATTTTGACAGATATTACATAAATCCTTTTTAGTAATCAACCTCCGATGTCAACGGTTTTCATGTACCTGATAGTATATATAAATCAAAAAATTCTAATAGAAAGGTTTTTGTGAAATCACTTATAGTTTGAGAGTTATGAGCTTTTTAATTTTAAAAATTATAGGGCGTAACTTTAGAAACTTATATCCGGTATTGCCTTTTTGGTATCAAACAAAAGCTACTAAAAATATCATTCAAATGATATATATTCTTTCGATTTCTAATGGATTAAGAGCCCATATCCTAAAAAATTTTTTTTACAACCGAAACTTTTTAATAAAAATACGCATATCTTAAAACAACATAGATATAAGTATGCTCTTTTGAATAATAGATTTTATACAGGACATACTGGGCTTTTATATAACCTAAACTACGTAGCTCCAGCACATGAAGCGTGTGTGTTATGACAGTTTAAAAATTAACTTCTCAAAAATGTACTTTTATTGAGGTAGAGTTATATAAATATAAATTTTTATATCATATACTTATCAGATATTATTATATACATTATATATATAAATATTTGATAAGTATATTAATTGTTTATTTCAATTTCCTTCATAATTATTGTAAATAAAGTTAAGTGGTTTAAATCGCTCATTTATTTCAATATTCTATGGTGTTGACAGCACTAACTTTGTTATTGTCGCCAATAAAAATAGAAATTAGTTTAATCTTGGCTTCAGCTACAACGGTGGTCGGTAGTCGTGTAGCTGTGCCGACGCTAAAAAATTTATTCCCATTTGAATGCGTGTAACCTAATTTTGACAGTTTGTAGCCGTGATTGTGTTTCTAGCATTATACCTAGGGTTGCCAGTCAGGCTGGATTCGACTGGATTGTTCAGCTTTTTAGTGCTTGTCTAGTGTCAAGCTAAAATTAAATTTGTCCAGCTGAAAGGTGAAGAATCGAATTTTTTGAATATTTTTAAAGAAAATCTATTTTTATCAAAAAATAACAAAATAATCGGGATGTAAATATTATTCAAAAAGAAAGAGTATTAGCATTTGATCCCAAATCTGTTACATTTATTTATTAACGTAACAGATCAATTTATTGATAAAAAGCCAAAAAACCAAAATTCCTTGACGCGTTTCGATGGTTGGTTAGGCCATCTCTTTGTGTTTTGTTCAGTCGATAATCTGCGCTTTTACTTATGGTTTATGAACATAATTCGTAAAGATTTAGTTTGTAAAATAAGTAAGAATGCGAGGTTTTCGTTTTTTTTTTTCTTTTTACTTAAGCGACTTAATTAATTGATTGATCAAGTTTATTTTGTAATAAAATTACCCTCTATCAAATTTCCCCATTGTACTTACTTTACTTAAATGGCCTATATTAAAAACCTGCGTTTGATTTCGAAACTTATGTCGTTATGTATGTTGGCGTCGGTACTAAGTTAAATAAATTATTTTACAACCTCGTAGCTATAGTTCTCAACCATCACAAGTGGTCCAATTCTTAAAGATTGCCTGCTTTTAGAAACCAGCAGTTTTGTTTTGATTCATTGACCCATTTTATTAGATTCCTTCTCGATACTTAAAAAGGCGGGATTCAAATCGAGCAATGTGCGTCTCATGATATCAATATTATCGACAAACGCGAGTATCATGGGTTTTCGCAATTCGGTTTATCAAAAATGTTAAGATTAATCGAAGCAAACTATTAAGCCAAGTTTTTTATTATCAATGTCCAGCTAATTTTTGGGTTGTCAAGCTTTTTTTTTCCTTATGTCCAGCTTTAGCAGGATTTGTGTCTGGCAACCCTAATTATACCATATATTGACCAAAAATGTAACACACTTGTAACACTGAACTAAAACGCAAGTCGCCACGGGTTACCATTCTTATATCAAAGTCTAATTTTTTCTCGTGGCTTCTTACATTATTTCGAAACTTTTTAGCGAGTATGCGCAAAAAAAATGACTTCCAAAAATAAGCGACACCCTTATATACATACGACTACATTTTCTTAAATCTTTGACATCTCCAGCTTTGAGGTGTTTTAGTACTGGCCTTTTTGAGGTGTTCATCAGTACCTTTTTTCTAGAATTATCTTTAATAAACTTAAAAATTTATTCAATTTTATCTGGAACAATGCTGTCAATTTCTGATTTAATTTCATTAATGTCACTTTTATAGTAAAGTCCCCTACAAAGAATGCTCTGACAATGAAGAAACAAAAAACAATTTAAAAATTTAAAAACCATTTACGTACATAATATACAATATGTAAATTTGTTTCAATTTCGCTTTGAAGAGTTGTATACAAATGCAGGTACATATGTATGTACATATATAATTTTTTTGACTTTAACTTTACTCTAGAAGAAATTATTTTATTTCTTAATTAATTTGCAACAAGTCGTGCACTTAATGAAACTACGTGGAAGATACTAATAATATGGAATTTTAATTGTTCCATCTTATCAGTATTTAAAGGTATGATTAGCCAAAAGGAACAGTTAACGTTCCTTAATGTTACGTAATGTTAAAACGATTAGGAAATGATAAAGCATTTAGAAATTAAAAAGTTAAAACGTTTTAAAATTAAATTAATTATCTGTAACGGTATTTTAGTTGAAAGAAGCCATTTTATAGGTATTAGACTCTGTGCCACTTTCTTAGTCACAATTTTATAGGTTATTTGATGATAATTTGGTAATGTGACTGACTAAAATCGGTCCATTTTTTCGGATATCTTCCATAGAACTGACTTCCCACTATTCAGGGTTTGGCCACAAATGGTGAAAAGAATATTTTTTGTTTTGTGAATTTTGGTGAATATATCAGTATTTTTTTTTTTTTTTTTAATTCAGATATCCGTAGCATTTAGATTTTTTTCATATGATTCCAAAAATCAAAACTTTTTAAAGCTCTATTCATAATCGATTCGATTAAGGTGGGCACGTATCGATTTTTAAGAAGTAAGAGTGTTATATTCGGATGTGCCGAATCTTATATACCCACTATCAAGTAGTTTTAATTTAGAAACATATCTCAGTATCTTTATAATTCAACATTTAAAAATATGTAAGTGGTTTCCCTAGTATTTACTTTGACCAAAAATCGTTATCGTAACCGGGTATGGTTCTACATTCATAAGTTTTAAATTATTTTCATTAAGCTTAATATTTATTTAGGATAAGGATGTTGATAGTAATACGGCAGGTCTATATATTTTGTTAGGAGTTCCTAACGCATCTAAAGACGACATTGTAAATTCGAATCTTTTTGATTGTAGATATAAGAAGGAAATGTTATATAAATATAAGAATTATAGGCAAATGTTAACCGATTGTAACAAAATTTTACACACTGGCTGGTACCTTCTTCTGTTAGCCTTGACTCCCAGTGGAGCCTCAACCATCCTTTTATATCGAACTCTATTGCGAGATGTTAGACATACATCATTCCATGAATAGTTTGCTTCTTGTAACTCCGCTTCAATTGACCTTCTGCACGTTCTAGCAGGTGCACCAATACGACGGCCGCTCCCTAGTGTATTTCAACGAAGCGCTTGTTAGTATTTGGCCTTCGAAGTGTGTGGCCTATCCACCGCCATTTCCGTTGACATACCTCTATAGAAGAAGGGATTTGGTTTGTAGCGTTTAGTAGGTATCTATATAAAGCTTATTCTGGTATCTATATAAAGCTTATTCTTGCAAAATTTAGAGGCCATAGTTTCTAATTTAATAGCTTTTAACTGGCCTTTCCCTTTACATTTTTTTCGTTTCCGGGAGTGTTTTTTATATGATAGCTATAGTCAAATATGGACTGATTCCTATAAAATTTGATATTCTAAATTTAGTCGTCATAGCTATTACAATTGTATCCAATTTATCAGCATAATTGTGTTTCCCGGGGCGGGGTTACATTGGAGATCTAACTAAATTTAAAACGATTTCGTCCATTTTGAATACACAACTTTTTCAAGACATCAAAAATACTTTTGTAAGATTTTGACCCTCTTCTTTCGTTAAGTTGCAATCGTGCTTTTATATGACGGACAGATGAACATAAGCCCCCTTTTCTTTTTGTATTTTTGTGTTTCCGTAAGTTTTTTATATGGGAGCTATGGTCAAATGTTGACCGATTGTAACACAATTTTGCACACTGGCTGGCATTGACATAACTTTGACTTCCTTGTGCTAAATTTAGTGGCCAAAGCTTTTACAGTTTATCACTTATTGGCATTTAAGTGAATTTTAGGTGTAATTTAGGCTGTTCCCGTAAGATTTTTGTATGGGAGCTATGGTTAAATGTGAACCGATTTCGATGAAATTTTATATGCTGCCTAGTATTTATGTAAAACTTCTATGATCATAGCTATTATAATTTGTCATTTATTAGCAAATAAGTAATTAGCCTAGACGAGGTTATAAGGGAGCTACGGTCAAATGTGAACCGATTTTGTCCGATTTCAATACCAAAATTTTCTAAGAAATGAAAAATATTTATGCCAAATTTCAGTGAAATATCCTTTCCTTAAGGTTTTATCGTGCCTACAACAGACAGAAATACGGACAGACCGACATCTTAGAATTTCCGACGTCTTAGAATTTCATAAGGATTCAGAATATACTTCAATTTTGGTTTTTGAGCCAATATTAAGAAAATTACAAACGGAATGACAATCTCAATATACCCCCCATTCTTTTTGATGGTGGGTATAAAAGGTTAGCTTGGCCTGCATCGTGGTCAAAAATTTTTCCAGTTGTATCCAAAGAGATTTACTTTTTTGTAATTTGGTCAATGTATTGAAAAACTTTCAAGTCGCAATGAATTATCCATTGTAATCTTCTTCTGTTATTCTTGACTCCCAGTGGAGGATAGGACCTCGAATTGGTTTCATTTTTCAGGATGTTCTTGCATAGATTAAGCACCTCCAAAATCCTTGTGCCAGCTGCCGTAACAGGGGGATTTAGCTTGATTACCCCTTGGAGTAGTATATTCTGTAATGTTGTTTTTTTTCATGCTTAAAACATTATAAGTGCTATGTCGATAAATGATGAGTCCAAAGACAAGAGCCACGTTTGAAAAGCGTGCAGCTCCATCCGAGACTGGCGCCCGCTTGCAGCCGCAACTAACATGTTGAACAGACGCTACAGTTTCATACTTTACCAAGTACAATTATCGTAGACCCTTAGACCAAATACGTCGGAATGGCTCCAAGATAACTCCCCTCACATTAACCCTCATCTAGAACCCTACTCGGGTTGTTTATCGCATCTTCAACTAGGTTGCTCAGGCTTCCAGGATGTACCACGAGGAGGTGTGAGTAGGAATTGAATAGAGTTATTACATGTTAGCAGGAAACCCAGGCAACAACTGCATCCCATTTACATCCGTTGTAATGACCTTCTGTTAAATGCAATTTGCGCAGATGCATTTCGAATGAAAATGCTTGGATTTGCGATGCTAAATTTACGAAACAACATGCGCGATTCCTGAACATTGGAAACTTGTTGAGCTAAAGCTTTCATTATAATGTTGATCTTGACCGACTTGTTAAATCAACAAACGTAACATTATTTTAAACGTTTGAAGATTGTATTTTACATAAATAGAGGATACGTTTCGTTAAATTAACCTTACAGCACGTTCGGCTAATTCTATCCAAGTTCCGTCCGTGTAAAAGTTTCTTTATTTCAGCTGCAAGCTAACAACTTTTTTCAGCATGTACAAATCAACAGCTGATAATACAGGGTGTCTCGTAGCAGATTTATATTTTTAAACTTAAAAAAACGTTACAATAAATAAAAATAAGGAGCATTGAACGATTTTTTTTGTTTACATTTTTTTAGAAAAAAAAAAATACAAGTAAGAAAGTGCTATAGTCGGTGAAGCCTGACCATGCGATACCCTTCACCACTAAAGTCAAAGATGTTCTTTTTCCTGTAAAGACAAATATTTGCTAAATTTTGCCATCATACAAACATTTTTTCAAAACTTTAAGCTTCCGTCGTTTAGACTTAAGGTGGGCACACACTTCGTTCTTTTGAACAGTTTAAGTCGAACGGGTAAAACTGTACGGTTTGACACGTACAACGACCATGCACACACACTATCGTTTTTTTTCGGTTTTAGCCCACTCACTAGCAGTTTTAACCGAACAGTTTAAACCGTACGGTTAAAACTGTACAAAAAGAACGATGTCTGTGGGGCCCCTTATATGAGAGCTAGGGCCAAATGTGGACCGATTATCTCGACATTTGTTTTGTGCTTTTCGGGGTATTTAATAGAATTTTAGAATGTGTCTTGTATGGGAGGTATTGTCAAATAGGTTACCATAAGCAATATTTATTCTGAAAATTATTCTAATACAATTTTGTGGCTGTAATGGACCAAAAACTCTTTTTCGAAAAGGCATTCCTATGGGAGATACCCGAAATAGTAATCCGATTTTATCCACAAATAACACGAATCATCCTTGGACTAAGAATTTCATTAAATTATCTTTGAATTTACGACCAGTATACGTTGATATCAGCTCAGCTGTCCAGCCAGTCGGACGGACATCCAAAAATTTGGTCATTTTTTGAAATTTTGCTTTTGAGTCATAAGCCAACAGAATTATTAGGCCAAATGTAGTCAGCCACTGTCGCAGAGAGCTACAGGTTCTTAACGAACAAGATTTTTTAAAACTGTGCTGTGTACAAGGCCATAATAACATTTTTGGCAACGCTTCAGTACGTACTGCAGCCGACATGGAGAGGAGTACTGCCTGCGAAGATGTTTATCCCGGACTCGGCACCATTTATCCAAATATAAGAAATACATTTAAAAATCAATCAGACGCGTTATGGACGTGCTATGTTTTGGTTATTCGATGAGTTCTTTTTTTTTCTTAAATAATCGTATGGCGCGGTTTGGGTCCAGATTATAATGCAATATAAATTCAAGTACTTAAAAAATATTTATATTGCAAATTTTATTCTTGTCGTTCCTAATTTCCAAGGAAAATTTTTATAAAACAGCCGCAACAAGTGACTAGACACAACATGTGCATTATTGAAAAGCAAAAATCAATGACATTTGTTCTTCCTACATATACTTACATCCATAATATTAAGCCATGACCTGAAGTTTATAAAAACATAATAAAGACTTTTAATCCGAAACGGGACAATTGCAAACAAGAATCCCGAAGACTAAATAAATAAAATTCTATTGAAATTAATTCAAAAAACTAAAATCCAATACGCATCGTCAATAGTCGGACGGAAGGACAAACTTTTGTAGGTATTCACGGGATATAAAGCAAAGAATGTTAGTAAGATAAAACCTTTTATATCTGCTACATGCAACACTACTCCTACACCATTATTATAGGTTGATTTAGTTTAAGGACTCAGCATGTTTTATCGTGTTTTCTTTCGGCTTTTAAATTGGGAAATTCCCAGTTGTAAAAATTTTCAAATTAATTTTCAATACTAAATGCAACGAGTTTTGTACAAATGTTCTATGAATAATTCTAGGAATTGTAATTATGTTCATTTTTGTATGTATGCGTGTATAAGTGTCAGTATGTGGGTCATAAATATATTTTCTTTTACTCTTAAAAAAGGTATTAAAGATTTGTAAACTAATCTTTTTAACTACCTGTTTTATTTTCAAGTGAAAAACTCTATATACTTACATTATTTTAATATACTCACGTTTAGCTTATTTCGTACAGTTTCTAATAAGATAACTTTACAGCATTGCCAACCCACTTTATACAAATTTGATTATATTGGTAAATTTGTAGTGATTTGTTATGGTTTTGATGATACAGTTAATGACACAATGTAAAAAATGATACAATGTAAATTAATGATACAATGTAAACAAAATCGAATACAAGTTTCATTATATAGATGTAAAACGTACATAACATCAATGGAATACGTTATTGTATTAATAATATAATGTCATTAAATGAATGTATTTTCTGTCATAATAATTATCATATCGATATAATTGAATGATACCTTACGTTATAGATATGTAAAATCATTTCATCATATTAATGAAAGGTTAGGTTTTGAAGACCATAAAAGGAAAGTATGGCTCACCCAAGCAACATGGGACCTGGTTGAACAACGTAAAACCATAAAAAAAAATAAAATTTTAAATGCAAACGTGGATGTTGAGGAGCTTAGTACAATATACCGTGACCGTCCAAGGACTGGCACTTCTTAACAATAATGTCGCAGTTACAACAGCAACAACAACAACCTCATACAGAGCCGCTCTAGAAGACATTCATAAAAACATGGCTGCCACGACGATAGAAAGTAACATGATGAATGTTAGGTGGGGACGACCCCACATATTGCTAAATACTACTATGGTATAATTGGCACAATTAAGATTCTGGTTCTATGAAACGATGAAATGAAAAAAAAATTAATTTAAGTTTTCACAACTAGTTTTCATAATACTTTTTCACCAAGACTTATTTTCTGATTCTCGTTTGTATTATGAAAAAAGTGTTTCATTCCATTCGTTGCTATGAAACTTTATCAACTATTTTATGATAATTGCCAAACAAATGTCAAACGTAAAACAGGAAACAAATAATGTTGGTCTCGGCAACACCAATTTCCGTAATTATTAATTTTTATTAAAATTATTAATTACCAATTTCAATTTTTGTAATTATTAATTTCGATTAAAATTATTAATTACCACAGCATCTTCGGTCGGCGGTAATCCTATAGCAATAACACGCCGTCGACGAAAAATAAATAAAATTGGCTGTTAAACAAAAAAGCTTAAACAAACGGCGCAACTTGACTATATACAATAGCACGTACGTTGAATAATCCAAAGCTTTCTTTTCACCACCTTTTGCTTCTCTACTTTCCTTTTTCCAAAGAAGGTAACCCAATTCGTATATACTCTTTATACAATGGTATAGGCAGCATTTGCTTGAGTGTTACTTTTCTTAAAAAATATATATATATATATATATATATATATATATATATATATACCTAAATTATTATCATTAGTGCCGCCTACAGCGGTAAGCCTCTTCGTCAGTTTCACTTTTCGTCTAGAATTTTTTTCCGTCATACATTTATAGATTAGTGACCAGTTTTTTTAATAATTATATTTCATACTTATCGTTAGCAATATCAATATTTTCTTCCAAGAAGTTATTTAAAAAATATTTTATTTTATTTTTGATTTTTCACTTAAAATTTTTCAGTGAAAAAAATTCTTTTCATATGAAAAAATTTTGACAGTTGGTTGGACTGTTTTACAAAACAAGAATCACAATTGTTATGTAACGATGAAAAAATCTCGTTTCGTTTCAGTGATTTTTTCATATGATAATGATTTGACGTTTGTTTTCATTTTTTTACTAAAATAGAATCGCTACTTCTATGAAAACATGAAAAAACTTTTCATTTCATCGATTCATAAAACCAGAATTGACCCCCAAGTTATTAATCCTAAGCATATAACATATGAAAGTCTACCCAACACCTAATCTAATGCAAAGCAAACCCGGTTCCCTAACTTTCAATTCCTTACGGATGCGAAGTGTCGCCTGGAACTGCACTTAAAGAAGGGTCTATATTACGGAGAACTTTAGTAACATATTTTTCATATTTTGATTACAGATGGCGCTGTTACAACACCAACAACAACCACACCTTTTTTGATTTTATGCGCATCTGAGTTCGAAAAAAATGTTCCCCATGTAAAAGTGGGACAGTTTAATGCAGTGGTTCACATGAGCTATTGCTTTGCAACCCCCTTCAGACATTTCAGTAAAGGCCCCCTATTTGTTTTCACAAAAAAATATATTTTTACTTTGTACTTTTAAATTAAGTCTGTTTGACGATTCGTATAATTCCGTAATCAAAATTTCTTTTGAACGTTTATACACGAACATTTTCTTCATCAGTTTTCTTTTTATTTTCCTTAAATGTATCAATTTCAATTCTATTAGCTTTTTTCATGCAAACTCAAGACTTGATGAGCCAAACCTGATGGTGTGAAAGTAGACCAAGAAATAGTCACTTGGGGCTAAATCTTAAAATTAAGAGAAATGTAAACAGTTAGGTTTTAAAGATGAAGCAAAGCGACACCTTCACTCGGAGACCCATGGGGTCCATTGTGATCCTTTAACAAAGAATAGAAAAGAAGAGATTGAGGAAAGGGGGAAAGAAAAGAAAAATACAGAGGAAAAATAAGAGTACCCTATCTAAGCCAACTAAGTCCAGTTATAAACCCTGCAATATCATGCAGTTTGAACCGTTGCAGATCCTGAAGTTCAACATGGAATCAACTGTCTGGATTTCTGAGTCTTTAGTTTTGAAGAATTGGACAGTAACAGAGAATGTGTTCTACCAATTCGGAGGAATCCTTATCTAGACATAATCTGCAGAGGTCCGGAATTCTTCCATCCCACCTATTTAGCCTAGAATTTAAGGCACAGTGTCCCGTCAAGATCCCTATTCATCTTCTTAAGCTTGTCCTATTCAGACCTAGTATAATTTTTGCAGACCCTGAAGTTCAACCTGGAATCTACTGCCTAGATTTCTAAACCTTTGGTTTTAGAGCCTTGGACAATAGACATAATCTGCAAAGGTCCGTAATTCTACCATCCCACCTGTTTAGCCTAGAATTTAAGGTACAACGTCCTATCAAGATCCCTATACATCTTCTTAAGCCTTTCCTATTCAGGCCTAGTAGAATTTTGATACGTGTTAAAAATCCAGATCGGTGCAAATCCTAACTATATTTTTATTGGAAATATTATTTTCTTTTAAAAAATTAGAGAGAGGACATTTAATACTGAAATTTCTTTTGATGTTTTAAAAGCGCTTTCACAAATAGGAATACCTGGCATAGATTATATACGGCTACATGTTTGCAAAAAAGTATAGTCAATTGGCTAGGGTCCTTCGCGGCCCCTTATAGTGTTCGTACGCACCCAGAAGGGGTCGCGGACCACCACTTGAGTACCTATGGTACTCTGTTGGCCGTTTTTGACCGTACGCATAAAAAATTTTGTTGCTAGATGTATTTTAGGTTGCTGTGTCATAATCAATAAATTGTAAATTTTGTGTTAGTTACACCCTTTTGCATTTTACGAGACGATAGTCAAATGGCTAGGGTCCTTCGCGGCCCCTTGGAGTGTTTGTACGGACCCACAGGGGTCGCGGGCCACCACTTGAGAACCTATGGTCTAATGTATATGTGCGTCTACTTTTACATTAGTCAGGTTTGGCTTATCTAGTCTTGGATTTGTATGAGAAAAAAGTGACAGAATTAAAATTGAGCAAACCTGATCGTACTATCAAATTTACAAAAATTTTGAAATTTTGTATGAAATTTAAGGAAAATAAAATGAAAACTGATGAAGAAAATGTTCATGTGTGAATGTAAATGCAAGTTCGAAAGAAATTTAAAGAAAAACTGATTAAGTAAAGCTGATTCGTGTGAAACGGGACTGCCGGACTACCAACTTTACTTACTTTACTTGTCTTTCAGGACTTCCTGCAGAAGTCCTTTTTTGTCATTTGCATTATAGAAAAATTTAAAACCTGTCCATAACAAACCTCCTCGATTATAAATGAATATGAAATATATTCATATTTGTTCCTATGGGGTTCCCATTTAAACTTATTTGATCTGGCAATGCCATTCGAAGCAGAATAGAAAATTCAAACAAAAACAAAAAGCGCGAAAATGTTGTTTTTGTTTTTCTTCCCTAATATTGTTGTTGTTGTTAGTCCAACTAACAAACCAACTGAAATAAAGCAAAATTTTACTGCAAGGGAGGAAAATAGACGTTGAAATTTCATTACAAACAACAACTGATAACAATAAAATAAATTCACCCTTATAAGTAAATGTTAGATGGATGGATGTTTAAATATAAAGAAGCCTGCTGTTGGATTATAACAAGGAATTGCGCGCGCGCACATACATACATTTTAGTCAGTCAGTCCGTCTTCTCATTGCAGGTAAACAAGGAAAGCAGAATATACATAGACGTTAAAGGAACAGGAGGAGTAAATAGGAATTTGTAGATCCGAATGTTATTGTTGATGTCAACATACTATATAGTACGTACTTAAAAAATATTGCAGTAAGAATTGCAAAGTAATACAAGCAGACAGACCAGACGATCATCGATTTCCTACCCTTAAACTAATTGTTGGTGTACTCACAAATGTGAACCGAACGTAGTGTGTATACTAGAAAATTGTTATTGGAACAATGTACTCTATACATTACAAACAGACAGACCTTTCAAGTAGGTAGTCAAAAGGATATTTTCAACAGGCAAAGCAGCAGGACTAAGTGAGTGGCGGCAACATTTTATAGGAATAAGTTTAAAGGAATTTATATTCAGTAGTTATTGGAACGACTTGATGTAAAGATTGTCGACAGCGGTGTCTTGTAAAATATTCTGGTTTGAATTTTTTTAAAAAAGTAAATTAAGTGGATTTTTTTGTTTAAATAAAAAAATATTCTAAAAGGATTCATTCAGCGCCATGGAAGCCAAAATGGTAAGTTTAATTTAAAATGTTTTTTCAAATACATTCATTAGCTTTTTTCGTATCAGATATATTTAATATTGATCGAATATACTGTTTTAAAGTTAACAAAAGGTATACATACTAGGTACCCACTAGTTTATAAACGAAAAATAAACTTATAACAAGCTTATAAATCAAAGTTTCCATACAAAATTCCAACAGTAAACCTTTGAAAATTTTATAAATCGTTAATGATTATTTGGCACAGTGAACGGTCTCCATAGTAAAAGTGGAAAAAAGTCGAAGAAGTTATGGTAGCTTAATAAACTTTTTTGCACATATCTCCCTTCGTCTACTATTTTCAAAAATGAATTAACATTTTTAGAAACCCTTTCATTTTTCCGGTGCGGGGAAAATTAAATACCCAAAATTCACCCATTTCAGTAAAAAATATTTTTTTTAATTTTATCATTCAAAATGATAAAGCGTGATAGTTTTTTTTTATAAAATATAACCAATCTCTTATTATTTAGGGTTGCCACAAAACTTTTTAAAAATATCAATTGATAGTTTTGATAAAAATATCAAATATGGATGATTTTTAAAACCTTTGTATGTATATCAAAAGTTGGCATAGAAACACTTAAACTTTTTACTCATAGAAAAAAATATTATTGATTCATAAAAGTAGTTTTTTGATGTGCCTATATTTTCGGGTCCATCGAATCTGAATATTTTTTTTTTTTTTTTTTTTTTGAAAAATCCATTTTTTGGCTTTAAACTTCACAATTTTTTTTACAGTGTTGTTATAAATATTTATCCCCTAATTCATAAACGAAAAATATTGCTATGACAAGCTTATAATTCAAATTTTCCATTCAAAATTCCTACTATAAGACTTTGATAATTTTACAATTCGTTTATAAATTAGGGGTTAAATTTTAGGATTTTTGTATTCTTTCTGCTACATTTCTGAATAAAACAAATATAATTGCATGCATTTTAATTGAAAAATGAATTTTTGATATTTATTTTTCTAAAGGCATTTTTTGTTACTTAAAAATTATGAAAAAATTATCAAAATAGTTCGACTTTAAAACTGTGTAGTTCTTTATAGGTGCATAGCACATGAAAAACCAAACCACCAAATCATAAGATTCTGAGCTTTCATCTCATATGTATTTTATTGATAAAATCGAAAGTTTATTTTTCGATTTTTTCCACTAGGCAGTTTACTGTGAGGGGGTCAGAATAAATTACTCCAGTCAACAATATTTAATTTTTTGCGTTATTAGTTCTTAAATCAAATAGACCCGATATTTTATGCAAATCGATTTGTGGGAACTGAAAAATTAAATACATTTAAATTATTGGATAAAAAATTTGTTTAAATTGGGAAAGAATTTTATTTAACTGACAAAAGTTATTTTTGGCTTAAGTCTAGTTCAGCTGAACTGCACCGATCTTAAAAATTTGTATAGCCCATAAAGAACTTTTAATTTTAAAAATAATAGTGTAAAAATGTTGGTCGAAAATTTTTGTTTTGGGAGATATAGCTTTAATGTTCCAAAATACAAATCGATATATCTCTGCACCGATAGTTGCAATATGTATATCACGTGAAAGTGCTTTTAATTAACCCATTAAGGAATTATTAACAAAAATGTTAAATTTTACTATTGGGTTTTCTGCAAAAAAGTCCATATCTCAAAAACTATCTAGATTAGTTTTTGAGTTTTACATAAGCACTAAACAGCATATAAAATTTCATCGAAATCGGTTCACATTTAACCATAGCTCCCATACAAAAAAAACTAACGGAAACAGCCTAACTTCCACCTAAAGTACACTTAAATGCCAATAAATGATAAACTGTAACAGCTTTGGTCACTTAATTTAGCACAAGGAAATCTTATGTGAATGACAGCCAGTGTGCAAAAATTTGTCACAATCGGTCACCATTTGACCATAGCTCCCATATAAAAAACTTACGGAAATACAAAAAGAAATGAAATGGTTTATGTCCGTCTGTCCGTCAGATCAGACGAAAAATCTAAAAGTTATTAAGATTTTCATAAACTGAATAGTCCATGTACTACGTACTAACATGGTAATACGGCATTTAAACATTTTTACCAATAACTTTTGTTTGCAACCGAAAAATTTTAACTTTGTAAAAAGTTAAAAAACTTTTGTAAATGTAAACCGATATCAAAAAGTAATGTCTCGTTTTTTTATATGGAACTATGCATACACCTTGTAAAAGTTTGATCCCTTGACTTTCCAAAACCTTTTAAAATTTTAAAATCGTTTTGCAAATGTTAGAGTTGGTGGTACTTTTTGCGAATATCTTAAAATTTTGAAAATGGTTTTTGTATGTCTTCAGGTCTATAACGCTTACTAGGTCTCTTTTTAAGTTTTTTAAAAAGTTGCTCATTTGAAACAACGTGTTATTTATATAATTGTATTATGACTAAAATACACAGTTTTAACTGTTAAATTTATTTACCGGTTTACTCTACATGAATCTTACGTTCCTACGGTAGTCGGTTCTTACCGGCATTACTCGAAATTCTTAGGATTCCGACCAAGAACTAGGATTCATACTAGAAGTCAGATGTGGTGTGTTTTTGTAACCAAAATCCTTTTTGTTTTTTGTTTTCCTTTACAGATACAAATACCACCTGTGTCGGTAATTGTGGGTTCAGCAAACAATTTTAGAGGCATACCAGAACCGGGTGACAACCATGTTAATCGTCCCCTAATGGTTAACGCTTGGTCACAAACGACTGGAGATGATTTTTCATATCTGCATGAAATCGAAAATAGAGAACAGCATTCCCTAAGAGAAAAAGAATTAGAAGAGAAAATTAGAGTTCTCGAGGAGAATCTTAAAGCGCACACGGAATTGCTATCTCAAATACATGCTACCTCTGCAAGAACATCGGCTTTGTTGTCTCAACAACAGACACCTCCGCCTCAATATATACATCATAATGGCTCTATCAACAGCTTCAGCTCCAGCACCATAATTAACAACAGCAACAGCAGTGTTAGTAGTAGGAACACACAATTGAGTCCCAAAATTGTCAACGCCATTAATCCCATACAACAAGTTAATTGTTCTCCTGCTGAAAGTGTTAAATATACCATTATTGCTGAGGGCACGGGAAATCATAATGATGAACCGATTGAAATTCAATTAGCCGAAGATGATGGTGCTTTGAATTTAAATAGTTCAGCAGATTCGGGTCGCTTGGAAATATGTCTGGCTCCGGAAGACAATATTGAAATAAAGACTGAATACAATAGTACTACGAATAATGGAATGACAATGCATCAGCATCTAACAACGGGGGCAACACCTCCATCATTAGAGCCAAAACCAAGTGAGCATCATTTTATTAAAAGACGCAAATTGGCTGCTGAGCAACAAGAAATACTTGCCACTAACACAAAATATATGAGCAATGATCAAACCATATTATCCTTGCACAATATACAAAACAAACAACCCAACCAAAAACGTCGTAGCAGTGGTAACAGTTTACTTAAGACTCCAAAAATGCAAAATCTGCACAATAATAACCTAAACACTCAAATAACTCCAATGCAAAAAAATCCCACGCTTAACAACAATAGCGGCGATCCCGTTGGAATTGATACTGACAATGTTATGGTATCAATTGGACCCAACAATACCCGTATACCGGCTAAATTATATGAAAACATGAACTGGTCTTCGGCTTCGATTGCCACTCGGAAGCTGTTAATGGCCATATTTGATCGTAAGGTTTTGGCTACACATTCAATGACAGGCAAACCATCGCCTGCCTTTAAAGATCATGTCAAGCCTATTAAACAAATGTTAGATCCTCTCGTTATACATGATATTATATTTGCGGTAACCCGTAAATGTAATGCCTCGGATAAGGAGGTGCGAAATGCCATCACAACAAAATGCGCCGATGAGAATAAGATGATGAAATTACAAATGAAAAAGCGTACACCAATGAGTGATATTAACAAGGAAAATATGATAGCCTAAAATATAAAACTTTGTTCTATCTTCAAGCTAATAACATATTCATAATCATAGATTTTGAATAACTTAAATAAATGGATTCAATGAAAAAATTCCAGACTTTTATAAAACATTCCTTTCGTTTCGAAATTCTAAAAAAATTCCGCCAAATTCTATAAGTGATAGACAAAGAATGATCAAAATCATACAACAATACATACATAAAATACATATAACATCGTGTATTCTAAACTATTTTAATATTCTCATTGATTAATTATTTTATAAATAATTATTTAAAAAAAATAAAAGCGAATTTCACAATACCCAAAATTTTTTATACCAAAAACAAAATGAAGTGTAAATTTCTTTTGTATTAACATGTACCTTTTGTATAAATATAAATGTTTAGTTTTAAGTTGCAAAAAAATATTTTTCTATTCTTATTTATATTATAAAAAAAGTTAAAATATGTAACTTCTTAATTTTAATCTCAAAGTTTTATAATTAGTAAAATATTAATTATAAAAATCGTATCTTATACATAAAATATATTTTAATAAAAAAATTATAATTGTTCCATCTTATTTAAAATCGGCAGTTTTTAAAATAAGTTATAAATATTTTGTTTAATTCAATTTTTAATCTCTGCAGAATATAATTAGGTTTGAAAGGCGGTGTCAAAATTAATTGTACAGCTTTACTCGGAGAGCCTTTGGGTCCATATTTCCTTAATATAAATACTTTTTTAATATACTTTTTTGCCATTCATAGCATAGTCTTGTCCCAACTAGAATGCAATTTTTAAATTTGGCGCGATTCGAAGTGTCATTGTTTGACATTTGAACAATTGTTATTGTTTGCTAGTAGAAGGTACGAGGTTAGTAAAAATAGAGCGCTACACGAATGAACAACGCATTCTCATTGTGAAATCGTTTTACCAAAATGATGAAAATTTTGCTGTACAATTCGCAAATTGCTATCACTTTGGGGTCACAATAATGCTCCAAAAGTGGGCCTGTTCGAAAATGCATCACTGCACTGCATCGATTGCAAACTTTGCAGCATGAAATACTATGATGCGCTGTTTAGGCGTACATATTTTTAAAATACCGCAGCATTTATGCAAAAAGGTCATTTAAAATTTCATTAAATGATCGCGTGTTGGTCAGCAAAGCCGCGGCGGCCATCTGCACGATATCTTGTTCCATGCATAACCTCATTCTGTCTACTTTACGATATAGAAAAGTTTCACGATTTTTTTAAATATCTGTGTTTTATTTAAAACTTAAAAATTGCGTTCTAGTTGGGACACCCTTTATAAACAGCTGCCAAAAATAAACTAAATGGCGCAGTTGTTCAAATTTAGACAGAGTCAATTGACAGTTATATATATATGAAATTCCTTATGATGACCTTATGATCTGCCCTCGTAGTTGTAAAGGTAACAAGTTAGTGTTACGATAAAAAGGTTAGTCCAACTACAAAACCACTCAGTTTACACCTAAGATGTCCTGATGTTACTATGCCTTTGCATCTTCTAAACGTTGTTCTGCTAAGAGCTAGTAAAATTTTGGTCCTGGGTATATCTAATTTAGGCCATAAAGCCCTAGATGTTCTATAGGCTACCATATTATACCAAGTCCTTCTGGTTTTCTTGCTGATTCAAGTCTTATGTCCATATAAAAGTGACGAATATTCAGAGTTGTCACCATTCTGCTCGAGCCTTGTCTTGCTTCGTTACCTTTGATGTGGCAATGACCAGGAACCCAACACAGTCTGACAAAGATTTCTGCCAGAAAAACACTAACTCACTTCGTTTATATTGCTTGCCATGGACTTCACCAAAATGCGGACAACACTACCCGGCAGATTCGCTGAAGCAGAAGTTTAAGAAATAAAAAATGTACAGTTATGCACTGTGGACACTTGTCAACTTATTTTCAAACAAAATATTTAGTTTCGAAATAATACAAAATTACTTTTTTCCGGCTAGGTGGAGAATTTAGACCACTGTGCTACGGCTAGATCTCCGCAGCTGTAGGAAGAAGTAAGTTTAATTTGCTTTTAGCTAGTTGTCAACCTTGTCACGCCGGTTGAAGCTGCTTCTTAGTGGTGTAGGTTTAACTGCACCATAAGCAGCTTTCTTGCTTATACCTTGTTAAGAGTGCCTAAATTTGACATTACCGTAGGATTCCCTATCCACTGAGAATTTTAAATCCTTCCCCTTATTTTTTCTTACAACTGGTACATGAAATAAATTTCCACTCAGTTGTAAGGAAATCGGGAACCATACTAACACAAATAACGTACAACTCAGATTAATACCACCTAGAGTTTTGCAGACAGACCACTTCTCTCCGCATTTCTGTAGCTTATATTGATTAGAATTAAACATATTGTCACTATGATATATGACTGCTGCCTGAATTAGGTCCCGGCTCACATACTTCTTAATATTCTTCGATGTATAAGGTTGCTCGTCACAAGACCTTGCCCTCTTTGTGTTTTTCTTTCTGGTACCAGCTTGAGAGCCTAAAGTCTCTCCGATATCTTGCTTACATTTACAGATTTAATGTCGTTAAGACGCATTTTCTTTGTTTTAAAAGTTTCTTAACAGTAGCACGTTTATTATATTCTTCAAAGCGTATTATAAGTTTGTGCTAATGTGTGTAACGCATAGAAATATTGGACTTAGACCCACCTTTAAGTATATTAATGGACTTAGAATCACTAACTGAGTCGATTTAAAGATGTCAGTCCGTCCGACCAACCGTCCGTCTGGGTGCCAGACACCCATGTAAACTTTGCAATCAAACTACAAGACGCAATTCTGAAAATAAACTTTAATTAATTTGCTAAATTTCGAGATAATCGGTCCACATTTGACCCTAGCTCTCATATAAGTAAAAATGACGGGAACAACTTAACCATACATATAAGTATTGAGAAAAGAACGAAAAAGAACATCTTTGACCTTAGTGGTGAAGTGTATCGTATGGTCGTTCTTGACCGACTATAGCACTTTCTTACTTGCTTTTTGTTTCTTTTTCTTTTTTGCAAGGATTTATTTAGCCCAATGGCCATTAATATTAGCAATTTTCTTTTTTCCATTTTGTATAATAAATTTGTAAAATTTTTATTTTGTGTTTAAATATTTTAAACGGCAGCTCCTGAAAACAAAATTGATATGAGTGAATTGTGCTACAAAGAAGTCAAAAATACTAGTAGTTGTACCATGGTCCGGACAAAAATTTTGTCCGAAACAAATGGGTTAATTCACCTTTAGAATAGAATTGTCAAATAAAGTGTTGTTGCGAAAACTAAAACAACAAAAAACACACCAATTTTGACAGTAGCAAATAATTATACACAAACAAAACAGTTGTTTTGTTGTTGTTTTCGGTTAGATTGATGTCGACATAACACCACCCTGCAAAGATTGTGCCCTGATGACAATTGGTACTTTGGATGTGTACATTCGATCAATGGTGTCGGCGTGTATAGAACAGAATAGAATAGAGAAGTGAAAGAAGAGAGACCGTGTTAAAGTAGAAAAAAAGTTTAGAACGAATTAAAAACAACTCATTCGAGCAAATTCCGCAATTGGAAATTAAAGAAAAAACAATAACATTAAAGAAAATAAACAATTAAAAAGAAACTTGAAACAAAAAAAAAGTCAAATACAAAAGTTAAAAAGAATTCAATAAGAATTTTATTTTTCTTTCCTAAATTTTCCGTTTGTGTTTTCGCTTAAATATTACATATACACATTCTTCAGTTTTCATTACATCCGAGAAAAAAAATCTATCCAGCTCTACCTACTATTGTACTACCCCCAAAGGAAAAATCAATTGAACGGAAATTATTATGGATATTCTAAAGAAAATGTTCCAACAAAACGGAGATAAGTCTAAGGAGAATATGGAGTAAGTTAAAGCCGGACAAAAATTGGAAATAACAATATTATTTCTTCATTATTTTCTATTTCGTTGAAATTGAAAAATAATTGCATAAAAACCTTTCATTCATTAGTTTTTTTTGCAAAATGTTTTTAATGGCAAAAACAACAAATTTTACTTTAAGGTGGCCAGATAACTTGGCAAAATTTATTGAAAACAATCAATAAATCACCTGCCATTGCTAAAAAAAAGAATTAAAGTTGGGTGCAAACACTTTCAGTCATACATAGACACAGAATGAATATATTTTGGATACAAACGGGATTATAAGACTTCCCCACAGGCAGAAGTGTTATATGATGTAAACTTGTTTATTGTTAGCATCAGATTCATGTAATGAATTTTGTTTAAAGTACGAAATAGTTATTGAAAGAAAGGATAGTGGGAGTAGTGTTTTAATTGTTAAGATAAGCAAAAGTATGAAGTTTACCTGTAGTATGATGTGTACTTTAATGAACAATCGAATACAAAAGTATGACCGATCTCAGGCGGAAAATCGCGTAATTAATAAAAATAACTCGGATTTCTGATTAAATTGATTTGCATATTGATGTTGTAACTGCGATATCGCATAAGTGGCAGTCCTTTGTCGGAATCTTAGGATTTCCGAGTCGTTCCGGTACCAAGAACCGACTGCCGTGTCTGATTTGCATATTTCTTTATAACGCAGTTCTTTGTATTAACTATAGGTAAATGAAATTCTGGACACAAAACGACTATGCTTTAAGGAACCAATAGAGTTGGATCCCTATCGGCATTTAAAAGGTTTGCAAATTTGAGGTTTGATGTGAACTGGCTTAAAAATACACTCTTTATACCTTTCACCACCAAAGGCGAAATGGACATAATAAGTTTGTACTGATGTATGCAATGCATGGAAATGGGATCCACCTTAAGGTTTGCCAATGGACTCAGAATCAGTTAATGAGTCGATTCAAAGATGATCGTCCGACTAGCTGGCCGTCCTTTAAAGCTGGTAGTCAATGTATTGCTCGCAATTTATAAGATAATATAATTTTTGGCTGTAGGACTACTTACTTAAATGGCCTGTATTTACAACATATTAAAGTCATAGAATTCCATCCGCTTCCATCTTCTACGCCATTCTCCAATTTCATAGGCCAACGTTTTTAAGATTTTTTTCTACTCGAAGTTTCTTCTAGTCGAAGTTTCAGACTTCAATTTCTTACATTCCGTTTTTATTATTCTAATTTTAGCTTTTTCGAAGTAATTGTTTTTTTTTTCATGACGTCCTAACCCATATTTTTATAGTTATGGGAGAATTAGCGACACTAGTAAGCTTACTACTAAACGGGTATTAAGATAGTTAACCAGGTTATACCACGAGAAGATCAGTGTCCATAGTTGAAACGAGGGATAGACCAAGATAAGTCTGGGCTTACCAAATTAAGACCAAGCAAAACCGTTGCTTGGTAACCAACATCCCCTACTATTAGTGATTGAACCAGTCCCTAGCCTATTTTGGGGGCATTTACTGGTAGTGGCTTATCCACGAAGTCCGACCAGAGACTTTGTCTGGTACCACGGGAGTCAGAAGCCTCTGGAACTTCGGTTCCAGACTGAATATTGGTGTGGCCCGTGTTGGGAGCATCGTGGTGGCAGTGGTTATACCCAAAATCGCGGGTAGAACGTAAGTTCGATGTGGAGTTGCACTACAACCGGGTGCCGTACCCATAGACCGGAAGGAGGTTAGATAGCTACGCCCCCAACAAATTGGAAACCTTGTCCAAAAATCATGGTTTCAATTTGGTATGGATGTATATCCGCTGGTGGACATATTTTTACCACCCGATGTTGAGAGCACCGTGGACTAGGCCTGTACGGTAGTGTGTCCACGTAAAACTCCGACGTTCATCCCCTACTATTAGTGAAATCGGTCTATTTTTTGGTGTCTCACATAGGTCTGAAGTCCCGGAATTATATAAATAGAAATCATTGTAACAAATTTCTATGAAATCGGTCCATATTTGACCATAGCTCCCGTACAAACTCTTTATGCCAAAAGTCACTAAATGGCTAGAAAATTTCAAAAGTGCTAGTAAAACTGAAGCTAATGACAATTTTATGTTCAATCAATTTGCTTAAATCAGTCTACATTTGACCCTTGCTTTCATATAAGTCCCATTGATGGAAATTTCTTAAATATATGTATAAGTCTTAAGAAAATGTCTGTTTAATGACATATAACATATATTTTATGCAAGAAAAAGAAGTATTTTCTTTGACCTTAATGGGTGTGATATGGTCGTTCTTGACCGACAACAGCACTTTCTTACTTGTTTTATGATATTAATAATGGAATTTTACGTTGGGCAAATGTCTGCCGTTACCACGTCAGCAGATGTCCACTCTTTCCACAAAATTTTGAAACAAATTTTGTAAATAAGCTTCGCTTATTTAGTCAATGCAGCGCATAATTTAATCATTCAGAGTCTATTGTTTGTGGTCTTTCAACATAAAACCGATCTTTCAACTGGCTCCAGAGAAATTAATACGCAGTGCTAAATCACACAAACGTTGCTGCCACTTGGCATCACCAAATCGAGAAAATTGAAGACCAGAAAATTTCTCATGCAATAAGTTAATTGTTGGACTCGTGTCGCCATCTTACAGCAACCAATTGTCACCAATGTCAACATTAGCGATTTGTGGATACAAAAAATCTGTTATTTTCGTTTAGTTTTTTTAACTAATTAGTTTTCAGATTTAAAATTATTTGTTTAAAATTGATGCCCTATGCTCCACTGGGAGTCAAAGTTTTAAAGTGTAGCGTTCCACGGTTACAATTTTCCAACTTTTTACTAAGTAAATGTCAAAGGATGACAGCTTTTAAATCTTGACATTTAATAATTAAAAAATCAATTTTCTTCCGTACCTTAAATTTTCCCACCCTAAATTGTTAGTAACAAGGCAAAGGGCCTTTTCTTAAAGGCATAATACGCAAAATTTTTGGTAAAAATAAAAAGCCGCTGTTACTGAATGGGAAAATCTTCGACTACGACAGTTAGTACTGGATTAATTAAATTGTGTTGATGTTTTCTTTAATCTAGTACAAACTACCGTAGTCGAAGTCGTATATTCGACAACCGTTATAAGGCTGATGATCTTGCTTCTATACGAATAAAAAAAGTCCTTAAAAATTAGACTCGGCTAAAGTATTTTTCATATAAAATCGATTTTTTGAAGAAAAATTTTAAACGCTATAACTTTCTTAAAATACAGTCGAACTTCTATAAATTGAATCACCAAAAAAAGCTTCAACTTATGGAGACTTTAACTTTGGGAATCAAATTTAAAAGCGTTTAATTTAATAACTAATTTAAAAACATAATTTGCTTCAACTTTCAAAATTCAAGTAATAGAAGTTCAAATTAGAGAAGTTCGACTGTATGTTTAATTTCTAAAAGATCGCCAATTTGAAAACACAAAAATATACACTATCCCTGAATATATGGTAGATGAAACAACATGAACAAAGCTCCTGAATTTTGGACGCTAATTTTCATAAATTTAAATTTTCCGCATATTTTCTGACGCGATTCAATGTAATTTGTAATATTTATATTTGTAATAATACACTCGATTTTTCATCGTAAGATCATCTAAGATGGACACATGAAGAAATTTAAAATTTTTAAAATCTTTTTCATAATTAAAACTAGCGTCAAATATGGACCGATATCTACTAACATTCTCTTGTCGATGCATGTTTACTGTGCGAAGTTTTAGCGTTTTTTAGGATTTAAAAGTTATTTAAGTGTGTTTTAGGAGTTAGTTTTGTATGGTCATATATGGGCAGTAACAAAATTTGTTACTAATTTCGGCTACAACAAACAATAATTGTTCAAATATCTAATCTGATAAGTCGGTCCTACGTGAGGTACCCGAAATAATGACCTGATTTAATCTAAACTATGTTTACTATAATTCTTTTTTCTTTCAACGGCAGTCCGTGTTTCGTACCGGAACGAATAGGAAATAGTAAGATACCGACCAAGGAATGCTACTTCTGCGATATTATCAAAAATATTGCAGTTACAACATCAACTTTTTTTCTAAGTCGATCGTTATACTTAAAGATTGTTGTCTTTCGACTACCACTCTTGCACATTTATATGATGTAAGTAAAATATCATTAAATAAATACATACTTTTAATTCTCTGACATTCTCTGTATGTATATAGATATATCCTTTATTTTTGAGGATGTGGTATTTTATTTTAGCAGGATACATGCATGACATCTTATTAGTGGAGGCTGCGCACTTTTACATCACATAAGAATTTCTTTTTTTTTGCTATCTCTTTTTTTAGCCAGGAAGCAAATTTATAATATAAAGTTTTCGTATTGATTTACATATGTATATTTTGTTATATGATGGTGTTGTTTTAAAAAGCAATAATCTACCGGAGATTTAATTAAAGAGTGCTCTAAAAAAAATTTGTAGTTGGATTTTCTTATATAAAAATCAAACCTTTTAATATAAAAACTCTACAAAATACGCAAATATAATGACATATTATACAAAATCATTTAGCATTAAAATGTTTACTTAGTACTCGGTTTTTGCAAAATTATCGACTTTTTTCGAAAACCCTCCCATTAAAGATTTTACAGTTGCTTCTGATACCTTTTTGGAGCATGTGTTCCACCTGCGCTTAAAATCGGACATGTTCTTGGAAATCTTTCCTGTGTTCTTCAATTCCTTTTTTACCAGAGCCCAATACCTTTCCACAGGCCGAAGTTCTGGACAGTTAGGTGGATTTGCCTCTCGTGGTACAAAAATGACATTATTCTTTGAGTACCACTCAAGTGTCTTTTTTCCATAATGGCATGATGCCAAATCGGGCCAAAAAAATGTAGTCACTCTGTGCTCTCTTAAAAAGGGTAACAACAGTTTTTGTAGGCACTCCTTTATATAAATTTCTGTGTTTATTGTGCCAGATGCCACAAATACTTTACTTCTTTTGCCACAACTGCAAATAGCTTGCCATACGAGAAACTTCTTAGGGAATTTTGTTTGTTTTTTTGTGCGAAACTCTTGCCGAACATTGCCAAGTTTATCAGCAACATAAAAATCTTGACCAGGAAGTTGAGAAAAGTCTGCCAGTACGTATGTTTCATCATCCATCACACAACAGGTGTATTTTTTTATAAAATCAGACTTCAATTTTTTAGCTCGTTTTTTTTGCTTCTAAGTTCTTTATAGCATTGCGATCTGGAACCTTTTGGACTTTGTATGTCTTCAGTCCAGCATAAGCTTGGACTCTATGTGCAAAATTCGTAGAACATTTTACCGTACGAGCTGCTTTTCTTAAAGAAGTGTTAGGCGCTCTTCGAAAGAGTCGCTCGACTTCTTTTGCCTTACCAATATCTGTAGGACCTTTTTTCCTCCCTGATCCAGGTTTTCTTTCAATGCTCAGGTTTTCCTTTTACCGTCTGATGGCATTAGAAACCGTTCGAGGGTCAACTTTCAAATTTTTAGCTATTTTTTTAAAAGTCCATGACGGATTTTTTTGAAAAATTTTAATTATATTTTCACGAACTTTTTTTTCGCAGTCCATTTTGATTGAAATAACTATTGAAAATTAATAATTTCTAAAATAATAGTATCTGACATATCTATAGAAACTAACTTGATCAAAAAATAAATTATTTCTTGCACTATGGATAAATTTTGTCTCAAATAGTAAATGCATATTTTTTTTAGAACACTCTTTATCTTCATTTTAAAATGCTGCATAAAAACTTAATGAATGAAACAATTAAAATGAATTAAAAATTAAAAAATGTCCATAATTAAATGAAAGTAACTTTTCTTTCCCATTAGTTCGAATGCATCAGCTAAGGATGAATTCCGTAAACCTCAATGGTTCGAAGAAGCCGAAACTGATGATGAGCTATTCGATGATGACCGTAAATTTGTATTCCAAATTTTTACTAATCCAATGGAACTGCAAAAGCACTTTGAAAGGCAGATGCAACAAATATTGGAAGCTGTTAGCGAGATGGAGGGAGGTAAGTTCTATTGAATTTGTTAATATAAAAGCAATCACTAAACATATTAATTTTATTGTAGATACTGGCATTGCCGTAGAAAAGAATCTCAAGGAGGAGTATTTAAAACCCGGCTTTGAAAGTGAAATTCTTAAGGAATTCGAAAAGAAAAATAAACAATATTTCGATACCGATTTGGATGGAGAGTAAGTTAATTAAAATAAAATGTTTTTTTTATAAAATCTTGTAAAAATCTGCCTTTAAAAGGAAATTTTGTAAAAATCTACGTTTTTGTAAGATTTATGTTTTATACGAAATTTTGAAAAAAAATTGTCGAGAAATCGCAATTTATAGGAAATTTTGCAAAAGTTGATTATTTTTACAAAAAATTTTGCGAAAAAAATTTTTATATAGGAAATTTTCCGAAAATTAACTTTTTATATTAAATTTTTCAAAAATTATATATAATATTTTACGAAAATTTTCTTTTTATAAGAAATTTTCCGAAAATTGTATTTTTATAGGAACATTTCGGAAAAATTTCTTATAAAAAATTTTGCGAAATTTACTTTTTATAAAAACTTTTTCGAAAATTTTAATTTTACAGAAAATTTTTCGAAAATTTTATAAGAAATTTTCATTTTATAGCAAATTTTTCTTTTTAAATGAAATTTTCCGAAAATCTTTGTTTTATAGGAAATTTTCTGAAAATTTACTTTTTAAAGGAAATTTGTGAAAAATTACTTTTTAAAGGAAATTTTCTGAAAATTTACTTTTTAAAGTAAATTTTCTGAAAATTTGCTTTTTAAAGAAAATTTTCTAAAAATTAACTTTTTAAAGGAAATTTTGTGAAAATTTACCTTTTAATGGAAATTTTGTAAAAATTTGCTTTTTAAAGGAAATTTTGTAAAAATTTAGTTTTTAAAGGAAATTTTGTGAAAATTTACTTTTTAAAGGAAATTTTGTAAAAATTTACTTTTTAAAGGAAATTTTGTAAAAATTTACTTTTTAAAGAAAATTTTGTAAAAATTTACTTTTTAAAGTAAATTTTGTAAAAATTTACTTTTTAAAGGAAATTTTGTAAAAATTTACTTTTTAAAGGGAATCTTGTAAAAATTTACTATTTAAAGGAAATTTTGTAAAAATTTACTATTTAAAGGAAATTTTGTAAAAATTTACTTTTTAAAGGAAATTTTGTAAAAATTTACTATTTAAAGGAAATTTTGTAAAAATTTACTTTTTAAAGGAAATTTTGTAAAAATTTACTTTTTAAAGGAAATTTTGTAAAAATTTACTTTTTAAAGGAAATTTTGTAAAAATTTACTTTTTAAAGGAAATTTTGTAAAAATTTACTTTTTAAAGGAAATTTTGTAAAAATTTACTTTTTAAAGGAAATTTTGTAAAAATTTACTTTTTAAAGGAAATTTTGTAAAAATTTACTTTTTAAAGGAAATTTTGTAAAAATTTACTTTTTAAAGGAAATTTTGTAAAAATTTACTTTTTAAAGGGAATTTTGTAAAAATTTACTTTTTAAAAGAAATTTTGTAAAAATTTACTTTTTAAAGGAAATTTTGTAAAAATTTACTTTTTAAAGGAAATTTTGTAAAAATTTACTTTTTAAAGGAAATTTTGTAAAAATTTACTTTTTAAAGGAAATTTTGTAAAAATTTACTTTTTAAAGGAAATTTTGTAAAAATTTACTTTTTAAAAGAAATTTTGTAAAAATTTACTTTTTAAAGGAAATTTTGTAAAAATTTACTTTTTAAAGGAAATTTTGTAAAAATTTACTTTTTAAAGGAAATTTTGTAAAAATTTACTTGTTAAAAGAAATTTTGTAAAAATTTACTTTTTAAAGGAAATTTTGTAAAAATTTACTTTTTAAAGGAAATTTTGTAAAAATTTACTTTTTAAAGGAAATTTTGTAAAAATTTACTTTTTAAAGGAAATTTTGTAAAAATTTACTTTTTAAAGGAAATTTTGTAAAAATTTACTTTTTAAAGGAAATTTTGTAAAAATTTACTTTTTAAAGGAAATTTTGTAAAAATTTACTTTTTAAAGGATATTTTGTAAAAATTTACTTTTTAAAGAAAATTTTGTAAAAATTTATTATTTAAAGAAAATTTTGTAAAAATTTACTTTTTAAAGGGAATTTTGTAAAAATTTACTTTTTAAAAGAAATTTTGTAAAAATTTACTTTTTAAAGGAAATTTTGTAAAAATTTACTTTTTAAAGGAAATTTTGTAAAAATTTACTTTTTAAAGGAAATTTTGTAAAAATTTACTTTTTAAAAGAAATTTTGTAAAAATTTACTTTTTAAAGGAAATTTTGTAAAAATTTACTTTTTAAAGGAAATTTTGTAAAAATTTACTTTTTAAAGAAAATTTTGTAAAAATTTACTTTTTAAAGGAAATTTTGTAAAAATTTACTTTTTAAAGGAAATTTTGTAAAAATTTACTTTTTAAAGGGAATTTTGTAAAAATTTACTTTTTAAAAGAAATTTTGTAAAAATTTACTTTTTAAAAGAAATTTTGTAAAAATTTACTTTTTAAAGGAAATTTTGTAAAAATTTACTTTTTAAAGGAAATTTTGTAAAAATTTACTTTTTAAAGGAAATTTTGTAAAAATTTACTTTTTAAAAGAAATTTTGTAAAAATTTACTTTTTAAAGGATATTTTGTAAAAATTTACTTTTTAAAGGAAATTTTGTAAAAATTTACTTTTTAAAGGAAATTTTGTAAAAATTTACTTTTTAAAAGAAATTTTGTAAAAATTTACTTTTTAAAGGAAATTTTGTAAAAATTTACTTTTTAAAGGAAATTTTGTAAAAATTTACTTTTTAAAGGAAATTTTGTAAAAATTTACTTTTTAAAAGAAATTTTGTAAAAATTTACTTTTTAAAGGGAATTTTGTAAAAATTTACTATTTAAAGGAAATTTTGTAAATATTTACTTTTTAAAGGAAATTTTGTAAAAATTTACTATTTAAAGGAAATTTTGTAAAAATTTACTTTTTAAAGGAAATTTTGTAAAAATTTACTTTTTAAAAGAAATTTTCGAAAAAATTTAGATATCATTTTTTTATCGAAGATTTTTAAAAATGTTCCTACAATAAAAACCTTTTAAAAAGTACCTTTTTAATATGGTTTTAATTAACATAATTTTAGGATATTTCCCGAACAACTGCATTCGCTAATACAACGTTTTGCTAACGGCGAAGGAGAGGTTATAAAGCATATTCAAGAAAACGAGGCTCATGGTAATATTTTGCCAAGCAATGATAATAAGTTCTTGCGCAAATGGAAAACTAAACCCAAACTAAGTGATGAAGAAATAATAATGGGAAAAATTCATGGGACTTTGATTGATGAAGATAAAGAGATGCGTAAACGTCCCGCACCGCCGTCTATAATGCCGCGCGGTCGTCCTGATATTATGGCACCCATGACTCCTATGATGCCCAGGGGTTCATTTGGTGGCGGAGCCTTTGATGGAAATTATCAGGTAATTTAATTTATTTGTTGGATGATTTATCTTAATTTATCATTAAATTTTCTTAATATTAGGGACCGAAAATGTTCAGTCAAAGTGTAATGACTAAAACCATACGCAAACCAGATGGTACTAGTGAAACCACTAAAATTACCCAGGATTCACAGGGTAATAAAACCACAACTGTTACACGTACGGTTGATGGGAAAACCGAAACCATAACTACTTACGATGGGGCTGCCGGTGGAGGAACAGGCCTTGATAAGAATTTGCTGTCCAAGCATGAGGACAGCAAGCCAGAAGTCCAGGTCTACTCGGATCGCAATGTCTATGTCTCGAAAGAAGGTTATGCCTTACCACGGAACCTCTGGTGACCAGTGGTTGGCCAATTGCAAATCGTTAACAATTTGCAAAATTATATTAATATTATTAGCATATATAAACAACAACTACAACAAAATCAATACCCAACTCAAACAAACACATTAATATTTATGGACACTTTATTATTCTGCGTAGAACAACAACTTTATGTAGTTTTTATTATTATAATTATGTTAATGACTGTAGTATTACTACTTTTGGCTTTAGCTTCAAACGTTAATTATTTATTATTATTATCAACAGCAGTTGCAGCTGCAATAACAGCATCTCCAGTATCATCATTTTCATCGCTTCCTACTCCCGTTTCCTTCAGTGATGCAAATTTAGTTTATCGATTTATACGGATTTGGTGTTTTAGATGAAGAAAATCTTAATTGAGACTTGAGAAACAAAATGGACATTTTTAACTGTACTCTAAACTGTGTAACGCCGCTACAATTAATGGCAAAAATAATAATGACTTTTTTGTTTTGAACACAAGAAAAATCATAAATTTGTTCGATTGAAACAAAGACAAAAAACTAAGAAAAAGAAATAAGTCATTGTTTTTTTGTTAAACAGCAAAAATTGTATTGTAAAAAGAAACATTTGTCTGTTGTTAAAACAAACTAAAAATGCAGGATTATCCAGAGCAGCCTCCATAAGGCTTGTATGCCTCTAATTGAAGTTGGCTTTGTGAGAGATAAAACAAAACTGAGATATAGAAAATAACGTATTATCGTTTAAAAACATGAATTTTTCTTCACACAAAACAAAAAAAAAATAAGAATTTTATTTAACATTTTACGTTAAATGTTTTGTTTTTATCACACACTCACTCACTTTCATATTAAGCACTCGGAAATATTAAAAATTGATTTAAAAACGTGCAATTATTAAAAAAAATAATACAACATCATTGCGATTATTTTAACTTTTTGTTGAGATGTTAACAAACATTAAACCAAAGTATGTACATATGCATATAGTATGTATGTATATACTTCTTTTGTTAAAATTTTTACTTATTTTATTTTAGACTTTTTTTTATTAAAATTAGCATCATCATTATTAAATCATCATCACACATACCAATATATCAATCACATCCATCTAACACATGTTAGTTAACATTTGTTATTATGCAATTTCATTATAAAAACGTTAACGAAAAAAAAAGTTAGGATAACTTTGTGTCTGTCTCAATAAAGTATCAATTAAATGCATCTAAAATACTTAAAAAAATCTTGTAATTGCTTAAAGTTTATCTATAACTAAACCATAAACTTATCGATTAAACACACACACAAAAACATAATCTTCTCCACAAACTCAAAATCGAAATGTTAAATTAATTTTTGATTTGTAAAACAAACAATTTGAAATAAAAGTTGGTAAAATTCTACTAATCACATACTTATTATTGGAGACTAATTATTTTAAAGCTTGGTAATCTATCTAACCCATAATCCATGAATAGTTAAACATATTGTCGCCGTCATTGTATATTCAAAACCAAGTAACTATAAATATTTGAATTCAATACTCTCATCTTAAATTGAATATAATCGAATATTTATAGAGATTTATAATAATATATTTTGAAATCCATTTAATATAAGACTGTATTTTAAAATGTTAAGATTCTATAACAAGTTTAACTTTTCCATCGCTTAAAATTTACTTTTTATATTTTTCCGGAAATTCACTATTTAAATGAATGTTACCTGGTTTTGCAATTTATATGACGATTATTTTTTTATGATTTATATTTTTTAATGGCTTCAATTTCTTTTCTAAATTATCTTTATTTAAATTGCTTTCATTCTATTTAGTTTTACTTTTAAATTGTTAAGATATTAATATTTATTTTAAGTTTCTAATTATAAATTGGTCGTATTTAAATTCCAAATATTTTTTACTTATATAGAGACAAACAATTAACTTATATTTAAATTTTAATTTTTTTTTTAATTCATAGTTTGAAAACAAAACCTTATTTAAGTACTTTTTTTGAAAAAAAAAATATCAACATGAAAATAAATAAAATGCAATAATATGAATTTTATTTGTTTTAATTAAGTTTTTATTTAATATTATTTTTTATTAATAACTATTTTAGATAAAAAGATTTATATTAGTGTATTGCACTAGGATGCCAATTTATTACAATTATTTATTATTGTAGTAAATTGTTTTTTGATAAAATCAAAAACTGTGTATGTCCTCGTCATCAGGAGGAGTATCCCTAATTCTAGACAGGCCAAAATTACGCATTAAATCTAATTTACGAGACAGAATAAATACGAATTATAGTGCCTAAACAAATGTCAACATTAAGCGAAGATTATTATCTTTTGTTGTTGCTTTTATAAATTTTGATTTTTTATAATTTAATCCTTTTTATTAAGGCGATCTGTCGAAAACAAAAAGATATCAACATCATATCTTTTTGAAAATTAACTTTTTGTCCAAAAATTGACTTTCAATAGGATATTTTTCAAAAATTTACTTTTTTTCGAAAATTTTATTTTTATAGGAAAATTGGGTTTTTAAGGACATTTTGCGAAAATTAACTTTTTATAAGTAATTTTCAAAAATTTACTTCATAGGAATTTTTTTCGAAAATTTACTTTTATAGAAAATTTTTAAAAATTTACACTTTATAGGAAATTTTTCTAAAATTTACTTTTTATAGGAAATTTTTCTAAAATTTACTTTTCTTATGAAATTTTTCAAAAATTTACTTTTCTTATGAAATTTTTCAAAAATTTACTTTTTATAGGAAATTTTTTTCGAAAATTTTCTTTTTATAGGAAAATTTTCGAAAATTTAGTTTTTAAGGACATTTTGCGAAATTTTACCTTTTATAGATAATTTTTCGAAAATTTACTTTTATAAGAAATCTTTCGAATACATATTTACTTTTTACAGGAAATTTTTCAAAAATTTACTTTTTAAAGGAAATTTTTCAAAAATTTACTTTTTAAGGGAAATTTTTCAAAAATTTACTTTTTAAAGGAAATTTTTCAAAAATTTACTTTTTAAAGGAAATTTTTCAAAAATTTACTTTTTAAAGGAAATTTTTCAAAAATTTACTTTTTAAAGGAAATTTTTCTAAAATTTACTTTTTATTGTAAATTTAAAAAAAAATACTTTTTAATGGAAATTTTTCAAAAATTTACTTTTTAAAGGAAATTTTTTTTTTGTAGGTAATTATTCGAAAATTATCTTTTTATAGAAAAATTTTCAAAAATTTACTTTTTATAGGAAATTTTTCTAAAATTTACTTTTCTTTGTAAATTGTTCTAAAATTTTGCTTTTTATAGGAAATTTTTCTCAAATTTACTTTTTATAGGAAATTTTTATTACAATTAATTTTTTTAGGAAAATTTTCTTAAATTTACTTTTTATAGGAAATTTTTTTAAAATTTATTTTTTACAGGATTTTTTTTTTTAAATTTACTTGTATATACAAATTTTTCTAAAATTTACTTTTTATAGGTAATTTTTCGAAAATTTACTTTTTATAGGTAATTTTTTTTCGAAAATTTTCTTTTTATAGGAAAAAATTCGAAAATTTAGTTTTTAAGGACATTTTGCGAAATTTTACCTTTTATAGATAATTTTTCGAAAATTTACTTTTATAAGAAATCTTTCGAATACATATTTACTTTTTACAGGAAATTTTTCAAAAATTTACTTTTTAAAGGAAATTTTTCAAAAATTTACTTTTTAAGGGAAATTTTTCAAAAATTTACTTTTTAAAGGAAATTTTTCAAAAATTTACTTTTTAAAGGAAATTTTTCAAAAATTTACTTTTTAAAGGAAATTTTTCAAAAATTTACTTTTTAAAGGAAATTTTTCCAAAATTTACTTTTTATTGTAAATTTAAAAAAAAATACTTTTTAATGGAAATTTTTCAAAAATTTACTTTTTAAAGGAAATTTTTTTTTGTAGGTAATTATTCGAAAATTATCTTTTTATAGAAAAATTTTCAAAAATTTACTTTTTATAGGAAATTTTTCTAAAATTTACTTTTCTTTGTAAATTGTTCTAAAATTTTGCTTTTTATAGGAAATTTTTCTCAAATTTACTTTTTATAGGAAATTTTTATTACAATTAATTTTTTTAGGAAAATTTTCTTAAATTTACTTTTTATAGGAAATTTTTTTAAAATTTATTTTTTACAGGATTTTTTTTTTAAATTTACTTGTATATACAAATTTTTCTAAAATTTACTTTTTATAGGTAATTTTTCGAAAATTTACTTTTTATAGGTAATTTTTCGAAAATTGACTTTTTATAGGTAATTTTTTTCGAAAATTTTCTTTTTATAGGAAAAAATTCGAAAATTTAGTTTTTAAGGACATTTTGCGAAATTTTACCTTTTATAGATAATTTTTCGAAAATTTACTTTTATAAGAAATCTTTCGAATACATATTTACTTTTTACAGGAAATTTTTCAAAAATTTACTTTTTAAAGGAAATTTTTCAAAATTTACTTTTTAAGGGAAATTTTTCAAAAATTTACTTTTTAAAGGAAATTTTTCAAAAATTTACTTTTTAAAGGAAATTTTTCAAAAATTTACTTTTTAAAGGAAATTTTTCAAAAATTTACTTTTTAAAGGAAATTTTTCAAAAATTTACTTTTTAAAGGAAATTTTTCAAAAATTTACTTTTTATTGTAAATTTAAAAAAAATTACTTTTTAATTGAAATTTTTCAAAAATTTACTTTTAAAAGAAATTTTTTTTTGTAGGTAATTATTCAAAAATTAACTTTTTATAGAAAATTTTTCAAAAATTTACTTTTTATAGGAAATTTTTCTAAAATGTACTTTTCTTTGTAAATTGTTCTAAATTTAGCTTTTTATAGGAAATTTTCTAAAATTTACTTTTTATAGGAAATTTTTATTACAATTATTTTTTTTAGGAAAATTTTCTTAAATTTACTTTTTATAGGAAATTTTTTTAAAATATATTTTTTACAGGAAATTTTTTTAAAATTTACTTGTATATACAAATTTTTCTAAAATTTACTTTTTATAAGTAATTTTTTGAAAATTTACTTTTTATAGGTAATTTTTCAAAAATTTACTTTTTATTGAAAATTTTTCTAAAATTTCCTTTTTAGGAAAATTTTCTAAATTTTACAAATAAATATTTTTTTTCGAAAATTTACTTTTTTTTAGGAAATTTTACGAAAAATTTACTTTTTATATGAAATTTTACGAAAAATTACTTTTTAAAGGAAATTTTTCTAAAATTTAGCTTTTTAAGAAAATTTTTTGAAAATTTATTTTTAGTAGGAAATTTCTCGGAAGTTTACTTTGTACAGAAAATTTATCTTAAATTTTCTATTAATAATAATTTTTTTTTTAATTTTACTGTTTATAATAAATTTTTCGAAAATTTACTGTTTTTAGAAAATTTTTCGAAAACTTACTTTAATCGGAAAATTTTTCTAAATTTTTCGAAAATATACTTTTTATAGGAAATTTTTTGACAATTCACTTTTTTACTGTTTATGGGAAATGTTTTTAAAATATACTTTTTATAGAAAATTTTTCTAAAATTTACTTTTTTTAGAAAACTTTTCGAAATTTTTTAAATTTACTTTTTATGGGGAATTTTTCTAAAATTTACTTTTTATAGGAAATTTTTCTAAAATTTACTTTTTAGAAAATTTTTAAAAAATTTACTTTTCGAATATTTTCTTTTTATAGGACATTTCACGAAAATTTACTTTTTATAGGATTTTTTCGATTTTTTTTATGGGTAATTATTCCAAAATTTACTTTTTATGGGAAATTTTTTGACAATTCACTTTTTGGGAAATTTTTCTAAAATTTACTTTTTATAGGAAGTTTTTTTAAAATATATTTTTTGTAGGAAATTTTCTTTTATATACAAATTTTTCTACAAATTACTTTTTATAGGTAATTTTTCGAAAATTTACTTTTTATTGGAAATTTAAAAAAAATACTTTTTAATGGAAATATTTCAAAAATTTACTTTTTAAAGGAAAATTTTCAAAAACTTACCTTTTAAAGGAAAATTTTCAAAAATATAATTTTTTAAAGGAAATTTTACGAAATTTTACTTTTTATAGGAAATTTTTCGAAAATTTACTTTTTATAGGAAATTTTTCTAAAATTTACTTTTTAGAGGAAATATTAGGAAAATTTACTTTTTTTTATGAAATTTTTCGAAAATTTACTTTTAATAGGAATTTTTTCTAAAATTTACTTTTTTTAGGAAATTTTTATAAAATTTACTTTTTATAGGAAATTTTTCTCAAATTTACTTTTTATAGAAAATTTTTCTCAAATTTACTTTTTATAGGAAATTTTGCGAAAATTGACTTTTTTAAGTTTTTCGAAAATGTAAATATTTTTTTAATAAAGAACTATTCCAAAAAGTAGAATTTACAATAAGTCGTCATTGAAAAATACGTTATTATTACTTTTCCAAAAATTTAAGACTGAAAATAAAATGTTTGTGATTGTTTTTTCGGTTGAATTAAAACTAAAAGACCCGATGTTCTGCCGGCATTTTGTAGAACATCTCATTTTAGAGTCAATCCAAACGCATTTAAAACAATTGGGATATTTGTTTATTTAACTTTTATAATTTTGTTAACAATTTTATTTATTTTACATTTACTAGAATTTTAATGATGACCATCCTTCTTGACGAATCTCAAGCCGCAATAACCGCAAATGTGTGAGCCAGGTTTGTCCTAAAGAATATAATAAAAATATATTCAACAACTAAATAAAATGCATCACTGGTATTCAGTGAAGTTCAAATTTAAAGATTGTCTTAATGCGAAGGCGAGTCAATAAGTTCATCACTTTTTGAATTTTCAAGCTGCGTCATTTAACTTGTGTCTGGTAGCCGTTGATATTAGACAAGAAGCAGATGAAAAAAGTGGATTTCCTGTACTCATTAAGTATTATTTTTTGTGGAAAAACTCAATCACTTAAAACAAGGCTAACAAATATTATAGGGACTCTACACCATTAATTTCCATGATTTTGATTTTGATCGGGCCGTAAAATCACGGAAGATGTCGAACTTTCTGGACGCCCGGTATAAAAAATTCAAGATATACTTTTAGCCGATTGGAGATTAAAAGTGTGAAAGGTTGTGAATGCCCAGGCATCTCACATGGCTCAGAGATTTTAATATTTAATAATCACTTAGTTATGAGAAACCTACAAGATGACTATGTACTATATTTGCTCACAATCAACCACAAAGACAAGCGTTTGACAATTTCGCAGGTATATTCGGCATAGTTCAACAGCAACATGGAGAAGTTTATGCATCGTTTCGTAACCACAGCACACCAAAGTCCAAACAATGTCTATCTTGGGGTGAATAGGCACCTGGATTTATGAGCAAATAAAGTTTTGGAGTGCGTTTTTGCTCGAGCAATATCGATTAAAAGCACACAAGAACATACAGGTATGTGATGGACATTTTTCGTTTTCAAATCAAATCGATTTCAGACATATTTTTTTTAGCTAATTTTCGGTTATTTCCCCCAAAAAAAAAAAGAAAATTTTGGCTTTAATCCTTTTGATTGATATTTTTTCTTTCATTTGGTTTGATTTTTTTGGGAAAATAACCGAAAATTATCTCAAAAATATATCTGAAATCGATCGATTTGAAAACGATCGATTTCCATCACATAGGTACCTGAAATAATCATTTCCACAAACTCAAAATCGAAATGTTTAATTAATTTTTGATTTGTAAAACAAACAATTTAAAATAAAAGTTGGTAAAATTCTACTAATCACATACTTATTTACCCCTATCGCGAATATCATCTCCCATGGGAATCGTGTTCGTAACCACAGCACACCAGAGACCAGACAATGTATATTTTGGGGTAATATATCTACTTTAAACCATAATCCATGAATAGTTTAATTCCTCCTAAAAAGTGCAAGGGTTTGAACAGTTTCCATGGGCTTCGAATTGTTCTATAATCCACAAATTCTCCAGATTTAAACAAACTTAGAAAAAGACACAAACAATCTATTTTGATGACCTCGACAAATAATATTTTTCGGAATGGATAAAAATGTGGAACTAAGTATATAGGACTCAAAGGAGACTATGTTTAAAAAGAAATTAACTTTTTGTTGTGCATTTGATTGAAAAAGTCACAAACTTATTTATCTGCCTCGTATGAATCGTCTGGGAGAAAAACTATTAATTTCTTTTACACTGGCTAGTATTTTGTCTAGGACGACTTTCATATTTATTTATAATTACCAAATTAATGTAGACTTTTGGGTGACCCAAGGGACCATCCCCACCATCACAGAACACAACTCGTTCGGTACACTCCTTGGGAGGGATTTCATCTATCAACTTAATGCCCCAGTTTTCATTCACATAACGTTTGGCATTATTGAAACGAACATTGCGGTAATCATCATCAGCAAAAACCTAAAAAAATGTTATTTTATCAAAAACTAGAAATAACAATTGGAAATCGCTTCAAGAAAACGTTTGCGTAACAACCGCAATATGCGAAGATCTGTATGAAAACTACAACTTACTTGGCCAGTGTGGGTGACTTCTTTTATGTCCTTGCGGGAAGAATATGAACGCACTGGACTGGTGGCAATTGGTGCAATAATTTTTTGGCCATTACGGCAGAGAATTGGCAATTCACAAACAATTTTACGGCAGGCCATTCTGAAAATTCTAACAAAATGTTGAACGATTTTGCTTTACACACAATTTGGTTTTATATTCGATTTTCTTTTATGTTGCCTTTTCGTCCGACAGTTGAAAATGTCAATGTCAGCTGTTGTTTGTAATCAATTGTTTCTGCTTGCGCCATCTAGGTTTGATTAGTCTAACTTTCAGTAGGTTTAGATTTAGTAGTTTTATGAAAACTGTTCACCATTTCCAATTGGATTTAAAAAATTTGTATCTAAGTTCATAGGCAGACAGAAATTATTCTAGGGATAGTTTCGGATAATTCCTATCAGAATAGTAGAATCTAAACTACCCAGCCAGCATATTGGCAAGAGTTTTGTAAATTAAGATTGCAGCAAGCTTGCAAAAATAAGAATTTTGCGAATGTCGTTGACCAAAAGAATACTTTCTATAGAAAAGTTGACCAAAAGAAGACATTTCTACAGAAAAGTAGATCAGAAGAAGTTTTTTCTATAGAAAGTTGACCAAAAGAAGACTTTTTATGGAAATGTTGATCGAAAGAAGACGTTTCTATAGAAAAGTTGATTAAAGGAAGACTTTTCTATAGAAAAATTGACCAAAAGAAGGCTTTTCTATAGAAAAGTTGACCAAAAGAAGACTTTTCTATAGAAAAGTTGACCAAAAGAAGACTTTTCTATAGAAAAGTTTACCAAAAGAAGACTTTTCTATAGAAAAGTTTACCAAAAGAAGACTTTTCTATAGAAAAATTTACCAAAAGAAGACTTTTGTATAGAAAAGTTGACCAAAAGAAGACTTTTCTATAGAAAAGTTGACCAAAAGAAGACTTTTTTATAAAAAAATTGACAAAAGAAAAACTTTTCCATAGAAAAGTTAATCAAATAAAGACTTTTCCATAGAAAAGTTGACCAAAAGAAGACTTTTCTGTAGAAAAGTTGACCAAAAGAAGACTTCTGTAGAAAAGTTGACCAAAAGAAGACTTTTGTATAGAAAAGTTGACCAAAATATTACTTTTCTATAGAAAAGTTGACCAAAATATTACTTTTCTATAGAAAAGTCGATAAAAAAAGACTTTTATATAGAAAAGTAGACCAAAAGAAGACTTAACTGTGGAAAAGTTGACCTAAAGACTACTTTTCTAAAGAAAAATTGACCGAAGGAATACTTTTCCATAGAAAATTTGACCAAAAAAAACTTTTCTATAGAAAAGTTGACCAAAAGAAGACTTCTGTAGAAAAGTTGATCAAAGAAAGACTTTTATATAGAAAAGATGACCCAAGGAAGACTTTACTGTAGAAAAGTTGACCAAAGAAGACTATACTGTAGAAAAGTTGACCAAAAGAAGACTTTTCTTTAAAAAAGTTGATCAAAAGAAGACTTTTCTATAGAAAAGTTGATCAAAGGAAGACTTTTATATAGAAAAGATGGCCAGAGGAAGTTGACCAAAGAATACTTTACTGTAGAAAAGTTGACCAAAGGAAGACTTTTCTTAAGAAAAGTTGACCCAAAGAAGCCTTTTCTATAGAAAAGTTGACCAAAAGAAGACTTTTCTATAGAAAAGTTGACCTAAAGACTGCTTTTCTAAAGAAAAATTGACCATAGGAATACTTTTCCATAGAAAATTTGACCAAAAGAAAACTTTTCTATAGAGAAGTTGGCCAAAGAAAGGATGACAAAAGGAAGACTTTTTCATAGAAAAGGAAGACTTTTTGATAGAAAAGTAGAATGTTTCTAAGATTTTTGATGGTATTATGAAATTTTAACTTAAAATACTTACCATTAGCACAAAATCCGTATAGAAATTCGTGGCAAACTTAAAAAGTTGTGTTTAACCCTTGACTTATTAAATACGAAGAAAATTTTAGATTATGTTTAACATTATTTACATTTTATTTTAATTTAATTTGTATACAAATTTTGTTTATATTTTCATTATTCAAATACATTAATATTTTAATTTTTCCAAAAATAATACAATATTTTAAACATATTTTTTGTTACTAATAAAGTCAAATGTATTTAATTTATACGCAAGGTATAAGTTTAGTTAAGAGTAATAAGATTGAATTGATAAATTATTTTGTTCTTTCGATTTTGTTCATATTTAATTACACTAATACAAAATTTTATAATATAATATGTACGATGTGAAGGCAAAATATTGATTTATTTTTTCATTTAATACCAAATTTTATTTTATTTTTTTTACTTTTAACAATTACACACTTTTAAAGTATTTTGCTAAAAAAAAAATATAAAAAACAATAAAGACTATAAGCAAAATAAAAAATAAACTTTAAAAGTTAAATACGTTTTAATGAAAATAATAGAATACATACAATAAAAATGTTTGTAAATAGAGAAAAAATATAATTGGAACGTTAAATATATTTAATCGAAAATAAACTTATTTCTGAGGTAAACTTAACAGCAATAAAAATCGACTGCGACAATGAAGTGAATCATAAAGAGAAGTCCATTTATGAGTTCAGTCCATTTTATTTTGTAAATAAACAAAGTCCTTTTATTATGGATTTTCTTTTTAACGCATTTGGTCCCAACTCTAATAGAAGTAATTAAAAAACCAAGCTTCTTTGTGGAGATTATTATTAATAGATGTTGATAAGCATTTTATAAAAGCATGAACATGATGAGGAAATGCATAAAAATTTAGGAAGGAAATGCGTGTTGACTTTATTAGATTTTAAACAATTTCACGGGCACTAGGTACAAATGATTCCCAGTAAGTAATTATCTAAAATTAAAGAGAATTGCATATAATCATGGTAGATTAACCATTTTTTAAAGCCTAAAATTACCTGCTGCTGATGCGCCATTTGATCTTCAATATATCTAATCATATTGGCTTTAAAGTCTTTTATTCGGTGCATTTCAAAACGTTCCATTTCCTTTTTAATCTCTGCAGAAATTTCTTCGAATTGTTGTTGACAACGTTGCACTTTAACTTGCCACTAAAAAAATAAAGTTCATATTTGAAAAGTCGTTAGATATCTTTCTTCTTCTTCTGTTATCGTTGACTCCCAGTGGAGCATAGGGCCTCATTGAATATCTTTAAGCTTTACAAATTATTAAGTGAAAAATATACGATAAAAATGTAGAACAGGGCTACCTTCTCTCATTTTTCCTATTTCATTTCTTACAGCAAACCTTTAACAATACTCTTTTGCAGATCACAGAAACATTTGCCTTTCATGAAAGACTTTATAATAAAAAGACGTTGCACTTCTACTGTGATCCGCCGTGGTATAGTAGATAAGTCATCCGCCTAGCATACCAGAGGTCCCAAGTTCGACCCCCGGTCAGACCTACTTGAAAAAAATAAAATAAGTATACCTCTTTTACTCTAATTCGGAAACAACTAATGGAGACGGTTGCTCATGAAATAAATGTTTGTGCGTTTATGTGTTTTTTATTGTTCTTTATCAACTTTGAGGTGACCATCTACGTCGACAGTCAGGCTACACTAAAGGCACTGGGAGGATGCAGTATCACCTCAAAGCTAATCAAATCGTGTAGATTTGCTATTCTTAGTTTGTTAGCGATATAGGAAGACAGGGCTAGAGCCAGGAACTGACGCTCGCGGCGACAGAAATACCTACTATATGTCACCTTTTCATGGGCATCAAGTCTTGGATCGGCGAGGAAACAGTAAAGAACTGGCATAACTTGGCTACTTGCACAATATCTAGGACCTTATGGCCCGATTTAAATATACGCAAAACCAAGTTCTTGGTGTGTCTTAACAGAACCTTACTTACTTTACTTACTTAAATGGCCTGTAATTACAACCTGTTTAGGTCAAAGGCCGAGCATATTTTAGAATTCCAAGCACCTCTATCTTGTGCACATATTCTCCAATTTCGTATACCAAGTTTCAAAAGATTTTCTTCTACTTGGTCTTTCCATCGAAGTTTTGGACGCCCTCTTCTACGCGTTCCCTCTGGATCATTATCGAAGACTTTTCTTGCCGGAGTATTTTCATCCATTCGCACATGTCCTAGCCAACGCAGACGCTGTTGCTTAATGCGTTTTACTATGTCTATGTCAGCGTATAACTCATACAGCTCATGGTTCATTCGATGTCGATAACAGAACCAGTCTTAGGAAATGCACTGCGCCCTAAATTCTAGGTTAAATAGGTTGTATGGAGCAATCCAGGACATTTGCAGACTGCTCGGGGATTCGTCTGAAACGACGTCGAGCACACCCTCGTCACTGTCCTATGCTCCAAAATCAGGGACTTAAATTTCTAGGTAATAGATCTAACACTATCTAGATCCTTTTTCGCTTCTCTTCTTCTTCTTTACTGCTATCTCTCTCTTCACAATGGTCACAATGGTCTAGGAGTGTAGATGCCATTCTTCTGGCATCACCTTTCAAACCTAACCTAACCTTATCCACTTTAATTTCACTTTTGGCAGAAAAAAATGTATTGAGTACAATATCTCTGTTTTCATATTACAAAATTAAATTTTAGTTAAACCATTACTGTTTGTTGAACCGCCGTGGTATAGCAGGTTAGTCTTCCGGGTAGCATACCAGAGGTCCCAAATTCGATCCCTGGCCAACCCCACTTGAAAAAAAAGCTGGTCATAACACTTCAAAGCCACTAATAAATGAGCAGGGCGTCTGATCTACCCCAAACAGATGAAATTGTGGAAAAGTAACTACAAAAAATTACTGCCAAACAGTCCGACTGATTCATGTAAAATGTGTGATTGCGATCCTGTGCATCACAGAAATAAAGTTTTCGGCACATCACTACCAATATCTCAAGAACTGCTGTAGTTTAACGCCTAAAATCTTGAAAACATGCAGGTACTGACAGAAAAACTCTTGAATTAGTTAAATTATTATAAGCTAATACAATTCTATTCACAAAATTTTTAACGTTTGGTAGTAAAATATTGGTCGGGCGAAAACACTGCCAAATGTCCTAAGAGAAAGCCATAAAAATAACAAAAAAGGGATTTTGCATGACTGCTCAAACTAAAGGGGCATCACTCTTCTTAACATGGTCAATAATGTCATATCGCATATTCTGCACGGTCGCATAGCTTTCATCGATCGTAAATATAAGCCCAATAATATAAGCCTTATACTACGAAAATCCATCGATTAGTAGTGATTTTATTAATAATAACGTGAAAAATTTTGTTATAAAAATTTTATTATTTTAATAAAATCGTTAAAAATTTTCTTTCCGGAATCTAGTTTTACGTTCCTCAAAGTCAAAAATTAGCTTTTAACTTTATGAAATTTGGCACAGACATATTTGGCTATTAAAATTTTCAAGATCGGTCCATTATTTTTCGAACCACCCATAGGTTTTATTTCCCAGTATAGAGCTTTTGGCCTCAAATGTCATTATATTTTCATGAAATTTGAGAGAAATATTGCGTAAACAAACAAAAATAGCTGTACCAAATTTTGTTTAAATATTTGACCATAGCTCCCTTACAAGACCTTCTGTCAAAACTCACATTTTATGTTAATTTGTTGTTGTAATTAAATTGCAACATTTTTAGAAAATCTGTTCACATTTGACCCTAGATCCCATTTAAGACCCAATTGCTTAAATACAAAATTGGATATTTTCACTTTATTGTTAATAAAATCACCATATATTCATGGATTTTCAGGAAGTAAGGCTTATTTTATTTGGAATATTCACAGTTTTAAAACCGTGTGAAAAAGTTTTGTTAAAAAAAAACAAACAATTAAAATTGTATCTTACCTCCTCCACTTCTAATTGTGCTTGTTCCAATTTATCAGTACGATTATTTAACTCATGACGACCACGATTCTCGCGTCTCTTAGACAATTGCATTTGGGCATGTTGCCAGTTCTGGAACACTTTAACGCGTTCGTGAAACACCGATTTGATGGCCGTAAATAAACCCAAATAATCTTTTACGAATTCCGAGAGTATATAATAATCAGAGTTTGATTGTTCTGAACGTAAAATTTCAATTTTTTCCTCGACATCAGCCAAATTTGAAAGAGCTCTCGATAGCCCGGTATGCTCTTCGCAGGTGCTAAGCATGGCAGCAGATTTTGCCACGAGACCGGTAAGATTTGCTAATTCTTTGCGTGTTGTTACCAATGATCTTAAAGCGGAATGTAATTTTTGTAAATGGCCGTCAAGATTTTCAACTTCGGTAATTTTTTCATCAAACCACTGAAAAAATGAATATAAAAACTATTAAGTAGATATGTATGGTATGAATTAATAATAAAAAATACTAACGGGATCATTTTCATCCATTTTATAGGTAATTTTATTGACAGTCTCACCAACTTTATTAAACAAACGAACAACGGCAGCTCCACTAAGAGCGGCTGTATTAACAGCGCGAGGTAATTCCTTACAATTTAAAAGATTTAGTCTAGATTCAAAAAGTTTTATATTTAAATAAAGAGATTGATTACCTGATCACTTTCTAAGAAATTAACAAAATCGGGATCAACCCTTAAAATTGGATGTTGTGCTGTGCGATTGATGTAACGTTCTAGTGCCGCTCTTCGTTGTTCTACCCACTCCAGGTTAGTACCATTACCAGGTTCACTTTGTTGAGGACTCATTTTGACTTTTGTAGAACCTTTGGAATATTATATCTTAAATAATTATGCATAATAATAAGCCCAGACAAACTTACCGAATATATTTTTAGAAGGAGCTGGTGGTACAATTTTACCTAACTTTATATATTTACTTGCCAACAAAGAGTGAATGCCTAAGAAATCACTAAAACGCCTTAAGGTACTGAATTCTGTACGTTTATATTTTGGAATGTTTGTTTTTGTTGTAACTCTAATAAAAATTTTAACCAAAAAATAGTTTTAAAGTTTAATAAATACAATATTGTTGCTCTTATAAACTCACTTGTAGGTTAAATAGGAACCCATGCCATCGCCCACTTTTTGGGGCTCCGATATCGTAATTTCTATATAATAATCCCCATTATCGGAGAGAACATCTTGCATAGTACTGGATGATATGCGACGCTAAAAATATATAAAATTGTAATTACATAAATATTAAAGAAAGATAAGTTTTATGTTTTTAATTCAAATTAGACCAGGGACTGTAACAGTTATGACTTTTATCGAAAAAGTCAAAAAATAACAATTATTTTTTAACTTTTATTTTAAAAATCGAAAATAAAAGTTATTTTTTAACTTTTATTTTAAAAATCAAAAGTAAAAGTTATTTCTTAACTTTTATTCTAAAAATCAAAAATAAAAGTTATTTTTTAACTTTTATTTTAAAAAACAAAAATAAAAGTTATTTTTTAACTTATATTTTAAAAATCAAAAATAACAATTATTTTTTAACTTATATTTTAAAAATCAAAAATAACAATTATTTTTTAACTTTTATTTTAAAAATCAAAAATAAAAGTTATTTTTTTAAAATTAACATGCTTAATAAAATAAACTGTTTGGGTATGTTAGTAAGTGCTACATATATATTTATTTCTCTATATTAAAGTTTGTATGCAATATTTTATTTATAATTAGTAACATGTAAGTATTTTAATGAAAATGTTATTTAAAGCTAGATATTTAGTTACAAATTTTTGTAATTTTTAAGTTTTTAGTATATAATTATGACTTGTGAGACTAAGGTCGGTATAATAATATTTTTTAAACTCTGAACAACCAGTGTCTAAATATTTTGTATGAAAATGTCCATATAAATTGTTTAGACACTTTACTCTTAATAAGTAGAAAATTATAACGTCGGTTAAGCTTGACCATATGATCCCTTTGCCACCGTCATCATACCAACATTTTTCAATAATTACGTAAAAATTTTAAATATTTCAGTCAAAAGGCAAATAGTTTTTCGAAAATTAAAAAAAATATATAAAAATAACTTTATTACCGTTAAAAAAGGGAAGAAATAACTTTTATTTCTGATTCAAAAAATAAAAGTTAAAAAATAACTTTTATTTTTGATTTTTAAAATAAAAGTTAAAAAGTAACTTTTATTTCCGATTTTAAAATTAAAAGTCAAAAAATAACTTTTATTTTTGATTTTTAAAATAAAAGTTAAAAAATAACTTTTATTTTTGATTTTTAAAATAAAAGTTATAAAATAATTGTTATTTTTCATTTTTAAAATAAAAGTTAAAAAATAACTTTTATTTTTGATTTTTAAAATAAAAGTTAAAAAATAAAAAGTATCTCAGCCAGACCAAGACCATCCAAACGGTATTTTTGGTTTTGTTCTACGATAACTCCTTCTGGTTGATTTTTTTAATCAAAAATTTTAAAATAACAGTTATTTTCGGTGCCTGAATTTGACTATAAGAACAACTGACTTCATCTTTTCGTTTACACTCTGGACTTGTATTTATAGCAGAACTAGGCGTTTTCTTAATACGGAGAAATCTGATAAATGGTAGTAGAAGAACAATTGCTGCCACAACAAAATATCCGTTTATTTGGATAAATGTCATAATTTATCAAAAGTTTTATATTTAATTGAATAGCTTTTTTGTATCAATATATTGCTAGGATTTATGACTCATGTGCATGCTAAAAAATGCATTTTTTTACATTATCGATCAAAAATGATAAGATATTGCCGCGCAGGCAAGTACATAACCCAACAAACAAAATATAAATTTATTCGAGTCAAAAATGAGAGTAGTAAAATATATACATTTTTGTATAATAACTGTTAAGAAAAGAGGTGTAGATGAAGAGTGATTCTGCAACAAGGATCATTGTGATCTAGGACAGCTGCCCAAACTGTATCCAGGCTAACTCACTTTTTGATCTTTTTAGACGCTCGTCTATGGATCTTGCTCTCTTGAACTTATAGCTGTTTCATTAATGCTTGAGTTATGAACAGCTATTCTGAGTCATGTCAGACTAATCGATTTCAAAATGCTATATTTTTTTTGTGATGCTTTTATGAATGCATAACGCAAAAAGTTATAACATTTCTAAATCTAGTTGCAAATAGTTATAGTGGCAAAAATATATATTATTTAGACCAAACCTCGATAAAATATAGTTATATACTGTTTTTTTTAATATTTAATGAAATAATAATATATAATAAAAAATTTAAACCATGGATTTAAATATTTATTTCTATTTTTTCACATGTCTCATTTAGTTTTTTTATATACTACACTTTCAGGTCAATTTTTTCAGATTCTACTGTATATCACTTCAATATGTTTAGTATATTTGTGTTCTACTGTACTTAAATTCATGTCATTTAAAATTTTCTTTTACTTATTTTCTAATTTTGCTTTTTACATTACAGGGTTTAATAAATTGACAACTCTCCCTAGTGATTTTACCTAGTCTAGTTGTGCCATGGTTTAAATTAAATTCTTTAAGTATTCGGGAACTTTTGACAAATAAGTTACAATATAGAGAACCTTATATCTGTGTCTTGGTGCTAAAAGGGCCAATGTAAATTTGTTGCTGCTTTGAGTTAATCATTGTATTAGATCCCCTTCTTTACCCTCTTTTATTTGCCTCCAACAGCTAATCTCTAACTTAATTCAGAACATATTTGTAAGGGGTTTTCTGGGCAATGTTACTATGAATTTATATGGAAAATAAAAACTTTAAATCAAATTTTCTCATAACTACTTATTTTTACTAAAAAGGTTTATCAAAATTTTGGGATATCAAACATTTAATTAAAAAGTTTACTGTAGTGTATTGCACTAAGATCCCAATTTCCAATACATTGCCCCTTTTAGCACCAAGCTACAGATATGTTATATTTATTTAGATCATCCTAAAAGTATGCTACACAAATGTTTATGAAATATCTAACATTTCGGTCGATAGCAAATGCGTCGATTTGGCCCATGTTCTTTCTGGCTCTCTCCGTTTGCTGTCACTTCAAATTCCTTTTTGACAAAAGCTCAGTACCTTTCCACAGATCCATCGGGGAAAAAATATGTAGGCACGTGCTGTGCCATTTCAGAAGAGGTAAAAGCCGTTTTTGTAGGCACTCCGTTATATAAATGTATGTTTTATTCTTGACAGGCATTATGAAAATAGTCTACCAGCACGTACATATGTTTTGTCATCCATCACACAACAGGTGTATTTTTTATGAGACCTGTCTTCAATTTTTTTTTAACTTGTTTTCTTCTAAATTCTTTTCCGAATTGCGATTTGAAACTTTCTGAACTTTGTTTGTCTTTAGCCTAGCATAAGCTTTGGCTCTGTGGACATTTCACCAAATGAGTGAACTGATTTTCCGATGGAAGTGTTAGGCGCTCTTCGAAAGAGTTGCTCAACTACTTTTGTCGATGTTTGGCAAAAATAGTAAATGCATATTTCATTCGGAACAAGTTCTTTTTCGAAGAACGCAATTAGTTTTGTTATATTTAATAAATATTAACTCGTATATTTGGTTTAGAATCTAAAGGGATCTAAGGGATGCCCTCCCGCAATAGAGTTTGGTTTCATTATAGCCACAAATTCAATTGTATTTTAATAATATTTAGCAAACCTATTGCTTATGATAACCTTAATCAGTGTATCTAATTTTGTAGGAATCGGCCCATATTAGACCATACCTTCCACACAGGACACATTCTCAAAAGAAGTTTAAATACCCGTACAAGTACAAAAACCCTTACAAATCTAAAGATAATTGCATTTTATTACTAAAACTTTGCATGGATAAATATTTTGTAAATATAAACCAATAGCAATCGATTCACAATCGACACCAGCTCCCATACCAGACCCTTAGCCGGAAATGGCATAAATCTACTTAAATCTCGAAATTTTGAAAAATTGGAAACAAGATAAGTTAACCTTGTTAAATTGTTGATCTATATTTGACCTTAGTAGTTAAGGGTATCATATAGTCGGGCTTGACCGACTATAGTTTTTCTTATTGTTTTTTACATTGAGTTTTGTGTAAACGAACGGTATCCAGTAAAATTGTGCACAAAATATAGAGTAAATAAATGGAGCTATTGAAAGCAGATAAACCTCAAAATCAAAAAATATTTACAGTAAAATAACCACAATTATTAATTAGTATGTTTTTTATATATTATGTATATGTACAAGACACCGCCCATTAATATTTGAAATAAGTTGTTTAGAATAGAAACATATTAAATGATGATAATGAGAATAATAACGATTATAGAAAAGTGACACGCAAGCTGTAAATATGCGAAGGAATTTCTTGATGCATGGGCCAGCAAAATTTTTCATTTGATAATTGTTTTTCCATCAACTTGTTAAGTTGTCGCAAATCTCTAAACTTACGTGAATGACGTTTTGATTTAATCCATTGTTATTGCCCTCGGCCGGCGATGGCACTTCCTCCTCCTCATCCTGTTCTTCATCTTCATTATTTGAGTCTCCATTATTTATATCTACATCGGCAAATTCCCTTTGCATATCATCAACTGTTTCCATCGACATTTTCCAAATTTTATTTAAATTGTTCACTTTATTCTGTTAAAAATATGTTAATTATGTTGTTTTTTTCTCTAATTTTCTTCAATTTTTTATCAACTGTTAATGGACTCACACAAAAAACACAAAAGTGCAATTTTTTCGATTCATATACAGTGTAGAGTTGTAAATGTATTGAGTATTCGGTTATTGAGTAATCACTACTGTCTATTATTTAGAGTTCTCCATAAACGAAATTCATATTCATATAGTGATGTCAATTAAGCTATTTTTTTAAACCATTTTATAGATTTTGCTTTTAAGTGCAAATAACCCGTTAAGCATGTTTATATGCTTAACGGATTTGAAAGATGTGATAAAATCAATGGAACTTTTAAATTTAAATTTCGACAGTTTTTATAATCAGCAACATATTGCGACCTTATCACTCTCGGGCTCACTCGGATCTATATGAGTTGTTTTAGGCTATCTCATATAACTGAATGTTGGACCAGATGTAAGTAGTCTTTATCTCTAAAGCTCGTAAAGCTAGCCACACTAGACCGTATTATTAAAACCTTGGAAATATGTTGTTGCTTGGTCGAGAAACTTCGGGTCATTCCGGTACATAGAATCGAGTGTCGCAACATATTTACAACAACATATTAAAACCTTGAAACGTATTATTTACGCCCATCTTCGTTCATCAATAAATTCGTGTCTACCCTCACCTCACAGCATGCCTAAAACAATGGTAAATCTGTAGAAAAAGCACTCCACTTATTAGTTAGTTTTATAGAAAAATCACTTGAGTATCCGGAATTTTCACTTGTTGCCTTTCTTGACGAAGGAGGAGCTTTTGACAAATATCAATCATACATCGATTAAATCAGCAATAAAAGACTCAGGAGTTAACAATTCTATTATCTCCTTTGTAGGTATACTTCTAACCTACAGAATTACTAGCTTAACCATTGGCAAAGCTTCAGTAGCATGTCGTGATATTCGGCAGGGCAGTGTTCCATCACCGGTGTTCTGTTGTGGAACCAGATAATGTCGCTGTTGCAGTTTTGGGTAAATAACTGAACACTATATCACAGCGAAAGGAATACGGTATCGAACTGGTGCTCACTGACCACGCCAAATATTTGGGGGTCATTCTGAACACTAAGCTCTCCTGGAGCATAAACACCCAACTTAGGGTGTCTAAAGCAGCACTCTTGAGCTCAAATAGACTCTAGGGTTAAGACCCTGGAGATATACACGGATGGATCTAAATCGAAAAAAAGAGTGGGTTGGGGCTTAAGCCCCATTCCACTATTAAGGACGAAAATCTATTTCAAGCTCTTAAAACTCTGTAGTATTTTACAGGCTGAAATTTCAGCCATCTATGGAGAGAGCAAATGGCTAAGATACAACCGAATATTACAACTATGTACATTAAACTATATACATACGAGTATATTAGATTTGAAAGGTGTTGTCAAACGACATCTTCACTCGGAGATCCTTAAATATTAGGTAAATATTGTCCGCGTCAATGCATCCACTAAATATTAGGACAACAGTTTTAACATTTTTTATACACTGTTTTTAATTAAGTTTTACAGATCTGTTTAACTTTTCAAAATCGTCATTCAAATATACGTATGTATCACAAATCGAAGAAGTACGGGGTATTAAATTGTAAATTAGTTGTTAAATTTAATTGAAGTATACACCAAAGCCTCAATTTGTATCGTCCCGATTTGGAAATCATATTCAATTCGATAATAATTTTCTGTTTACATGTCATTCATAATATTTTTTAATTTTTAAATAAATTAGCTGTAACCTTCTTGCGTTGCTGCTCCATCAACTAAAATAAGTTTGAAGGAAGGACATTACAAAAATATCCAACTAATTTTGAATCATTTTTATTGATTTTGTCCGACAAACACATGACATAATTTAAAACAATTTTTGCACTGTATAAGACTGGGAATAAAAGGTTCAACTCACTGTTAATGGCTTCTTGCCATTTAACTTTTTCTTTTGATGAGAGAGCTTCCTCAATACTGCATGAGTCTTCTTCTGAAAATTCTGCACCATAACTTTACCAATTCCAACATACTTTTTCTTTTGTGCACTTGCCTTCTTCTCAAGAAGTAGTAATTTTCTCTCCTCCTGGTCATGAACATCTGATATCCCGATTAATTTTCTCCTTTTCCTCACATTAACTTTACTAATTCCAACTTACTTTTTCTTTTCTTGCAATCCTTTCACTTCTTCTAGGTTCATTGGTTACCCCCACTGCATCCTCATTTTCGGTTTCAAGAATTTGGCAGTCAATGTTATTTGATTTGTCAGATGGATCTTCATTTGACTCTTGAATATCCCCCACTTCATTTTCATCGACGGAATTGAATGATAATGAAGCTTCAGATTGATCATTTTCATGCGAGTTTCGTTTGTATCATTTTCATATCTGAAAAAATAACATTATTTACCTTTAGTTTGTAATAAATAAAAAAAAATAATTTCTTCAAACTGTACATCTCTACATGTGATGATTTCCTTTTTATTTATATCGAAAACTCGGTAGCCCTTAACATTAATTCCACATCCAACAAAGATACCTTTACTTGATTTCGAATCCCACTTTTTTTCGTTTTCCTTTAGGTATTAATGAAGTTGCTAAACATCCAAATATTCTTAAATGATGTACGTTTGGTATTTTTCCCGACCCAAATTCTTGAGCTGTGCAGTTTTAATAACTTATGAGGAGACCTGTATATAACATATACAGCTGTCTATACTGCTTTTGCTCAAAATTGTTTCGGAAGTTCGGCATCATATAGCATAGATCTAGCTTTTTCCATCAATCATCTATTAACTCGTTCAGCAAATCCATTTTGTTCTGGATTATAAGGTACAGATTTTTTGTGTAATATACCCCGCCTTCTCAAAGCGTCTTCAAATTTCTTAATATTTTGATTTTTCGTTCTGTTTGGTTTTCAGCTACTGATTTAAATTCCTGGAATTCTCGAAAACCTCTGTTTTTTTTCGTGTGTAGTCGTCAACAAATATAACAAAATATTTGAATTCGCCTAGAGAATTTACCTCCATAGGTCCACATACATCAGTGTAGACTATTTCCAAAATTGTTGATGCTTTATTGACTTCATTTGGAAATTTAAGCTTAATATGCTTACCATCAGCACATCCTTTACAGATTTTAATGTTTGTTGAGTTTGAATTGAAATTCAATCCTGCAACCATACCATTTTGCAATTTCTTCAAACCGTCGTTATAAAGATAATCAAAACGTTAATGCCATACTTCAATTAAATTCTTCGAACTTGCATTTAAAGCTATTTGAGACCTTGAAATATTTAAACTATACATTCCATTTTCACAATTGGCACTTGCTATCATATTTCCAATTGAATCCAAAATCTTTTCACCATTTTTGTCAAATATAACTTACTAGTTCTTCAGAATTCGTTTACAGATAATACATTTTCGGAAATATCTGGAACATATAAAATATTTTTAATTGGAATAACATAATTACCAAATTCACAAGATATTTGTATATCTACATTGCCCTTTGACTCGACTTTTAAAGAATTTTCACCTGCCGTTTTTATTTCACCATCATATGACTCAAGTTTCTTGAAAATTGTCTTTTCATTTGTCACATGTATGTGCCGAAGCACCGCTATCAATGTACCATTTCAATTTGTTGTTAGCCATATACCTACCACTCAATGCAAAAAACGAAGTTTTATTGTTAATGTTCTTCTTTTTCTTTAACGTTGGACAATCGGCTTAAAAATGTCCTATACCATTACATCCGTAGCATCTTCGTTGAGTTTCGTTGCCATTTTTTTATGCTGAAAGGGTTTCTTGCTCACTAGAACATGATTTGTATTTTCAACACGAACATCTTGAAGCAATTTCATCTTGATTGAATCCGATGAAATCTTCGTACCAAAACTTCTTAAAGACATTATCATGGGTCTATATACATAAGGCAAACCTTTTAGTAGTAAACATCCCAGCCATTCATCGTCCACAACAAAATCAATTGATACCAATTTTTGAGATGTTGTAATGATTTGAAACACGTAATCTTCAACTGACGAGCAGTCTTCAAGTTGAATTGAGCACAGCTTTTGTAGCAATTCAACTTTTCGATCCAAACCTGAATCCTTAATCAAACTTCATGTGTTTTTGAACATTCACGAACATACACATACAATGACTTATCCAAAGCCAAAACTTGCTTTTTCATCATTTTCATAGTCCTGCGGATCAACATTATTATACCTCCAAAGATTCTTTAATCTCAATTGGGTTTCAACAGCAAAGCTCCAAGTCATCCAATTGTCGGATCCCACCAAAAAACTTTGTTTTTAATTTTTCAGATGGAAATTCAATCTGAAGCTAGTTCATTATCATTCATTCAAGAGTCAAATGAATTTCCATCTGAAAAATCAAATAATAAAAACCGGAAATGAGGGTGAAGTGGGGGTAACCAATGAACCTAGAAGAAGTGAAAGGCTTGCAAGAAAAGAAAAAGTAAGTTGGAATTGGTTAAGTTATTGTGCAGAATTTTCAGAAAAAGACTCATGCAGTATTGAGGAAACTCTCTTATCAAAAGAAAAAGTTAAATGGCAAGCTATTAATAGTGAGTTAGCATCTGAAAATTTGTGAAATAAATTTGTCTTGCATTTTAGAAACCGGCTGCTCAAATTTTCTATAGCGAAGTATTTGGGTGATACGTACGTACAAGGTATTAGTTTTAAATCTTAAAAGTTTCAAAAAGTATTCAACCTTTTTTTCAAATTTCAGATAAAATATAATATAATTTTATAATGACATACATAAAGTTTTTCCCTGCATCATAATACTTGTAACGAAGAAGTCAAAAATTTGAATTTATGTTCTAAATTACGATTGGATTTTGACAGGAAGAAATTTAAGATGAAATTTGCTTTAATGAAACAAATATTGGAACAGGATATTATTTAAAGAAATCGAGATTTTGAGCTGCAGAAAATGAAAAATGAATCATATGAACGCTTGGAGATTTTAAAATTGGAAAAGGAGGAGCGTATGCAAAGACTTAGGTTGGAAATGCATTACAAAGCTAAAAAGAATAATGAAAATTATTAAATTATTACATGATTCCAATAATAGAAGGTAAAAAATTCCTTTTGTAGAAATTAAAGCAACAATATATATTATTTTTTGATATTTACAGAACAGAAAATTACTTTGGCTTCATTCGAACTTTTTGAAGTTCTAAAAGTTTTCACCACATACGTGAATTAGGGTGGGAAGTAGAATTCACAAACAATTTTTGCACATGGAAATCTTCTAAAGATTTAGATTCAACATGTGAAAACAGCCAATCAGAATATAATCTGGAAATACTAAAGGCTTTCAATCATGTATTTAGAAATAATCCAATTTATACAGAGCTAAAATCATATTACGATAAAAACGGTAGATTGGGCTTTGTCGAGCAAAATAAGTAGACTAGAGCAGTAATTGATTTTTATGTTTCAAAGGATGTAAAACTTAAATGCAATTATTTACAAAATTTGGCATCACAGATGGTCAAGTTTTTTTTTTCGAAGTGAAGGCCAGGAGATATATTTTCAGAAACAAAAAAAAAAAACAAAGAGCCAAAGAAAAACTGTTTTTCAGCTACCAAATGATGAAGTCAAAACTGAGTCGAACTAAAAACTGCGAGTAGAAAAAAGGTTGATATTAGTGGAAAGTGGTACGTATGAAAAAGTTTCCGAACAGCTTCAATGAACTTTTAAAATGTATATACAGTATCTCTATTTTTTAATTAGAACAAGAAGCAGCAAAAAATAAATTATACTATAAATACAATTTTGCAAACAGGGGAGAATCTTGCCAACGTTGGAAAGACAGTGCAGACTACCGTTTAAAGGAATTAACGGAATGCAATGACACAAATATTGCCAAAATTATTCATAATTGGCCCGCTTATAAGCAAAGCTTTGGCGAAAAACTGGTAAATTATATACATACATATTTGTAATATTGTTTACAACCATTATAACATGCATTTTATTGTTTTAGATTTCAACAGACTTTGGAAGGCTGTGTCCAGATAAAGAAAATAATTTTTATTTTAATTGGACAAATTTTAACCAAATACAACCAACCTATCTCAACATGAATTTGGAAGACACTAAGCTAAAGTCAATATGGAATGAAGCCAAGGAAAAATGGAAAAATTTAGATCAAAGTAGTTGTTATAGCTCATTCACATTGAGCTCGAAAAGTAGTTAAAGTAGTTTTCGCCTCAAAACAATATTGAAAACTTAAGTTTTCACATACAAAACAAAAACTCCTTCCGTATGAGTTTTCAATGAAAACTTATTTGAAAACTATTAAAATACCGATGCAACACTGAGTTCATACCATTTATTACAACTCTAAATAAGAAAAATGGAAAAATATCAAAAATAAATGTCAGTGTAAAATAAAATATAAAAAAAAAACAATAATTTTAATTTTAAAAATTTCGGAAAAAACATTATAAAAGTAACGAAAAAGTTATTATTTTTTTGTGTATTAATGATATCTAATAAGTCAAAAGTATTTGGTGTTCGGGTTTTTAAAATAATCTAGAGTAAAAAATCCGAAAACTTATGAAATGCCAAATTTCCATAATGTGAATGGTAAAGTTTTCGATGCTGTTTTCATTTCCGAAAACACCTAAAAACTTATAGTGTGAATGGGCTATTATAGATATTTGTTATTAATATTTTTATTATTAATATTTCTCATCATTTATAAAACTATTTTTATTATTTCAGATTCAAAAGATGCTGTTTTCATATATTTAAGCCACGGAATTCTTAAGCCAGAACGCGTATCAAAAACTTATGACAGAGTTACAATAGCAGAATCACAATTAGCAACAGTCAAATTTATTGAGAAAGATATAGATATATAAATTAATTTACAAATGTACCGGACAGTTGTTATTAAAGAATTTAATTTTATATCAAATTATTTATAGTAAGTAGGGTCAAAATTCACCAAGTTTTCAATTTTAATTATAGTAACAAATGTTTAAACTTTTGTACAAATGCTTCTTTTTGATATTCATTTGCCAGAAGATTTTGTAGCTAATTCATTAAAATGTTTAACATACTTTTTTGAATCGAAAAAAAATAGCTCAATTTTAATTTAATTCAAATATAATTATAATGAACTTTATTAAATCCAAAAACTATATGACAAATAATGTTAAAAAATATTTATTATAATTAAATATTATATATGGGCAAATCCTGCGTGACAGACGATACATTTGAACGGATTTTGTTGAACTTAAATGAATGCCATTATCGTTTTAGACGAGATATCTTTGCACAGATTTCAGAGAATATTAGCCCATCGATTGTTTTATCAAATGGCATTTGTTAATTTACATACTTGTTTTGTAGGAAAAGATATTCGCTTTTAAATTGCTGTGACAGACGCAACAAAAAATGGAAGTGACTTTTTTTTCAAGACGTGTTTCTGTAATTTTCATCAAATCCGTCGTAGTAATAAAAAAATTGTAAATACATTGAAGATAGAGGAAAATCAGAGAGGTTGTAGAGAAACTGAAATCACCTGAAGTTGCTATGAGGTTCTCTACTGCATTGAGGAATAGAACAGACCCTCTCGATATCTCCGTCCACCAGAATACAAACACCTATTGGAATGATGTAAAAACGGCTTTTATTGAAACTGCTGCTAGTGAAGTAGGTTATAAAAAAAAGTCCAATAAGCCTTTTATTTCTAGAAAAATGTGGCAAACAATTGAAGATAGAAGATTAGCTAAAGGGAAGTTAAATAATGCCAAGATCCCACATATCAAATAACAAGGACAGCGCTCATATCAGCAATTAAATCGAGAAGTCAAACGAAGTGCAAGGAAAGATAAGCGGAGATGGGCTGAAAATTTAGCCAGAGAGGCCCAAATAGCTAGCAAAACGGGTCGATCCAAGGATCTTTATCGAATCATCAAGGAAATAGTGGGTCACCCACTATAATTCAAAGCCACTAATGAATGAGCAGGGCAATTTGATCTACTCCAAAGATCAACAGTCAATCCGTCTGAACTCTGTAAAATATGTGATTGCGATCCTGTGCGTCACAGTAATAATGCTAATAACGATTTTGACATAGCACCACGAACATCTCAAGAAATAACTGCCGCAATTAAACGCATTAAATCTGAAAAGTCTGCAGGTACTGATGGAATTCCACCTGAATTATTAAAAGCCAATACAACTCTGTCCACAAAGCTTTTAAAGCCTTTGATAATAAAATACTGGTCGGACGAAAGACTGCCAAACGTATTCAGAGAAGGCCAGTTATAAAAATTCCAAAAAAAAAAAACAGTCGCTTAGCGTCCATTGTTGAACCACAGCTTTTACACCTCGATTTTAGTGATACCATTTTTTTTTTTTTTTAATTAACAAAAAGTTTATCAGGCCTAGTACAATTTGAACGACCTTCTAGCAAAGCTAAAATACTACAATTTACTACAGCTCACAATTACAGAAAACTTCCAACACTAAGTTTTAAATAAAATATAGACCATAGCAAGCTGAAAAGTTTTATAATTTTACTAAGAAAATTTTCAGATAAAAAAAATGGTAATTTCACAATGAGTAAAAATAGCAAATGGGCTTACACTTGTTTTACCAAAACCCAACTATTTAATACTTACAGGTCATAGAATTGTAAACCAAGACTTGCTTTATAATTTATTTATCCTTTGGTAAATTATTTGGCTACATATCCTAAGGCGTGTCATCAAGGACACGAATTTAAGGGTAAAAATTTCAATAAATCCGAAACTACTTTAGGGATTTTTAATTTTGGTGACTTTAAACCTTAGTTAAACCTTAGTTCTCTTTTATATTCCATTAATTATACCCTTCACCACCATAGGTGGAAAGGGTATTATAAATTTGTGTTGATGTATATAATGCATAGAATTATTTGTCTTAGACCCACCTTTTAGTATATCAATAGGCTTAGAATCACTTTCTGAGTCGGTTTATAGCGTCAGTCAAAGTACAGGTCGCAATTCTAAAAACAAATATTATCCGGGTCATTGCATTTTAAATATTTGAACAACAGTTTTACAATTTTTTTATATACTGTTTTTAATTTAATTTTCCAGATCTGTATAATTTTTCAGAATCGTCACTCAAATGTACGTTCTTATCACAAATCGAAGAAGTACGGGGTCTTAAAATGTAAGTAAGTTGTTAAATTAAATTGAAATATATATATAACCTACTATTTTTTTAAGATACATCAAATCATATATTAAATATTATCTTATTTCCAGAAAATTGTCTTATCTATTGCAAAATTCAATTAAATTCTTTTGTTAAAAAAAATAAACTCTCTTTATTTAATTAAAACTACATAATAGAAATATTAATGATATATTTGTTAATATAACTTAAAAGTAAAACAGTAAACAAGTTGTGGCCATGTCAAATAGACTAGCTATCATAATTATTGCCATTTTGGGCATTACGTTATTGCCTAACTTTTGCAAAGGTTGGACACATGAAGCGCGTGTTGTAGGTGGCACAAATGCCGCTGTTAATAGTGCTACCTTCATAGTTTCTTTTCAATTAAATGGAGTACACTATTGTGGCGGAAGTATCCTCAATGCAAATTGGGTGCTAACTGCAGCTCATTGCCTAAGTTCAGAGACTCAAGTTTTAAGCTCAATCTTAGTGGCTGGAAGTATTAATGTGGCGGGAACTGCATCAACAACCCAAACACGTTCCATTGATAAGTTTGTGGCAAACGATTTATATTTGGGCGGTACTGCACCATATGATATCGGTTTGGTACATACATCTAATCCGTTTACATGGACAACGGCTGTGGCTCCTATTTCGCTACCAGCCAGTGGCAGTACACCAACCGGTAATGCCATATTATATGGTTGGGGTAGCATTTCTACCACCAATACTGCCGATTATCCCACTACACTGCAAGTTGCAACGGTTCCCATTATATCTCAGAGTTCGTGTGAAACAGCTTTGGGCAGTCAAGGAGCAAATGTACACGATACAAATTTTTGCACTGGTCCACTTACTGGTGGTGTCGGCATTTGTACTTCAGATTCTGGTGGCCCCTTAGTACAGTCGATCAATGGAGAGAACACTTTGATAGGCATTGTTTCATGGGGGAAAATACCTTGCGGTCAGGTAAATTCTCCTTCAGTCTTTGTTCAGGTTTCATTGTTCATTTCATGGATTTCATCTAATCAAGTTTAATATTAATAATGTTTTGTATTTGTATAAAATTTGAAGAACACTGTAGGAGTTTCTAAAAACAAATAAAATATGCATTTTAAATTTGGTTTGATTTGTACTTATAAAATTAAAAAAAAATGTTGGTGCACTCAGTTTGGAATAGTATGAGCCATAATATGGCTATGATGATCTGTGAAATTTTTGAACCAAATCGGATCAACATAGTTTTGGCCCTTTAAGCTACAAATTTATTTGTATTTTAATTTTAGTATATTTTACTTACTTCATAATTACATTCCTTTAAAATACTTTATCTAACATTTGTATATTCCTGCCAGGGATGGAAAATGGCTTTCTTGATTTTATACCAAATATAAAAACAAATTGTACTTTTTAGACCATGATGGTAACATTTTTAATACGAAATATATTGTTCGGGTTTTAAATGATTTTGAATAAATTTGAATAAAACACAAACAGGAAATTATTGTAATTTTATTTTATTATGATATATTGGTATTACTCAATTATGTATGGAACAAAATATCGGCCAAATGGGCGCCGCGACCACAGCGGCACACCTCCATCCGATTATCCAAATTTTTGATGACCCTGAGGCATAATGGAGGTTCTATGCCGTTAATGTGCCGAATTATCTCATTCTTTAGCTCTTGAATTGTTGCTGGCTTATCGACGTACACATTTTCTTTCAAATAACCCCAAAGAAAAAAGTCCAACGGTGTCAAATCACATGATCTTGGCGGCCAATTGACATCGCCATTACGTGAGATAACACGGCCATTGAATTTCTTGCGCAAAAGAGCCATTGTTTCGTTAGCTATGTGGCAAGTGGCACCGTCCTGCTAAAACCACATATCTTCCACATCCATATCTTCCCCGCCAGCCCATAAACCGCACCAAACAGTCACTCTTTGTGGGTGCATTGGTTTTTCGACAATCACTCTTGGATTCTCATTCGCCCAAATGCGGCAATTCTGTTTATTGACGGATCCACTGAGGTGAAAATGTGCCTCATCACTGAAGATGATTTTCTTCGAAAATTGATCATCCACTGTTGCCATTTCTTGCCACCATTCTGCCCATTCACGACGTTTGGAATGGTCAAGAGGCTTTAGTTCTTGAGCCAATTGCACCTTGTAAGCGTGTAAATGCAAGTCTTTATGCATAATGTTCATCAACGACGAGCGTGAGAGGTCCAATTGTTGGACACGACGACGAGTTGAGGTGGACGGCTCTTCAGCCACACTATCGCGAACAGCAGCAATATTTTCTGCAGTACGAGCATGCACTGGTGTTCTCACATCTTCTACAGACCCGGTTTGCTCGAATTTTTCCACGATTTTTGCGATTGTACGCACATTTGGACAATCAAATTGACCAAAAAAATCACGAAGTGCACGATATGCATTTTAATTTGAACGCCCATTTTCATAATAAGTCTGGATAACTTTAACACGTTGTTGGATTGTGTATCTCTCCATGGTTCAAATTGAGTCAGTCTGAAATAGAGAAATGTCAAATAAAATTCGGAAAAAAACTTGGCGTTTAGGTGTGGTTCACATTCAACATCGGCTCTTACAATTTAACCACCCGATATTAAAAATTTAACATGCTGGCTTAAAAATATGACTCATTTGACGGGTATCAAACTAAAAACTGAAGACTGGATCTTATTTGATCACTTTTGACCCGAAAATCGATTAAAATTTAACAATTGAAGTTTACATTAAAATTCCTTTTAACAAATTTTTCGTAAAACATGGATTTCGAGTAATAAAAATTGGTACTAATATGTTTCAATTAAAAAACTCAAGTAATGAAATATAATTTAAATTATAAAATTGTATATACAAGTAAGAAAGTAATGTAGTCGGGCTTGACCGATTCTGTAATACCCTAAACTACTATGGTCCGATAAACGATTGTCAACATATTTAGAAGATTTTGTAATGCTTAGAAAAACATCTTGATCGAGTTGGATCGCTTGTCACTGGATATTAAACTGATTTTTAAATAAAGATCTAATATGGAGGTATGGTCAAATACGAAGGATTTCAAACAATATATGATACAGTCATTTACAGCGACCCTTCGTATACCAATACCTCGCTTTGATTTTCTAAATTGCGTTGTCTTGTGTTAGAGTTAGGGTTGCCAGTCAGTCTGGATTCGACTGGATTGTCTAGCTTTTGTAGTGCTTGTCCAGTGTGAAGCTAAAATTAAATTTGTCCAGCTGAAAGGTGAAGAATTGAATTTTTTTTAATATTTTTATAGAAAAACTATTTATATGAAAAATAACGCAATAAAAACTTTGGCAAAAGTTGTTTTTCTTTTTATACCCCTCACCACCATAAGTGGAATGTATGTAACACAAAGAAATATTTGCCTTAGACCCAACTTTTAGTATACCAATAGGCTGAGAATCACTTTCTGGACCCTCATGTAAACCATGTAAAAGTACAGGTCGCAACTCTAAAGATAATTTGATGAAATTTCGCACAGATCATTTCTTTAACAGTGGGACCATGGCTATTAAAATTCGTCAAAATCGGTCCATTATTTATGGTACCTCCCATAGTTCCATCTTCCCGTAATTGCTATATTGGCCACAAATATCAATATTTTTTCTTGAAATTTAAAATAAATAGTGCTTACGTAAACCAAAATCACTGTACCAAATTTCGTTGAAATCGGTCCACATTTGACCATAGCTCCCATACAAACTCTTCTATCAAAACGCACTAAATAAGACAAAAATCACTAAAACGCTCGTAAATCTAAAGATAATGAGAGTTTTAAGTTTATTTTTTGCATACATAACTTTTGTAACAGCTGTAATCAATTTGCCAAATTTCGAGATAATCGGTCCACATTTGACCCTTGTTCTCATTTGAGTCCAAATGACGGAGACAGCTTATATAAATAAGTTTTGAGCAAATATTTTGTCTTTATACAGGAAAAAGAACACCTTTGAACTTAGTGAAGGGTATCGTATGGTCGGGCTTGACCGACTATAAAACTATATCTTTGTTGGTTGAAATTTCGCTTAAAAAAAATACTCATATTTTTATCCCATGGCTATTTGCGATGATGGCGGCACGTGGTCTTAGGTCTATTTTTTTACAGTAATTTCGACATCATTCGAAAAAAATAGAGGGTATGCTTTTCAAAAAAATAACTTTTATTTTTTCGGGACACTAATGGAGGTGGGTATTAAAATACTTTAACTTAGTAGTAATTTTTGTTTGCAGAGTAGTGTTATTTATTACAATTCACTGTATTTTTGAAAATCTATTAAACATGACGATATTTTATTATCTTATTTAAACGAATAATAATTTTTTGGCCATTAACTTTATTGCTTTTGCGTACATACTTATTTTTACCATATTCTATTTATTTCGGGACTTTTTGATGCGATCCAATCCACGATATAAATGATGAAACTTGTACAAATACCGAAGGTGAATTAGCTTGACCACATGGCAATTTGCCCCAGGATACAATACCCACCAGAACATGTTTCCCTTTTATATCCTGTATGAGAGGACCACCTGAATCCGAAGTGCATATACCAACACCTCCAGTCAAAGGTCCCGTACAAAGATTTGTATTGTGGACATCAGAACCTTTGGGACCCAAAGCTGATTCACATGTTTTTAAAGGTATAATGGGAATGGTGGCCACTTGCAAAGTCGATGGATAAGCGGCATTATTTGTTTTCGAAGTACTGCCCCAGCCATAAAGAATGGCATTACCCGAAGGCGTAGCACCGCTATTGGGCAAAGTTATGGCATTTACAGCATTTGACCAGGTAAATGGAGTTTTCGTATAAACCATACCAATATCATAGGGTGACGTGCCGCCCAAATACAAATCATTGACGACAAAATGATCAATTGAACGTTTTTGTGTAGTTGCGGCAGTGCCCGCCACTAAAATGCTACCAGCCACCAATGTAGTACTTTTCACTTGGGTCTTTGAACTCAAGCAATGAGCTGCCGTTAGGACCCAATTCTTATTGATTATGCTACCAGCACAATAGTGTATGCCGCTCTGCTGGAATGACACTATGAATGGTGCAACATTAGCAGCTGCATTCGAACCACCAACAACACGACCCGTTTTCATAAATGGTTCTAATGTGGAGGTGGTTAAACCGGTTGATAATTTGGCGAAACCAAATATCAATAGGCTTAGCGTTAATACGTTAACCATAGCGGAAGTTTTAGAACTAAATTATTTTGCAGTTTTATAATTTCTTCACACCAGTAGGAGTATTTATTAAGAAAAAAAATATTAAACAAGAAAATAAATATGTATTTATTTAGTATTAAACAATTGATTACAAATTGTTAATCAAACATGTATAGATATTAAATGTTAGTGCGAGTGTATGTACATCTGGAGATATGTAATTTTGTATGTACAGATGTAGTTTGATTAATATTTGCACCTGTTTACTATTAGGGTGAACCCGTTTTTAAAGTTTTAATGTAAAACTGCAAAAATCATTTTGTCCAGGATAAAGTTATGTTGTAATTTCGGCTGTCTTGTAGTTAGTCTAACTTATACTGCAAAGTCCATTGTGATGCTACTGAAGCTGGCAAAAACATATATCAGGATATCGTTAAACCATCCGTATCACTTAGAGCCACTTTTTGAGTTCGAGATCGGAGATTAAATTAATGTTAACCTCCAAATTTTGTTTTTGAGTGGTCGATTATCTTATTTTGTTCTCTAGTTTAAGCGGTCAATGTTGGTGGTTTAATCTTCAATGAGAACTCTCAAAACACACATGCATAATAAACAGCTGTTAAAAATACGTAAACAAACAGAAATTTATAGGTATTTTTTGGAAGTGCAGATGAAGATTTTATCGACTCCGAAATTTATGAAAATTTAAATAAAACAATTATAAGAAAGTTAAGAACTATTAGAACACGGCCAAATCATTTTTATTTGTATAGTAGTAGTAGTAGTAGTAAACTTTATTGAGACTTATTTTTTTTTTTTCTTATAAACGAAAGGTTCATTTAAACCATATGTTTTTTTGACATAAATTCTTAGGACTATATTTGTCTTGTTCTAATAAACAATAAGATGGCATACGCTACGTGCTAAACAGAGAAAATGAAAATTCATTACAAGAAGTGTTTGTACAAGTAAAACAACAATGTTTGCTCACAACATTTACAATCGCACACAGAGCATTAATCTGTAATAACAATATTAAACATGAAAAATAACAATCTTATAAAATAAATAACAACGACATGTTCAATAAAACATTTTAGGAAATATCACAAAATTTTGTGCATCGGCAGATGCTTAAGTATAAAATTTAAGGCAGATTTATGTACTGCATGTTCAATTACAGAGATTTCATTTACTGTGGTTGCTTAAAACTAAAAAACAAATCTTATAGTAAACTTAAGATTAATAACAGTGAGTATATTTTTGGTGGTTTTAATTTTGTTAATAATATAATATATATATTCTTAATCTAATATCACAGTTCAAGATAAACTAGCCCCTATGGGAGCCTGGTGCAGTTTTAGTGAAGAAGTCAAGCTGGGAGTTGGCATCAAGGAAAGTGTTGACAATACCAATGGGTGAGAGGTAGGTGGAATTATCCCAGTTAATGGAATTTTCTCTTTCGAGTATTTCACCCATCAAATGGTTTTCGTGTGAAGCAAGATGTTCAACAAAGCGTTTCTGGAAGAGAAGCGCATAGGTGCACAGTGGAATTATTTTCGAATTTTCATAAACGTATTCATTGGAAAAACGTTTGGTGCGATTTTGATAGTTTTTGCCTAGGCATTGTCTCAGGATGCCTCTTTCAAAGACTTCCAGCTCTTTTGCAACAACCGGAGATATGCTAAACCATATTGGGAACGCGTAAGTTAGAACTGGTCTTATTGCTACCTTATAGATAAGTAATTTTGTTCTTTTTTCCAGGAATTTGTTGTGCATCAGTCTAGAAAAAATACCTGCTATTTTTTTCGCCTTAGAAAGAGCCATTCTGCCATGTGTGTTAAATTTCATTAAATGGTTAAAATTAACACCTAGGTATTTGATGGAGGGCTTGATGGGAATTTCTATTTCTTCAAGTGAAAGGGAAATATTTTTACTTTCTGGAACAACGCTACGGTGGCATTTTCCTGAGGCGTTTCGGATACAAATCGCTTCGGATTTCGCTGCGTTTATTTTGATACCCCACTTTTTATAAAAATTATTTATAATATTGAGGTGATTTGTAGCTGATGACAAGGCTTGAATGGGAGATACATTGTGTGTGTAAATCATACAATCATCTGCATATAGGATCGCCTTTGACTCATTAGTGTAGTGAGGGAAGTCGAACAGGAAAATGTTGAACAATAGTGGCGCCAATACGCTGCCTTGGGGAACTCCACTTTTTACTGATCCAAGCAAAGATGTAGAATCGTTGATTTGAACGCAAAACTCTCTGTCAACAAAGTAGTTTTGGAGTATTTTAACTAAAAAAGGGTCTACTTCTAAGTTGATTAGTTTGTACAAGATCCCTTTGTGATAAGCAGAGTCAAAGGCTTTTTGTATATCCAGAGAGATGGCAATTGTACATTGTTTTTCTCTTAAGTTTTTTGTGACGTCTGAGTGGAATTTCAATAGTGCATGTTGTGTGGAGTGATGACGTCGAAATCCGAACTGATAAGGCGGTAAAGGACAGAAAATGAAACCATTCTCAATTTTAGATTTAAGAATATGTTCAAAAATTTTTCCTAAATTTGAGAGTAACGAGATTGGTCTAAAGTCCTCAACCTGCGCGCTATTATTTTTTTTCTTTATGGGAATTATTTTTGAAATTTTCCAAGCCTTTGGAAAATAGTAATTGTTTAGGCAATTATTGAACAGGCATGTTAATAGTTGGAGCGAGCTGTCGGGAAGATTTTTGATTATAAAATTAGAAATATTATCAACGCCACAAGATTTTTTATTGTTGATAGTATTAATTATCAATTTTATTTCCGCCATGCTGGTAAAATGGAAGTAATCATCATTTTGAAGAGAACCAAAGTTGCTATCAAATGTATAAATGTGTTGGGGAACTTCTGAAATATACGTCGACACTTGTTCATCGAGATTTGTAACTGGATTTTCTGGCAAATTTTCACTATATAATGATGTATAAAATGAGCGGAATGCTTCTGCTTTTTCGGCGTCATTGGAGAATACAGCATCGTTGACGGTGATGTTATTTGGGAAGCAAGACTTTTTTCCAACCAATCTATAAATATCCTTAAAAGCAGAAGGACTAGGTTTAATTTGCTCCAGTCTCGAGTTAAATTTTTTTGCGTGATCGATGTTTACTAGATCCTTCAAGATTATTTTTAATAGGCTAATCTGCTTCGAAAGTAAATTGTACTCTCTACTTAGCCTGTTACCTGTTCGATGGAAAATTTTTTTTAATTCTTTTTGCCATTGATGTTTTACTTTTAAAATTTTTTTTATATTTTCAGGCAGGGGAAATTTATTATTTTTCAATTCGATTTTTTGCGAGTGTCTGGAGATGGTGGAATTAATGATGTTATTAAATTCATTGATAAGTAAATCAATTTCGTTATTTTCCAGATTCCGGGAATCCGAAGGCATTATGGATGAGGTAGCAAAGTTCATATCCTGTTTAAAGTGGTTCCAGTTTGTGTTTTTGTATGACGTATAAAAACGTGGGGGCTTTAGGTTGAAATCTGGATTTTCTAGTCTTAGTTCCAATTTTAGCGGGAAATGATCCGAGAACGTTGCCAAGCTAGTGATTTTGAAATTTGCGACCTCTCTGTCGATTAAGTGGGAACTTATTAGAAAATGGTCTAAAAAAGAGCTGCCATTTGGAAAAGATGGATTATTGTCGCACAGGCGAGTAAAATGAATTGTATGATCAAGAAGCCAGTTATATAATGATTTTCCATTTAAGTTTTCAGAGTTATCGCCCCAGGAAGGATTTTTTGCGTTAAAGTCGCCACCGAGGATAACGCCATCAAAGCTGCTGGCGGCTTGGTGTACAGAGTTTAAACCACTGCTTAAGATGCCTCGTGGGAGGTTTGTGGGGGCATAAATTGATCCTATTAGGAACTTCTTCTTACAATTATTTATTTTTAAATCTATTTGGATGAAAAAGGTGTTGAGTTGCGCGATGTCAATAAATATTTTTTTAAATGAAACTGTATTCTTAAGAATAATTCCAACTCCAAGTTGAGATTTGTCATAGAAAAAGTTATAGCCATTTAAGGATAGGTACATATTTCTTCTTAGATGGCATTCTTGGACAAAGGCGACATCGATTTTGTTATAGTGCAGGATGTTAACTAATTCTATTTGCCTACTTCTGTCGACAAGTGATCGGACATTAAATGTCATGAAATTAAGTTTTTTATGGAACATTTTTAATTTTATTATATAGACGCAAAAACTCTGCTTTTGCATCTGATTTTGACATCAGGCGAAATTCTTTTAAAAATTTTTCAATTTCCTGCTCGATGGTAAGTTCTTGCGGCTCCATAAAGTAATTTGCCAATTTTAAAAATTCGTCAATAACAGATTTTTTATTATGTTGTTGCATGCTATTATGATGGAAAAGGTTGGCAAAAGACTTACCCGGGGAAACATACGATGACGTGAATCTCTTGACGTTGGATTTAGCAGCTTCCATGTCTTCCTGTGCTTTTAAGATTTTTTTACGTTTAGCTTCTACGTACATTTTGTAGGATTTACACCCCTTCCAGTTCGCTGGGTGACCAGTTTCTCCACAGTTCACACAGCTTGGCTGTGTGCCATCCTGTATGGACTTCTGACAGTTCCCCGGCTCATGCTTTTGGTCGCATTTCACGCAGTTAAATTCTGCGTTGCAATTTTTTGCTATGTGCCCCCAGTGTTGGCATCTACGGCACTGCAATTCTTTTTGTTTGTTTTTAGGTTTCTCCCATGAAACAATCTGAGAAGCAATTACTTTTATGTGTCTAACATCATTTATAAGCTTGCCAGGATGTAAAGTTACAAGAAACAGACCTGTTTCATAATTGTTTTTCAAAGAGTGAGCCGTAGAAAAGCTTGACACTTTTGCTACTACTCCAGGAGTTTCTTGATCAAGTTTTTCTTTAATTTCCTCTGCTGATGTTCTGTGGTCAAGTCCGCGGAGAATGACAGAAACTTGTTTAAATTCTTTTGGGGTAAAAGAATATGAGTTAATCTTCTTTTCTCTAAGGACTGACATCATTTCTGAATGTGCGGCCGGATCCGTAAAATAAAGCTTACTTTTTCGACGATTTACATTTTTAATCTTAAACGTGATTTTTGGATTTCTTGCCTCCAATTGGGCAGCCAGATTTTTAATGTTTTGGTCGAAAATGAAGATGGGGGGGCAAAACATTTTTTTGCTTGCTGGGGAAGGTGGGACGTTTGTTACAGGTGATTTGTTGAGGTGGTTACCAATAGATTGATGTTGAGTGTTTATTACTGCCGAGTCTGAAAACTCCAGGTCTGCGAAAATGGAATACCTGTTTTGATTGTTGACATCAAATGATGTCACGTCAATATCTCCATCAGAATCGTTGAACCTTTTCTTTTTAAGGCAGCTTCTTATAAGTACATCTGGATCATCTTCCATGATGATTATGGCTTAGAAATTTATGCCACAATAGGCGATAATTTTTAGAATTTAAATTCTTAATTTGAAATTAATTTTTTTATAAAAAAAGGTTAAAAATTTAGGTTGTTGCTTGTTTGCTTCTTCGCGGCTTTTTTTCGTCTTTCTTTTATTTGTATAATAACTATGAAATTTGCGCAATGTCTTCTTCTTCTACAAAAAAAAAAAGTTGTCATTTTGATAACACATTTGACATTTGCAAAAAAAGTTTGCCATTTCTTGTTGATCGATATGGCAACACCATGAAGTTTAAACCACCACCCAAAAAAATAGAATGCAAATAATATGCACTTTTAGATTAGTTAATTAGAGAATAAATTTAATTTTGATCTCAAACTCAAAAAGTGGCTCTTAGTCAATACCACTGTCAGCTAAATCGCCTAGGTCTTCAAATAAATTTAAACATATGGAAAGTGCAAATGGAAACTTTAAACGCAGAGAAGATCTTTTAGGACATAACCTCGTCTGTAAAGCCAAGTTCCCGTAAAAGTCTTATGTTGCAACCCTTAGTCATCCTTTAATCAGACAGTGTACTGTAATGTCGAACAGAAGTAAGTATACACAGTATTTAAATGTGACAGCTATTTTTAGAGTTTGTTCATTAGGGTTCTGTAGGTTAGGTTAGCTAATAAAGGAGGTGACACCTTCACTCGGAGACCCCAGGGGTCCATTATTGAAGATAGAGGAAGAGAAAGATAATATATAATATATAATAAGAGAAAGATAATATATAATATATAATAAGAGAAAGATAATATATAATATATATCGACACATTCGTGTCGATTACAGCAGAGATATTTTCAGCTAAACGATGATGCAGAGACCTTACAATATTTGTAACAGCTCCAGTCTCTTCAAATTTCTTCACAATTTTGTCAATTGCTTGCGTAGTTGGACGATTATATAAACCATAATCTCCTCTTAAAGCACGATATGTAGCTGTTGTAGAATCACAATTTTTCTAGTATGTTTTAATAATTTTTATGCGTTGTGTGATACTTAAGCGATCCATTTTCGTCAATGTCGGACTTTCAACTGAAAAGAAAATGGTTTAACAATGGTTTAGTTTGACAGATGTCGATGACAGATAACCCTTTAGTTTAAGAGATATTTAACGGAATGTCGTTTAAGATAATTTTGTTGTAAGGGCTCGATATATAACAATTACATCTTCTTCACGTCCCCATAGTTTCAGCAAAAACCAAAACTCGTCTAAACTTTCAGCCAATCAGTCAGTGTTCTGTCGTGTCGGACACAAATAGGTTAAAACGGTACATTCTAATGAAAGCAATGTGTGATAACGTTTCCTATATATTCATGAGGCATATCAGAAGATATGGTTTTTGCCGATCGGAAACTACAAGTGGGAGATTTAAATTTGTAATGATATCTTAGGTATGAGAATACTTTCAGCAAGAAAGACGTTTAAAAATTTTGCTTGAATATTTGACGATATTCTTCGTAGGCCAAGTTACAAGTGGTTACAAGCCCGACGTCCTAAGACATATTTTTAATTGTTCTTGTGGTGGAAATCGGTTCTTCGTACCAGAACGACTCGGAATTATTAGAATTCCAACCAAGGACAGTCACTTCTATAATATTATCAATAATATCGCAGCTACAACGACAACAACGAGGAGGTCAGTGTCCACAGTTGAAATGAAAGATAAGTCTGGGCTTACCAAGTTAAGATTAATCAGAACCGTCGCTTGGTATCTAACGTCCCCTACATCACACTACGCTAACAGCAGTCTAATATTTTTCTTTTAAATATTGGCATTTTAGAGTACGTACCACCCTAATACGAATACAAGAATTTAATAAAATTTTTTTAATGTTTATACCAATGTTTATAAAATTCTCTTTAAATAAGAATTTATCAATATAAATTTTTTAATTAAGTAACATGTTATTAATTATCAATAATAATAATAATAATTACTCTATATTTTAAGACTAAAGTTGTCAAAAATGGACTAAATCAAGTGTTATAGATTGATTCGCACAAAATTTCAAATTATTTTTAACAGAAATGGAATCCATAGTAAATAATAAAGTAAAATATAACATTTTTTTTATTTGTTTCAAACAAACTGATACTGGAAAGTTATGTATGTACATTGAAAATTGCGTTTTATAAAATAACAATTAATTTAAGAGCTATTATTATTATTGTTATGATTTGTTAGATTTTGTTTAAGTAATTCTAATTCTAGCTTAAGTTTTTCCTCCTTAAATCTATTTTCTATTCTTATGCTTTCCGTTTCTAATTCTAATTTAATCTTTTTTAATTTCCATTCCTCCTCAATAACGTTAATTTCTAAATCAAGCTTTTTTAGTTTCTTATGGGCTACCTGCTCCCATACATCTACAGTGCTAATTTTCTTCTCTGCTTTAGATGAGCTGGCAAATGTTTGTTGTTTGGAATGTTCTGGGAAAGGTGGCTTTGGCGAGGGTTTCTGTGTTTCTGTAGGCGAAAAAGATTGTGGTGCTGCGCCAAATAAAAGAGTTTCGAACACATATTCTTCAGCTGAAAGTATGAACATTTTTTAAAATAATATGAAGGAATAAGTTATTAAAGAAAATACGAAGGCGGGTCAATAAGTCCGCGGCCTTTTTTTATTGTAAATATTGTTTCAGATTTAAAGATTTTTAGAAAACTTAATTTATTTAATTTTATTTATGAAAAAAATATTTTTTTTTTTTATTTCAAAAATTTTCTTCTATACTTCACAAAAATTCAAAGCTTATAAGTATAAATTACAAATTTAAAACAAGTTAAATTATAAACAAAGTATTTTGTTTCTACACTCCTCCTCTTTGTTTATAATTATGATAATCCTAAAAGTGTTCTTAACATTAACAATCGTGGCTTAGGAAGTGGTTTTGTCAAAACATCTGCTATCATTTTATCTGTAGGACAATATTTAAGATTTACAAAATTTTGTATACAAAAATCTTTTACAAAATGATACTTTATATCAATATGTTTTGACCTAGCATTGAATTTTTCATTTAATACCATCTTAATGCAACTCTGATTGTCTTCCATTATTGTAATTGGTGTATTCACTATATGGCCCATTTCTTGTAGAAGACCATGTATCCACTTTACTTCTTTACAAGCTTCTGATAGTGCTATAAATTCTGCTTCTGCTGTTGATAGTGAGACACAACTTTGCTTTCGACACGACCAGTTCACAACACCTCCATTTAAATAAAATACATAACCACTGTGAGGTTTTCTATCAGTTTTGTTTTCACCCCAATCTGCATCTACATATCCAAATAAATTATTATTTTCAGTTGAACTACTTAACTTGAGTGATAAATTAGCTGATCCTTTTAAGTATTTTATAACTCTCTTTACTTCATTCCAATCTTCTTTAGATGGTGCTTGAATTTTCTGTGCTAGTATTGCTACACTGGCTGTTATATCTGGTCTTGTATTTACAGATAAATATAAAAGAGATCCAATAGCTTTCTGGTAAATTTTATTATCTAATAATCTTTCTGAATCCAAAGTTTTGTTATATGAAGGAATTAATGGTATATCTGAAGTTTTAGATTCTTGAAGACCAAATTCATTTACAATTTTCCTGATATACTGTTCTTGACTTAATAAAAAATTTCCATCTTTATCTTGAGTAACTTCCATTCCCAAATAGTGTTTAATTGGTCCTAAATTTGACATGACGAATTTTGAGTTTAACATCTTAAAAATTTCTTCAATAAATTTTATATCCTTACTTGCAATAATCATATCATCAACATATACTAAAATATAATCCATACCTTCTTTGGATTTCCTGGTATACAAACAAGGATCTAATATACTTTGCTTAAATTTAAATTCAATTAACGCTTTATGAATACATTGATTCCACGAACGAGCCGCTTGCTTTAACCCATATAAACTCTTCTTGAGTAAACAAACTTTATTGGGATTTTGTTCTGAAATAAATCCTGGAGGCTGTTTCATATAAATTGTTTCTTCCAAATCTCCATTTAAAAATGCAGTCTTAACATCAAAATGAAATACCTTCATTGAAAATAAAATTCTTGTTGTAGTCTGCTTAACAACTGGTGCGAATACTGCATCATAATCTATACCATATTTTTGATTGTATCCTTGTGCTACAAGTCGTGCCTTAAATCGATCTATTTCTCCTTTTTCATTTAACTTTTTCTTATAAACCCATTTGCAGCCAATTGCCTTACGGCCGGGGGGAAGATCAACAAGGTCCCAAGTATGGTTTTCTTTAATAGATTTAAGCTCCTCCTGCATGGCACCAATCCACTGAGATTTCTCCTCCTTAATTGAAATAGCTTCATTGAAATTACTTGGATCTGGGGTCATGATTGCCGAATTTATCTGATACCGACTTGGACGCACACCTTTATTCACTCTTGTAGACACACGTTGAACTGGAACAGGACTTTGTATAGCATCTTCAAAATTTTCACTAGTACCTGACCATTCAGAATCCGAAACTTGATTGCGAGACGTAATACTGCTAACGCTTACAACAGTAGAATCAGATTCACCTTCGCTTTCATCTATATGACTAACATCCTGATTTTCTGTTTCACTTTCAATGTCTTCTACATTAACTGCAGGAACTTCTATATTCGCTGAAGGTACTTCGTTAACCTTAGGACTACTCATAGGAAAATATACTACATCTTTACTATTTTGTAGAATTTCTTTAATGGTTTCTTTTTGATCTATAAAAACAACATCACGTGAAATCTGGACTTTATTTGTTGTTGGATCACAAACTCTTAAACCCTTTGAGTTAAAATCAACACCAATAAAAATTTTCTGAATTGCCTTCAAATCAAGTTTCTTCCTTTTTTCTTTTGGAACATGAACATAACATAAAGAACCAAATGTATGAATATCTTTTAATGAAGGTTTCATACCATATCTTATTTCATAAGGCGTCTTTGAAATACTTCTTGATGGTAAGCGATTTTGAACGTAATTCGCGAACATCAAAGCTTCACCCCAATAACTTTTATCTAAATTTGAATCAATCAACATACATTTAACCATCTCCATCAAAGTACGATTCTTTCTTTCAGCGACTCCATTTTGTTGTGGGCTGTATGGTACGCTATACTGAATTTTAGTTCCACATCTTGATAGAAACTGTTTAACATTTTCGGCTATATATTCCCCACCTCTATCTGATCTAATTGTCTTTGGATAACATCCCACCTGATTTTTTACTAAATTCCAGAATTCAACTATTTTGCCATAAACTTCACCTTTTGTCTTTAATAGATAAACTGCACAATATCTGCTATGATCATCAATGAATGTAACAAAATATTTATAACCACTGCAAGTCAAAGGAGATATAGGGCCGCAAACGTCAGAGTGAATTAAATCAAAACAGTTTTCAGACCTTGAAAAACTTTCTTTAGGGAACGGACTTCTTGCAAGTTTGCCTTGTAAACAAATTTCACAAATATTGCTATGGTCTTTACACTCAATTATCTTTATATCTTTTGCTAAGTCATTTTGTATCAGCTTCTTAATACCATCCTCATTATGATGACCAAGAACACGATGCCAATAGTGAATACAACCTTTATTACAATTATGAACCGTAAAAGCTTTTTCAGAAATTGCATTAAGAGTGTACAAACTATTCTTAAGATAAGCCTTACAGATAATCTTATCATTTCTTTCTAAAATACATTCATTTTTAACAAATTTAACAATAAAACCCTTTTCTGTAATTTTCCTAACCGATAATAAGTTTAAATTAAAATCTGGAACATAATATACATCACCAATAGTTAAAGTTACACCTCTGGTCTTGATTTTACAAACTCCTTTACCCTTAGCTTGAGAACTGTTTCCATTTGCAACACTAATTGATTGACCGCATTCATTATAATTGATTTCACTAAAAAGCTTCTTGTCATGGGCAATATGGCAACTTGCACCCGAATCTACTATCCATGTACCTTGAGTTTCACCAGAAAATTGAGTCATCAGCACGTATTTATCTTCATTATCTTCAACTTGTTCAATATTTGCTGTTTTCTGATTTTTCTTGCACCAGTTTATGTATTTATAACAATCCTTCTTGAGGTGACCACTCTTCTTACAAAAGAAACAAGTTTTGCCTTCAAATTTCTTCACTGTTTTTGACTTTAAAGCGGAAACGTTAGAAGAATCATTTCGGGATGCTCTTTTGAAATATTCTTCCAATAATTTTGCTTTAACCATTTCCATTGTCAAATCTTTATCTGGTCTTACCTCAAGAGCAGTAATTAAACTATCATAGCTAGATGGAAGGCTACTTAAAATCATGGAAACTTGCCAATCTTCTGAAAAATCTTGATTTCCAATTGCTTTTAATTTATCGAACAGTTCCATCATTGAATTTATGTGCAATTCCATATTCTCACCTTCGCCTAATTGCATGCTGCATATTTTTCGCATTAGGTGCACTTTTGAACTTAATGTGACACGTTCATGCTGTTTCCGTAGGTTTTGCCATGCATCCTTAGCTAATCTTTCATTGCGTATATGAATGAGTTGAGAATCTTCAACACATAAACTTAAGACAGCAAAGGCTTCCATATTTTTCCTTCTCCAGGAATCTGTGTCTTGAACAGGATCTTGAAATACATACCACAGATCTTCTTTAATGAGGAACATCTTCATCTTGAATTTCCAGTTGTAATAGTTGTCTTGATTGAGCTTTTCTATTCCATAAAATCTATTTTCGCTCATCTTAAATCTTTATCTTTAATATTTTCTTTCTTGAGTCTTGAAATTTACCTTTCTTGAGCTTTCTTTCTTGAATAACTGCTTATCTTGATGCACTTATTCCTTTATCTTTAAACCGTCTTTATGAAACAACAATGGCCCGTAACCTATTGTAAATATTGTTTCAGATTTAAAGATTTTTAGAAAACTTAATTTATTTAATTTTATTTATGAAAAAAATATTTTTTTTTTTTTATTTCAAAAATTTTCTTCTATACTTCACAAAAATTCAAAGCTTATAAGTATAAATTACAAATTTAAAACAAGTTAAATTATAAACAAAGTATTTTGTTTCTACATTTTTAATATTAATCAAATTTCTCCTGTCAATAATAAACTGTCAGCTGATAACTTTCTAAATTTGAACAATCTGAGTCATTTAGCTTGTGTTTGGCGGCCGTTAATAGCAGACTACCTCGAGTTTCTGTAGACCGCCATGCCCTATTTGGTACCCTTCACCACTAAGGTCAAATAGAGCCAACAACTTAATTCTTAGAGACATGCGTGTTTAATTATTTATCATAGCAATAATTTCTCGATATTTGTTTATAATTTTCGGCAAAAGGGGAACGATTGGCACTAGGTTATCCATTTATGTTTACAGAAAACTAATATCTTAAAAGTTTTAGCAGACAACTTCAATTATCTACACTGCCAAATTCAACTGACAAAAAATTTGGGAATGTAAAATACAAAATCAAAAGTTTGCGCAAAAAAAGATATAACCCTACTGTACATGTAATACATTTTATTGAATTATGTTTAAAATTGCGACCTGTGCTATGATAACCAGCTTACCTGGACAGCCAAAAGCCCAGTTAGGGGAAAGATATTGTTAAATCAACTCAGAATGTTATTCTGAGTCTATCGGTGTACAAAAATGGGTGTCAGACCAAAATGTCTATGCGGAAAAAACATCACTCAAAACAAGCTATGAATGATAAAAATGATGGGGACTATTTACCATAAATTTCTAAAGCATCCCGGATAATGCCCAAGTTTTTGTACAGAAACGTGGATCCACCACAACACACCGAAGCCTAAACAGTGATATTGTCATAGAAAAAATTATTTTACCATTTAAGGCGTATACTTTTTAAGAATAGAAAAAAAACGCCTTGAGAACTCATTTTTGCCAAACTCATTTTTGCAAAAAATGCAAAAAGTTATTCCCCTAGTACACACATGTTCACTTTTCATGGCAAAAATGTATAAATTAGGTTACGAATTGCCCCTTTTTCTGCAATAATCTAAAGATTTAGGACCCAGTAACTATTTATCCATAAAAGAAATATTATGTTTGTTCCTGCACTTTAACGAAACAACCCAAACTTACTCAAACGTGTTCCCGTACAAATTTTTCAATTCAAATTGTTGTTTTTTGAGTAGTTTCTGACAACTTTGGAGTTTCGTTAGAGTACGGGAACTAACATATTATTTTGATGACCTCGACAAATCATACTTTTCAAAAAAGAAAAAAAATATTGGAGAAACTTATAACTTATAAGGGAATTCATTGATAAATAAGCCTTTGATATAAAAACCTTTATTTCATTTAAATAAGATACGGACTTAATGACCTGCCCTCGTACTTACCTGCTGCATCCAATTCTTGTTCATTTAGAGGCGGTTGAGGTTTCATGTCAACATCTGAACTTGTATGCAAAGTGTTTTCATCGTCTGACGCTTTTAAGAAATATGTAAAAGAAAAACTATTAAAAGTTTTTGGCAAATATTAAAGTTTGTAACAACTTACCATATTCAAACTCCGATAGTGGTTCATTCGTTAACCCACATTCTCCTGTTTGCATTATCTTCAAGACGTTTAAATTTGAAATATTTGTTGGTAATTTACGTTTTACATTTTTCTTAAGATTTTCATATTTTGTTTTTAAAACTTTAAAAGACCGATAATCATCGAAAGTCGCATTAAACTCTTCCTCAATTTCCAGCCATGCCTTTACCTTTCCCTCTGACGCCGCACGATCTGTTTTCTTTGATTCAATGACATCTTTTCTGTTGTCCACCAGTTGTATCAAGAATTTGACTTCTTTCGAAGAAAAATTGCTGCTCCGTCTTGTTTTTTCCGTTGATGGATTTACGGTTAATGTTGCATTCTGTGATAACATGCTAACTTTTTAAATTTAAATAAAATAACTGAAAGTTTAACTTCAATAAATAAAAATGTTCTTGGAATAATATAAAATTAATCTTCGTTTAACCTCGTCGTTTATTTTGTTTACAACACACATGATTATCAGTAGTGTCAACTTTCAAATTCATAAAAGCACCAAGTGCTTTAAAAACGACTATTTCTTACTGCAAAAAGACTAATAACACTACTCCACAAAATTTAACTTTTGGAATAATTTTAAAATAGACAAACAAATAAAATTATCTTTAAGTCGTTTAAAAGCCTTAACGAATCGGGAAGTTGCACATTAATTTAAAAAAAATATTTTTTATAAAAAAAATATTTTTCTTAAATTCATAAAAAATTATTACATGGTCATAAAACTGTAAACATTCTAAATAAAATAAGAATTATTTTCTAAAAGTCACGAAAAAAAAAATAAGATGACAAAAACCGTTAATTCTAAGCTATCTGAGTTCTATCATAAAACCTACAACAACGATCAGTTTACACCGCAGGATATCTTGAAGTTCCTAATGGTATCTGCCGATTCCGATAAATGTCTTAGACTTGTTCTACTAAAATGTAACAAAAACTTGATTCTGCCTGTATCTAAATTTTATTGCCTAATTTAGATACAGGCAGCCCTAAATATGTAAGAGTGTATCAATTCTTGGCTCGAACTATGTCTTGCGGCTTCGTCAGCAAATTCATAAAGATAAAATCAAATTTGTCGCTTTGGAGAACGTTAAACTATATTTCAGAAAGAAAATTGCTAAAAAGGTACCACTAAAATTTGAACGATTTTGTCTAATGTTAACAGAATTTTTCTTTGTTACATTTTTAAAAAAAAAGTAAAATTCATATGTGACCTTCTCCGAGAAATGGGACCTAGTGTGTGAAAATAAAATTTTGAGAAAAATTAAAAATAAAAAATAAAATTTTAATGCTTGTCTCATTTTTAACGATTTTCCTAAGTTCGTTTTGTACGCTTTTATGGCGTAAATAAATTTTTACCAGAAATCAAAACTCATTTCATCTTATTCTATACCCTTTAAGATACCAGAACCCACTTCTAAGTCCAAATCCCTTTTTTGGCACACTATATCAGTTTTCTCTGAGAAGGTTAAATATGATAAAATTGTTCACTATAGATTGATTCAAATAGTATAAGCTTATGTTATTTTTAATATGTACATTAGTGTGACCAAATCTTATATGGCGGAAAAAATTTTAGAATCTTATTTGTCTGGATCCCACAAAACGATTCCCCTTTCCAAACTTTGAGATAGCCGAAATTTGATCCCGATTAAACTACGTGCCGTGCCGCTCGTCGGTCAAAAAGTTATAACAAATAATAAGAACACGCTAAATAATAAATTTTGTTCTTCCTTTTTTGTTTAATGTTTTTGAGTTTAAAGTAGAAACAAATAATGAGTTAACTTAGAGAGCTTTCCTTAGAGTCATAACAATAGAAAATCCATCTCAAAATCTGGAAAGGGGAATTGTTTCCAAACGAACAAGATTCCGACATCGGATTTGTTGGTCACCTTAATGTACATATATATATATATATATATAGTTTTACCATGATATAAGTACATATGTACATATATATCTTGAGTTTTACGATGTTAAGTTTTGCCATTTTAAATTTTTTATGATTTTACAAAAAATTTTAAATTTTGCGAAAAAAAACATAACTGCAACCGTTATTTTACAATTTGTACATTTCCTATTTTGAACCAAATTAGTATTTTATCGTGCCACCTCACTTTTACATTTCATTTCATATGTATGTTGTAAAAATAGTACTATTTCAAGCCACCGATAAACAGGGTAGTTCGTAGTATTATTAATATATTAACAGGGTGGTTTATTCGTTTTATTGATGCAATAACAACAACAACTACGGTGGTGACTCAGTTAGAAAGCAGAGTGCAAAAGAAAAGTGAAAAAAAAATTGTGAGAATCTGTAATTTGCCCTGTCAATTTATTAATGCTAATAAATTTTACAGAAAATACAAATTAATTAGGAATTAACAAGAATTTATACAAAAAGTGCAATTTAATATAATAATATCCAACATTTAAAGTGAAAAACACACAAAAAGGAAACCTTAATTAAAAATTGTGTGCTGCAAAATTGCTAAAAGAAAAAAAATACAACCACAGTGAGACATCAAATAGCATACGCAGGCGAAAAAAATATCGAACGAACTGTAACACAGCCCAGCCCAGCTACAAAAAACTTAAGCAACGTCAACTTTTCTTCTTTTTTTGTTTGTAACAATTCCGCAGAGACAAGAAGAAATAGTAATAAAACAGCAGCAACAACAAAAAACGTTAATAAAGAAGAGGTCAGCAAACTTTTCTATGTAATTACTTGGAAATTATAATTAAATTTTAGAAAACTTAATTGTCAATAGAAAACGCCAGCCTGAAAAGGAAAGCGCAAAGTGTCATCAAGACAGGAGTAGTAGCAAAGGCATTATTATATTATTTTCTATAGCTACGATTAGTAAAGGACGTTAATTTGTTGTAAACATGTCATCTGGAGATTTTGGAAATCCCTTGCGTAAATTTAAATTGGTTTTTCTGGGGGAACAAAGCGTTGGCAAAACGTCATTGATTACACGATTCATGTATGACAGCTTTGATAATACCTACCAGGCCACCATCGGTATTGATTTCTTATCGAAAACTATGTACTTAGAAGATCGTACGGTGCGTCTTCAATTGTGGGATACGGCTGGACAAGAACGTTTTCGTTCGTTAATACCCTCCTATATAAGAGACTCTACAGTGGCTGTGGTGGTGTATGACATCACCAATACAAATTCATTCCATCAGACATCCAAGTGGATCGATGACGTGCGCACCGAACGAGGTAGTGATGTTATTATCATGTTGGTGGGCAACAAAACTGATCTCTCCGACAAACGACAAGTTTCCACCGAAGAAGGTGAACGCAAGGCTAAAGAACTGAATGTTATGTTCATCGAAACAAGTGCCAAGGCTGGTTATAATGTTAAGCAATTGTTTAGACGCGTGGCCGCTGCACTGCCAGGTATGGATTCGACGACAGAGAATAAACCTTCCGAGGATATGCAAGAAATAAACTTAGATACACAAAAAGAAACAAAAGATCCTGAAGGAGGCTGTGCCTGCTGAATTTAAGTTTAATTTTCAAAAAAAAAAAAAAAAAAAATAACAAAAACTTAATTTTCTTCTTGTCCAAACATTTATCAACGATTTACTCTGGTCTATCACACATTAAGCTAAATTTTAAAATTCCAATTATCAAATCACAAAAACGATCTTGTGTATACTATACCTTTACCAAACCAACAAAATCACTGTCTAAACGAAAACAACTACTAAGTACTCATTTAGTTTTATTAGTAAAGTAGCTAAAAATAAACCAACAACTCATTCATTTACTGAATAAGGCCAGAAATTTAATAAAAATGTAACTTCATATTAAAATGTAACTTCATATTGGTATATGTATAGGTACATTTACGCTTAAAGTACACTCGTGTGTGTGTTTGTGCCTGACTAACTTTTTTGAACATTTTTTGAAACTTTAATCCTTAACAGGAATTTATTTTTATTAATTCCTAAATATTTATTATCTTAGAGACAAACACACAAACACGCAAATTCAGTCCAATCAATTAACAACCAACAAATGCCCCAAAACATGGATTCTTTACATTCATCTTCAAACACAACAACACTTTTTTATTAATGATTAAGTTTATTTATAAAGTAATAAATAATTATAATGATAAAAAAAGCAAAAAAAAAAACAAAAACAGTTTAATAAAAAGTAAAAATAACATTCTTAAAAAAAATTGTTTAATTATACCCATGATGCAACTGTGTATTTATATATCTTATACCTTATTTTCAATTTAACCAGGATAAATTGCTAAAGTTCTTCAACTTTTTTTTATCCGAAAATTATATTAAATGTTTTTAAAGTCGTTATATATAGAAAGTTTTTAAAAATAGGACTCCACGTTTCTACGACAGTCGGATCTACGAGCCGAAACGACCGGAGCCTCAACAGCTTCGGCCAAGGACTGTCAACCCAGCAACACCAGCAATCAATGTCACTCTGTTACAACAGCAACAACAACTCCATGGCCGCGAATCCGACATATCGCACAAGACAGAACTCATAGGAGAACTTTAATAAACACATTTAATTAATATAAATCTATTCTGCAATTACTCTTTTATGCAATGTATTTCATTTTTCCGATTTTACTACCTATTCAATGTAAATAGTTATTGCTATTGTAACGATAAAAGCTTCTTTTTTGGATGTTAAGTTAATAAAAAATACGTGTGCAAGAACTTAACTGGAAAGCAAAGGAGATTAAAAACTACCATTGTACACATTTTCTACAGAGCTGTAATAAGACCGATAATATTCTTTAGAGAACCCCATACAGCAAGGTAATCAAAAGGGGCCGAATAGCAAGTCTGTACATCAAGGATTTGCTTCGCACTACACTTCGGAATGATCTTTATGAGATTCTGTATTTACTACGTCTAGACTCTAGACATAATAATGACTGTTTGTAATATCCAGTGGGGATAACTATATTTTCTAATAGTTAATATCTAAATGGCTTATATGCCCTTATTGGACTCCATGATTCAATTCTTTAAAATTTTTCTTTGTATAACAGCTTCGAATAATATTAAATTATAATAAAAAGCCATGTGTGCAATTTTTGTATCCAACAAATACACATTTATGATTAATAAAAGAATATAACCGCAACTTGTTTATGATGTTTGAACGTCATCATAATTGAATGCTGTTAAAAGTGCTGTTTATTATACCCTACTTCGTCGTATTTGGGAAGGGTATAATAAGTTTGTGCTGATGTATATGACGAACAGAAACATTAGTCTGAGAAACACCATTAACAACACCGATCGACCCTGAATAATTTCCAGAATCGATTTAACTATGTCCGTCCGTGAGTCTGGATGCCCATGTAAACTTGTAATCAAAGCATATGTAGCAGTTTATAAATTGTTATTTAATTGTAAATTTAAAGACAATGAAAATTTTATTTATATTTGTTGCAAACAAGTTTTTTCTATGAAATCAAATTGTTAAATTTCTAGACAATCGGTCCATATTTGACCCTAGCTCCCAGATAAGACCCAATGACAGAAATGTGAAAGCGAGATCACACCACATATTTTTTAATTGTCTCTGCTGCTACCAGTACAATCGCTAATTTGCATATGTATTAGTGCCCACCACTGTTTTATGCATTAAAAATAAAATTTTCACCTTATTGGAAAAGTGGTCTAGGGTATAATATGGTCGGATTTGACCGACTATAATTCTTTCTTACCAATATTAAACTCATTTGGTTATTTTCTATAATAACCATCAGTAGAAATCATTCGTCTTTTAGGTTAGGTTTGAAAAGTGGTGTTTACTCGGAGAGCCTTTAGGTCCATTTTGATCCCTTAATGATAGTAAAGAATAAGAAAAGTATAAGACTAGAGGCTCAAAAAAAGAAGACAATTAATTTCTTAGTTAGTTGTTTTAAGGTATCAGCTTAAAAGTAATGGCTTATCTAAGCCATCTCTGTTCAGTTATAAAACCTAAAAGATCACTCAGTTTGTATTGCTGTATACCCTGAAGTTCTTCATGGAATGTATTACCTAAATGCCTAAGCCTGTGATTCTGGAGCATTGTATAGTGACAGAGTATATCGAGCCCTTAGATTAAAATGATCGTAAGACAGGAAAAATATTGATCGTAAGCGACAAAAAATCTTTACTAAACAAAAGCGGGGAATGTTTTAGTGCATAACATTTTTGTTCTAACTAAACTAATTAAATTTTTTCCAAGTTGTTTAGAAGTTATGGTGCAAAGTATTGTATGTGAAGTTTTTTAGTTTTACTTCAATAACTTTTAAACTACTGGGCGGAATATGCAGAAATCGGCCAATGGGTAGTTGGAGTTTTAGACCAATTTTTAAAAACATGTCTATTTTTAGCAAAGTGGTCTTTACTCTCTGCCGTAGTTGAGCACCATTCTATCTAAAACCTATTATAACGTATAACTTTCGCAAATATAAACCTATTAAAAAGATCTTTACTCATTCGAAAACTACTTAAAAAAGAAAGAAAAATATGCTTGCTGTACTACACTATCTCTAATTATTTAACGGAATGTCGTTTACGAATTTTTAAATCTAAGGGCTCGATATGTTCCACCAATTCGGACCATTCCTCATCTAAGTCTGCAAAAGTCCGAAATGCCGTCCCACCTTCTTAGCCTAGAGTTTTGGGGCACAGAGGCCTGTTAGCATACCTATACATCTTCTTAAAATTATCCTATTAAGACCTAGCAGAGTTTTGTTTTCGCCTATATCCGGTTTAGAAAAACCCTAGATGTTAAGTAGGCTACCATATTACCCCAATCCTTTGTGGTTTCCTGACTTGATACTTATATAAAAGTGACATATGTCCGTCACTTTCTGGCTCAAATCTTGGCTCGAGCCATGTCTTGCGGCTTCGTCAGCAACTTTGTTGCCTTCGATGTCGCAATGAACCGGAACCCAGTTGATTCCTATAATTGAGTGATGGGTCTTTTAGGGTTAATCTACATTTTTGACTAGTTTGGAGGCTGTCATTGCAGCGCCTAAAGGGCAGCAATCAACAAAGGAAATCAGTGAGGTTTTTTTCTGCTGTTATGAAAAGAGTGTCATTCTTTTTTCCTCTTGTGTGATTTTCTGGAGGTATACACGGACGGATCCAAACCGAAGAGGGGTGTAGAGGGTTTCCTTATCCCGTTATTAAGAAAGAAAATCTGTTCAAACTTCTCGTTTTTTGTATCGATAGTCGAGCGCCATAAATGTTTTAAAACATATTTTCTCAAACACGCCGGGCATGCGAATGAGATGGCAATACATTCAAATATTTAACTCTTCTGAGTACCCAGCCAAAACTATGTAACTGGTAATATCAATATGGTTAATTCCTTAGTGGGGAAGATGTTGAACAATTTACGGTTTTACTGGGGGGTTCGAATTTGAATGATAAAAGCATTTCCGTATGTGGTGGAAATTTATCGTTTTCAAATCAATTTTTGATATAATTCAACAAAAAAAGATAATAAGAAAGATATCAGTCAAAAGTCATTATTTTTTTTTTTTTTTTTTTGGGAAATAACCAAAAATGATCTCAAAAATATATTAGAAATCTATCGTTTTTAAAGCGATCACATACCGGATTGTGTGTCGAAAATATTTTCTTTCGAATCGAAATACGCAGTGACCCCCAGATGTCCGTCTGCAAATCTCTAATATGGCAATCTCTATTCGGGTCAGCCCAGAACAACACCTGGTCCACTGAAACCTTACTTGATATTTCTTTTTTGCCTACGACTATGGTCTTAAACCCAAAAGTTATTGATTAAAACGACTCATATTTGGTAGTTCTCACGGCAATCGGTACTTCGTACCGGAACGACTCGAAAATCGTAAGGTTCTGTGCTACTTCTGCGATATTACCATTAATATTGTAGCTACAACAACAACTTATATTTGGTGAAATAAAGCTCATTTCAAATGTAAAAATGTTTTTCTTTTTTAGTTAAATTTATACACGCTTTATTTCGAGCAGCCAATATTTTGTCGAAAGAAGAAATATTGGCTGCTCACATGCCATGTCACCCATGTGGTTAGTAAACTAAAAATGCAAGTTAATCTTAAACATTTTCAACACTTATCTCTATTATGTAGTACTTAAATGCAATAAAGCTAATTGTAAATGTTACGTTTAATATCTTATCTTGAAATGGTTAAGAAATATTTGTTCTACTAAACTAGATTCACGAAAACTTTTTTTAAATTAGTTATAGTGAGTAATTTGTAATTTGAAGAAGTTTTATTTATTTAAACATGTGGATCATAACCACATTAACAAACATGTAAGAAAATGTTATAGTCGGTCAAGCTTCACTTACTTACTTAAGCAGCCTATACATATTTAAAACCGACAAAAGTCAAAGATTTTTCTCTACTTGGTCTTCCTATCGAAGTTTCGGACGTATTCTGCTTTAGTTTCCAAGATAATTGAGGTTTTATATTTTCATATTAAAATTTAAAAAAAATGTTTAAGTACGAATTTTGACATTTTATTGCCCACACAAGTTATTGCCCAAATGGCTCTATCTGCTTTAGTTTCCAAGATAATTGAGGTTTTATATTATCATATACAAATTTTCAAAAAATTAGGTTTTGAACAAATTGTTTTCACATAAAAATTTTCAAAAAATTAGGTTTTAGTACGAATTTTAATTTTTTGTAGTGATCACAGATATTGCCCAAATGGCTTTATCTGCTTTAGTTTCCAAGATAATTGAGGTTTTATAAAAATTTTCAAAAAATTTGGATTCAGTAGAAATTTTTACATTTTTTTTAGTGATCACAGATAATTGCCCAAATGGCTGTATCTGCTTTAGTTTCCACTATAATTGAGATTTTATGTTTTCATATAAAAGTTTTCAAAAAATTTGGCTTTAGTGTTCACAGATTATTGCCCAAATGGTTCAATCTGATTAAGTTTCCCAGATAATTGAGGTTTTATATTTTCATATAAAAATTTTCAAAAAATTAGGTTTAGGTACTAATTTTAAAATTTTTTTGTGATCACAGATTATTGCCCAAATGGCTCTATCTGCTTTAGTTTCCAAGGTTTTATGTTTTCATATTGAAATTAAAAAAATAGGTTTTAGCACGAATTTTGAATTGTTTTTAGTGATCACAGATTATTGCCCAAATGGCTCTTTCTGCTTTAGTTTCCAAGATAATTGAGGTTTTATGTTTTCGTAAAAAAATTTTCAAAAAATTAGGTTTTAGTACGAATTTTGAATTTTTTTAGTGGTCAGAGATTATTGCCTAAATGGCTCTATTTGCTTTAGTTTACAAGATAATTGAGGTTTTTAAAAAAATTGGATTTTGAATTTTTTTTTTTGTGATTACAGATTATTGCTCTGATGGCTCTATCTGCTTTAGTTTCCAATATAATTGAGGTTGTACGTTTTCATATAAAGTTTTTAAAAATTAGGTTTTCTTACGAATTTTGAAATTATTTTTACAGATTATTGCCCAAATGACTCTATCTGCTTTAGTTTCCAAATATTTCCAAAAAAGTACCAAAAACATGTCCTATTATTTTTCTAGCCAATCCAAATCCAATTTCAACTTTGCTTCTATCGATGTTGGTTTTGGAGATATGATGTTACTAATGTTTCCCTTTTCTACCCTATTTTACCCCTAAACGGACGAGTTTTAAGAAAGTACAGCTAATCTCAAACCAATTTAATTTGCGCTTTTATCACTTTTGGTTTAGGAGATATAATGTTACCGATTTTTTCTTTTTTTATCCCCTAAATTGAAAAGAGTACCAAATATGTGTTTGATTTTTTGTACGTGTCCAAAATAAATTTTATTTCTAGCTTAGTTGGTTCAAGTGATATAAAATAATAAGGAAGAATGAACCTATCCTAAATGTTTTCCCATTTTTACCCTCTAAATCAAAAAAGTATATTTTATTCTTGTGTACCGTTTTCGTTTTATATTTTGTTCCTGTGTTAATTGGTTTAAAAGATACAACATGGGTTTAAAAAGTACCAAACATTTATTTTTACCCCTTATTTGTCCAATCTGCAAAAATGTACCAAAAACGTGTATTCTTATTTTTGTACCTCATACCAACGCAATTTCAATTTTAGTCCTATCGCGTTTACTTCTGGAGATAACTGATTTTCCCTTTTTTATCCGTTAAAAATAACAAGTACGCAATGAGCTTGTTGTGGCTTTATATTTTTTTATTATACATATTTTTATTTAGAATAAATACTATTAATGCATGTAAGTACATATACTACGATTAAACATGCCGTCAAATAGTACTCGTAGTTTGATTTGTAATAATAATAATAATGAGAGCAAAAGTACTGGACTGACAAAATGCAAAAATAAGGAAATTTTATTTCAAGTTAAACTCATTATACAAATTGTATTTTATTATCCAATATAATCTAATTTAATGCTGTAGTAAAAAATAAATTTTATTGTGTGTTTAGAAATTGTCTTCGTTGGTGATGTATTCATCGCGTATTTTCTGGAGTTTTGTAATTAAATCAGCAACAGATACTTCACCATGTACTTTATTATCACGTGTACGCACATTAACAGTATTTGAAGAGCGTTCCTTTTCGCCCACCACCAAAATAAAATTGAATTGAGCCAATTGGGCATTACGGATTTTCTTGTTCATTGTGTCACCATCATCAGTGTCAGCTTCCGACATGAAACCAGCTGCATGCAATTTATCGCTAACGGATTTAGCGTATTCATCAAATTGAGGTCCGACTGGCACAACCATGACTTGACGTGGTGATAGCCAGAAGGGCCATTTGCCAGCATAATTTTCGGTAAGAATAGCAATCATGCGTTCCACGGAACCAAGAATAGCACGATGGATAATAACAGGACGTTTCTTTTCACCGTCATCGGCAACGTAATTGAGATTAAAACGAATGGGCAGTTGGAAGTCGAGTTGTATGGTGGCACATTGATGAGCACGTTTTAGGGCATCCATAATAGTAATATCGATTTTAGGACCATAGAAAGCACCATCACCTGGATTCTCTTTCCAGGGCAAGCCGAATTCATCGAGAGATTCAGCCAAAGCCTTTTCAGCGTCGTTCCACTGATCCAATTCTCCCAAATACTTTTCAGGACGAGTAGATAACACCAAATTGAAGGAGAAACCGAAAATGGTATAAACATGACGCAAGAAATCTAAACAACCCTTCATTTCGCTCTTGATTTGTTCAGGGGTACAGAAAATGTGAGCATCATCTTGTTGGAAACGACGGACGCGAGTAAGGCCGGTTAAAGCCCCCGACAATTCGTTACGATGTAAGACACCAAAATCAGCCATACGCAAGGGCAATTCTCTCCAGGAACGATTGCGTACATCAAACATAACACTTTAAGAAAAAAATTGAAATGGCGAATTATTTTTTAAATAAAAGAATTTTTAAACAATTTTCACCTACCAATGACCTGGACAGTTCATGGGTTTTAAAGCAAAAGTCTCCTTTTCAACATCAAACGAAAACATATTTTCGGCATAATGCTGCCAATGACCAGAAGTCTTCCATAATTTGGCATTGTAAATGTTTGGTGAAATGACCTCTTGAAATCCTCTTTTCCTATATTCAGACTTTATGAAATTCATTAGAGTATTGTAGATATATGCTCCTTTGGGTTGGAAGAAGCAAGATCCTGGCGACAGTTCATGGAAAAAGAATAATTCCTGTTCTTTGCCAATTTTACGATGATCACGTTTAGCAGCCTCTTCCTGAATTTTTTCCCATTCCTTCAATTGTTTGGAATCGGGGAATGAAATACCATAGACTCTTTGTAAGGTTTCAGCATCAGCCTTGCCCTCCCAATAGGTAGATGAGTTTTTGGTAATTTTTATGGCCTTAATCTTGCCGGTATGACGAACATGGGGACCACGGCATAAATCAATAAGAGGACCACATTTGTATACAGTGGTTGTGTCTGTTGTGACTTTTTCATTAAGAATTCGCTGCTTGAATTCATTGTACTTGAACATTTCCAATAAATCGGCCTTTTTCATTTCCAAACGTTCGAAGGGCTGTTTTTCTTTAACAATTTGCTTAACCAAACCTTCAATAACAGGATAATCATTGGTGGAAATCTAAAATACGGGAAAAAATATAATGTAAAATCTTTTTTTACATAATATATAAACTAAACTTACACCATCTCCCTCCAAAAACATGTCGTAATAGAAGCCGTCAGCTATTGGAGGTCCATAGCATAAATGACCACCATATATACGTTCCATTGCTTCACCCATTATATGAGCGGAACTGTGCCAAAAGACAGCTTGAGCTTCCGGATCATCAAACTTGAGTAAATGCAAAGTACAATCACCCTCTAGCACACGATCCAAATCCCATACTTCACCGTTTACTTTTGAGATGACAGTGTTATCGGCCAAACCTTGGCTAATACCCTTGGCAACATCATATGGAGTAGTTTCCCATGAAGTAGCCTCAACCACTTTACCATCGGGAAGGGTAACCTTAATGGGTGTACGTGGTTTAGACGCCAACTCTGATTGATATTCAGACTTACATTTATCCCACAAAGCATTACGTTCCTCAATATATGCTGGCCAGGGATTAAGTTCTTTTACTGTAAATTGGTTTGAAAGAAGATGAAAAATTAAATTTAAAAGTTCTTAATAATTTGTATATAAAATAGGAAACGAAGTATCGCTTAAAATGAGTAATAGCGAAATTACTTAAATATAATAAAAATATGAATTTTTCCAAAAAGAAACGTTATTCGCACTTGATCCCTATCTTTTACATTTATTTAAAAATGTAACAGACAATTTATTAATAAAAGCCAAAAAATGTTTGTGGGGACAACCAATTTCTCGACGCGTTTCGATGGTTGGTTAGGCCATCTTCTTTAGCTCAGATTATCGACTGAACAAAAGTAAACACAAACATTTTTCAGTTTCATTAAGTGAAAAAAATATAAACTACAAGATAGACCCACGATTTCCAGACATTGGTAAATTAAAGAAGACAGGCAACTCTCTCGAAGAGCGCCCAATACGACAGCTGGTATGGAAGCTAGGGTCAAATATTGATCAATTTTATCAATAGTGAAAAAAATTTCGATTTAAAAATTGCAACAAATTACGATTGTTTTATTATGTTTTAAAAGTTCAAACTGACTTGTTATTCGGCGATCGAAAGTGAAAATACCCAATTTAAGCGAACAATTTGATTTAAAAAGGTATTAAAGAAAATATGTAATGGTCATAATTTTCAAGATACATACTTTAATTAGACTTGGCATGAAATAGTTTTTATTTTTTTGTTACAAGCTCAAAGCGTAAAAAATTTTGGGTTAAACCCCAAACAATTTTCTTCACAAAATATAGTTTTACCTTCCTCAAAGCCACAAATTTCTATATTTGTGAAATTTGGTTAAGAAATATATTTTACTATAGATATTCAAAAATCCACCCATCATTTCCGATACGTCCCACTTCTAGAAATAGATATTTTGGCCACAAATTTTAGTGTATTTTATAAAATTTAGAAAAAAAAAAATTTTGTTGAAATTGTTCTATATTTTAAGAAAATAAGTCTTTTTTATTATACCCTTTGTAACGCATAGAAAAAATATTGGTCTGAGACCCACCTTTTAGTATACCAATCGACTCAGAATCTCTCTCTGAGTTGTTTTAACGATGTCCGTTCGGCTGGCTGGCTGGCTAGATATCCATGTAAGCTCGTTATCAATGTACAGGTCGTAACTTCAAAGATAATTTGGTAAAATTTTGCAGACTTTTTGAACAAAATCGGATTACTATTTCGTGTACCTCCCATAGGGATATCTTCCCGGAATAGAGTTTTTGGCCCTTTACATGTAGTTGTATTTCAATAATATTCAGCATAAATATTGTTTATGGTAACCTTAAGCAGTGTACTTAATTTTGCAGAAATCGGCCCATATTTGACCATACCTCCCATACGAGCACAAAAACGCTTATAAATCTTAAGATAAATGCATATTATTACTGAAACTTTGCACAGATAAATATTTTTTTTGTAAATATAAACCAATAACCGAAATTTGGTAACAATCGATCCACAATTAATCCTAGCTCCCATATCAGGCCATTAGCCGGAAATGACATTAATCTATTTAAATCTGGAAATTTTGAAAAAAAAATAACACATTGTATATGTATGTATGTTTCTAAGACTTAACGGAAACTTGATAAATTTTGGTCCGTATATGACCTTAGTAGTGAAGGGTATCATATAGTCGGACTTGACCGACTATAGCTTTTCTTACTTGTTTAGAATATTTACAGTTTTAAGATCATGTAATAAAAATTTTAGGTCTTTGCCATTTTAATAAATTTAAAAAAAATAAAGAAGTGGAAAATCAAGTGCAAATAACTCCGAATTCGTTAAGCATCTAATCAAATTGTTAACGGTAATCAAATAATTTTATTTGCTATTGTATTTTTGCGACTTTAAACAAAATAGAACAGTCCGTTCTAAAGATGTTATGGATCTGCATTTTCAAAAAAACTAATTTTATTTGAAAAAACACATATTTAAAGAAAATTACATTTTAACCGTATTTAATCTGCAGACCATAATGAATAAAAAAAATATAATGGTCATAAAACGCAGAAGTTTATTTTTGCGAACTAGTGTAATTTACACAGCTGAATTGCTGATGTGACCTATATTTTATAAATTGTCGGTATGTAAATATTTAATTAATTCATCATTTACCTTTTTTACCGGCATCAGCAGCAGGAGCATTCTTTTGCTTTTCCTTCTTCATCTTAGTGGCCTGCAAAACAAAACATAGTATGTTAATTAAAAACGTGAAAAATCAATGGCATACACAAAATGTATTTGAAAGTTAATAAAAACAAGCCATATTTACTTAAATAAAAATATTAAACACAAGCTATAAATTTGGTTTAAGTTATTTAATTGAAACTTCAAATGATTTAAACAAAAGAACTTAGTATTTTTAAATTTGTTAAAATTGTGTTGCAATAATGTAATAATGCTATAAACATATATTTGATATAAATTGTATCATTTCCAATTTATTAAAAAGGTTTTTGATGTTAAAATAAATTTTATATTTATACAACGTACTATTTATTTTCTGATTCTTTTATTATTAATTTTTTGTAGATAAAATTTAGAGAAATTTTCTTCGTAATAAGTATTTTGTTGAGGACAAAATTGATGACTAAACAATATGTATTGTGTTGAGGTTTGTACTTCTAATGTTTTTGGACAAATATATAGTAGGTATACCACCATATGAGTAAGCTTATACAGACGAAAAAACTGATGCAATAATATGGGTTAATTGTGATAACAGATATAATGTAAAACTGAAAAAAGAGAGTTGCAAATTTTTGTTTTATCGATTTTTTTGTTTATTTTTTTTTTGTTTCCGTTGCCGGTAGGAAGATATTTTAAGTGAATACAGGGTCGATATTTCAAAAACCTACTAGCATTTTAAATGTTTACTTTATTTGTAGGCGTTCGCACCAAAACGTAAACAATTAAGTTTTTGTACTAAAAACTCAAACATTTTCAATTTCCATCGTTTCAAAACGTAACTTTTCAAATCGATCGTGCCAAAATGCTACTTTTTCAAATCATTCTGGCGGTAAGGAACTCGAATTAATTAAACAAATCTGACACTCGTCTTATGAGTTCAAGTACTAATTATTTCCATTATGGGAATAACCTTTTTTTAACAATATATAACGAAAAAATTTACTCAAAATGAGTTATGATGAAATTATTACGTTTTGGTGCGAACATCTACAATTATACAAGCATTATTAAAAAATACTATGGTTTCCTACTAAAGAATGGACTTTCGAACTTTGTAATTTTATAACGGTCATCTTGTTAAAGCTAAATCTGTCAAACTAGTTTTCGTTTATTTAGGCTGACTTGCAAAATCATCATGTATAGAACTTTGTCTTAGAGTATTTACAATTTTTCGGAATCTATAGAACCTAAAACCATTTTGACCGGAATCTAACTACGAAATGGCTTTAGTTCCAAACGAAATATGTGATATGCCTTAGATTTCGAAAACACATACAAATTAAATTATTTTATCAAACTATTTGCTATGTTATTCAACACCCGAAAATACATACATAATTCCCACGACATTCCAATTGGAACAAGGGGTACTTCTTTCAGACAATGAGCCCAATCAGATTCTATTTTTTTAGACTACGTTTTAACACCCGAAAATCACTTCAGCTAATTTGCGCAAACAAAAATAGCGAATTTGTGATCTCTAAGAGTGTCTAATCTAATGGTGCGGATTTTGTGCTAGCGCTGACATCAGCCAATATTTCTTTTAGAACGAAGTTCGTCATCGCTGTCGGCTTTAAGTCGACGATTACCAACTTTTTCAACACGTTTATCTCACGTAAAAACGATGTAAACTGACCACTCATCATAGTGTAATTAGTTTTTTGTGAGCAATGAAACCTTAAGTCAAATTCAGCTTAATTCAGATTCAATAGGACATTTCGAATGCACTCCATTCAAAAAGTGTAGCCTTTTTATTCAGAAATTGAAGGAACGGGTGGTGGCTAATATGTTTTCGTGTGGTGTGGGGCTGTTTTCGGGCTTGGGAATGGGACCTGTTTATAATTTAAGGGATACTATGAATGGTATTGGATACATATTAATATTTAATGATGTAATCTGTTCTTATGATGAGGTGAATATGCAACTCATTTGGAGATGCCAACACGAAAATTACCATAAACACACCTTTAAGGTTGTAACCGAATGGTTATAATCTCACTACGTATGTGTTTAAAAGTGGCCTGCTCAGTCACCACATCTCGATCTTACAGAAAATCTTTGGGAAATTGTAGAACGTAAAAATGTATCAAAACCCACACCAAAAAAGAGCATCTGTTAAATGCAGTTTAAAAATTGAGGATATTTGGACTTGGCTGATATTTGGCTTCAACAAGACGTGCATGCGAAATAATGTCCGAATTAAGAGGCGAGTTAGATGTGCAGTTTATTTCAAGTGTGAGGCCGGTCGATTAGAATTTATTTGGGAGATACTGACCGATAAGATTGGGAGGGTACATATATAACAGATTTCAACCTTTTAAGATCGAAATATCTCATATATCTTAGAGACAAGTGTTGCCCTAAGTGAGTTAGAAATTCCCTAAAAAAGGGTATCCAGGAAGGCGTCTAGATCAATGGTCCTTAAAGCGCTAGCCGGCAGTACTTGAAAAATTAACAAATAAACCATCCTCTCTGCCTATAAAACTAGTAGCAATTTATGAAGCTTTATTGTGGTCAAAGTATTTAGGTGATAATCAGTGGAGACATATTAAATGCTGAAGAAACGTATACTCATAAACAATCACCGCAATAACTTATCTTCATAATTAAGCAAACGTCCTTCCATTAAAGCAGCACAACATCATGCTAACTCCACAATAAAAGGGAAATCTAGGAAGACGTCTAGATCAATGGTACTTAAAGCACTAGCCGGCAGTACTTGGGAAATGAAAAAATAAACCATAATGTCTGCCAATAAAGCGATTGGCCGGTCAGTGCAAATTATGATACTTTATTGTGGTCACAATATTAAGTGATAATCAGTGGAGACATATCAAATGCTGCAGAAACTCAGCCTCAAAAACAATCACCGCTATACTTTATCTTCATAATCAAGCAAATGTCATTCCATTAAATCAGCACAACATCATGCTTACTCAGCTGTTAATTTTGGGATGTAATCGGAGAGATCATCCAAACTGTAACATCACACGTGACATTGCCAAGGCTTGTCAAGAAAGATCTTTCCATTTATGAGGATACCATACAAAGATATTTACATTATTATTTAAATCGAACTTTGTACACGGCCGAGTTGAGCAACATTTAAAGGCGGCATTGAACTCTGTTTGCGATAAAGCAACATATTATACATATTTAAATCCCGCATAGTTCATGACGTCTCCAAATTATTTATGAAATCTTTAATGTTTACAATGATCCCAAGTTATTTGACATGGTCCTTGACTGTATGAGCAAACGTACTAGTAAATTGAACCTCCATAATTTTATTTTATTAACAAAGTTATCGATATTTACACATAACAACAAAATGTTTAAAACTCATGTAATGATGTCCTCTACAAATGCGCACGTAATACTGCAAGCACATGCAATATTTTTTCATAAAAACATACATAATTGTTAAATAAAACTCTTAAAAACTAAAACATTTATAAACATAAAACACTTTTTTTGTTTTGTATTCAAAATTGACACCAACCAAAGTAGCGTATTGCCTTATAAATTGTCCTGGTTTAACAAAGTTGTTATTCTTATTAGAAATCGGTAAAAATTCCCGGTGACGTAGAATTTTTTGTTGTGGTTGTGTAGAATTTATGAAATCACTGTTGGAGTTGTTGCTAGTCTTCTTGTCGGTGTCGGCGATATTACTAGAATCGTTTGTTAAAAAGCCGTCGTATTCTTTTAGATCGCCTAAACTTTGACAATTGTTAAGTGAACGTAATTTAAATGCCTTATTTTGATTTATTTTTAACACTTGCACTAATTTAAACATAACTTTATTATAGTTTATTGGTTAAATAATTTTTTTATTGATATATTATATTATTTAACATGCCTTTTCTTTATTTAAATCCAAATTTTTTAGTTCGGTCACCACGTTGTCAGTCATTTTTTCGTTGCACTGCCAAAAGAAGAGGGAATAAAAGAAATTCGCAAAATAAATGAAAAAAAAAACACAAAAGAAAACAGAGATACTTTCTTATCGAAAGATGTTGCCATAGTTTTGATGATACACTAAATAGAGATGCCAGCTACTACACAAGCACAGTAGAAGTAATTTAATACGAACTTAAGAGTACACGATCAAGTTTTGCCTTTCGAGTTTTACCAATACACTCATACTTTTAAAAATTAAAACGAACTTGATTTCAATTTTTCTTTCAAGATGAGTGTTTCAATTTACGTTCAAGAGAACAGCTGATCACAACTCTTTTCATTTATTTTTTTCGTTTTTTATTTCCACAAATATTTTGCAGCCATATATTTTTTTGGTCTTTTTACAATTTTATCAATTTAATTGAAAAATAAATAAATAATTAAATGAGTAAAATATGTTAGCCGATAGAAAATATAGAGAGTAAATATAAAGATATTTTGCAATTCATAGAGCTATACAAAAGCCACATAGTCATGTGGAATATGAATCTTTCATCATATAGGCGCAACGATTTAAAACTGAAGGCCTATAATTATATTGCTGCCGAAACAAAAATGCCTGTGGAAAATAAAGAAAAAATAAAGTCCCTTTTAACAGCCTACAGTTCTTCAAAAAAAAAAAAAATAGAAAACCACCTTATTCGACAAATCAACCTTTTAAAGATATCTACACATAAATGACTACAATATATCGATTTTTACTCCTTAGTTTCCTGATAGAAATAGTTATACAGGTTACTTGTCCCTAGCCCTGTTTTGGTGCAATAAAACAGTTGAGAATAATAGTCTACTTTCACACCAGTCAGGTTTTGCTCATCAAGTCTTGAGTTTGTATGAGAAAAAGCTGACAGAATTGTAATTGATACAAACCTGAAAATTTTGAAAATTTGTAAGAAATTTAAGGAAAATAAAATTAAAAATAAAATTAAAACTGAAATTTAAAGAAAAACTAATCAAGTAAATCTGATTCGTGTGAAACAGAACATACTAATATGTACATTCAAGATATCCAAAGAGACAGCTTTAAACATAGAGTACCGCATAGAGTGCGATCATATGTTTTACTAAGCACAAAAAAATAGAAAAAATAGAAAAAAAAATGTATAATGACATTTTTTATATGAAGATGACGTCTTTTAAATGTACTTTTGACGTCTCTTAAATGTACTTGACAGTTTCGTCCTCAGTCTAGTTCTGGTTTATGGCTTTAAATTCTTCATTGTATCAAGTATGGGAATACCATCGAAAAATATATTTTTATGCTTCCCATCCCTGCACAAAATACTGATTATCATGTACTCAATAATTCCACAACACAAATTTTTACAGCTGTTTACAACTTTCTGATTGTGTTGCTGCTGAAAAATATGTCGTTGGGAAATTTTGGTCGAATCGCTTTGGGTTGGACTGTTATAACAGTGTCTGGTGTGTATGCCTTTGTGTTATCTAAAAATTCCGTGGACAAAAGACGTTACGAGGATTTGCAAATACGAGATCGCATGAAAAAGGCAAATATTGGTGACTACGAATCTGTTGGCACGAGACGCTTTACCGCTTAAATCTACAAATAATTATATCAACAAAAACAAACAAAAAAAACTACAAAATCATTAAACACACGTGCATTTGTTCCTAAATAAAACCATTTAAAGATGGCCATGCCCCAGCTTAGTCCCGCCGAACAGGCAAAATTACAAATGATGCAAGAAATGGAAATCGAAATGATGTCAGATTTATATAATCGTATGACAAATGCTTGTCACAAAAAATGTATACCACCTCGATATGGGGAAGCTGAGTTGGGAAAGGGAGAAATGGTCTGCATTGACCGTTGCGTAGCCAAATACTTGGATATTCATGAGAAGATTGGCAAAAAACTAACGGCCATGTCAGTGCAAGATGAGGAACTTATGAAAAAAATGTCTAATTAGTTTAGCTACTTGTTAATAATAACTTACATTGAATATTCAATGCATTGGAGTTTTGTTGTATATAAGATTTAAGTTAAAATAAAGAAAATTTTGCTAGTCTAATACTAGCTCCCAAAATTTTGCTTAACTATTTATTTCAAATTGGACTTGAACAGAGTATGAATCAGTTCAACTCTACTATATATCTCTGCCTTATCTAATATTGAATCATATAAAGATGAAAATAGGATACTTTGCATTGTGAGTTATCTTCCAGCTTCTTGCTAATTTTCGGAAAATCGCTTATTATAAAGCAACATTTGTAATAGTTTAGTGATTTAAGCCGTTTTAATTAACTGAAACAAAATGATTATAATCGACCAGCTCATCATGTGCTGAAATAGGATTTGATTGGCTTGGCTGAAAAACAATTGAAGCGAGCTATAGTTGAATGTGATCCGATTTTAGCAAAATTCGATACCCTGCCTTGTGTTCATATTCAACATTGTACAAAATTTAGTTTTCACAGCTGTTATATAATTTGAAATTTATTTCAACTTAAGTGAATTAATTCCTTTGAGTTAAATATTGAACTATTTCCGAAAAAAATACATCGTTAAAGCTCATATTAAAATTCTCCTACTATATTATATTTTGATATTTATTAGCATTAAACTGTTTTCTAGAAGCGTATTTTTATACAAGGTGGCTGATGAAAGCTGCTACAAAAAACAAAAACGTATTAACTTTTATTTTATGTAGATTGATTTTTAGACTTAACGAAAATGGAGAATTGAGGCAAAAAAAAGTTTAGATAGTGCGCCACTTTACCGCCTCTTGCATAAACATTGCAAAAATTTCTGTAGATTTTATTATTTAGGCAGCGGATCTGATATGAAAGATTTGATACGATGTAGACCGATTGTAAAAAAATTCGCATAGAGTCGATTTGGCCATGTCTGTCTGTTGAAATCAAGTTTCTGAAGCTCCTGGAGGTTGTACCGACATGAATTATCAGCCATGTCGTTCGTTTTCACAGCAGCCGGTTCTTCGTGCCGGAGCGACTCGGAAATTTTAGGATTCCAATCAAGGACTGCCACTTCTGCGATATAATGACAATAATGACGCAGTTACAGCAACATCAGCCCTGTTACTGAACTCAATTCCGTTCTGAATTGGAATGAATTTCGTGTTTTGCTTTCATAGAAAAAGTAAAACTTTTTAACTTCAAAGTAGATTTGAATTTGTTTATTTTTCTTTGTCTTTTCAATATTTGAATAATTTCTTCAATTACTCAATATTAATTGTTGAAACGAAGATAGAGTAACTGATTTCAATTGAAAAAACTTTATATTTTTCTATAGAACCTAAAATCGGAATTAAACTGCGGAATTGTATGTATACATCAGATTTTAGGAAACCCTTCTACAACGTAAGCTATTAAATTTCATCAGAACTTCCCATATTCACCTGAGGTAACGCCAAGATACCAAAATTTATTGGCAAATTTTTAATTTTGGAAAAAAAGGTTGGACTTACATAAATCATATATCAGGTTTCAGAAAATCTTACCACGAAACATGATTTCGAATTTTATTAAACCGGCGATAAACTTCTGAAATAACGGCAAAAAACTAAATTGCCGAAAGTACGAATTTTAGAAATTTTGTTTTAAAAATACAGTTGAAAAATACTACTAAAATACTATCGTAATTTCCGTAAAGCACGCGGTCCATAAACACCTGCAGGAACGCTACAAAAGTGCAGCGACAGCAGACGATGCCATATTTCTTTATGCTCTTTTGACATTTCTCTTCAGTAAGGTTTGCCATTTCATGATGGAAAGATATACGAGCCAACAACGAGTCGAAATTATTAAAATTTACTACCGAAATTCGGAGTCAGTGGCCTCAAAGTTAAGAGCACTACGTCCAATTTGTGATGTGATATTTCAGGTTGGTATTGGTCAGGCAGCAATCCACACGTACTCCATGTGTCATCATTGCATCCCGAAAAAAATAAATTAATGATAACCGAATATTTTTGGCCCAATTGGGTGATATGGACTTGGAGGACATGGTTCAAACATGACGGCTCCACAAGTCACACAGCGAATGTCACAATAAATTTATTAAAAACAAAGTTTGGAGAAAGTGTATTCTTACGAAATTGTCCAGTCATTTGGCCGCTCGATCGTGCGATAAGACGCCATTAGGCTATTTTTTGTTGGGCTACGTAAAGGCTATGGTCTATGCCAAAAAGCCACCGACGATTGATGAACTTGATACGAATATCGAATGTAAAATTTATGCTCGAAAACCGTCGAAAATTGGGTTCAGCGTCTGGACTTCTGCCCATTGTGGTCATGAAAAGAAATCGAGTTTCATGCATAATGGCATCAAACGTGTTTTTACAGGAACAAAGAATTAATATCTAAAACCGTTCTTGTTTTATTAAAAAAAAAAACTTGTGTAGAGCTCTTATTGAAAAATCCTTTATAACTAAATTTTTTTTTATAAAACCTGCAAGAAAAGAATATTGCTTAATAATTTTATAAATTCGTCAATTTGCTGTAAATTGAATTTGCGTTTTGGCGATACGTCAGAAGTTTGTGGACAGATGAAATTAACGTGGCCTACGAAATTGGAAAATATTCGAACAAGATAGAGGCGCATGGAATTCTAAAATATGCTTGACCTTTGACCTTATCAGGTTGTAACTATAGGTCATTTAAGAAAAGTAGTATCGGGCTGAGTAGGAGGATTTCCCAAATTCTGATATACATTTAATTAATTTCGGTACAGCTTCCTGGAGCTCCACTAACCCGATTTCAGCAGACGGGAAAACTTCTTAATCCTTAAATATGTGGTTTGAACATTGCGAAATGATTGCGAAGGCATTATATGCACGACATGTATGGGATGTATGGCTACCGCTGAGACCGGGAACGTTAACTTTAAGTAAGGTTATATTCTGTTGTAAAAAAATTTGAATTAACTTTTAAATCTTGTACAACATTCGAATTTTTTTTATTTTGCTAATTATTTTATAGCCTGTTCGACGATTTCGAAAGAAAATCTACAATTTTTAACTCTTTTTATATGGGTTAAGGTAGAAACACAATTGGGACGAATGACTAATGGAAAATTTTGAAAATTTCACCTAATAACGGGAAATTTTCAAAATTTCCCTTTTTTATGGGAAATTTTCAAAATTTCCCTTTTTATGGGAAATTTTCAAAATTTCCCTTTTTTATGGGAAATTTTCAAAATTTCCCTTTTTTATGGGAAATTTTCAAAATTTCCCTTTTTTATGGGAAATTTTCAAAATTTCCCTTTTTTATGGGAAATTTTCAAAATTTCCCTTTTTTATGGAAAATTTTCAAAATTTCCCTTTTTTATGGGAAATTTTCAAAATTTCCCTTTTTTAGGTGAAATTTTCGAAATTTCCCATTTTTACAGAAAATTTTTATAATTTCCCATTTATATAGGAAATTTTCAAAATTTCACATTTTAAAAAGGAATATTCAAAATTTCCCCTTTTTACAAGAAATTTTTAAAATTTCCCATTTTTATGGGAAAATTTCAAATACTACGTTTTTATGGGAAATTTTCAAAATTTTCATTTTCATTGAAAATTTTTAAAATTTACCATTATTATGGGAAATATTTAAATTCTGTATTGATTTTTTCATTTTTGCGTTTTTTATTTGACAAATATTTTTGACAAAAAAAAATTTAATTCAGAATAACAATTATTTCTGTTTAAAATAAATAAAAATCAGATCTTGACAAATATTTTTGGCAAAAAAAATATTTGTTAGACCTTGACAAATATTTTTGACAAATAAAATAAAAATCAATTTTTGACAAATATTTTTGCCAAAAAAATATTTGTCAGAATTTGACAAATATATTTGACAAAAAAAAATAAAAATCGTAAAATAAAAATTATTTTTGAGAAAAATAATAAAAATCAAAAATTTAAAAAGCATGTCATTTTCTGAAAATATAGTGGAAAACATGCAAAATGATGTTTTCAAATTAGTTCTGCGATATTTCCATATGATTGCTTTTTTTCTTTGAAAATTCAAGAATAATTATTATTTTCGGTCCCTGGTTTATTTTATAAACAAATAATTTATTGACATTTTATTGTTGAGTTTCTTTTTCTTGTGGGGAATTAAAAATCATTCAAACCAGTGTTGCATTTCTAGTGCAAATTCAAAAATAAAAATTTAAAAATCAACAATACCCAAGCAACTCTGCTTTAGTATGTGGTGGATATTTTAGTATGCACTAATACCACTTAAACATAATTTTACCAATACAGTAATACTTATTACAATATGGCGCCTCTAAAATGTACCATGACGTCTCTTAAATGTACTTGACAGTTGCGTCCTCAGTCTATGTTGTTAGTTTATGATCGCAACATTCTATTTTCTTGGCTTTGCAGCTGGTGTTTCGCTGCTTGGCCTGCCCACCCTCTTCCATGGCAGTTCCTTGGCCTAATTATTAGGAACTGCCCCTAAATCTACCCTTACTTAATAATTTAGCTCACTTACCTGTTTGTTGTTGCCTCACTCCATCATGGTGACTCTCCGATGTTACCTCAAACAGTTTCCTCCATCCAGGGAAAGTTCATTCGGTCCGTTTTGGTCCAATGTGTCCTGTCTCTCAGTCCTTGGAGAAGATCCGTTGCCCTTTTCCTAAAGTTGTTGAGCTGTACAGCCCTCACCTTAAGTGGTAAGGCCCAAAAAAAAACCCGAACCTTTCCAAACCTTTTTATGTATTTCGGTCCGTAGTCCGTCAAATAAACTCCCCCCTTCTATTGAGTATCCTGGGCTTGGTAACCAGGATTAGTATTTGGAAACTCGTTTGTCTATGGATTTTTGTGCAAGTTATTGTTTTTATGTGTTGTGGAATTTTAACGTTTTGTTTTGTGTTTATTGTTATTATATGTTTATTTTAAAATAATTAGTGTTTTAATGGTATTGTGTATGCTTGTTTTTTCCAAAAAAAATCAATTTGTGTTTTTGTTTCTTTTTTATATATATATTTTATTTCGATAAATTTTATTTGTTTTGTTTAAAAATTTATATTTTGTTTATAATAATTTGTGAGTTGTTTCAATAATTGTGTTTTGTGTAACATGTATATATTATATTTTTTTTGTATATATGTATATGTGTAAAACAATTTTCTTTTTTTTTTTAAAAATAATATTTGAAATTTTCACTCTCAGTATCACTGTCCTTTCTGCACCATCACCAAAATCAATCTCTCCCTTTTTTTTTCTTCTTCTTGCTTTTCTTTTTTTCTTCTTCTTCTTCTCTTTGGCTCGTTCCCGCCTTTTTCAGCCATCTTTTTTTTCAACTAAATTTTATTTTTTTCCTATCAATGCCCCACCAAACAGCTGTTTTGCAGTTGGATTTTTATGTACTCACATACAATTAAAAACAACCTGCAACTGTTCGGTGGGACATGACAAACCCCACCATTTCATTTTCATCCGTGAAAGTGAAATGGGAGGGGAACTCCTAAATCCACCTCAACTAATAATTTTGTTAACTTCCCTTATTCTAAACCTCTTACTCCTGGCAATACCTTTATTTTTCCACCACTTCAAATTTTGTTGATCTGGCATCCTTAAACACCGATCATCTTTTTTCTTACATATTGGCATCACTGGCTTTTTCATTTCTATTTTAGCAGCTCGGACGGACAATACACAAGGTAAGAGGAAAATTTTATTTGAAAACAAACATAAGAAAATTAGTGTGATATAAACCAAAAAGTGCCAATAAAATGTGAAATAGTGAAATAAATCTGTGTGTGTACATATTCATAACCAAAAAAAATGGATTTATGAAAAATAAATTGAAAGAAATCCATGTGTTTAAGAAAAACCATGCCGAAGGAAAAACAAATTGCCGGCGTTGGTTTTGCGTCCGATTTACGACCTGTTTATCGACACGGTAACTTAAATCTTCAACACCGCGTCTACACCGGTGATACTAATAGACAATTTGTTGACATCAATTTCGTTTTGAATTTTAATTGTTTGTTGTTCTATAAAACTTAAACTAATATTTTTTTTTACTTGTTTTTTTTTCAGATATATTTTATTAAATTGAGGCCCTATGTTTCACCAGAAATAAAAGGACTAAATATTTATGACTTTTATTAAATTACTTTATAAGCTAAATTTCTGGATAAGGTAAGTAGTTGATTTTTGTAAATTGTGTTTTCAGATTTTAATTATAGTTTAAATTTGTTTTCTTCTAATAAAGGATTGATGTTTCCAACCATAAACTACAACTAGACTGCGGACGGAACTGTCAAGTACATTTTAGAGACGTCAAGGTACATTTAAGAAACGTCATGTGCATATATGAAATGTCATTTTACATTATTTTTTGCTATTTTTTTCTATTTTCTTTTTGTTTCTTAATAGAACATATGGTCGCACTCTATGTGGTAGTCTATGGTTCCAACAGCCAACAACTAATTGAAGAGCAGGAGCCCGAAGCAACAGGTAGGTTACTCTATGTTTTGATTCTACATATGAGTCTTAAGGAAGGAAAAGATTTTAGCTTGTCTAGATTTCGAAAAGTTTCAAAAAGGTGTAGCATTAACAAGCTCGATTTATACTTCCAATCATGAAATAATAATTACACGGAAGTTTCATTCTCACTCTTCAAAAATATTTTGAAGTATATTGGGTTTTTGAAGTTTGATATTTGGAAACAATTGAAAGAAAAACATTGCCACATTAAGAAAAGGGGTTCTTAATACATTGGGATTAATATCAAAAAAAAATGTGTAATTGTGAAGCTAAGCATATAATGAAGATTATATACAATATTAAAGAAATATTGTTGAAACAAATTGTATGATTATTTAATGAACATTTTTAGTAAATATTCTTAAGTTTTTTTTTTATGCATAAACAAATAAATACACAAATTTTCACTATCCTAACAAACGTCAGAAAGTTATCATGGCCACAAAATGAGAGAATGGAACAACCTTCAGTATTATTAAATCATGCTTCCAATTGTGTTTGAAAGAATCTTGGCAAAATTTATTTATTTTTTTTTATTATTATTTAGTTCTATTTATTTTTATTTTGTTTATTATATTCTCTTGTTTTTTTTTTTTGCAGTCGTATATATTCTTCTCTTTTTATATTTTGGTTTGATTATTGATTTATTTAAATTTTTTTTTATTTCCAGCCTATGCCGATTGTTGTATGAGAAAAAAAAAAACGGACAGAATTAAAATTGAGCAAGCCTGACCGTACCATCAATTTTGCGAAAATCTTGAAAATTTGTATGAAATTTAAGAAAAACTGATCGAGTATACTTGATTCGTGTGGAACGGGGCCAAGCCAATATTTGAAATGGTAAGTGAAAATTAAATTATTATTATTATTATTATTATTATTATCATTATTATTATTATTTGTAGTTTTTATTTTTGAATTAAAACAGAAAATATGAGAATCCCTTCATATATTATATAATTTGTACCAAGAGTTTTCATTTCGAGTAATAAATATTTTTTTAGTTATAATTTCTTAATCTAACTTAGTCATTTGGATGATACTTGGTGATTTTACTCTTTTAAATTATAATTGACCACCGAATATTTTACTTACGTATATAATCGGTTGACAAACTTCGACAATCTTGCGTTGACTTGCTGTAAATTCGTATTTTAGTATATGCTACTATTCTAGGTGTCTAACATCTCCCAGTTTCTAATGGCATAGTTCCCCTGAAACGTTTAAAGGAGATGCACCAATAGTCTAGTAGCAGTTACAAAAGGTAACTAACTAAAAACGTTGGCTACTGGTCATGCAAAAAGTCGAAGAATAAATTATAATTAACTTAGATATTATCACCAAGTTAGTCCAAATGCTAAATAGATTAGGAAATTGTAATTTTAGCTTGAGTTGAATTCTTGTGCTAAGGATCAACTAATCGTACTTAATATTTGAAAAGAACTCTGAATAAAATAGTAAACTTAAATAAAAGAACCAATAGAAATTGATAGTTCCCAATTTAAAATAGCATTCAAAGCAAAACAAAAATTTTTAAATCTTGAACAGGTTTTCAAGCAAAAATTCATAAAGAAACCTGATGATGACTTGATTCATTTAGAAATTCTAAGAATTAACATATTCCTATTATTATTATCTTACAAATTCTATTATCCTAATTATTAAAGTAAATTAAACTATCCTACTAATTCATATACCTTATCTATATTACTAAATCCTATTAATTATATACTAATAAAATTAAAACTTTAATATTCTTATTCTAATAAAGGAAACTTTAAATTCATAAAAAAACCTAAAATTCATTGAACTACTATAAACTGAAAGGAAATAAAAAGAAAAACTATATATAAATAAAACTAAAAACTGTCGTAGGAGGTGACCACAGGGAGTATTGAGAAAGAGTTAGGAATATTATCATTACACGAGAGAACTGGGAAATAAAATAAACTAGGACCAGGATTTTATAGCAACCGACGGCAAAAAAAACTTGGACAAGTATAGAAAAAAAATTAAACTTATTGTTTTATGTCCTTTGCGTGGTACACACCAATTGCTTTTCCCTGCAGGTCTTCTAGCTCGTAGTAACAGTTCCCGACCGGACGAACGATACGACATTTCAAAAACTTCTTCCCCATTTTTGCGTTATACAGTTTACTGGAGTCACTGAGAGCGAAATTGCGCCTAAAAACTTCTTGACCCGGTTTGAATTGAACTTTGCGTGTCCGTTTATTATACTGCTTTGCTCTAAGAGCATAGCTTTTGGATAAATTTTCACGTATTTTATTGCGGATAAGATCGTTCTTTATAGATTTCGGTATGAAATTCGCCTCAGTGTCTTCCATAAGCTGTAGTTTTCTTGCCAATTTATATACGCTCCCATGAGTAATCATATTCGACCCAAACAAAGCGAAGTAAGGAGTCATACCAATCGATGTGTGCACTGATGACCTAAGAGCACACTCAATCTCTGAGAGATGGTTATCCCAATCTCTCTGGTCATCCTTCAAATAAGATCTAATTGCTGCTAGGATCGATTGATTGACTCTCTCCGACGCATTTGCTTGGGGCGAATAGATTGCCGTTTTCATATGCTTTATTCCAAAACCTTCAATCATTTCTCCAAATTCTTTTGACACAAATTGGCTGCCATTATCGGAGAGAATTATTTCTGGCACTCCAAATTTGTGGAAAACTTCCGTCACCAGAAATCGTACCACATTTTTGTTATTCGCCTTGGCCATCGCTTTTAGCAAAACAAATTTAGAGAAATGGTCAAGGACAATAAAAATAAAACAATTTCCAGATTTTGAGCGCACATATGGTCCCAGGAAGTCGATATAGATTTTCTGGAAGGGCCTGACAATGTCGGTGACATTTTCAGCCATTGGCGGTCGAAGGACTTGGTTAGAACTTTTGCTCTCCTTACATACCTCGCATTTCTTCACATATTCTTGAACATGTTTGGTCATGTTTGGCCAGAAAAAGTACTCGCGTAACCGTTTAAGTGTCTTGTGAAAACCTCCATGACTGGAAATTGGAGGAACGTGGGCTTTTTCTATGAGCTCTTCTTTTAATGCTGAAGGCACCCAGAGTTTCCATGAAAAATCTTCGGAACATTCGTCGCCAGAGTAATGAACGGTACGTTTATATACGAAGTTATCTTTAACTTTTACATCTGGTACGAGACTCTCATTTTCTTTTATTTCCTTTATCAATTCCAGGTACTCTTCCGAAGAAAAAGCCGGTGATTCGAGGTCAATGAGTCGCCTGACATCAACAACAATTTCGTCCATGTTATAGCGAGAGAGAGTGTCTGGTACTATGTTTTTGCTCCCTTGGCGGTGTTCAATATTGAAAGTATAGGATTGGAGTAGCAGGCTCCATCGTGCTAACCTTCCACTGAGCTCCTTGTTGTACATTAGCCACTTGAGACTCGAGTGGTCAGTTATTATTGTGAAAGGCATCAACTCTATATAGGCACGGAATTTTTTGATGGCCATAACTACTGCCAGACACTCCCGCTCTGTCACAGAATAATTGCGTTGAGCTGGCGTCAATTTTTGCGACATAAACGCAATCGGATGTTCGCCTTCGACCTCATCTTTCTGAAAGAGCACGGCCCCGATTCCGATGTCAGACGCGTCGCACTGCACAAAGAAGTGCTTTGAGAAATCGGGATGACGCAGTACCGGACTTGAGGTAAGTGCCTTTTTTAACTTATCAAACGCTATCTTAGCCTCATCCGTAAAACTAAACGCGCGCGTTTTCTTTAAGGTATCGAAAACAGGTGTGGCTATGGTCGCATAGTCTTTGATAAACCGACGATACCAGCCGGTAGTCCCCATAAAACCGCGCACTTGCCTGGGTGTCTTGGGATAAGGAAACTCCAGTATCGAGGATATCTTGTCAGGGTCAGGTTTTAGCATACCGCCACCAACAATATATCCTAGATATCGGAGTTCCTTAAAACAAAATTTGGATTTTTCGACGTTAATAGTTAATTTAGCCTTAGAAAGAAGTTCAGCTACCCGCTCAAGTATCTCTAGGTGGGTGTGGTAGTCGGGTGTAACTATGAGAAGATCGTCTAGATACACAAACACTCGATCTCGCAAGTCGGAAGGGATCACTTTATCCATTAACCGACATAACCTTTGGGCCGCATTACACAACCCAAAAGGCATGACTGTGAAGTGATAAAGTGGTCTCCCCGGCACTGTAAAAGCAGTTTTCTCACGACTCTGTATATCTAGTGGGATTTGCCAGAAAGCATCTTTCAAATCCACACTAGATATATAGTGCGTGTCACCCAGTCTGCTAAGCAATCCTTCTATATGGGGAAGTGGATAGGCGTCCTTGACTGTGAGAGCATTGAGTTTTCGTGCGTCCAAACAAAGCCTGTTTTTGGTGCCTTTGCGCACTAGCGTCACTGGATTATTCCAGGGGCTTTGACTAGTCTCAATAACTCCCATAGCAAGCATCCTATCCAATTCCTCATACATAAGTTTTTGCACAGCAGGAGACACTGGGTAATGTCTCTGTTTTACAGGCGCTGCGTCTTGCGTATCTATTATGTGTGTCTCTAGGTCAGTCTTCCCAAGTCCTTTTTCCACAAACGAAGGAAACTTTGAGATAATAGCTTCTAACAACTTTCTATCTTGATCACAAAGTATATGCATTGAAGGATTCATCGGATTTTCACCCGATTCCTCACTCCAAAGCATATCATTTGAGGTCAAGCTATCCAAATTAACTATCAAACGAAATGCTTTCATGAAGTCGACACCCAGGAAAAGCGATCTCTTCAAGGTCGGTACCAGGTAGAAGGTTATCTCCCTTTCTACTCTATTATATTTGATCTGAGCTTTGAACCGGCCTTGAATTTTATGCGATCTACCGTCTGCAGTTTTCACTGTCGAAGGAAAACTGTGGACCATAGCTCCCGCTTTCTTCACGACATCGTAACACCCTTCGCCGAGGACTGTTACTGTCGCACCACTATCTAAAAGACCCTCGATCTCTACCCCGTTGATAGAGATACGGGTATACAATCGGGTGTCGTCACCTTCGTATAAGGATACATTGGCGACCTCACGCCTAAGCTCTCTTCGTTTTCTATACCTTTCCCTCGTTTTCTCAATCCGCGTTTTACCAAAAATTCTTTCCCTAGCTATTTCATAATCCTTAATTCTAACATGCAATGGCTTAATCTCCCTAACCTTAGGCTCTCCTGTCTTTTCACTTATCCTAACTTTATTATTAACTAAGATTTTAACGACCCGTTTATTCTTTTCTTCCTCTAGGTCATTAAAATCCTCCAGTTTGCTTACTGGGCTGTAGGTTTCGGACGTGGTTCCCCAGCAGACGGGTCCGACCTCCGGTTTCCCGAACAGCGTGGACATTTCGGAGTCACGGTGTTGTCCATCCCGCATTTAAAACAAAACAACCTCCGCGATGGCGATGGACACTCCATGAATCCATGACCCGGTTGTCTGCAATTCCAGCAGATATATTTTGTAGAGTTGCTAATTGCTTCCACCTCAACTTCCGGCACTGCCTGCTCACCGTAATCGCCATAAAGCTCGTGCACTCTAGGAGCGAACCGTTGGCCATATGATTGTCGCTGGGTCTGCAGAAGCGACTCGGCCTTCTTGCATTCTGCCCGAAAGTGACTCAAGCCGAACATCCTGATTGGAAAAACCAGTTGTGCCATCGAACTCTTGAGATTGACTTTCATAATGTCAATGATTTCGGTTTCGGAAATTGGGCTGGTCTGTTGGCTCCTCAACCTTAGGACGGAATTATAGAAATCTTCAAAAAGTTCTTGCGACTGCTGGCGACGGTCCATAATTTGGCGATGTATCTCCATGTCGCTGTTGAATCGACGGAATCGGTTAATTACCGCCTCCTTTAACTCATCCCATGAGTGAGCTGGCTGATGTCGTCGTTGCATCCAATACCACTCTAATGCTTCTCCCGACAATAATTGGTGGAATTGGCATAACACCTCCGGCCAGCTGTTCCCGTAATCCTTACGCATCTCCTCAACTCTAAACACAAATTCCTGGGCCCCCATTGACTTCGACGACCCATCAAAATTTACGCCCCATTTGTCTAAACCCAGCTTCCGAGTAAATTGAGAGCTGCTGGATGAAGTGTAATGTTGTGGTGGCACTTCGTGATGGAATGTGCTACTGCGTCCGGGGCCATAGGAGGTGTTGTGGCTGAAGTGGGATCTATGAGGGTCTTGATGAGGTGCCGTAGTATGTGGATTTGGCGGTGGAAAATGTGGTATTGGTGCTGGTTGTTGTGGCTGCATAAACGATTGCCGATGCTGGTATGTAGCGTGTTGAGGCTGCTGTTGTGACCTGTTGAAATCAGGTGCTGGTTGCAGTGGTGGCATGGCATTACTGGAGGCTCTTGACAGTGACCTGATACTTTCGGCCACTATTTGAGGTACCAACTCTCTTAGCCTCTCTTCCATGGTGCGCAGCATCTCCACTTGTCTGATTCCCACTGTTGAGTCAATAAGATTTTGTATATTTGGCTCCGAAAGTGGGTGTGTTGGCTGAGCATTGGAGTTTGCCTGATTCCGAAACTCTTGCCGCACATTTTGGGCTGTTAAGCTGCTGTAGCTAGGAGAGCTGATGCTGGTGTCTAGCAGTGGGATCTGGTCCAAAAGCTGTGTACCAGGATGCACCACATTCGACATAATCGGTGCTGTTGTGGAAGTTGTAATCGTTGTTGTTGAGGTTGTTGTTGCGGATGTTGTTGCTGTTATACTGGAAGGAACCCTTCCTAGGATAGGCCTAGAGGAAGAAGAAGCGGAATCGCCTTGCATCTTACTTGCCCTAGTTTCTACCATGCTAATCTATCTACGCCTATAAAAATTTCTTTTTTGTCTTCTTAATACTTATCACAAAACTTCAAATCAAGCTGAAAAAAAAATTGTATTAATAATAGTTATATATATGTATATTATTGAAATATATTTTTAAGATAATTCTTTTTTGTTTATTTAATTATTATAAGTGAGCATTAATCATTAGTAAGGGTAGAACCAAGAAAATAGAACCATTGACGACAGCCATGGATCTATTTAAAAAAAATTTAAATTTTGTAATAGAAATTGAGAATTGGAATGGGGAAAGCTGGTAGACAAAGTTGTTCAAAACTAAAACTTTCAACGGATCGACGATGGAATAAGCTATTATAGCTTTGTTCCACGACTTATCCGCTGAAAATTAAAGCTTTGAAAACTTTGCCTTTGGGCTATTGATTTTGACTTTATTGTTTATGTATATCCTGCTTGTTGCTCTTTTTTCTAGAACTTTGTCGCTGTCATTATCAGAATATTAATTCTCAGATAATGAGACTTACAAAAGTTCTAGATAAAAGACCAATAGCAGGCCTGTCTATTTCTCATTCAATAAGATTAACAATTCCAGCGTCGCAAATACTGATTGACCTTGAATGATCTTGATCAGTATGACTTACGCTGGATTTGCTTACCTTATTTAATGACAAGTAAATAGTAATATATTGAACTATGGATATATGGAAACCCGATATTCGGGCCCCCATTGTTGGGCGCCATTTTTGTCAACGACTCTTGAGGCGGACTCGGTGGAGGACTGACTGGCAACGCTTGGCAGGGTGGTCTTTGCCTGGCTAATCCGGTAGAGGGCGTGCGGTTCACCAAATCAGTCATCCACAAGTCGCTGATCAAAAAGTTCTTGAGGCCAAATGCCAAACCTCAATTCCTATCTATTGGAATCTGGGGGAATGTGCTAGTCCATGGACATCGCAACATTCTATTTTCTTGGCTTTGCAGCTGGTGTTTCGCTGCTTGGCCTGCCCACCCTCTTCCATGGCAGTTCCTTGGCCTAATTATTAGGAACTGCCCCTAAATCTACCCTTACTTAATAATTTAGCTCACTTACCTGTTTGTTGTTGCCTCACTCCATCATGGTGACTCTCCGATGTTACCTCAAACAGTTTCCTCCATCCAGGGAAAGTTCATTCGGTCCGTTTTGGTCCAATGTGTCCTGTCTCTCAGTCCTTGGAGAAGATCCGTTGCCCTTTTCCTAAAGTTGTTGAGCTGTACAGCCCTCACCTTAAGTGGTAAGGCCAAAAAAAAAAACCCGAACCTTTCCAAACCTTTTTATGTATTTCGGTCCGTAGTCCGTCAAATAAACTCCCCCCTTCTATTGAGTATCCTGGGCTTGGTAACCAGGATTAGTATTTGGAAACTCGTTTGTCTATGGATTTTTGTGCAAGTTATTGTTTTTATGTGTTGTGGAATTTTAACGTTTTGTTTTGTGTTTATTGTTATTATATGTTTATTTTAAAATAATTAGTGTTTTAATGGTATTGTGTATGCTTGTTTTTTCCAAAAAAAATCAATTTGTGTTTCTGTTTCTTTTTTATATATATATTTTATTTCGATAAATTTTATTTGTTTTGTTTAAAAATTTATATTTTGTTTATAATAATTTGTGAGTTGTTTCAATAATTGTGTTTTGTGTAACATGTATATATTATATTTTTTTTGTATATATGTATATGTGTAAAACAATTTTCTTTTTTTTTTAAAAAATAATATTTGAAATTTTCACTCTCAGTATCACTGTCCTTTCTGCACCATCACCAAAATCAATCTCTCCCTTTTTTTTTCTTCTTCTTGCTTTTCTTTTTTTCTTCTTCTTCTTCTCTTTGGCTCGTTCCCGCCTTTTTCAGCCATCTTTTTTTTCAACTAAATTTTATTTTTTTCCTATCAATGCCCCACCAAACAGCTGTTTTGCAGTTGGATTTTTATGTACTCACATACAATTAAAAACAACCTGCAACTGTTCGGTGGGACATGACAATGTTATATTTCTAATGACGAATATTCGTTCCGAAAAATTGGTTGTTCGTTCCAATTGTGTTTCATACTTTAATTCCAAACACAATGCTTTTTTTCGTCTCAAGCTTTTTTTTCTTTCATGTAAAAGAAAATAAAAAAACAAAAACGGCAAGTAAGCTCTAAAATAATTAGCAACAAACAAAAGTAGTTGTTATTATTGTAAAACTTTCTGCTAAATTGTGCAAATGGTGCTTTACCTGTATATCATTCCTATTACAGGCAAAGCCGTGTATAACGAATCCCGATTTAACGAAAATTGGATATAACGAACGCTATTATTTTTTCCATTGAATATCTTATATAGCGAATATTAAGCAAATTTAATACGCGATATAACGAATAATAAAAAAAAGTTATGGAAAATTTCCATGAATTTAAACATTTTATTAATGTGTATTTGAAAACCGACTAAAAAGGAAGTAAAAAAACAAGTAAAATATATGTAAACTGTGCAAAAAAAGAATCAAATTGTCGTTTTCTTAAGATTTTGACCGATTCCAACGAAAATTTCGTACAGTGATTTTTAAATTTTAAAGAAATATTTCCTCTTAATTTTGTATAAATATAATAAAATTTGAGGGCAAAATCTAAATTTCGGGAAGCCAGACCTATGAAAGGTTCCTGAAATAAAGAACCGATTTTAGTATTGTTAGTCTCACTATAAAAAAGATGTCTGTACTAACTTTCATAAAATTATCCTTGAAAAGGGGACTTTAATAAGGAGATTACATTGATGACAAGCCTGAACAGCAGTCGAACGAACTGACATCGTTAAATCGACTCAGTTATTGATTACGAGTAGATTAGTAGGTGGTCTCAGACCAATATATCTATGGTGGTGTAGAGTATAAAAACTTTGCGATATAACGAATATTTCTGTATTACGAATGAGCCTGACATTATATCTTTCGTTATACCGGGAGTTGCCTGTACATACAAATATACCTGTCTCCACACATGTTATTCATTAAGCAACATGGAAAAAGAGTTCAAAACAATAGAACAATAATAAAAAATTCAACTGTTTTTCAATGATTGTATTTATTTTTATTGCTTTTTCCTGGTTTTACCTGAAAAATGTCATTTTGACGTTCTAATTTTACTTTGTCTCTGCGTTTTTTCCGTAATGTCACAATTTTTTAATTAAGTCATAATCATTACTTGAGCTGTTTCGTTTGCTTTATGTGCATCGCTATTAAAAAGTGCAAGAAGTGATAAATTGATTAAGATAAAAAATAAAATAATAAAATCAATTATTTGGTGTTTTCAAGTGAATTTATAATCGCACGATGGTAAGTACAGCTAAAAATTTCCGTACTGTCACACAGTTATTTAATAAAAAATCGTAAAAAATAAAATAAATAAAAATGTATATTAATATATTACGAAGTTTTGATCACTTTTTCTTGTTTTTATTTTCCGTGAAATAACTTTTTAGAAGAAAAAAACAAAAAAAAAATATCACAAATTTCTTTAGTCTACTTTTACACGAATCAAGTCTAGCACTTCAGGTTTTGCTCAATTTTCTTTTAAACTTGCATTCGCTTTTACACACAAATTTTATACTTGAAGTCAATTTTTTCAAGTTTCTGCATTTTTGACATTTCATTTTGATTGTAATTTTTTTTTCGGTAAAGTGTGCTTATTTTGTTATATTTAAAAATTGATGCAACATAAAAAAAATTAAATAAAACTTTAAATTTTATATATGCAAAAGTAAAATTTCTTTTAAACTATTTTTAAAATGTATTTTAATTTCATGCTTATTCTCATCACTACGCGGAGAAAAAAATAATGAAAGGAAATGTCAAAATATTACATTTTAGCCATGCATTTGTATGATAGCGAAAAAGGTTAAAAGCAAAACTGAAGAAAACGTTCAGGTTTGTTCCCCGTTCTATTCCCTTTACCTCTCTCTCCTAAAAACTCAAGACTTGCGACTTGCACTTGCCTTGAGACTTGATTCGTGTAAAAGTAGTCTTACTGTCACTTTTAAGTAAAAGGGTTTTTTTATTTTAAAAGCTTATTTCTCGAAAATTCTGATTGATTTCAATACTGTAGTTCTTTTGATGTAAAGATAATTTGTTATATTACTTTGAATGACTATTGTTGTTGTTATTCTTCTAAAATCTTAAAGGTTAAAACAAAGGCAAAGTTGACGGGAGCTGAAAGAGCAAAACGTTATCGAGAAAAAAGAAAATTAGACAAGAAACGTGATGATGAATACAAAAAAAAAAAGAAAGAGAAAGGTACACGTTATATTTCGAAAATTTAGGACATTTTGAATTTCTTTTTATGTGTAGAAATTCTAAAAATTTGAAAAGAAACGAAATGCCGAGGAAGATGCTGAAGGCTATACGAGCTAAGGATAGAGAACGGAAGCGTGAAAATAAGGCCATAGTGCGACATGAAGAACCTGCATCGATTGTTTTGCCACATGCTTCGAATATGGAGCTTGATGAAGAACCATTTACTATTTCACAAATAAGCGTATCGGAACTTAATTAAGATAGACAACGAAAGGAAAGGTACAGGAAACAGCTTCAATCCAAAAATTTAAAACTAAATTCGACAGTAAAACAGTTACAAGAAAAACTAAAACGAGTTGAGAAAGAAAACCGAAAATTCAAAAATAGATTCCAACGTTTAAAACGAAAACAGAAAGAGAACTCAATGGGAGAAACTTCGGAAAAAAGAACATTAAATAAAAAAAAGTTCAAGTGCGCAACATGGTCTTTCTTTGAGAAATCATGGCAAGGGTGCAGCAGACGGCGTGGGAGCTGTTGTCAAGCGAACAGCGGATGGTCTTGTAGCTCACGGTGCAGACATTTCTAATGTGGAGTCTTTGTACAATATTCTGCTAAATAAGACAAATATAAAATTGTTTTACATAAACGTAAAACACATTTTTGATATAAATAAAACATAGCCTAAAGACTTAATGACAATTCGAGGCACAAGAGATATCCACCAAATCATGACAAATAAAAAAGGTGAAGTAACTTATAGAAACCTGTCTTGCTATTGTGCAAATAATAATTGGATGGCCGGAAAATTATGCCTTTGTCATGGGTTTAAAGCAAAGTCAGCAAAAATTAACCGCTTAAAAAAATCAAATAGAAAAAAAACCAATCGGGAATCAATTTTTTATGAAATATTCACAGATCCCGATGAATAGATTTGTTCATGAATTTTTTGTTAATATAATTGGATTACTTTTATTTTTTGTTTCGTTTTTATAAAAAAGAAAAAACAAACAGTAACCAAAAACAAAATAATGAATATATGTTTAAGTTTTCGTTACACTTGAAATTTAAATTGGATTTTCTTTACTGTCACAAAAAATTCCGTACTGTCACTTTTTATTTTTTTAAGTTTCCAGCAAAATACAACAATTTCTTCCAAATTGTTTGAAGCAAATTTGTTACTTTAAATGTAAGCTGCACAAAAACGAATTTTTGTAAAAAAATTACTTGTTTTTAATTCTTGAATTATAAAAGGAAAAAAAATAATTGGAATCTCTTCGAAAAATAACTTTTTGCTATTACTAAACCCGTTTTTTTTAAGAAAAACATCCAAAGCTGGTAAATAATAAGTGAACGAATGCGATAGTAGGCTTTGTTCTTAGTTTTGTAAATTTTTGTAAAAAGTGACATTCCGGAAAATATTTAACCAAAATGCAATAAAAAAGCAAAACAATTTTTTTTTAAAGAAACTAAAAGTAATTTCGCAATCTGCACAAATCTTAATGCAAGTAAACAATTTCAGAGAACGAATTCCTCAACCTTAAAAAAAAATGCTCATGTACACTACTTTTGGAATTAACCCATATAAGAAATCAAAAAAGAAATCAAAAATGCACTAAAATATTCCAGTTAGTCTTTCAAACATAACTATAATAAAAGGTTTAACACAAATATATGTAAAGTTTACTTTATTTTGACGTTTACAGTGTATGTCCGGTTTGTCGTAGTTGAGAAATAGTTTCTTTAGAGCAGGGATGACCAAAGAGAGGAATGTGATTGTATTTGTGAGCGAAAGAGAGGATACACAGGCAGAAGCAAGAATTGATACAAATTTGGTTGTTATTTCTATTTTATTTCAGTTACCGCTAAACCAGCGTGAAATGAACATGCGGAGGAGTATTGATCTTTTTTGTGTTGTTTTTATGTAAACAAAAATTATTTTCTTTTGCTTCTATAAAGAAAACATTACTTTTTAGAAATGTATATTCAGCATAGTATATTTTTTTATAAATACAATTTAAAAAACTTACTTTTTCTATAGCCAAAACTTACTTTTTCTATAGAAAAACTTACTTTTTCTATAGAAAAACTTACTTTTTCTATAGAAAAACTTACTTTTTCTATAGAAAAACTTACTTTTTCTATAGAAAAACTTACTTTTTCTATAGAAAAACTTACTTTTTCTATAGAAAAACTTACTTTTTCTATAGAAAAACTTACTTTTTCTACAGAAAAACTTACTTTTTCTATAGAAAAACTTACTTTTTCTATAGAAAAACTTACTTTTTCTATAGAAAAACTTACTTTTTCTATAGAAAAACTTACTTTTTCTATAGAAAAACTTACTTTTTCTATAGAAAAACTTACTTTTTATATAGAAAAACTTACTTTTTCTATAGAAAAACTTACTTTTTCTATAGAAAAACTTACTTTTTCTATAGAAAAACTTACTTTTTCTATAGAAAAACTTACTTTTTCTATAGAAAAACTTACTTTTTCTATAGAAAAACTTACTTTTTCTATAGAAAAACTTACTTTTTCTATAGAAAAACTTACTTTTTCTATAGAAAAACTTACTTTTTCTATAGAAAAACTTACTTTTTCTATAGAAAAACTTACTTTTTCTGTAGAAAAACTTACTTTTTCTATAGAAAAACTTACTTTTTCTATAGAAAAACTTACTTTTTCTATAGAAAAACTTCCTTTTTCTATAGAAAAACTTACTTTTTCTATAGAAAAACTTAATTTTTCTATAGAAAAACTTAATTTTTCTTTAGAAAAACTTACTTTCTATTTTTTACTAAAAAATCAAAGATTTTCTATAAAAACGATTGAATGTTTAGCGTAAAAATAATTATTCTAACATTCAATCTCACAGTGTATCTGAAAAAAACAATAACAAAAAATACAAAAAAATTAACGAAACTTATAACAGCCTCCACTCGTGTGCATCCGTCAAAGGTTGAATGACGACTAAATAAATGAGAATAAGAAATCTTCTGGCAAGCACTTGCTTAGCGGTGGTCGCGCCTGCTTTAGAGTACGAAAATAAAAATAAAGTAGTTTTTTTGTTTTCCAAATATAGATAATATACACATTACAAAATAAAGTCCCCTTTTTGCATTTCAAATCAGTATCAAACGGTTAACCTTTGAAAACATGTTTCTTTTCAAATCATCATTAATTTGAGAATAAACCTGTTTTCTTTCTTACTGTGTATGTATGAATATTATATACATCACAAAAGTATGCAACGTAAATGGTTTACTATTTTAGCGTTACCAATCTTAAGTCAGAATTCATGTGCTGTTTGTTTACAATTATAATACTCACATACTTTAAGGCAGGCACATGTTCCGTTTCCTTTCGACAGAGAGTGAGAGTTTGTAAACAAACCGTTATTGAGTATAAGGTCTCGTCCCACCATTACTCATTCTCAGATTAAAACATATTATCGATTTTCACGAAAAAAGTTGACATAATTTTCAACAAGCACTTCCTTTCTGGAAAAGATTTCAAAATAAAATTAAAAATATAAAGAAAGTAAAGTAAAGTAAATACATATAAAGAAAGTAATAATTTAAGGAACTTGTATATGTGATTTTTTTTATTTGTTGGATAGAAAGTACACTGATAATTTTGGAAATCGACGGGTTAAGAAAATAACTAACAAAATTTCACACTTACTTGAAAATCCGTTGCTGCTACTCCACAGCCAACAAGACAACACTGGAGGAGCAACGTCGCCAACACCAACAATTGCAATCTCAACACCATCGACGTTACTAACGTCCAACGTCGTTGTGGAGCGTAACGAGTTCTTTAACGTGGCTTCTTCCGACGGCATCAGGACGCAGCACAGCAAAGTACATCCGAGTCCGGGGGCAGGAACGGCCCGCAGTGTTTGGGCCCTGCCCCTGAACTATGACAGCTGTAATATGGTGGCAGAGGAGGATAGTGCTGCCCATACCGATCATGAGGTGGATCCACGAAGGCCACATTCTCCACATGTTGTCAACGTAGGTAGCGGAGTCAATGGATCTTTGGTAGTTTCAAATCAGAATTCAGGTGGCAATAATGGCATGGTTTCTAATCGTAGAGGTGAAACTATTAATGAAAATCTTTTAATTTTTGAGGGAGTTGATGGTTCGGTGGCACATCTAGATGATATTTTCGATATTATTAAAAATGGTGAAGTAAGTGATGTTGAAAATTTAACAGATAAATTTGGTATTGAATGTTTGTCAGCACGTGATCGTCACGGTTATACGCCAGCCCATTGGGTGGCACTTAATGGCAATGTAGAGATGATGCGTTATCTTATAGAAAGATCGGCCCCAATAGACTTGCCCTGCTTGGGCACTCAAGGACCCCGACCTATACACTGGGCTTGTCGAAAGGGACATGCTGCCGTGGTTCAAGTTATGCTACAGGCGGGCGTCAATGTTAATGCAGCCGACTTTAAAGGCCTAACTCCACTTCATGTAGCCTGCATGTATGGACGTACTGCAACAGCAGCATATTTACTGGGTATGGGTGCTCTGAATCATTTGACCGATATCAATGGTGACACAGCTCTACATTGGGCGGCTTATAAAGGTCATGCCGATCTAATGCGTTTGTTAATGTATTCTGGAGTAGAATTGCAGAAAACTGATAATTTCGGTTCGACTCCCTTACATTTGGCGTGCTTGTCGGGAAATATGTCATGTGTGCGTTTGTTATGCGAAAAGTCTAATTTTGATTTGGAGCCAAGAGATAAAAATGGTAAAACTCCCATAATGTTGGCCCAGGCTCATCAACATCAAGATATTGTACGTTTATTGTATACAGAAGTAAAGAAAAAATCTAGATGGATGCCTTCGGTTTCAGAAGTTTGGGGTTGGTTGTTCGGTGGAGCAGGAGACTCAAAAGGTCCCTTGCTACTATTCCTATTCTCGGTGCTTCTTTGGGGTTATCCCATGTACATGATAAGGGTAAGTATAATTTTTAAAGAAATGTAGCCACAAAATTAATTTTTTTTATTAATTACAGGCTATTCCTATCACTTGGAATATCCTAAGACGTTCACATTATTGTTTCATCTACTGGAATGCTGTTATGTGGATTAGTTGGGTTATTGCAAATCGTCGTGATCCCGGCTATATACCGCTAAGTTCAGATGCATATTATAGGGCTATAAAACAAATACCCTACTTTGATAAGCTTAAGAAGCGTAATGTTATTCTTACACGTCTCTGTCATAGTTGTCGTTGCTTGAGGCCTTTGAGGGCCAAACATTGTCGGGTCTGTAACCGCTGCGTGTCCTATTTTGATCATCATTGCCCATTTATTTATAATTGCGTTGGCTTGCGTAATCGCATGTGGTTCTTTTTGTTTGTGCTCTCGGTTGCCGTGAATTGTTCTTTTACAATATATTTTGCTTGTTATTGTGTTATGATCGAAGGTTTTACCTTGCTATACGTTTTAGGACTGATCGAGGCTATTGTGTTTTGTGGTTTAGGCTGGATATTAACTTGTACTTCGGTAAGAGTCGATAAATCACATTAAGAAATCATCATTATACAATTGAATAAAATTGTTTTATACTTTCAGATTTTGCACGCTTGCATGAACCTTACTACCAACGAAATGTTCAACTACAAACGTTATCCTTATTTGCGTGATAAACGTGGCCGCTATCAAAATCCCTTTTCACGAGGTCCAATCTTAAATCTTTTGGAATTCTTTGTCTGCCTACCAGATCGCAGTGATGATAATGACCTTCTTTTGGACGATCATATTTGATTAAGATCTTAGGATCGAGCCCATCAGGCACGACGCCGAAAATTACCACATGCAAGAGGATAATATTAAGCTTTTAAGGTGGAAAAATTGTTGGGGCAATAATGGATTAATGGAGATTTCATTCAATACAATTTGGCTTTATAATTAAATCTTTTTAAGCTTACAATTTGATATTAATTCTTAAAAAGTTATACTGCACAGAGATATTGGCAAACTTGTCCTTAAAAGTTGGACGTTGTACAAATTTATTTGTATTTCACTTCAAAAAGATAGACAAGGATATCGTAAAATATACAAACAACCAAATAGCAAAAATATATTTATTATTCTTTACTATTAAAGCTTAGCTATAAAGTCTTGTTTATTTATTTTTAAGAATCTTAATAAAGTTAATATTAAAAAATAAACGTGTGTAAAATATTGGAGCCTTCTCCATGAAGTTTAACCGATGTTTGAAGCACTTTTTGATTTCGATTAAAGTATCTTCAAAACATGAATTTTTAATGTCTCCGCCGGTTCGAATCAGCACTATATGGCGGATAACTCATTAAATCGAGGTTCGTAGTTCTTGAAAATTCCTTTGTCTCAACCGATGTGTGCTAGTTTGCATTGTGGGTGCGAAGAATGATGTGTCTTTGGCGGAAAAGTCTTTTAGCAAACAAATGATTGTGTAGCATTTTCTAATGGATCAACCCACACCCAGCTTTTCCATAATATTAGTCGAACATATATATTTTTAGTGACTTTTGCTAAGTTTTGCTCATCGACCTTTACGAAACTCGCCCTTGAGTAAACTACTGTAATTTAATTCTGTAAACTCACATAAGTCCTTGATGGTGTTTCATTGTTTAAAATCTTTTTGAGTTCATGTAATGTCAATAACTTGCTCCCCAAATGTAGGCGTATTCCTACATCAAATTAAATATGCTTTTACCATGCTTGTACCTTGTCGTTAGTTTTTAAGAATAATAGTATTGCCAAAGCCACTACTACACTATACTTGTCAAGCCTTGGCAAGTCGGCCAAAGCGGCTTGACAGTTTCAAGAAAACTGCTACCAGTAGCTTTCTTTGAACCTACTTTAGAAAATCTAAACTTCACGGTTCTAAATCCGAAATTATCGATTTCCTTTGCCGGGTCTTATTTGTCAAAACACTCCTTTTCCATATAGAATCTGAAGTTATTACATTATTACATCTTAAAATCCATGGATGAAATAAGTTTACATTCCAATGCGTAACTTTGCTTACAGAAATGTAGTAGTTCTAACAGAAGCTGGGATTTATACTGTCATCTCCTGCCTTATAAGGATCTCGGAGACAGCTACCACTGCAAGTTTCATAACTAACACCTTTAAATGATCCAATAGCAAAGAGTCAAACAGCCCCTATAAATCAGTCTTGATTCATTTATAAGGATTTCGATCTGGTTCTTTTTGCGCTTTCCTTTCGGAGAACATCCGAGAGACAAAAGGAGATTCGCAACTCTTCACGGCTTGACTAATTAATGCAGCTCAATTCTTAAGCCAGCATCCGATGCTTTCTGCACCGAATCCTTATTGGCTTCACCTCGTTGGACGAAACTTGAGAAAATTTTGAAGAAATTCTTTCGAACTTATCCCCGCACTGTCTGTGTTTAGTTACCAGTTTTCTCTCTTAGCTTAAAGTAGCTTAGGATCCCTATTAGCTATCTTTTTAAGACTCTGAGACGATGCTGTCACCTACTGACCTATTTTTTTTTTGTCTTTTTCGTGGGAATGAGGTTCATTTGACTTTTACAGAAATCACAGTAACCTCGAGTTCTGGCTCGCAAGAAAACGAAATATCCGGTTACTCGGAATAAAACGAAATATCATCCGAGTGATCCCAGTAGTATTCAGGGAGTCAGCTTAACCCTCCGCTGTATGTCCTTTTCTCCAAGACCATGTGTATCTTAATGTCATCCGTATCCCGCCTATTCAAAATCTGCCTTCTAACAATATCTCGTCCTCTTCGTTTTATTTTTTTTAATTGAGGACGCACTATTGATCAACATGGTCTGTTGCATAATCTCAGTTTCCTGTGAGGTCCTCTTATCAAATCTAAGAAATCTAGAGATAATTCTATTTTTTTTTGCTAAAACTTTGCAGATAAGACTTATGTACGCATAAATCGATTTGCGAAATATTGTTATCATACATAAGGAAGCTTTTCAGACCTACCGTCAAAAATTACATAAATATACATAAATCTCGAGAAATTGTTGCTCTCTAATATGTATGTAATAGATTGAAAAGTGGTCCACATTTGATCTCAGAGTGAAGGTGAGGTATCAAGCCAGACACCGTTGACATACTGTCTACGTTTGCCTCTAACTGATTGCTTATGCAGATGACGTCGCTATTGCAGTTTCGGGCAAGTACCCGAACACTATTTCTCAGCGACTGGAAGTCGCTCTATCCACACTCACCGAATGGAGCGTTTCCAATGGCTTTGGTATCAAACCCGCCAAAACGGAACTCGTTCTATTCACCAGAAAATATAAGATTCCTCAGTTCACCCTCCCAAAACTAGATGGGACTGAACTGGTGCTCACGCCTGGCTCTTTGAAATGGTTGCTAAACCTGTACTTATGTATGGCGCTCTTGTCTGGTGGCCTGCTCTCAATAGGGCTAATCAGCGAGGATCTTTTGTCAAGATTCTTTGATGTGCTGCCCTCATGATTACGGGTGCTTTAAGGACTACACCTTCGAAGTCACTTTTTGTTATGCTCAACTGGCCCCCGGTTGAGCTAATGCCCCAATTCGTAGCTCTTAATTCAGCAATTAGGTTAAGAACTACCGGTGAATGGTCTACTTTATCTTTAGGTCACTCTACTATTCTGGATAAACTTACAAATCTCCCCGAAAACATTGATTACTGCATTCCCTCATCCGTTTTCGAGCAAGCTTTCTCTGTGGATATCTCAGGTGCTCAAATCGCTTCCAGAGATGGGACCCTGGTGGGGGCTTCTCAAGTTGAAATCTCAGCTATCTACAGGGCGAGCAAGTGGCTCACTTACCACCGAATATACTCTAACGATATTCGTTTCTGTACGGATATTCTTGCCGATGTCGTCTGTACGACATCCGTTCTTATTCGTGAATGCCGGGCATCCCTGAATGAGATGGCGAGACATTCCAACATTGAACTTTTCGGGGTACGCAGTCATAGTAATGTACCAGGCAACATCACTGCGGACAATCTAGCAAAAGGTGGTACTCCCCTTGGTCAGGAGAACATTGACCAATTCACAGGTATACCGCTATCAGCATGCAAACTGCTCAAAAAGCAGTTTCTTTTAAATCCGCACAGACCAACTGGTCCACAGAAACTTACTACAGTAAGCGTACTGCAATCTTGGTTAGCTTTCATCAGTACTCACAGGACACTATTTAATAGGTTCACATGCTAGAAGACTCAATCTTCAAAGAAATGACTACTGCAGAAGTTTTCACAATATTGGAGAGGAAGAAACCATCACTCATCTCCTCTGTCACTACCCAGCCCTTGCTGATACTAGGACCCTCCATCTGGGATTCCCATTTTTTGCACGATCTATCAGAGATCTCGAACATCAAATAGGCTCTTTTATTGGTGCATCCGGCTGGCTCTAACCGAGCCTCTTATAAACGGTAGATTAGAAATTTACAAAGGGACCTCATCTTGGATCCAAGTGACGCGGACCCTATGGTCTGCCTCCTGCCTAACCTAACCTGCCCCTGACTAAAAGCAAGTTCGCTTTACACATGCAGGTTTAGATGGTTAGGTTGGTCTATCTTGAAGAACGCCAAACACTACTCTGATGATAATGTCTTATAAAGCAATTATAATTTATATAACGCATTAAAATGCGATTATAATTTATAAACTTTTCATTTTCTTTGCACAAATTGAACATGTTTTATTCATAAATTTTGTTTTATTACAAAACATTTATGTTAATATTTATTAATATTGTAAAAATGTATTAAAATTAATTCGTTGGAAATGAAATTGCACACATAAACATTATACATTGTATTGGTGTTTACATAATGTTTATATAACGTTGAATTTTATATATAATATAAAATATATATAAATGTTTACTTGTATAAAATAATTGCAAAAACTGACAATAATTATATTGATTATTTGCGCTATAAATAGAAATGTGCGTTTCTTTAAATACTTTTAGAATAACTTTGGCTTATAAATTTCTTTTTAACATACTATATACTTGAATAAGAGAGTAACTAATACAATAAAGTAGAGATTAGAGTTAACCAATTGGAATTTTGTTCAAATACTAATTAATTTTCAAAGCAAAAATCATAGTTTTCAGGATCCTCTGGTACGGGTGGTGGATCTTTACTAATATCAACGCCTTCAGTATCTAGTAGCCTTAGTTTGATTTCCATCGAGAGCAGCGTGTCAAAGTCTTCTTTTTTCTGTTTACTAATCATTTCTTGACCCAGCAGAGCATTTATTCCATCAGTCCAATAGTAGAAAACTATTTCATCGGGTGCAACAAAATCCAATGTAGAATGATCCATACTATCGAATGTGATGGAGAAAGCCAAATTAACAGCGGATTTGCGTGTACGAATTTCTTTCATATGTGGACATTCCTTGCCCTCTAGTAATTGTTTAATATCAACAACTGATACTTTATTTGATAGTTCTTCTAAGGTTGGTATAGTTTTCTCATCGCAGTCACCATAATGTATGACTTTATGGTTTGGCGAAAGGCGGGCATACCAAAATTTATCTTTTGAACGTGCGCCACGTGAATATTTTGAGAATCGAGTACCTAAAGGGTAATTATGATTAAAAGTATATACTCTTTCATAAAAAATTTAATAAATAAAGAAACTTAATATTACTCAAACTCACCTTCTACTAAAAATGCTAGTCTTTGTTGTTTTATCAAATCCAAAATATGCGGAGAAATTTTTTCCTTTAATTTTACTATAGCCGATGCAGTTGAATCACATTCCTCTTTCGAAGTTCTTTCTTGCTGACGTAAATTCGTAATTGTCTGATACGTAAAGTGGGCAATTTTTCCACGAAAATCTTCTAGATTATCTGGTCGTTGCTTTAATGTACGTGTTATTTGCTCACGTACAACACTAAAGACCTTCAGGAAATCTTCCCCCGTAGCTCTCATGTCTTTCCAAGTACGATTTAAAGTCATTATACAAATACAAAAGAATTCCTCAAAAGGATGATCATGAGTAAAGAACATGGGCTGGAAGTCTACCGACTGATCGGAAGGGGCTTCGCCAATGCGTAAAATATCACACAAGAGCTTAACTAATTCAATAGATGTACGACCAAAAGGACATTCATGTTCATCACCACGACACGAATTATCGTGAACAATTTTTCTATAGTGCTGAGCATAGTTGCGTGCAAAGTAAATCATACAATCTAAAGCCAGAATACCAGGTGGTGTTTCAATGAAATCTTGTGCGGGATTTATGTCGCATTTAAAACCTAGTTTTTTGTAATATTGAGCAAAGTTGACGTTTCCTGTACCAGAACAATTTCCTCCACCACCTCCCATGCCACTCATAAGATCGGAATATTCATCAAATGCTATTTTACGTAATTCCTTGATTTTTTCATGGGCATCTTGATCTTGAGCACTAATTTTCATGCGCATACGTTGCTCCAACAAACCTAATGTTAAAGTTTGCAAAACATACAATTGATGGGTCATTTCTGTGCTGGTTACATTGCCTATTAAGGCCAAACGATATTGTTTAGCACTTATAGTATGGGCAATTTGTCGTTTTCTACCCTCATCTGCTTTCATAAAAAGGGCATTGATTAAAGCAATGGCATTTTGTATGATTACCGAAGAATTTGCATCTTGCAATAATCTCAACAGATCTTGCAAGGTCACCTCTTGTTCTACCAATGTATACTTTGAACTATTCTGTACAATATTTTCCAAATTTGACAGAGCACTTTCGGTGCATTTGGGAAAATTCTGAAAATTTCTTACAATAAAAATATTACGTTGTACAAAACTATTTTGTAAAATCTCCCATGATACGGTACCATGTTCCATTAGTTCAACGAAACTTTTTAAACTATGAATAAGTATTTTATCCTCCTTATCCGAAGGCTCTTCAATCATACTAATTATTATGCCAAGACCTTGTTCTTTGATAAACTCCAAAGCAAATGTAACATCCACCGATAGAGATGACAGTTTTTCCAAACATTCACCTTTGACACATGCGGAGCCAGCACGCAATGTTTCCAGTGTATCATTGGCAGTTTTTGAGGGTGAGTACTGTAGACGAAGAACAGAGCCGTTTTTGATTTCATTGCGATTTTTTTCTGTAACATATTTTAAGTAGTTGGCTTCACAGAATTGCAAAGCATAATTTTCGGGATCAACAATACCCCAACAACTACAAATTTCCTGGATTTTACCTAAATAGAATATAAAAGTGATTGATTTGAATAAGATTTTCAGTGTCTTCAAAGTATTGTTTGATAGAGGCATGCAATTTGTAGGTGGTACGAAGCGGTTTTGTAATGTGCAGACTTTCTATTCTTCCAAAGAGTCATCCACAAGATGATAGCACCTGTAGGATTATCGATCTTGATTTCGGTTTTACAATCAGTGGACAATGCCAATGGTTTTCTAAGTGGCTGTTACCAAAATACGTAACGCTATTTTCGCAGATTTTTACCATCATACAAACATTTTCTCAAAACTTATATATTTCAGCTGTTTCCGCGTTTTACTGATTTTTGTCGCATTTACTGCGTTTTGACAGAAGAGTTTGTATGGAAGCTATGGTCAAATGTAGAACGATTTCAACGTACAGTAATGTTTTAAATTTCATAAAAAAAAACAGGTATGTGATGGAAAACGTTCGTTTTCAAATCGATCGATTTCAGATACATTTTTGAGATAAATTTTCGCTATTTCCCCAAAAAAATTGAAACCAAATGAAAGATAATATATTTTTTGACTAATTTGGAGGTAACCCCATAACCCCGCAACGCCTTGAGCGCGGCCTGGCTATCGACATAAATTGTCACCTCACTGTTAACAGCTATAAGACCCTGAATGAGCTCTGTAGCCTTCCAAATGGCAAAAATCTCTGCCTGGAAGACACTGCACTCATCCGCGAGTCTAAAGGATTTCCTAATATTTTGATCCCACAGGAAAACTCCAGAACCAGTCCCGCAATCCATTTTTGATCCATCCGTGAAGATCGAAAAGCCTTGAAAAAGTGCTGTTTGCCCATTCCAGTCGGATCTTTCGGGGATTACGATCTCTGGAGCTGAGCTGAACAGTAGTTCCTTGACTAAATAGTCAGATCGTGGTAGACCTGACTCCAAGCCCCGGGAGCCTGTTAAGCTCAGAATACTGGAGTGTCCCACATGTCTAAACCTAAGCATACCCGCCTCGTACAGCCTTACTAGACTTCTCATAGCCATCCCCTTAATGAAGTTATCAAGGGGGTATAGCGACAGCATGATGTCTAGGGCTGCCTGAGGTGTGCATTTAAGGGCACCGGTTGTACCAATACTGGCACAACGTTGTACCTTGTTGAGAGAAGTAAGAAAAGAACCCTTGCTAACTGCTTCCCACCATACTGCGCAACCATATGTTAAAACAGGCCTTACAATTGTTGTGTAAATCCAATACACAACTATCGGTCTTAAGCCCCATTTTTTACCCACGGAATTCCTGCAGAAGTAGTATGCATTTAGCCCTTTTTTCATTCTTTCCTGAGTGTTTCTCTTCCAAGATAGCTTACTGTCCAAGATAATCCCTAGAAATTTGGCTTCCTGCGACAATCTCAGCTCTACACCATTCAGCACAGGAAGTTTAAACCTTTCAACCTTGTACCTTCTGGTGTAGAGGACCAACTCCGTCTTGTCGGGGTTAATCCCCAGTCCTTTATTACTGGCCCAGGAGGAAAGTTCTCCTAGAACCGTTTGCATAATATTACTTATTGTATCTGGGAACTTGCCAGATACGAGCAATACTAAGTCATCGGCATAGGCTACGACCTTTCTCCCTAGTTGGTCAAGTCTTCTTAGAATGACATTGACGGCCAGTAACCACAGCAGTGGTGATAAAACCCCTCCTTGTGGAGTACCCCTAGTTACTTTCCTACGTAAACTACAGTCACCTAGATTTGAGTTGATGATCCTACTGTTAAGCATATTCACAATCCACTCTACTAGGAAGCCCTGTATATTTAAGTCCTCCAGTGAACCCCTGATTGCTTCAATGGTAATGTTATTGAAGGCACCCTCGATATCGAGGAAAGCGGCCAAAGTATATTCTCTGAATTTCAGGTCCTTTTCAATAAAACTGACCACATCGTGCAACGCACTCTCAACAGATTTACCCTTGAGATAAGCATGTTGAGCGTTGCTAATAATGCGCGTACCTAAAGAGTTCCTAAGAAATAGATCAATCAGTCGCTCGAGTGTCTTCAAGAAAAAAGACGACAGGCTGATTGGTCTAAAATCTTTAGGTTTAGAGTGACTAGTCTTCCCTGCTTTAGGAATGAAAATCACTCTTACCTCCCTCCACCCACTAGGAGTGAAGCCCCCATGGAGGCAGCTAGCAAAAATACTATGAAGAATCGATAAACAATAGTCGGAAGAATTCTGTAGCATAGCGGGGATAATGCCATCCGGGCCTGCTGACTTGTACGGTAAGAACGTACTTACGGCCCACTTAATTCTTTCTGAAGTGACTATCTCGTCTATCAGATTATTCGGTATTGAGCCCAATCGCTCCATAGAAGGCTCATGAATAACCGGATCTGGATTCCGATTGCCGGGGAAGTGAGTATCAAAAAGTAGTCCGAGTGTCTCAGGGCTAGATTCAGTCCAAGAACCATCAGGTTTTAGGATAGATCCGGGGACCGTTGGGTCCTTGGATAGTAATTTCCTAAATCTCGACAGCTCATTTATAGAATCGATGGTCTCACAGTAGGTTAACCATGTTGACCTTTTAGCTTTTTTGAGATCGCTCTTATACTTGTTGAAACTCAATCTATAATAAGTCCAATCCTCATCACTGCGAGTAAGTTTGGCCTTATTAAACAGTCTTCTAACACATGTCCTAAGGTTCTTTAGTTCCTTCGTCCACCAGTTAGGCTGTTTGCGTTTGCCCGGGAAGGTTAATGGGCAGCTATGTTCATAGCTAGTTATATAACTTTCCGTGAGCTTTGTCACCACAGTGTTCGTTTCCGCCTCAGAATAGATTCTAAGTGGAATCTTACGCACCATGGTGTCCGAAGAACTCCTAAAGGACTCCCAATTTGTTTTTCGGGGATTCCTGTAGGGACTCGGTTTGACTCTCTTAAAATTGACAGAGAAGGAGATCAAGCAATGATCAGAGAAGGAACATTCACTTGATACCTTCCAGTTTTCGATAAGATTGTCCTTCGCGTTTGTCAGTGTGATGTCTAATACCTCCTCCCTATCTTTTGTCCTGAAAGTGGGCGCGTTGCCCCTATTACAGATCCTAAGATGGTTATTAGTAATGAAATCAAAGAAATCAGTCAAAAGGATTAAAGCCAAAATTTCTAGTTTTTGGGGGAAAATAATCGAAAATTATCTCAAAAATATATCTGAAATCGACCGATTTAAAAACGATCGATTTCCATCACATACCTGAAAGTATTGATTTTTGTGGCCAAAATATTAATTCCGGGAAGTGGGACCTATGGGAAGTACCATAAATAATGGACCGGTTTTGACGAATTTCAATAGCCATTGTCCCACTATCAAAAAAAATGATCTGTGTCAAATTTTATCAAATTATCTTTAGAATTGCGACCTGTAGTCTGATTCATGGGTTCCAGTCAGACGGACGGACGGACTGACATCGCTAAATCGACTCAGAAAGTGATTCTAAGTCTATTGGTATACTAAAAGATATGTCTAAGACAAATATTTCTTTGCGTTACATACATCAGCACAAGCTTATAACACCCTTTCTACCTATGGTGGTGAAGGGTATAATAATTTTAGTAGAACCCCAACATCAAAAGGTAAACTAACCATACATCCCCATTTCCTTCCTGTTGATACAACTACATACATATTTGATTTTTTAATCATTTAATCAATCTTTATAAACATTGCAGACTAAGCGTGTGATTGCATATAGGAAATGTTTGGGTGTGTGTTTGTGCTGATGAATTGATTGTTTAAAGACAAAAGGGCGTTGGTTTATTAAATTTTAAAATAATGATTAAGACACCTTTAACTAACATAAGACATCCTTTTAATATATATAAACATTACAAAGCTGATATAAATAACATAAGTTTCGTATCAATTTAAAAAAAATACAGACAAATCTTTTAAATAAAAAAGTTCGTACCAGTTAGAGGTTGACGCTGATCCAAATTAATTAATTGTGCTAAATGATTTTCATACTCCACCGCGATTTTCACAATGTGAGCATCTTTGACAGGCATCTTTTTTGGAATCATATTGTTGCTGTTTATTAATAAACAAATTAAAAACTAAATAATTATTTTGACTTTCAGTGTAAAAAAATTTTCTTTGTAATTGCTATTAAATATCTGAATTAATACAATTGAATTACACTGTTACAATAAGAGGGTTGTAAAAAATGTAAACATTTCAAGTTTAATTAACAGGGCAATTCAAACAAATCATAAATATGTTAACCTGTTCGAAGCTGAGAACAGGGAGATTCGTAAGATTTTTTATTCCATACACATTTTATTAAATTTTATTAATCTATGACATTGATGGACATTTCATCAAACAATTGTTTGCAAGCAACGCCTCCTTTTTCTTATGCTCTTTAGTTAAGCCATTATTTTGATCAAATTTTGTTGTTTTTTCTTCCAGATACACTGCGAGATGTTGTGATGTTATATGAGATTATTTTAATGCTAAATATTTAATTCAGTTTTTATATAAAAAAAATTCAGTTTTTCATTAAAAAAAATCAGTTTTTCTATGGAAAAAAAGTTGTTCTATGCAAACAATAAGTTTTTCTATAGAAAGAATAAGTTTTTCTGTAGAAAAGATAAGTTTTCTATAGAAAAAAAAAAATTTCTATAGAAGTAATAGTAATTTTATTTTTTTTATAGAAAAAGTAATTTTTCTATAGAAAAGTAATTTTTTCTATAGAAAAGTAATTTTTTCTGTAGAAAAAATAATTTTTTCTGTAGAAAAATAATTTTTTCTATAGAAAAGGTAATTTTTTTTTTATACAAAAAGTAATTTTTTCTATAGAAAAAGTAATTTGTTCTATAGAAAAAGTAATTTTTTATTTATAAGAAATAGTATATTTTCTTATAATAATATAAGATATCTATAGAAAGATACTTTTTTTCTATAGGAAACAAATAATTAATATTTGTTTACTAAAAATAACAAAAAAAAAGTACAATACTCCTCCTCATGTTCATTCCTCGCTGGTTCGGCGGTAACTGAAATAAAACAGAAATTAACAACCAAATTTATATCGATTCGTGCTTCTGCCAGTGTATCCTCTCTTTCGCTCACAAATACAATCACATTTTCTTTTTGTCCATCAATGATCTATGAATACATTTATTAAGATATGTATTTTGATATAGAATGAGAATATGATTTATTTTTAAAAGTATTAGTTTTAGTCAGGATTAAATCTTTGTAATATATGTTAATTGGCCTATGTGGCTTTTATATATTATTGTGAATTATAAATAAATAAATATAAATAAATAATTTAACCCTAGAATGGTAAACATATTTTTTAGGTTTAAACTTCGCAAAGAAGATGAGTTACTGTCTCCTCTCCTTTGACAACTGCGACAGTAGTTATACTATTGAAGGTTAAGCACGCCAGAGTGCAACCCAAAAACTCAATATCCTGTTAAGGTTGAGATTAGGTTGCGGAGTCAGTGGCGAGGTAGAGAAACCAAGCATTTAGAACGTTTATTGTTATAAGGATGCCATGTTTACCTGTAGATTGAACAGAGGACCAAGTGTTTTGGGCTGACCGATGAAGAGATTGCCTAATTACTGATTTGCAGGCTGTTAACCGTAAGCCCGTAAATTGGTCGATGTTTTCCTGACTCAGAAGAGTACCGAATTTAGCAAGTTTGTCCGCAGTGGAGTTACCAGGTATGTTGTTATGACGGGTACCCAAAAAAGTTCAATATGGCAATGTCTCGCCATCTTGTTAAGAGATGCCCGGCATTCGCAAGTAAGAACAAATGTCGTTAGGACATTAGATAGGGCTTTTACGGCAGCCTGACTGTCGATACAGAAACGAATATCGCTGTCGTATATTCGGTGGTATCTTATCCAAAAATACAACATAGGTCAGGGAGCATAAAACAAATTTCCTTCCGTAATAGCGGGATGAAGAAGGACCGGACACATTAGCCGTGATTTATTAGAGTTTTGGTCCATGTTTTGGATGGTCCCGTTTGTACTTGCAACCAAATCGTTTGTGAAACTATCGATTTTGTAAAACAAAGAAATGACTTAAATAAAGCTTAATACTTAATTTTTAAGCAGCTTTAAATATAAAAACTTATGAAATATATACCTAATTTATTTATATTAATTTCAAATAAAACATGACTATTATAAATTTTATGAAACATTTTAATTTCAATGTTACGAATCTTGTAATACATCATCCGTTAAGGTAGAAACACAATTGGGACGAATGACTAATTTCGTCCAGCACGACGAATTCGGCTTTAAAAATTCGTCTTGCATATTCGTCCATTGAACACATTTATGACGAATAAACGTTGCTGACGCCATTTTTGTTTATTTTTCATTAGCACAAATTACACACACTTTCGTACATATCGCGCACTCACAACATTTGCAATATTTTTTTTTATTATATTCTTTCATTTTTTCACAAAAAGAAAATATTTAATTAATTTTATTTGAAATAATTATTTTTTGTTTACAATTTATAAGGTGACCATATTTCACAAAAACACATATAATTTCTTATACCTTACAACAGAAATAGAAATGCAGCCACTCTAAACCAGTTTAGTCGTCGTTCGTCTGCGTATGAAATAGAAATAAACCTATCGCACTATTCGATACGCACGACGAATTTCGTCGTACGCATCTATTGTGAGCACTTTCATATAAACCCATATCTTCTATTTCTAACGACGAATATTCGTTCCGAAAAATTGGTTGTTCGTCCCAATTGTGTTTCATACTTTAAGTCTTCTAGATAGTACAAAATATACAACGCATAAAGTATTTAACAACTACTTTGAGTACTGAGTACCTATAAAAAGGGTCAATACTTGATAACCGTCACCTACTACTCAATACTTTGTCAGCACTACTTGGCACACGTAAATATTTTCGACGAAAATTTTTCGTACAATAGAAAAATATTCAGCAAAAATCTACAAATAAAAAAACTTTTTTCCTGCTTTTAAAATCTAATTTTGGTAACAAATTTGAAAAAAAGCATAATTTACATCTGATCTTATTTACTTAAGAAACGAAACATGAATACTAATTTGAACAATAGCGTTGATGATGTTGTGGAATGCCCTTTGTGCATGGAACCTTTGGAAGTGGATGATCTAAACTTTTTCCCTTGCACTTGTGGTTATCAGATTTGTAGATTCTGCTGGCACAGAATTCGAACCGACGAAAACAAGTTATGTCCAGCGTGCCGTAAGGAATATCCAGAAAATCCTGCTGATTTCAAGCCATTAACTCAAGAGGAGATGATTGCTTTCAAGTCGCAGAAACGACAACGAGATCAACAGAGGAAGCAAAAAATTACGGATAATCGCAAACATTTGGCAAATGTTCGTGTTGTTCAAAAGAATTTAGTATTTGTCGTGGGCCTACCGCCTCGACTGGCTGATGCTGATATTTTAAAGAAGCACGATTATTTTGGTAAATATGGAAAAATTCATAAAGTTGTGATTAATCCGAGTACGGCGTACGCTGGAGTCCAGGGCCCCTCGGCTTCAGCTTATGTAACTTATGTCCACAATGCAGATGCATTAAGGGCAATACAAAGTGTAAATAATATAATGATAGATGGTCGTCTAATTAAGACTAGTCTTGGGACAACAAAGTATTGCAGTCATTTTATGAAGAATCAGCAGTGCCCCAAGGGAGATTGTATGTATTTACATGAGCTTGGAGACTCAGAGGCTAGTTTTACAAAAGAGGAAATGCACCAGGGGAAGCATCAAGAATATGAAAAACGTTTACATGATTTTTTGATTGCTTCATCTGGTACTGGCACAAGTGGATATGGAGTATCTTCAGGAGGCTCATGTAACTTAAGTAATAACAGTAAAAACTCCGAGGGCTCTAAAATTGCGGGCTCAATTTCATGTTCCACAACATCTACTAGCGGGTCCGTATCAGCTGTTGCAACAAATAACTTACCTTCTGTTCCACAAAAAGAAGCTTGGCCCAGTTTATCAATTTCTCCAGTTAATCAAAAAGATTCTGTTCCAATCAATAGCAACAAAAGTAAGAAAGACCGTTCCAAGCAAGAAAAAAATAAGAATGAAAAGAACAAAAAGGGTAAAAATAACCTAAATAACAGCAGTAGTACAAGCACAATATCAACACCTAAAGAAGTAGATTCCCCTGTAATTATTTCGAATTCGGCGCTTGAAATCTCTGCAACACACAACAGCTCCTTGATAGAACAAACGTCTAAGTCCAAAAATGACAAAAATAAAGACAAAACACAGTCCAGTTCAGCAAATCGTGTAAATACTAAAAAGGAATCGGCATCAACTATTGTAGAAAATGAAATTAAAGATTATAATAACCACCCAGCTCAGACTTCTACCAGTTCATCGGTCAGTTTGGAAAACAATAATGGAGATTATCTCAGTAATAAGTTAAGAAATGACAATAACAGTCAACGCTCTCTAAGCTCTAGCAGTAGCAGCTGTATTGCTACAACAAGCGAAAACAATTCTATACTAAATGAAAGTGGTAGTGGGAAAAGCTCTCCTTGTGGTGTTAATCCAAATATTTTAAATGAGGAACATTTACAATCTTCGCCCAGTACTGGATTGGATATTAATACAGATTCAATTGCCGATACTAATATTTTATCTGATAGTTATTCAAAATCATCTGGATACGTAGAGAGTTTGTTAGCGGAAAATGAAAATATTAGTCACAAATTAGCCGAGAACAATAATGAGAGTATTGAAAATAATGCTAGCTTAAATGAACCAACTGATAACAATGAATTGGAAGAACTTCGCTTTAACGATTCACAGATAAATGAAATTAAACAGGAAGAAACTCTTACAGATACTATGTCAAAATTAAATATGTTCGATGGAAATAGTTTCTTCAGTTCTACAACAGGGATGCCCCAACAGTCAATGCCTCTGAAACATAAAATAAATGAAGAAATGATACCAAATCAGTTAAGTAGTGGTACCGCACCCAACTTGCCAGATTTAATAAAGGGAATCGGTGGATATCAAAATTCTACGAATGAATGGGAAGAAGCATTAAAAAATGTTATGCTTAAAAGTAACAAACAAATGGAAGAAAAACTTCAACAGAATTTACAACAGCAGCATATTCAAAATCAACACCAAGAAGATCTTCTTCAAGAAATTCAGAAGCGCAATCTCTTAAGTTCATTAAGTATATCTCAATTACATGGAACACAAAACGATTTTCAAACTGGTTTTAACAATTATTTACCCAGTGCCGATTTGAATCGTCAAACAAACTTTCTTCAGTATCAACAACAACAACAAGCGAATGAATCATCAAACGATAATGTTCTGCATAATTCTATGTTTGGAACAAATATGTCGAAATTTTTCGATTTCCACAAACTTCAACAACAGCAAAAGCTTCAGCAACATGGTCTACAAATCAACGGCCCCAACAACATGAATGCTGGCGTAAATGACAACTTGCATATGTTCCCATTATTAGAAAACAGTCGCCTTAATTCACAACTGGTCGATCAAAATTGCATGTTAACATCACAACATCATCATCAAAAACCCAAACTTTTTGGAGAAATGGATCAAATGCTTTGTCATCAAACAATTCAACAGCTTCCAAATCAACAAATTGGCTCCATACAAACACAACAAAATCAGTTTGTTAAAAATTCAGCCGTCGATGACGATTTGGGCTTTGATCCGTTTACAGAAACTCAAAAGGCATTAGCTGAACTAATCGAAAATGAAGAGGAACAGCAAAATATTGGGTCAACACCTAAACTCATGCCCCACAAGCAACCAAATAATATACATCAACCACACCAACAACATATGATGGATTATATCCAACGTGCACGCATGCCACCTCCAGGATTTAATCATGTTAGCAATTTTAGCGGTTATGGAGTGGCTTCCGGACTTCAACATCAAAGCAAAGTTATGCCATTTATGAATTTACCCAATAACTATACGCCTCCAACTAGCCAGCAACATATTCAACACCAACAACAATTACAAATTCCTAATAACGCATGGGGTACCCATTTGGGAAACTTCCCCCAACACATTAATGAACAACAGATGCGTCATGTTAATTCGAATCAAATGCCTAGCGGTGGTAATCAAAAAGGTTATACTGGAAATGATTGGACAGCCATGGATCCTGCAATACTCTCGTTTCGTCAATCTTCATTTCCTCATCAGCAAGGAACACCACAAATTCAGAACCAGCATCAAGAAATGTTTTTACAGCAATTGGCACAACAGCAACAACAACAGCAACCAGGCTTTAATTCTCAGTCACAACATTTGGGCGGAGGAAATGTTGGTATTCAAAATAATATTATGAACACTCAACAAAGTTCACAGCAACACGTTAATGCAAATGTTCAAGGAATGTTGGAATACTTGAAAACGCGTCAATTTCTTTAATTTTATTATTATTATTATTATTATGCATACAAATACATTGGAGTGGCAGTCGAAATGTATGAAGAAAACTTTGTTTTCGAATTCTAGGGGTTAGCGAGCGGATAAACACTTTTTCTAATACTACTTACAGTACATAGAATTTAAATCAATTTGGATTGGAAGCGCAACGAGTATAATCAAAAGTATAATTTTGGCATTGCAAATCTTCATACAAAGCTTAACAAATAATATTTATATATCAGCATCCACATAATATATAATACAAATTCTCATAAAGCTAGAAAAATTGGTTCCAAAGTTATTAATAAAAACGTCTTGGTAAGAATGAAAATTCCATACAATCTTATATAAAAAAAACTAATAAAATATTTTTAATTTAGGTTTTAATTTCAAATATTTTTACTCGATTTATGTATGAGGACATGTTAGAGATTTTAGGGAACAACATGGTTTTCACTTTGACCCGTTATGAATATACAAACATATATATATCTATATTTATTAATATATAAATGATATCATAATGATGTCCGGCCTAAGTGACAACATATACCTCAATGCGCTTCAGCTTATCCAAAGTCCAAATTAGATACAATTTTAACACTAATTATATTTTTTAGATAAAGTGTTGCAATATTCCGGTTCGGCAGATCTTCAAATTCAAATGTCATAAAATGGCTGCCACTATAATATACATATAATACACATACAAATAAACGTTAATGATTAAATAAAAAATACTAAATTTAAAACAAATTTTGTTCATTAAATTCATAAAGCAATGAGGCCATTCATCTAAAAAATATAATCGGATTAAGCTGTAACCAAGCAAACTTGTAAGTATAATTTTATTATTTTAAAGGTGAGAGATGAAGTCAATCGGAAACGTTGGCTTGGAACTCCATATTTATGATGTGATAAAAGTTCCTTTAAGTAAACGATGTCATTGGAGAGATCATCCAATCTTTAACATCATACACACACGAATGTTTGTACTTAAGATCGAGCTTCGTCCGTTATCGCGTAAATGTTTTTTTTTATAATTTAACCAACGCTCAGGGAATGACCCCTATGTATGCATTGCACTGTAATGGAACTAGGAAAAGAAGTTGTAGGGAGTAGAAAGAAAAAAAGTGTTTGTGCATATCCGATGAAAACTTTTTGATATCATAAATGGGCGGAAAGATTCCGGAGGGAAGTTTATTTCACATACGGAACTAGTTTTCTCTTTAATGTGATGTGCGGTCCATACATCCAGTGGAAGAAGCACAGTTTCTTGGCTTAAATAAAAAATGTTGACCTCTTCACAAATGTGATTTCTATAAAAAAATAAATCCACTTTTCACCAAAAAACAAAAAAAAAATATGAGGGGCTTGGAGCACAAGGGATCTAAGTGACTTTTTTCTAATAATGTGAAATGAAAGGTTAAAGTTAAATTGCAATAAAAAATGTTGGATGCTGTGTGGATTATTATTTTTTAATGAGTAGAGATCTTGAGATATATTTTTAACTGATTATTTAAAAAAATACCATATTCTGCATTTGCAAATATCCAAAAATTACTCTTGAAGTAAGCACCTAGCACTTATTCCCCTTGTGCTCCAACTTTTTTTTAATTTTTAAATAATTTTACTTGTACCCCAAAATAATGTTATATGTTATATGTAACGTCTTAAAAGAAAACAACAAGGATTTAATTTTTAAAACAATATTTTATTAAGAAACGTATTTAAGGTTGCTTTGTTAGATTTTTTAGTCATCATAGTCAGATTCCATAACATCATCCGGCTCATCTTCATCCTCACTTATGCTTTCGATGCTTTCCGGATTTACATCCATTCCATCATGAGGAAGTGCTTTGAACCATTCGTGGTAAACTGGTGGTATATAGCAAAGAAGATCTTGAAGGTTCTTGAACTCATTAAATTTGATAGGTTTAACACTTTGTTTTGCAGGAAGTTGTGGGAGTAACTGCATGTCTCGGCCAACATTTTTAGCTTTTAAATTTACTGTGGTGAAGTCTTCTTTCGAAAGATCATCTTTGTATGAGAGGTTCCAGGGGTCATCCTTTTCAAAGTGTAACCATTGCATTTTTCGGATATCCGGAACGCTTTTTGTGAAATATCTTTGAATTGGCTCAAGAGATATGAAGTCCTCACTTTTTAATGAGTAGAGATCCTGAGATATATTTTTAATTGATTAATTAACAAAATACCACATTCTGCATTTGCAAATACCCAAAAATTACTCTTGAAATAAGCAACTAGCACTTATTCCCCTTGTGCTCCAACTTTTTTTTAATTTCTAAATAATCTTACTTGTACCACAAACGAATGTAATATCCTGTAAGTAACTTCTTTCATGAAAACAGGAAGGATAACATTTTTAAAACAACATTTTATTAAGAAAAGCTTTAAGGCTGCTTTGTTAAATTTTTTAGTCGTTATAATCAGATTCCATTACATCATCGGGCTCAACTTCATCCTCACTTTGGAATAAAATGAATAAATTTTCAACATGTTTAAAATTTCCATGAATAGTTATGTCTACACTAAAGCTCACTGAAAGATCTATACCACGTTTAAATATTATGACGATCGGCTCAGCAGTTACCGCTCAATTGACCAATATGTAGAACTTTGGCGCCATCTATCGAACGAAAATAGAACTCCACACAAACGCTGCTCACGTCATATATAATACACAGGTTAATTTTGGTCCAATTCGGTGCATTAGTTTTTGAGTTTACTTATTAGAAATAAACATGATTAATTTGTTAATGTAAGTAGATTTAATAATGAATTAATTTACAAATTATCTTATACAAAGTCCAGGTAAATTTTAGCTCAAAACTTTTCTTTGACCCAAGTACATAGTCCATGTGAAACATTAATTTTAAAATTTTGTTGGAGCACAAGGGGTTCAAGTGCACATATACCCCTTGTGCTCCAACCAAAACAGGTATTATAGTTGGCAAGTTTAGATATGGTCGCCATATCTCACTATTGGATGGCAATCTCACTTCCACCTTTTATGCTCCAAATTTCCCTGTACTTCACGAACTAATTCCACATGCTAACTCAATTTTTTTAAAAAAGGCACTTAGACCCCTTGTGCTCCAAGCCCCTCATATATCGTGAGCTTATATTCAATACCGACTATAAACCAATTTTTTTTTTAAACTTTTTTATTGAAAAACGGCTTTTCTTATAAAAGAACACATCTTGTAATAAAAATTAGAGGGAAGAAATCTATTAAGGCAGTTATTGGCTTAAATATACTTTAGAGGAAATATTGGCTTCTATTAAAGAATTTTGGATAATTAACACTTTTTTGCTTCTCCTTTAAAATATTTTATTTGGTTCATAGCCGGTATTGAATATAGGCTCACGATATATTAAAAAGAAACTTCCAATTGTAGTATTTATTGCAAATTTTTATTAAAAGCTTATCTTATTTAATATCTTATACTTAATTTCATATACAAATTTATTATTTTATCTATAATCGAAATAGTTTTAGCTAATCTTATATAAAAATGCCTACCCGATCTGTTCTGCAAATCACTTTCGATTGAAATTCTAGTCTTAAACATTTTCAATGCCCAATTATTAAGTTTTTTTATATAAAATAAGTTGAACAGAATTTTATAAAAATAAATTTTAATTTGTGACTTCCATTCTGGGAAAACACTTCTTCTATAAGTGTTACCTGAAATATAGGAACAAAACAAATATAATTTTCCTCCAAAATTATTTACAAGTTTTACTTTGACAATCTGCCATCCTAACGAATATAAAAAGTGGTTCTGAGTCGATCGTTATACCTTAAGGTGGGTGACAGATCAATATTTCTATGCGTTACAAACATCTGCACAATATTTCAACAATACCCCTTCCACATATGTGGGGTTACTGCGTATCTTGATTCGAAATGAAACTGTTCGAATTTGTATGCTTAAAGCTGTGTTTCAAAAATAATTTCTTTCGAATCGAAATACGCATTAACCCCATGGTTGTGTAGGGTATAGGAATCTTGGCTCAGCTTAAAATCGATATAATATATGCGGACTAGAAGATCATTGTAATTTACAATTAATTCTAAAAGTTTCTGCAGCAGTTTCGAATTTCAATGCTTCTAAGATTTTAATTTCACATTGAATGCCATTTTCAGAACAGGCCCGATACGTGATTTGATTTTAACTTGAAAGTGTTTTCCAGTATATATAGGCATATAAAATGTTTTTGTTAGGAATTCACTTAATAAAAAAAAAAACACATAGGTAAGTCTTGCACGCATAAATAACAGCTAATTCTTGCGAAAACTAAGTAAAATGGGATAAATTAATTCCAAACATTCTAAAATATCTTTACGTGCTTTAGCGCCCGTAAAGACAATTTTTCCATTGACAAAAATCAACATAACCATTCGCGGTTTGACCATACGATATATTAAGCCAGGAAACAATTCCGGCTCGTACGAACTAAATTGTCCATGAACTTGATTTAGGTTTTCCAAACGTATGGGAAATCTTAAATCAACGGTAGCCACAATGTTTTGTAGACGAAAGTCGGTGAATTTAACAGGAAAGCCTAATTTCTGTATTATGCGGGCAAACTTTCGTGTACCCAACGATGCTTCGGCCTCATTGCGAGCGCCGGTACAAATAATTTTACCAGTTCTAAAGATTAAGGCTGTGCAGCGGGGTTCACGCATGCGCATTACAACACCATGGAATCGTGAGGGCGTGTATTCGGAATTACGAGTGCGATTGTTGATATCCTGTAGGTTTAGTTCACAGGCTAGAGACACTGTTGCTACAACATTTCTGCGAAGATGAATAAAACATTTTTTTGATCAGAATCTTCAGTTTTTTATTAGTGAACGATTGTTCAAATACTCACTGTAGCTTAACATCATGTTGTGGTTCATTAGTTTCTAGTGGCTGTGTGGCTGGCTGTTGGGGCTGTATACTGTGATGGGGATTAACCTTAAAACATAAAAGTGCATATTTAAAATTATATTTTTAATTTTAAATATTTTAATTAACTTTACCCTAACTGTGGCACTTTGTTGACTATTTGACGATGCACTAGTTCCCGCTTCCATCGTAACTAAATAAATTTAATTTGATTTTTGAGCAATAAATTCCCCAATATTTTAAACTTTATTTCATAGTGGTTTTTTAAATAAATTTTATAAAAATATAAACAGCAAGTTTGTAAAAAAAAATTGTTTATGTCCAGCTGTTCATTAAAGTTGTCAGCACGTGAATAAATCAATCCGTGTAAATGACAAGCCCTGTCAGTTGTTTTGGGTGGTGAATTACAGTTTCTTATGAAAACTGACAGTGCTGCCAAGTAGAAAATGAAACATAGTCGAGTGAAATACAGTGTTACAAAACTATTGAAACTTTTCAAAAAATTTAAAATAATTTTTTCAGTTTTTCTCCACATTTACTTTTCTGATTTTCAAAATTAATAATTTGAAAATTAAATGAACTCAAGCCTGATTAAACCTAATTTTTCAATTAATTCTAAAGTTCGAATAATTAATTCCCAAATAATTTAAATATTTTAAAATATCTTTCAAAAAATTTAACTCAAAATTTTTTTAACATTGTCTAATGATTTTTAGTATTAAATCTACATATACCTATACTTTTTCTCCTTGCAATCGACAATATAATGCGTAGGGCACTGAATTGTAGACGCGGTATCCTTCGAACAACTAGAGGACTTGGAATACGATGTATGTCTTCTAAGCCAAAGCTCAGGCCATCTTCAAGAATACACTAACGGTATCACTGTTGAATCTCGGACAGATGGGCTGGAAATCAATGTTTCCAAGATAAAGATTATGACTGGAGGTAATGGCGCAATGTGGATAGGTACCTTTAAATATCTTAGTAGTTTGGTATCTGTAAAAAGTGTCGCGAGGATATTGAATCGCGTATTAATAAGGCAGAATTTGCAATCGGCATTTTCCGAGCCATTTGGAAATCTCGGAAAATATCAACAACAACTAAGTTACGAATATATAACTTGAATGTCAGGTCCATATTGTATTACGGTTGCGAAACTTGGAAACGCACAAATGATATCGATAAACGCCTACAAAACTTTGCAAACAAATGCTTGAGGCAAATCCTTAATATAGGGTGGCCGAATTGCATAAGAAGTGAAGATCTACTAAACGCTACAAACCACATCCCTGCATTTATAGAGGTATGTCAACGGAAATGGCGATAAAGTTTGATATAAAAGGATGGTTGAGGCCCTATGCTCCACTGGGAATCAAAGAAAACAGAGGATGAACCGTAATTTGGTAACAATCGGTGAACATTTACCTTCTCATATTAGAGACCCTCTGCCGAAAATGACATAAATGTACTTAAATCTCAAAATTTTGAATTTAACAATAAAGTTTATGGAATATGGTTTCTAATGTTATTAAGCTGGGAATGAAAATGTTTAAGTTGAAAACGTGGTTCAATCAGCCATTCGAACGTGCTATCAGATCCTACCTACGGTGGTGTTGGATTTAAATATCAGTCGTTGCACTATGGTTTACTTATTCCTAAAATAGTAAATGTATATTTAATAAAACTTGTTTACTTATTAAAAGTCCTCGGTCAGAATAGTAAATATGTTTTATTTATGTATGTATGTTGTATGTATGTATGGGAATAAACCAAAATCAACGGCAAATCCAAATACTTTAAAACTTTTTCTTTTCTTGGGAAAAAAAAAAGAAATTAATGCCTTTAAACTCGCCAATAATATTGATTTACGCCTTTTGGTGATTTAAATTAAATCAAATTTTTTAAATTTCTAAAAGATGATTTTGAAATTTCTACGTTTCCATGGCTTGCTTTTCCAGGTGCGCCTTGAGTTGGACATTGAAATCGTCTTCGACATTATCATCATCCCAATTGTCTTCCCAAACGTTGACCTCATCCTCATCTTCTTGTACCGCGTTGAAATCTTAAACGGAGATAAAACAATTGTTGGATGCACACATGCTTTCAGGGACACTTTGTTTTATTTACCTTCTGCGGGGAATTCCTCAAATTCATCATCTTCCTCCAATAAACCCAAATCACCTTTCACGGTCTTTTCTTTATCAGTCGCCATAATAATTTATGTTTCGAAAACTAAATTTAAATTATTAAAAATTTCGGAAAAATTGCAAAAATAATTTTTCGCTATTCGCTTTGATTGTTTTTCTTGACAAATGAATAAGTTTGTTTTGCCGAGTCATCTGTCAGATGTGACAATACTAAGTTTAGGTGTTGTCAACGCTGAGATTTAAAAGCTCATTGTTAAAAATTTTAGGGTGAGTCATATAAATATAAATGGATATAAAAATGAAAAAAAAAACAATAGCTTTGTTCATTAACTACAAACTTTTAATTTCAACTGTTTCTAGAAAAGTGCTCACGAACTCGAATAATTAGTAGGGTTGGCTCATAAAGTCTTGAATTTGTATGAGAAAAAGCTGACATAATTGAAATTGATACAAACCTGGCCGTACTATCAAGTTTACGAAAATTTTGTATGAAATTTAAGGAAGATAAAATGAAAACTGATAAGAAAACGGGAATGCAGTGCCTAGTTTCTGTAACTCTCGCATCGATAAATTATTCGAGTGGAACAATGAAAATGAAAAAGAAACTAGTTGAATTGAAACAAAATGTCATTTTTTTCACCCAAGTGTTTCTGTAATTTATTTTTGTGAGAACTATCTGTCATTCAGCAACTTACGTCAAATTTATTGGAAATGTGCGAGTAAAACTGTTTCTGTAAGCGAATGATGCGAAAAGTTTTTCATTTTATCTGTCAAAACAATTCGCACATATTAAAGGCGTCGAAAAAGAAACATTTGAACTAAAAAGTAAAAACAAATACATAATTAAAACATATAATTAAATAAAATGTAATTAATCGCTTCATTTTATTTATTCAAATATTTTCCATTTTAATTAATTTCAGAAAATTTAAAGAATATCAAAAATATTTCGGCGATCGTTTTGTTCGGCAACTAACAACACCACACTAAACATTTAAAATAATATATAAATATATATGTCTATATATACATATATCCATTTTTTCTTATTTTAAATTAATTTTTTAATTTTTTTGATGATAAATTTTTACTTTTTCTACCAGCTCACAGTGGTTTACGGACGCTTTTTTTTGGAAATAATTCTGTAACTTTTGAACGACTGGAGATATTTGAATGAAATTTGACATGGTGGTAGTCAAGGAGTATTTGAGTTGGTTTTTAAAAGCACTGGTCCATGAGGGGTCGGGAGAGTGATTGATGGACCTTCAAAGTTGGTCACCTCGGGTGTTCGACTTTTTTAAAAATTCGCCAAAAATCCATTTATGTATGGATTGAAAAGAAATTTTAAACTTAAGTTGTCCTTGAGAAGATCTACAAAAAATACGCTTAAATGTGTAGGTTATCTCCTTTGGATTTCGAGATATTTGGGTAAAAAGGAATTTTTAGGTTGATTTTTTACCTCTTTTTTTAAGCTTTTTTTGATCTGGTGGACGCATCTGAGGACCAAAAATTTTTTAAGAATATTCTTTAAATTTGTAATAAAATTCTGAATAATTTTTGTGCAAGTTAGTTATAGAAATCTTCTTTTGTTTAAAAGTTAAAAATATTCAAAGTTGAAACTTACAAAAAATTTCGCTTTTTTTTTAGTTTTTCCCCAAAAGATAGCTATATTTTTTCACTAATAAAAAAATATTTTCTTAAGAAACATAAAAAGATTTTTAAAGTTTTTAAAAGAAAACATAATGAGAATGCGTATAAAACAAATTTCTTGCTAATTGGACTTTTGGTTCTCGCACATGTCCTCTCCAAAAAATGGCAATTTGTAAAAAAAAAAATTAGTTTAAACAAAAATTTCTCAAAAGGCAAAGCACCGATTTGAAAAAAATTATAATGTTCATATTTTCCAATATATCTGTTATTGATTAGAAAAGTTTTTTCTGAAACGCGCTGCAAATAGAGACAGTGTTGCCATATTTGTAAAAAAACTCATTTTTTGAAACACCTTTTTCCCCAGTTGGGAATTGGGGAATTTTTAAGTTAAAATTGGGAATTTTTTTTAGTCTATTGCTTTTACATCTTATTGGTCTACATTACTACAAAATTTCATTGTAATATCTTTATCCATGTCATTTCCACAGAATATCAAAGATTAAAAATATTTTCCTTGAAAAAGCAGAAAAACAATTTTTTTTTTGTTTTACGATACAAAGTGTAAAAAAAGTAACGCACTTAAAAAAAACTTTTACTTAGTGCTAATCTCCTAGTCTTTCCCGATCTAATGATACTAAACATGTATATAAAGCATTAATACCGAGTCTTAAAAAACTCTGAAAACTTTGGCCCCCGTAGCATTTTTACACTGTTTATTTAAATATAAGTGATGAATTTGTGCATATAAAATTAATAATCATACTCAAATATTTCACTATAAGATGACAATGATCCTTCGATAACAAACAAATATTTTTTTATTTTTTTAAAGAAAATATCATGAGGATTTATGAAATATCAAAATGTAAATAATTTGTACTTATATTAAAAGGTGAAATACATTTTATTGAAGTATTTGTAGTTAAAGTTTAAACTTACAGTTTTTATTACATATTTATATAAAAGTAGTTATTTACTTAATTTTTATTTTCAGTAAAATAATCAGTACAATCTATTATATCAAGAACCTCTTCCAGGTGTTCGTTTTCAGAAGTTTTTGTATAACTGCTCCACCATTTCTTTCTTATCGTTGATAGAGCAGGATCAGAAGACAACAAGAGATAATTTATTAGATCCTGATTTTGCGATTTTCTTGAGCATTTTCTGGTATTAAATAGTTGGATATACTTGAAATCTGAATTCCGCGCTTCCTGGGCCTCTTCTGTCAGTTCACCAAGTGGGAGAAGATTTGATTCAATTATTTCACGACCATGTTGAAGGACTTTATGAACTGTTGGTGTAATTTCTTTCCAGTGATACAAATGTCGTATACGAGTTAACGCGTTGAGGGCATAGCAATGAAATTTTTCAGCATTTATTTGATATTTGCTATTTATTGCCGATAATATTACGTAACATTTACGAAGAACTTCCTCATCAATTCCAGTAATCTTTGAAGTTGTTTCATAATTTTCAAAGAATCGCCTGGCCGTATTACCATCGTTTGTACTGCCATATCCTACAAGTGGTTTGTCTATGTTTAGACCCGTCATAGTTTTGAATTCTTCCTGAATCCTTTTTTTTTCACTGGATCTCATTTCAATCAGTTCCTTATTATTTCTCACGGATTTTAGCTGATTATCAGGTATATTCCTATATTTCAGATCATATGCTATATGTAGCATAAATTCTAAAAATCGGATACGTGCATGTAGGGGCGATATACCAAATTCCAGAACCTCTTGATTAATTGCAGTACTAGCTGATGCATCTTCTGAAGTTTGTAGAAATTCCGATTTCTTCTTTCCGCATAATGAGCATTTCCAAGTTGAATGGGTTTCCGTTATAGCGTTGCTTACTTTTCCATCTATCATTGTCAATTGAAGCTCAAAATTTACATTAATCAAATATCCATGTATGTCTATGCAGACTGGACTCAAATTGTCTATTGAATATTTGATATCATCAACCCAATTTTTTGTGCTTGCTGCATTTTCTTTTAAATATTCGAATCTGATCGGTCTGCAAAATGCCTTTGATCCTGGAGATGTGTTAACCCACACATATTCAGTACGCTCTTTTGATGTGGATGGTTCAGAACGATTCTTTCTTAATCTTAGTGGTACTAGGGATGCCATAAAAACGCTTCTGTAGTCATTTGTGTTCTGATGAGATGTTGATTGTTTGTATTCCGGTAATCCAGATAAACCGTCACATCCCCATTTACATATTAAAGTTAAGTCCTTGTTGTCAAGTTTCTTGGCTTCTTCTTCAGACAATGTAGTAGATATCAGCCTTGATGCCGTATTTTCCAATAATTTTGATAAATCCACAGATGCACTTTCGTCTCCTATCACGTTTGTTGGTATTAAGTTTTTTTTGGTTTTTAATAACGCATTATATCCTGGTAAAATTGAGTGTCCTTTGTCTCGTAATGCCTTACAGAGTTTAATATATTTATTTTTACTCAATTTCAACTCGAGCATAAGAGCAAGTGCTTCTTCCTCCGAAAATTCTGATTGAGAAGAAGGAGTTGGTATACTCTTAATAATTCGCTTAAGACGTTTAGGAGAAGCCTCTGGGAGAATATCTGCTATTTGTTTAGCTTCAGCTGGTTGATTATTTCGTTTGAGCACTTCCTTAAAGGAATCTTTGATTTCAGTATCCGAATGAGTAGAAAGAACTTCGGATAATCCCATCTTTTTAGATCTTTCTCCGAGATCATCATAGTTTTTTAGAGGGGCTCCAGCACCAGAAGTTTTAAGCTCAATTGAGTCCTTCAGCCAGTCTTTAAATTTAGATTCAAATCTTTTTAAACAGTAATTAACCGACTTAATTTTAAGTTCAAATAACTTTACAAATTTTACGACTTTGTCTTCCTCACTATTGAGAATCATGGAGTTAGTTTAATTTTTAGCATATCGCATGATTATTTTAATTTTTTCTGCTCTCGAACTGCTTGGTTGTTCAAAAAGAATATCGCACAACACTTTAAATTCCAATGTTATAGCCATGATGTTTTAACTGTTAATAGCAGTTACATTTAAAACTTTCTTTTTTATATTAAAAAAAAACATTTTTTATATATACCTGTATCCAAAGAATAATAAAGAAATCAATGAATTAATGTATTTTTTACCTCTAAAAATAGGTGCATATATAACTCAACCAATATGTGCGTCTCGTAAAACCTACCTGTATGGAGGTGAGTAACCATATCCTTTCTGACCATTATGAAAAACCCAAGTTGTAACAATTTTTACCTATTGCATTAACTTTCACATTAAAAAACATTTTATAACCTTAACATAATTTTGCAATTTTTTCAAATACACCAATTTTAAATACCGGAAAAATGCCTTTAAATCTTATTTTAAATAAATTGTCACACTGTTACTATAAAAGTACTCTTCTAATTAAACTTTTGCTACAAATTATGGATATATTACCTTTACACTGTTATCAAAATCGGTGCCTTACTCGTACTTACTTATTTAGAATCTTTTACTAAAATTTTATTTTTTAGCTTGGAACAAAAGGCAAAATCGAATAAAATTTTTTTAAGTCATTCTTATAATGTTTTCTTTAAAAAAATAAAAAACTATTTATATCTTTTTGAAGAAAATATTTGTTTATTAGCGAAGGATCATTGTCATCTTAAAAATAGTGAAATATTTGAGTATGATAATTAACTTTATATGCACAAATTCATCACTTATATTTAAATAAACAGTGTAAAAATGCTACGGGGGCCAAACTTTTCAGAGTTTTTTAAGACTCGGTATTAATGCTTTATATACATGTTTAGTATCATTAGATCGGGAAAGACTAGGAGATTAGCACTAAGTAAAAGTTTTTTTTAAGTGCGTTACTTTTTTTACACTTTGTATCGTAAAACAAAAAAAAATTGTTTTTCTGCTTTTTTAAGGAAAATATTTTTAATCTTTGATATTCTGTGGAAATGACATGGATAAAGATATTACAATGAAATTTTGTAGTAATGTAGACCAATAAGATGTAAAAGCAATAGACTAAAAAAAATTCCCAATTTTAACTTAAAAATTCCCCAATTCCCAACTGGGGAAAAAGGTGTTTCAAAAAATGAGTTTTTTTACAAATATGGCAACACTGTCTCTATTTGCAGCGCGTTTCAGAAAAAACTTTTCTAATCAATAACAGATATATTGGAAAATATGAACATTATAATTTTTTTCAAATCGGTGCTTTGCCTTTTGAGAAATTTTTGTTTAAACTAATTTTTTTTTTTACAAATTGCCATTTTTTGGAGAGGACATGTGCGAGGACCAAAAGTCCAATTAGCAAGAAATTTGTTTTATACGCATTCTCATTATGTTTTCTTTTAAAAACTTTAAAAATCTTTTTATGTTTCTTAAGAAAATATTTTTTTATTAGTGAAAAAATATAGCTATCTTTTGGGGAAAAACTAAAAAAAAAGCGAAATTTTTTGTAAGTTTCAACTTTGAATATTTTTAACTTTTAAACAAAAGAAGATTTCTATAACTAACTTGCACAAAAATTATTCAGAATTTTATTACAAATTTAAAGAATATTCTTAAAAAATTTTTGGTCCTCAGATGCGTCCACCAGATCAAAAAAAGCTTAAAAAAAGAGGTAAAAAATCAACCTAAAAATTCCTTTTTACCCAAATATCTCGAAATCCAAAGGAGATAACCTACACATTTAAGCATATTTTTTGTAGATCTTCTCAAGGACAACTTAAGTTTAAAATTTCTTTTCAATCCATACATAAATGGATTTTTGGCGAATTTTTAAAAAAATCGAACACCCGAGGTGACCAACTTTGAAGGTCCATCAATCACTCTCCCGACCCGTCATGGACCAGTGCTTTTAAAAACCAACTCGAATACTCCTTGACTATCACCATGTCAAATTTCATTCAAATATCTCCAGTCGTTCAAAAGTTAAAGAATTATTTCCAAAAAAAAGCGTCCGTAAACCACTGTGCAGCTGTTTACTTTTTGACAGATGTATTGGAAATTTCCATTAAAAACGTAATCAGTGTTGCTTGTACTCACTTTGTGTTACAGAAACACTTTTTTCTTCCAGGTCGAGAAACGGTGGAAATTTTTGTTTCATACTTTTCGTTGTGAAAACTTATCACTTTGAGTTACAGAAACGACCTACAGGTTCAAAAGAAATTTAAAGAAAAACTGATCAAGTAAACCTGATTCGTGTGAAACAGCACTTACTAAAAACTTTTACTTACAATTGTTACTAGTAAAATGTTCACGAACTCAAATTACCAGTCTTATCTCAATTTATCTTTAGTAATGATTTTTAATTAGACGTTAATGCAAACAAATAAAACGGTTCTCGAAAAGCCATTATATCCAAAGAAAGTGGCTATATGGATAGGTTTGTGGTCGTTCGTCATCATCGGCCGTATTTTCTCGCAAATGAGCTAAGAAGCACCGTTATCGTGAACTCTCCTGGCCACAATTGGCTAATGTTGACATCAGTGACTTTTGGTTTCAGCAAGACGGCACACAGTGTTTTGAAAGAAAAAAAGTGGTAATAAATTTGAACCTTCTAAACTTTTAGTCTGGTTGCATCAGTATGTATAAGGGAATTAAGGACGACCCAAGCTTTCTGAATTTTGGTTTATTGTTATCCTGGGTTTCCACAGGGTGAATTATTGGATGTCAATGTGGATCACCTCAAAAGTGAAATAGCTTTTGGACCCTGCAGCTCTTTCAATTATTGCCCCATATGGTTGATTTTTTACATGTTGAAATGAGCTTGGATAAACGAAGAAAACCCATGTTTGCTTTACTCTAATAACTATTATAAGTTTGCACTTCAACTTTTTTAAGTTTTTGGGTGATTGTGCATCCGCTATTTTAATTATAATTTATTATTATTTATTATAATTTATACTGATGTATAGCCAACAGTTTAGGAAATAAAACTGTGACAAACTTTTTTAAATATCTCGAATCGTTTTGTGTTGAGAAATTCCAAAAGTCAAATATTTTTCGCTAATCAAAAAAAATTGATTTTTTTTTCAAAGAGATGCTTTGATATTTTCACATTTTACTAAGAAGTTTTTCATTAAAAGTTAATGTTTTATTATATATTCATTGAAAATGGGGTTCTAGAATAAGTTTAATTTTGAATCTGTACAGCATTCACCCTACGTACAATATTGACAGAAATTGGTTCCATTTACATTTAATTGCCATACGATTTGATAGCTAATATTGAAGTGACTGTGTGCGGTTTTCCATTACCGATTGAAATTCTTCTCCAATTGTGAGTTTGCGTTTATTCGAATTGTGATAATGCTTTTTCTAGCGTTATAAGATCTTGGGTTGATGACTGAAATAAATTCGATTTTCTTGATGAGTTATAGATATAAATGCCTGTATGATATCTCCTCTTACCACTGAGATTAGACACTTGATGACTTTCAGCACAAGTGGATCTATTTTGGTAAGATGGAGGCGTCGCAAATCCGGAAAATCCATGAAATTCGTCTTTAGCTTCTAACAATGGGGTTTCTTTTGACCTTAGTTCAGATTCAGCTGATTCATATTCATCAACTGAGGATGTGTTTTCGACATCACTGTCGAAGTTGTTTAAACCGTAAACCGCAGTAAACTTTAAAAAATGTTGACTCACATCAGATGTTTAATTTTTCTTCTTCTGTTATCCTTAACTCCTAATGGAAAATAGGGCATCAACCATTTTATATCAAACTCTATTGCAAGATGTTAGGCATACGTCATTCCATAAATAGTTTGGTGGTTGTAACTCCGCATCAATTAACCTTCTCAACGTTCTATCAGGTGCACCAACACGACGGCCGCTTCCTTCTGGACACAAGCAATGTTGGTATTTGGCATTCGAAGTGTTTTTCTGTTGACATACCTTTATATAAGCAGGGATTTGGATTGTAGCGTTTAGTAGATCATCATTTCTTGTGCGATTCGGCCATTTAAAAAGCTTTGTAGGCGCTTATCGATGGCATTTGTGCGTTTCTAAGTTTCGAGTTATATATTCCTAACTGAGTTGTCGTTAATATTTGCCGAGATTTCCAAATAGCTGGGAGAATGTCGAATGTAGATTTTGCCTTATTAATACGAGATTCAATATCCTCATATAACGTCGTTATCCATTGATGTGTGTCAACGGGATTGCGCCATAGCCTCCAGGCATAATCTTTGTCTTGGAAATATTGATGAGTGTTAGCGCTAGTATTTTCTTAAAGGTGACCTGAGTTTTGGCTTAGAAAACATAAGTCATTAGCGTATTCCAAGGCCTCGAATTGTTTAAAGGGTGTCCATTGGATACCGCGTTCACCATTCAGTGCCGTGCTCATTACACTGTCGATGATAAGGATAAAAAGTATAGGTGACAAGATACATTGTCTTACTCCAGTACGATTTTCTAAAATTCTTCATAGATGGCTCCTATTGAACTGTCGAAGGGTTCATAAAGTCGATTATGTTTCTGTTAATGTCGTAGAGACGTTAACCTTTTGTATGTTCATCAAAGCCTATTAAAATACATTCGTGTGTTTTGGATCCCATTTTTGAGTTACATTTTTGGTATATGCACAATGGAGATAGTTCCAAATACTTTTACATGTACCAAGTTAGGTTTTCTTCCATTCATTTGTATTTGATGCCTCTTTTATAGCTTTATTTTCATTCTATCACCACTTGTATTGATTCATGAATTTTCTGGTGCCATGATCATAGGACGGTAGGAATTCCGGTTAACAATAGTGATCCAATCTATTCTTCACTTAAGCTGTAGTGACAATTTCTTTAACGTAAGTGTCCATTGAATTACAGTTCGAAAGAGTCCTTGTAATAAGCTTACGCAGGAGTGTTAAACCACTATATTCTTAGGCGTTTGCTAGCTGTTGCTTAAGCTCCTTAGCTGTCGTATCATTCTGTATATGGATATTACACAAAGAGTCGATGATAAGTGTTAACATGTTTCTGACTCTCCTGTCTTTATCTGGTTTTATCTCAATCTTTGGGTTTCCCTCTTCGTTAATTTCGTAGTCGATGATAGTTGTTATCCAAATTCAGATAAGCCTACATTAGTTTTCCACGTAGGCAAACTACACATATCAAGTAGCCTTTTATTGGTCTAACCACTTGTATTGCTTTCCGGCTACGATATTTTAAGATTTATTTTATAATTTATTGAAACACGATAATAATTATTGCAGTGTCCATAACCCATAGCAGAGGCTGTTAAGTATACTTATATATATATATATATATATATATAAATATATATATATATATATAAATATATATATGTATATATATATATATATATATATATATATATATATATATATATATACATATATATATATATATATATAATAAAAGCAGATCTTTTTTATGGAAATACAAAATGTTTGTGATAACTGTAATGGCGGGTTTTAAAATTATAAATTACGGAATAACAGTATAACAGTTAACAAATATAATTATAATTTGACATAAGCAGGGTAGTTCCAATATATAACATAAATGTTATACAAGGTGATAGCGATGTTAGTACAATTCATGTGGACAAAGTCAAACCAAAAATGTCAGTCCACTCAGGTGGAAGAACAAGCAGCTGAAGCACCTACACGAAATGAAAATATTCGCGAAATCGTAATTTTATTTAAATCATTATTTGAAGCTTTTATTTGCAAAAATACAACACCTGAAAAATTTAACGAAATTAAAAAATGCTTAGCTAGTTAATTTTTGTTAATTTGGTCTATATAATTTTTTATGCGTCTTGAAATATAATAAAAATTACAATATATTTTAAAACTTCATTATACTTCATCAGTATAAAATCTGGAATTTCTAACGCGTTAACCTAATAAACTATATACTTATGTTTGTAAATACACTTATTTACATACATATTTATACAAATTAAATAGTATTCAACACGTTTAAAAGAGTATGTATTAATATCTAAACCATTGAATAATAAAGAATATTTAAATATATTTTCAATAATCAAAATTTGTCCCCAAGACCGCAGAACATTACGATATTTGTACTGAATAGACAAACACGTTTTTTGCTAAGCTCTTACTTGGATTTTTTTACTTCTTATCTTTGGTTTAAAGTAGAAAAGCCCGAACTCACATTATTTTAACTTTAAAGCCAATACCATCAATGAGAGAATTTTGTGTGGGTTTTACAAAAGTTATTGTTCCTTTCTAAAACAGCGTTATATGACTCTATTAAAAAAAGTCTACCCTGTGTTTTCACAGGGTGAATTAGTGGGTAAAAAAGTTTTTAAGCCGCGCCTATGTTTAGGTAGTTAAAGATACTGTAGACGGAGTAAGGATACCAGTGCCATGATCACACTATGTCACCACCTAACATCTTGGCACGGAAAACGAAGCTCCGGTCCTAATGCAAAAGATGAGTCAATATTTGATTTTTTCTTTGTAATAGCTTACTTACTTACCGAACATATTTTAGAATTTCATGCGCTTCGATCTTGTGTGCATATTTTTAGAGGAGGTCAGTGTATACAGTTAAGATTAAGGATAACCAAGATAGGTCTGAGCTTACCAAGTTAAGACCATCAGAACCGTTGCTTGGTATCCAACATCCCCTACATCAACTTTGTTATAGCTTTACAAAGTTAAGACCATCAGAACCGTTGTTTGGTATCCAACATCCCCTACATCACCTTTGTAAAAGCTTAGAGCTAGTTAACGGGTCAAAACTCACGTTTGTATTGTAGTTATAAATATACTGGAGGTTCTGGATATAAGGCTAGTTAGTTTATTAAAAACTGGAGAGTATCAAAGGACTGTTCCTACTCTAATTAAAAGTACTTTGATTTTGAAGTTCAAATAAAAAAACTCGCATTTTTTAAATAGGAATACGGCCTGTCTTAATCTCTTCGTCTTTGCCGAGTATTAACACTCGTGACGACATTGGTCAAGCGGTAGATATGCTCTGGTTAACAGATTTAAAAATCTTGTCAGGAATGAGAAGAGGCAGTTTTGGAAAACTTCTGTAGCGCTGTGGAAGATTAATTTAAAACTTCAAGTCTTCAAATGTCTCAATAATGAGACAGAAGCCACTAACCCTATGAATCCATTCATATTTTATAAACAGGGAAAAAATGGGATCCAGGCAGCTTCAACCCGTATTAAGCTGCAGGCCTGTGTGACTTATAGTATAATACCGATTTAACAATTCTGGATCAGGTCTAAAGTAGTCTTCTTTTTGAAAAATCTGAAAGCAACTAACATACTGAAAAATTTGGTTACGTAAAAAATATGAGTTAACGCCTTTTTACTTGAGATATGTAAATACCTGTTATTGTAAACGTAAAAGAGATTTGAAATTTGTTGTCAAGATAATTAAAAAAATATATAATTTACTCATAAATCATTTAAAGTGTTAAAAAAAACTTAGTTTTTAAAAATACGAGGGTGGATCAATAAGTCCGTGACTTTTTAAATTAAACTTTTTAAAATAGTCTCCTTTGAGAACTATAACTTAGTCCTAGTTTCTGCAATTTTTCTAATTCTTCAAAAAAATATGATTTGTCGAAGTCATCAAAATATCCAGAGATGATTTCGTCGTAGTAGTCAAATTTCTTTTCGCTGAGCCATTTTTTTATGTTTTGGACCAACAAATAGAACTTCGGGGCGAAATCTGAAAAATATGGTGGATGAGGGAGAAATTCCTTGCAAAATTCATTCAATTGTCATGGTAGTTTTCCATTTGAAAATTTGACCAAATGGGGTCGTTTTTCCTTGACTTGTCATTGTATTTTGTGACTGTTTGTTAGTTTTGCCCTGTTGATGGTGGTCAATGTGGATTATATTTATTTATTGGCTTTCAAACCCACCTTTGCCTTCTTTGGCTTTGATTTACCCCAAAAAAACTCCCTGTTTGGCCTTCGTTGTGGTTTGTGATTGACATTTCATCTACGGTCAAACATTTCATCATTCAGAACATAAAACCACTTAGCCATATGAGATGCCTATGCCGCCCATTCTTACTTTTAATCTCCGATCTCTCTTACTCTTAATCTCCCATCGTTTAGAACCATATTGTGATTTTTTTAATTGTTTCGGTTGTAGAGACCACAACTGGTCGTTTGTGTTTGGATGGCCACATCGAAATTTAAAAACAACTTAACCCTGGAACGTCATCCTTATTTTACATACACTAACGTCATCCTTCGTCATTTTGACTACGCATACTTCAAGAGACTATAAAACTCTTCGTGAGCAAAAATGGATACCAAAATAGTTTTCTTATATATTATAAGTAGATTTTTTTTAATAAATATTTTAAGAAATCTGTTTGTTTATTTCTTAATTATTAATAAAAACTTAACATATTATAGCCTTCTTTTTTTGTTTTAATTTGAAAATAAAATTTTCCGTAGTCATTTTGACGAAGGATGACGTTCTAGGGTTAATTGCAGGGTCAAGGTCAAGTATATCGTTGTTTTGAATGATGGATTTTATCCGCAATAAAGAATGATTAAAAAGCAAATGAACGTTTTTTTCCCATTTTCTTATCAAAACGCGAGGTAGTAAACTCGAACTCAAATTTAACTGACAGTTGACAGTTATTGACCCGCCCTCGTATTAAAAACTAATAAAACTGAGTTATCAAATATACCGTTAAGACTTAAGACTATGTTATGCAGATGTTAAGTAAGTCTTTGCGTTTGAATTTTTTATATTGGATGCTCTACTAAGTAGAATCGAAGTAGACTTTATAGCGTAAATATATTCCGGATTCTTATTTCTTAGGTTGTGGTGTTGACTAAGTGATGTTGCTCAGTATATCCGTGAAGATCAGGGGGGTTACCGTGTAACACGATTCGAAAGAAATTATTTTCGAAACGCAATGCTTTAAGCATACAAATTCGAACAGTTTTATTTTCGAATCGAGGTACGTATTAACGCTCCAGGTTATATAAGCCCCCCCGATATATGATGGAAGCAGTATATTTTCAACGTATATAAATGTTTACTATAAAGGAGATATTATGAGTAGCTAATTTCATGTCCCTGGAGTTTAAGATATTTCATTTCAGCGATGTCAATTGGCCCTCCCGTTCTTGCGATTTAACGGCGCTGGATTATTTTCTCAGAGGCCATTTGAAAAGCCCCAGAAAAATATGGATTTAAGTGAATAAACCACAAACATCTGACGCTCGCATTGACGAAATAAGAGAAGCTTTGTTGCAAAATGTATTTTGAAATATTGTTAAAAAGAGATGTCCTAGAGATGTCTAGGACATTTAGTCGAAGTCATATTCTATTATTACAAGTAAGTCCCATATATCTACATAGATTGAATTGGTCAAAAAAGAGTGTTTCAAATTAATTTACTACCTAATCTCACATTTTCCTACCTTTTATAAAGTTTTATAATCTGGAAAAAGTCTCTTCAGAAATAAAAATTTAAATGTCCCTTGGACTAATTATATTTTTCAAGTGTCAAAAGAAGCTTTTTACTTCACTACAGCCGACCTCAGTACTATTTATTTACACCAACTATATCCGAGAATGGAATACAACTTTTATGAAAGGGTCGGTGCACAGTGAATTAAAATATAAAATGTGATAATTAGTCGGTATCTTCTAAACTGTAAATCTGATTGCATCAGTATGTATGAGAGAATTGTTAAGGATGATCCAAGCTTTCTGAATTTTGGATTTGTGTTTAGCCTGTAATTCACCCTGTGCAAACCACAGGGTGAATTATTAGGCGTCAAAGTAGACATCATCAAAAGTAAAATAGCTTTTGGGCCGTGTAGCTCTTTCAATTAATGCCCAATATTCTTGAATTTTTACAATTTGAAATGAGCTTGGAGAAACGAATAAAACCCGTGTTTACTTCACTATTTTAAGTTATTTAAAAAAAAAAAAATAATTTCTTTTTTCGACTTTTTTTAGTTTTTGACCGATTGTGCATTCGATATTAAACCGATATTTAAAAAAAATATTAAACCTATATTTACAAAAAAAATACTGATATATAGCCAACAGTTTAGTAAATAAAACTTTGAAAATAGTTTTAAAATATCTCGAATATTTTTCGCTTAACGAAAAAAATACATTTTTTTCTCAAAAAAATGCTGTCTAGTTTAAATTTTTCCTTTTGTCGTTAAAAAAAGTTGTTAAAATCGAGCACAGTGTTATTAATAAAGTCTAAATATTTTTGATATAGAAATTCGGATATTGTTTTTAAAGAGAAATATTAATTAAAATTAATTTTTTCAATGCATCAATATTTTTCAGCTGTTTAAATATATACTAGCTTTCCATTAACTCTCTACACAATTTTAATATATATCTAGTATTTTTAACTAGTAAGATAATTTAAAAAATCTAAAAATTTTCTAATAAATTATTTTTTAATTAAAAAAATTTTATGAAAAAGTGATCATATTGAAAAATTTGAAATTTTTAACAAAACTATTAAATTTTAAAATATTATCTTATTTGAAGATCATTTCATATTACAATAATAAATATAAAAGTCTCAAAACAATTTGTTTCCATGACAAATAATAAAATGAAAGTAATACTCAAATAATAACTAATATGTACTTAGCATGTTTATCCATATAAATGATAATTCTTAAACTATTTTACAATATATTATAAAAAAACAACACACAATTATTTAGCAAAATTATCAAAATAAACAAAAAAAGATAGAGGAAATAGTGTTTTTATATGATAGCTCAGTTATCAGTCGCCATTAGATACTTTTAAAATTTTGTATATGTTTTTGGGTACTAATCAAATCACATTAACATCAAAAAACCCAAGAACCCACAAGCCCCCTCATGATTGTTTATGGTAACTAATTTTAAAAATTTGAATTCTTTTTGAGTGCGAATAAAACTTTGAATACACAAAGTACATTTGCTAGAAGAGTGATGTAACTACTAATTAGGTGATTGCGAAATGAGTATTTCAAAAATAATCCAATGCAAAAAAATGCTACAGTCATAGTCTAATCATAGTCTAGTCATAGTCTAGTCATAGTCTAGTCATAGTCTAGTCATAGTCTAGTCATAGTCTAGTCATAGTCTAGTCATAGTCTAGTCATAGTCTAGTCATAGTCTAGTCATAGTCTAGTCATAGTCTAGTCATAGTCTAGTCATAGTCTAGTCATAGTCTAGTCATAGTCTAGTCATAGTCTAGTCATAGTCTAGTCATAGTCTAGTCATAGTCTAGTCATAGTCTAGTCATAGTCTAGTCATAGTCTAGTCATAGTCTAGTCATAGTCTAGTCATAGTCTAGTCATAGTCTAGTCATAGTCTAGTCATAGTCTAGTCATAGTCTAGTCATAGTCTAGTCATAGTCTAGTCATAGTCTAGTCATAGTCTAGTCATAGTCTAGTCATAGTCTAGTCATAGTCTAGTCATAGTCTAGTCATAGTCTAGTCATAGTCTAGTCATAGTCTAGTCATAGTCTAGTCATAGTCTAGTCATAGTCTAGTCATAGTCTAGTCATAGTCTAGTCATAGTCTAGTCATAGTCTAGTCATAGTCTAGTCATAGTCTAGTCATAGTCTAGTCATAGTCTAGTCATAGTCTAGTCATAGTCTAGTCATAGTCTAGTCATAGTCTAGTCATAGTCTAGTCATAGTCTAGTCATAGTCTAGTCATAGTCTAGTCATAGTCTAGTCATAGTCTAGTCATAGTCTAGTCATAGTCTAGTCATAGTCTAGTCATAGTCTAGTCATAGTCTAGTCATAGTCTAGTCATAGTCTAGTCATAGTCTAGTCATAGTCTAGTCATAGTCTAGTCATAGTCTAGTCATAGTCTAGTCATAGTCTAGTCATAGTCTAGTCATAGTCTAGTCATAGTCTAGTCATAGTCTAGTCATAGTCTAGTCATAGTCTAGTCATAGTCTAGTCATAGTCTAGTCATAGTCTAGTCATAGTCTAGTCATAGTCTAGTCATAGTCTAGTCATAGTCTAGTCATAGTCTAGTCATAGTCTAGTCATAGTCTAGTCATAGTCTAGTCATAGTCTAGTCATAGTCTAGTCATAGTCTAGTCATAGTCTAGTCATAGTCTAGTCATAGTCTAGTCATAGTCTAGTCATAGTCTAGTCATAGTCTAGTCATAGTCTAGTCATAGTCTAGTCATAGTCTAGTCATAGTCTAGTCATAGTCTAGTCATAGTCTAGTCATAGTCTAGTCATAGTCTAGTCATAGTCTAGTCATAGTCTAGTCATAGTCTAGTCATAGTCTAGTCATAGTCTAGTCATAGTCTAGTCATAGTCTAGTCATAGTCTAGTCATAGTCTAGTCATAGTCTAGTCATAGTCTAGTCATAGTCTAGTCATAGTCTAGTCATAGTCTAGTCATAGTCTAGTCATAGTCTAGTCATAGTCTAGTCATAGTCTAGTCATAGTCTAGTCATAGTCTAGTCATAGTCTAGTCATAGTCTAGTCATAGTCTAGTCATAGTCTAGTCATAGTCTAGTCATAGTCTAGTCATAGTCTAGTCATAGTCTAGTCATAGTCTAGTCATAGTCTAGTCATAGTCTAGTCATAGTCTAGTCATAGTCTAGTCATAGTCTAGTCATAGTCTAGTCATAGTCTAGTCATAGTCTAGTCATAGTCTAGTCATAGTCTAGTCATAGTCTAGTCATAGTCTAGTCATAGTCTAGTCATAGTCTAGTCATAGTCTAGTCATAGTCTAGTCATAGTCTAGTCATAGTCTAGTCATAGTCTAGTCATAGTCTAGTCATAGTCTAGTCATAGTCTAGTCATAGTCTAGTCATAGTCTAGTCATAGTCTAGTCATAGTCTAGTCATAGTCTAGTCATAGTCTAGTCATAGTCTAGTCATAGTCTAGTCATAGTCTAGTCATAGTCTAGTCATAGTCTAGTCATAGTCTAGTCATAGTCTAGTCATAGTCTAGTCATAGTCTAGTCATAGTCTAGTCATAGTCTAGTCATAGTCTAGTCATAGTCTAGTCATAGTCTAGTCATAGTCTAGTCATAGTCTAGTCATAGTCTAGTCATAGTCTAGTCATAGTCTAGTCATAGTCTAGTCATAGTCTAGTCATAGTCTAGTCATAGTCTAGTCATAGTCTAGTCATAGTCTAGTCATAGTCTAGTCATAGTCTAGTCATAGTCTAGTCATAGTCTAGTCATAGTCTAGTCATAGTCTAGTCATAGTCTAGTCATAGTCTAGTCATAGTCTAGTCATAGTCTAGTCATAGTCTAGTCATAGTCTAGTCATAGTCTAGTCATAGTCTAGTCATAGTCTAGTCATAGTCTAGTCATAGTCTAGTCATAGTCTAGTCATAGTCTAGTCATAGTCTAGTCATAGTCTAGTCATAGTCTAGTCATAGTCTAGTCATAGTCTAGTCATAGTCTAGTCATAGTCTAGTCATAGTCTAGTCATAGTCTAGTCATAGTCTAGTCATAGTCTAGTCATAGTCTAGTCATAGTCTAGTCATAGTCTAGTCATAGTCTAGTCATAGTCTAGTCATAGTCTAGTCATAGTCTAGTCATAGTCTAGTCATAGTCTAGTCATAGTCTAGTCATAGTCTAGTCATAGTCTAGTCATAGTCTAGTCATAGTCTAGTCATAGTCTAGTCATAGTCTAGTCATAGTCTAGTCATAGTCTAGTCATAGTCTAGTCATAGTCTAGTCATAGTCTAGTCATAGTCTAGTCATAGTCTAGTCATAGTCTAGTCATAGTCTAGTCATAGTCTAGTCATAGTCTAGTCATAGTCTAGTCATAGTCTAGTCATAGTCTAGTCATAGTCTAGTCATAGTCTAGTCATAGTCTAGTCATAGTCTAGTCATAGTCTAGTCATAGTCTAGTCATAGTCTAGTCATAGTCTAGTCATAGTCTAGTCATAGTCTAGTCATAGTCTAGTCATAGTCTAGTCATAGTCTAGTCATAGTCTAGTCATAGTCTAGTCATAGTCTAGTCATAGTCTAGTCATAGTCTAGTCATAGTCTAGTCATAGTCTAGTCATAGTCTAGTCATAGTCTAGTCATAGTCTAGTCATAGTCTAGTCATAGTCTAGTCATAGTCTAGTCATAGTCTAGTCATAGTCTAGTCATAGTCTAGTCATAGTCTAGTCATAGTCTAGTCATAGTCTAGTCATAGTCTAGTCATAGTCTAGTCATAGTCTAGTCATAGTCTAGTCATAGTCTAGTCATAGTCTAGTCATAGTCTAGTCATAGTCTAGTCATAGTCTAGTCATAGTCTAGTCATAGTCTAGTCATAGTCTAGTCATAGTCTAGTCATAGTCTAGTCATAGTCTAGTCATAGTCTAGTCATAGTCTAGTCATAGTCTAGTCATAGTCTAGTCATAGTCTAGTCATAGTCTAGTCATAGTCTAGTCATAGTCTAGTCATAGTCTAGTCATAGTCTAGTCATAGTCTAGTCATAGTCTAGTCATAGTCTAGTCATAGTCTAGTCATAGTCTAGTCATAGTCTAGTCATAGTCTAGTCATAGTCTAGTCATAGTCTAGTCATAGTCTAGTCATAGTCTAGTCATAGTCTAGTCATAGTCTAGTCATAGTCTAGTCATAGTCTAGTCATAGTCTAGTCATAGTCTAGTCATAGTCTAGTCATAGTCTAGTCATAGTCTAGTCATAGTCTAGTCATAGTCTAGTCATAGTCTAGTCATAGTCTAGTCATAGTCTAGTCATAGTCTAGTCATAGTCTAGTCATAGTCTAGTCATAGTCTAGTCATAGTCTAGTCATAGTCTAGTCATAGTCTAGTCATAGTCTAGTCATAGTCTAGTCATAGTCTAGTCATAGTCTAGTCATAGTCTAGTCATAGTCTAGTCATAGTCTAGTCATAGTCTAGTCATAGTCTAGTCATAGTCTAGTCATAGTCTAGTCATAGTCTAGTCATAGTCTAGTCATAGTCTAGTCATAGTCTAGTCATAGTCTAGTCATAGTCTAGTCATAGTCTAGTCATAGTCTAGTCATAGTCTAGTCATAGTCTAGTCATAGTCTAGTCATAGTCTAGTCATAGTCTAGTCATAGTCTAGTCATAGTCTAGTCATAGTCTAGTCATAGTCTAGTCATAGTCTAGTCATAGTCTAGTCATAGTCTAGTCATAGTCTAGTCATAGTCTAGTCATAGTCTAGTCATAGTCTAGTCATAGTCTAGTCATAGTCTAGTCATAGTCTAGTCATAGTCTAGTCATAGTCTAGTCATAGTCTAGTCATAGTCTAGTCATAGTCTAGTCATAGTCTAGTCATAGTCTAGTCATAGTCTAGTCATAGTCTAGTCATAGTCTAGTCATAGTCTAGTCATAGTCTAGTCATAGTCTAGTCATAGTCTAGTCATAGTCTAGTCATAGTCTAGTCATAGTCTAGTCATAGTCTAGTCATAGTCTAGTCATAGTCTAGTCATAGTCTAGTCATAGTCTAGTCATAGTCTAGTCATAGTCTAGTCATAGTCTAGTCATAGTCTAGTCATAGTCTAGTCATAGTCTAGTCATAGTCTAGTCATAGTCTAGTCATAGTCTAGTCATAGTCTAGTCATAGTCTAGTCATAGTCTAGTCATAGTCTAGTCATAGTCTAGTCATAGTCTAGTCATAGTCTAGTCATAGTCTAGTCATAGTCTAGTCATAGTCTAGTCATAGTCTAGTCATAGTCTAGTCATAGTCTAGTCATAGTCTAGTCATAGTCTAGTCATAGTCTAGTCATAGTCTAGTCATAGTCTAGTCATAGTCTAGTCATAGTCTAGTCATAGTCTAGTCATAGTCTAGTCATAGTCTAGTCATAGTCTAGTCATAGTCTAGTCATAGTCTAGTCATAGTCTAGTCATAGTCTAGTCATAGTCTAGTCATAGTCTAGTCATAGTCTAGTCATAGTCTAGTCATAGTCTAGTCATAGTCTAGTCATAGTCTAGTCATAGTCTAGTCATAGTCTAGTCATAGTCTAGTCATAGTCTAGTCATAGTCTAGTCATAGTCTAGTCATAGTCTAGTCATAGTCTAGTCATAGTCTAGTCATAGTCTAGTCATAGTCTAGTCATAGTCTAGTCATAGTCTAGTCATAGTCTAGTCATAGTCTAGTCATAGTCTAGTCATAGTCTAGTCATAGTCTAGTCATAGTCTAGTCATAGTCTAGTCATAGTCTAGTCATAGTCTAGTCATAGTCTAGTCATAGTCTAGTCATAGTCTAGTCATAGTCTAGTCATAGTCTAGTCATAGTCTAGTCATAGTCTAGTCATAGTCTAGTCATAGTCTAGTCATAGTCTAGTCATAGTCTAGTCATAGTCTAGTCATAGTCTAGTCATAGTCTAGTCATAGTCTAGTCATAGTCTAGTCATAGTCTAGTCATAGTCTAGTCATAGTCTAGTCATAGTCTAGTCATAGTCTAGTCATAGTCTAGTCATAGTCTAGTCATAGTCTAGTCATAGTCTAGTCATAGTCTAGTCATAGTCTAGTCATAGTCTAGTCATAGTCTAGTCATAGTCTAGTCATAGTCTAGTCATAGTCTAGTCATAGTCTAGTCATAGTCTAGTCATAGTCTAGTCATAGTCTAGTCATAGTCTAGTCATAGTCTAGTCATAGTCTAGTCATAGTCTAGTCATAGTCTAGTCATAGTCTAGTCATAGTCTAGTCATAGTCTAGTCATAGTCTAGTCATAGTCTAGTCATAGTCTAGTCATAGTCTAGTCATAGTCTAGTCATAGTCTAGTCATAGTCTAGTCATAGTCTAGTCATAGTCTAGTCATAGTCTAGTCATAGTCTAGTCATAGTCTAGTCATAGTCTAGTCATAGTCTAGTCATAGTCTAGTCATAGTCTAGTCATAGTCTAGTCATAGTCTAGTCATAGTCTAGTCATAGTCTAGTCATAGTCTAGTCATAGTCTAGTCATAGTCTAGTCATAGTCTAGTCATAGTCTAGTCATAGTCTAGTCATAGTCTAGTCATAGTCTAGTCATAGTCTAGTCATAGTCTAGTCATAGTCTAGTCATAGTCTAGTCATAGTCTAGTCATAGTCTAGTCATAGTCTAGTCATAGTCTAGTCATAGTCTAGTCATAGTCTAGTCATAGTCTAGTCATAGTCTAGTCATAGTCTAGTCATAGTCTAGTCATAGTCTAGTCATAGTCTAGTCATAGTCTAGTCATAGTCTAGTCATAGTCTAGTCATAGTCTAGTCATAGTCTAGTCATAGTCTAGTCATAGTCTAGTCATAGTCTAGTCATAGTCTAGTCATAGTCTAGTCATAGTCTAGTCATAGTCTAGTCATAGTCTAGTCATAGTCTAGTCATAGTCTAGTCATAGTCTAGTCATAGTCTAGTCATAGTCTAGTCATAGTCTAGTCATAGTCTAGTCATAGTCTAGTCATAGTCTAGTCATAGTCTAGTCATAGTCTAGTCATAGTCTAGTCATAGTCTAGTCATAGTCTAGTCATAGTCTAGTCATAGTCTAGTCATAGTCTAGTCATAGTCTAGTCATAGTCTAGTCATAGTCTAGTCATAGTCTAGTCATAGTCTAGTCATAGTCTAGTCATAGTCTAGTCATAGTCTAGTCATAGTCTAGTCATAGTCTAGTCATAGTCTAGTCATAGTCTAGTCATAGTCTAGTCATAGTCTAGTCATAGTCTAGTCATAGTCTAGTCATAGTCTAGTCATAGTCTAGTCATAGTCTAGTCATAGTCTAGTCATAGTCTAGTCATAGTCTAGTCATAGTCTAGTCATAGTCTAGTCATAGTCTAGTCATAGTCTAGTCATAGTCTAGTCATAGTCTAGTCATAGTCTAGTCATAGTCTAGTCATAGTCTAGTCATAGTCTAGTCATAGTCTAGTCATAGTCTAGTCATAGTCTAGTCATAGTCTAGTCATAGTCTAGTCATAGTCTAGTCATAGTCTAGTCATAGTCTAGTCATAGTCTAGTCATAGTCTAGTCATAGTCTAGTCATAGTCTAGTCATAGTCTAGTCATAGTCTAGTCATAGTCTAGTCATAGTCTAGTCATAGTCTAGTCATAGTCTAGTCATAGTCTAGTCATAGTCTAGTCATAGTCTAGTCATAGTCTAGTCATAGTCTAGTCATAGTCTAGTCATAGTCTAGTCATAGTCTAGTCATAGTCTAGTCATAGTCTAGTCATAGTCTAGTCATAGTCTAGTCATAGTCTAGTCATAGTCTAGTCATAGTCTAGTCATAGTCTAGTCATAGTCTAGTCATAGTCTAGTCATAGTCTAGTCATAGTCTAGTCATAGTCTAGTCATAGTCTAGTCATAGTCTAGTCATAGTCTAGTCATAGTCTAGTCATAGTCTAGTCATAGTCTAGTCATAGTCTAGTCATAGTCTAGTCATAGTCTAGTCATAGTCTAGTCATAGTCTAGTCATAGTCTAGTCATAGTCTAGTCATAGTCTAGTCATAGTCTAGTCATAGTCTAGTCATAGTCTAGTCATAGTCTAGTCATAGTCTAGTCATAGTCTAGTCATAGTCTAGTCATAGTCTAGTCATAGTCTAGTCATAGTCTAGTCATAGTCTAGTCATAGTCTAGTCATAGTCTAGTCATAGTCTAGTCATAGTCTAGTCATAGTCTAGTCATAGTCTAGTCATAGTCTAGTCATAGTCTAGTCATAGTCTAGTCATAGTCTAGTCATAGTCTAGTCATAGTCTAGTCATAGTCTAGTCATAGTCTAGTCATAGTCTAGTCATAGTCTAGTCATAGTCTAGTCATAGTCTAGTCATAGTCTAGTCATAGTCTAGTCATAGTCTAGTCATAGTCTAGTCATAGTCTAGTCATAGTCTAGTCATAGTCTAGTCATAGTCTAGTCATAGTCTAGTCATAGTCTAGTCATAGTCTAGTCATAGTCTAGTCATAGTCTAGTCATAGTCTAGTCATAGTCTAGTCATAGTCTAGTCATAGTCTAGTCATAGTCTAGTCATAGTCTAGTCATAGTCTAGTCATAGTCTAGTCATAGTCTAGTCATAGTCTAGTCATAGTCTAGTCATAGTCTAGTCATAGTCTAGTCATAGTCTAGTCATAGTCTAGTCATAGTCTAGTCATAGTCTAGTCATAGTCTAGTCATAGTCTAGTCATAGTCTAGTCATAGTCTAGTCATAGTCTAGTCATAGTCTAGTCATAGTCTAGTCATAGTCTAGTCATAGTCTAGTCATAGTCTAGTCATAGTCTAGTCATAGTCTAGTCATAGTCTAGTCATAGTCTAGTCATAGTCTAGTCATAGTCTAGTCATAGTCTAGTCATAGTCTAGTCATAGTCTAGTCATAGTCTAGTCATAGTCTAGTCATAGTCTAGTCATAGTCTAGTCATAGTCTAGTCATAGTCTAGTCATAGTCTAGTCATAGTCTAGTCATAGTCTAGTCATAGTCTAGTCATAGTCTAGTCATAGTCTAGTCATAGTCTAGTCATAGTCTAGTCATAGTCTAGTCATAGTCTAGTCATAGTCTAGTCATAGTCTAGTCATAGTCTAGTCATAGTCTAGTCATAGTCTAGTCATAGTCTAGTCATAGTCTAGTCATAGTCTAGTCATAGTCTAGTCATAGTCTAGTCATAGTCTAGTCATAGTCTAGTCATAGTCTAGTCATAGTCTAGTCATAGTCTAGTCATAGTCTAGTCATAGTCTAGTCATAGTCTAGTCATAGTCTAGTCATAGTCTAGTCATAGTCTAGTCATAGTCTAGTCATAGTCTAGTCATAGTCTAGTCATAGTCTAGTCATAGTCTAGTCATAGTCTAGTCATAGTCTAGTCATAGTCTAGTCATAGTCTAGTCATAGTCTAGTCATAGTCTAGTCATAGTCTAGTCATAGTCTAGTCATAGTCTAGTCATAGTCTAGTCATAGTCTAGTCATAGTCTAGTCATAGTCTAGTCATAGTCTAGTCATAGTCTAGTCATAGTCTAGTCATAGTCTAGTCATAGTCTAGTCATAGTCTAGTCATAGTCTAGTCATAGTCTAGTCATAGTCTAGTCATAGTCTAGTCATAGTCTAGTCATAGTCTAGTCATAGTCTAGTCATAGTCTAGTCATAGTCTAGTCATAGTCTAGTCATAGTCTAGTCATAGTCTAGTCATAGTCTAGTCATAGTCTAGTCATAGTCTAGTCATAGTCTAGTCATAGTCTAGTCATAGTCTAGTCATAGTCTAGTCATAGTCTAGTCATAGTCTAGTCATAGTCTAGTCATAGTCTAGTCATAGTCTAGTCATAGTCTAGTCATAGTCTAGTCATAGTCTAGTCATAGTCTAGTCATAGTCTAGTCATAGTCTAGTCATAGTCTAGTCATAGTCTAGTCATAGTCTAGTCATAGTCTAGTCATAGTCTAGTCATAGTCTAGTCATAGTCTAGTCATAGTCTAGTCATAGTCTAGTCATAGTCTAGTCATAGTCTAGTCATAGTCTAGTCATAGTCTAGTCATAGTCTAGTCATAGTCTAGTCATAGTCTAGTCATAGTCTAGTCATAGTCTAGTCATAGTCTAGTCATAGTCTAGTCATAGTCTAGTCATAGTCTAGTCATAGTCTAGTCATAGTCTAGTCATAGTCTAGTCATAGTCTAGTCATAGTCTAGTCATAGTCTAGTCATAGTCTAGTCATAGTCTAGTCATAGTCTAGTCATAGTCTAGTCATAGTCTAGTCATAGTCTAGTCATAGTCTAGTCATAGTCTAGTCATAGTCTAGTCATAGTCTAGTCATAGTCTAGTCATAGTCTAGTCATAGTCTAGTCATAGTCTAGTCATAGTCTAGTCATAGTCTAGTCATAGTCTAGTCATAGTCTAGTCATAGTCTAGTCATAGTCTAGTCATAGTCTAGTCATAGTCTAGTCATAGTCTAGTCATAGTCTAGTCATAGTCTAGTCATAGTCTAGTCATAGTCTAGTCATAGTCTAGTCATAGTCTAGTCATAGTCTAGTCATAGTCTAGTCATAGTCTAGTCATAGTCTAGTCATAGTCTAGTCATAGTCTAGTCATAGTCTAGTCATAGTCTAGTCATAGTCTAGTCATAGTCTAGTCATAGTCTAGTCATAGTCTAGTCATAGTCTAGTCGTATATTAAATTCGATTTGCTTGGATTTAATGTTTTGAGTTATGTCACTTATCTGGTAAATATACGGAAGTACTGTTACAATCTAACCTCTTCGAATTTCGTATTTTGTTGTGCCATTCATATCGGCCGACATATACGACTCGCAAATACCTCAAGTACTAAAAAATCGTTTATCTCTCGCTCATTTTTTGATTAGAACCTAAAAATGTAAAATGAAAAAAATTTAAACAAATTTTCATTAGTTGAAATTTTGCATTAGTTTATTTTTTTTCTGTTTTTTGTTGTTTTACGGTGGTTCATATGTGTTCAATATTTGAAAAAGCCGATTCACATTAAAGAATTTCTTCAGTACTCATTGATCGTTAGAAGAGTGAATTTCAAATATTTTGCGAATTATTTATAATAAATTTAGTTTATTCCATTGAAAAAAAGTAACGACAAAAAAGTGTTTAATATTAATTAGTAAGTGTTTTTGTCTTTAATTGCGAAATAAAGTTGATAAAAGAAAGATTTAAGTATTTATAAATATTTTTCAAGAACTTTAAAGTGAAATTGATTAAATAAAATCGAATAATTTATATGTTATAATAATGTAAAAAGATAATATAAAAAAAATAAATTTATTTAATTAAACAATTGAACTTATTTTAAAAAGGGCGGATATTAACAATTTAAAACTAAAATGTGTGGGAAAATCAATTAAGAAATGAAACCGTTATGCCGCTTATCTAAATATCCATCGACACGATAACAGATGGTATCTCTAAATATCGTTAAGGATATACTTGTTATATATTTAGTGTTATACCGTATTCCTTTATAGTTTAAATATCGTTAGTGTTGTCTTTAAAATAACGTTACAATAACTGATATCTAAAATATCGTTACGAAATTAATCTAAAACCCTCTTACCGTTATCTTATCGTTCTTTTGAAAATATTGCCATTCTTGAAGTAAATTAAAAATATTCTATTTTTGCAATATCTTTTGGTCAATTGACTTGAAGATAGACTTTAAAGACTTTGTGATTATATATTTATCAGTTATCAAAAAAGGTAATTTTAACCGTTCGTTACTGGGTTACTCTAGATCAGTGGTGGCCAATAACATAAATGAAATAATATTGAACACTCACATCAATTTCTATAGAAAAATTTTTGATAAAAAAATTTTCTATAGAAAAATTTTCTATAGAAAAATTTTTGATAAAAAAATTTTCTATAGAAAAATTTTTGATAAAAAAATTTTCTATAGAAAAATGTTTGATAAAAAAAATTTTCTATAGAAAAATTTTTGATAAAAAAATTTTCTATAGAAAAATTTTTGATAATAAAATTTTCTATAGAAACATTTTTGGTAAAAAAAATTTCTATAGAAAAATTTTTGATAAAAAAATGTTTGATAAAAAAATTTTCTATAGAAAAATTTTTGATAAAAAAATTTTCTATAGAAAAATTTTTGATAAAAAAATTTTCTATAGAAAAATTTTTGATAAAAAAATTTTCTATAGAAAAATTTTTGATAAAAAAATTTTCTATAGAAAAATTTTTGATAAAAAAATTTTCTATAGAAAAATTTTTGATAAAAAAAATGTTCTATAGAAAAATTTTTGATAAAAAAAATTTTCTATAGAAAAATTTTTGGAATAAAAAAATTTTCTATAGAAAAATTTTTGGAATAAATAAATTTTTGATAAAAAAATTTTCTATAGAAAAATATTCTATAGAAAAATTTTCTAAAGAAAAATGTTTGATAAAAAAATTTTCTATAGCAAAATTTTTGATAAAAAAATTTTCTATAGAAAAATTTTTGATAAAAAAATTTTCTATAGAAAAATTTTTGATAAAAAAATTTTCTATAGAAAAATTTTTGATAAAAAAATTTTACAATCGGTCCTATATCAATCTCGAGAAGTTTTTGTACTAAGAAAATTAAGCGAAGATTTATATCTAATAATTAATAGAAACTTGTAGATTAATTGTCATTTGTCCATGTGAAATTATTTGTATCATTCAAGTAATTTGCACTTATCGGAAAGCAGTGAATTTTTTTCCGAGATTATCAGGGTTTTTCAATAAGAACGCTACAAATAAATAGAATTTTTATGGCGTCGTCTGCTGTCAACAGGGACAGCAGACTGTACTTTTGTAGCTGTTGAAAAAACACGATATATCATTCATTAGTCTTTTGAGCCGAATGGCAGCACTGATCTTGAAGTAGTGCTTCTTAATGTTATCTAGCCTATACCATGCCGACAAGTTTCCTTGGTGCTGTGGTTGTTTAGATTTGAGGTTAGGTTAGTAAGTTGTCTTAAAACCACTCTCTTTTAATAAATCCAGTTCTATTGATATCAATGTAAAATAATTGAATATAACTTGTAGAAAATGTCTGCAGACTTTAGTTTTTCCACAAATTTTAAAACAAAGCTTTGCTTATCTTAGTACAATACAGTGTCGAATTTAATCTTTCAGACCGTCAGTCGTTTGTGATTAGTTCAAAATAATCCAGCGACGATAAATCACAAGAACGAGGCGGCCAATTGACATCACCAAAACGAAAATTACCTGACCGGGAAATTTCTCATGAAATAACTGAATTGTTTGGCCGGCCGGCTGTGTAGTTTGTGACGCCGTCTTGCTGAGAGCAAAGGTCACTGTTGTCATGGTTTGGTAGCGCTTATATTGCCAATACAGTATCGAATTTCATCTTTCGCACCATCCGTAGTTTGTGGTTAGTTCAAAATAATCCAGCGACGATAAATCACAAGATCGAGGCGGCCAATTGACATCACTCAGTCGAAAATTACGTGACCGGGAAATTTTTCATGCAATAACTAAATTGTTTGGCCGGCCGGCTGTGTAGTTTGTGACGCCGTCTTGCTGAGAGCAAAGGCCACTGTTGCCATGGTTTGGTGACATGCGCCTAGCTTCCACAAAAGTTTCTGTAACTCAATTTGACTACCAGATAAGTAATTTAAAACTGACTTAAAACAAGAAAGTTAAAGTGGAATCATTTCTAGAAGATAGTGGAATTGCCTTTGAGGTTTCAAAACCATTTTGTCTTTACTTTTATACTAGAATGTAGTATTGGGGGATCGTTTCCTTCCTTTGAATAAAATGTCTAATTACATATAATAACAAGAAAGAGTGTTATATTCGGCTGTGCCGAATCTTATATACCCACCATCAAGTTGTGTTAAATTTAGAAACATATCTCATATATCTACGAGGCTGCAGCAAATTCAAAACGTGGACCAAATTGGAAAAAAGTTGTTACGCTAGTTGGTATTGTTGGTAAAATATTTGGAATAACTTCGGTTGCAGTAGCTTTAAAGTTCAACATTCAAAAGTGTGTAAGTGGTTTCCCTAGTATTTATTTAATTTGAAAAAAATTCGTTATCGTAACCGGGTATGGTTTTACATTAATAAGTTGTTAAATACTTTTCGTTTAGCTTAATATTAAGTTAAGATAAAGAAGTTGATAGTAATACGACAGGTCCATATATTTTGTTAGGAGTTCCTAATGCATCTACCATATACATAATCTTAATATTCTGCTTGTACTTCCGAATCATTTTGATTGTAGATATAAAAAAGGGGATGTAATATAAATATATAAGAATTATAGCCAAATGTTGACCGATTGTAACAAAATTTCACACACTGGCTGGTATTTATACAGGGCTTATTCTTGCAAAATTTAGTGGCAATAGCTGTCACAGCTTCTAATTTAATAGCTTTTAACTGGTCCTTGCTAAACATTTTTTGGTTTCCGGGAGTGTTTTTTATATGAAAGCTATAGTCAAATATGGACCAATTCCTATAAAATTTGATATACTGACCAATAGTTGCATAAAACTTTGCTATACTAAATTTAGTCGTCATAGCTATCACAATTGTACTCAATTTATCAGCATTTATGTGTTTCCCGGGGCGGGGTTATATGGGAGCTCTAACTAAATGTGAACCGATTTCGCCCATTTTCAGTACACAACTTTTGTTACATATCGGAAATACTTTTGTAAAATTTTGTCTCTCTAGCTTTTGTAGTTAAGGAGCTGTCGCGCTTTTATCTGACGGACAGACGGACATAAATCTCCTTTTCTTTTTGTATTTTTGGGTTTCTGTAAGTTTTTTATATGGGAGCTATGGTCAAATGGTGACCGATTGTAACAAAATTTTGCACACTGACTGGCATTCACATAAGACTTCCTTTTGCAAAATTTTGTTGCTGTAGCCCTTTCAGTTAAGGCGCTATCGCGCTTTTATCTAACGGACAGACGGACATAAACCCCCTTTTCTTTTTGTATTTTTGTGTTTCCGTAAGTTCTTTATATGGGAGCTATGGTCAAATGGTGACCGATTGTGACAAAATTTTGCACACTGGCTGGTATTCACATAAGACTTATTTGTGCTAAATTTGGTGGCGAAAGCTATTACATTTTAGCATTTATTGGCATTTAAGTGAATTTCAGGTGGAATTTTGGCTGTTTCCGTATGTTTTTTATATGGGAGCTATGGTTAAATGTGAACCGATTTCGATGAAATTTTATATGCTGCCTAGTGCTTATGGAAAACTTCTAGATACCAAATTTTGTCATCATAGCTATTATAATTTGTCAGTTATTAGCAAATAAGCGACTAGTCTTGACGAGGTTATACGGGAGCTATGGTCAAATGTTAACCGATTTTGCCCAATTTCAATAGCAAAATTTTCTCATAAATGAAGAATGTTTTTGCTAAGTTTCAGTGAGCTAGCTCCTTTCGTTTAGGCGTTATCGTGATTTCAACAGACAGACAGACAGACAGACAGACAGACAGACGGACAGACAGACGGACAGACAGACGGACATCGCTCAATCGTCTTAGAATTTCATAAGGATTCAGAATATATATCGTTTTTGATTTTTGAGCCAATATTAAGGAAATTACAAACGGAATGACAATCTCAATATACCCCCCATTCTTTTTGATGGTGGGTATAAAAAAATATTAGCACAGTGTAAGTAATTAACGTCAAATCGTAAAACTTTTCTAAATATTTTCATATATGCACTTTGATATTGAAAAATAGTTTTTAAAGCACGTTCGCAAAATAAAGCAATTTTTACAATTATTCATGGTATTAATGTGCACAGTGGAATGTCAAAGGAAAATAGTACTTCAATGACCGATTCTATCACATTTACTCCAAACATGACTCACAAGTATTTATATTGTATGAGTGTGGAACTTTCCTGTCCTATCTTCTGTTTAAAGTACGATCATTAGTAATACAAGTCAGAAAGTTTTTTATAGGCAACTCCCGGTATAACGAAAGATATAATGTCAGGCTCATTCGTTATACAGGAAACTTAGTTATATCGCAAAGTTTTTATACTCTACACCACCATAGATATATTGGTTTGAGACCACCTTTAAGCATACTGATCTACTCATAATCAATAACTGAGTCGATTTAACGATGCCAGTGCGTTCGTCTGCCTGAACAGCAAGCTTGTCGACGATGTAATCTTATCGAAGTCAAAAGTATAAAAGTATACCAGCCGATCGGCTGGACTAACTACTAAAATACATTTTACTTGTTTTTTAACTTTATTTTCACTGGATTTTCAAAAACTCATTTATATAAAGTTAAAATTCATGTAAATTTTCTTTAACTTTTTGTTACTATTCGCTATATCGCGTATAAAATTTGCTTTATATTCGCTATATAAGGTATCTAGTGAGAAAAATTATAATGTTCGTTATATCCAATTTTCGTTAAATCGAGATTCGTTATACCCGGCTTTGCCTGTATATGGTTTAGAAACAGTGAATACCCTAACAAATGAAATAAGACCCAATAAAATTATAACAACTTTTTCCATTTCGATTGATGTATTTACTTTCAAAAAAAGATGACCTTACATTTTATTTTAAAATTTCAGGAATAACAAAAAAAAATGTCATATTCGGCTATGCTGAATCACAAATACCCTTTGCTAATGCGCAGTGGTGCGTATGAGGTTTTTTCGTATTAACTCTGCAATTTCTAAATTATAGGACGGATTTTGACGAAATTTCAATGGCATGATCAAATGCACAGTTTACGATTTTATTTATTTTGAGTAATTTTCAGTGACGACACCTGTGGGAAATTGCTCATACCAATTAAGAAACCTTTGTCGGCTCATACGCCACAACTTTGCTAAAGATCATAGCATGATCCAATGCACAGTTTACGATGTAATTTATTTTGAGTAATTTTCAGTGGCGCCACCTGTCGGAAATTGGTAATTTCAACATAGAATTCTTCTTCGGCTCATGAGCCACAACTTTGCTAAGGATCATAGAATGGTCATACCGGATGGTATGACCTATCGGAACTTGGTCATACCATCCGGTAGTCCATATTTTCGATGAAGCTGTGCTGAATTATCTTAAAAAAAAGTTCGTTATCATCTTACGATAGTTGGACGCTACAACGAGTTAAGGTGGATCGCTCTTCAGCCTCACTATCGCGATCAGCTGGAATATTTTCTGCTGTATGAGCATGCACTGATGCTTAACATCTCCTACAGAATCGTTTAGGGTGCAGCTAATTCAAAATGTGGACCAAATTTTTAAAAATTGTTAAGCTAATTAGTATTATTGGTAAAATCTTTGGACTAAATTCGGTTGCAGTAGCTTTATAGATCAACATTTAAGAATATCTAAGTTTTTTCCCTAGTAAATATTTACTTTGAACAAATTCGGTTTCATAACCGGGTATAGTTTTACATTAATTACTTGTTAAATACTTTTCGTTGTGATTAATATGTAGTTAGTCCAAACACGTTAATAGTTGTACGGCAGGTCCATATATTTTGTTAGGAGTTCATAATGCATCTAACGTATATAAAGTCTGGACATTGATTAATAGCTATCTAATTTATTTGGTGCAATTTTAATATGCTGATATAATCAGCATTCGAATCTTTTTGACTGTAGATATTAAAAGGGGATGTTATATATATATAAGAATTATAGCCCAATTTTGACCGATTGTAACAAAATTTTACACACTGGCTGTTATATAGAGCTTATTCCTGCAAAATTTAGTGTCCATAGCTGTCATAGTTTCTAATTTAATAGCTTTTAACTGGCCTTTGTTTGTCACATTTTCATTTCGGTTTCCGGGAGTGTTTTATATATGAAAGCTATAGTTAAAGGAAACGGCCCTTTTTCTATAAAATTTGTTATACTGACCACAAGTTGCATAAAACTTCTCTATTCTAAATTTAATCGTCATAGCTATTAAAATTGTATTCAATTTATCAGCATTAATGTGTTTCCCGGGGCGGTATTATATGGGAGCTCTAACTAAATGTAAACCGATTTTAGCCATTTTCAATATACAACTTTCTCAAGATATCGAAAATACTTTTGTGAAATGTTGCCCCTTTAGCTTTTATCGTTAAGGTGCTAGTGCGCTTTTATCTCACGGACAGAAGGACCTAAACCCCCTTTTCTTTTTGTATTTTTGTGTTTCCGTAAGTTTTTTTATATGAGAGCTATGGTCAATTGATGAGCGATTGTGACAAAATTTTACACACTGGCTGGTATTGACATAAGACTTCCTTGTGCTAAATTTAAAGCTATTATAGTCTAACATTTATTGGCATTTAAGTGTATTTTAGATGGAATTTAGGCTGTTTCAGTAAGATTTTTGTATGGGAGCTATGGTTAAATGTAAACCGATTTCGATGAAATTTTACATGCTGTCTATTTAAAACTTATATATACCAAATTTTATCATCGTAGCTGTTATACTTTGTCATTTATTAGCAAATAAGCGATTAGCTTAGACGAGGTTATACGGAAGCTATGGTCAAATGTAAATCGATTTGGCTCGATTTCAATACCATAATTTTCCAAGAAATGAAGAATATTTATAGAAAATTTCAAGGAGCTATATCCTTTCGTTAAATTTTTAAAGTGCCGACAGACGGACAGACAGACAGTCGGAAAGACAGACAGACGGACATCACTCAAGGAAATTACAAACGGAATCAATATACCCCCATTCTTTATGATGGTGGGTTTAAAAAAACTTGACATTTAGGTAGGGTTCACATTCAACATCGGGCCTTGAAATTGAACTACCCGAAACAACCTGAATGTCAAACTTATACATAATACCCTTATAACAATTGGGTGTCAAATCTGAGCCGATGTGTCCGAGTTCGTATTGTGAATAAATATATGATATATACAGTTCAAAATTGACTGTACTAGGTTCTACTAATGTTACTATTAAGACAGGTCTGGAAATGTTAAACTCAACCCTCGTAACACTAAAACGAAAGTAATAAAACATCTAACCATTTATCGGTGTAAATTCATTGAATATTATTCGTTTTATACGGAAGTGGGGCTTTAAGGGTCAATTGAAAAATACTCAATGATAATGACGTAAACAAATTGAAAAACACGCGACTTATCTATAAAATCTCAGGCTACGTGAGTGTAAATTTTTTATTTATTAAAGTGATAAGTGAAATTTTCTTAAACGAGACATTAGCCCAGTTCACAATCCGTTGCAAATTATCTAGCATTATAGCATTTGCAAATATTAAAAATTTTCTATATTATTTTAATAGAAATTGTTTCGTTTACTATGTTAATTGTCAAATGCTACGATGCTAGACTATTTGCAACGGATTGTGAACTGGTCTACTATAAAGTTATCATTTTGATAAAAATTTTTAAATCATTCAACTTTCGCAATTATTTATATTTTTTTAATATCATTAAAAGTGTTTCGAGTGTTGTTAAATAGTTTAAGTGGATTGGCCCAAATAAAACAATTTTGCAAATAAATAAACTATAATAATTCAGAAAAAACACTACCTTTATTTATCAAGCAATTAAATTTATAATCATCTCACACTTATTAAACTTTTCAAAATATTATAAAATAACAGCGTTTTATTTCAATTCCAGATATTATGGCTGAAGTTCCACAAATTATAGATCTAGCCTCGGTTATAGAGCCCCATCTTAAAGGCGGCAAATTGGTGTCCTATACCAGTCGCTATCTCACCAAGGCAGGCGATAATTATGGCAGTGTTATGCTGGCTGTAATGGCCAATATACAAAAACCCTCTGGCGAAATAGAAGAATTGCCCTTGGTTGCCAAATTGCCTCCCATAACCAACGAGCTCTTTTGGGAAATGTTTCAACCGGAACGTACATGCCTCACCGAAAATGCCGTCTATCAATATTTAAGTCCTGCAATTCATCTGCTACAACTTGAGGCTGGTATTGCGGTCAACGAACTTTTTGAAGGTTTTCCCGTCTACTATGGCAGTCGAATTTCTTTGAATCCCGATTCCAAGAAAGTTGATCGTAATGCGGTGTTGGTTCAAGAAAATCTACAGACTTCTGGTTTTAAGGCAGGCAATCGTCATAAGGCTTTTGATTTGGCTCATACTAGGCTAATTATACGAGAAATGGCTAAATATCATGCCCTGCCTATAGCCTTGAGACTGAAGAAGCCTGAGGTGTTTGATAAGCTTATAAGGCCTTATTTCGGGAAATTTAATATGAATACGGGAATGTCGGCTGAGGTTAAGGCTCAAATGGAAGGGGTAAGTTGATTTTTCTAGTTTAGTTCTAGTTCAGTTCTAGTTCAGTTCTAGTTCAGTTCTAGTTCAATTCTAGTTCAGTTCTAGTTCAGTTCTAGTTCAGTTCTAGTTCAGTTCTAGTTCAGTTCTAGTTCAGTTCTAGTTCAGTTCTAGTTCAGTTCTAGTTCAGTTCTAGTTCAGTTCTAGTTCAGTTCTAGTTCAGTTCTAGTTCAGTTCTAGTTCAGTTCTAGTTCAGTTCTAGTTCAGTTCTAGTTCAGTTCTAGTTCAGTTCTAGTTCAGTTCTAGTTCAGTTCTAGTTCAGTTCTAGTTCAGTTCTAGTTCAGTTCTAGTTCAGTTCTAGTTCAGTTCTAGTTCAGTTCTAGTTCAGTTCTAGTTCAGTTCTAGTTCAGTTCTAGTTCAGTTCTAGTTCAGTTCTAGTTCAGTTCTAGTTCAGTTCTAGTTCAGTTCTAGTTCAGTTCTAGTTCAGTTCTAGTTCAGTTCTAGTTCAGTTCTAGTTCAGTTCTAGTTCAGTTCTAGTTCAGTTCTAGTTCAGTTCTAGTTCAGTTCTAGTTCAGTTCTAGTTCAGTTCTAGTTCAGTTCTAGTTCAGTTCTAGTTCAGTTCTAGTTCAGTTCTAGTTCAGTTCTAGTTCAGTTCTAATTCAGTTCTAGTTCAGTTCTAGTTCAGTTCTGGTTCAGTTCTAGTTCAGTTCTAGTTCAGTTCTAGTTCAGTTCTAGTTCAGTTCTAGTTCAGTTCTAGTTCAGTTCTAGTTCAGTTCTAGTTCAGTTCTAGTTCAGTTCTAGTTCAGTTCTAGTTCAGTTCTAGTTCAGTTCTAGTTCAGTTCTAGTTCAGTTCTAGTTCAGTTCTAGTTCAGTTCTAGTTCAGTTCTAGTTCAGTTCTAGTTCAGTTCTAGTTCAGTTCTAGTTCAGTTCTAGTTCAGTTCTAGTTCAGTTCTAGTTCAGTTCTAGTTCAGTTCTAGTTCAGTTCTAGTTCAGTTCTAGTTCAGTTCTAGTTCAGTTCTAGTTCAGTTCTAGTTCAGTTCTAGTTCAGTTCTAGTTCAGTTCTAGTTCAGTTCTAGTTCAGTTCTAGTTCAGTTCTAGTTCAGTTCTAGTTCAGTTCTAGTTCAGTTCCAGTTCAGTTCTAGTTCAGTTCTAGTTCAGTTCTAGTTCAGTTCTAGTTCAGTTCTAGTTCAGTTCTAGTTCAGTTCTAGTTCAGTTCTAGTTCAGTTCTAGTTCAGTTCTAGTTCAGTTCTAGTTCAGTTCTAGTTCAGTTCTAGTTCAGTTCTAGTTCAGTTCTAGTTCAGTTCTAGTTCAGTTCTAGTTCAGTTCTAGTTCAGTTCTAGTTCAGTTCTAGTTCAGTTCTAGTTCAGTTCTAGTTCAGTTCTAGTTCAGTTCTAGTTCAGTTCTAGTTCAGTTCTAGTTCAGTTCTAGTTCAGTTCTAGTTCAGTTCTAGTTCAGTTCTAGTTCAGTTCTAGTTCAGTTCTAGTTCAGTTCTAGTTCAGTTCCAGTTCAGTTCTAGTTCAGTTCTAGTTCAGTTCTAGTTCAGTTCTAGTTCAGTTCTAGTTCAGTTCTAGTTCAGTTCTAGTTCAGTTCTAGTTCAGTTCTAGTTCAGTTCTAGTTCAGTTCTAGTTCAGTTCTAGTTCAGTTCTAGTTCAGTTCTAGTTCAGTTCTAGTTCAGTTCTAGTTCAGTTCTAGTTCAGTTCTAGTTCAGTTCTAGTTCAGTTCTAGTTCAGTTCTAGTTCAGTTCTAGTTCAGTCCTAGTTCAGTTCTAGTTCAGTTCTAGTTCAGTTCTAGTTCAGTTCTAGTTCAGTTCTAGTTCAGTTCTAGTTCAGTTCTAGTTCAGATCTAGTTCAGTTCTAGTTCAGTTCTAGTTCAGTTCTAGTTCAGTTCTAGTTCAGTTCTAGTTCAGTTCTAGTTCAGTTCTAGTTCAGTTCTAGTTCTGTTCAAGTTCAAGTTCAGTTCTAGTTCAGTTCTAGTTCAGTTCTAGTTCAGTTCTAGTTCAGTTCTAGTTCAGTTCTAGTTCAGTTCTAGTTCAGTTCTAGTTCAGTTCTAGTTCAGTTCTAGTTCAGTTCTAGTTCAGTTCTAGTTCAGTTCTAGTTCAGTTCTAGTTCAGTTCTAGTTCAGTTCTAGTTCAGTTCTAGTTCAGTTCTAGTTCAGTTCTAGTTCAGTTCTAGTTCAGTTCTAGTTCAGTTCCAGTTCAGTTCTAGTTCTAGATCGCAGTACTTTATAGAGATCTTAGATCTGTATATAGATCGTGGATCTGTATATAAATCGTAGATCTTTATATAAATCTTAGATTTTTATATACATTGGCCGCAGATCATTGTATACATGGCAGATGTTTATTTAGATCCGTCATTTTTATAGAGATCCTTATATAGATCGTACATATTTGTATAGATCTTAGGTAGTTTTACAGTTGATATTTTTTTATATAGATAAATCGTAGATATAGTGTATCAATCGTATCACTTTTGACATTTTTTCTGAAGAAAAAGGTCTTAGAAAGTTTTACTGTAGTGTATTGCACTAAAATCCCAATTTATTACAATTATTTATTATTGTAATAAATAGTTTTTTGATAAAACCAAAAAATGTTGGTGGGGAAACCTTTCCTCGACGCGTTTCGATGATTAGTTAGGCCATCTCATCAAGAGGATTATCCCCAATTATAGACAGAGCGAAAACCACACATTATGTATTATTTGAGGGACTGAATAAATACGAATTATTATTGTATCCAACAAATATCTTCTTTTTTATTTCGACAGCATTTTGAATTTTCCTTGTCGTATAGGGCTTGACTTACTACTTGACCTACTTTCTTATTTGCAATACTTAAAAATGTCTCTATTTATAATATTCCAGGAATTATATCAGGAAGTTGCAAATGCCACAAACAACAACGAAAACTGCGTGGAACGCGTAAAGGAGCTTATGCAGGAATATGACCAATTTGTTGCTAAACCCTTTAAAGAAGACGATCTATATTCCTCCCTAGTGCACTGTGATATGTGGATTAATAATTTAATGATACAATATGGTAATTAGCTTTGTAAACCAATGTAAAAATTGTATAAAAATTTCCCTTAAACCTAAATTTCAGATGAGTCCAGTCAACCCAGTAAAGTGAAATTTGTTGATTTTCAAATATCCCAATACGAGAGCTGTGTACTCGATATTATATTCTTTTTATTTTCGAGTGTGGAAATTTTTGTTCTCGAGAATAATTTCGATGAAATGTTACATTTATATTATCAGACATTTATCGAGTGTTTGAAATCAGTTAATATTTGTACCAAAGAATATTCATTTGTCGGGTAAGTTAAAAGTTATAGTAAAAATAGGTTGGGGTGGGAAAGCAACAAATTAACAAGTAGCAGTAGCAGCATTCAATTACAAGACTTGATAGTGTTTCTCGGGAACGTGATTGAATTTTATTTTGTCTTCATCGTGAAAAAAACAAATAATAATTGTTTTGTCACAAAATTATGATTATTTTTTTTATTTGTTGCTTTTTTCATCTCAAAATACCGATCACTATCTAAGGCTGCGATCTTCTTTGTCGTATTCAAATTAATGACAAGTGAATTTTATTTTTCAATTCTTATCTTTATAATAATTTATTTGTTCTTTTTTTGTCTTTAATAGTTTCATGAAGGAGCTACACAAAGGCGCCCCCATTGAAATTTGTCATTCGCTTTTTATGACCCGAATAATCTTGGCCGATAGCAGTACAATGCCCGATGACTACAAGGATATAAATTTGGAAGTTTTGGGTCGTAACTTGGGCAAAAAGACTATTACTGAGAAAATCGGTCATATAATAAGGTTGGCCCAGAAATACAAATTTTTCTAGTAAGGCTTGTTTTGTAATAAAACTCCTAAGCCAAAAATTATAATGTGCTATTTATATGTAATTCATTTTAGTAATAAGTCAAAAAATAAATTCACAAAAATTAATGATATATATTTTTGATAAAGCTGAACTAGAACTGAACTAGAATTGAACTAAAACTAAACTAGAACTGAACTAGAACTGAACTAGAACTGAACTAGAACTGAACTAGAACTGAACTAGAACTGAACTAGAACTGAACTAGAACTGAACTAGAACTGAACTAGAACTGAACTAGAACTGAACTAGAACTGAACTAGAACTGAACTAGAACTGAACTAGAACTGAACTAGAACTGAACTAGAACTGAACTAGAACTGAACTAGAACTGAACTAGAACTGAACTAGAACTGAACTAGAACTGAACTAGAACTGAACTAGAACTGAACTAGAACTGAACTAGAACTGAACTAGAACTGAACTAGAACTGAACTAGAACTGAACTAGAACTGAACTAGAACTGAACTAGAACTGAACTAGAACTGAACTAGAACTGAACTAGAACTGAACTAGAACTGAACTAGAACTGAACTAGAACTGAACTAGAACTGAACTAGAACTGAACTAGAACTGAACTAGAACTGAACTAGAACTGAACTAGAACTGAACTAGAACTGAACTAGAGCTGAACTAGAACTGAACTAGAACTGAACTAGAACTGAACTAGAACTGAACTAGAACTGAACTAGAACTGAACTAGAATTGAACTAGAACTGAACTAGAACTGAACTAGAACTGAACTAGAACTGAACTAGAACTGAACTAGAACTGAACTAGAACTGAACTAGAACTGAACTAGAACTGAACTAGAACTGAACTAGAACTGAACTAGAACTGAACTAGAACTGAACTAGAACTGAACTAGAACTGAACTAGAACTGAACTAGAACTGAACTAGAACTGAACTAGAACTGAACTAGAACTGAACTAGAACTGAACTAGAACTGAACTAGAACTGAACTAGAACTGAACTAGAACTGAACTAGAACTGAACTAGAACTGAACTAGAACTGAACTAGAACTGAACTAGAACTGAACTAGAACTGAACTAGAACTGAACTAGAACTGAACTAGAACTGAACTAGAACTGAACTAGAACTGAACTAGAACTGAACTAGAACTGAACTAGAACTGAACTAGAACTGAACTAGAACTGAACTAGAACTGAACTAGAACTGAACTAGAACTGAACTAGAACTGAACTAGAACTGAACTAGAACTGAACTAGAACTGAACTAGAACTGAACTAGAACTGAACTAGAACTGAACTAGAACTGAACTAGAACTGAACTAGAACTGAACTAGAACTGAACTAGAACTGAACTAGAACTGAACTAGAACTGAACTAGAACTGAACTAGAACTGAACTAGAACTGAACTAGAACTGAACTAGAACTGAACTAGAACTGAACTAGAACTGAACTAGAACTGAACTAGAACTGAACTAGAACTGAACTAGAACTGAACTAGAACTGAACTAGAACTGAACTAGAACTGAACTAGAACTGAACTAGAACTGAACTAGAACTGAACTAGAACTGAACTAGAACTGAACTAGAACTGAACTAGAACTGAACTAGAACTGAACTAGAACTGAACTAGAACTGAACTAGAACTGAACTAGAACTGAACTAGAACTGAACTAGAACTGAACTAGAACTGAACTAGAACTGAACTAGAACTGAACTAGAACTGAACTAGAACTGAACTAGAACTGAACTAGAACTGAACTAGAACTGAACTAGAACTGAACTAGAACTGAACTAGAACTGAACTAGAACTGAACTAGAACTGAACTAGAACTGAACTAGAACTGAACTAGAACTGAACTAGAACTGAACTAGAACTGAACTAGAACTGAACTAGAACTGAACTAGAACTGAACTAGAACTGAACTAGAACTGAACTAGAACTGAACTAGAACTGAACTAGAACTGAACTAGAACTGAACTAGAACTGAACTAGAACTGAACTAGAACTGAACTAGAACTGAACTAGAACTGAACTAGAACTGAACTAGAACTGAACTAGAACTGAACTAGAACTGAACTAGAACTGAACTAGAACTGAACTAGAACTGAACTAGAACTGAACTAGAACTGAACTAGAACTGAACTAGAACTGAACTAGAACTGAACTAGAACTGAACTAGAACTGAACTAGAACTGAACTAGAACTGAACTAGAACTGAACTAGAACTGAACTAGAACTGAACTAGAACTGAACTAGAACTGAACTAGAACTGAACTAGAACCTAACTAGAACTGAACTAGAACTGAACTAGAACTGAACTAGAACTGAACTAGAACTGAACTAGAACTGAACTAGAACTGAACTAGAACTGAACTAGAACTGAACTAGAACTGAACTAGAACTGAACTAGAACTGAACTAGAACTGAACTAGAACTGAACTAGAACTGAACTAGAACTGAACTAGAACTGAACTAGAACTGAACTAGAACTGAACTAGAACTGAACTAGAACTGAACTAGAACTGAACTAGAACTGAACTAGAACTGAACTAGAACTGAACTAGAACTGAACTAGAACTGAACTAGAACTGAACTAGAACTGAACTAGAACTGAACTAGAACTGAACTAGAACTGAACTAGAACTGAACTAGAACCTAACTAGAACTGAACTAGAACTGAACTAGAACTAGAACTGAACTAGAACTGAACTAGAACTAGAACTGAACTAGAACTGAACTAGAACTGAACTAGAACTGAACTAGAACTGAACTAGAACTGAACTAGAACTGAACTAGAACTGAACTAGAACTGAACTAGAACTGAACTAGAACTGAACTAGAACTGAACTAGAACTGAACTAGAACTGAACTAGAACTGAACTAGAACTGAACTAGAACTGAACTAGAACTGAACTAGAACTGAACTAGAACTGAACTAGAACTGAACTAGAACTGAACTAGAACTGAACTAGAACTGAACTAGAACTGAACTAGAACTGAACTGAACTAGAACTAGAACTGAACTAGAACTGAACAAAAACTAAACTAATTACAACTGATTTCGGACTGGCATTGATCAGCACCCGATCTCTGAGGGTCTTCGGAATAAGTAAAACACACACCTTTTAACAATATTCTTTAATTTGTAAGTAAATTTTTATAAATTCGATTCTCCACATGATTTCTTTACAACTTTAAAGGTAACTTTATAGGTTGTCAATGCAGTTACACTCTTATTCCCAAGCTCTTCGTATAAGCCCCCGATCATAGTGAAATTATTTTTGGGACGATACAAAAAACCCATCAATGGATTACGTAAACCCACTCGGATATTATCCAAGACATAGTAACCCTCTTTCATGGGACAATTCATAGAGTAGTTACCCTGTTTCAGGGCACTCTGAAAGGCAAGCTGAAACGCGGAAATGTGCTTCGTGTATTGTTGCAATTGACATAAACGTGTTGAGATACTGTAGACGGTATTGTCATTTTGTAAAATTTTCAATTTCACAATCGGCTGGGCAATTTCTCTATTAACCCAGGTCTCGGAACATATGGAGCCCTGTTTACGAAAAGTCATATTAACAGCGAAATCGGGACGACTATCGGTCCACGAGGCATTCAAAATGTAAGGAGCATAACATATATTCTGAAAGATATTTTTAAATTAAAAAAATTGTTTGGAATTATAAATGAGTTGGAAATTTTAAATATTTTACCGCTTTATTGCCTGATGTTACTCGTACTCCCATAATAGTTGTTAGGATTGTAAATATAATTTTGAAAATATAGTGATTTTGATATAAATTCTTTAACATTTTTAAAAATTGTTATTTTAATGAATTATTGGAGGTTCCTAATTGAGATGATAGTAGGGTAAGATTTAATTTTTTCCAAGTAAGGGGATTCTAGCTTTATGTTTCCCAACTGAAATTTATTTCCCTCCTTTTATGTTTCAATTCACAAATATTCTTTACAGTATTTTCTAAATCAAATATTTATTTCCATTTCTTCGCAAAAATGCCCCATTATGCATGGTTTCCCTTTCAACATTTGACAAGTTGGAGTTCGAAATAGTTTGAAATATACAAATGTTGCGTATGATAATTTTTTAATTTAACTATAGATTTCAAATAATTTTGAAAATAATAGAAATATATTTGACACGAATTAACTAATTGGCTAAGTTAAGCGATTCTTAAATCTTGAATATAGAGTTATTTGAAAATTTAATAATAATATATGAAGTTTTTGAGAAACAATGGTTTATAAATTGCAGTAAATTGTTAAAATGTATAAACAAATTTGTGAAATTATGATAAGAATTTAATAGTAAAGGTTGTGAACGTTAAAAGTTTTACGACTTACTTTACTTAAATTGCTTTTAGTTGTAACCTGTTTAGGTCAAAAGCCAAGCATATTCTAGAATTCCATGCGCCTCTATCTTATGAGCATATTCTCCAATTTCGTAGACCAAGTTTTGAAAGATTTTCTTCTACTTGTTCTTTCCATCGAAGTTTTGGACGCCCTCTTCTACGAGTTTCCTCAGGATCATTATCGACCACTTTTCTTGCCGGAGTATTTTCATCCATTCGCACAACATGTCCAGCATGCCAAAGCAGCCGCCGTTACTTAATGCGTTTCACTATGTCTATGTCAGCGTATAACTCATACAGCTCATGGGTTATTCGATGTCGATACTCATTGTTGACGCAGACTGCTCCAAAGACACTCTCCAAGACAAACACTCCAAGAATAGCTTAATCTGCCTAAGCAAGTGCCCATGATTCAGCACTACACAATAACTCGGGTTGTATAAGCGTTTTATAGAGCGTAATTTTAGTTCTTACGGAAAGGACTTTATTTCATAGCTATTTAATAACGCTAAAATGTCATCGATTGACATGTATGATTCTACAATTGATTTCGAAGCTTATATCGTTGTTGATGTTCACAGCGGTACCAAGGTATACAAATTCTTTTACAACTTCGAAGCCATAGTTCTCAGCGGACACGAGTGATCCAATTCTAGTGGCCTGTCTGCCTGTAGAAACCCTCAGTTTTGTTTTTGATTCATTGACAGTTAGACCCATTTTGTTTGATTCCTTCTCGATTCTGGAAAATGCGACAGTTACACCACGCTTAAAATGCGTTCCACAAAATATCAATGTCTTCGGCAAACGCGAGTAGCATATGTTTTCTATTGAAAATTGTACCAGAAAAATAGGTCATGGAAGGGGGACAGATGGGGTAGAGATTACGGACATTTGGTATAAACTGCCCTATATCGCAACTTACAGGGAATACTTCTGCGGGAAGTGAATTCCACATACGAACTGTCAACTGGCCAATCTTCTACGAAGCGATTAGCCTAACAGATAGAGGTGTATTGTATCAGAAAGTTTGAGTTTCGGGTACAAGTTTCCAGATTTCGTTAGAGCCTATTTTAAAGTAGTAGCGATAGAACGCAACCCACATTGCTACGGTGCTCTGCCCTGCACTCAGCCGAGAAGATCCAAAAATAGAATTGGATGCACCGGTCACTTATGAGAGTTGTATTTCATTTTCGGTCGGATATAGGGGTAAATAGTACGGAGATCAGATGGAGCACTTGAAAGCTTCTTTCGACATTTGAAAAAGTGCCTGATTCCCTAATATTTACATCACCCATTAATAACATAATCCGCACGACCTCATTCTGAGATTGTTTCTAAATCGCGGTTTAATGATTTATTCATGTTCGACCTCATAGTGCCAACCTCTAAAAAGCTTAGTTTATGATTGAATAAATATGTTCAGAAAAACAAGAGAATCTTATTCCTCAATATTAACATCACCCATTAATATCGCGAATCGCACGACCCCATTTTGAGATTGTTTCTAAATCACGATTTAATGATTCATGTTTCTAAAAGGATGGATTGGTCTATGATTGAATGAATACAAATGCCAAATGTTGCTATCATCTGCAAAAGAGTAGATAGGATCGAAAGTTTGATGTAGAAAGTCGTTTTTTTAAGCAAGACATAGAGTAGGAGAAAGAAAGGAGCTTTGCGGTACCCCTGAATTAATCTTAAACCCGTTAGATGAGATCAAATATATAACAACTCTTATAGTGCGTTCTCTGAGAAAGCTCGACACCAAAAGCAATAAGTTTTGAAAGAAGTGCTCAGTGTCACATTCTATCAAACGCTTTGGAAATATCCAGAGCCACAACTTTACCATTTTTCCGATAGGAAGGCTAGCAGGTCTCTCGTTGAGCCCATCCTACATAATCCAAGCTGGCTGTCACTTAAAAGCTTGTTAGATTCCAGATATTTAGCAAGATGGCGGTATATCATATTCTCCAAAACTTTGTAGAGTTCACAACAAATTGCAATTGGGCGGCAATGTTTATGGTTGTTATCCTCGCCGTTTTTGGGGTTTGTCGTTACATTAGCAACCTTTCAACACCAAGGAAATTTCTCAGCATGGTACAAAATGTTGAAAAGTTTAGTTACAGGACGCGCAAGCTTCGAACTGCTTATAGACCAATGCTGGAATGCCATCTCCCCCCATAGACTTTTTATGTTGAGATCCGTTAAAACACGTTTTACGGCGAGGTCACGAAAGTATATCTTTGTCATAGTTACAAATATTCTTTTCGAGTTTGGGCAGAGGTTGTTTTGCTTTCCGATAAACGGGAATTGCTTAAAAATAATCCAGATCAAAGGTTAGCTCCATCAACCGGGTGGTGTTTGGAAAGTCTTTAAAATGAAAGAAATTATAGAACTAGCATTATTCTTAACTCGATTAACCACTGATCAGAAACTCATACTGTCCCGAGAGGCAGTCAAAATGCATGTACGAAGACATTGCTCGTATAGAAGTTTTCTCTGTCTCAATACTTTGGAATCTGACTGCTTGTTTGCTCGTCTGATCGAACTAAGTTTGAAATCGAAATTTCATTCCCAGCTTAATAACATTGGAAACTATTTCCGCCGAGGATATGATATTATTGTCATAGGAAACATAGTTTCCAACGATATTTTCCGTACAGGAAAGTTTAACGTTTCGCAAAACGCTAAAAAGTGAAGAGAAAAAGTCGAAAATGTTACAATGATCGGAATTTCCAAGAGCTGCAAGTCTTGACTTCATGCTTGTCAGGGTGTTAAGTAAGGAAGAGGTCAAGGCAGCCCTTGGTGCCCTTGGACATATGAAATGTCTGTTGGTTCATTTACCAGTTGCTCAAGGTGTTTGTGCGCGTCGAATAACTCAACATATTGGCCTTTAGGAGTCGTGTTGTGAATATTAAAATCGTCAGCAACAACGATTTTACTGCTCAGTCAATTCAACGAGAATTTTTGAAATTTAATCGGAAAGGGCATCGAAGCCAGATAAAGTTGTGTCGTTTTCTTCGTTTGGGCTTCTGTAAAGAAACTCCAAGTGCAAAAGATACGCCCTAATTGCTGGTACTGATATGACCCGGTTCAATGTTAAAAAGGGATAAGAAGTTATACAAAGGTTTTTAAAAATTCTGTGGATCAGAACCTGATGAAGACATTTGCTTTTAGTCCACGTATATCTAAGTATACTGAAGCGATCTGCCATTGCAATATATTAAAAAATCAAATGAATCGTCACTTAGATTTCCTTCTACTTGAACTTTCCATCGAAGTGTCGGACGTCCTCTTCTACTATAGTTGGCCATTTTTATTCTAATTTTAGCTTTTTCATAGTAATTGTTTTTTCTAGAAGTGGGTTACTAGCCCGACTTTCTAAACCATATAAATTATAGTTCTTATGGGTTAGCTCACTACATTAACTGGTGTCAATGTAGTTCTCAGGGTGATACCACGACAAGGTTAGCGTCCACAATTGAAATGAAGGATAACCAAGATAGGTCTGATCTTACACAGCCGTTGCTTGGTATCCAACATCCCTACATCACCCAATAGTTGGCTTATAATAGAAATCTCAGTGACAGCAAAAAATTAAAATCTGTTTATAGAATATTTATACTCATATAACCTGTGTCGAGAATTGGATGAAGCTATGTTGGGTGCCATCGAACGGAAGATCATTAGAAAAATTTTTGAGCCTAACTGCATATACGGAGGGTTTAGGTTTGGTTAGGTTAGGTTAGGCAGGCAGTCGATGTTAAGTCAGCGTCACTTGGGTCCTAAAAACGGAAACTTTGTAATGCCTGCAGGGGATAGACTGTAGAAGAAAACATAGATAATTAATTCCAGGCCAACGGTGAGAGGCTTATTCAAGCCAGCTTGTAGCTCTGATAAACGAGTCGATTTGACGAATGTCAATACTCGCTAGATCGGATAAATCATGCAGATAAAGCGCCCCCAGATAGGTAGCCCTCGAAATTGAAAGAGCGGGGTAGTGGCAGATGAGTTACCGTTTCCTCCTATTCGACGTTGTGACAGCTTCGACAGTAGTCATGGTGTAGAAGGTAAAGCCTTCTGGCATGCAGCCCAAAAGTACAGTGACCTGTTAGGGTCGAGATTAGGTTGCGGAGTCTGTGGCGAGCTAGAGAAACCCAGCACTTTAAACGTTTATTGTCATAGGTTTGCCTGGATACTGAACAAGTGGTTTCAAAGGACTAGGTGTTCTGCGCCGATCCGTAAAGAAGTTGCCTAACTACTGATTTGCAGGCGGATTGCGGTAAGCCCGTAAATTGATCGATGTTATCCTGACACAGAAGAGCATCGGATTTGGTAAGTCTGTGCGCAGTGGAGTTACCAGGTATGTTGTTGTGCCCGGGCACCCAGAAAAGTTCGATATTACAATGTCTCGCCATATCATTAAGAGATGCCCGGCATTTACGGGTAAGAACAGATGTCGTGTGGACATTAGATAGGGATTTTATGGCAGCCTGACTGCCGATACAGAAGCGAATATCCCTGTCGTATATTCTGTAGTATCTTAGCGATTTGGGAACTTTGAGAGCTGATCAGGAAGCTTAAAGCAGATTTCCTTCCCTAAAAGTGGAATAAAGAAGCCCCCTCCCACGCCCATCTTTGACTTGGATCCGTTCGTATATACCATTAAACAGCCGTCATCAAGGGATGATGGGTCTCCAGAGATAGTTACAGTAAAGGATTTATCAAAGAGTGGGGTGGAAATGCAGTAGTCAATATTGTCAGGGATATTTATGATTTTATCCAGAAAAGTGAAGTGCCCTGATTGCGAATGGGACCCGGTTTCGATAGTGCTAAGTCGGACAGCCGAGTTAAGGGAGATTTGCTGTGTCATTAGTTCGACTGGGAGCCAGCTGAGCATGACAAAGAGCGCCTTAGATGGTGCAGTTTTTAACCCCTTGACGTATCAATTAGCCCAACGAAGTTCGCTTCCAACTGTTCGCACACAACCTGCACTAAACAAACCACTTTGGATGCTTAAGAACAGTCACAAAACGAGTCGGACTCGTGATAACCATGTTAGGGACAGAAATTGTACCACGAGTCAGACTCGTGGAAATACGTCAAGGGGTTAAGGCACCAGTAATCATTAGAGCGGACGTTCTTAAAATTTCAGTGAAAAAATCCCGCTGGCTTGCATTGGTGAGTGCAGGCCACCAAACCAGCGCATCATATATTAGTATAGGCTTGACAACCATGTCGAAGAGCCAGACATTGTTAGTAGGATTATGTTCCCAGGTTTTGCCTACGGCTCTCTACATGAGTAGATGCTTTGGACATCCTGAATTGGGTGTTTAGGCTCCAGGACAGTTTTGAGTCCAGAATGACCCCAAGATATTTGGAATGGTACGGAGGGTTTAGAGATCGAACATACCGTGAGCTGTATGATGCTCTTCAAATTGATTGCGCTGTCTTAGACAATTCGGTAGCCCGGAAATAAATGTTTTAGTCAGAAGAGCATACGATGACAACAACCACTAAAGGCCGAGATAGAAAAGATATAGACTTCGGCGAAAGAACCAAGTGAAAGAATTTGTTAAAATCAAACAATATCGTGGTGTTTGGATTGAATTATGCAGATCAGGACCAGAACAGGTAGTAGGGTCAGCTTAAGGAGATAAGTAAAATAAATAGCAAAGATTTTTTTTCGCCTACATTCTTCAGTTTGCATTAAGTAGTGCATACGTTCCATTCATATTTACATTTTTTTAACTCAATGGTAAATTTGAAAAATAATGATCTTGTTATTTTAATTATATCGAAATCGAATTGAATACACACTCGTATGTTGATTAACTAGGCTTGACCTGGTTAATGACATGACAAAACAATAACAAATTATTAAATAACTATTAAATAATCTTTAACAAATTTCAAATACAACCAACCAGTTTTAGCTAAAATTGGCATAACTACAGTTTTTGAAAATGTTTATAAATAATTTGTATTCCACTCGCAATAGTTGCAAAATTCTTATACTAATAACAATTGTTTTACAAGTCAAAGCGGGAAATAAAGCAGTAAATACTAACAATAATTTGAATTCAAAATTATTTTTGAATTAAAAATCTTTAACATTCATATAATTTTCAGAAATTCTGTTATTTTACTACAATATTGGATGCCACATGGACGGACACCAGACCTGAGTTTGCAGTCAATATGACTTTCTACAAACAGGATAGCATTCGCTCCCTTACCTGGGTTAATCGTAGAATTGCTCGACCCGTTGTAAGGGTAAATGTTCTACAGAATCAGAACATCGTTTACAATGTCTCGTCCCGACTGTGTGAATTGGAAAAGTTCACAAAACGAATTTCCATGTTTCAGCAAGTCCTCCAAAGTGCTCTAAAACAGGGTAACTACTCCATGAAATGTCCCATGATTGAGGGTTTATATGTTATTGATAAGTTGCGAATTGGTATACGTAATCCATTGTTGGGTTTTTTGTATCGTCCCAAAAACAGTTATACTGTTATCGGGGGTTTATACGAAGAGTTTGAGAATCGAAGTGTAGTCGCTTTGACAACCTATAACTTAACGATTAAGATTATGAAAAAATCTTGTGCGGAAACTAATTAAAAGTTGTTTTTATTGTAATAAAAAAAAGGAAATTTAACAAATGTTTATATAAGAAATAAAGTCGATGGGTAGTCAGTTTAATTATAGTCAAAAACTCGTAAGAAAGTGCTATAGTCGGTCAAGCCCGACCATACGATACCTTTCACCACTAAGGTCAAAGATGTTCTTTTTCCTATATAAAGACAAATATTTGCTAAATTTTGCCATCATACGAACATTTTCTATAAACTTTTATATTTAAGCTGTTTCCGTCATTTGGACTTATATGAGAGTTAGGGTCAAATGAGGACCGAATATCTCGAAATTTTGTAAATTGATTACAATTTTTACAAGAATTATGTGTCCAAAAAATAAACTCGAAATTTTCATTATCTTCAGAGTTATGAGCGTTAGAGATTTTTGTCTCATTTTGTGCGCTTTTTGCAGAATAGCTATGGTTAAATGTGGACCGATTTCAACGAAGTTTGGTATAGTGATTTTGGTTTACATAAGCAGTATTTGTTTTAAATTTCATAAAAAAATATTGATATTTGTTGCCAAAATATCAATTCCGGGAAGTGGGACCTATGGGAGGTATCATAAATAATGGACCGATTTTGACGAATTTCAATAGCCATGAAAAACATGATCTGCCAAATTTCATCAAATTATCTTAAGAATTGCACTTTGATTACATGGTTTACATGGGGGTCCAGCCAGCCAGCCAGACGGACTGACATCGCTAAATCAACTCAGAAAGTGATTCTAAGCCTAGGTGGGTCTAAGACAAATATTTCTATCCGTTACATACATCAGCACAAACTTTCCACCTATAGTGGTGAAGGGTATAACAATCATATCATAACCTACAGGTGGACTGACACAAATGTGGACTTGTTGTTATATTCATTAGTGTCTTTATCATCAGATTTACTAACAATTTTTATCATTTTAAAAATTGGGAGTTATATTACCTGCATTTTGAATACTTACTTACTTGAATGACCTATATTTACAACCTGTTAAGGTCAAAGGCCAAGCCTATTTTAGAATTCTGTGCGCTTTGATCTTGTGTGTATATTTCCCAATTTCGTAGGCCAAGTTTTTAAAGATTTTCCTCTACTTGGTCTTTCTATCGAAGTTTTTTACATTAGGGGGCCGTTTATATTATAATTCAAGCTTTTTCATAGGTTTTTTTTTCTAGAAGTGGGTTACTAGCCTGACGTCCTAACGCATATTTTTCATCGTTCTAATGGGGGAACTCGCGGCAAATGTTAGCTCACTATAATAACGGGTGTTAACATAGTTCCCTAAATAATAAAATTTTAAATGAAAACGGAGATGTTTAAGTGATCTGTACAACATACCGTGACCTATCCAACAGAATAAAAAGGTCTGCAAGGAAGGACAAGAGAATGTGGATGGACGAACAAGCAAGCCAAGCTGAATCAAGTATAGGCGACATGAAGCCCTTTACAATATATCAAGAGCGCTGTTTGGTAAACCTATATATACCAACAGTCCCCTCTTGAGTAGTTGTGGTATTCTCCTCTCAACTCCGGATGAACAACTAATACGATGAATGGAACACTTAAAGTCGACTTTAAACAATCCTATCGGATTAACACCACTGATGGAAGCGTATAATGAAACCAAACTTGACAGTATATTCATTGACATCTCAGACAATTCGCCGACAATACAAGAAGTAAGGAGCGACATTAAAAGCCTTAAATGCAACAAGGCCCAGGGTAATGATTATATTTCAGTAGAGATGCTTTTATGTGACGTTGACGGATCAGAGAGACTGTGGCAAGAAGAAACTAAGCCAACCTCCTAGATTGAAGGTATACTAGTCAAAATACCAAAAAGGTGACTCTGAAGACAATAACTACAGGGGCATTACACTTCTTCCAATTCCAAGCAATATGCTAAATCGAGTAATTTTGAACAGAATATCAGAAGCAGTTTCTTCTACACTTTGCGAAAATCAGTTTGGGTTTAGAAAGAACCCAAACTGAGCTAATCAACACAGCTAATCGATAATCTACCTACCGTTTATCGACTTTATGAAGGTCTTCGGTAGTGTCAACAGAAGCTATTTATGGAGAATTTTGAAAAACCGTAACATGCCAACGAAAATTGTGAACTTAATTCGGGAAATGTACGTGGATTTTAAATGTCGAGTCCTACACAAGGTTAAATTGTCAAATCTGTTCAAAGTCACTGCTGGAGTAAGGCAAGGATGTATCTTGTCACCTATACTTTTGTAATTGCCATCGCACGGCAGTGAATGGTAGACGGTGTATCAATTTTCTTAGCGTTTATCGACTTTGTGAAGGCCTGGACAGTGTCAACAGAAGCTATTTATGGATCATTTTGGAAAAGCGTAACATGCCAACATAATTCGGGCAATGTACGTGGACTTTAAATATCGAGTCCTACACAAGGGTAAATTGTCAAATTCGTTCACTGTCACTGCTGGAGTAAGTCAAGGATGTATTTTGAATAGGTGACTTTTGTACTTGTCATCGACAATATAATGCACACGGAATGGTGGACGCGGTATCCAATGGATACACTTTAAACAACTCAAGGACTTGGAATATGATGATGACGTATGTCTTCTAAGCCAAAGCTCAGGTCAACTCAAGAATATACTAACGCAGATGGGCTAAAAATCAATATCCTTACGATAAAGATTATGCCTGAGGACTATGGCTTAAACACGTCAACTCATATTAATGTGGATAACGAGGTTATTGGATTTGTAATCATCTTAGAAGTTTGGTATCTACAAAAGGTGGTGCTGAAGAGGATATTGAATCGCGTATTAATAAGGAAAAAATCTGCTTTCGGCATTCTCCGAGCTATTTGGAAATCTTGGCAAATATCAACAACAACCAAGTTACGAATATGCAACTCGAATGTAAAGCCCTTCCTCTATTAAGGGTGCTAAACATGGAAACGCACAAATGCCATCGATAAGCGCCTGCAAACCTTCGCAAACAAATGCTTATGGCAAATTCTTGATATATGAGGTCAGAACCGAATAAGAAATTAAGATTTACTTAAAGCAACAAATCAAATCCCTGCTTCTATAGAGGCCAAATACCAACATTGCTCGACAAGCGCTTCGTTGGAGTTCACAGGGAAGAGGCCGTTGTGTTGGTGCACCTGCCAGAACGTGGAGAAGGTTAATTGGTGTGGAGTTGTATGCAGCAAGCTATTTTTGAAATGACATATGCCTAACATTTCGCAATTGAGTCCGATATAAAAGGTTGGTTGAGGCCCTATGCTCCACTGGGAGTCAAGGATAACAGTAGAAGAAGAATGAATATGTTTTCTCGACAACACTGCGTCCAAGGGCTTCCGCTATAAATTGTTTAAGTGTATTTTATATTAGGGGCTGTTCACATATTACGTAACGCTATTTTCGTAGATTTTTAAACCAATTAACCAGGGGGAGGGGCCCCGCCTTTGTAACACATTTTAATAGAAATGCGCATACAAAATTTCTTCCTTCCCGTAACAAAAGTCATACCGCCTCTCCCCCCCTAAGAGCGTTACGTAATATGTTAAGAGCCCCTTACATATTATATTTTAAACTAAGTTTAAGTATTATATACCAATTCTTAATTTAATAGTAATTTCTTTTCTAACATAATTTTTATGGGTGTTATATGGAAGCTATGTTCCAAGATATACATATATCAACATAACAAATGTTGTATCCTCCTATAGATGATTAAGTTCATCAGTTGATTTAAAACCTAAAAAAATATTTTAAATTTTATTGAAAAAAATTCAGCTTTTTGCATGCTAATCCTGCTAAAACGGTTTTAGGCAGATTTTTATACCCTTCACCACCATAGGTGGAAAGGGTATTATAAGATTGTGCTGATGTATGTAACGCATAGAAATATCTGTCTTAGACCCACCTTTTAGTATACCAATAGGCTTAGAATCACTTTCTGAGTCGATTTAGCAATGTCCGTCCGTCCGTCCGTCTGGCTTATAATCAAACTACAGGTCGCACTTCTAAAGATAATTTCATTATTTTTTTTGATAATGTGACCATGTCTATTGAAATTGGTCAAAATCGGTCCATTATTTATGGTACCTCCCATAGGTCCCATTTCCCGGAATTGACATATTGGCCACAAACATCAATATTTTTTCATGAAATTTAAAACAAATACTTATGTAAACTAAAATCATTGTACCAAACTTTGTTGAAATCGGTCCACATTTGACCATAGCTCCCATACAAACTCTTATGTCAAAACTCACTAAATGAGACAAAAACTCTCGTAAATCTAAAGATAATGAAAATTTTGAGTTTATTTTTTGCATACATAATTTTTGTAACAACTGTAATCAAGTTGCCAAATTTCGAGATAATCGGTCCACATTTGACTCTAGCTCTCATATAAGTCCAAATGACGGAAACAGGTTAAATATATAAGTTTTGAGAAAACAGCAAAAATAACACCTTTGACCTTAGTAGTAAAGGGTATCGTATGGTCTGGCTTGACCGATTATAGCGCTTTCTTACTTGTTTTTTAAAATAATTCTGCAATTTGTCAACAGGGCAATGTTATTAATTATATTTAGCTAGACACATTTAATATGCCATAACTGTATGAGTTGATAAATTATAAAACGAACGCCTTAAGGTATGCTTTGATTGTTGTTAACAACTAAAGTAAAGCACCAACAAAATGAAAAACATGTTCATATTCGGCCGTACCAAATCTTATTTACCAAGTTTCGAACAATTTTTCCACAATTCAAAATTTTTAATTTTTTTTTCTTAAAATTTTAGTATTTAGATATGGACAAAAATCAAATAGTTTTAATTAAAGGAATTAAACAAATTCAAAAAATTTTTTGATCGCACAAAAAAAATTTTTTGGGGTTCTATTAACGGAGCTTAGTGAATGTAAAATCCGTTCGCGTTAATGATTTTACGCGATACGAGCAGAAGTTATGACGATTAAAACAAAAATTTCTATTATACTTTTTTTTTATTTTTTTATCCGCGATTTTCGCAAAATTTGGCAAAATGTGAGTCTTAGTGAGTCTTAGCTGGCTTGACTTATGGACAAATTTCATTTAAAAGAATTTGTTTTATTTAAATGTCCAAATGTTAAAACAAATGCAAAAGAAGACGAAATATGAAGAAAAACTTGAATGCTTCAATCGATTTTTTAACGTTTTTTTTAATTTGCATGCCAATTACGCTTAGAGGCGCAAATTTGCACAACTAAGATATTGCGTTCAGTATACAGAAGTTTTTGCAAGTTCAAGATCTGTAATTAGATTTTCCGAACTCATAAGGGCACAAAAATTATTCGAGTTGAAAGTCGGTTTCAAAGGAATAAAAACTGTTTGATTTTTGCCCATATATTTTTCTAACATTTAAAATTTTTTGTAAATTTGTAATAAATAATTTCTTGAAATATATGAGAGAAGGTGTAGATCCAGGATAATAGCTATGAATAGACTCAGGAACTAGAGGAATATCTAAAGATACGATAAGAGCTATGAATGTTTCTATAACTAACTCATAAGTAAAGCTATGGCTAGAGCAATGTTTATATTTAGCATAAGCGGTACATTATGAGCTACGACTAAGGTCGTGACTATAACTGTGACTTGATTTCTGATTAGATTAATGACAGCTAGAATCATTATTATAGTTATATGACTACATTTTTGACTAGAGCTACTAGACTAGAGCTTCGATCTTAAGCTTTGAAAGACTTTCCTCTACTTGTTATTTTTATCAAAGTTCCGTACGACCACTTTATAGTAATTCTTTTTTCCAGGAGTGGGTGCTAGCCCGATGTCCTAAGGAATATATTTTTATCGTTCTTATGGGAGAACTCGGGGCACATGTTAGCTTTTACTAGAGCTATGACTTCAACTATGATAACATTTCTGATTAAATTTGTGATTAGAGCTATGTCAAAATTTTTGACTAGAGTCCTAATTAGCTAGGCAAAAACATATCTTTTCCAGCCTAGTTGTAGTCTCAGCTCAAGTTAAGGCTATTGTCTTGATATCGAATCGATAAGTACTAATCGATATCGATATTATCGATCCGCTTTAATGTATGTATAGATTTTATTAAAACGAGTCCACACATTTAACAATATCATTAACTTCCATCGCTTAAACAGTGCATTTTTCGCAATCCCTAACCTAAAGTTTGTTCAACTTTGTAATAATATAGAAAAAGAGAAGAAATATACGATAAAATCACTTCATTGTCGCAGCTGTAAAAATAATATAAAAACACAATTAAAATTTGTATCATAATGACAATAAAACGCAAATACATTCAGTTTAATTACATATATAGATTTTATTTTATTGTTGTTATTAATTGAAAAAAAAAAAAAAAAATGTTAACTTACTCGCAGATAAACATCCAATGGATTAATGTAAACAACAAGAGTAAAACAAATAATCAACCCATCAAATTGACAAATGACCCCTTATCTAATCGTATCAGATAAAGTCCACAAACAATAGACCTGCTCGGACTCCAGAGCGTTTCGCCTTCCATACATAAAAAGTTGTGTCAGTCACCCCCTAGGATTATAGATAATGTTGAAACAATTAAAAAAAAAAAAAAAAAAATGATTACCACTCCTACAAATACCGCCCTTTTAATATTTTGTTCACTGTGTCGCCATTTTAAGTCCGATCATAACATTTTATATATCGGTGTTCGCTGCTCTGTAAGAGCTACATTTCTCTCTTTGATAGTTTTTTACTACCACGTCAATTTATAGTCATAACTTTTAAAAACTAGATTTGTACTTAATTCGATTAGGGTGTGTACGAATCAAATTTTAAAAAGTTATGACTAGAAATTGACGTGGTAGTAAAAAAATATGAAAGAAAGAAATGTAGCCCTTACGGAGCCGTGAACACCGATAAATACATATATAAAAATATGTTCGGACTAAAGACGGTGACACAGTTAACAAAATACAAAAAGGGCGGTATTTGTAGGCGTGGTAAAACAAATTTTAGAATTATTTTAACATTATCTTTAATTTTAGGGTGACTGACTCAACTTTTCTTTCGAACAACTTAAAATGGCGACACAGTGAACAAAATACTAAAAGGGCGATATTTGTAGGCGTGGTAAAAAAATAAAACAAACATTTTAGAAATGTTTTAACATTATCTTTAATCCTAGGGGGTGACTGACACAACTTTTTTTTTGTATGGAATTCGAACCGCTCTAGTATCCCTCGTATATCCAAACTTATAAGATTTCTTCAATTAATTTTCATTGCTTTTAATTATTAGGTCATTATTTTAGACAGAGAGTCCAAGTATATTGGCAAATTAATTTATCAATTAAGTCATTAGTTTTGATTATATTTCACATATTAATTGTATTTGTATAAAACTAAGTTCTATAAAAGCAAACCTCAAATTGCTTTAGGATCAACTCTTCGAATATTGATTTTCAGGTTTTCAATTTTTGGCGGTTTAACGACATTAGGGTGTTTCATTTTTACTTTACATTTTGCTTTACGTTTGACTTCACCTTCGCCCCTAGTCTCGGCAAGATAAAAGTTATATATTGTCGGTCTCATGTGGAAAGGCCCTAACTCAGACTTTTTCGAAATTGATTTTTTTTGTGATTCCAATGCATTTAACGCAAGTCCACCTCCTCACTAAAATTTAAGGCAATTTGATCAAAATTAACGGTTATTTAAGTGATTTTCTAAAAAGCCCTGATTTATTCATAAAAAAGCCCTATCTCGTCAAATTATGTGTCGTTCCATCGAAATAATAAAGCTTTCTGTTGGATGAATAACGATTTATAATATTAAACTTTTATCGACAACATTTTTCGGATAGAAAACTTTCAACATCAAAAGCTTTCCTACAGGCGACTTTTAATATCTAAAGCTTTCGTCCCTAGTCTCGGTAAGATAAAAATTATATATCGTCGTTCTCATATAAAAAACCCTAACTTACACTTTTTCGATTTTTTTTGTGATCCAATGCATTTAACGCAAATACACCTCCTCACAAAAATTGAAGGCAATTTTATCAAAATTAGCGGTTATTTAAGTAATTTATTCAAAAAAAAAAAAAAAATATATATATATATTTTTTAAAAGCCCTATCTCGCTTTCTCGTTCCATCGAAATAATAATATAATATTTTTAAATCTTAAAGCTTTCTGTTGGATGAATAATGATTTATAATGTTAAACTTTTGTCGATAACATTTTTCGGATAGAAAACTTTCAAGTTCAAAAGCTTTCCTACAGGCAACTTTTAATATCTAAAGCTTTCGCCCCTAGTCTCGGTAAGATAAAAGTTATATGTCGTCTCATACTTTTTCAAAATTGATTTTTTTTGTGATTTCATGAATTTAATGTAAATACATCTCTTTACAAAAATGTAAGGCTATTTTCTAAAAAGCTTTTAAAAAAATATATATTATTGAAAAGCCCTATCTGGCGAAAATATGTGTCGTTCCATCGATATAATAATAGAAAACTTTCAAATTTTAAAGCTTTCTGTTGGATGGATAATGATTTATAATATTAAACTTTTGTCGTCAACATTTTTCGGATAGAAAACTTTCCTATAGATAACTTTTTTCTAATAACAAAGCTTTCCACAAAAAATTGCAATTATTTATCTAAAGTTTTCTTATATAAAACTTTTAATGTCGAAAGGTTTTCTATAATAAACTTTTAAAATAGAAAAATTTCTTATATAAAATATTTATCGTCAAAATATTTCAAATAGAAAACTTTTTATATAAAACTTTTCTTTAGAAAAATTTCAATATCAAAAGCTCTCCTAAAGTTAACTTAAGTATCTAAAGCTTTCTAAAAATCTTTCGATGTCGAAAGGATTCCTATAATAAACATTCGATATCGAAAGATTTCTTATAGAAAACTTTCAATATCAAAAGTTTTAATATAGTTAACTTTTGATATAAAAAGCTTTCAACTAAAAACATTCCATATCGACACAAAAGATTTCTTATATAAAACTTTTGTTGTCGAAATATTTCGGATTGAAAACCTATTATTCCACAGATTTGCTAAAGGTTATGTTTAATATCCAAAGCTTTCTACTAAAAACATTCCATATCAAGAGCTTTTCTATATAAAACTACCAATATCTAAAGATTTTCTATATATATCGATGTCGAAAGGCCTCCTATAATAAACTTTCGATATTGAAAGATTTTCTATAGAAAATTCTATACCAAAAGATTAAAAAAAAACTTTCGATATCGAAAGTTTTCTTATAATAAACTTTTGATATTCAAAGATTTTCTATAGAAAACTTTCGACACAAAAGATTTTTTATATAAAACTTTTGTCGTCAAAATATTTCGGATTGAAAACCTTTTATATCAACAGATTTCCTGAAGGTTATTTTTAATATCCAAAGCTTTTTACTAAAAACATTCCAAATCAAGAGCTTTTCAATATAAAACTGCTAATATCTAAAGATTTCCTATATAAATCGATTTCGAAAGGCTTCCTATAATTAACTTTCGATATCGAAAGATTTTCCATAGAAAATTCTATATCGAAAGATTTAAAAAAAGTTTTCCTATATAAAAGTTTCGATATCGAAAGGTATAGAAAGCTTTCGACACAAAAGATTTCTTATATAAAACTTTTATCGTCAAAATGTTTCGGATTGAAAACCTTTTATATCAACAGATTTCCTGAAGGTTATTTTTAATATCCAAAGCTTTTTACTAAAAACATTCCAAATTAAGAGCTTTCCAATATAAAATTGCTAATATCTAAAGATTTCCTATATAAATCGATGTCGAAAGGCTTCCTATAATTAACTTTCGATATCGAAAGATTTTCCATAGAAAATTCTATATCGAAAGATTTAAAAAAAGTTTTCCTATATAAAAGTTTCGATATCGAAAGGTATAGAAAGCTTTCGACACAAAAGATTTCTTATATAAAACTTTTGTCGTCAAAATATTTCGGATTGAAAACCTTTTATATCAACAGATTTCCTGAAGGTTATTTTTAATATCCAAAGCTTTTTACTAAAAACATTCCAAATCAAGAGCTTTTCAATATAAAACTGCTAATATCTAAAGATTTCCTATATAAATCGATGTCGAAAGGCTTTCTATAATAAGCTTTCGATATCGAAAGACTTTCTATAGAAAATTCTATATCGAAAGATTTAAAAAAAAGATTTCCTATATAAAAGTTTTGATATCGAAAGGTTTCCTAAAATAAACTTTTAATATTGAAAGATTTCCTGTAGAAAACTTTTTACACAAAAGATTTCTTATATTGTCGTCAAAATATTTTGGATTGAAAAGCTTTTATATTAACAGATTTCCTTAAGGTTACTTTTAATACCCAAAGCTTTCTACTGAAAACATTCCAAATCAAGAGCTTTTCAATATAAAACTGCTAATATCTAAAGATTTCCTATATAAATCGATGTCGAAAAGCTTCCTATAATAAACTTTCGATATGGAAAGATTTTCTATAGAAAATTCTATATCGAAAGATTTAAAAAAAACTCTCGATATCGAAAGTTTTCTTTTAATAAACTTTTGATATTGAAACATTTTCTATAGAAAACCTTCGACACAAAAGATTTCTTATATAAAACTTTTGTCGTCAAAATATTTCGGATTGAAAACCTTTTATATCAACAGATTTTCTGAAGGTTATTTTTAATATCCAAAGCTTTTTACTAAAAACATTCCAAATCAAGAGCTTTTCAATATAAAACTGCTAATATCTAAAGATTTCCTATATAAATCGATTTCGAAAGGCTTCCTATAATTAACTTTCGATATCGAAAGATTTTCTATAGAAAATTCTATATCGAAAGATTTAAAAAAAGTTTTCCTATATAAAAGTTTCGATATCGAAAGGTATAGAAAGCTTTCGACACAAAAGATTTCTGATATAAAACTTTTGTCGTCAAAATATTTCGGATTCAAAACCTTTTATATCAACAGATTTTCTAAAGGTCACTTTTAATATCCAAAGCTTTTTACTAAAAACATTCCATATCAAGAGCTTTTTAATATAAAACTGACAATAACGATTTCCTGTATAAATCGAAGTCGAAAGGCTTCCTGTAATAAACTTTCGATATCGAAAGATTTTCTATAGAAACTTTTGATTTCCTTCATAAAACTTTTAATATTAAAAGATTTCATATAGAAAATATTCGAAGTCAAACTTTCAATATCGAAAGCTTTCTTATAGAATGAAAACTTTTAATATCGAAATATCTATAACGCTATGTAAGCTTATCAATAGATTTCATATAGAAAACATTCAAAGTCAAACTTCTAATATCGAAAGCTTTCTTACAGAATGAAAAGTTTTGTGTCGAAAGATTTCCTATAGAAAACTTTTAATAACGAAAGATCTCCTATAAAAAGCATTCGCTAACGAAAGATTTCCTATATAATACATTCGCTATCGAAAGCTTTTTTACAGAACACTTTAGCTTTCATATAGAAAACATTCGCTATGTAAAGCTTACCAAAAGATTTCATATAGAAAACATTCAAAGTCTAACTTTTAACATCAAAAGCTTTCTTATAGAATGAAAAGTTTTGTATCGAAAGATTTCCTATAGAAAACTTTCAATAACGAAAGATCTCCTATAAAAAGCATTCGCTAACGAAAGATTTCCTATATAATACATTCGCTATCGAAAGCTTTTTTACAGAACACTTTAGCTTTCATATAGAAAACATTCGCTATGTAAAGCTTACCAAAAGATTTCATATAGAAAACATTCAAAGTCTAACTTTTAACATCAAAAGCTTTCTTATAGAATGAAATGTTTTGTATCGAAAGATTTCCTATAGAAAACTTTCAATAACGAAAGATCTCCTATAAAAAGCATTCGCTAACGAAAGATTTCCTATATAATACATTCGCTATCGAAAGCTTTTTTACAGAACACTTTAGCTTTCATATAGAAAACATTCGCTATGTAAAGCTTTCCTTAATATAAGTTAATTTTTTATTACTACACAAAAAGCCCTAAGCTACATTTATGCTTTAAAATTAGACTGGAATGTGACTGCTTTTAAGTCTGTGTAAATGCCATAAGCTTAAGAGCTTTAAGTATATGTAAATGCTTTAAGCTTAAAAACTCCCTGCAGTAAATGCCGTCAGAAAAACAATACTGTTTTGCTATAGACAATGTCTCCAGTACTACTTGCCTATTTTGCCCCATCCAATGTTATTTACTATTGACATTTAACATTTAGAGTTCCTACGAAATCTACCAGTAGACATTACCATTATTTACTTAGTATTGACTTTGTAGTTCTTTTGGTCCAAATGGAGACATTGGGATCAAACCGGGGCCTATTGATATACATATATGTTGACACATTCGTTGACAATGTCACCAGATATAAACTAGAATAGTAGTATCTATATATTCACTATTTCAGTACTGAACTAAAATTGGGGACATTTGAATTGATGTTACACAAAGTGTTGACATGGAGACACATGATCCCAGTTTTACTACAGGGCTTTTACAAAAACCGTTTCCATAATAAAATTAAGTTTTCTATTCTAATAAATTTAACTCTTTGCAAATTATGTTAAAATTGTATTCAATTTAATTAATTATTCTAAAAGTGCCCTTGACTTTTTGCTCCCAAAAACCATGTCTAAAGCTTTTGATAACATTATTTTATTTTATTAATTGGAAATTATTTTTTTAAGACTAATCACAAATTATGAAAATATTCCCTTTCTTCTTATCATGATTTATGTATTTTTTCATTATTTAAATAAAATTCAACTTTTCATTGACGCATAAGACCTCAACGCTTCTCTTGGGGACCAGATTACAATTAAATAATAATAAAAATGTATTTTTCTGTAAACAATTCAAGCATTTTACACATAAAAAAAACAAACTCCTCTTTTTCAAAAGTCTCAAGATAATCACATTAAATAAAATTGAAAAATTGAAAAGTTAAACAAAAGGACAGACGTCAAATTGTCAAAGTATGAAAATATGAATAACAAATTTAACATTAAAGTAAATGCATTTATTTATGTATATGAAATGTAATTGATTGAATGCCTTTAAAAAAGTTTATAAATTACACTAGTTGACAAAATTCGAAATTTTTTGGATTATATTTTATCGGCACTATATTATTTTTATTCATTTTGTTTGAAAAATTTCCTATAAAAGTATATTATTGAAAAATTTCCTATAAAAAGTAAATTTTTAAAAAATTAACTTTTTATAGGAAATTTTTCAAAAATATACTTTTTATAGGAAATTTTTGAAAAATTTACTTTTTATAGGAAATTTTTCAAAAATTTACTTTTTAAAGGAACTTTTTCAAATATTTACTTTTCATAGGAAATTTTAAAAAAATTTGCTTTTTATAGGAAATTTTTCAAAATTTTACTTTTTATAGGAAATTTTTCAAAAATTTACTTTTTATAGTAATTTTTTCAAAAATTTACTTTTTATAGGAAATTTTTCAAAAATTTACTTTTTATAGTAAATTTTTCAAAAATTTACTTTTTATAGGAAATTTTTCAAAAATTTCCTTTTATAGGAAATTTACTTTTTATACTTTTACTTTTTATAGGAAATTTTTCAAAAACTTACTTTTTATAGGAAATTTTTCAAAAATTTACTTTTTATAGGAAATTTTTCAAAAATTTACTTTTTATAGGAAATTTTTCAAAAATTTACTTTTTATAGGAAATTTTTCAAAAATGTACTTTTTATAGGAAATTTTTCAAAAATTTACTTTTTATAGGAAATTTTTCAAAAATTTACTTTTTATAGAAAATTTTTCAAAAATTTACTTTTTATAGGAAATTTTTCAAAAATTTACTTTTTATAGGAAATTTTTCAAAAATTTACTTTTTATAGGAAATTTTTCAAAAATTTACTTTTTATAGGAAATTTTTCAATAGTTTTCTTTTTTTAGGAAATTTTTCAAAAATTTACATTTAATTGGACATTTTTCAAAAATTTACTTTTTATAGAAAATTTTCAAAAATTTATTTTTTATAGGAAATTTTTCAAAAATTTACTTTTTATAGGAAATTTTTCAAAAATTTACTTTTTATAGGAAATTTTTCAAAAATTTACTTTTTATAGGAAATTTTTCAAAAATTTACTTTTTATAGGAAATTTTTCAAAAATTTACTTTTTACAGGAAATTTTTCAAAAATTTACTTTTTATAGGAAATTTTTCAAAAATATACTTTTTATAGGAAATTTTTGAAAAATTTACTTTTTACAGGAAATTTTTCAAAAATTTACTTTTTATAGGAAATTTTTCAAAAATTTACTTTTTATAGGAAATTTTTCAAAAATTTACTTTTTATAGGAAATTTTTCAAAAATTTACTTTTTATAGGAAATTTTAAAAAATTTACTTTTTATAGGAAATTTTAAAAAATTTACTTTTTATAGGAAATTTTAAAAAATTTACTTTTTATAGGAAATTTTAAAAAATTTACTTTTTATAGGAAATTTTTCAAAAATTTACTTTTTATAGGAAATTTTTCAAAAATTTACTTTTTATAGGAAATTTTTCAAAAATTTACTTTTTATAGGAAATTTTTCAAAAATTTACTTTTTATAGGAAATTTTTCAAAAATTTACTTTTTATAGGAAATTTTTCAAAAATTTACTTTTTATAGGAAATTTTTCAAAAATTTACTTTTTATAGGAAATTTTTCAAAAATTTACTTTTTATAGGAAATTTTTCAAAAATTTACTTTTTATAGGAAATTTTTCAAAAATTTACTTTTTATAGGAAATTTTTCAAAAATTTACTTTTTATAGGAAATTTTTCAAAAATTTACTTTTTATAGGAAATTTTTCAAAAATTTACTTTTTATAGGAAATTTTTCAAAAATTTACTTTTTATAGGAAATTTTTCAAAAATTTACTTTTTATAGGAAATTTTTCAAAAATTTACTTTTTATAGGAAATTTTTCAAAAATTTACTTTTTATAGGAAATTTTTCAATAGTTTTCTTTTTTTAGGAAATTTTTCAAAAATTTACATTTAATTGGACATTTTTCAAGAATTTACTTTTTATAGAAAATTTTTCAAAAATTTACTTTTTATAGGAAATTTTTCAAAAATTTACTTTTTATAGAAAACTTTTCAAAAATTTACTTTTTATAGAAAATTTTTCAAAAATTTACTTTTCATAGAAAATTTTTCAAAAATTTACTTTTTATAGGAAATTTTTCAAAAATTTACTTTTTATAGGAAATTTTTCAAAAATTTACTTTTTATAGGAAATTTTTCAAAAATTTACTTTTGATAGGAATTTTTTTTCGAAAATTTACTTTTTATAGGAATTTTTTTTCGAAAATTTGTGTTTTATAGAAATTTTTTAAAAAATTTACATTTTATAGAAAATTTTCAAAAATTTATTTTTTATAGGAAATTTTTCAAAAATTTACTTTTTATAGGAAACTTTTCAAAAATTTACCTTTTATAGGAAATTTTTCAAAAATTTACTTTTTATAGGAAATTTTTCAAAAATTTACTTTTTATAGGAAATTTTTCAAAAATTTACTTTTTATAGGAAATTTTTCAGAAATTTACTTTTTATAGGAAATTTTTCAAAAATTTACTTTTTATAGGAAATTTTTCAAAAATTTACTTTTTATAGGAAATTTTTCAAAAATTTACTTTTTATAGGAAATTTTTCAAAAACTTACTTTTTATAGGAAATTTTCAAAAATTTACTTTTTATAGGAAATTTTAAAAAATTTATTTTTTTTATAGGAAATTTTAAAAAATTTACTTTTTATAGGAAATTTTAAAAAATTTACTTTTTATAGGAAATTTTTCAAAAATTTACTTTTTATAGGAAATTTTTCAAAAATTTACTTTTTATAGGAAATTTTTCAAAAATTTACTTTTTATAGGAAATTTTTCAAAAATTTACTTTTTATAGGAAATTTTTCAAAAATTTACTTTTTATAGGAAATTTTTCAAAAATTTACTTTTTATAGGAAATTTTTCAAAAATTTGCTTTTTATAGGTCATTTTTTAAAAATTTACTTTTTATAGGAAATTTTTCAAAATTTACTTTTTACAGGAAATTTTTCAAAAATTTACTTTTTATAGGAAATTTTTCAAAAATTTACTTTTTATAGGAAATTTTTCAAAAATTTACTTTTTATAGGAAATTTTTCAAAAATTTGCTTTTTATAGGTCATTTTTTAAAAATTAACTTTTTATAGGAAATTTTTCAAAATTTACTTTTTACAGGAAATTTTTCAAAAATTTACTTTTTATAGGAAATTTTTAAAAAATTTACTTTTTATAGGAAATTTTTCAAAAATTTACTTTTTATAGGAAATTTTTCAAAAATTTACTTTTTATAGGAAATTTTTCAAAAATTTACTTTTTATAGGAAATTTTTCAAAAATTTACTTTTCATAGGAAATTTTTTAAAAATTTACTTTTCATAGGAAATTTTTCAAAAATTTACTTTTTATAGGAAATTTTTCAAAAATTTACTTTTTATAGGAAATTTTTCGAAAATATACTTTTTATAGGAAATTTTTCAAAAATTTACTTTTAATAGAAAATTTTTCCCAAATTTTGCGTTTTATAGGAACTTTTTCGAAAATTTTGCGTTTTATAGAAAATTTTCAAAAATTTACTTTTCATTAGAAAATTCATTTTTAATTTGCAATTTAAAAAATTCCCCTATGACCTAAAACTGCATTTTTTTCATTGCTTAGTTTTTTCTTCTGTCTCGTATATAGTAGGTCTGCTTTTGAAATATTCTCATTAACTTTTGCCGTCTAAAGTCTAAGTAAATTTTTGATTGAATAGCTGGAACTTGTAAAATGACAAAGAGGTGTGTTCGGTAAATTAATATTGAAAAATTCATTTCAAAATAAAGTGCAAGAAAAAATGCAAAAAAAATTTTTTTTTTTAAACTTTAAGTGAAATGTTAAGAATTCAGGGCCAAATAAAAATGTTTATGATCTAAAGTAAAGTTCTAATAATGGGTGGTATTATTAACTATGCCCGGATAAAAAGGAGAATAGAAGAGGTTACAGTGATACCTGAATGAATCCTATGCGTCTCAGAAACTAGTAGTTATCGACAAAACTACCATTTGTAAAGAAATTAAATGCTTAATTAATGTTTTACTAGTTCTAACGAAGTAAGATGGCTAAGGGAAGCACTGTTCTAGTACCCCGGTAATAATGACTACAAAATACATCTTAGTCACAGTCTTAGTAGGGCCTATTAGATTCAAAACTATATCTGATCATTTTTGCAGCAAGGTTTCGGTTATATAAGAAACCCTATGATGATTGCGCAAAATTTGACACTACAATATTCTCGGAAATATGATATGAAAGTAGAAAATTACAATATTTACAAACATTGCATTGTCGTTGTTATAGAAGGTACTCGATATATCGTTGGAATACCTAGATGATCGAAAAAGGAACCAGATAGATCATGTCATAGTGACCAAACTATTCTCTGGCATCCTTAAAGATGTAAAGTGTGGGCGAGGTGCTGATTTCGATAGCGACTTCCCCACGAATCAATGTAGACGAGAATGGGGATAACTGGCAAGCCATAGCTTACTCATGTTAACAAATCGTAAAGGAGATTCTCGGATTAAAGTCAAGACGTCATGATAAGTGATACCAGAAAGACGGTCAGCCTTAACCGTAAAGAGACTTGTACAACAAGACAAGCTCAACTAATATGAAAGCATTAGCAAAGAAATCGAACAAGTGGCAAATACTTGAAACATATATTTAATCCTTTAATTCCTGGTGAAACATAGGGCCTCAACAAATATTTTCCAGTTTATCGATAGTCATCACTTTCATCTCATTCCATGAGGGAGTTCCACCAAAATCCCTTAGCTCGTTCTCAGTTTGGCGTCCCCACGTTCTTATGGGTCTACCAGACCTCCTGGAACCTTGAGGATTATATTCAATAGCTTGACAATATATATCAATGGCGGCTTTGCTTAATGTTTGTCCTAGCCAGCCTTATTTTCTAGTGCGTATGCTTATTTGTAGCGGGTTCTGAGCGGTGCGCAAACATAGGATGTCTTCTCTGCTACCTCTACTTTTTGAGATAATACTCCCTAGGTAACAGAAAGTTTCAACTTTATCTATGAATTGTGCAGCAAGATAAAAGTCATTTAGTGAGTTAATTCGCATTGACTTAGTTTTCTTGATGTTATTCTGAAGACCAGCTAGAGCAGCACGGGAGGCAAAGTTTTGGAGTTTGGATTGCATGCTTGAGAATCGATGAGACAACAGGCACACGTCATCGGTGTAATCGATGTCATCCATGATACCATGTTGCCCAGTCATCGAATTACTCAACATACCATCAAGAACTATGTTAAATAGCAGTGGGGATAACACACATCCCTGACGGACTCCAATCTTAACACTAATGGGCTTGCTCTGACAACCTTCATGGAGAATACAGCAAAACACGTTATTGTAAAGCTCTTTGATGAGTCGTATGATCTTCTCGGTGACTCCAAATAGCGCTGTGCTCTAAAGTGTCAAATGCACGTTTAAAATCAATAAACAATGGGTAAAGGGGAGATCGCCATTCAACCAATTGTTCCACAATAATCCTAAGGCTATTGATGTGATCAATACAAGCTTTATTCGGCCTAAAGCCTGCTTGTTCGCGTCTAAGCTGTCGTTCAACAATGGACGCTATGCGACTGTGCAGAATATGGGCTATGACTTTATTGACCATATTAAGAAGAGTGAAGAGTTTTTTACGAATTTTATAATTAGGCCTTCTCTGAGGACGTTTTTCGTCCGACCAGTAATTTATTAACAAGGCTTTAAAAGCTTTGTGGATAGAGCTGTATTGGCCTTTAATAATTCAGGTGGAATTCCATTAATACCTGCAGACTTTCCAGATTTTAGGCGTTAAAATCGTTATTAGCGTTATTACTATGACCACAATCACATATTTTACAGAGTTCAGCCGGATTGATTGACAGTATTTTTTTTTGCAATAACCTTCTCATAATTCCATCTGTTGAGCTTTGGAATAGATCAAATTAACCTGCTCGTTCATTAGTGGCTTTGAATTATAGTGGTTGTGACCAGCTATTTCCTTCGTGATTCGATAAAAGCCCTTGGATCGAGCCGTTTCGCTTGCTATTTGGGCCTCTGGCTAAATTTTCTGGAAACACGCTCAAAGTATACTCCTTTATTGAGAAAATTGGGGGATACACTATCAGAAGCTCAACTATGATTAATGATAGTAATGTTAACAATTTTACATCACCACTCCAACATCATAACCGTTGGATTGAACTCTATTACATTTTGGATGTGTAGGTACCTTTAATTATTTTTACACATAATTAAAGGTACCTACACAATACCTTGGATATTAAATCGCGTATTAATAAGGCAAAATCAGCATTTGGCATTCTCCAAGCTATTTGGAAATCTCGGCAAATATCAACAACAACTAAGTTACGAATATATAACTCGAATGTCAATTCCATTTTGTATTACGGCTGCGAAACTTGTAAACGCACAAATGCCATCGATAAGCGCCTACAAACATTTGCAAACAAATGCTTGCGGCAAATCCTTAATATATGGTGGCCAAATCGCATAAGAAATGAAGATCTACTAAACGCTGAAAAACAAAACCCTTCTTCTATAGAGGTATGTCAACGGAAATGGCGGTGGATAGGCCACACACTTCGAAGGCCAAATACCAACATTGCTCGACAAGCGCTTCGTTGGAATCCACAAGAAAGCGGCCGTCGTGTTGGTGCACCTGCTAGAACACGGAGAAGATCAATTGAAGCGGAGTTACAAGCAGCAAACTATTCATGGAATGATGTATGCCTAACATCTCGCAATAGAGTTCGTTATAAAAGGATGGTTGAGGCCCTATGCTCCACTGGGAGTCAAGGATAACAGAAGAAGAAGAAGTTAACTCTAAGTCAGTGAGCTCCAAAAAGATGTATTCCGCTGAAACTTACTATGGAAGTATTGATCTTTTAGTTTTTTTGATCACCAAAGATGTGGGTACAGACGCCGATTTAAAATGACGAATAAACAAAGCTAGGCGCTCTTTCCAGTCGCTGCACAAAATATGGAACTGCTACTCCATAATCAGAAACATAAAACTTAGACTTTCCGACTGTAGAGCCAAATCGGTACCGCTACATATATAAAGCAACCATTTGGGAATTAATCTAAGAAAACGTAAAGAAAATACATTTATTTGTTAATACCACTTATATTTTGGAATGAAACCATGTCCAACAAAGATCTTAGGGATCTGACAAACAATATGAAAATTCAGAATGATTTTAAAAAGGATAAGTAGAAGTGGATTGGCCATATTATCCAATGAAGTAATGATAATAACCAAATCAGCTCTACAATAAATGTTGATAGCTTTCTGATTATTATTACCAGACTGCGAGACGAATCTAACCTGAAATGGCCCCTGCTCAAGTATTCAAATAACCATGTGTTTATTTATTTGATAAACTTATATCGAAATTAATATATAGAGTCAATTATAAACATGTTCAACCTGTACGATTTATGAATGTTAAAAACGATAATAAATTTGTATCTGAGTTTTAAATAAAAAATTTATTAAGTCGGCGGCATGCGCCAGAATTATTTAAATAAAAATCTGTTTTCCATAACTACTGGCAAATAAATACAATAATTGATATCAACAACTGGTTTTAACTTCATAACACTAGTTCACAAAATTAAACTTTTTCGTGACTATTGATCGCCAGTGGCGATTCGCCACTATATTTTTTATTCGTTATAGTCTTAGGACTTAGGAAATATTTTTTAATTGCTTTTATAAAATTTGCTCATAAATCGAAAGTATTATTTATTTTGGCAAAATTAAAACAAAGTGCATTGATCTTCATCTCGAGAATACCCCTTATAAAAAAGCAAAATGTTCTATGTTTTTAATTATTTTATGTTATATTTACTTTGATCATACACACATCGAAACGCTGACCTTCGGTAACACTCTCCCAACTAGAAACCACACGTGTGGGGTATTCCAAATTCAAAACAGACCACACTTTTCTATTTGATTTTGAAAAAGTAACATATCTAACAGGTGCTGGTGATTAATATTACCCCTTTTTTCTAATGGTAGCTACAAAAATTGTATCGCACCATTTTTTTCATATTTAGATACACGATTTTTTATTTGACAAAATCCATTTATTTCTTCACAAAAATGCTTTTATCGTAGAACAAATAATATAATCAAAAAAGTTGAAATTTTTATATGTAACTAAATTTAGCTTTTAAATATATATGCGATTGTTGCCTTTTGGGTTTCGAGATTAGGGAAGGCAAACATATATATGTTATTTTTTGTATAATGGTCCAAAAACGTCCGAAATATTAAATTACATATGCTTTTTCGATTTTATTTTAATTTATAATTTTTCAAGTAGTTGTCCTAGTTAGTTTATCATATCTTGAAAACGATTTATCCAATTTTATTAAAAAGTACGTCAATCGATTAAGAACAAATTTGAGCAAAAAATCTGCTAATGTAAGTTTTTAGTGTGATCAACGGTTTTGGAGTTATTAATATTAGAATTTAAAAAATTATTTTTTTTTTTGTGAAAAATCAAAAAATTGTATTTGTTTAAAAACTCGTAAAAATTGAAAATCATAGGAATTATCGTTACTTGATAATAGTAAAATTATGAATATTCGAAATAATATAAAACTTTTAATATAAAAATCCATCGATTAAAAATTTCAAATATGAAATTTTTATTCAAAAATTTTCGATGTGGAAAAAGTTTAGATGTGAAATTTTAATCGACTAATTTTTAATGTAAAATTTTTATAGAATAATTTTCGAAAATCGAAATTTTCTTAGAAATATTTGCGTTTTAAAATTTTTATAGTACTATTTTCGTATTAAAATTTTTATAGAAAAATTTAAAGAAAAAAAAAATTCAATATAATATTTTTATAAAAAAAAAATTACATATCAAATTTGTTTATTATAAAATTTTGATTGAAAAATTCTCTGTATGAAATTTTTGTAAAAAAATTTCGAAAATCTAAAATTTTTTTTATACAAATTTTGCATGTGAAATTTTTATAGAAAAATTTTGCATGTGAAATTTTTAAGAAAAAATTTTTTATGTACAATTTTTATTGAAAAATTTTCGAAAATTTTTTTATAAATATTGTACATGTGAAATTTTCGAAAATCGAAATTTTTTTTTATAAAAATTTTTTTAGAAATCGAAAATTTTTTTATAAAAATTTTACATGTGAAATTTTGATAGAAAAATTTTGCATATGAAATTTTTTTAGAAAAATTTTGCAATTGAAATTTTTATAGAAAAATTTTGCAAGCGAAATTTTTATAGAAAAATTTTGCAAGTGAAGTTTTTACAGAAAAATTTTGCAAGCGAAATTTCTATTAAAAAATTTTTCATGTGAAATTTTAATAGAAAATTTTTTTATGTAAAATTGTTATTGAAAAAATTTCTATATGAAATTTTTGCGAAATTTTTTATAAAAATTGTACACGTAAATTTTCATAGAAAAATGTTTGTATTAAAATTTTTATAGAAAAATTTTCATATTGAAATTTTATAGATTTCGCATGTGAAATTTTTAAAGAAAAATTTGAATAGAAAAATTTTGCATGTGAAATTTTTATAGAAAAATTTTGCATGTGAAATTTTTATAGAAAAATTTTGCATGTGAAATTTTTATACAAAAATTTTGCATGTGAAATTTTTATAGAAAAATTTTGCATGTGAAATTTTTATAGAAAAATTTTGCATGTGAAATTTTTATAGAAAAATTTTGCATGTGAAATTTTTATAGAAAAATTTTGCATGTGAAATTTTTATAGAAAAATTTTGCATGTGAAATTTTTACAGAAAAATTTTGCATGTGAAATTTTTATAGAAAAATTTTGCATGTGAAATTTTTATAGAAAAATTTAGCATGTGAAATTTTTATACAAAAATTTTGTATGTGAAATTTTTATATAAAAATTTTACATGTGAAATTCTTATATAAAAATTTTGCATGTAAATTTTATAGAAAAATTTAGCATGTGAAATTTTTATACAAAAATTTTGTATGTGAAATTTTTATAGAAAAATTTTACATGTGAAATTCTTATAAAAAAATTTTGCATGTGAAATTTTTATAAAAAAAATTTTGCATGTGAAATTTTTATAGAAAAATTTAGCGTTTTATACAAAAATTTTGCATGTGAAATTTTTATAGAAAAATTTTACATGTGAAATTCTTATAAAAAAATTTCGCATGTGAAATTTTTATAAAAAAAAGTTTGCATGTGAAATTTTTATATAAAAATTTTGCATGTGAAATTTTTATAGAAAAATTTTGCATGTGAAATCTTTACAGAAAAATTTTGCATGTGAAATTTTTATAGAAAAATTTTGCATGTGAAATTTTTATAGAAAAATTTAGCATGTGAAATTTTTATACACAAATTTTGCATGTGAAATTTTTATACAAAAATTTTGCATGTGAAATTTTTATAGAAAAATTTTACATGTGAAATTCTTATAAAAAAATTTTGCATGTGAAATTTTTATATAAAAATTTTGCATGTGAAATTTTTTTAGAAAAATTTAGCATGTGAAATTTTTATACAAAAATTTTGCATGTGAAATTTTTATAGAAAAATTTTACATGTGAAATTCTTATAAAAAAATTTTGCATGTGAAATTTTTATAAAAAAAATTTTGCATGTGAAATTTTTATATAAAAATTTTGCATGTGAAATTTTTATAGAAAAATTTTGCATGTGAAATTTTTATAGAAAAATTTTGCATGTGAAATTTTTATAAAAAAAATTTTGCATGTGAAATTTTTATAGAAAAATTTTGCATGTGAAATTTTTATAGAAAAATTTAGCATGTGAAATTTTTATAGAAAAATTTTGCATGTAAAATTTTTATAGAAAAATTTTGCTTGTGAAATTTTTATAGAAAAATTTTGCATGTGAAATTTTTATAAAGAATTTACAACGAAATTTTAATAGAAAAAATTTTTATGTAAAATTTTTATTGAAAAAAATTTTAAATAACATTTTTGTAAATGATTTTCGAAAATCGAAAATTTTTATCTAAAAATTTTTGTAAAAAATTTTCGAAAATCGAAAATATTAAAAAAAAAAATTAGCATGTGAAATTTTTATAGAAAGATTTTGCATGTGAAATTTTTATAGGAAAAGCCATCATATTATGTGATTTTCCACAAAATCGAACAACCGGTTCTAAAGATATGATAAAATCAATAGATCATCAGCCTTTTTAAAAATGGCTAACTTTTATAAAAAAATTTTAAAATCAACCAATTTCAAGAAAATTAAATTTCCACCGTTTTTATGATCAGAAGACCAAATTAAATAAAAAAAGTGATTTCGAAACACAAAAGGTAACCCTCGCTTTAATGCACATAGCAACTTTGTATAAATATAAAACTAAATGTACCTCCCCCATTTAGCAACGATTTCATCTAAATTCAATTGTCATCGTTTAACAATTAAAAACAAAATCCAACAACAAAGATAAACAATAATAAAATAGGAACGAATAAAAATAATTAAATAAATATTATACAATATCAACAAAACATTAAAATCTAAAAACGAGCATTTGTATAAATAAATAAATTTTCAAAATTCTAGAACTACTAAATCATTCAAGAACAAGTTAAAACAAAAATTCTGTTTAGGAAATTTTATTTTGTATCCATGGAATTTTTGCAAACGCGGGGGACCAGCAAAGAATCAGACGACCAACATTCATCCATTCATCTATAAGTAATAAACAAAAAAAATGAGACAGATCTTCGCAAATCATGTACCCAACATGATCACTTTGCTAACGCGTGTGCGATTTCTCATAAAAATGACGTGAATCGCACATCGAAAGCAAAAGTGTTTAACAGGGTGCGAGAAATTTTCGAAAAATTTCCTACAAAATTTTTCAAAAATTTCTTATTAAAATAAAAAAAAAAAAAAAATTAATTTCCTATAAAAATAAGAAATTTTTGGAAAAATTCCTATCAAAATACAAAAAAAAATACTGTAAAAATAAGAAATTTTTGAAAAATTTCCTATAAAAATTAGGAATTTTGGAAAAATTTCCTATAAAAATAAGAAAATTTTGAAAAATTTTCTATAAAAATAAGAAATTTTTCAAAAATTTCTTTTAAAAATAAGAAATTTTTGAAAAATTTCTTACAAAAATAAGAAATTTTTGAAAAATTTCGAAATTTTTGAAAAATTTCCTAAAAACTAGGAAATTTTTGAAAAATTTCCTATAAAAATAAGAAATTTTTGAAAAATTGTCTATAAAAATAAAAAATTTTTGAAAAATTGTCTATAAAAATAAGAAATTTTTGAAAAATTTCCTATAAAAATAAGAAATTTTTGAAAAATTTCCTATAAAAATAAGAAATTTTTGAAAAATTTCCTATAAAAATAAGAAATTTTTGAAAAATTTCCAATAAAAATAAGAAATTTTTGAAAAATTTCCAATAAAAATAAGAAATTTTTGAAAAATTTCCTATAAAAATAAGAAATTTTTGAAAAGTTTTCTATAAAAATAAGAAATTTTTGAAAATTTTTCTATAAAAATAAGAAATTTTTAAAAAATTTCCAATAAAAATAAGAAATTTTTAAGAAATTTTCAATAAAAATTAGAAATTTTTGAAAAATTTTCTATAAAAATAAGAAATTAAAAAAAAAATTATATAAAATGAGAAATTTTTGGAAAATTTCCTATAAAAATAAGAAATTTTTGAAAAATTTCCCATGAAAATAAGAAATTTTTGAAAAATTTCCTATAAAAATAAGAAAATTTTGAAAAATTTCCTATAAAAATAAGAAATTTTTGAAAAATTTCCTATAAAAATAAGAAATTTTTGAAAATTTTCCTATAAAAATAAGAAATTTTTCGAAAAATTTCCTACAAATAAAAGAAATTTTTGTAAAATTTTCTTATAAAAATAAGAAATTTTTGAAAAATTTCCTATAAAAATAAGAAATTTTTGAAAAATTTCCTATAAAAATAAGAAATTTTTGAAAAATTTCTTATTAAAAAAGGAAATTTTTGGAAAATTTCTTCTAAAAATTAGAAGCTTTTGAAAAATTTCTTCTAAAAATTAGAAATTTTTGAAAAATTTCTTATAAAAATAAGAAATTTTTGAAAAATTTCCTAAAAACTAAGAAATTTTTGAGAAATTTCCTATAAAAATACGACATTTTTGAAAAATTTCTTATAAAAATAAGAAATTTTTGAAAAATTTCTTATAAAAATAAGAAATTTTTGAAAAATTTCTTATAAAAATAAGAAATTTTTGAAAAATTTCCAATAAAAATAAGAAATTTTTGAAAATTTTCCAATAAAAATAAGAAATTTTTTAAAAATTTCCTATAAAAATAAGAAATTTTTGAAAAATTTCATATAAAAATAAGAAGTTTTTGAAAAGTTTTCTATAAAAATAAGAAATTTTTGAAAAATTTCATATAAAAAAAAGAAGTTTTTGAAAAGTTTTCTATACAAATAAGAAATTTTTGAAAAATAAGAAATTTTTGAAAAATTTCCAATAAAAATAAGAAATTTTTAAAAAATTTCCTATAAAAATTATAAATTTTTGAAAAATTTTCTATAAAAATAAGAAATTAAAAAAAAATCCTATAAAATAAGAAATTTTTGGAAAATTTCCTAGAAAAATAAGAGATTTTTGAAAAACTTCCTATAAAAATAAGAAATTTTTGAAAAACTTCCTGTAAAAATAAGAAATTTTTGAAAAACTTCTTATAAAAATAAGAAATTTTTGAAAAACTTCTTGTAAAAATAAGAAATTTTTGAAAAATTTCCTATAAAGAAATATAAGAAAGAAATTTTTGAAAAATTTCCTTTAAAAATAAGAAAAATAAAAAATAAGAAATTTTTGAAAAATTTCCTATAAAAGTAGGAAATTTTTTAAAAATTTCCCATAAAAATAAGAAATTTTTGAAAAATACAAAAATTTTCAATTTTATCCGAATAATTTAAAAGTAATATTCCCGAACCCTGCTGACAAGATGAGTGGAAAGATCGGGCAATACTTTAGTAACCACAACAAACATTTCAGAGAGTAATAACCGCTAAAGATTTTAGTCATTTATTCATATTCATTTATTTATTTAATTGTATATATTTAATAAAAAATACTTACATATAAAAAGTCTTGGGGTCTTGGTCTGTTATTTTGAAATTTCGGCGAGATTATTTCCTAGAACACAAACAACAAAAACAACAAAATATACCTATTTATAAGGCACGCGACGTTCGAATGATTTAAAAAGCAGGAAATTTTCGATTGTAAAATAAAATAAATTTCAAAGAAAAAAAAGTCCTTTGTTTTGATTCCTAGAAAAAAAAAAAAAAAACAGTTAATAGGGCAAAGATCGGTTAATGAACCAGCTGTTCTTTTAGGAAGTTAATTGAAATTTGAAAACCGGTAAAAATTTATATACAAAATTTATTGTAGATTGACTTGTGGAATTTTTTTAAAGGAAATTATAACAAAAGAAAAACACATTTTAATTTTGTTATAATTTTAAAGGGATTTCTGAAATATTTTTTAGAACGATAAAATATACTCAGTTTTTTTTTTCTTTATATCTTAATTTGCTTAAAAATGCACTTTAATTCTAAAAAAACAGTAAAAACGTGTTTCTTTTTGAATTTGTTACGTTTTGCGGTTTTTGTATTATTAGCAAAATTAAATAAATATTTAATAACATTTCAATACTTATTTTTAACACCAAGCAACGGTTTTGAAAAATTTCCTATAAAAATAAGAAATTTTTGAAAAATTTCCTATAAAAATAAGAAATTTTTGAAAAATATCCTATAAAAATAAGAAATTTTTGAAAAATTTTCTATAAAAATAAGAAATTGTTTTTGAAAAGTTCCTATTAAAATAAGAAATTTTTGAAAAATTTCCTATAAAAATAAGATATTTTTTAAAAATTTTCTATAAAAATAAGCAATTTTTTTTGGAAAATTTCCTATAAAAATAAGAAATTGTTGAAAAATTTCCTATAAAAATAAGAAAATTTTGAAAAATTTCCTATAAAAATAAGAAATTTTTGAAAAATATCCTATAACAATAAGAAATTTTTGAAAAATATCCTATAACAATAAGAAATTTTTGAAAAAATTTCCTATAAAAATAAGAAATTTTTGAAAAATTTCCTATAAAAATAAGAAATTTTTGAAAAATTTTCTATAAAAATAAGAAATTGTTTTTGAAAAGTTCCTATTAAAATAAGAAATTTTTGAAAAATTTCCTATAAAAATAAGATATTTTTTAAAAATTTTCTATAAAAATAAGCAATTTTTTTTGGAAAATTTCCTATAAAAATAAGAAATTGTTGAAAAATTTCCTATAAAAATAAGAAAATTTTGAAAAATTTCCTATAAAAATAAGAAATTTTTGAAATGACCTATGAAAATAAAAAATTTTTGAAAAGTTTCCTATAGAAATATGAAATTTTTGAAAAATTTACTATAAAAGTAAGAATATTTTGAAAATTTCCTTTAAAAATAAGAAATTTTTGAAAAATTTACTTTAAAAATAAGAAATTTTTGAAAAATTTCCTATAAAAATAGGAAATTTTTGAAAAATTTCCTATAAAAATAGGAAATTTTTGAAAAATTTCCTATAAAAATAGGAAATTTTTGAAAAATTTCCTATAAAAATAGGAAATTTTTGAAAAATTTCCTATAAAAATAGGAAATTTTTGAAAAATTTCCTATAAAAATAGGAAATTTTTGAAAAATTTCCTATAAAAATAGGAAATTTTTGAAAAATTTCCTATAAAAATAGGAAATTTTTGAAAAATTTCCTATAAAAATAGGAAATTTTTGAAAAATTTCCTATAAAAATAGGAAATTTTTGAAAAATTTCCTATAAAAATAGGAAATTTTTGAAAAATTTCCTATAAAAATAGGAAATTTTTGAAAAATTTCCTATAAAAATAGGAAATTTTTGAAAAATTTCCTATAAAAATAGGAAATTTTTGAAAAATTTCCTATAAAAATAGGAAATTTTTGAAAAATTTCCTATAAAAATAGGAAATTTTTGAAAAATTTCCTATAAAAATAGGAAATTTTTGAAAAATTTCCTATAAAAATAGGAAATTTTTGAAAAATTTCCTATAAAAATAGGAAATTTTTGAAAAATTTCCTATAAAAATAGGAAATTTTTGAAAAATTTCCTATAAAAATAGGAAATTTTTGAAAAATTTCCTATAAAAATAGGAAATTTTTGAAAAATTTCCTATAAAAATAGGAAATTTTTGAAAAATTTCCTATAAAAATAGGAAATTTTTGAAAAATTTCCTATAAAAATAGGAAATTTTTGAAAAATTTCCTATAAAAATAGGAAATTTTTGAAAAATTTCCTATAAAAATAGGAAATTTTTGAAAAATTTCCTATAAAAATAGGAAATTTTTGAAAAATTTCCTATAAAAATAGGAAATTTTTGAAAAATTTCCTATAAAAATAGGAAATTTTTGAAAAATTTCCTATAAAAATAGGAAATTTTTGAAAAATTTCCTATAAAAATAGGAAATTTTTGAAAAATTTCCTATAAAAATAGGAAATTTTTGAAAAATTTCCTATAAAAATAGGAAATTTTTGAAAAATTTCCTATAAAAATAGGAAATTTTTGAAAAATTTCCTATAAAAATAGGAAATTTTTGAAAAATTTCCTATAAAAATAGGAAATTTTTGAAAAATTTCCTATAAAAATAGGAAATTTTTGAAAAATTTCCTATAAAAATAGGAAATTTTTGAAAAATTTCCTATAAAAATAGGAAATTTTTGAAAAATTTCCTATAAAAATAGGAAATTTTTGAAAAATTTCCTATAAAAATAGGAAATTTTTGAAAAATTTCCTATAAAAATAGGAAATTTTTGAAAAATTTCCTATAAAAATAGGAAATTTTTGAAAAATTTCCTATAAAAATAGGAAATTTTTGAAAAATTTCCTATAAAAATAGGAAATTTTTGAAAAATTTCCTATAAAAATAGGAAATTTTTGAAAAATTTCCTATAAAAATAGGAAATTTTTGAAAAATTTCCTATAAAAATAGGAAATTTTTGAAAAATTTCCTATAAAAATAGGAAATTTTTGAAAAATTTCCTATAAAAATAGGAAATTTTTGAAAAATTTCCTATAAAAATAGGAAATTTTTGAAAAATTTCCTATAAAAATAGATAATTTTTGAAAAATTTCCTATAAAAATAGGAAATTTTTACAAAATTTCCTGTAAAAATAGAAAGTTTTTGAAAAATGTCCTTTAAAAATAAGAAATTTTTGAAAATTTTCCTATAAAAATAAGAAATTTTAAAAAAATTGCATTTAAAAATTAGAAATTTTTGAAAAATTTCCTATAAAACAATAAGAAATTTTTGAAAATTTTCCTATAAAACTAAGAAATTTTTAAAAAGTAAGAAGTTTTTGAAAATTTCCATATAAATAGGAAATTTTAGAAAATTTTCCTATAAATATAAGAAATTTTCGAAAAGTTTCCTATCAAAATAAAAAAATTTTGAAAAATTTCCTATAAAAATATGAAATTTTTCAAAAATGTTCCAATAGAAATCAGAAATTTTGAAAAATTTTCTATAAAAATAAGAATTTTTTGAAAATTTTGCTATAAAAATAAGAAATTTTTTAAAAATTTCCTATAAAAATAAGAAATCATTAAAAATTTCTTATAAAAATAAGAAATTTTTGAAAAAATTCCTATAAAAATAAACAATTTTTTAAAATTTTCGAAAATTTTTTTTTAAAAATAAGAAATTTTTTAAAGATTTCCAATAAAAATGAGAAATTTTTGAATAGTTTCCTATAAAAAAATTTAAATTCCTATAAACATAAAAAAATTTTGAAAAATTTTCAATAAAATAAGAAATTTTTGTTAAATTTCCTATAAAAATACGAAATTTTTAAAAAAAAATGCTATAAAAAAAAGAAATTTTTGAAAAATTTCCTATTAAAAAATAGGAAATTTTTCTAAAATTTCCTATTGAAAATTTTGAAAAATTTCATATTGAAAAATTTGAAAAATTTCCTATTAAAAAATAGGAAATTTTTGAAAAATTTCCTATTAATAAATTTTTGAAAAATTTCCTATTAAAAAATAGGAAATTTTTGAAAAATTTCCTTTTAAAAAATAGGCAATTTTTGAAAAATTTCCTATTAAAAAATAATAAATTTTTGAAAAAATCTCCTTTTAAAAAATAGGAAATTTTTGAAAAATTTCCTATTAAAAATAGAAATTTTTTGAAAAATTTCCTATTAAAAATAGGAAATTTTTGAAAAATTTCCTATAAAAATAGGAAATTTTTGAAAAATTTCCTATAAAAATAAGAAATTTTTGTGAAAATTCCTATAAAAATAAAAATTTAAGAATTTTCCCATAAAAAAAAGAAAATTTTGAAAAAAATTAACAAATTTAAAAAAAATTACATTTCGAGCGTTTTTAAAAATAGAAGACCATAATGAATAAAAAATTAAAATAAAAAATTAATGAATAAAAAACCAAACGTAAATCAAAAAGTTAAATTTTGTAAACTAGTGTTGTTTTTGAGCTACCGTTTGAACTTAAATAACATTTGGATAAGTATAAATATTTATTTTGTTTAGAAAAAAAACCAATTTGTTTTAAAAATTTCATTCAATAACAAATCAATTGCTCACACAATTGAACATTATTAAAATTTTTTCTAATTTTTTTTTTAATTATTTACTTTTTATTTGTCTTTTTTTAATAGGTCTCCGATTTTTTTCTGCCAGACATTTCAAAACAAATATTTCCGAATAATCAAACAAATGCATAACTTTTATGGCATGAGTAAGAGATCTTTTTGTTTTTTGTTAAAAATATAATAAAATTTTATTGTTTATTTTGATAATACATTTTAATTTTAACACGACGCGAACTCATGAAATGTTTATTGATATTCATTCACTTGCATTTTAATTTCTGATTTAAAACAAAAACTTTTCTGCATTAAATCGAGACAAAGAGTTTTTAAGACTTTGGCCCCGAAAAAGGTTAACAAATCCTTTGGAAGAAAAAAAAATTTAATTTTGAAAATACAAGGGCAGGTGAATAAATTTGGCACCCATCTTGTACACAACTTTCTTAAACCCAGCTGATAATTTAAAATCGAAACCACACTGCCATATGATATGCCTACACTCAGGAAATTATTACAGTAACTGATTGTATGTTGTTTAGGAAATTTTCGGTTATGTTGTTTTCAAATGAATATTCATTTAAATGAATATTCATTTACATGAAAATTTATTTTTAACATATTTTTACATTTGTTTAAAAAACAACCTACAAAAAAATACTGAAAATTCGTAACATTTGAAAATATCAGTTGTTTAGTTTTTATAAATTTTTTCTATTATTGTATCAAATATAATTCGTATTTGTTTAATTAATGTTTTTCCTTAAGAATCTTAGGTTTGCCTACTGAAGAATCTTTTTATAATACTGGCCGCCTATCACAGGGTATGGCCTAAGCAAACAACAAACTTTGTTTTGTCTGTTTGGTTTTTTGATGCCTTAAAGGATATAACCTTTTTATGGTTTCGTCTTTTATGTTACGTTAATTACAAAAACAAATGAAAATTGTCCGTTTTACGGAAATTTTACGTAGTTTTTTACCATTCAATTTTTTAAAAATAAATGAAAATTTCCGTTTTTTATACTAAAAATGTAGTTTAAATATTCAGTGTTGAAAACAACTGAATATTCCGTTTTTAAAACTGAAAATGTAGTTTAAATATTTGTCAGTTAAATTTAAATGAAATATTAATTGAATTTTAATGAAAAATCAGTTGACCGGTTTTTAAATGAATATTCATTCATTTCAAATTACATTTTAAGTTAATTTTACTTACATAATATTCTGAGTGTATGACATCAACAATCTCACCCACTTTTACTCTTCAATCGGCTAACACAATTTCCGTAATTTTTTCGACATTTTTGAGGTTACTGACCTTAATTGGCCGTTCAGAACGTTCAGCGTCATTTGTACTTGTGCGACCACAACGAAAGTTAGTAAACCACTATTTTACTATTGGAATTGATGGTGCAGAGTCCCTATGGTATTTATCGAGATTTTCCTTGGTTTTTTCGCAAAAAATAATGCTTAATGAGCACTCGAAATTAATTTCCATTTCGCGTCAATTGTACATGTGCCAAATTTCGAGATAATCGGTTTACATTTGACCCTAGCTCTCATATAAGTCCTAATGACGGAAACAGCTTATATGTATATATATATGTATATGCCTTGAGAAAATGTTTGTATGATGACAAATTTTAGCAAAGATTTGTCTTCATACACGAAAAAGAATACCTTTGACCTTAGTGGTGAAGCGCATCGTATGGTTGGGGTTGACCGACTATAGCATTTTCTTACTTGTTTTTAAATTAATTGAATAGTTTATTTTGTTTTAACTAGAGTTTGCAAAAAACCGTGAAAATGAGAAAACGCGATTTCGGTTTTAAAACACCAAAAACCGGCCGGTTTCGGTTCGGCTTTCGGTTTTTTAAATAAAAGTATTTTGATTTAAATTTATAGTAAAATTTAGATAGATAGATAAAATTAAGATATTGAAGCTCATATTTATAATTTAATACTAAAATTCAGGAAATTAATTCAGGTTTTTTAAATATGACGGATTTCTTAAATAAGTCTTGTTTCTTTTAGCGAAACTACAGAGCCCCTTTAGCTTGTATAATATTTGCATCCGAACGACAAATTGCTTCAACAGTAATTTTTACGAATAGCAATGAGTTTTAAAAAGAATTTACAATTTCAAAGTCGATAGAATGAAGCAAAAATAAGGTCGATAGTTTTTCTAAACTTTCGTGAAATCTTTCTTTTATAAGCAGAAATCTAAGAATAAACTTTTTTATTGCGTTTGCTTAGAACTACACGTTTCGAAAATACGGCAGAGTGCCAGGTTACAAAATATACCGTCTTCCCCTTGCACTTATCCATTCGTCCATTGTAAGGCACAAATTTCGTGCAAATTTATGATAAGCTAATGTTATTTCTGAATAATACCAACAAAAAATTATAAAAATAAATAGCTTAAACCGCGTTTTTTTCTAAGGTTTTCGGTTTCGGTTTTGAGGCATAAAAACCCGAGGTTTCGGTTTCGGTTAAAACCGAACTGCAAACCCTAGTTTTAACCCTCTGCGACTGACTTGATATAGTCTAATGACGTGGTAGACTAACAGACACCATTTCCATTTCTAATATTTTCCAAGATCCGTTTTTCAAAACTAACAAAACCATATCTGTTTATGAAAGTTATTTAAATCGTTAGTTTCATTTAATTGAACGCGAAAAATTTATATGTAAAAATTTAAATTTGTTGGTGTTTGCTGTTTATATATTAACTTTGCTCAATTTTCTTTCTGAAAAGTAGTATTTTTGAAACCCTGGAACCTATCTGCGATGTTTTTATATGATTTTCTATAGAAAATTTTAATTCACTTTGCGTCGTGTTTTTTACTGAACGTAAACCTGACGCAAAGTGAGATATTGATGTAAATGCTCTTAAGATATACAATTTTATAAAATGCTTGCAAAATTTTTGCTTAAAAGTCTGACTTTTTAATCGAATTTGGTCCCAGATCTGAGGAAATCTTCCAAAGCAGAACTATATTAAATATCATTGAAATCGATACATAATACAATCTGAGATATAGCCTATATCAAATTTTAAATTTTCCTTTGCAAAAAAAATTCAATTTTAGAAAATCGTCCAACCCAACCGCTATTAAATTTCATACAAATCGGCCCTTCAACAATTGAATAATCGCCATAACTAAAAATTTTAAATCGCCAAATTTTAGTTAAAAAAAAATAAATTTTGAATTATAATGGGTGTTTTTTTTAGAGGTATAGAACTTCGAATTGAAATAAAACACAAGAAAATCGTTTTAATGTCCATCAATTTGGCTTTATTGGAAGGATAATTTTATGGCATTAATGTTTAAATATGATTTCGAGCATGTGGCCGCCGCGGCTGGCTCGAATAAAGCCAATTCTACAGGTCCAATTTTCAACTAATTTTTCGAGCATATGGGGCCGTATGTTGGCAATAACGCCACGAATGTTGGCTTCCAAGTCCCCTAACGTTTCTGGTTTGTTGGCGTAGACGAGCGACTTCACATGTCCCCAAAGAAAATAATCCAGTGGTGTCAAATCGCACGATCTTGGTGGCCAATTGACAGGTCCATTCCGCGAAATTATGCGCTCATCGAATGTTTCCTTCAATAAATCAATTGTGACGTGCGCTGTGTGGCATGTAGCGCCGTCTTGTTGGAACCACAACTCATCCACATTCATGCCATCCAATTGGGGAACAAAATAGTCGGTTATCATGGCTCTATTCCGGTCTCCATTTATGGTAACTGACTCTCCAGCATTATTTCGGAAGAAGTATGGCCCAATGACTCCACCAGCCCATAGAGCACACCAAACAGTCAGTTTTTGTGGATGTAATGGCGTCTCAAGGGTCTCATGTGGATTCTCTTCACTCCAAATGCGACAATTTTGCTTGTTGACGTAGCCATTCAACCAAAAATGAGCCTCATCACTGAACAAAATTTTGCGATGAAAATCAGCATCGAGATCAATCTCATTTTCGGCCCATACACCAAATCACGACACATTGCATGGTCTCGCGGCTTTAATTCTTGCACAAGCTGGATCTTGTAAGGTCGCAAGCCAAGATCTTTGCGCAAAATCTTCCATAAAGTTGATGGAGAAAGCTCCAATTGCTGTGCACGGTGGCGAATCGATTCATTCGGGTCCTCTTCAACACTTTGCTCTACAGCGGCAATTGTTTCTTCGGTGCGCACTGTTCGACGTCGCTGCGGATGCGACAATGACAAAATGGCCGCCAGTTAAAAAAGTGATGCCAACTTAAAGTTCTATACCTCAATAAAAAACACCCGATATATCAAATTATTATGATTAAATTAAATTTTATTAAAATCGGATCACAAACAATAGAGATATCGCCAAAATTCAAAATTCGATCAGAATTTTTTGTTTTTCAAACTATATTTTTTAGAATTTCAGTATTTTTTCGATATCCCAGGTGTTCACAGAAAAAAATCTCCACAAACTTAATTTCAGACAGACAGACGAACATTGATAAATCGAATCTCCTGGCGATTCGAAGTAGATCGGTATAATTTTTATGGCGTCTAAGACGAATAATAAAAAACTTACAAACTGAATGACAAACTTATAATACCCTTTCACCTATTAGCCCTCGTATTTGCAAACAAAGAGAATTTAAAATTGAAATAAATTATTAAAAAAAAAACTAAAAATGTTTAGTATATTTAAGAGAAAATTTTCAATATAAAATTTTAGTACAGAAACGCAGTTTTCAAGGTAAAATTTGAACTTTTTTTTTTTTAAATAAAATTGAAATTTTTATTGGGAAATTTAAATTTTTTGTATAAAATTTTAATTTTTAGTATAAAACTTTTTTAAAAAAATATCAGAATTGTCGGGGTGTAAATATTATAACCTATTTTGCAAGCACAATCATTACAATACATGGCTTACAAACATAATTCGTAATGATTGTGTTTGTAAAAAAGGTAATAATGCGAGGTTTTCGATCTTTTTAAAAGAAGGGATACTCCTCCTGAAGAGATGGCCTAACCAACCATCGAAAAGCGTTGAGGAATTGATTGTCCACTCAAACATTTTTTGGAGTTTTATCAATAAATTGTCTATTACTTTTTAATTTTTCTTTTTGAATACAAATTTGAATCTTAGTTTAAAATCGAAGTTTAAAATTCAACATAAAATTAAAGTTTTAAAAAAATAAATTTCAATTTTAAATATAAAATTGAACTTTTGAGTATAAAACTTAAATTTTTAGTATTATTTTAGTATAATTTCTAGTTATTTTAACTTTAGAAACTTTTCAATGAAGATTTATTTATAGTAAATTAATTTCCTCTATAGAACAAAAAAGAAAATACATTTTTGTTTATCATAATTAAATGAACTAAGCAAAAAATATTAATAAATAAATAAAGTCAATAGTTTAATTAATTACGTGTACGGGTATTCGAAAAAGTTTGGTTAACAATTTAAAGAAACATAAGAAACCTGTAAGAACTCTTTGATCATTCGACAAATATTTATAGGGTATATATCGATATCCGATTAGAGGTTAAACGTTTCTAACTTTGACTTTTTTCTATTAGGTTCACGATTCCATCATTGCAGAGCTTCTGTGGTTTATTGGCAAAGAAAATTAGCGACAAAGGTTTTGGCCTTTTTTCATCAAGGAAGTTTTTTAAAAAGACTAAAAAATAAGAGCATCTTTTGGTTTTAAAAACAGAAAAACTAAATTAAATTTCAATGAAAGTAAAGGTGAAAATTGGAGAAATTCAAATTTTTTGACAATTGTAAGAAAATTTTCTCAAATTAAAATCAAATGTATGGAATTTTGCCAAAATTTAACAATCTATGGACATTTTTTGGAAAAATTTAACAATCTATGGAAATTTTTTAGAAAAATTTCACAATTCATGGAAATTTTTTTTAATTTTATAAAATTTTTTTCGAAATTTCTTTAAATTTATAAAACAATTTCTAAAATTTTCCATCAAATAACAAATTGTCTTTAGAATAAAATAAGAAATTTTCGAAAATTTCCTACAAACAGGAAATTTTGAAAAATTTTCTTTTATTAAAATCAAATGTATGGAAATTTTTTAAAAATGTATGGAATTTTGCTAAAATTTAACAATCTATGGAAATTTTTTTGGAAAATTTTCACAATTTATGGAATTTTTTTTTAATTTTATACAATTTTTTTAAAAATTTTCCATTGAATAACAAATTTTCGAAAATTTTCTTTGGAATAAAATAAGAAATTTTCGAAAATTTCCTATCATACAAGAAATTTTGAAAAATTTTCGCAAATTGAAATCAAATGTATGGACATTTTTTTAAAAATGTATGGAATTTTGCAAAAAATTTATCAATCTATGGAATTTTTTTTGTAAAAATTTCACAATTCATGGAAATTTTTTTTAATTTTATACAATTTTTTTTTAATTTCTTTAAATTTATAGCACAATTTCGAACATTTTCCATTGAATAACAAATTGTCGAAAATTTTCTTTGGAATAAAATAAGAAATTTTCGAAAATTTCCTATCAAACAAGAAATTTTGAAAAATTTTCTCAAATTAAAATCAAATGTGTGGAATTTCGCCAAAATTTAACAATCTATGGAAATTTTTTGGAAAAATTTCACAATTCATGGAAATTTTATACAATTTTATACTTTTTTGAATACCCAACATGTATTGACGTCAGGTTTTTATAATAAAAATAAAATTTTCGAATTTAAAACAAAAGGTCAGTCATCAAACACTAAAATTTAATTTGGATCGTAAAAAATTATCAGTTAATAAATTTATTTTTTCGCTTGAGTTAATTTTAACAAAATTATTTTATTAACCATAAAAAGCCAAAATTTAAAGTCGTTATAATTTTCGATGGCGCCAGAAAGTCTAAGTGCAAATATAAAATGATATGCAAAAATACATATATGATTAATTATGAGTACTTTTTAGAAGTTTGTATATTTTAATAGGAATTTATAACTTTAAATGAAAATTTTAAGTATTGGACCGGCTTGAGGGTCAATAAGTCCATGGCTTTTATATGTATAAGATTTATTTTATTTTCAAACTTAGTCTACCTTGGCTTCTATACACAAACTCCCTAACTCATAAATAAAAAATAAAGCTATGATGAAAAGTTTATAATCAAAATTTTATGTACAAAATTCCTACTGTAAATCTTTGGTAATTTTATAATTCATTTATAAATGAATGAATTTGGGGTAAGTACATCTGTGGCTTACAGCTAAAAGGACCAATGTCAATTTTGTTGCTGTTTTGAGTAAATCATTGCATTAGATTCCCTTCCTTACCCTATTTTATTTGGCTTCAACAGATAATCCCTAACTTTACTCAGATCTTCTTCCGGTATTTTATGAAGGGTATGACCAATTGAACTTTTTTTGTTTTGACGCTATAACTGTTCGAGCTCCACACATTATGTAGCTGGGTAAGTACACCTAGACCTTTTCTAATTCGGCTCTCAATATACTTTTTAACACCCTTGCTGCTCACAAAAAAAAAACATTTTTTGACCACCGCTTTGGAAAAATCTAATCATGCGGTTCTATAGAGAAGAGTCCCTATATTAGGGGCCATTAAGTGTTTTCTAGAAAAAGTTATATTTTGTGTTATTAAAAAGGTGTTGAAATGTGCTTTATGTTCTAAAACGAAAAGTGATGAAATTTTTAATCAAACTTAGTAGCTCATCTATCGAATATAGTTTCACAGCTTTAATCTTGATGTCGATTTAATTCAGATACAGAGCCTTGGTTTTAGTCTGCAGAAGAAAATGACTTAATCTCGTATACAGTTTAGGAGATATCAGGAAATCAAAAAAGCTCTAGAAAATTCAGTGTTTTCGTTTTTCTTTGGACAAAAACTAAGTTGTCTCGGTTGTGCTCGGTGCTCCTACCATAACCATATAAAAGGTAAAAGTCTCTTCTTTAGTTTGAGCGAAAAAAAATCATCGAAATTTATCGATCGTTAAAGGAAGTTCAAAATTTTCTGAAGAAAGTCATATAAAATGTTACGCATAATTTAAGCAAAAAGTGTTGCAGTCGTTTAGGCGTAATATTTTAATCAAATTGAATTTAGGTGTAAGTCCCGTAGGAGTTGTCGAATTTTAACCAAAAGCAGTAGAGCTCTTTTTTTGGGTCAACCAATAGATGTGTGCCGAATTTCATCAAATTCTGTTGAGAATTGCGGCTTATATTAAGAAGAAAAATGAGTGCAAATGGGGGTCCAAAGCAGGTACACCAAAAAGTAGACGGATTTTAGCCAAAATTGGCTGAGGTCTTTGTTGGATAAACTAATAGACGTGTATTAAATTCTATTGATTCTATTGAGAACTCCGGCTTATACATTGAGAATAATAATAAATGAAAAATGGGGATCCAAGACAGGTACCTTAAAGAGTCAAGGGATCTAAACCAAAATTAGTATCACTCTTTCTTGGATTAAATTATAGACATGTGCCGAATTTGTTCAAATTCCGATGAGAATTGCGGCTTATGCATTAAAAAAAAAAAAAAAAATTGGTGAAAAACCGGGTTCCAAGACAGGCACTTAAGAAGTCAACTGATTTCAACCAAAATAAGTAGACCTCGTTTTTGAGATAAACTTGAAGACATGTGCCGATTTCATCAAATTCTGTTAAGAGTTGGTGATTGTACATCAAAAAGAAAAATAGGTGAAAAATGGGGGCCCAAGACAGATACCCCAAGGGGTTTGGTTTAACTTCTACCAAAATTAATAGAGATCTTTTCTGAATAAATTAAGAAGTGTGTTGAACTTCATTGAATTCAGTTGAGAATTGTACTTTTTCATTGAAAAGAAAAATCGGTTAAGAAATGGGGCTCCAAAGCAGGTACACCAAGGAGTCGACAAATTTCAATCAAAATTAATAGAGTTTTTTTTTTAAATTAATTAATAAACGTTGAATTTCACTAAATTCTGTTTAGAATTGCGACTTGTACATTGAGAGGAAAAATAGGTCAAAAAATGGGTCTATCTCAGATAATACCTCTAGGTTATTCCAAGTAGGCACGTCTGGATACAGAATCGATTACAACTAGAAATAAAAGTGGTGACAATATGAGATGGTTTTAAAGGGTTCAGGCATTATTTATTATTTCTTTATGCATGATATCACATTGAGTCGAAGAAGAAGGAACTTTTGGAACATTTGCCTCTAAGAGGGTAAAAACGGGTAAAAAGGGGAAAAATCGAAAACGCTATATCTCCTTAAGTAATAGGTATAGAAACAAAATTTAAATTACGTTTTAAACAGCTATGGAAATAAACGGACAGTTGTTTGGTACTTTTTTGAAACTATGTCCGATAAGGGGTAAAAAAGGGTGAAAATAGTTTTTTTGGTACCTTTTTAACCCACTCTTATATTAAACTAAGGAATATAGAAAGAAACTTTGTACTGCAATCAATAGATGTGAAAGAAATATTGAACACGTATTTGGTACTTTTTTGATTTTGTGGCCAAAATGTGTAAAAAAGGGATAAACTGATAACTTAACATCTACAAAAGTAATATGAATAGAAAAATTATGTTAACTGCTTTCTAATAAAATGTACCGAATTCAATTGGTACCAAAGAAGTACCAATTATGCATATGGAACTTTTTGAAATTAGGGGATAAAAAGGGGAAAAAATTAGTAATGTTATAACTTTAAAACAAATGAATGTTTGTCTGTATGTATGTTCTTTATAGAATAGTAAACTGCGAATTTGATCATGTTATTCTCTTCAGCAAAGATGTTGCGGATAAGAAGGGGGAGGTTTTTAAGTTGGTAAACTGAATTTCCGACAGGTGGCGCCACTGAAAATTACTAAAAATTAATTAAATCGTAAACTGTACATTTGATCATACTATGATCTTTTGCAAAGTTGTAGCGCATGAGCCGGCGAATGTTTTTTAATTGGTGTGAATAATTTCCGACAGGTGGCGCTACTGAAAATTACTCAAAGTCAATTTAATCGTAAGCTGTACATATAATCATGCTATAATCTTTAGCAATGTTGTTGCACATGAGCCGACGAAGGTTTCTTAGTTGGTATGAAGAAATTTCGACAGGTGGCGCCACTGAAATTTACTTAAAGTCAATTTAATCGTAAACTGTACATTTAATCATGCTATAATTTTTAGCAAAGTTATTGCGGATAATCCGACGAAGGTTTATTAATTGGAATGACCAAAGTCCGACAGGTGGCGCCACTGAAAATTACTCAAAATGAATTAAATCGTAAACTGTGCATTTGATCATGTTATGATCATAAGCAAAGTTGTTACGCATAAGCAGATGAAGGTTTCTTAGTGGTATGCACGACCTCTGGCGGCGCCACTGAAAACTACTCAAAATGAATTAAATCGTAAACTGTGCATTTGATCAGACTATAATCTTTAGCAAAGTTGTTGCGCATGAGTCGACGGAGTTTTCTGTTGGTATGACCAATTTTCAAAATTATTTAAAATGAGTTAAACTGTAACTGTATAAAATAAAATATATAAAAACTTTAAAATTTGCCACAAAATGCTTATCATAAAGCCCCGAGCAAGGCTCGGTCAACCAGGTACTATTACATTAAATGAATAAAATACATAACTAAAGTCTATATCTACTTAGAAAAAAATCCCAAAATTATTATCTCATATAAATATTATATTCAAATTTCTCTAGCTGCGATATCCAGCGGAGAATTCCAATATAAATATTTATTTATTTTTAGCTGCTGCTTTTTCGCTTTCGTATTAGAATTTGACGCGTGCTAAAAAATTCTTATCACATTTTTTATTACCTTCCAAATTTGTTCAAATGGACTTTAAACGACGCTAGATTTTTTTTTATATGTAAATGTCTTTTCAGTTGTTTGATTTCCATTTATTGAAGAAGAAATAATTATTATGCAATAATTTATTAAAACAAAAGTTGACAATAATATTTGTTTGTTGTATATTTGAAAATTTACATATAATATTCGAATTGTTTTGGATACAAAAACACCTGATGGGTAAGTAAACAAATGTGATAACAATATTTACATTAAATATTTACCTAATGGGTAAATCCAGGTTAAAGGGGACAAGAAGTAGAATTATATAGATAGTTTCATCGACTCAATTAAAGATTTCATACATTTCTCATAATTAAATATCTTTTTTTTAAATCTTATAAAATCACCCAATAATTTAATTTTAACAAATATTTTTCGTTATCTTTTAAATAACATAAAACTTTGTGTGATATCTTTATAATTTCTTTTTTGATAAATAGTGAAAAGTTAACCTTGATATCACAAAAATTATTAATCTCGTATTTAATCAAACATTTTATTGAAGTCACACGAACAATTAAATTTTGTTTAACTACAAAAAAAATGTTCATGTCATTCTACTCCAACACTGGTCACTGATCTTAAATAAAAACGTCAAAATTCTAAAGATTTTGAACATTTATTTAAAAAACTATAAAATACTTATAGTAAATACGTCAATGTCTATCAGAACCAAAACAAACAAAAAAACTAGAACTAGAACATAATTCATCTGAATTTTCTTAATAACGACCACTTTTAGTCGCCACTTATCATTTTCAGTACTTTTTTGTTTCAGAATTTAGAACAATAAAAAAAAACAAGTAAGAGTGTTATATTCGGCTGTGCCGAATCTTATATACCCATCATCAATTTGTGTTAAATTTAGAAACATATCTCATATATCTACAAGGGTGCAGCTTATTCAAAAAATCGCTAAAATAATTGGTATTGTTAGTAAAACCTTTGGACTAAATTCGGTTGCCATAGCTTTATAGTTCAACATTTAAAAATATTTTAGTGGTTTTCCCAGTATTGACTTTGATCAAAATTCGGTCTCATAACCGGGTATAGTTTTACATTAATAAGTTGTTAAATACTTTTCGTTGTGCTAAATATGTAGTTAGGCTAAACACGTTAATATCGGGTGTTTTTTTTATTGAGGTATAGAACTTTAAGTTGGCATCACTTTTTTAGCTGGCGGCCATTTTGTCAGGTATCAAGTGATTAATATTTAGTTTGGTTTGCCATTTCATCATGAACAGGTTGACAAAAGAACAACGCTTGCAAATCGTGCAAATTTATTTCGAAAATAATGGTTCAGTTTGCGAAGTTTACCGCAAGCTCCGTCCATTTTATGGTCGACATAATCGTCCATCAGAGCAATAAATTCGGTTAACCATGGATCGTTTTCGCACTACGTTTACTCTATGTGATAATACGCATCCGCAGCGACGTCGAACAGTGCGCACCGAAGAAACAATTGCCGCTGTAGAGCAAAGTGTTGAAGAGGACCCGAATGAATCGATTCGCCACCGTGCACAGCAATTGGAGCTTTGTCCATCAACTTTATGGAAGATTTTGCGCAAAGATCTTGGCTTGCGACCTTACAAGATCCAGCTTGTGCAAGAATTAAAGCCGCGAGACCATGCAATGCGTCGTGATTTTGGTGTATGGGCCGAAAATGAGATTGATCTCGATGCTGATTTTCATCGCAAAATTTTGTTCAGTAATGAGGCTCATTTTTGGTTGAATGGCTATGTCAACAAGAAAAATTGCCGCATTTGGAGTGAAGAGAATCCACATGAGACCCTTGAGACGCCATTACATCCACAAAAACTGACTATTTGGTGTGCTCTATGGGCTGGTGGAGTCATTGGGCCATACTTCTTCCGAAATAATGCTGGAGAGTCAGTTACCATAAATGGAGACCGGCATAGAGCCATGATAACCGACTATTTTGTTCCCCAATTGGATGGCATGAATGTGGATGAGTTGTGGTTCCAACAAGACGGCGCTACATACCACACAGCGCACGTCACAATTGATTTATTGAAGGAAACATTCGATGAGCGCATAATTTCGTGGAATGGACCTGTCAATTGGCCACCAAGATCGTGCGATTTGACACCACTGGATTATTTTCTTTGGGGATATGTGAAGTCGCTCGTCTACGCCAACAAACCAGAAACGTTAGGGGACTTGGAAGCCAACATTCGTGGCGTTATTGCCAACATACGGCCCCATATGCTCGAAAAAGTAGTTGAAAATTGGACCTGTAGAATTGGCTTTATTCGAGCCAGCCGCGGCGGCCACATGCCCGAAATCATATTTAAACATTAATGGCATAAAATTATCCTTCCAATAAAGCCAAATTGATGGACATTAAAACGATTTTCTTGTGTTTTATTTCAATTCGAAGTTCTATACCTCTAAAAAAACACATTAGTAATACGTCAGGTCCATATATTTCTTTAGGAGTTCCTAATGCATCCATGATATATAAAGTCTGGGCTGAACATTGATTGATGCCTATCTAATTTCATAGGTGCAATCTTAATATAATGAATGTACCTCCAAACCTTTTTGTTTGTAGATATAAAAAGGGGATGTTATATATATAAGAATTATAGCCAAATGTTGACCGATTGTAACAAAACACTGGCTGGTATATACATAGAGTCCATAGATATCATAGTTTCTAATTTAATAGCTTTTAACTGGCGTTTGCTAAAATTTTTGGTTTCCGTGAGGGTTTTTTATATGAAAACTAAAGTCAAATATGGACTGATTCCTATAAAATTTGATAAACTGATCAAAAATTGCATAAAACTTCCCTATTTTAAATTTAATCGTCATAGCTATTACAATTGTATTCAATTTATCAGCATTAATGTGTTTCCCGGGGCGGGGTTATATGGAAGCTCTGACTAAATTTAAACCGATTTTGTCCATTTTCAACACACAACTTGTTCAAGGTGTCTAAAATACTTTTGTAAAATTTTATCCCTCTAGCTTTTTTTGTTAAGGCGCTATCGTGCTTTTATCTGATGGACAGACGGACATAAACAACCTTTTCTTTATGTATTTCTGTGTTTCCATAAGTTTTTTATATGGGAGCTATGGTCAAATGGTGACCGATTGTGACAAAATTTTCCACACTGGCTGGCATTGACATAAGACTTCTTTATGCTTAATTTAGTCTTAGTAGCTCTTGTAGTTAAGGAGCTAACACGCTTTTATCTGACGGAAAGACGGACATAAATCCCCTTTTCTTTTTGAATTTTTGTGTTTCCGTAAGTTTTTTATATGGGAGCTGGGTCAAATGGTGACCGATTGCGACAAAATTTTGCACACTGGTTGGCATTGATATAAGACTTTCTTGTGCCAAATTAAGTGGTTATATCTGTTACACTTTTAGATTTATTGGTATTTAAGTGTATTTTAGGTGAAATTTAGGCTGTTTTCGTAAGTTTTTTTGTATGGGAGCTATGGTTAAATGTGAACCGATTTTGATGAAATCTTACACGCTGCCTAGGGCTAATGTAAAACTTCTATATACCATAGCTGCTATAATTTGTCATTTATTAACAAATAAGCGATTAGCCTAGACGAGGTTATACGGGAGCTATGGTCAAATGTGAACCAATTTTGTCCAATTTCAATACCAAAATTTTCTCAGAGATGAAGAATATTTTTAGTAAGTTTCAGTGAGCTAGCTCCTTTCGTTTATGCGTTATCGTGATTTCAACAGACAGACAGACGGACAGACAGACAGACATCGCTCAATCGTCTTAGAATTTCATAAGGATTCAGAATATATATCGCTTTTCTTTTTTGAGCCAATATTAAGGAAATTACAAACGGAATGACAATCTCAATATACCCCCCATTCTTTTTGATGGTGGGTATAAAAACAATAAAAACTTTTATAAATTTAAACAAATATACTCGCCCATAATCATAAACTTTTCTAATTATGTGACCTATTTTTCGATGTTGTAGACTTTTAATCAGTTCAGATTATTTATAGTTGATAAATGGAACTCTTGGAAATGCTCGTACTTATATATAAATGCGTAAATGTTTGCGTTTAAATATACATATGTGTCAGAATTTTATTTGGGGACATTTTCTTTTGATATTGTTTGAATAATTTATAAATATTTATTTATATGGAGCTAACAATTAAATAATCATAAAAAATTTAATAAGGTTTCTATAAAAGATCACTCTTACTTTAACTCAGAGTCAGAGTCAGACACGTCCGTCTTGATGGCAACTTGAGCCTAGAAATATTATTCACTTGCTGGCCACATCAAACCGAAGGACTTCAGATCAATCAGCTTCAATTCCTTCCTTCTTAAAACTCTGAAACGCATCATTGATATCCACCTTCTTTCATTAATAAACCAGCGTCTTCTCTCCAAATCACAACATGCCTACAACAAAGGCAAATCTGTCCCAACAAACCAATTTGGAAGCAAATTTTAAATTAGTTGTAGAACAAACTTATCGTACGAGATTTCCTAAAACCTATTAAAAGCATGTTTAATAAAAGCTTAGAATGATAACAATTTATCAAATATGATGGAATTTGTTCTCATCTTATTTATTCCCGGTATATATTTGTTATTGTTTCTGAGAATAAAGTACCGTTTTATGTCTCAATTTCGTATTATTTGTTAAAGTTTTCAGTCTTTGTGTTGTTTTCAGTAAAAAGTGAAGTATTTTTTTTATCAGTGAAGTGTTATAAACAGTGTAAAATTAAAAAAAAGGAATTAAATATTTTAAAATAAAAGACCTATATATTTACTATAGTAAATACATTTGTCCTACAAATTTAAACTAGGTCTTTATAAAGAAATTGTGGAATTACTTAAAAAAAAATTCTGAGATTACTAGTATATGATAACAAAAGAAAGAGAAAGAGAGCAATTCTAGTGAGCATGTTTAAGAAACTATTCTTCTTCAATGCTTAATATATAATTTATAAAAGTAAATTTATTGTAAGGGTTCAGTTTTCATTAATAAACTATTTTCACTAAACCTTTTATAATAGTAATCTCAACACTTTTCTAAGCTTAACGCTTAGGTTAGTAAGCATTCTATAAGTTATTTCAACAACCATTTTGGTTTGTTGGGGTAGATCTTAAGAAAAATCACTTAAGTTCGGAGAATTTTCACTTGTTGCCTTTCTAGATATTGAGGGAGTTTTTAATAACAATAAGCCTATGTTGATTACATCGGAAATGGAAGACCTAGGAGTAGATAAACTTCTATCTTATAGAATTACTTTTTCAACCTTAGGCAAAACTACGGTCTACAAAGTAGCATGACGCGGTACTTCTTAGGGCGGTAATTGTGTCGCCTCTGCTATGAAGGTTTGCTATTAATAAATTACTGAAGGAATTCTAGTCTCTGCGCTTCAAAACCGTTGCTTATGCAGATGATGTCGCTATTGCAGTTTCGGGCATGAATACTACTACCTGAATACTATTTCGCAGCGATTGGAAGTCGCACTTACTGAATAGAGGGTTTCTAATGGCTTGGCCATAAATCCCACCAAAACGAAACTTGTTCACCCTACCAAAGTTGGGCGGGACTGAACTCGTGCTCACGGATCATGACAAGTATATGGGAGTGGTCCTGGATTCAAAGTTGTCCTGGAGCTTAAACACCCAATCTAAGGTGTCTAAGGCTGCCATTGCACTCTATTCGTGCAGAAGAGCACTAGGCAATACGTGGGGCTTTTCCTATTTAAATACTGTCTGGCTCTTTGAAACGGTTGTAAAACCCATACACATATATGGCGTTCTTGTCTGGTGGCCTGCTCTTAGTGAAGGTAATCAGCGCGGATCTTTTGTCAAGATTCTCAGATCCACAGCCCTAATGATTACAAGGGCTTAAAGGCACTTTTTGCTATTAACTGGCTCCCGGTTGTGCTAACGGCCCAATTCGTAGCTCTTAACTCAGCAATTATGTTAAAAACTATCGGAGAAAGATCTACTTCATCTATAGGCCACTCCACCATCTGGATATACTTATTAACTTCCCTGACTACTGCATTCCAATTCCCCTATTCTATCAATCCTTCTCTTTGGATATCTTGAGGACTCAAATTGATTCTAGAGATGGAGATCTACACGGATGGATCTAAATCGAAAATTAATGTGGGTGGGGACTTCTTCATCCCACTTTTTGGGAAGGAAATCAATTTCTAGCTCCCAAAATACTGCAGTATTCTTCTGACTGAGATCTCAGCTATATATAGGGTAGGGTTGCCAGACACAAATCCTGAAAAAGCTGGACATAAGGGAAATAAGCTGGACATTAGGGTGACAATTTTTGTATGAAGGAAGGAAAACGATTTTTCCAACTTTATAACCTTTTCTACGGAATATTGTGACACAAGGTCTAAAAGTTTAGATCTGCAAATTTGAGCTAAATCAGACAACTTTCTACGGGCGCGCATCGGGTCCAAAGTTTAAAGGCCCATTTGTATGGGGAAAAATGTGTTATTTTTTTGTTTTTGCAAAATTTAGACCAAAAATAAATAATTTTTACAAGATGTAGTGTAGCCTTTTCAAGTATCGAGAATCTAATAAAATGGTTCTAGTTGTCAATGAATCAAAACCAAACAAGCAGGCAATCCTCAAGAATTAGACCACATGTGATCGTCGAGAACTATAGCTACAAGGTTGTAAAAGAATTTGTTTATCTTGGTACCGTCGTCAAAACAAATAACGACATAAATTTCGAAATCTAACTTGCCAACAGATGTTATTTTGGCATTAACAGACAGATAAGAAATAAAGCTCTCTCGGTAAGAATATAAACTACGCTCTACAAAATGCTTATACTACCCGTGTTTGACCTTAACAGGTTTTTGATATAGGTCATTTAAGTAAAGTAAGTACAATGGGGAAATTTGATAGAGGGTAATTTTGTTACAAAATGAACATAAGCAATCAATTAATCAAAATACACTTTTTCAAAAGTTTTTATTGCGTTCTTTTTCATAAAAATAGTTTTTCTTTAACAATATTAAGAAATTTAAATTCTTCACCTTTCAGCTGGACAAATCTAATTTTAGCTTGACACTGGACAAGCACTAAAAAAGCTGGACAATCCAGTCGAATCCAGCGTGACTAGCAACCCTAATATAGGGAGAGCAAGAGGCTTGTATACCACCGAATATATTACAGCCATTTTTGTTATCCACTTTATCATCGGTCTGTACGAAATCCGTTCGGCTAGGCATTCTAACATTGAACTATTCTGGGTATACAGTCACAGCAGTGTACCAGGTAGGTAATCTAGCAAAAGGTCAGGAGAACATCAGCTATCAGCCTGAAAACTGCTCATTAAGCAGTTTCTCTTAAGTCCTGCGGAGATCAACTAGTCGACAGAAACGACAAGCTCAGTCTCTAGACCTTCCTGGCAAACTTACGACAGTAAGCGTTCGGAAATTTTAGTCACCTTTCGCACTCTTATATTAGTACTCACAGGACACTATTTAATAGGTTTACATGCTAGAAGACTTAATCTTCAAAGCAATGACTACTCTAGCAGTTGTCAAAACGTCGAGAAGGAAGAGATTATCACCCATCTTCTCTGTCACTGACCAGTCCTTGCTGACATTATGGCCCTTTATTTGCGCTTCCTGTTTCTGCACGATGTATCAGAGACCTCAAATATCAACATTGGTAAAATAGGCTCTTTTATTGTTGCACTTGGTTGGCTCTAGTTGAGTATTTTTATTTATGCTCGTCTAGAATATATTTTTTCTTTCTTCCCTGCAGGTAACACAAAGGCACCACATCCTTGAACCCAAGTGTCGCGGACTCTATGGTCAGCCTTCTGCCTAACCTATACCAGTTTATTAAAGGCCCTATACTACATTTTGTTAGACTTGAATATTTATGGGGCTTAGCATAAATTTGTTTCTGTTATCGATAGTGAAGAAATTTTACTAGAAATAAACTGCTTTAGGATCGGCAGGTTGCTAACAAATAAGTCAGCTTTACTTGAGTCCTAAAGTGCTGCCTTTATGGTACCTCCAGAGAATAGATCACCAGTGGTAGAATGCTTATTGGAGAAACCAGTAGTTACAACAAATTTGTCTATTTTGCAAACATTTATATACAATAGATCTGATAAGTTTTGTAGAAAAGATGCACCGAAATGCAGACCCCTTAGATTTGAAAAAGGAGTAACTGACTCTTTCTAATTGATGTTATGATAACTACGAATGTAGTTGCTATTAAGTTTAATGGCTCTATTGTGTACTGCAAATAAATTTTAGTTGCTTCGTCTACTGGCAACACAACCAGTAAAAAAAGTTGTATTGTACATGCAACACATGTCAGTTGCTAAAAGTTTTCGAAAATTGTGAAGAGCCAGACAGTATTTGTAGGGTTTAAGCTGGAAGTATTACTTTGGGCTTCTTTTACATGAGTAGAGTGCAATAGATTCCTTGGAAACTCTAGAATGATTTTTCAGGACTAGAACAGAACTAGAACAAAACTAGAACAGAACTAGAACAGAACTAGAACAGAACTAGAACAGAACTAGAACAGAACTAGAACAGAACTAGAACAGAACTAGAACAGAACTAGAACAGAACTAGAACAGAACTAGAACAGAACTAGAACAGAACTAGAACAGAACTAGAACAGAACTAGAACAGAACTAGAACAGAACTAGAACAGAACTAGAACAGAACTAGAACAGAACTAGAACAGAACTAGAACAGAACTAGAACAGAACTAGAACAGAACTAGAACAGAACTAGAACAGAACTAGAACAGAACTAGAACAGAACTAGAACAGAACTAGAACAGAACTAGAACAGAACTAGAACAGAACTAGAACAGAACTAGAACAGAACTAGAACAGAACTAGAACAGAACTAGAACAGAACTAGAACAGAACTAGAACAGAACTAGAACAGAACTAGAACAGAACTAGAACAGAACTAGAACAGAACTAGAACAGAACTAGAACAGAACTAGAACAGAACTAGAACAGAACTAGAACAGAACTAGAACAGAACTAGAACAGAACTGGTACTGAAATACCCAAAAGTACTTAATAAATATATGTATGTATGTTTCATCTATTATGTAATTTATTAAACAATACCAATGAAAAGTTAATCTTTCCACTTAATCGGTTAAAAAAATACTTACGTGGATCCAAGAAATTGTAAAATGTCACCTAGTTACCAAGAGGGATCTAATTGAGAACTCATAGCTCATTTCCTTGAGATTAGACTCATTAAATACAAATTAAAGTTGTGTCAATTAAATAATCAGTTTTTAATGAGTTCTTATGAAAATCGACTATAAATCAAGATAAGATTGTTCGCAAAATTGTCGAGAAACAAAACAATAATAATGTTCTTCGACAAAAAAAAAGAACTTATCATGAAAAGTACTTCATTTATGTACATTTTGAGTTTTGGTCACAAATTTAGATAAGAATGGCCATAAGTTAAACGTAATTGATTAGCTCAAACAAATATAAGCGATCAGACTGGACCCTAATAGAGAGTTCATAAGTGGTTTTATGCCAAAAAAAAAAAAAAAAATGAAATCTAATCAAATTATAAAAGCAAAACATTTATTTCAGACCTTAAGTGAGTAGTAAAACAGGTTAAATTACGATCTGAAAACATTCAGCAAAAACGTGAACAATTATGTATGAGAACGTCAAGGCACAGTGGTTTTAAAGAAAATTTGTTTGGGTATTATTTTTGATATATTATTAGAAGTTGAAAAGATATATCTCAGAATCAATTATAAACTTTGTCAACTTATAATACATTCAAAATATTCGGATCGTAAATATAATTCTGGCGAAATTGGTTAAATTTGAGTTGCAACCGAATAGACCTCTGACTTTCTAAGATGCATTTATCTTGTTATTCAATCATAAAATATCTCGGCTCTGCTTCTATGAACTATTCCTTCAAAACAAATATCCCAAACATTTCAATCTAAAGCCACTGTGCACGTTTGTTAGTTCTAGAGCTGTTTCCAATTAGAATTTTTTTATCTCTATTTTTTTTAATTATGTTTTTGTTTTCTATTCCATTTATCTATCAAAACCTAATCACTTAGGATAAAAATAATCATGATATTTAATCATTTATGTTATATTCGGAATGAATTTGAATTTCAATCAAAAAGTTAATTTAACCCGTTGAAATGCCACCGTATCTTTATGACCAAAGAACAGGAAATATCACCGATCAAAGTTAATTCATTAAATATTTATTTATCTTTATAAAAGAAACACTTTCTCATTGAATGTTATTTTCAAGACGGACGGATGAATGAAAGAATTGATTTAGAAATGAGTCGGTATAATTATTTCCAATTGGCGTGTGTGATAATTCGCACCCATCAGCTAATTTAATTATGACATTTGATTAATTTATTATAAAAGTGCGTCATAATTAGGCATTTGCCAGTTGTTATAAATTGTCAATAATAAAATTTAAATTTTTTATCACCTCATTTGTTTTTACCTATTAATTAAGATAAAACTCATTACTTAAGAATTATTTCAGCGAAAATTATTAAACAATTATCCCATAGTTTTTCTCAGTTCTAGTTCTGTTCTACTTCTGTTCTAGTTCTGTTCTAGTTCTGTTCTAGTTCTGTTCTAGTTCTGTTCTAGTTCTGTTCTAGTTCTGTTCTAGTTCTGTTCTAGTTCTGTTCTAGTTCTGTTCTAGTTCTGTTCTAGTTCTGTTCTAGTTCTGTTCTAGTTCTGTTCTAGTTCTGTTCTAGTTCTGTTCTAGTTCTGTTCTAGTTCTGTTCTAGTTCTGTTCTAGTTCTGTTCTAGTTCTGTTCTAGTTCTGTTCTAGTTCTGTTCTAGTTCTGTTCTAGTTCTGTTCTAGTTCTGTTCTAGTTCTGTTCTAGTTCTGTTCTAGTTCTGTTCTAGTTCTGTTCTAGTTCTGTTCTAGTTCTGTTCTAGTTCTGTTCTAGTTCTGTTCTAGTTCTGTTCTAGTTCTGTTCTAGTTCTGTTCTAGTTCTGTTCTAGTTCTGTTCTAGTTCTGTTCTAGTTCTGTTCTAGTTCTGTTCTAGTTCTGTTCTAGTTCTGTTCTAGTTCTGTTCTAGTTCTGTTCTAGTTCTGTTCTAGTTCTGTTCTAGTTCTGTTCTAGTTCTGTTCTAGTTCTGTTCTAGTTCTGTTCTAGTTCTGTTCTAGTTCTGTTCTAGTTCTGTTCTAGTTCTGTTCTAGTTCTGTTCTAGTTCTGTTCTAGTTCTGTTCTAGTTCTGTTCTAGTTCTGTTCTAGTTCTGTTCTAGTTCTGTTCTAGTTCTGTTCTAGTTCTGTTCTAGTTCTGTTCTAGTTCTGTTCTAGTTCTGTTCTAGTTCTGTTCTAGTTCTGTTCTAGTTCTGTTCTAGTTCTGTTCTAGTTCTGTTCTAGTTCTGTTCTAGTTCTGTTCTAGTTCTGTTCTAGTTCTGTTCTAGTTCTGTTCTAGTTCTGTTCTAGTTCTGTTCTAGTTCTGTTCTAGTTCTGTTCTAGTTCTGTTCTAGTTCTGTTCTAGTTCGGTTCTAGTTCTGTTCTAGTTCTGTTCTAGTTCTGTTCTAGTTCTGTTCTAGTTCTGTTCTAGTTCTGTTCTAGTTCTGTTCTAGTTCTGTTCTAGTTCTGTTCTAGTTCTGTTCTAGTTCTGTTCTAGTTCTGTTCTAGTTCTGTTCTAGTTCTGTTCTAGTTCTGTTCTAGTTCTGTTCTAGTTCTGTTCTAGTTCTGTTCTAGTTCTGTTCTAGTTCTGTTCTAGTTCTGTTCTAGTTCTGTTCTAGTTCTGTTCTAGTTCTGTTCTAGTTCTGTTCTAGTTCTGTTCTAGTTCTGTTCTAGTTCTGTTCTAGTTCTGTTCTAGTTCTATTCTAGTTCTGTTCTAGTTCTGTTCTAGTTATGCTCTAGTTCTGTTCTAGTTCTCTTCTAGTTCTGTTTTAGTTCTGTTCTTGTTCTGTTTTAGTTATGTTCTAATTCTTCTTCTGTTCTTACGTCAGAAAAAATATTTGATTATCAGATAATCTAGAATATTGATGTTGACATTTCAAAAAGTCAACAAACTTTGTCTATTTCATATTTTGCTCTGATTAGGGTCTGGCATTATTAAACCATTTGAAATTCACTTCTTTTAATATAATGTGCTATTGACCGACTTCCTTTTCATACTAACAATAGATTAGCCTAAAATATTAAGATGATTATCTTCTTCAACGATGGGATTTATTTCAAATTCATTATTTATTTGATTATTGTAAGAGATAACCTAAGACAAGATCGTCTAAGAATAACTACATTTATGGGTTTTAGAAACACGTGATTAGGTCTCGTTTCATTTGAAAGGGCATTTTAAATTCGGTCCAGTTTATTGAAAGATGTTTTTGCCCGTTTGGACTTTAATGCCTAAAATCAAGTTTCATTTATTGTATTATCTTCTTAATTCTGATAATCCAGACTCTTTTATAGGCGTCTAATTTAAATTTAATTTAGTCTAAAAGCACGAGTATTTTAAAATGGTAATTTTTAGGAAATTTAATGCCTTATCATCTTCATTTGGGTGGTGAATTTATTTTGAATAATCAAGTTTTTTTTCGTTAATTTGTGTTTTAGAATGTAATTAAATAAAATTTAAATAAATTTATATATAAAAACCGACATACCAAAAATGTGTGCCGACAGATACTTAAGTTTCTTTAGGCTTTGAAATAAAATCTAATTCGAAAATTTTATAGGTCATAAATTTAAACAGTTGTTTCTTTAATTATAAAGACTGACACTTTAAAATATTTTGATGGTAATTCCAAAAAAGACAAAATCGAACTGACCTTGGCTGTTATCAAATTAAAAAAGAACACATTTTTAAGGGGGAGCCTTTTGGCAAAGACCTAAGATGTAAGACAAGCCCTTTTCGTTGGCTACTTATAAATTTAAGTTTTTTTTTGAAAAAGATTTATTTGTCTTTTGTTTTAAAGACAATATTTCGAAGGTCTTAAAAATAATTGAATTGATATTTTCGTTCAAAAGCCCATTTTCTTGTCTAATTGACTTTATTTAAAGTTTTGATGCGTAAAATTATCTTCCAGATTTAATATATTAAATTTTATTACGTTTTTCTTTAATAAATTGCGAGGAACTAATGTAATGCGTGTTTGGCAACATGTTGCTAACATGTTTATGAAAATTGTTTGTATACAAACAATAAGAACTTTCGAAAGACATTGAATTAACTTTGTTGATGTGATCAAATTCAAATAACATGCTCGAACAGACGCCCTCCAATTATTAGTTCATTAAATGGGATCTTTAGCAGTAGGAACATGCAAGTGGCTAGAGGTGTCCCAACAGATTCATGCCACGCTTACTCTGTGACCCTTTACTCATATAAGATGGTTACGGAACTAAAGGGTGTCCCAACTAGAACGCAATTTTTAAATTTTAAATACAACACAGATATTAAAAAAAAACGTGAAACTTTATTATATCGTAAAGTAGACAGAATGAGGTTATTTATTTAATGAGATATCGTGCAAGTGGCCGCCGCGGCTTTGCTGGCACACACGCGATCTTTTAATGAAATTTTCAATGACGTTTTTGCATAAATGCTGCGGTATTTCATCAATTTCCTCTTTTAAGACTTGAGTCGTCGTCGGCTTATTCGCTTAAACCATCGACTTCAAAAAACCCCAAAGAAAAAAATCTAAAGATGTTAAATCACACGATCTAGGCGGCCAATTCTGGTCTCCAAAACGCGAAATAACACGACCGGGAAATGACTGGTGTAGCAATTGAATTGTTTCTCTGGCTGTATGACATGTGGCACCGTCTTGTTGAAGCCACATTATAGGCAAGAAAAAACTGGTTATCATTTCACGATACCGTACACCATTGACTGTTTGCGCTTGACCCGCCTTATTTTTATAAAAAAGGTCCAATGATTCCTCCAGCCCAAAAACCGCACCACACAGTGACACGTTGAGGATGTATTTGCTTCTCGTGAATCACTAGAGGATTTTCCTCACCCCAAATGCGACAATTTTGCCTATTGACGAAGCCATCAAGATGGAAATGGGCCTCGTCACTGAAGATGATTTTATGCAAAAAAGATCATTGAGAATTTCATTAAAAGATCGCGTGTGTGCCAGCAAAGCCGCGGCGGCCATCTGCACAATATCTTGTTCCATACATAACCTCATTCTGTCTATTTTACCTGCAATTCGATTGCTGTGCTTCTTTTATATAAGGTGGCGAAAAAGTAATCCTCCTATCAGAAAATGCTATAAATTTTGCGATTGGTCACTAATGTCAATTCTGTTTTGACATTTGTGTAGTAAACACTTGCGAAATACACGTTAATAAACAATGTTACGCTACACTGCTCCAGAACACGGAATATTGGTGACTATTTATTTGACCAATAATCAGTCGGTGACTTTGGCACAACGTGAATTTCGTCGAAGATTTCCTGCCCGTCCAACGCCTACTGGTAAAACACTGCGACGTTTAGCCGCTCGCCTCGAAGAGACTGGCACAACACGAGATGCTGCCAGGCGTGACAGACCCCGGAGTAGCCGTTCTGCAGAGAATATTGCTGCTATAGCCGAGGATCTCATGGAAGCGCCCAAACGACGCAAATGGGTATCTGTCAACGGTCTTTACAGCGAATTTTGGTAAAAGATTTGAAGATGTTTCCGTACAAAGTCCAGACGGTGCATCAGCTGTTAGTAGCTGACCGCCAATCGCGTCTAACATACGCTAAAGCCATCCTTAATCACCACCAAGAGGAAGATGATTTTTCATAAAAAATAATCATGAGTGATGAGGCCCATTTCCATCTTAGCGGGTACGTAAATAAGCAAAATTTACGCTTCTGGGCCATTGAAAATCCGCGTGTAACCCACGAAGAGCCATTATACCCGCTCAAAGTCACTGTATGGTGTGCTGTTTTCGCTGGAGGAGTCACCGGACGTCGCGGGCCAAACGGTACAGAGCAATGATTAACGAGTTCTTTTTGCCGCAACTTGATGAATTGGGATTGAAAAACATGTGGTTCCAACAGGACGGTGCAACGGCACACACTGCACGTGCCACAACCGATATGCTGAAGGATGCATTTCCCGGGCGCCTAATGTCCCGTTTTGGCGATTTGCACTAGCCAGCAAGACCGCCTGATTTGACCGCTGCAGACTTCTTTTTGTGGGACTTGTTGAAGTCGCGGGTTTATGTCAACAAGCCTCAGACTCTTGCAGCTCTTAAAGACAATATCCGTCAAGAATGTGAGGACCTATCGCCGGAAGTTTTGGCCAAAGTGTTGGAAAATGCCATAAAAAGGGCTCAGCCATTTACGTGACATCATATTCTCGACTTGATGTAAAAAAATTAAAAGACCAAATAAAAATAATCCACAAGAAGAATCAAAGTCTTTAATTTTTTTTAAATTACAGCCCAAAAACTTCGGAAGTTTATTTTTGCACCACCTTGTATTTGTTTCTTGTTTTCGGATTAATCCATTGGCACATTTCTTCCTAAAACTCAAAGCTTTTCTATTTCTCTTTTCATAATGACCTCAGGCATATGTTTCAAAAATTTATCTCAATGTTCTTAGGATTATATGGAGAGAAAAACACCAAAATTATTGCTAATAAAGCTTTAATCAGAGAAGTAAGCCGTGTCGGCGTGGCTGGCGAATAGACGGTTTTATTTTAGACTCCGCGCCGCCTCCGATTTAGTCGGCTTATCGGCGGCTTAAAACCGATTCACAAGCTTCAAACTTTTATTTGCGATTTTTTTTACTACTTGAAAATTTACAGAAAATTTTATATTTATTTTAATAAATCAAACACATCTAAAACCCAAATTTAGATTCATCTGAGTTTTCTGATGCTGATTCGTATATGATGTTTATGAGAAATTTATAAAAGAGAGTATTATAAGTGGGGCACTTCAAAATATTAGCTTAGTATTCGACTTATGGACTAATAACTACAATAAACATAATACTTACTTAAATGGCCTATATTAGCAACCTGTTGAGTTCAAAGGCCGATGTTTTAGTTGTTTTAGAATTCCATGAGCTTCGATCTTGTGTGTCATTCTCCAATTTCGTAGGCCAAGCTTTGAAAGATTTTCTTATACTTGGTCTTTCCATCGAAGTTTCGGACGTCCTCTTCTTAATTTATGGTTTATTCTAATTAAAGCTTTTTCATAGTAATTCATAGAAAATAATAATAAAAAGACAATTTTATATTGTAAGAATTTTGAAATGGTATCTGCCTCCCTCAAAACCGAATACCTTGCGGATCCCAATGCATATGGTGAAAAGACAATTATTTCTACATGATAATTTTGATTTTGTTAACCAAGTTTTTGTTAAAATCTCTATAAATAATGTCATATTTTTGTCATTTATATTCCACGTTGATCAGCCACCGCCGACAAAATTTTGTCTTCTAGCCGCCGCCGAAATTTTAGTTTCTGTATTTCTCACATCGAACAGTGAAATTCATAAAAAAGTAATATGTGTTGCCAACTAATTGTTTCAACTAACAGTGCTTTTTCATATATTCACTATTCGATGTGAGAAATAATTTGATACGAGGAATTCAGATACCAGTGCCCAGTTTCTGTATTTCTCGCATCGAGTAATTTCTCACATCGAACAGTGAAATTGTTAAAAAAGTAATGTGTGTTGCCAACTAATTGTTAAAATAACATTGCTTTTCGCATATTTCCACTGTTCGATGTGAGAAATTACTCGATGGAAGAAATACAGAATCGAGGTACTGGTATGAATAACAGCGGCACGATGCATTCTGAAGAATTATTTCGCAGTGTTTATCGTTTCCAGTAAATTGAACTTTTGACATGCCTCTCGATAAGTCTCGCAGTTCTGTTCACTTACACTACTTAAATATTTTAGAGATGTAGGTCCGCTAACTTTGGTAAGAATTCATAATTTTTGTGGGTTTAAGGTATATTATTAAATGATACCTACTGTACTAAATATATATACTTGACTATCTTTCTATTGCTGTTTCCTCCTTTCGACAAAGTTTTGAAAAAATTAATCTTTCCTACGTTCCATCGTTCGAAAAAGGCGGTTAATGTTGTAGCTGGAGATAGTCATATCCCTCAACATAAGTTCGTTTCCTTACAATACGAGTATAAGGGCTGGTCATTTTCCAAGTGTATCGATAAGTGTGTAATTGCAGGTTGATGAATTGAGGCCCTATGTTCCAGTGGGAGTCAAGGATAACAGAAGAAGAATTGGAAATCCCAAAATTATCCACTCAGCTTCATTACTTCTGATGTAACGCCCTATTTAAAATTGTGTCATTATGTAGGTAGGGCTTTTCAAAGAGAATACATCCGATCCTTTACAAACCCATTTGCATATAAGTAACTTAAATATTTTCGAAAGAATAGAACTATCTACCTACCTTTATCATAGCGGATTGCCCACCGTTAATTGTACCTCGATATTGTTTCTTGAAGTAGTTTTCGAGTATAATTCTTTGTACATATTCCATCTGCCATGTATGATGAATTTGGGCTAATGGCTTCACATGAACTATATTTTTGACTACCACTTATTGAAAAATCGGATTAATATTCCAATATTCGGAGGAATCTTAACCCTACATAGCAAATATCTAGGCCTAAAAAGTACTAAAGAAATCAGGGAGCATCAAATAGATTTTCTTCCCTAACAGAGGGTTATTCATCCCTTTATTAGTTAAGGAAATCATCTCCTCTTCTTTGACTTAGATCCATCAGTGTTTGTCTCCAGACTCCCGTCATCAGAGGAAGTAGGATCACCAGTAATAATCGCAGTAAAGGTTTTGTCAAAGAGGGAAGTGTATATACAGAAGTCCACGGGATAAATGAGACCATGAAACCAATGGTATTTACCCGAACTTCCGAATTAAGAACTATTTTCCAGGACATTGATTTGATCAGTAACCAGTTAAGGATAACAAAGAGTGACTTGGAGGTTTGGTTCTAATGGCAGTGATCATAAGTGCAGAGAATCTAAATATTTTAAGACAAGAGCCTTGTTGTTTTGATTTGTTGAAAAAAGTGCGACATACATTAGTATAGGCTTGACGAACATTTCGTCAAGGATAATTTTGTGTCCAGAATGACTCCAATATACTTGGCATGGCCAATGAGCGTAATTTTTATCCCATCCAAGAAGGGAAATGTAAATGTTGGCATTTTGTATACCCTAGAGAATGTTTTTGCAAAATTCACTTTCAGGCCATGTAATATATCAAGAGCTGTTTCTTCATTTTAGGCATGCTGTGAACTGGATAGAAGAACCGGATTAATTTCTGAGAATGAAGGAGCTAAGACTGTCTGGTCTACAGTCCTTCGGTTTCGTATGTTTAGCTTTACCAGTTTTTGGAATAGTCGAAGCTTCTGGTACATGAGACAGCAGCAAGGGTATATAGCAAGTCGGCTGAAATAATGACATCGGAATAGATCGGAATAGACCCGTTTGCAATATGTTTTATGGCTGTCGACTCATTAAAAGATCTATAGCCTGGGAAGTGAGTTTCCATAAGGACATCGAGAGTTTCGGATCCACTTTTAGTCCATCTGCAGTTACCAATCTGAAAATAGGCTGCAACCGAGGCCGAAGCTACAATTCCTTCTTTTTAGCTGGAAACTCCAATTTTAACGAATGAAAACGAAGCAGCCCAAATCAAGGGATAACTTTTTTCTATATAATCAAAATTAATACATCCGTTTAAATCATCAGCAGTAATTACAGTAATTATTTTTGTCTATTCTTATGATTCTCCATTACTGTACTTTGGGTGAAAATTTTCTTTTAAACACCAATATCCTTATAAAGATATTTTGAATTTCGTAAAGAAAGAAAATAACTTTTTAGACTACCTTCGCATAAGGATTCTATTTTTTATGATACACAAAGATAATTGAGTGAAATAATATCAGAAACTTGTGGAATTTCTAAATGAATCAAGGGAGCAGTCGTAAGTTTGCACAATTCAAATTCTAAATAAACATATGGTATGAGTAGACAGAGATTTCCCATAAATTTTCATTGGGCTATAACATCGCAGCTAATAAAAGGAAAAACTAGATGTACATAATATTTCGTAGATACACAAGAGTTCAAATATGTATGTATGTATGTACTTGTGTATGTATATTGAAATTCCTTTCAATAGTCCTCATTATTGAAAGAGGAGGCCTTAGTAGTTACAACGCAATTGAAAGGGTAAATATCTTTAAAATTGAGATTATACTTTTTATTGTGCGTTCTAACTACATTTTGATTGTTCCTGCGTATTTACGAGTTCAAGATATTTTTGGAAATTGTTAGATTTCTAGTTTTGCTTATGCTATTTGCTTCCATTTGACTTCAATTTCATCTAAAAGTATTTTCTTTGAAATATAAGGATTCCCCAACTCTTATCAGTAATTTTTTATTAAGAATTTAAGAAAATACTTATTTATGTAAAGATGTGCGAACTTAAAAGGAAAAACGGGATAATATTTTTTTAAAAGGGAGGTTGCACTCAGGCAAATACTGCCTACACTATTAGCCGTTTGAATAGAATTTAATAATTACGCAAATGTATATTGCTGGGACTGAAGCTTGAAGTCAGGCTGAATATGATGTGTTATGCTTAGTAGGCGATGTGCTAACAATTTGACCTTGAAAGGGTCAAACAAACAATTTGGCCTTCAAAGGGTTAAAACAGTCAATGTGCGATATCAACTTATTGCATCCATTCAGTAAGAATTTTGCAAACACTACCGCATTTGACCAAGAAAAATTATGGTAAGAATGTTAATGTCAATGGTGAAAGGTATAGGAACATGATTAGAAATTTTTACCTCAATTTTGGTTTCCGGGAGTGTTTTTTATATGAAAGCTATAGTCAAATATGGACCGATTCCTATACAATTTGATATACTGACCAATAGTTGCATAAAACTTCCCTATTCTAAATTAAGTCGTCATAGCTATTACAATTGTATTCAATTTATCAGCATTAATGTGTTTCCCGGGGCGGGGTTATATGGGAGCTCTAATTAAATTTGAACCGATTTCGACCATTTGTAATAAACAACTTTTTCAAGATATCGAAAATACTTTTGTAAAATTTTTTCCTTCTAGCTCTTTTCACTTTCACCCCCTTTTCTTTTTGTATTTTTGTGTTTAAATTAGTTTTTTATATGGGAGCTATAGTTAAATGTTACGCCAATCTCCAAAAAGGGTGAGGCTAACAACCCTGAAAATTACCGTCCAATAGCAATTTGTTCTGCACACTCCAAAGTTATGGAGAGTATAGTGAACCACCATCTTGTTAAATATCTAGAATCTAACAACCTATTAGGCGACCGCCAGTATGGATTTCGTAGGGGACGCTCTACGGGAGATCTGCTAGCCTTCCTATCGGAAAAATGGTGTCAATCAATACACCGTTCTGGCGAAAGTAAAGTTGTGGCTCTGGATATTTCCAAGGCATTTATAGAGTGTGGCACGGGGCACTTCTATCAAAACTTATTGCTTTTGGTGTCGGTAATAACTTTTCTCGATTTATATCGAGCTTCCTCAGAGATCGCACTATACGAGTCGTTATAGATGGGATCTCATCAAACGAGTTCAAGATTAATTCAGGGGTACCGCAAGGCTCTGTTCTTTCTCCTACACTATTTCTTATCTTTATAAATGACCTTCTACGTCAAACTTTCAATCCTATCTACTCTTTTGCAGATGATAGTAACATTTGCCATTCATATTCATTCAATCATAGACCAAGCCTTTTAGCGGTTGGCGCTATGAGACAAAACATGAATGAATCATTAAACCGCGATTTAGAAACAGTTTTAGAATGGGGTCGTGCGAATAGAGTTGATTTTAATGCGCGGAAAACTCAATGTTGTATGCTTACGCATAAACGCACGGCAAATGATGTTACTTCATCTGTATTAATAGACGGTGTAAATATAGAGGAATCAGATGCTCTTGATGTTCTGGGCCTGAGAATCCAATGTGATGTCCGTTGGACAAATCACATTTTTCAAGTGTCGAAAGAAGCATTCAAGTGCCTCGGTTTTCTAAAAGAGATACTTCACTTCAACCGATCTCCGTTCTATTTACACCACCTATATCCGACCGAAAATGGAATACAACTCTCATGTATGGGCCGGTGCTTCAAAGTCTATTTTGGAGCTTCTCGACCGAGTGCAAGAGAGAGCTAAAGTGCTCATCGGTGACAGTAGGGTATCCAACTCTATTGATTCACTGGAGCACCGTTGCAATGTGGGTTTTGTCACACCGTTCTATCGTTACTACTTTGGAATGTGCTCTAACGAAATTAGGAAACTTGTTCCCGATACTCGAACTTTCTTACGCAATACACGTCTATCTGTTACAGCTCATCGCTTCGTAGTAGATTGGCCAGTAGACAGAACAACACACTACAGAGAAAATTCGTTCTTTACCCGTACTGTTCGTATGTGGAATTTACTTCCTGCAGAAGTTTTCCCAGTCAGTTGCAATATAGGAAAGTTCAAATCAAATGTCCACAAACACTACTCCACCTATCCCCCCTCCCATAACCTATTTTTCTAGTTCCAACACAATGCATTGCATAAGTAGGGGTTATCCCCTGAGTGCTGGTCCTAAAATAAAAAAAAAAAAAATAGTGACCGATTGTGACAAAATTTTGCACGCTGGTTGGCATTCACATAAGGCTTCCTCTTGTAAAATTTTATTGCTGTAGACCTTTTCGCTTTTATCTGACGGACAGACGGACATAAACCCCCTTTTCTTTTTGTATTTTTGTGTTTCCATTAGTTTTTTATATGGGAGCTATAGTCAAATGGTGACCGATTGTAATAAAATTTTGCACACTGGTTGGCATTGACATAAGACTTCCTTGTGCTAAATTTAGTGGCCGAAGCTATTACAGTTTATCATTTATTGGCATTTATTTTAGGTGGAATTTAGGCTCTTTCCGTAAGTTTTTTGTATGGGAGCTATGGTTAAATGTGAACCGATTTCGATGAAATTTTATATACTTCCTTGCTTATGTAGAACTTCTATATATCATCATAGCTGTTATAATTTGCCATTTATTAGCAAATAAGCGATTAGCCTAGACGAGGTTGTAAGGGAGCTATGGTCAAATGTGAATCGATTTTGCCCGATTTCAGTACCAAAATTTTCCATGAAATGAAGAATATTTATGGCAAATTTCAGTGATCTACATATATCTATCATTTCGTTAAGGTTTTATCGTGCTGACAACAGAGAGACAGACAGACGGACATCGCTCAATCGTCTTAGGGTTTTGTAAGGATTCAGAATATACAGTGGTGGTCACATATTTAGCACACTAGTTATGCGTTGTTTTCAAAACTGTATATTTTTCTGTTGGATTAATAATTTTCTTTTTTTTTGCCACGATGTGTAGCTTATAGTGTGATCGACAAGTCCCGTTGCTTTTTTTTTGTTATTCTCTTTCTTCAATTGCTTCATATATAATTTATTTGTTAGTAATACGTAATTGGAGCTGGACACAAATTTAGCACAAATATTAAACATTTTACATTTCTGTTAGTTTTTGAATTTTTAATTAATTTTTGGTGTGAACCGCCGTGGTATAGTAGGTTAGTCATCCGCCTAGCATACCAGAGGCCCAAGTTCGATCCCTGGCCAGACTCACTTGAAAAAATAAATTTTCAAAAAGCGACGGTTCACCTCATAACTCAGCTAGCCACTGGTTATTGAGTATTAGGCTATGTAAAACTTCTCTAACTAATGCATTTGCCGTTCGGAGCCGGCGTTAAAACGTAGGTCCCTTTCAATGAGTCTAAAAATAGAATCGAATGCAGCTCATTGTCTGAGAGAAGTACCCCTTGTTCCAATTGGAATGTTGTCGGGGAATTATATATATATATACAGGCAACTCCCGGTATAACGAAAGATATAATGTCAGGCTCATTCGTAATACAGAAAAATTCGTTATATCGCAAAGTTTTTATACTCTACACTATATTGGAATGAGAACACCTTTGATCATACTGATCTACTCATAATCAATAACTGTATCGACTTAACGATGCCAGTCCGTTTGTCTGCCTGAACAACTAGCTTGTCGTCGATGTAATCTTATCGAAGTCACAATTTCTGAAACAATTTGATGAAAGTTGGTTTAGACATATTTTTTACAGTATATGATACTGAAATCGGTTCGTTATTTCAACTGCCTTCCATAGGTCTGGCTTCACGGAATTTAGATTATGGACTCAAATTTAAGTATATGTAAGAATTTTTCGTTGAAATTGGTCAAAAGCAACTTCAATACATGAAAGTCGCAAAATAGCTCATAAATCTAACGAGAATGAAAATTGTATAAATAATTTTTGTACCGACCAATCGGTTTGATATACTAAAATACTTTTAACTTGTTTTTTTTAACTTGATTTTCAAAAACTCATTTATATAACATTTAAATTTATGTAAATTTTCTTTAACTTTTTTATATTATTCGTTATATCGCGTATAAAATTTGCTTAATATTCGCTATATAAGGTATTCAATGGAAAAAATTATAACGTTCGTTATATCCAACTTTCGTTAAATCGAGATTCGTAATACCCGGCTTTGCCTGTATATATATATATATATATATATATATATATATATAATTAATTTTTGGTAAGTTTTTTATCATATTGTGTACAGTTGAAGGTTTTTCAGAAATTAAATATTTATTAGACATGGCAAAAAAAAAAAATGGTGCACAGATGCGCAACGACAGGTGATTTGTGAAATGAATTCGACAGGATGTCCTGTAAGTGAAATATCAAGTATTTTAAATTGCTCCAGAAAGATGGTATATAATGCTTTGAGCCATATAAAAGCACACGAAACAATTAAAAATGGTCCACGGGCACTTAGACCAAGAAAAACGACAACAAAAGAGGATTCTTTAATACATAGAATGTCAGTGGCCGACCCTTTTAAGAGCCTCAGTGAAATAAATAGTGAAGTGTCATCAATATACGGTATTGATGTCTCCGACAGAACGATACAAAGACGCCTTAATGAAAAAAAACTTGCGTGGCTGTATCGTGCAACACAAGCCACATGTGTCAAAAAGGAATTTGAAGTCACGAATTTCTTTCGCCCGATAGCATTTGGAAAAGCTATTAGATTTTTGGAAAAACATACTTTGGAGCGACGAATCAAAGTTTTGCAGATTTGGATCTGATGGAAAGAGATATGTATGGTATCTTCCGAACATGCAGCACAACCCAAAGTATACGTCAAAGACTTTCAAAAAAATGGTGGAGGAAATGTGATGGTGTGGCTTGCATTTTCAGGGCATGGAGTTGGTCCAATACACAAAATTGACACACGTATGGATCAACACGTTTATAAAAATATTCTAGCCGATATCATTGTACCATATGCAGAGGCAAAGATGCCACCTAGCTGGCGCTTCATGCATGACAATGACCCTAAACACATTCACGTACTGTGAAGTGTTGCTTTGAGGAGAGTCAAATAGATGTTTTGAAATGGCCAGCTCAATCACCGGATCTCAATCCTATTGAGAATCTTTGGAATGATATAGAGAAGCATATAACAAGCATAAAACCTAACAACTTAAATGATTTATGGACGGAAACCCAAAAAGTATGGCACACTATCCCAAATGAGCGATACCTGGCTCTTGTGAAGAGTGTGCTTAAAAGATGTGCGGTAGTTATACAAAATAAAGGATATCCTACAAAATATTAGGTTTTTTCAAGAAATTTTAATTAATAACTTGTTTTTGATTTTTAATAAATATTGTTTTTAATTTGTGCTAAAAATATGTCCAGTATTTTTTATGGGTTAGTTTTAAATAAATGCAAAAATAAATATAATTTTTAAAAAATATGTATATAAAAGGAATACGACTTCATCTTCGCATCACGTGTAATACATTACAAAAAAAAAGTAGTAAAAAAAATTTAATTAGGACTTAATATTTCCTATAAGAGATAACAGGTACCATTTGTGCTAAATACGTGACCACCACTGTATGTACTTCAGTTTTGGGTTTTGAGCCAATATTAAGGAAATTACAAACGAAATGAATATCTCAATATAACCCCCATTCTTCTTGACGGTGGGTATAAAAATAAAAGGCACCGTTTTTATTCAAAGCTTAACGATCTAATAAAATATGATGCCAATACTCGTATCAAAACCTAAAACAACCATAACTAATTCTAATCAGTTGCCATAAAAACGTATTACTTTGTTTTACAACAGGTATCAAGTGTCCCTGGTTCTAAAGAGTGCTCTAAATAAAATTTGTAGTTGGATTTTCTTAAATAAAAATCAAACCTTTTAATATAAAAACTCTACAAAATACGCAAATATAATGACATATTATACAAAATCATTTAGCATTAAAATGTTTACTTAGTACTCGGGTTTTGCAAAATTATCGACTTTTTTCGGAAACCATCCCATTAAAGATTTTACAGTTGCTTCTGATACCTTTTTGGAGCATGTGTTCCACCTGCGCTTAAAATCGGACATGTTCTTGGAAATCTTTCCTGTGTTCTTCAATTCCTTTTTTACCAGAGCCCAATACCTTTTCACAGGCCGAAGTTCTGGACAGTTAGGTGGATTTTCCTCTCGTGGTACAAAAATGACAATATTCTTTGAGTACCACTCAAGTGCCTTTTTTCCATGATGGCATGATGCCAAATCGGGCCAAAAAAATGTAGTCACTCTGTGCTCTCTTAAAAAGGGTAACAACCGTTTTTGTAGGCACTCCTTTATATAAATTTCTGTGTTTATTGTGCCAGATGCCACAAATACTTTACTTCTTTTGCCACAACTGCAAATAGCTTGCCACACGAGAAACTTCTTAGGGAATTTTGTTTGTTTTTTTGTGCGAAACTCTTGCCGAACATTGCCCCGTTTATCAGCAACATAAAAAATCTTGACCAGGAAGTTGAGAAAAATCTGCCAGTACGTATGTTTCATCGTCCATCACACAACAGGTGTATTTTTTTTATAAAATCAGACTTCAATTTTTTCGCTCGTTTTTTTGCTTCTAAGTTCTTTATAGCATTGCGATCTGGAACTTTTTGGACTTTGTATGTCTTCAGTCCAGCATAAGTTTTGACTCTATGTGCAAAATTGGTAGATCATTTCACCGTACGAGCTGCTTTTCTTAAAGAAGTGTTAGGCGCTCTCCGAAAGAGTCGCTCGACTTCTTTTGCCTTACCAATATCTGTAGGACCTTTTTTCCTCCCTGATCCAGGTTTTCTTTCAATGCTCAGGTTTTCCTTATACCGTCTGATGGCATTAGAAACCGTTCGAGGGTCAACTTTCAAATTTTTAGCTATTTTTTTAAAAGTCCATGACGGATTTTTTTGAAAAATTTTAATTATATTTTCACGAACTTTTTTTGTGGCAGTCCATTTTGATTGAAATAACTATTGAAAATTAATAATTTGTAAAAGAATGGGTGTTTTTTTTTAGAGGTATAGAACTTCGAATTGAAATAAAACACAAGAAAATCATTTTAATGTATATCAATTTGGCTTTATTGGAAGGATAATTTTATGCCATTAATGTTTAAATATGATTTCGGGCATGTGGCCGCCGCGGCTGGCTCGAATAAAGCCATTATTTCGGAAGAAGTATGGCCCAATGACTCCACCAGCCCATAGAGCACACCAAACGGTCAGTTTTTGTGGATGTAAAGGCGTCTCAAGGGTCTCATGTGGATTCTCTTCACTCCAAATGCGGCAATTTTGCTTGTTGACGTAGCCATTCAACCAAAAATGAGCCTCATCACTGAACAAAATTTTGCGATGAAAATCAGCATCGAGATCAATCTCATTTTCGGCCCATACACCAAAATCACGACGCATTGCATGGTCTCGCGGCTTTAATTCTTGCACAAGTTGGATCTTGTAAGGTCGCAAGCCAAGATCTTTGCGCAAAATCTTCCATAAAGTTGATGGACAAAGCTCCAATTGCTGTGCACGGTGGCGAATCGATTCATTCGGGTCCTCTTCAACACTTTGCTCTACAGCGGCAATTGTTTCTTCGGTGCGCACTGTTCGACGTCGCTGCAGATGCGTATTATCACATAGAGTAAACGTAGTGCGAAAACGATCCATGGTTAACCGAATTAATTGCTCTGATGGACGATTATGTCGACCATAAAATGGACGGAGCTTGCGGTAAATTTCGAGAACTGAACCATTATTTTCGAAATAAATTTGCACGATTTGCAAGCGTTGTTCTTTTGACAACCTATTCATGATGAAATGGCAAACCAAACTAAATATTAATCACTTGACAGCTGACAAAATGGCCGCCAGTTAAAAAAGTGATGCCAACTTAAAGTTCTATACCTCAATAAAAAACACCCGATAATAGTATCTGACATATCTATAGAAACTAACTTGATCAAAAAATAAATTATTTCTTGCACTATGGATAAATTTTGTCTAAAATAGTAAATGCATATTTTTTTTAGAACACTCTTTATCTGCTAAATCCATTTAGGATAGCGTGGATAGATAAATGCATACGTAGTTAGTTGCAATTGATCTTACGGGGGGATTAAAAGGATTTTTGCGATTGTAAACAATTTGATGGCATATTTTGTTAAGTACTTTATTACGTACATATTAACTATGTCAGCACGTATGCCACTAAAAAAATAAATATGTAGAAACATGATTTCAATGTCATTTATCGCAAGTGAACACCCTACATCAACACCCACTTCAGTTAGGAAAAAGTAGAACAACTACAAAATGTAAATGAAAACAGACATGTTTTGAATAGTAAACAAAAATAATGAAACAAAAACAAAAAAAAAAAAAAAAACTAAGAAACAATAACAAAACATATGAAGCAACAAATTGTAAACAAAACTATTTTATAGCAACAACAAAAGAGGAATCTTATTAATAGAATGTGATAATGAGAGAGTGAACAAAAGTGGAGACACATAAAGTGAAATATTAAACACACAAGTGTCAGATAAAAAATATATGTAAGTAAAATTATTACAAAATATGTATATTATTAAATACATTTGAATGGATATCAAAATAGTTTCTTTGTTTTGTTTTTATTTGGTTTCTTGTATTCTTTTCATTTCTTTTTATTTAGATTTGAGGGCAGTTTGATAATTCACTTCACAAAATGGTGGGGCGTTTGTGGGTCAAAGTAAATAGTCTCCGAACTTTGACAGTTGATATTCTTAAAGCAGCATCTTTCAAATTAGTTGCCGTGTTTATACCCACCATCAAAAAGAATGGGAGGTATATTGAGAGGCGACATGAAATAACCCCCAATGAAATAACGCCCAATTACGAAAATGAAGTAAGCCCCAATAAAAATTGAAAAATGAAAATTGGGGATAATTTCACGTTTATTGGGCTTTATTTCACTATAAATTGGGATTTATTTCGTTATGAAGCTATTCCAGAAAAAAATATTATTTTAATTGGGATTTATTTCATGTAAATTTAATTTGGACCTTATTTCATTTTTTTTGGAGTTTATTTCATTTTCGTAAAAATGATGTTTTGAAGATTTTTCTGAATTCTAAACATTCTTAAAATTTTTTAGGAAGAATTTTTGCCGTTTTGTGTTATAGTATTTTTGATGTTAATGAAAATATTTTGCTAAAAATTATTACTCCGTTAATGACTTTTGAGTAGTAAAGATCAATTTAAAATCATAAATTAAATTCGAAATTATTAGTGGTAGCCGTATTAATAGTATTGTAAATTTGTGTATTCGGTAGGCGAGAAACGACCATACACAAAAAAATCAATATATAACATTTTATATTTGTTATATATTATTTTTATTTTATCGAAATACGCCGATACGAATACAATCATGGAAGCCAAAAACACTCTATGAAGAATTCAAGCCTCTTCGCAAAATAAAAAAGAGTGGATAAACCTTAATTGGTGTATAGAACAAATGGCGCCGCAGGCGAAAATTTAGTTTTGTAAAAAAATGGCTGTGAAAACTGTTTTTTGTAAAAAAAAATCGCGCGATTTTTTTTTACAAAAAACAGTTTTCACAGCCATTTTTTTACAAAACTAAATTTTCGCCTGCGGCGCTTTTCCCATTTTTTAATAAAATGATGTTCCCTATAAACAAAATTCGTATTGAAATGAAAACTGACGAGGTCTTGTTCGAAGATTTTTAATATTTGGAAGAAGATCGGGACAGATTCCTCAAGAAGTAAGAAGCGTTTATCCAAAGCTGTGTATTGTCTGTGTTTCTGAGGGACCTAACATCTTGCTTTTGCCTTGCAAACACTTTAAGGTTTGCAGTACATGCATTTTAAAACTGCTGCAAATCGCGTTCGAAATGATGAAGCATTGACTGACCCTGTATGTCGCCAAACAATTCAAGTATTTTTGTAAAAAACAATTTAAAAAATAAAACTAAAAAACTTATTTTTTGGGTCTTATTTCATTTTTTTGGGGATTATTTCATTAGGGTTTATTTCCTATTCTAACTTAATGTTAGTAAAAATTTTTAAAGTGATTTCTGAAATTGGGTGTTATTTCGTTAAAATTAGGTATTATTTCGCCAAAAATTGGGTGTTTTTTCATATCTATTTCCTAGAATTTATTTCTTTTTTTGCTGCTAATATAATTGGGGTTTATTTCATTTTCGTAATTGGGCGTTATTTCATTGGGGGTTATTTCATGTCGCCATATTGAGATTGTCATTCCGTTTGTAATTGCCTTAATATTGGCTCAAAAATCAAAAACGATATATATTCTGAATCCTTATAAAATTCTAAGACGATTGAGCGATGTCCGTCTGTCTGTCCGTCTGTCTGTCTGTCTGTTGAAATCACGATAACGCCTAAACGAAAGGAGCTAGCTCTCTGAAACTTAGCAAAAACATTCCTCATTTATGAGAAAATTTTGGTATTGAAATTGGGCAAAATCGGTTAACATTTGACCATAGCTCCCGTATAACCTCGTCTAGCCTAATCGCTTATTTGCTAATAAATGACAAATTATAACAGCTATGATGACAAATATAGAAGTTTTACACAAGCACTAGGCAGCATATACAATTTCATCGAAATCGGATCACATTTAACCATAGCTCCCATATAAAAAACTTACAGAAACAGCCTAAATTCCACCTGAAACTCATTTAAAAGCCAATAAATGATAAACTGTAAAACCTTTGGCCACTAAATTTAGCACAAGGAAGTCTTATGTGATTGCCAGCCAGTGTGCAAAATTTTGTCACAATCGGTCACCATTTGACCATAACTCCCATATAAAAAACTTACGGAAACACAAAAATACAAAAAGAAAAGGGGGGTTGTCCGTCTGTCCGGTAGATTAAAGCGCGATAGCGCCTTAACTAAAAGGGCTACAGCAACAAAACTTTATAAAAAGGAAGTATTATGTGAACGCTAGCCAGTGTGCAATAACAAAAGTTGTGTACTGAAAATGAGCGAAATCGGTTCACATTTAGTTAGAGCTGATAAATTGAGTACAATTGTAATAGCTATGATGACTAAATTTAGAATAAAGAAGTTTTAAATTATTGGTCAGTATATCAAATTTTATAGGAATCGGTCTATATTTGACTAAAGCTTTCATAAAAAAAAACACTCCCGGAAACCAAAAAATATTTAGCAAGGACCAGTCAAAAGCTATTTAATTAGAAACTGTGACAGCTATTGCCACTAAATTTTGCAAAAATAAACTTTATATAAATACCAGTCAGTGTGTTGAAATTTGTTACAATCGGTCAACATTTGGCTATAATTCTTATATATATATATATATATTACATCCCCTTTTTTATATCTACAATCTAAAAGTACCTCCGATCTTTTCGATTGTAGATATAAAAAAAGCAGCATATTAAGATTATGTATATGGTAAATGCATTAGGAACTCCTAACATATTATATGGACCTGTCGTACTACTATCAACTTCTTTATCCTAACTAACTAAGCTAAACGAAAAGTTTTTAACAATTTATTAATGTAAAACTATACCCGGTTACGATAACGAATTTTTTAAAAGTAAATAAATACTAGGGAAACCACCGAAGTTCTTCCAAATATTTTACCAACAATACCAACTAGCGTAACAGCTTTTTTTCCAATTTGGTGCACGTTTTGAATTTGCTGGACCCTCGTAGATATATGAGATATGTTTCTAAATTTAACACAATTTGATGGTGGGTATAAAAGATTCGGCACAGCCGAATATAATTCTCTTACTTATTTAGTCTGCCCTTAAAAAACGGGCAACGTACCACGCCAAAAATCATCTTCAGCTATGACCCCAACTTCTGCAACCAGAATTGCATGATGCACCAATGATTTAACATGACAGCGCTACATACCAAACAACTCTCGTCACATTGGATATTGAATGATTCTGAAAATGTTCGTCCCACAAATAGAGATTTATAATTAGAATGTCTTCGATTTCGTTTAAAAATACATATATATTATCCTTTTATTTCCGGATTTAGTAGTGTAAAAAGCATCTTATATTGTTTAGATTCTATAGGCTTCTCGGGTATTTTTGTAAAAAATTAGCAATGTTTCTGAACCCAAGTATGAACAAAAATCTTTTCTAACGACGTCAAATTTATTAAAATCTGACAACTCGTTTTGAAGTTATTAGGTCATAAACATTGCCAATTTTTTACAAAAATACCCGAGACGTCCAGCTGTGGGAGGCTATATAATATAAACCATATAAATAAGATAGACAAGTAATTTTAACGCCATATTTTTCGCTATCAAGTGTAGCATTTACAACCAAAATCTTATCAATATCTAAGCAGGTTATATAGCGAACAAGATTGTTCTATTTGACCCCGTTTTACTTTTTCTTACGTCGCAGGTTTATGTCAATAAGTCGGAGCTGTATACTATACTCAAAGCCAAAATAATCCTTACCATCGTCCAAATTACACAAAATTGTATCAATATCGGAACAATATTACACAAAACTTCCCTTAGCACCTTCGGAATCGCCGACAGCAAGTATCGCGATTTCCTTTTTGAAGTCTAATAAGCGCTGAACTTCTGCACCATATCATACTGCTGGGATATCGAATCACATGCATATGATCTCATGGAAAGAATTATCCGGAATGTGCTGGAAATCGATCGTTCTCAAATCGTTCCATTTCTGATATATTTTTGAGATAATTTCCCCTTTTTCCACAAAAAAATTCAAACTAATTGAATAATAAGATATCAGTCAAAAGGATTAAAGCCTAAATTTTCATTTGTTTTAGGGAAATAATCGATAATTATCTCAAAAATATATCAGAAATCGAACGATTTGAAAACGCTTACTTTCCAGCACATGCCGGTATAACTTTGTTGGCAAAGATAGGTAACCTCTCTGATTGCAAGAATTTTAGAGGAATTACTCTATTAAACATAAAATAGTCGAACATATCATCAACAAAAGACTGTCAGAATATATGTCGCCCAACATGAGGAAAGATTATGCCCGAGGGCTATGGCGCAAACCCGTTGACACACATCAATGTGAATAACGAGGTTATTGGATGTGTAGATATCTTTAATTACCTAGAAAGTTTAGTAACTATAAAAGATGGCGCAGACGAGGATATTAAATCGCGTATTAATAAGGCAAAATCTGCATTCGGCATTCTCCGAGCTATTTGGAAATCTCGGCAAATATCAACAAGAACTAAGTTACGAATATATAACTCGAACGTCAAGTCCATCCTGTATTACGGCTGCGAAACATGGAAACGCACAAATGCCATTGATAAACGACTGCAAACCTTTACAAACAAATGCTTAAGGCAAATTCTTAATATAGGGTGGCCGAATCGCATAAAAAATGAAGATCTACTTAGTGCGACAAACCAAATCCCTGCTTCCACAGAGGTATGTCAACGGAAATGGCGGTGGATAGGTCACACACTTCGAACATTGCTCGACAAGCGCTTCTTCGGAATCCACAAGGAAGCGGCCGTAGTGTTGATGCACCTGCTAGAACGTGGAGAAGATCAATTGATGCGGAATTACAAACAGCAAACTATTCATGGAATGATGTGTGCCTAACATCTCGCAATAGAGTCCGATATGAAAGGATGGTTGAAGCCCTATGCTCCACTGGGAGTCAATGATAACAGAAGAAGAAGAAGAAGCATTTAGCTCCCTCTAGAAGATATGGAAATCTACATTTATGTATATCTGGAAGCAGTAAAATCAAAATATTCAACGTAAGTATAAAATCTGTGCTGTGAGACATGGAACGAATCCAACAAAGAACTGCGACGTTGGAATTGCTACCTATGAAACATAATCCGTATCTTCTGTCCAAAAACTGTCATCAAGATAAAGATAGAATTAAAAGGGAGTCTACGCTTTAAAGATTATACACACGCTAAGAAAGCCCCAAGATGATATCGCATGTTCAACTCTTAATTGAAACCCACAGGATAGTCGCGGAAGATGTAGACTGTCTAACACGTGAAAGCGATGGGTATACACTGAGTTACTAGAAGTGGGCTTTACTTGGAGAGAAATAAAAAACTTAGCATAAGACAAAATTAATTGGAAAGAATTTTTTATGGCCCTATGATCCTCCTAGAAACTATGGTAAAATATATATACATATATCCTTATGTGGGATAAAAATTACCTAGAAGACTTTTACTCATCCATGGCATTCAAAAATGTAAATCGATTTGATTATGCACTACTCCCTTGGTCCATCATAAGGCAATGAATTATTAGGGATCATCCTCTGTTGATCCAATTAAAAAAATGGAATGGTGAAAATTGCGAGCCAAATTGGCCTTTCTACTTAAAGACTGGGTAATCAAGCAACGGTGCTGATTAATCTTAACTTGTTAAGCTCAGACTTATTCTCAACTGTGGACACCGGCCTCCTAGTGGTATCCTCCTGATATCACCCATTAATGTAGTGAGCTAACATATGCCGCGAGTTCTCCCATAAGAAGGATAAAAATGTGGGTTAGGACGTCGGGCTAGTAACCCACTCCTGGATAAAATAATTACTATGAAAAAGCTTAAATTAGAATAAACACGGCCCTCCTAATGTTAAAAGAAAACTTCGATGGAAAGACCAAATAGAGTAAAATCTTTCAAAGCTTAGCCTACGAAATTGGAGAATATGCGCATAAGATCGAAGCGCATTGAATTCTAAAATATGCTCGCCCTTTGACCTTAACATGTTGTAAATATAGGCCATTTATATAAGTATGTAATTTCTAAATCATGGAATGAAAAATATTGATATTGCAATTTTGAGTACTTACATTTTGAGTATTCAAAAACTCCCTGGTCTGATTTGATATGTGTGAGCTGCATTGTCATTGTGGAGAATAATCCGTTCTACCCAGTAAGAACAGTGTCAAACGTTTGAAATATGATGAGTTTTAAATTTGATATCAAACGTTTTTTTCAAACTTTTTTCAAACCAAACAGATGTTTGAGATTTGCATTCGTTTTCAAATGAGGGTTCTTTTGAGAATAAACGTTTGAAAAATGATAGTTTCTCAAGTTGAGAATAAAGGTTATTCTCAAATCATTATCAAACCCTAAGATGATTTGAGAATAATTTGAGAAGTGATATTATATAAATTTGATATCAAACCTTATTTCAAATTTTTTTCAAACATTAAACAAATAATTTATGTTAAAAAAAAATTAATGTTTAAGATATTTTAATGGAATGGCATTGCATTTCAAAGAAATTCGTTATTTCATTCGGATTTTTTAAAATTGATCCATATTTGACCATAAGGTTTAAAAAATGTCAAGATTAAAAGTTCAATAATATTCATATGCATAAGTAAATATTCTTTGCTCCTTAAAATTTTTCTTACCTAACAATAAAAAATATATATTTTAAACAAAAGAATTCAAATATGATGCACCGTTTTCAAAAACAAAATAAGCAAACTCAAAAATGTCAAAAATACAACGCCATTTTATTTATGTTCCACATGTAGATGATATCCACATTTGAAAAACCTTTGAGAATGAGGTTTGATAATGATTTGAGAATAAAGGCATTTCTCAATTTGAGAATAAAGTCCCCTTTTTGTTGAGAACGCTATTATTCTAAAATCAGTATCAAACGCTTGACCTTTGAAAAAACATTTATTTTCAAATCATCCTCAATTTGAGAATAAACCTTTTTTCTTACTGGGTACTTACCAAATTTACCCTTCTACTATGAGACTTTATCCAAGATAATGCGTTCGCAAAACCAAACTACTAAAACGTTAGTCAACACCACTCTTCCACACATGAAGACTGCATGATTTTGTTTAACAAAATTATCAAACGGCCCACGTATGGGCCGTAAACGTGCCGGCAAATGAGGAAAACATTAAATTTTCCACTCAAAACTAAAAATGACTAAAACATTTCGCCAGCAAAAACCATATGTTTAAAAATGCTTTATTTTGTTTATCATTTTAAAATGTGTCAAAGTATTTGCAGTGGCCGCAGTAGTAATTTTCCATTTAGAAAATTCAAAACTAAAGAGTTCATTAAAACTTAGTACGTAAATGGAAAACTACAAATTATATCCCGAGGAGTCTGAAAACAGAGCACATACACACTTTTATTGCATTCTGATAAACAGTTTAGGTGAGGGAAACATTTTTAATGCAATGGAAAATTTTGAAAATTTTCCATTGCAATAGAACCTTTTTTTTAAATCTATTGTTCTTTAAATAAAATACACTTTTACAACGCAGTAATTTTCCATTTAGAAAACTACCTACTAACAAACTATTAAATGGATTTCAGGAAAATAATAACCTCTAACACATAAATTCTGACTGCAATTTTTCTCGGTATCTCAAGTCATTAGTAACTCAAAGTTATTACCTTGTTCTTGCTATAATACGAATATGCATTAAATTACTTTTAAAGTCTACTGATTAAACACCTGTGGCTTTCTTTAAAAGCATATCAGAAGGTTAAGAGCCATAATACTTAGGTAGTTTTTCAAATTTCTAATTTCTATAATGGATGAGTTTGAGTCTTTTAAGACAAAAGGTTCCAATGAAAATTCATTTTACTTTGTCTTTAATAACAAATTCTTTTCTAGAATATAAATGCTCTAAGCTACTGAACAAATTGATTGCATTACTTTTTGAATTAGCCCTTTGCATTGCTCTAATAAAAACAAAGATTTTCTAATTAGTCTCTATATTTTTGTATTATGTAAATTATTCTTCTGATTATTTCTTATTAGATCTTTTTTAGGATCTCTAACTATAAATGAAGTTACCACACAAAATATTATACCATGAATCAAAATTTTGGGAACAGCAAAAATCGCAATTTTCTGTATGGTAGAAGCTTTTTTTTTTGAAATGGTTGATGTGGGGGATGTTGGATACCAAGCAACGGTTCTGATTGATCTTAATTTGGAAAGCCCAGGCTTGGTCTATCCCTCATCTCAACTGTGGACACTGACCTCCTCGTGATATCACTTGGTTACCTACCTTAACACCCGTTGAAGTAACAAGCTAACATGTGCCGTGAGATATCCCATGAGAACTACAAAAATATGGGTTAGGACGTCGGGCTAGTAACCTACTCCTGGAAAAAAAAGATAAAATTAATGTAATAAGAGGACGTACGAAACTTTAATGAAAAGACCAAGTAAAAGAAAATCTTTTAAAGCTTGGCCTATGAAATTGGAGAATAGCGCAGAAGATCGAAGTGCATGGAATTCTAAAACAAGCTCGGCTTTTAACCTTAACAGGTTGTAAATATAGATCATTTAAGTAAGTAAGAAGCTCTTCTATTGTAATGGGATGCAGCAGTTGCCTGGCGTCTCCAGCTACCAGGTGAGAACTATATCCAATTCCTTCTCTAACCTCCTCGTGGTACATCTTGGTAACCTGAGAAACCTAGTTGAAGATTCGGTAAGCAACCCGTGTGGGATTTAAGGTCAAGACTTATATGAGAGGGAGTTATCTTGGAGCCGTTCCAACGTATTTGGTCTAGGGATCTAAGATAATTATACTTGGTAAAGTACGAACGTATCGAACGGCTCGCTTTACAAACGTGGTTTGTTTCTTTTGACTCATCACCCGTTGACTTAGCACTTATGATTTTTAAGCATGGAAAGAAACAACATTAAAGAATAAACTACTCCAAGGGGTAATCAGAAGAGAAATCCCCCTTTTAGGCAGCTGGTACAAGGATTTTGGAGGTGCCTAATCTATGCTAGAACATTCTGATACATGCAACCAATTCTATCCTAACATATCGGATATCGCACGTTATGCGAAACTGGAAAATCAGAACAGCGGTACAAGAATAAAGATGGACATGGCAAAGGGAGGTACTGAACGAAAATACTGTGTTTTTTACTCAGGTTGCCCGGATAACGATAAGCATAGTAGTAGTATCCTATCAGTGAGAGGCTAATGGCAATAAAACCAAAGACCAAAGCTCGTAATTAATTTTGGGTGATGCAGGGAATGCTGGATATCAAGCAACGGATCTGATTGGTCTTATCTTGGTAAGCCTAGACTTATCTTGGCTATCCTTGATCTCAACTGTGGATACTGAACTCTTCGTGGTATCACCCGGGAACCTCCGTTGCTATTAAAAAACCAAAACTAGAATTAAAACAGCTTTTCTTATATCAGAAAGACCAAATAGAGAATATGCCCACAAGAAGTGCATGGAATTCAAAAACATGCTCGGCCTTTGATCTTAATAGGTTGTAAATATGGGCCATTTAAGAAAGAAAGTAAAGCTCATAATTTATCAATGTGTACGCACCAACTGAAATCCAATCTAATAATGAAAAAGATGAATTTTACTTAGCGACTTTAATGCCAAGATAGGTTCAAATAATACCGGTTTGGAACATTCATTAGTAAGCACGGTGTCGGAGTAAGAAACGATAATGGAGGAAGACCATGATCGAATTATGATGCGAAAAGAAACTTGATGTGTGTGGCCCTATTTCTCTTCATAAATTGCGGCATAAAATAAAATAACCTGAGATAAGAATCAAATTTATCATATTTTGATAAATTCTAAATGGAGATGATCTTTACTTGATGTACACTCGATGTACAGCGACCATCATTTAGTTATGTGTAAAATTTAATTAAAGGTTGCGACTCTGAGGTCTGATACGGCATCGAAGAGACATCGAAATGCATTTATTACTACCATAAGGACATGGCTTGCAGATGTTGTAAACAACAGCGAAGCTTGTATTAATAAAATTTATAGATGTGCCACTTTCAATGATGTTGGTCAACAAACACTGGGATTTACCATAAAAGGAAAATTTGGCTTACTTCAGCAACCAAGTCCCATGATGCTTGAGTAAAAACAAGGCAAAATTTAAAACTAAATTTGAAATAAAAACGGAGATACTGAAGTCCTCCGTAAAACGTATCGTGATCTATCCAAAAAAAGGTCTACTAGTAAAACTATCAAAAAGGGTTAATCTAAAGACTATAGCAACTACAGGAGAATAGCACTTCTTTGAATACCGATCAAGATACTAAGTCGAGTAATTCTAAACATGATATCCGATGCAGTTTCCTCTACACTCCGCGAAAATCAATTTGGGTCTAAAGAAAACCGCTCTTGTGTTGATCTAACCAACACAGTAAGAATAGTATTAGAGCAATGGAATGAATTCTGCACCCCCATTTACCTAGCGTTTATCGACAGTGTCAATAGAAGCTATCTGAGGAGAATTTTAAAAATCGCAAAATTCAACGAAAGTTTTGAATTTTATTCGGGCAATGTGCTCGGATTTGAAATGTAGAGCTTTACACAAGGGTAAATTTTTAAATCCATTCGATGTTACTACTGGAGTAACGAAGTAGGTGCCTTGTCACCTATACTTTTTATCTTCGTCATCGACAACATAATGCGCACTGCACTGAATGTTAGATGCCGTATCCAATGAACACCCATCAAACAACCTTAAGCTAAAGCTCGGATCACCTTCAAAAAAATACTAACGCTATCACAGTTGGATCTCGGGCAGCTGGGCTGAAAATTTATATTTTCAAGACAAGGATTACGCCTGGAGGCTATTGCGCAATCCGTTGACACACATCAGTGTGAATAACGAGGTGGGGGTATCTTCAATTATCCGGGAAGTTTGGTTTCTGGTGGCACCAATGATGTTATAGAACCGAGTATTTATAAGGCAAAATCTACACTTGACATTCTCCGAGCCACTTGGAAATATCTATATCTATATATATATATATATATATATATATATATATATATATATATGTATATATATATATATATATATATATATACATATAAAAGCGGCGGTTCACCTCATAACTCAGCTAGCCACTGGTTATTGAGAATTAGGCTATATAAAACTATATATATATTTAACTCCTCGACAACATTGCAATTGGAACAAGTGGTACTTCTCTTAGACAATGAGCTGCATCTATTTTTTTAGACTCATTGAAAGGGACCTATGTTTTAACTCCGGTTCCGAACGGCAAATGCATTAGATTGAGAAGTTTTATATAGCCTAATACTCAATAACCAGTGGCTAGCTGAGTTATGAGGTGAACCGCCGCTTTTTTGAAAATTAATTTTTTCAAGTGGGTCTGGCCAGGGATCGTACTTGGGACCTCTGGTATGCTAGGATGATGACTAACCTGCTATACCACCGCGGTTCACTTTTAAGCTAGTTAAACTAAAATTAATTACTTTCAATAAAAATAAGCTATTGATTTTTATTTGATTCTTTCTTTTTAAAAATTGTTCATTATAACTGTACTCCACTGTACGTACTAAACGTGTGCACTATAATAAAAATTAATATCATCATCAACCTCTTCATCACAGGCCTCATTAGTTTGGGGGTACAGAAAAGGGTCATAGAAATGCAATCGATATTTTGAAGTGTCATAAAATCTAAGAAAGACGGCAAAGAAGATAATAGGTAGTACATACTTAATTTGTATTATATCAAAATGTTTTCTTGTTTTCAAATTTAAATTTAAAAATATGTAGTTTGAACAATTTTTAATCATGACTTAAACTCTGGGCCTTTATTGAACTTCAAATGTTGATGAGGAAATTTAAATGCTTCTGTTTACATTTTCGAAAACCAGATTTGGAAATATTTTCTAAAAATAAATTTTTAAAATTTTCTTAATTAAATATTCATGAATTTAAAATGCATTTTTTTCGAATTAGATAAGATTTTAAATGATATTGAAAAATTTGAAACGTGATTCATTTACTGCGCATTAGCATTTTGATGATCATTTTAAATTCCATCAAGAAATTGAAAGATGCATTTTAGTATTTTTTTTAGATTTTGACAATTTTTCAAAATTATTCTTAATATAAAAATTTATTTTTAAACTTTGATATTTTCCCAGCAAAACTTTGGTAATAGCAAGTACTCTGATAACTGGTTACCTTGTAACGACTACAACATACCATCCGAAATAAGTACTTATTTGTAATTAAGATGGTTATTTAAACTGAATGTCCCCGGTTCACATCCCAGCAAGGGCAAAAATTTTTTTTAGTTTTTTTTTTATTAAAAGAGTCTTTTTAAATGATTTTTGAATTCTAAGAACTTAAATATTATCTTCTGTAAAAAAAATTTGTAAAACTAACTCACGTTAATGAAAAAATACCATCATGAGTCAATTTTGATTATGTAGGGGATGTTGAATACCAAACACGATTCTAATTGGTCTTAACTTGGTAAGCCCAACTTATCTGGGTCATCCTTCATCTCAACTGTGGACACACACCTCCTCATAGTATCACCCGGGGAGCTAGTTTAACACCCATTAATATTGTGAGTTAACATGTTCCGAGAGTTGTCCCATAAGATCGATAAAAATGGGTTAGGATTACGGGCTAGTAACCCTCTCTTGAGAAAAAATACAATGAAGAGGATAAAATTAGAATTGAAATGTCCCACTACCTAATATTATAAGAGGATGTCCGAAACTTCGATAGAAAGACCATTCTAAAATTCTAAAATATGCTCGGACTTTGACCTTAACAGGTTGTAACATTTAAGTAAGTAAGAGTCAATCTTATGTAAAAACTTATACAAAAAAGAAGATTTAAATTGTTTAAGTTTTAAAATAATTTTAAAAAAGTTTTAAAATAATTACAAAAAATCGTATAAAAATATTTTTCCGAAAATTACAACAAAGCAAAAAAAAGCAGGGAAAAACAAAATTATTTTCACATGATTTTGGATCTAAAAATAAAAATTGTTTATATTAATTAAAAGCTGCTAAGTTTTCAACATATGAAGTAGCTCAGTGGAAGAGTCTCTGGCTAGCAGTCGAAGGGTCTGGGTTCGAGCCCCCATGGGATCATAAAAAAAATTTTGTATTTCGTTTAAAAATATATGTTTTTAATAAAACAACAACAAAAAAGTTGTTGCTGTTGTTGTTGTTGCTTTCAAATTGCTTACCCAAGTCATTACTTTTCTGCAATTGGTAAGTACTTGCCTCCAATGACATCCCCATGTTAATGTAATGACTTAAACAGCGAATGAGTAAGTAGTTCGTGTTCAATAGTTTAACTGTTTAACTCATTATTTGGTAATGAAAAGTTTTACTGGGTTATATTTAATTTATAAAAAAAGTCTTACATTTCTCTGCAAATACGAGTAATTTTTTTTTGGCACATTTTTCTAAAAAAAGAAAGTAAAATCTCAAAACGTCATCACCACAAATCAAAAATTTTAAAAATAAATCATAACATCATTAGATCGAGAGAAGAATCTGCTTGAATGAAAAAAAAAAATATCAAAAAGTAAATGAATGACAAAGAAAAAGTATCTTAAATGCAAGCGAGCATTCGATTTTATATTCGATTCAAAATTTTTTAATTAACAAGAAATTTTCACATTAAAATTTTTAAATTTTGTCTTGTATATATATATAAAAATACAAAATTTTGCAAATTAAATGTGGAAAACTTTTGTGATAGCTTAGTAACAATGTTTTTCACCAAAATAATTATTTTTCTTCCAATGAATTAAGAACATGAGTGGGAATATTTATACCCTATACCATTCAATACAAACCAAATACTCCTATCCCATTTTGGGTTTGCGTTGATGTTTGTAATCCGAAGATCTACTTTATCTTTTAAGTATTCGGATACACTGATAATCACGCTAGTAATGATTCGGGATTTGATGTCTGCCTGTCTGTTTATGTAAAGCTTGATTTCCAAGTAAAAACCGCATAAATGGGGACGCAACTAACGCCGCGATTTTATGTTATCGCATGAATGTTGTATTAGGTGGTCGCTCACCGCCCACATCAAGAGAAGAACAGAACTTACCGCGGAAAACAAAAGTCGTTCTGGCTAAACATAAAGATAGCCCAATTTACTTGAATAAATTTTTAAATGTTGTTCTTAACATAGCCCAATTTTTTTCTCATCATGACTCCTGATGTAGTCCAATTTTCAGACGTTCATCTTTATATAGTCCAGTTGCCAATCAAGGGTCTTAATATAGACTTATATTCAACAGTTTGTCCTTGTATAGTCCAATTTGCAATCGCGTACCTATATTTATGAAAAATTAAAAGAGTTGATAAAATTTGTCCCTAAAATTTAAAGTGTTCATAATATTCGTCTTGACCGATTACCGTTTTTGCTTGCCTTGTACTTTTTCATTCATTCACAGACTTTGTTTGATATATTGTCGGCAAGCTTGTCTGTCTGTAAATCATTTGTTTACTTTACACATTTATTTACACATTCAAAGTGTAAATAAAACTTTTTCAATGTCATTCTCTGCTAACAAAAGTTTCGAGGAAGTCAATGGGAAATTCTACGAAATAATGATGATAATGTTATTAAATACCGCAATTAGATGTGAAAACATGGGAAAATTTGTAAGTAAAAAAATCTGGTAACAAAGTTAATTTCATCCTAAGGCAATGGGTTATTAGCTCAGATCTTTTGAGTAAAATTTTGTAAAAGGATTTCCAGAGGCGGTTATGATTTTGTAGTAAAAATGTCAATTGGGCAAAATATTCGAATTTTGAACTTTTCATTCTATATGTTTTTTATATCCCCACTGTGCATAGATTGTTTGCCGTTTCTTATTACAAACAAATTCGATAAATATTAATAAATAATTGTTCTCGTACTTAAAGAAAAAAATTCTTTCCATGATGACCTTTCAAATAAAAGCTTAAATATAGCAAGACTTTTCTATAGTAAAGTTTCAAGAATTTTCTACAGAAAAGTTTCAAGATAGGAAGACTTTTCTATAGAAAAGTTTTAAGACAGGAAGACTTTTCTATAGAAAACTTTCAAGATAGGAAGACTTTTCTATGGAAAAGTTTCAAGAAAGGAAACTTTTCTATAGAAAACTTTCAAGATAGGAAGACTTTTTTATAGAAAAGTTTCAAGATAGAAAGACTTTTATTTAGAAAAGTTTTAAGATAGGAAGACTTTTCTATAGAAAAGTTTTAAGATAAGAAGACTTTCTTATAGAAAAGTTTTAAAATTGGAAGACCTTTTTATAGAAAAGTTTCAAGATAAGAAGACTTGTCTATAGAAAACTTTGAAGAGAGGAACACTTCTCTATAGAAAAGCTTCAAGATAGGAACACTTTTCTATAGAAAAGTTTCAAGATAGGAACACTTTTCTATAAAAAAGTTTTAAGATAGGAAGACTTCTCTAGAAAAGTTTCAAGATAGGAAGACTTTTCTATAGAAAAGTTTCAAGATAGGAAGACTTTTCTATAGTAAAGTTTTAAGATAGGAAGACTTTTCTATAGAAAAGTTTTAAGATAAGAAGACTTTCTTATAGAAAAGTTTCAAAATGGGAAGACCTTTTTATAGAAAAGTTTCAAGATAAGAAGACTTTTCTATAGAAAACTTTCAATAGAGGAACACTTCTCTATAGAAAAGCTTCAAGATAGGAACACTTTTCTATAGAAAAGTTTCAAGATAGGAACACTTTTCTATAGAAAAGTTTTAAGATAGGAAGACTTCTCTATAGAAAAGTATCAAGATAGGAAGACTTTTCTATAGAAAAGTATCAAGATAGGAAGACTTTTCTATAGAAAAGTTTCAAGAGATTAAGAATTTTTTATAGAAAAGTGGAAGAAGGCTTTTTTAACGAAAAGTTTTATGACACAAAGACTTTTCTATACAAAAGTTTAAAAATAGGAAGACTTTTCTCTAGAAAAGTTTTAAGATAGGAAGACTTTTCTCTAGAAAAGTTTCAAGATAGGAAGGCTTTTCTATAGAAAAGTTTCAAGATAGGAAGTCTTTTCTATAGTAAAGTTTCAAGATAGGAAGACTTTTCTATAGAAAAGTTTTAAGATAGGAAGACTTCTATAGAAAATTTTCAAGATAGGAAAACTTTTCTATAGAAAAGTTTCAAGATAGGAAAACTTTTCTATAGAAAAGTTTTAAGATAGAAAGATTTTTCAATAGAAAAGTTTCAAGATAGAAAGACTTTCTATAGAAAATTTTCAAGATAGGAAGACATTTCTATAGAAAAGTTTCAAGACAGAAAGATTTTCTATAGAAAGGTTTCAAGATAGGAAGACTTTTTTATATAGAGGTTTCAAGATACGAAGACTGTTCTATAGAAAAGTTTTAAGATGAGAAGACTTTCGTATAGAAAAGTTTCAAGATAGGAAGACTTTTTGATAGAAAAGTTTCAAGATAGAAAGAATTTTATTTAGACAAGTTTTAAGATAGGAAGACTTTTCTATACAAAAGTTTTAAGATAAAAAGACTTTCTTATTGAAAAGTTTCAAAATAGGAAGACCTTTTTATAGAAAAGTTTCAAGATAAGAAGACTTTTCTATAGACAACTTCTCTATAGAAAAGTTTTAAGATAGGAACACTTTTCACAGAACAAGTTTCAAGATAGGAACACTTTTCTATAGACAAGTTTTAAGATAGGAAGACTTCTTTGTAGAAAAGTATCAAGATAGGAAGACTTTTCTATAGAAAAGTTTCAAAAAGAAATTCAAGATAGAAACCTTCTCTATAAAAAAGTTTCAAGATAGAAAATGTTTCTATATAAAAGTTTCAAGATAGAAAGTATTTTCTATAGAAAAGTTTCCAGAAAGGATGACTTTTCCATAGAAAAGTTTCAAAAAGTTTTCAAAGACTTTTCTATAAAAAAGTTTCTAGTTAGGAAGACTTTTCTATAGAAAAGTTTCTAGATTGGAGGACTTTTTTCAAGATAGGAAGACTTTTATTTAGAATAGATGATGATAGATAGAAATAGAAAAGTTTCAAGATTGAAACATTTTTTCTATAAAGAAAAGTTTCAAGATAGGAAGTTTCCTTGAAATTTAAAACTATTTTGAAATAAAAAGTCAATTTGAATTTTTTTTTTCAATAATTTTGTTTTAATTTATATAATGTATATATTTTTTATAATAAAAATACATAATTGGTTTTTTTTATAATAATTAATTATAATAAAATTTATGGCAGATTTAACTTAAATGCTATAAAAAAAAAAATAAAAATATAATTTACTCAAACAAAAATGTATAACAATTTTTTATAATTATATTTAGTTCTTTTTAATTATAAAAAAAAGTTTTAGTTTTTTTATAAAAATATTTCAAAATTAAAAATTTAAAGGAATATTTGGGTTGTTTTTATAAAACTATAATTTGTTAAAGGGGGGTGGGTTTTAAAGGGTTTAACTATATACAAATTTTTATAAAATATAGATTAAAAATAATAATAAAAAATTTTGTTCTCTTAATACAAAAAAAAATTTAAGATAATAAAAAGTCCCTTTTTTTTAGCTTAAATTTAACATAATCATCATTTTTTTGTATAATAATAAAGGATTTTTCTTTCTGGGTTTAAAGGTTTCAACTTTTAAGCGATTTTTGAATGGAATCAACTCATTTTAAAATTATAGATTTAATAATTTTTAAGATTATAGATTTAATAATTTTAATGTCTTTTTAGAAAATGAGTTTAGTAATAGTAGATATTAGTTTTTTTAATGATAAAATGTTAATTTTTTCTTAAACCCTTTTTTGATAAGAGTGATTTTGGGGAGAGGGCTTAAAAAGTGAAATGTTAGGGAACCCATGACATTTTCAAAGGTTAGTTTTTTCTTGGATGATTTTGATTTAAAATAACTTATTCGTTTAATAGACAGGTTCTGATGAGAGCATCACAGACAGCATAAGGATCACAATTAGAGCTGGGACGGCGATCTTCCAAATAACCCTTACCAGCCGAGGCTACACCACGGGGCACACGTACACTGACAGCACGATTTGCCACACCCCAAGAGAATTTGTCAATGCTAGAGGTTTCCAAGCGACCCACCAAACGACGTTCATTGTCCTTACCTTCTTTGGGATCGTAGGCCTTGATATGACGTTCATGACGTTTGCTTAACTTATTGATGGCCTCTTCAATGGCCTTCATGCCGCCATCGGCACGCATGGCCTTGGTGGAGAAATTGGTATGGGCGCCAGCGCCGTTCCATTGTCCCTCCATGGGCTTGGGATCGAAGGTTACAACAACACCGAATTCTTCGGCTATACGTTGCAGGATATAACGAGACACCCACAAATCATCACTGGCCTTAAGACCCACACTGGGTCCTACCTGATATTCCCATTGGGCGGGCATAACTTCAGCATTGGTGCCAGCGAAATCAATACCAGCATACAAACAGGCCAAGGCATGAGCCTCTACTAAATCGCGGGCATAAACACGATCGGCTCCCACGGCACAGTAGTAGGGACCCTGGGGTGCGGGGTAACCATTGGCGGGCCAGCCAAAAGGTCTGCCATCTACATCCAATAAAGTGTATTCCTGTTCAATGCCAAACCAGGGTTCATGATCGGTAACCTTAGCAATGGCTGCTTGTAAAGCGGCACGTTTGTTGTTTTTGGTGGCCGAGCCATCGGCCAAATAGGTATCACACATCACAATAATATCATTTTTGCCCGGCTTGAAGGGATCTTTGTAAACAGCCCGAGGTATTAAGGTGGTATCAGAATTTTCACCCACAGCCTGATAGGTAGAACTGCCATCATATTGCCAGTGAGGCAAATCTTCTACACCAGTGGGAATTTTGTCCAAAACACGATCCTTTAGGCGTATATTCTCACCGGTGCCATCAACCCACAAATAAGTGGCCTGAACACGATCGCTGGGGGTTTCCAAATTGCGATAACGTTCCAAAATGGATTTGTCCAAGGCGGTATTAGGAGAGTTCTTGAGGAAACCACCCATTACAGCAGGGGTAGAGCTGAAGGAGCGCATTTGTTTGGCAGCCGAGGAAAGCTCTTTGCCCAAAAATAAACCAGCACAACGTAAAGCCATTTTTCAAAATTTTCTTTTTAGAATTTTAATTTAAAGTTTTAAGGATAATTTAGGATAGATTTTTTAAGATTTTAAAGATTTGTACTTAAAGTTGTAATGTTTTGGAAAAGGTACTCGTTTAGTTTTTTTTTCTTTAGGTTTTTTTTTTTAAATTAAAGCATTTCACTTTTTGCTGAATTTTTGTTTTTAAAATTTCTTGAAATTTTTAAACTTTTGTTAAATTTAAATTTTCTTTGTTTAAAAAAACACTTTATATTTATTTAAATATTTTATTTTTTTGATAAATTTTGTTCAAGAATTTTCTTTTTTTTTAATAATTCATTAAAATATGTTTTTTTTTTAATAATTTTATACGCGACGGATCACGAAAACTGGACGCCCATCCTCTTCGAAGTTAGGATAGCTTGTGAATGTTTTCAGCTGTGTAACATAGACTTTTTCTCACTTTGACGAAGCTCTTGGAAATTTTCTTTATCGCAAAATTATTAACAAAAAAATGAAAAGCAATAAATACACACAAGAATTCACTGTTAGCAGAGGCCGTTTGGTTGGCGCAGCACTTTTATATGCTACCTCGTCTTTATCATTGTACTCTAGTGCAGGTCAAAAACGCGGACAGACAGACATAGCTACTCAGTAAGCGCTCAGTAAGTAGTCTCGAAAAACGCGCTGTTGATAGACAGTCAATGAGTTAATCGTATAACAACAAAAAGTGTGTAGTTATTTTAATAACTGCCCGTGTATAGGTAAGTGATATACTCACACTTACACTCTCGCTCTCCCTCTCTCACTTTAGGCACGCACTTGCTCAGATACTGCAAAGGAGAAATCAAGAGCGAAAGGGAGAGTCTATGAGAATTTGTGATGAATTGAGAAAGTCTTTGTTAATGCAGTTTTTTTTTTTTTGATATTATTAAACAAAAATTTACCAAAGTGCAAGTAATAAAATGTTAAAATATTTGTATTGTTTTGAATTTTTTTCTTACAGTTAACGACAAAAAAGCAGGTAGAGTTGTTTTCTTTTTAAAGTAAAGGTAGTAGTATAAAATTTTAAATAAAATAAAACGTATCTAAGTTTATTAAAGATGTTTATTAAATTGTTTGACGTATCGAATAGATATTTGATATAATTACCCATTAGTTCTAAAGTTAGGGTTCGTCTCCCTTACAACGAGCCATTGCCTCCAAAAAGCTTAAGTAACATGATTTTCGATATTAGGCTTAAAGAGTGTTCTAAAAAACTTTATCCATAGTGCAAGAAATAATTTATTTTTTGATCAAGTTAGTTTCTATAGATATGTCAGATACTATTATTTTAGAAATTATTAATTTTCAATAGTTATTTCAATCAAAATGGACTGCGAAAAAAAAGTTCGTGAAAATATAATTAAAACTTTTCAAAAAAATCCGTCATAGACTTTTAAAAAAATAGCTAAAAATTTGAAAGTTGACCCTCGAACGGTTTCTAATGCCATCAGACGGTATAAGGAAAACCTGATCATTGAAAGAAAATCTTGATTAGGGAGGAAAAAAGGTCGTACAGATATTGGTAAGGCAAAAGAAGTCGAGCGACTCTTTCAAAGAGCGCCTAACACTTCTTTAAGAAAAGCAGCTCGTACATAGAGTCAAAGCTTATGCTGGACTGAAGACATACAAAGTCCAAAAGGTTCCAGATCGCAATGCTATAAAGAACTTAGAAGCAAAAAAACAAGCAAAAAAATTGAAGTCTGATTTTATAAAAAAATACACCTGTTGTGTGATGGATGATGAAACATACGTACTGGCGGACTTTTCTCAACTTCCTGGTCAAGATTTTTATGTTGCTGATAAACGGGGCAATGTTCGGCAAGAGTTTCGCACAAAAAAACAAACAAAATTCCCTAAGAAGTTTCTCGTGTGGCAAGCTATTTGCAGTTGTGGCAAAAGAAGTAAAGTATTTGTGGCATCTGGCACAATAAACACAGAAATTTATATAAAGGAGTGCCTACAAAAACGGTTGTTACCCTTTTTAAGAGAGCACAGAGTGACTTCATTTTTTTGGCCCGATTTGGCATCATGCCATTATGAAAAAAAGGCACTTGAGTGGTACTCAAAGAATAATGTCATTTTTGTACCACGAGAGGCAAATCCACCTAACTGTCCAGAACTTCGGCCTGTGGAAAGGTATTTGGCTCTGGTAAAAAAAGGAATTGAAGAACACAGGATAGATTTCCAAGAACATGTCCGATTTTATGCGCAGGTGGAACACATGCTCCAAAAAGGTATCAGAAGCAACTGTAAAAACTTTAATGGGAGGGTTTCCGAAAAAAAATTTTTCATTATATGTCACAGACCCCACAAAATGTATACCGATCGACTCAGAATCGGTAGGAGAATCGATTAAGCGATGTCCGTATGTCTGTCGGTCTGTCCATCTGTCTGTCTGTCTGTTGAAATCAAGCTTGTGAAGCTGCTAGAGAGTGTATCGACAGTGAGTCTGATAAGTTGTATATCAGATTTTATGAAATTTTCCTACGCAGCACGCTATTAAATTTCATCAAAATCGCTTGAAAAACGACTGAGATATCGCCAAAATACCATTTATGTGTGACATATACAATTTTTCATTGAAAAGTACATTTCAGAAAGAAAAGAAAAACCATACTCATGATGGACTAGCCTTCAATTTCATGAATATTGGCCAATAAACACCTAAGATATGGTTAAAATACTGAAATCGATGATAAAATCGTTGCAAATTGGCAAATTCAAAATTTTTGAGAAAAATTTATTTGATTTTATTTTTGCAATTTCTCAGGTGCTTATGAACCGATTTTAATGAAATTGAATAGTGTTTATTAAGGGAGCACTCCTAAAACATAAAACTTATGTCGGTGTATTTCCAAAGAGCTTCACAAATCTGATTTCAGCAGACAAATATACTTTATATCCTTATATCTTAAATCAGTGGTCTGACTTTTGAACATTGTAAAGGAAATACATTTATGTATAATGGACCTGTATAAAGAGTGCCCTAAATAAAATTTGTAGTTGGATTTTCTTAAATAATAATCAAACCTTTTAATATAAAAACTCTACAAAATACGCAAATATAATGACATATTATACAAAATCATTTAGCATTAAAATGTTTACTTAGTACTCGGGTTTTGCAAAATTATCGACTTTTTTCGGAAACCCTCCCATTAAAAATTTTACAGTTGCTTCTGATACCTTTTTGGAGCATGTGTTCCACCTGCGCTTAAAATCGGACATGTTCTTGGAAATCTTTCCTGTGTTCTTCAATTCCTTTTTTACCAGAGCCCAATACCTTTCCACAGGCCGAAGTTCTGGACGCTTAAAATCGGACATGTTCTTGGAAATCTTTCCTGTGTTCTTCAATTCCTTTTTTACCAGAGCCCAATACCTTTCCACAGGCCGAAGTTCTGGATAGTTAGGTGGATTTGCCTCTCGTGGTACAAAAATGACATTATTCTTTGAGTACCACTCAAGTACCTTTTTTCCATAATGGCATGATGCCAAATCGGGCCAAAAAAATGTAGTCACTCTGTGCTCTCTTAAAAAGGGTAACAACCGTTTTTGTAAGCACTCCTTTATATAAATTTCTGTGTTTATTGTGCCAGATGCCACAAATACTTTACTTCTTTTGCCACAACTGCAAATAGCTTGCCACACGAGAAACTTCTTAGGGAATTTTGTTTGTTTTTTTGTGCGAAACTCTTGCCGAACATTGCCCCGTTTATCAGCAACATAAAAATCTTGACCAGGAAGTTGAGAAAAGTCTGCCAGTACGTATGTTTCATCATCCATCACACAACAGGTGTATTTTTTTATAAAACCAGACTTCAATTTTTTCGCTCGTTTTTTTGCTTCTAAGTTCTTTATAGCATTGCGATCTGGAACCTTTTGGACTTTGTATGTCTTCAGTCCATCATAAGCTTTGTCTCTATGTGAAAAATTCGTAGAACATTTCACCGTACGAGCTGCTTTTCTTAAAGAAGTGTTAGGCGCTCTTCGAAAGAGTCGCTCGACTTCATTTGCCTTACCAATATCTGTAGGACCTTTTTTCCTCCCTGATCCAGGTTTTCTTTCAATGCTCAGGTTTTCCTTATACCGTCTGATGGCATTAGAAACCGTTCGAGGATCAACTTTCAAATTTTTAGCTATTTTTTTAAAAGTCCATGACGGATTTTTTTGAAAAGTTTTAATTATATTTTCACGAACTTTTTTTTCGCAGTCCATTTTGATTGAAATAACTATTGAAAATTAATAATTTCTAAAATAATAGTATCTGACATATCTATAGAAACTAACTTGATCAAAAAATAAATTATTTCTTGCACTATGGATAAATTTTGTCTAAAATAGTAAATGCATATTTTTTTTAGAACACTCTTTAATTCAATATCAGATTTTAGGAAATCTTCCTACTCAACACGCTATATAATTTGATATAAATTGATCCACAAACACCTGGAATATCTCTAAAACCCTACAATCGATGTACAATCGATAAAAATTTCCTAAAATGCGATATAAAATTCAAAATATATGTTTTCAAGAAATGCAGTTTCCGGCAATTTGCGGAACAGTGAGTCTGATGTTCTGGTAATATGTAATGTATTTTTTTTTAATTCTAAGACATGATATATAATTTCATGTCAGTATTTCCTCCAGGAGCTCCACAAACTGCATATGAAACATGCATATGTTATCGTATTCATCTTAATAAGTCCATTAACTCTAAATATATATATAAAGAAGGAACAATATTTACCAAATATTAGTGAAAATTGACTCACAGCTTGACTAAGTTCAGATAAAAGTGCATATTTATGAACTTTTTAGAACCGTGAAGTCTTACGTTTTCTAAGTTCACGAATCACAAACTATGTATATGTAATATATGTATATTTAGATATTTAAACCGCAATATAAACCAAGGTAATAAAAAAATTAATTTATACAAATCTTGCGATGTAGTCTACACATCGGTCTAAAAAATATCAGAATAGGCCTAAGAAATAATTGCAGCAACCTTGAACTGATCAGCAAATCCATATATTTCATAACATATCTTTTGAAACACCATTGGTGAAGGGTATCTAAGATTCGGCAAAGCCGAATATAACACTCTTACTTGTTTATTTTCAATGTATAAATTTTGTCGTTATAAAAACATTTTCCAAAGAAATATTTACTTACTAGGTTCAAAAGTGAACAAATAGTATTTAGCAAATGGAATTTAGCAATATATTTTAGTTTATACGCAAAAAAAAAATACAATTTTCATTATATTTAGATTTACGAACACTTTTGTGATTTTTATGATTTTTGGAATGGGAGCTATGATTCAAAATGGACCAATTTCAAAAAAATGATTTTCTGTTTATATAAGCAATATTTATTTGTGATCTTTTGAAAATTGTACTGGCCGCAATTTTCAATTGTATAGGACTTCACATTTAATTTAAGTATCACTCACTTAAAATTCGGACGGACTACACATTTTAACAGAAACTAGACGATAACTTTAATTTTATACGATGTTGACTATTTAATATTTAAATATATTTTATATATTATTAAAAAAATCATAAAATGGGAAATTTTGAATATTTCATTTAAAAATGGGAGTTTTTGAAAATATCCCATTTTCAAGATTTCCCATTTTTATAGAAAATATATCCCATTTTTATAGGAAATTTTCAAAATTTTTATAGAAAATTTTCAAAATTTTACATTTTTATGGAGTACTAGCTGACCCGGCCCGCGTTCCTGGCCCTAAGCACACATTGGATATAAAATAAAGTCATTGGTGGTGCAATATGAAAATTAGTTTATAAAATATTTTCAAAATTTCCCATTTTTATAGGAAATTCTTAAAATTTCCCATTTTTATAAAAAATATTCAAAAATTTCCATTTTTATAGGAAATTTTTAAAAAAATTTCCATTTTTATAGAAAATATTTAATATATTAAATTATTATAGGAAATTTTAAATTTTTACAGGAAATTTTCAAAATTTCATATTTTTTAGAAAATATTCAAAATTTCCTATTTTTGTTTAAAAAATTTCCAAAATTTCTCATTTTTTAGGAAATTCTGAAAATTTCCCATTTTTATAGAAAATATTTAATATTTCTCATTTTTATAGGGAATTTTTAAGAATTCCTATTTTTATAGGATATTTTCAAAATATCTCATTTTTATGGGAAATTTTTAAAATTTTCCAATATTATAGGAAATTTTTAAAATTTATTTAGAAAATTTTCAAAATTTTTCATTTTATTTTTTTCAAAATTTCCCTTTTTTTTGGAAATTTTGAAAATATCCTATATTTATAGGAAATTTCCAAATTTTCCCATTCTTATAGGAAATTTTCACATTTTTATAAGAAATTTTAGAAATTTACATTTTTTGTTTAGAAAATTTTCAAAATTTTAAATTTTTGTAGGAAATTTTTAAAATTTAAAATTTTTTTTTAGAAAATTTTCAAAATTTTTCTTTTTTTTACAAGAAAATTTTCAAAATTTCCCTTTTTATATGAAATTTTTAAAATTTTGTATTTTTATGGGAAATTTTTGAAATATCCTATTTTTATAGAAAATTTTCTAAATTTCCCATTTTTATTGGAAATTTCCAAAATTTCCCATTTTTTTTTTTAGAAAATTCTCAAAATTCCCCATTTTTATAAGAAATTTGGAAATTTCCAAAATTTCCTATTTTTTTTAGAAAATTCTCAAAATTCCCAAATTTTTTTAAAAGAAATTTTCAAAATATCCCATTTTTATAGAAAATATTTATTATTTCTCATTTTTATAGGGAGTTTTTAAAAATTCCTATTTTTAAAGGATATTTTCAAAATTTCCCATTTTTATAGGAAATTTTCAAAATTTCCCATTATTATAGGAAATTTTTAAAATTTATTTAGCAAATTTTCAAAATTTTCATTCTATTTAGAAAATTTTCAAAATTTTTCATTTTATTTAGAAAATTTTCAAAATGTTTCATTTTATTTAGAAAATTTTCAAAATTTCCCATTTTTTTTTTTGGGAAATTTTCAAAATACACAATATTTTTATAGGAAATTCTTAAAATTTCCCATTTTTATAGGAAATTTTCCTATTTTTATAAGAAATTTGAAAAATTTTCCATTTTTATAGGAAATTTTTAAAAATTCCTATTTTTATAGGATATTTTCAAAATTTAGCAATTTTATAGAAAATACTCAAAATTTTCCATTTTTATAAATTTTTAAAATTTTAATTTTCAAAATTTCCCATTTTTGTTAAAAAATTTTAAATTTTTTCCATTTTTATAGGAAATTTTTAAAATTTCTTATTTTTTTTTAGAAAATTTTTCTTTTTTTTCGAAAATTTAAAAATTTTCATATGAAATTTGTAAAATATCATATTTTTAAAGGAAATTTCCAAAATTTTCCATTTATATAAGAAATTTTCAAAATTTACTATTTTTATGGGATATTTTCAAAATTTATCAATTTTATACAAAATTTTCAAAATTTTCCATTTTTATAGGAAATTTTTAAAATTTCAAATTTTTTTTTAGAAAATTTTCAAAATTTTCATTTATTTAGAAAAGTTTCAAAAATTTTCAATTCCTTTGTGTATGAAATTTCAAAATTTTCCATTTTTATGGAAAATTTCGCGAAAATTAATATTGTTTGTCATTAACAAACTGCTAATCAATATTATTGCCCAATCTATCGAGAATGTATGCCAATATTTGTTGAAATTGTATGCTCTCAACATTTTACTATCCAGGTCATAGACAAAATTTGGGGTTTTCAATTTTTCATAGGAAAGACTTCATAAATTTAGTTGTAAATTTCTATTTAAATGCATCAAAGTAAATATTTTTAATTTTTTTTTTAAGATTAAGTCTTTTTTATTTAAAAATATATTTTTTAACTCTTAACAGACATGAAGTCTAAATTTTGACAAAAAATGTTGAGTTATTTTGGTCCCCATATCTATTTAAGATTCAAAACAGTTTTTTTTTTATTAAATAACAAAATCCTGGTATTAAAAAATTAATTCAAAAGCTCGATTTTGCCATGAAAACTTAAAAATCTAAATATTGACCTTTGACCTGGGGAAGAAATGACCCCGGGGTAATTTTATTAAAATTGACTTTTGTTACAGGGGAAGAATTTCGTATGCGTATTTCTATTAAAATATGTTACGCTGAGGGGAGAACAGACCCTAATGTTTTTTAAACAAATTTTTTGAAAAAATAAAAAATGTGTTTTGAAATCGACATGAAAATAAAAAAATAATTACATTTTAACAAAATTATCCCAGCAAAACTTTGGTAATGGCAAGTACTCTGATAACTGGTTACCTTGTAACGACTACAACATACCATCCGAATAAATAATAAGTTATTACAGAAGTACTTATTTGTAATTAAGATGGTAATTTAAACTGAATGGCCCCGGTTCAAATCCCACCAAGGGCAACAACTTTTTTTAGTTTTTTTTTTTTTATTAAAAGAGTCTTTTTAAATGATTTTTAAATTTTAAGAACTTAAATATTATCTTCTGTAAAAAAAATTTGTAAAACTAACTCCCGTTAATGAAAAAATACCATCCTGAGTTAATTTTGATTATGTAGGGGATGTTGAATACCAAACACGATTCTAATTGGTCTTAACTTGGTAAGCCCAACTTATCTGGGTCATCCTTCATCTCAACTGTGGACACACACCTCCTCATGGTATCACCCGGGGAGCTAGTTTAACACCCAATAATATTGTGAGTTAACATGTTCCGAGAGTTGTCCCATAAGATGGATAAAAATGGGTTAGGATTACGGGCTAGTAACCCTCTCTTGAGGGTTACTAGCCCGTAACCCGTGAAATGTCCCACTAGCTAATGTTAGAGGAGGATGTCCGAAACTTCGATAGAAAGACCAATTAGAGGAACATTTTTCAAAGCTTGGCCTATAAAATTGGAGAATATTCGCACAAGATCGAAATCCATGGAATTCTAAAATATGCTCGGACTTTGACCTTAACAGGTTGTAACATTTAAGTAAGTAAGAGTCAATCTTATGTAAAAACTTATACAAAAAAGAAGATTTAAATTGCTTAAGTTTTAAAATAATTTTAAAAAAGTTTTAAAATAATTATAAAAAATCGTATAAAAATATTTTTACAAAAATTACAACAAAGCAAAAAAAAAAAGCAGGGAAAAACAAAGTTATTTTGACAAGATTTTGGATCTAAAAATAAAAATTGTTTATATTAATTATAAGCTGCTAAGTTTTCAACATATGAAGTAGTTCAGTGGAAGAGTCTCTGCCTAGCAGTCGGAGGGTCTGGGTTCGAGCCCCCATGGGATCATAAAAAAAATTTTGTATTTCGTTTAAAAATATATGTTTTTAATAAAACAACAACAAAAAAGTTATTGCTGTTGTTGTTGTTGCTTTCAAATTTCTTACCCAAGTCATTAATTTTCTGCAATTGGTAAGTACTTGCCTCCAATGACATCTCCATGTTAATGTAATGACTTAAACAGCGAATGAGTAAGTAGTTCGTGTTCAATAGTTCAAATGTTTAACTCATTATTTGGTAATGAAAAGTTTTACTGGGTATGCTAACAAATATTGAATTATAAGTTAAGTTTTAATAAATAACTATGTTTGATCCAAGTAAAAGACCGGTTAAAATTTCATACTTATTTTATGGCCCCCATATTGACCTTTACCTGAAACTTTGTGGCCATGGCGGCACTGGTAAACGTTATCCGATTGAAATAATATTTAATATTTCGATTATTGGAATCAAAAGGAAAAACTGAAGGTTATCCGCTCCGGGCACAGTCTACTAAGAAATATAGTAGCTTTCATACCGCTTAAGAATATTATGAAAGTAGGGCTTTTATGGTAACTATAATCAGATATGGGTTTACTTCAATAAAACCGTGATTTAGGCTTTAATTGGTAATATCTGTGCATATTTTCGTGTATATAAAATCAAATCTTTTAGGGACTTAAAACTATATTCCGAGAAAAAAGTTATTTGAGAGGTACCTTAAAAACTTGGACGGTTTAGAAATTTACTAACGGGCATGTCATGGTAAAAATAAGTATATTTTGGTCAAGTCTTAAAAAATTTGTGGTTTTTAGATATTTTATTTTTAAGGACAAGTCTACCCCGAGTTATGGTCCAAGAAAAAAAAATTGCTTGTAGCTTTTTTTATGTCGCTAGCTGTATAAAGATAATAACAAACAAGTAATAAGAACAAAAAACAAGCATTTACATCGATTCAAAAATATGTAAATATTTTGTATGGATATACATATATTTTTCTGATTGGAATTTTTTTCTTATTAGCAAATATTATGTCTTATTTATCAGTTCATTACTATATTTATTTAATAAAAACTTATGTATAAGTTGGTTTGTGGTTTATTTACAAGAATGAAAGTACATAGTTCTTGTATATTTATACCCTGCGAGAAATTTTTTGTGGAAGGTAATTAAACAATTTAAACCTCGAGTACAACTGACGTATTCTAACGTCTCAAAGTGGTTTACGGACGCTTTTTTTTGGAAATAATTCTGTAACTTTTGAACTACTAAAGATATTTGAATGAAATTTGGCATGGTGATAGTCAAGGAGTATTCGAGTTGGTTTTCAAAAGCACTGGCCCATGAGGGGCCGGGAGAGTGATTGATGGACCTTCAAAGTTGGTCACCTCGGGTGTTCGACTTTTTTAAAAATTCGCCAAAAATCCATTTATGAATGGATTGAAAAGAAATTTTAAACTTAAGTTCTCCTTCAGAATGTCTACAAAAAAATACGCTTACATGTGTAGGTTATCTCCTTTGGGTTTCGAGATATTTGGATAAAAAGGAATTTTTGGGTTGATTTTTTACCTATTTTTTTAAGCTTTTTTTGATCTGGTGGACGCATCTGAAGATCAAAAATTGTTTAAGAATATTCGTTAAAATTGTAACAAAATTCTAAATAATTTTTGTGCAAGTTGGTTATAGATATCTTCTTTCGTTTAAAAGTTAAAAATATTCAAAGTTGAAACTTAAAAAAAATTTCGCTTTTTTTGAGTTTTTCCCTAAAAGATAGCTATATTTTTTCACTAATAAAAAAATATTTTCTTAAGAAACATAAAAATATTTTTAAAGTTTTTCAAAGAAAACATAATGAGAATACGTATAAAACAAATTTCTTGCTAATTGGACTTTTGGTCCTCGCACATGCCCTCTCCAAAAAATGCCAATTTGTAAAAAAAAATTTTGGCTTAAATAAAAATTTTTCAAAAGGCAAAAAGCACCGATTTGAAAAAAATAATAATGTCCGTATTTTCTAATATATCTGTTATTGATTGGAAAAGTCTTTTCTGAAACGAGCTGCAAATAGAGTCAGTGTTGCCATTTTTGTAAAAAAAACTCATTTTTTGAAACCCTTTTTTCCCGAGTTGGGAATTGGGGAATTTTTTAGTTAAAATTGGGAATTTTTTTTAGTCTATTGCTTTTATATCTTATTGGTCTACTACAAATTTTCATTGAGATATCTTCATCCATGTCATTTCTACAAAACATCAAAAATTGAAATTATTTTCCTTCTAAAAGTAGAAAAATAATATTTTTTGATTTACGATACAAAGTGTAAAAATATTAACTCACTAAAAAAAGATTTTTAATTGGTGTTCATCTCCTGGACTTTCCCGATCCAATGATACTAAACACATGTATCAAGCTTCAATACATAGCCTTTAAAAGCTCCGAAAACTTTGCCTCCCATAGCATTTTTAAGCTAAATATTGGAGTATTGGAGAGTAATGTGTGCAAATAAAGTTAATGGTGCACAGTGGTATTAACTCTGCAATTTCTAAACTACTAGACGGATTTTGACAAAATTTGGAACGTCAATAGAAGAGGTGTGAGGCTTTTAGATCAATGTTTAAGAACGTATTTGTCGGTAGCACAGTGGGCTCTACAGTGGGCCAAAGTTGCCTACCTCGGGTATATAAAACATTTGAGGGCGTATAACTTTCCTGAATTGGGTCCGATCTAAAAGATTTTTACGTTTTCGAAAACTTCTTAAAAAAATTAAGAAAAAAACATGCTTACTTTACTACCTCATCTTTTATAGGTTAAGAGATATTCGACTCCATAAAATTTTAGTAAAAAAAATCTCTAAAACTAAACAATCATTCAAATATCTTTAGTAGTTCAAAAGTTACAGAATTATTTCCAAAAAAAAGCGTCCGTAAACCACTGTGCGTCTTAGAAAATTTCAAAATATTTTCTAATAAATAATAACAGTTTAGAATGAATAATGTGAAAGATGTTGAAAAAATCTCAGAATTTGTTTAAAAAAAATTCCATTTATGTACTTTCTTCAAGTAAAATCCGTATAATTTTTATGAATTCTGTATGTACGAGCATTTTTCTTTATCAGATGTTACATTTTGTTTGTATACAAACAAATTTTTTTTCTTTTGTTTTTGAAACTAAGATACACAATTGTTGTTGCGTCCTAATTATTTTGATGTTTTTGTTTAATTTTACTCTCATTATCTAAAGCGCATGTTTTATCACAAGAATACACAAAATTATGTTTATGTTTTACAAACAGGTTTTTCTGTTGGATGTGCATTCAAATGTTAAAAAGCTTTTTCGCTAACATTACTGTAGCTCTGTCACTGTAATGTTAGCGAAAAGTGTAGAAAAAATGTTATTTAAAAGCTTTACTGTTAACAACAGTACTATGTAGTACAGTAGAGAGTTTAGATTGATTTGGGGAAAAATGGTTCTTTTTTGAAATTTTCTCGCATTTGTCTCAAATAAACTATACGATTTTTTGGTATATTCCTTAGATCTTCTATGTTCTGAAAGAAATTCTTACTTCTTAAAAAAAAAACAAAATATCTGTAGGTAGATATTTTTTTTTTCAAAATGTATTTTTTTTTGTAGCGATCAAAACAAATTTTATAATTTAAAGTTCTTTTTATACCCACCATCAAAAAGAATGGGGGTATATTGAGATTGTCATTCCGTTTGTAATTTCCTTAATATTGGCTCAAAAACCATAAACGATATATATTCTAAAGAGTGCTCTAAATAAAATTTGTAGTTGGATTTTCTTAAATAAAAATCAAACCTTTTAATATAAAAACTCTACAAAATACGCAAATATAATGACATATTATACAAAATCATTTAGCATTAAAATGTTTACTTAGTACTCGGGTTTTGCAAAATTATCTACTTTTTTCGGAAACCCTCCCATTAAAGATTTTACAGTTGCTTCTGATACCTTTTTGGAGCATGTGTTCCACCTGCGCTTAAAATCGGACATGTTCTTGAATATCTTTCCTGTGTTCTTCAATTCCTTTTTTACCAGAGCACAATACCTTTCCACAGGCCGAAGTTCTGGACGCTTAAAATCGGACATGTTCTTGGAAATCTTTCCTGTGTTCTTCAATTCCTTTTTTACCAGAGCCCAATACCTTTCCACAGGCCGAAGTTCTGGAGAGTTAGGTGGATTTGCCTCTCGTGGTACAAAAATGACATTATTCCTTGAGTACCACTCAAGTGCCTTTTTTCCATAATGGCATGATGCCAAATCGGGCCAAAAAATTTAGTCACTCTGTGCTCTCTTAAAAAGGGTAACAACCGTTTTTGTAGGCACTCCTTTATATAAATTTCTGTGTTTATTGTGTCAGATGCCACAAATACTTTACTTCTTTTGCCACAACTGCAAATAGCTTGCCACACGAGAAACTTCTTAGGGAATTTTGTTTGTTTTTTTGTGCGAAACTCTTGCCGAACATTGCCCCGTTTATCAGCAACATAAAAATCTTGACCAGGAAGTTGAGAAAAGTCTGCCAGTACGTATGTTTCATCATCCATCACACAACAGGTGTATTTTTTTATAAAATCAGACTTCAATTTTTTCGCTCGTTTTTTTGCTTCTAAGTTCTTTATAGCATTGCGATCTGGAACCTTTTGGACTTTGTATGTCTTCAGTCCAGCATAAGCTTTGACTCTATGTGCAAAATTCGTAGAACATTTCACCGTACGAGCTGCTTTTCTTAAAGAAGTGTTAGGCGCTCTTCGAAAGAGTCGCTCGACTTCTTTTGCCTTACCAATATCTGTAGGACCTTTTTTCCTCCCTGATCCAGGTTTTCTTTCAATGCTCAGGTTTTCCTTATACCGTCTGATGGCATTAAAAATTTTTAGCTATTTTTTTAAAAATCCATAACGGATTTTTTTGAAAAGTTTTAATTATATTTTCACGAACTTTTTTTTCGCAGTCCATTTTGATTGAAATAACTATTGAAAATTAATAATTTCTAAAATAATAGTATCTGACATATCTATAGAGACTAACTTGACCAAAAAATAAGTTATTTTTTGCACTATGGATAAATTTTGTCTAAAATAGTAAATGCATATTTTTTTTAGAACACTCTTTATATAATCCTTATGAAATTCTAAGACGATTGAGCGATGTCCGTCTGTCTGTCTGTTTAAATCACGATAACGCCTAAACGAAAGGAGCTAGCTCCCTGAAACTTAGTAAAAATATTCTTCATCTCTGAAAATTTTGGTATTGAAATTGGGCAAAATCGGTTCACATTTGACCATAGCTCCCGTATAACCTCGTCTATGCTAATCGTTTATTTGTTAATAAATGACAAATTATAACAGCTATGATGATAAAATTTGGTATATAGAAGTTTTACATTAGCCCTAGGCAGCGTATATTTCATCAAAATCGGTTTACATTTAGCCATAGCTCCCATACAAAAAACTTACGAAAACAGCCTAAATTTCACCTAAAATACACTTAAATGCCAATAACTCTAAAAGTATAACAAATATAACCACTAAATTTGGCACAAGAAAGTCTTATATCAATGCCAGCCAGTGTGCAGTCGGTCACTATTTGACCTAGCTCCCATATAAAAAACTTACGAAAACACAAAAATTCAAAAAGAAAAGGGAATTTATGTCCGTCTATCCGTCAGATAAAAGCACGATAGCGCGCCTTAACGTAAAGAGCTAGAGGGACAACATTTTACGAAAGTATTTTGGATATCTTTAAAAGGATGTGTATTGAAAATGGACAAAATCGGTTCAAATTTAGTTAGAGCTCCCATATAACCCCGCCCAGGGAAACACATTAATGCTGATAAATTGAATACAATTGTAATAGCTATGACGATTAAATTTAAAATAGGGAAGTTTTATGCAATTTTTGATCAGTTTATCAAATTTTATAGAAATCAGTCCATATTTGACTTTAGCTTTCATATAAAAAACACTCACGGAAACCAAAAATTTTAGCAAAGGCCAGTTAAAAGCTATTAAATTAGAAACTATGATAGCAAGAATAAGCTCTATATATATACCAGTCTTTGTGTAAAATTTTGTTACAATCGGTCAACGTTTGGCTTTAATTCTTATATATATAACATCCCCTTTTTATATCTACAATCAAAAAGATTTGGAGGTACATTCATTATATTAAGATTGCACCTATGAAATAAGATAGGCATCAATCAATGTTCAGCCCAGACTTTATATATGATGAATGCATTAGGAACTGCTAACGAAATATATGGACCTGCCGTATTACTATTAACGTGTTTAGCCTAACTACATATTAAGCACAACGAAAAGTTGTAAATACAGGGGAAACCACTAAAATATTTTTAAATGTTGAACTATAAAGCTACGACAACCGAATTTAGTCCAAAGGTTTTACCAACAATACCAATTAGCTTAGCGATTTTTTCAGTTTTGGTCCAGATTTGAATTAGCTGCACCCTTGTAGATATATGGGATATGTTTCTAAATTGAACACAACTTGATGGTGGGTATATAAGATTCGGCACAGCCGAATATAACACTCTTAAGGTAGAAGGCTAATGCACGCGGCAAGCGGCTGCGGGCGGCAATCAGCTGTTTTTTGATTTGTCAAATTTCAAGCGGCAATGGAAAAAAGTAGAACTTTGTTCTACTTTTCCGCGCGGCAGATTTTTTCAGTGCTGCCAGATTTAATTATATCCTACTCAGATATTTCTTTATATGAACATTTTTGTAAACAAGCGCACATTTTATGTACTGGCAATACTACGACCGCCCGCATGCCGCGTGTATTGGTCCTGTACCTTTACTTGTTAGCAAATGTTTTCAATAAAAAAGCTTCAAATTTTGAAGTTTTACTACAGGAAACCTTTCGATACAAAAGTTTTCTTTCTATAGAAAAGCTTTCGATATTAAAAGTCTGACATCAAATGAAATCTTTCGATCTTATGTAGAAAATCAAAAGCTTTCTATAGAAATTCTTTCGATATTGGAAGTTTACTATAGGAAGCCTTCTGACATCGAAAGTTTCATATAGAAAATCTTTAGATATTTTCAGTTTTATATTAGAAAGCTTTCCATATGGAATAATTTTAGTAGAAACTTTGCAAATTACAATTAACCTCTAGGAAATCTGTTGATAAAAAAGTTTTATATCAGAAATATTTTGACCACAAAAGTTTTATACAAGAAATCTTTTGATATCAAAAGTTTTCTATAGGAAAGTTTTTAACATCGAAACCATTCGACATCGAAAGTTTTATACAGGAAATCTTTTTTATTGGAAAGCTTTCAATATTTAATGTTTTAGGTTGAAAATCTAAGATTTCTGTAGAAAAGTTTTATATTAAATATTTTTCGATATCGAAAGTTTAATACTCGTATACGACAACTTCAGATAATCGCTGTTTTTTATTGGAAAGCCTTCTTTGTAGAATGTTCTTGACATTAGAAGTTTTCTATAGGAAAGTTTTCTTTTTGAAATATTTTGTCGACAAAAGTTTTATATGAGATATTATTATACAACAAACCGAAAACTTTAAGATTCGAAAGTTTTCTATTATTTGTAGATGTAATGACACATAATTTAGCGAGACAGGGCTTTAAAAAAATGTATTTTTTTACCCTTCACCACCATAGGTGGTGCAGGGTGGTTTGTGCTAATGTATGTAACGCAAAAAAATATTTGTCTTAGACCCACCTTTTAGTATACCAATAGGCTCACTTCCTGAGTCGACTTAGCGATGTCAGTTCGTCCGTCCGCCTGGACGGCTGGCTGGATGTACAGGTCGCAATTCTAAAAATAATTTGATGAAATTTGGCACAGATCATTTTTTTAATAGTGGAACCATGGATATTGAAATTCGTCAAAATCGGTCTATTATTTATGGTACATCCCATAGTCCCACTTCCCGGAATTGATATATTTTTTCAAGAAATATTAAATAAATAATGCGTATGTAATTCTTAAATAACTTGCTTAATTTCGAGATAATCGGTCTACATTTGACCCTAGCTCTCATATAAGTCCAAATGTAAGTTTTGAGAAAATGTTTGTATGATGGCAAAATTTAGCAAATATTTGTCTTTATACAGGAAAAATAACACCGTTGAACTTAGTGGTGAAGGGTATCGTATGGTCGGGCTTGACAGACTATAACACTTTCTTACATATTTGGGAATAAGTTAGGGCTTTTTTACTTGAATAACCGCTAATTTTGATAAAATTGCCTTACATTTTTGTCAGGAATAACCACAAAAAAAAAATCAATTTCGAAAAAAGTGTAAGTTACGGCCTTTCTACATAAGACTGACGATATATAAATTTAATTTGTTCAATTTTGTATTAAGTATATTAGCGGGCAATTGAAATGAATACCTACATATTTTAAGTATTAACTTTGGCTTGTACGAGAGTATGAATATTCTCCATAATCAGGGCTGCCAGAACATTTTCCTAAAAAATCGGCATTATTGGCAGTAAATTTTCAGAAATCGCCAAAAAATCGAAACTGTCAAAAATATAGCCAAATATTAAAGAAATGTTCCTTCAAAATTTTCGTTGAAAATTTTTCTATAGAAAAAAATTTCATACTGAAAATTTCTCTATACAAAAAATTTTATATTGAAAATTTTTATATGCAAAAAAATGTTGGAAATATTTCTATATAAAAAAGTTTATATGGAAATTTTGTTTTATTCAAAAAATTTTATAGGTATAAGAAATTTTCGGTAAAAAAAAAATAAAATTTCACTACAGAAAAAATTTAAAATTTTTAACATTTAACATTTTTATCAATCCTTCTTCTATAGAAAAAATCTTTTATTGGAAATTTTTCAATACAAAACATTTATTATTGGATTTTTTTCTATACAAAAAATTGTAATATTTTTCTATGCAAAAAAATTTAATGTAGACAATTTTTCTATATAAAAAATTTTTTAGGTATAAAAAATTTCCGGTAAAAAAAAATATTACAGAAAAAATTTTTTAAATCTAAAATTTTTCTAACGAAAAAAATATTAATCTAAAATTTTTATATAGAAAAAAATTTTAATCTAAAATTTTTCTATAGAAAAAAATGTAATTCAAATTTTTTCTATAGAAACAATTTTAAATGGAAAATTTGTCCATAGAAAAAAACAAGTAAGAAAGTGCTATAGTCGGTCCAGCCCGACCATACGATACCCTTCACCACTCACGTCAAAGGTGTTATTTTTCCTGTATAAAGAAAAATATTTCCTAAATTTTGCCATCATACAAAAATTTTCTCAAAATTTATGTATTTAAGCTGTTTCCGTCATTTGGACTTATATGAGAGCTAGGATGAAATGTGGACCGATCATCTCCGAATTTGCCAAATTGATTACGGTTGTTACAAAAATTATGTGTGCAAAAAATAAACTTAAAATTCTCATTATCTTTAGATTTACGAGCGTTTTAGTAATTTTTGTCTCATTAAGTGCGTTTTTAAAGAAGAGTTTGTATTGGAGCTATGGTCAAATGTGGACCGATTTTAACGAAATTTGGTACAGTTCAGTTTACATAAGCAGTATTTGATTTAAATTTCTTGAAAAAATATTGATATTTGAGGCCAATATAACAATTCCGCTAAGTGGGACCTATGGGAGGTACCATAAATAATGGACCGATTTTGACGCATATTAATAGCCATGGTCCCATTATAAAAAAAAAATGATCTGTGCCAAAGTTCATCAAAATATCTTTAGAATTGCGACCTTTAGTTTGATTACAAGGTTTACATGGGGGTCCAGCCAGCCAGATGGGCGGCCATCGCCTCAGAAAGTGATTCTAAGCCTATTGGTATACCAAAAGGTGTGTCTAAGACAAATATTTCCATGCGTTACATACATCAGCACAAACTTATAATACCCTTCCCACCTATGGTGTTGAAGGGTATAATTATATTGACAATTTTTCTGTAGAAAAAAGTGACATTTTTTCCCTTTTTATTATTTCGTTCCCAAATTTTGAATTTTAATATATCGGAATTATTGTAAACTTTTATCGTTTTTAACCACTGATTTGTCATATACAGTGGTGGTCACATATTTAGCACACTCGTTATACGTTTTTTTTAAAACCGTATATTTTTCTGTTGGAGTAATAATTTTCTTTTTTTTTTTGCCACGATGTGTAGCTTATGGTGTGATCGACAAGTCCCGTTACTCTTTTTGTTACTCCCTTTCTTCAATTGCTTCATATATAATTTATTTGTTGGTAATACGTAATTTGAGCTGGACACAAATTTAGCACAAATATTAAATATTTTACATTTCTGTTAGTTTTTGAATTTTTAATTAATTTTTGGTAAGTTTTTTATCATATTGTGTACAGTTGAAGGTTTTTCAGAAATAAAATATAAATGGTGCACAGATACGCAACGACAGGTGATTTGTGAAATGAATTCGAGAGGATGTCCTGTAAGTGAAATAGCAAGTATTTTAAATTGCTCCAGAAAGATGGTATATAATGCTTTGAGCCATATAAAAGCACACGGAACAATTAAAAAGGGTTCACGGGCACCTAGACCAAGAAAAACGATAACAAAAGAGGATTCTTTAATATATAGAATGTCAGTGGCCGACCCTTTTTAGAGCTCCAGTGAAATAAATAGTGAAGTGTCATCAAAATACGGTATTGATGTCTCCGACAGAACGATGCAAAGACGTCTTAATGAAAAAAAATCGCGTGGCTGTATTGTGCAACACAAGCCACATGTGTCAAAAAAGAATTTGAAGTCACGAATTTCTTTCGCCCGATAGCATTTGGAAAAGCCATTAGAATTCTGGAAAAACATACTTTAGAGCGACGAATCAAAGTTTTGCAGATTTGGATCTGATGGAAAGAGATATGTATGGCATCTTCCGAACATGCAGCACAACCCAAAGTATACGTCAAAGTCTGTAAAACATGGTGGAGGAAATGTGATGGTGTGGCTTGCATTCTCAGGGCATGGAGTTGGTCCAATACACAAAATTGACATACGTATGGATCAACACGTTTATAAAAATATTCTAGCCGATATCATTATACCATATGCAGAGGCAAAGATGCCACCTAGCTGGCGCTTCATGCATGACAATGACCCTAAACACACTTTACGTACTGTGAAGCGTTGCTTGGAGGAGAGTCAAATAGATGTTTTGAAATGGCCAGCTCAATCTCCGGATCTCAGTCCTGTTGAGAATCTTTGGAATGATATAGAGAAGCATATAACAAGCGTAAAACCTAACAACTTAAATTATTTATGGACGGAAATCCAAAAAATATGGCACGCTATCCCAACTGAGCGATACCTGGCTCTTGTGAAGAGTGTGCCTAAAAGATGTGCGGTAGTTATACAAAATAAAGGATATCCTACAAAATATTAGGTTTTTTTCAAGAAATTTTAATTAATAACTTGTTTTTGATTTTTAATAAATATTGTTTTTAATTTGTGGTAAAAATATGTCCAGTATTTTTTATGGGTTAGTTTTAAATAATTGCAAAAATAAATATAATTTTTAAAAAATATGTATATAAAAGGAATACGACTTCATCTTCGCATCACGTGTAATACATTACAAAAAAAAAGTAGTGAAAAAAATTGAATTAGGACTTAATATTTCCTATAAGAGATAACAGGTACCGTTTGTGCTAAATACGTGACCACCGCTGTATGTTAAGTTCAGTTTATTTTCAATATAATCTCAAAAATCGCCAATTTTCTAGCCAAATATGCATATCGGAACTTAACTATTTTTCAGGTCAAAAATCGTCAAAATGATGATAACTCGGCAAATCTGGCAGTCCTGCCCATAATATCTTCTACTATTGACTAAGACTTATCAGGTTATAAACTATTTACCAACATTTCAACCAACTTTTTACAGAACAGTGTCATTAATGTTAAAAACCTTTTATGTAAACGATTTCTGTTAACTCCTTATGTAAAAGAGATGTTTTTAACATTGAACTTAACATGTTGCCGTTACAACTTAACCGCCAAAGATTTTAACATAGAGCTTAATTGAACTTAACAGAGTTTTTTGGCGCATAAGTTATGTATAACGGTAATACTCGTACAATAAATTCAATTTATTTCAAAGTTAATGCGACTGAATATCAAAAATAAAGAGATGAGAGAGATTGAACATCTGCCACCTAAACAACAACAACAACAAGAAGTAACGACGCAATAGATAAAAAAGTGACCCAACAAAACTTTGACCTTTAAATAACATTTGTTGCAGCAGCACAACTGCTTAGAAAAAAGCTTTTTAAAAAGTGTGTACTATAGATTAAATATAGGCCGTCTGGTTTATTGACTGACAAAAAACAACTACAAAAACAAAACAAACAAAAAAAGTTAAGCAACAATAACAAAATAAAAACTTGAACTACTTTTGAAAGTGGAAAACAGCTGACTCGTGTTTGTTTGGCATTAATAACAAGTATATTCGTGAAAACCTGTTTTCCACAATCCGCTGACTGAAGGTGTTGGATTCAAGTCAAAAAAGCAACAATTCATGACTGTTGCTGTTGTTGCTGCTTTATTCGTTACACTTGTTTGAATCCATGAAATCATTGCAATATCCGTTGCACTTTTATAGACTTTTGCTTTGTAATTAATTTTTATATGAATAAAATACAAAATACCAGTTTTTATTTTTAATATTTACTTTATAAATAGTCTGTCTGTCTGCCTACAAATCCATGAATTTATGCAGTGAACGAGGCCGGTTTACAAAGTTTTCCAAATAAATGACTAGAGACTATGATTAAAACTGATACTTGCGATAATGACTTTAGACTAGTTATGACTACAGTGGAAACTCCCGTAGGCTGACACCGACCGTTGAGGCATTTTCGTCCGCCTAGGGGAGGTGTCCGTCCAAGGGATGGTTCGTTAAAATACTTCGGTAACCAATAGATTTTTCTTCTCTTCCAACATATTTATTAACGAAAAATATAATTGTAAGCCTTTCTTTAGAAATTGTGTTCTGTTAGGCAAAGCACGAAAGAATATACCACTCTCATCAGCAAGTAAACATCCTCGGTCCTGTACTTACTGAGTATTGAGGTGAGTTTTTCTTTGAACTGGGTAACATCCTCTGATTTGCAACTGATATGCTTTTAAAAGCAAAATTATGACATTTACCCCATTTCTGAACCCAACCAGGTTTGGCTTTAGCCTTAACGCTTGACCCTGAAAGTGGAATATTCTTGGCCCAGCGAAGGAAAACCATCCGAAGACCAATTTGTCTACTTTAGAATCCTTCTTACTTTTGATGAACTTTTTATTATACCCTTCACCAATAGATGAAAGGGTATTATAAGTTTGTGATTCCGTTTGTAATTTTTTTATTAGTGATCGTAGACCCCATAAAAATTATACCGATCGACTCAGAATCGGGAGGAGAATCGATTAAGCGATGTCTGTCTGTCTGTCCGTCCGTCTGTCTGTTGAAATCAAGTTTCTGAAGCCCCTGGAGGATGGACTTAAATAAATTATATATCAGATTTTAGGAAATTCTCCCGCAATGAACGCTATTAAATTTCATTAAAATCCGTTTATAAACACCGAAAATATCGAAAAAATACCAAAAATTAGACGAAAATTTTAAAATTTTTGATTGAAACACACTTTTAAATAACAAGATAAAAAAGATACTCCTGGTGTACATGTGATAATATGTTATATATCAGATTGTAGGAAATAGTTGCCCAAAGCACTCTGTAAAATTTTATCAAAAACGGTCTATAAACAACTGAGATATCGCCAAAACACTGAATTTAATGTATCGCAAATTGCCCAAAGTTCGCATTAGAGAATGTTTGTTGGAGAAATGAAATGCAGAAATAGGAAAAACCATCCTCCTTTAGCACGGACCTGCATAAATTTTATATCAGATTTTAGGAAATTCCCCCGCCAAGCACGTTATTAAATTTTATCAGAAGTGGTCCATAAACAATTGAGATATCGCCATAACACCACATTTGATGTACAGCAAATTGCCCAAAGTACGTGTCTAAGAAATTTTGTTTACATTTTGTAAGTATTGTTTTAGCGATATCTCAGGTGTTTATGGACCGATTGTGATGAAATTTGACATCGTTCTTTGTGTGAGGATTTTCTAAAATCTATACTCCACAAATCTGATTACGAATACCATTCAAATTGTACCGATCAAGTCAGAATCGGCAGGAGAATCGATTTCGCGACCTCCGTCCGTCCGTCTGTTTGTCTGTCTGTCCGTCCGTCTGTTTGTTTGTCCGTCCGTCCGTCTGTTTTTTTGTCCGTCCGTCTACCTGTCTGTAATTTTTTCTGTTGTAGTCAAGTTTTTGGAGCTCCTGATTTGTCGATATCTCAGGTGTTTATTTTGATAAAATTTAATAGCGTCCTTCGCAGGGGATAACCTAAATCCTGATGCATTCGGTAATTTGTGGTAGATATAATTTAGCGTTTAAGCGATGGTGTTTTAATCGACAATGATAAAATTCAGGGTGGGACAATATCCTAAAATTTTGTGTAAAATCCAGGAGCTCCACAAATCTGATTTTAGCAATAATCTTAATTTTGTGTCTGACTTTTGAACACTATGATAACATTTGAGAATGTATTATATATCAAATTATAGGTAATCTTCCTAGGAAGTACAAAAATGCAGCTAACTACATGATATCCGTTCAAAACCTACATATGTATGTAAGTATCTCACATATGCACGATCGCTGCTGGAGGGGACTTACTTTGGATTCTTATTTCTTTTTAGACCTGAGTGATCTGTATGTAATATACACGTATATTTTCCGACATAAGAGCATTTTAAAGCGATGGTTCAGCGGGGAAGCCAATATTGTGTTGTTTTCTGACTCCGTGGCAACACAGTGGACTTTATAATCTAAATGAGTCTGGTTGAAAGACAGCCATGCTAACTTAACCTAACACTTAAAATCACAGCTGTTCGTGTGCTATATTATCCTAGAGTTATCTTAAGGAAACCATTTCATCCAAAAAAAATTTGACGTATGTGGTTCTTTAGAAACATCAAGCCATTTCACCGGTTAACCCCTTGACGTATTGCCACGAGTCTGATTCGTGGTACAATTTCTGTGCCTAAGATGATTATCACGAGTCCGACTCGTGGTACTATTTATGTGCCTAACATGATTATCACGAGTCTGAATCGTTTTGCGACTGTTCTTAATCATCAAAACCGGTTTTTTTAGTGCAACTTGTGTGCGAACAGTTGGAAGCGAAATTTGTTGCGCAGATTGATACGTCAAGGGGTTAAGGATCGCAGCTGGAGGATATCCGAAGCATTTTGTGAGGGAAAATTAATGGTTAAGACGTCGAGAATGTATGTTTTCAATAACATAGCACTATCCCCATCAAGCATAAATAATGCGAGATTTTGCGATTTGACACTCAGTAGAGGACGAGTTAGGCTTTTAGAACAGCGTCTATCCGCAACTGTCTGTAGCACAGTGGGCTCTACAGTGGAGCAAAGTTGCCTACCTCTGATGTTCATGTTCAAAAATGTTCATTAAAATTTCAGAATTCATTCCAAAATTAATATTTCTAAATTTCTATTATATTGGTCAACACTGTTTCTGAAAATCATCCTAATACCTTATTTAGTTTTATTGTTTATATTTGAAACAATTTAAACAGCTGTGTTCGCAAAAATAGTAAACAAAGAGCTTTTATTTCTTTGTTTAAAATTATTGTCTGAATTCTTAAATCGAAGAAATGATTTTGTTAATATTTTTTTTAATTTTTGCAAAATAACGTGTTAATAAATTGACCTAGCTTAAGAAATTTTTCAAAATAGAACAAGAAAAAATATTTTAATCAAAATCGATTTTTGGTAAAAAATTATTTTTTTTTCAAAAAATTTTATTTTTTGTGTAAAAATTTAATTTTTAGTGAAAAATTTTATTTTTTGTGAAAATTAAATTTGTAATAAAAAATTTAATTTTTTGTGAAAATTAATTTTTTAATGAAAAACTGAATTTTTAGCAAAAAATTTAATTTTAGTTAAAAACTAAATTTTAGTTAAAAATTTCGAATTTTTAGTTAAATATTTAAGTAATTTTAAAGAAAAATTAAATACTTTTTAGAAAAAAAATTTCGAAACAATTTTTATACCGAAAATTTTCTATAAACAATTTTTATACCGAAAATTTTGTATAAACAACTGAAAATTTGTTTATACAAAATATTTATACTGAAAATTTTCAATATAAAATTTTTAAAAAGTTTTACTGTAGTGTATTGCACTAAGAATCCCAATTTATTACAATTATTTATTATTGTAATAAATAGTTTTTTGATAAAACCAAAATATGTTGGTGGGGAAACCTTTCCTCGACGCGTTTCGATGGTTGGTTAGACCATCTCATCAGGAGGATTATCCCTAATTCTAGACAGAGCGAAAACCTCACATTATGTATAATTTGAGGGACTGAATAAATACGAATTATTATTATTGTGTCCAACAAATATCAACATAAAGCGCAGATTATCATCCGAACAGAAACACACAAACATTTTTCAGTTTTATCATTTCTTTATTTCCCACACTTTTGTTGTTGCTTTGTTGGCGACTAAGACAAAAGTGCTATAAAGGGGGTTCAAAGAAAGATTTAAATAATTTAAATTTTTATACCCATAATTTTCTAGAGAAAAATTTTATATCGAATTTTATCTATAGAAAAATTTTACATCCAAAATTTTTTATAAAAAATTTTTATAGGGAAATTTGTTTTTTTAACAAAAGTCTTTAACCAATTTCTTAATTGGTAAAAATTTGTAACCTCATTTAGAAGTATAAAAAATTTCCTTTATATAGATGTGTAACATGTCCAATTTATCTTATTTTGGTGGAATAATATTGCTTAAAATTCTTTGATAACCGAATCACCGTGACCTTTAGGTAAATGTATTTTTATACCCTTCATCACCATAGGTGGAAAGGGTATTATAAGTTTGTGCTGATGTATGTAACGGATAAAAATATATGTCTTAGACCCAACTTTTAGTATACCAATAGGCTTAGAATCACTTTCTGAGTCGATTTAGCGATGTCAGTCCGTCCATCTGGACAGCTGGCTGGACCCCAATGTAAACCATGTAATCAAAGTGCAGGTCGCAATTCTTAAGATAATTTGATGAAATTTGGTACAGATCATTTTTTTCATAGTGAGACCTGGCTATTGAAATTCGTCAAAATCGGTCCATTATTTATGGTACCTCCCGGAATTGATATTTTGGCCACAAATATCAATACTTCTCCATAAAATTTAAAACAAATACTGCTTATGTAAAGCAATATCACTATACCAAATTTTGTTAAAGTTGGTCTACATTTGACCATAGCTCCCATACAAACTCTTGTGTAAAAACGCACTTAATGAGACAAAAAATCTCTAAAACGCTCATAACTCTGAAGATAATACGTATTTCAAGTTTATTTTTTGCACACATATGTCTTGTAAAAACTGTAATCAATCTGTCAAATTTAGAGATAGTCGGTTTACATTTGACCATAGCTCTCATATAAGTCAAATGACGGAAACAGCTTAAATATACATATAAGTTTTTAGAAAATGTTTGTATGATGGCAAAATTTAGCAAATGTTTGTCTTTATACAGTAAAAAGAACATCTTTGACCTTAATGGTGAAGGGTATCGTATGGTCGGGCTTGACCGACTATAGCACCGTCTTACTTGTTTTTATCACGAGATGGTCCATCACTGTTTTTTAAAAACAATTAAAGCATCCGCTAAGCATGTGTCAGGCTTGCCGCACTGAAAGACAATTGAATTAAAAGAGCATAACAAACTGGTGGGCGTAACCAATTAACAATTGCTCTTCGAAACGAGCATCTCTGGTTTAAGATCTTAAAACCAACATTTTCAGGCAGATATTAACGGTTTATTGAAAAACGTGATTGATAGAAGGGATAACATTTTTTCATTTTATTAACCGCAACATATTTGTTACAAAAGAATGACTGGAGCAAGAATTATATTTATAATCTAAATATAATCATCATCTAGTCATCTAAATTTTAGATCTATGAGCTTTTTGTGCCCTTTTCATACCTCCATCGTCTAAAAGTGAATGGCATTACTTTGAGACTGGTTAAGAATTCCATAAAAAACAAAAGTTTCAATAATAAATTCCTCAGTTATTGCATCGTCTAACTTCAGTTGTGAACGATGATATTATGGCATAAAATTAAACAAAATGTAAGACAAATAAATGCGAAATTAAAAGATACTTTTCCTATACGATTGTTATTATAATTTATGCGTAAATGTTTTCCTTATCGTTGGAATGATTTCCTGATTTTTTAGCCTCTATTTAAAGGTCGATTAAAGAGATATTACAAATCAAATCTGATCATAGGATTGCTCCCTTTTCTCGAAGGGAGAAAGCTAAGAAATTTCTTAATATAAGATTTCGTTTAAAATCCGGCTTGATTTATAAGAATACATTTTGCCCTCTACTGTAAGTATTTATGTTCTTTATGCAGTTGTTGTTATATTTGTTTCCTCTTTCATATTGAATTTTTATACCCTTCACCACCATAGGTGGAAAGGGTATTATAAGTTTGTGCTGATGTTTGTAACGCATAGAAATATTTGTCTTAGACCCACCTTTTAGTATACCAATAGACTTAGAATCACTTTCTGAGTCGATTTAGCGATGTCCGTCCGTCCGTCCATCGGGCTGGCTGGCTGGACCCCCATGTAAACCTTGTAATCAACCTACAGGTCGCAATTCTAAAGATAATTTGATGAAATTTGGCACAGATAATTTTTTTGATAATGACCATGGCTATTGAAATTGGTCAAAATCGGTCCATTATTTATGGTACCTCTCATAGGTTCCATTTCCCGGAATTGCTATATTGGCCACAAGTATCAATATTTTTTCATGAAATTTAAAACAGATACTGCTTATGTAAACTTAAATCACTGTACCAAATTTCGTTGAAATCGGTCGACATTTGACCATATCTCCCATACAAACTCTTCTTCAAAAACGCACTAAATGAGACAAAAACAAGTAAGAAAGCGCTATAGTCGGTCAAGCCGACCATACGATACCCTTCACCACTAAGGTCAAAGGTGTTATTTTTCCTGTATAAAGACAAATATTTGCTAAATTTTGCCATCATACAAACATTTTCTCAAAACGTATATATTCAACCTGTTTCCGTCATTTGCACTTATATGAGAGCTAGGGTCAAATGTGGACCGATTATCTCGAAATTTGGCAACTTGATTACAGTTGTTACAAAAATTATGTATGCAAAAAAAAAAACTCAAAATTTTCATTATCTTTAGATTTACGAGCGTTTTAGTGATTTTTTGTCTCATTTAGTGCGTTTTTGAAGAACAGTTTGTATGGGAGCTATGGTCAAATGTGGACCGATTTCAACGAAATTTGGTACAGTGATTTAAGTTTACATAAGCAGTATCTGTTTTAAATTTCATGAAAAAATATTGATATTTGTGGCCAATATAGCAATTCCGGGAAGTGGGACCTATGGGAGGTACCATAAATAATAGACCGATTTTGACCAATTTCAATAGCCATGGTCCCATTATCAAAAAAATTATCTGTGCCAAATTTCATCAAATTATCTTTAGAATTGCGACCTGTAGTTTGATTACAAGGTTTACATGGGGGTCCAGCCAGCCAGCCAGCCGTCCAGCCAGCCAGACAGACGGACGGACGGACATCGCTAAATCGACTCAGAAAGTGATTCTAAGTCTATTGGTATACTAAAAGATGGGTCTAAGACAAATATTTCTATGCGTTACAAACATCAGCACAAACTTATAATACCCTTTCCACCTATGGTGGTGAAGGGTATAAAAAATCACTAAAACGCTCGTAAATCTAAAGAAAATGAAAATTTTGAGTTTATTTTTTGCATACATAATTTTTGTAACAACTGTAATCAATTTGCCAAATTTCGATAATCGGTCCACATTGACCCTAGCTCTCATATAAGTCCAAATGACGGAAACAGGTTGAATATATACGTTTTGAGAAAATGTTTGTATGATGGCAAAATTTTGCAAATATTTGTCTTTATACAGGAAAAATAACACCTTTGACCTTAGTGTTGAAGGGTATCGTATGGTCGACTTGACCGACTATAGCGCTTTCTTACTTGTTATTTTATCTTATGTTTAATTCGTTTCATAGCCAACAAGAAAGTTGAATAAATGGACTTTGGCCCATGCACCCACTGATTTGAATAGCGACAAAATGCAAATGTTGACGCAATAATACTCTGTGATACAGAGTAAAAAAAAAACTCGTTCCAAAAAACTCTTTTTTTGATTTCTTTTTGTATTTCGTATGAATTTATTTCGACTCGTGTTTGCCACAAATCTAGAACGTGTATTTTAAACAATTGCCTCGCCTTTTGCTGCATGAATTGCACTTAATTGTGATATCAGGAGAAAATTTTTTTTTTTTTTGGTGAAATAGGTCAATTGAGAGATACAGCAACAGCACGTGGCTTGAATCTGCCTTAAATAAATATGCATCTCTGGGTATTTGGGAAATATGTATGTAGTTATGTGTTCGTTTAAATGAAAAAGTTTATGGAAATACTAATTAGTAGGAAAATTTGGTAAATAAAGTTGTTTGGCTGCAAATGAGGCAATAAATGTTTGTAGTTAATAATAAATTAAAATGAAAGTCCTTGGAAATAGGACTATAATAGGAAGCAGTAATTGGTTTATTTACTTTAATATCTACAATAATTCTTTGTAATGCATTTCAAAATACGCAATTTAAAAGTGTTCATGATTCCAGAAAATACAAAACAGGTAAGACCGACTTTATGATACAGGATGGCTAAAGTTTTGAAAACTATTGAATTCAAATGGCCCTAGGTGTTTCAACATGAAAATGGAAATCCTGTCAGGCCAATTACCTTAGAAGGCTTAGCTGTACGGATACCAATTGCTGGCGTAACAAGTTGTGATGGGTGCAAAACTGGAAGATCATGCAGCTTGCGAACAATACTCCTTTTTGCCTTGTCTCTCGAGGGGAGCTTGATAAATAATCGGCTAAAATCTAGCGATCATGCTTTCGGGTCGGATATGGTGTTGTCGGCAAAATTTATCGAGATCCGATCATTATTTTTCAAAGATCGAACTGTGGACCACAACTTACTTATTTCTGTGCCGAAGCTGCAGTTCTTCAAATGATTAAGTCAACGCTTCCGCTTGTCCTCATTTACCAACCTGCAAATATCATTTAGCAAGTAAAAACTGTATCGTCCGTCACGTAGCTTCCGCAACAGTACATTTATGGATTTTTGGTAAAACTGGAAACTTAAAAATATTTTTTAAAAGCTGATCTGATTTCCCTCTATCTTCAATGTATTTACAATTTTTTTATTACTATGACCGATTTGATGAAAATTACGAGTTGAAAAAAAAAGTCACTCCCATTTTTTGTAGCGTCCGTCACAGCACTTTTAAAGCGAATATCTTTTTCCTCCAAATGAAGTATGTAAATTAACAAACGCCATTCGATAGCACAATCGATGGGCTAATATTCCCCGAAATCTGTGCAGAGCTATCTAGTGTAGAACGACAATGGGATACATTTAAGTACAACAAAATCCGTACAAATGTATCATCCGTCACGCAGGATTCGCCCATAAAGAGTCTTCTAAAATTGTAGAGGTTTAAATTAAAGTCAATTTTCTCCATAATTTTCCCTTTATCCCCATAATTTTATCACTAATTCCGAAATTTTGGTAAACCAACTTTGATTCTGACGTAGTTGGGGAACAGACATCAAAAATTTCTTGATTATAAGCACAAAATTTACACAGATTAGCATAAATTAGGATGGAAGAGGATTTTTTTTGCACAATACAGGGCCCTATTTCACTAAGCTACAAGTTTACAATTACAAGTATTTTTGCCTGTAAAATTGTAAACTTGTAAATAATTGTGTTTCATAAAAATACAATTACAAGTTTGTAGCTACAAGTGATTTTTAGAATTCACAAATTTACAAGTCGAACTTCTACAAGTGGTTTTGTTTCACTAATCTTAATTTGTACTTGTACACTTGTAGAAAAAAAGCATTGGGTCGACGAAGACTCTCAAAAAAATTTTACAAGTGAATGATAAATTGAATTCAAATTAGGTTTTTAACTATTTTGTAATAAAAATTACTTAAAATGAACACAAAATCAAATCAATATTAATTTTCATCTATTTATTTTATTTGTTTTTAATTATGTAGTCCATTACTTAGTGTACCTTGACGAATTTAGTGTACTTTGACGAATTTTAATAGCTATGCTCACACTACCAAAAGAATTCTCTGTGCTAAATTTAATCAAATTATCTTGAGAATTGCGACCTATACATTGATTACAAGATTTACATGGGGGTCCAGCCAGATAGACGGTCGGACTGACATCGTTAAATCGACTCATTAAGTAATTCTAAGTCTATTGGTATACTAAAAGTTGGTCTAAGACCAATATTTCTATGCGTTACATACATCAGCTAAAACTTATAATACCCTTTCCACCTTATAGTGGTATGAAAATATAATCATGTATGCACCACCAAGGAATGTTTAATGATGCCCTAGACACAAGGATATCTCAAAAACATATATTCTATTTTCTTTATCATTCTCTCAAATGTGGATAATAGTGTAAACAACAAAATATGAAAAACAAAATAATGGGCCCATGGTGGATCGGAAAACATAAAACTTTTTCTAAAACAACTTATAATATTTCCGTACAAATTTTGAATCTGAATACAAGATTAAATTTGTTAATTAAAAGAACATAACTACAGGGCATATGCAAAAAAAAAATATGAGCCTAGTCTTATAAAAATCTGATGCCCGTTTCGAAAGTTATAGGCATATAAAGTGGATATGTTTCGGAAAAAATCTTAAAAAAACATACTTTGAACCGCCATAAAATCTGAACCAAAGCAAATAAAAAATTTTGAAGAAGTGTAAAATTGTCTAGGACCAGGGGAATGTATATACAAAATTTCATTAAAATCGTAGATATATGGTTCAGTATGAGTTCAATATTTTATATTTGACTCCATATATTTATCAAAATAATTTATTTTACTATAATTGTAGAAATTGTAATTTTAGAAGTTGTAATTGTAAAAATTGTAATTGTAGAAATTGTAGTTTACAAGTCCAAAAAGCTACAATTGTTGTGAAAACTTTAATGAAACACAATTGAACAGCACTTGTAAGAATAAGACTTGTAATTGTAACATGTAAACTTGTACAATTGTAGTTTAGGGAAATAGGGCCCAGGTCTAAATTAGATACATATTTAGAGTTTTACCACACAAAATTTCAATACTTCACAGTTCACAAGTAAAACTGACCTACTTTTCTTTTCGTCAAAGATTTTACTGGCCTCGATTTCCAGCTGGTGGTCAAGCATTTCTTATCTTTTGAAGGGTCTTAAATTATAGTTTTTTTTTTTTTTTTTTTAATTTTTTACCACGAGTCTTAAGAGTTTAAATTAAAAATTTCTAGAAATGTCAGCATAATCTTACAATTGGAATCATAAATAATAGTTTATGACTAAAAAGCCATAAATGATTTATTAATACTAAGACCAATAAAAATGTTGGTACTCGTAACTGTCATAATCATTCTAAACTCTTCAAAAAAGAAACGTCAGTTGGCAGTTAAAATTTTAAATACGAAATTTTTATGCTCAAGGAAAATGTTGTCAACTTGATGTGGTCCTCAGTGCTGATATATGGCGTGATTATTCCTTTTAAAAGGTATTTTAAGTATTTCATTTATTAAATAAACATTTTCCAATTAATATTTATTGTTTATTATTTAACATTTAACACATAAATTTATTATGTGTTAACTAAATAATGGCCTCAATTATTTAATAATCTCTCGCTTCGTATATTACTATCAAATTCCCTCGTATCTCTGTCAATTTCAATTTGTAGTTCAGTTTTTTTATGCTCTTAATCAAAATTTTTATTTGACGTATTTATTGTTCACTTATGGAGTGAAGTCAAAGTCATCAAAATTAAATTACTTGGACAATTATTTCTAATCGAAAGTGATAACTTTTATGTTTGATCAAAGACCTCAAACGGAATAGAATTGAATTTTTGAAAAGTGAAATTAAATTAAGTAAAGACACGCTATTTCGGTTTTGGAATGAAGACAATTAGGAAACTTGTCAGACAATATTATAGTCAGTCAAGCCCTACCAGATGATGTACCCTACATCACTAAGGTCAAATGTGTCAATGTCAATAGTCAATAAATTGAAAAGCTTTTTTCAACGTATAGAGAATGGGAAATCCCATTCTAAAATGAATTATTTGCTGCATATTCTTAGGCATCTTAAATATTAAACTTAGGGTCAGTTACACAGGTTTGTACCCTAAAAATAAATCAATAACATTTTTCCCTTCTGAAAGATAGGGAAGGTGCAGAGAAAATGCTTTGTGGACTCTTCCTCTTGCAAACTGCTTCGACAATCCAGGGGCCAAATGACGGCATTCGATATCGATCGAAATCTTAAATACTTTCAAAACATTTATATAGCATACTTTAAGGATAATCAAAATTATTTAAAATATGCCCAGTTTACTATATTTTTTTGATGTTATTTGCCAAAAGATAAACAATAGTAGAAGAGTTTTAATTGACCAATACATAGTGTAATAATGAAAGTGGTAGTGTAATAATGAAAGTGGTATCAAGAGCCCAGCTGATGAATTCGCCTGGAAATTTAACGAACAAAAATTTGACAAAATGTAAGCAAACCTACAAAAACAACATGGGTTTCATTTTGTCATGTTGTATTTGTTGTATTCTTGCCACCACCTGTAATGAATTCGCCTTGGAACAATATATATTTAAAAAAACGAATCAAATTTGTTACGAATCAATCTGTTACCCATATTTCAATAAACTTTTTGCATCGAAGTAACTTAGAACATCCCTAAAGTATACTTCACAACATTCGCTTAAAAATCTGAGTTTTCGATCGATATCGAATGCGGTAATTTGGCCCCAGGTGCTCACCAACCGGACAATGTCCTGTCATGACATACATAAGTAAGAATGCATAGAGTCTTGATAGTGATAGTAGCATGCGGCCAAAAATATTCGGTTATCGGCCCCATGACGCCGCCGACCCATAAACCGCACAAACCGCTAATGATGACTCATGGAGTACCAATAACGCATACTATTAAGCCATTCAGCCAGAAATGGGCCTCATCGCTGAAGATGATTCGAGCTCTTAACATTGGGGCCACTGACTCCGAATTTGGGTAGTAAATTCGACTCGTTGTTGGCTCGTATATCTTTCCATCATGAAATGGCAAACCTTACTGAAAAGAAATGTCAAAATAGCAGCAAATATATGGCTTCGTCTACTGTCCCTGTCGCTGTACTGTTGAAAAACCTGATATTTCTAAATGACCTTATTTCATCTTTCATTGAAATAGGTTAAGTCGTAGAGGTAAGGCCTTCCCCTGCTCCGAGCCTTTTTGGTTTTTCCTAAACTATGACCATGGATGTGGAATTTACTTTTAGATTCAAGTGTTAATGTCATAGTTTTTTTTTAATATTTAGTGATAAATTTCAATTTTTGACATAGATTACACACTTAATGAAGTAAAAGTTTCTGGGATTTTCAAAACACCCCCAAAATCCGGAGTTACGGGTAAAAAACCGGTTTTTCATACCCGTATGATCTTATCAGCCCGTAACTTAGACAAATGCCAACCGATTTTAAGTTTTTTGAAAGATATTGAAAGAAGAAGCTTAACCCTTTACAACAAGATTTTGGGGGTGTTTTGAAAATTATAAAAACGGAGTGTTGTTCTACTCGACAGCATCTACCAGAAAAATGGTATAACATCCCAGAAACTTTTACTTCATTATACCCTTCACCACCTTAGGTGGAAAGGGTATTATAAGTTTGTGCTGATGTATGTAACGCATAGAAATATTTTTCTTAGACCCACCTTTTAGTATACCAATAGGCTTAGAATCACTTTCTGAGTCGATTTAGCGATGTCCGTCCGTCCGTCCGTCTGGCTGGCCCCCATGTAAACCTTGTAATCAAACTACAGGTCGCAATTCCAAAGATAATTTGATGAAATTTGGCACAGATAATTTTTTTGATAATGGGACCATGACTATTGAAATTGGTCAAAATCGGTCCATTATTTATGGTACCTCCCATAGGACCCACTTCCCGGAATTGATATATTGGCCACAAATATCAATATTTTTTCATGAAATTTAAGGCAAATACTGCTTATATAAACTAAAATCACTGCACTAAATTTCAAATCGGTCCACATCTGACCATAGCTCCAGTACAAACTTTTCTTTAAAAACGCACTAAATGAGACAAAAATCACTAAAACGCTTGTAAATCTAAAGATAATAAAAATTTTGAGTTTATTTTTTGCATGCATAATTTTCGTAACAACTGTAATCAATTTCGAGATAATCGGTCTACATTTGAGCCTAGCTCTCATATAAGTCCAAATGTCGGAAGCAGCTTAAATATATAAGTTTTGAGAAAATGTTTGTATGATGGCAAAATTTAGCTAATATTTGTCTTTATACAGGAAAAAATAACACCTTTGACCTTAGTGGTAAAGGGTATTTTATGGTCGGGCTTGACCGACTATAGCACTTTCTTACTTGTTTTTTAGTGATTTTTTGCTTGATGATCAACTAAAAAGATGAATGTCAAGCAAACATTTTTGATCGAAATCGTCAAAAACTGTTTATTTTTAAAAATTTTTGTTTTTTTTTTAAGCTGAATAAATCAGTAATTTTTTAACGGATTTTTCAATATGAAGACTTATTTTATTGGTAATCTTATATATCTTTGAAATCAGATCATAAATAGCACGCTTCCCATACAAAAATGTTGTGTAACAACGTCCCGAAAATAGAGAAATGTGTAAAAAACCGGAAAAAATATATTTGGTGTTAAAAAACACATATCTATCGTAAATATATTCTAAGAAACTATATACCGTTGAAAAGGGCTAAGCTTCTTCTTTCAAAAAACTTAAAATCGGTTGGCATTTGTCTAAGTTACGGGGTGATAAGTGCATAGAGGTATGAAAAACCGGGTTTTTAACTGTAACTCCAGATTTTGGGGGTGTTTTGAGAATTCTAAAAACCGAGTGTTGTTTACTCGACAGCATCTACCAGAAAAACGGTATAACATCCCAGAAACTTTTACTTCATTTTTTCTATGTCGCAGTGTGTTATTGGACCTTGTAGGTATAACTCTACCTAAATTCAAAATTTCATCAAAATCGGTTAAGCTGTTTAGGCGTGATTGACTCGTAAACAAATGTATTAATTTCACTTCAAAATGTATCTAAACATAAAAAATGTTGAATATCTCAACTTAAGTTAAAATTTAAAAATGTCCTTGAAATAAAATATAAAGGATGAAAACTAATTAACAGGAAATCTCCAATATCCTTGAAAATTAGCAATAATTTGCTCTGTATTTAATTTGTTATAGATTTTAAGCCATTTTGCCTTAATGAAAAACGTTAATGATGATTGAAAATACTTATAACTTTTTTGTTTGTAAATATTTGATAGAATGATTTTGTTCTGCGATACATTGATCCCCCGTCCGATGTTTATGAACTTTTGTAACCTTCAATTTTTTTGTTTAATTTATGACAATATTTCGTATGTTTTATTAGAATTAATTATTATTTGTTGCTGTTTATTTAGCAGCAATAAAAAAAAAATTGGAAAACATGTTCGATTGTTTGTCTAACGTTCATTCTCAATGACAAAACTCACTCGCGTTGCTCATGTTGCTACAATCTGTTAGATATGAAATTTTGTGTTAAAAAAAAGGAGGTGACCTATTCAAAATTACAAGGTTACTAAATTACAATTCTAGTGATTTTCAATGGAATCATACTTAACTAGAATTTATATCAAAATATATAATTTAGAAATCTGGTCACCTTAGATCAGGCAACCTGATAAATCCCACATTTTGTACTTCAAATTTTTAGGCACATTGTGTTATAAAAAATATCATATTAATCGTCCAGATTTTTAACCTTGTCTCCCTATTTCGAATGCTTTCACACATCAGTCATTATAACCGAAATGATTTTTGAAACCGACCTGAGAAAAAAGAAAAATTTTCTAATATTTATTAAAAAACTAAGTAAATTTGACAATATTTTGACTAAACTCAGCTATTTAATACTTACAGGCCATAGAATTGTAAATCATGTCTTATTTTGGAATTTTTTTATTCCAAAGTATTAATTAAGTTATTTACAATCAAAGTAAAAAAACAGTTATTTTGCAAATTTTGCGCGGGCCATGGGCACGCCCATCCGATTGACCTCAAATTTTCAAGGCATTATTTTTTTAGCATCGACCGAAGACGTATTAAAAAAAAAACAAGTAAGAAAGTGCTATAGTCGGTCAAGCCCGTGTTCTTTTTCCTGTATAAAGAAAAATATTTGATAAATTTTGCCATCATTCAAACATTTTCCCAAAACTTAGATATTTAAGCTGTTTCCTTCATTTGGACTTATATCAGAGCTAGGGTCAAATGTGGACCGATTACCTTGAAATTTACCAAATTGATTACAGTTGTTACAAAAATTATGTATGCAAAAATAAACTTAAAATTCTCATTATCTTCAGATTTACGAGCGTTTAAGTGATTTTTGTCTCATTTGGTGCGTTTTCACAGAAGAGTTTGTATGGGAGCTATGGTCAAATGTAGACCGATTTCAACGAAATTTGGTACAGTCAATTTAGTTAACATAAGCAGTATTTGTTTTAAATTTCATGAAAAAATATTGATATTTGTAGTCAAAATATCAATTCCGGGAAGTTGGACCTATGAGAGGTACCATAAATAATGGACCGATTTTGGCGAATTTCAATAGTCATGGTTCCACTATCAAAAAAATGATCTGTATACTTTGATAACAAGGTTTAGATGGGGGTCCAGCCAGCCAGCCAGCCGTCCAAACGGACGGACTGACATCTAAATCGACTCAGAAAGTGATTCTAAGCCTATTGGTATACTAAAAGATGGGTCTAAGACAAATATTTTAATGAGTTACTTATATCAGCACAAATTTATAATACCCTTTCCAACTATGGTGGTCAAAAGTCCCCTCAAGAAGCGTTACGTAATATTTGAACATCCACATAGACATTTGCTTTGGTATTGAAAGCTTCGCTTTTTAAAATGGTCAGAATCGATCCATTATTTCGAGGTCTGACTTTGTGGAATTGAGATTTTCTCCACAATTTCTGTATATTGTTTGAAAATTTAGAAGAAATATTGCTTATCACTGTACCAAGTTTCTCTGAGTCTGGGCTTCGTTCTTACCGGGCATGGCTCCCTTAATAAATTTTTGCATAAGCGTCTGTTGAATGATACTGCTGAGTAATATAGCGTTGCGGAGTGTGTGGATTAGAAGCATGTGTGGTGTGAATGTTCGTATTACCCGGACATTAAGAACCTAGAGGTTGGGGGGGTATTTAGGACTGAGCACCCAGGATAGAGTGAGAAGTGTGTATGAATATGCATTAGTGGTTTTTAATAGGACTGTTCGAGAGTAATACGATTTAGGTACATGGGCTCTATTGGGGTCCGGCATGACCCTCCCGGTGTTCTAAGTCGAATTTCGGGGGTCCAGTAAATTGATAAAATTGAGTTCGAGATGAACAAGGTGGTCATGTGTTTTATGAATGTGTCTATGGTACCAGTCCCTAGCCATTTTGGAAGCACTGCCGGTAGTGGTTAGTTCACTAAGTCCGACCAAAGACATTCTAGTACCACGGGAGTCAGGAACCCTTGAAACTTCAGTTCCAGCCTGACTGTTGGTGTGGCCCCGGGAGTATTGTGTTGGTTTTTTATACCCAATATCACGGCTAAAACGTATGTTCGTTGTGCAGTTGCATTGCAACCGGGTGCTGTGGCCCATAGATCGGAAGGAGTTTAGAAAGACTCCGCCGCACCACAGGGGAAACGAAGTTTGACCAGAGACATTCTGGTACCACGGGAGTCAAGAGCTCTTGGAACTTCGGTTTCAGCCTGACTGTTTGTGTGGCTCTGGGATCATTGTATTGGAGTTAGATAGCAACCCGGTGCTGCGACCTATAGGTCGGGAGTCAGGAGCCCATATAATTTCGGTTCCAGCCTGACTGTTGTTGTGGCCCTGGGAGCATTGTATTGTTTTTTATACCCAATATCACAACTAGAACGTAAGTTCGATGTGGAGTTGCATTGCAACCAGTTGCCGTGACCCGTAGGTCGGAAGGAGCTAAGGTAAGCTTCCCCGCACCAAAGCTTTGATGCAAAGGGGAAACCTTGTCCAAAAAACATGGTTTCAAATTGGTACGAATAAATATCCGGGCGCTGTTCGTACACAGTCTGAACATATCCCCTGGTCCAGACTGTATACTACCAATAGTTTTAAAAAATGCCATCTTTCCAGTCTCGTTCTTTACGTAATCTATTTTACATGTCATACCGGTCTAATGTTTTTTTTAATTGTTGGAAAATTATCAACGTACAACCAATACCCAACCTTGGACAATTTCTGTCCTATTGCCTTATGTTCCACTCTTTCCAAATTTGTGGAAAACATGCTAATCATCATCTTATTAGCTATTTTGAATCCAATCTGCATTTTAACGATAAACAGTGCGGATTTTCCAATAGTGGCTCAAAAGGTGATCTAATGGCATTTCATCGATTGGGTGAGACAAAAGAATTTGACCGAATTTCGTATAAATCGTTACTTTCGAAGTTTATATCTTTTGAAGTAGGAGACGTATTCTCAAAGTGTATATCTTAATAGCTTCCCCAGATACAGAATTATAAAGATTTTATACTGAATTTTGGAGTCCCTTTAGGGTTCATTCTATCGTACTCTTCCGATACCGCTAATATGAATATCCAGCATCCTCAATCGCATTAGGTTAGGTTAGGCAGGCAGCCGATGATAAGTCAGCGTCACTTGGGTCCTAGAAACGGTCGCTTTGTGGTACCTGCAAGGGATAGACTGCACAAAGAAAAGCATAAAGTCGGTAAGAGGCCTTCATAAATGTTTCTATTTTACGAATGTCAATACTCGCTAGATCAGATAAATTATGAAGAAAAAGCGCCCCCAGATTATAAGCCTTCAGAATTGAAAGAACGGGGCAGAGGCGGAGACGATGAGTTACTGTCTTCTTCTCTTCGATGTTGTGACAACTACAGTCTTTAACGTTAAATCTTCTAGCATGCAACCCAAAAACGCAATGTCCTGTTAAGGTTGAGAACAGGTTGTGGAATCGGTGGCGAGGCATAGATACCTAGCGCTATTAACGTTTACTGTTGTAAGTGGGCCATGTTTGCGAGGATGTTGAATAAGTGGTTCTGGACTGACCCATAAAGAGATTGCCTAATTCCTGATTTGCAGGCCCATAAATTGGTCGATGTTCTCCTGACACAGGAGAGCACTGGACTTAGCAAATTTGACCGTATAGAGTTACCAGGTATGTTGTTGTGCCCGGGTGCCCGGAAAAGTTCAATACTGCAATGTCTCGCCATCTAGTTAAGAGATGTCCGGAATTCGCTAGTAAGAACAGATGCCGCATTCACATTAGATTTTATGGCAGCCTGACTGTCGATACAGAAACGAATATTCTGCTTTGAATATGGCCGATATCTCGACTTGAAAAATACTACATCAGGAAGCCTTAAATTAATTTAATTCCTAAATCCTAAATCGATGGCCACTATTTTGTCCGATCTTTCGGACAGTGTTCGAATTCCACGTTGAAAAAAACATAAATCTTTTGAATCGATCCAATTTTGTACTTCTTCATAAGAACGGTCAGCCAGACCGTGTGCCATTGATCATAACAAGTAATAGTTCGAGGAAGCAACGTCTGCAGAAAACGACTGGAGGAGTAAAACGATCCATTTCAACGTTTCCAAGTTTGTCTCTACCACTTTCGTAACATGGGGTCATATCTCTGCTTGTAATGAGACCGTTTGTCTTTTAATGTTCGGATCAAGCCCATTAATTGCATTCGATAACGATCGCCTGTGATTGCTTGATCGTTTGACATGTGTCTTGCTAGTCAAAGATTTAGAAAGGTTAGGATCAGTCCTATACTGTACCCTTCAATATCAAAGTCAAATATTGTTTAACAACTTTAATAGTATTTCTTAATTTTTAGAGACTTATTTGGGCAAAGTTGTTTTCAAACTTACCAAATTTCGGTTATAGAATTTATGATTTTCGGGGTATTTAAATGACTTTTGAGAGTTTGTCTTGGTCAAATATGAACCGATTCCAACAAACAACTCTATTCCGGGATGGTAGTTGATCGGGTCAGCCATCTAGACGGACAAACATAGTTAAATCCACTTAGAACTCGATTTTGTCGATAGATATACTTAAGGACTAACATTTCTATAGGTTACAAATATCAGCACAAACCCAATTTACCTCTTCCACCGTTGAAGGGTAAATAAAATTGTTTTCGGTTTGTAAAGATAGTCCAACAAATGTGCGAAATATTAACGACTGTTACTTAAAAATTTTCTTCGTTTACACTCTTTATTACGATTGAAATCGGCACTTCAAACTTTTGCCAAACTTTATTGATTGTTTGAAATATTTTCTATTATTTTTTCATTAGAATTTAAGATATTCATTTAAAACGGACTAAATACTTTGACATTATCGGTCATCTTTTAGCTTTTTAAACATTTCATTGGAAGGACTTAAAAAAAAATAAAACTTTTTGTGAGAAAGATTTTTTATTTACTCATAGATAAAACAGCTTAAGTGTGGAGTGTTTTGTAAAGTGTTTTTCAAAATACAGTAGCTTATCTGACAACCCCCGTAATAGCGTTTATCAAAACAAAATCGTTTAAAGATAACAGGTGTTACTAGGTTATTGATACCCCAGATTCTTAAGTGTAACTCGTTTTTTATTTTTATTTTATTTGATATATAAATAGTTTTGCCCTAGTATTTAACTGGAAGATAATATTAAATCCCAAAAAATAATTTACTAATTTAATTTGATAGTTTACATGAACTTGATATCAGTTGAGATTGAAATTCATAAATTGTTTCCAAGTCAATATCGTCTGGTAAAATATTCCACGTGATAAAATTGGATTTTTGTTTAGGTTTTGTAGTGAAATTATGGAAAATAACCACTAAAAGTTATTTATTTACATCTGTTTAGTAGTTACAAATTATTTTGTCTTATTATTAATTATTATTGTCTATACTTGAGTACATGATTAAATAAAAATAAAAATAAAAATAGCAATATTTGGAAATAGAAACGCAGACTTCATCATAAATAAATAAATAAATGAATAAATATTGCATTTTACAAACAATTTTTGTTATTTTTCATTTCGTTCTTATCTTATCAGTTTTGTAAAGAAATAAACAATTTGTAATAAACAATTTAAAAAAGATTAATTTGTGAAAAACATATTTTGCGGCCGGTAACAGAAATAAATGTAAAAGAGTGAATACTTTTCTCGAAAGTTTTGTTTGAATTAAATATAAAAATTTCGGGATTACTAAAAAATTGTTGGAATTTGAAGTCTAAACATAAGTTCCCAAATTTAGATTCTTATCACTCATAAAGAAGTTTCTAAGCTATTGGGTCTTTAAGTTACAAATTTTGAAATATTTGGCCCACCCGCCTTTTAGCCTTGCCCCTTCTGACTACTATTTGTTTCGATCGAGGGTGTCTGGTACAGAGGGCGAAGCCGAGCGGCCCGAAGCCGGCGCTGAGTCGCCGCCGGGAGAATTTTTCGAAAGTCAGCCGCCGCCGAAAGAACCGGCTCATGTCGGCTTAAATTTCAAGCCGAAGTATTTTCATTTTTAGATAACGATATTTTTTAATACTAAGTTTTTTAATAAGACTTGGTTTTTATATTTAATAAGAAGATACATACCTACTCGTAAACGTATTATCAAATTAATCTTTCATTTAAAGCTCGTTTTTTTGTACGCGAGAAAATGAGGGTAAGTGAAAAAGTGTATAATATTGGAAACGCAACAAAATTTTTCCAAGGTCAAAGTTATCCCACTCTAAGCTCTTTTATATATTTTTATAAAAATATATTGTCTTCATGAGAAAGGACAGAAATTGGATCATATTTTGTACTCGCAATACAATTGTGCGGTTTTGCAAAGCAGAACTGAAAAAAAAGTTTAAAGGTGGCAGTTTTAATGTATCCATGCCAAAAAAATTTGCCAGCTTTGGAGAAGTATATTAAAATGATTCTACAAAACGCGTTAAATTCATTTCAAATCTTGGATGTATCCTATAATTCAGTTTCTAAATCAAAGTTAACTTTAGAAGAAATAAAAAATTAGAGGATATTGATATCAATCGTCCATCTACCAGCAAATGTTCAAATTAACCATTAAAAATATGAAAGTATAATGTCCTGATTTTTTTATAATTTTATATATATACATATATATATATATATATATATATATATATATATATATATATATATATATATATATATATATATATATATATTTACTGTAAAATTTCAAATACAAGACAACAAATGCTAGAATTCATGGGAACAATAATGCCTAATCTGAACAATAATATGGAACTTGAAATTCAAAAATATCTTGATAGCAAAGTTATCCCAATATTGCAAAACTAGTAAATTTATGTTTCAGGATACCAGAATGAAAAGGCTTGTTTTGACGATGCTGACGTACATCGTCAAAACAAGCCTTTTCATTCGCTGACAACTATGTAAACCAAAAAAGAAGTTCCCTAAATCCTAACACAATAAAAAAGCAATTGTGTTTGGATTGATGAAACCAAAATTTGAAAAATATGTATTCTGGTTTAAAAACAAGTAAGAAAGCGCTGTAGTCGGTCAAGCCGACCATACGATACCCTTCACCATTATGGTCAAAGGTGTTCTTTTTCCTGTATAAAGACAAATATTTGCTAAATTTTGCCATCATACAAACATTTTCTCAAAAAAACTTATATATTCAATCTGTTTCCGTCATTTGGACTTATATGAGAGCTAGGGTCAAATGTGGACCGATTATCTCGAAATTTGGCAAATTGATTACAGTTGTTACAAAAATTATGTATGCAAAAAATAAACTCAAAATTTTCATTATCTTTAGATTTAGTGCGTTTTTAAAGAAGAGTTTATATGGGAGCTATGGTCAAATATGGGCCGATTTCAAATTTGGTACAGTGATTTAAGTTTACATAAGCAGTATTTGTTTTAAATTTCATGAAAAAATATTGATATTTGTATATATATAGCAATTCCGGGAAGTGGGACCTATGGGAGGTACCATAAATAATAGACCGATTTTGACCAATTTCAATAGCCATGGTCCCATTATCAAAAAAATTATCTGTGCCAAATTTCATCAAATTATCTTTAGAATTGCGACCTGTAGTTTGATTAAAAGGTTTACATGGGGGTCCAGCCAGCCAGCCAGACGGACGGACGGACATCGCTAAATCGACTCAGAAAGTGATTCTAAGTCTATTCGTATACTAAAAGGTGGGTCTAAGACAAATATTTCTATGCGTTACAAACATCAGCACAAACTTATAATACCCTTTCCACCTATGGTGGTGAAGGGTATAAATATGATATTTTTCTTTTTGTATTCGGCTTAAAGCCGGCGCACAGCCGCCGCTGGTCCATTTTTCTCCAGCCGCCGATAATTTGTAGTCGCCCTCTTCTGGTCTGGTAGCAGATTTATATTTTGAAACTTACATAAAAACGTAATCGAGTCATAACCACAAAAAAAGCTTAAGTGCAATATTACAAACTTCACAGGAGAAGGGTTTTTTAATTAATTGCTTCATTAATCCAGTTATTACTTTAAAATTGTATGTGTTATTTGGTCCGACAAATGATATTACATTAACTTAATTTCCATAGCTGCGATATATCGGTTATTAATGTCCCTTAAGTTTTTTGCCGTCACTATAAAACTTTGGTTTTTGTTACTTAAGCTTTTTTTTGAATTGATGTTTGCTTTCAACTCTGTAACTTCTTATTTTTTAGTTAAAATTGTAGAAACTTAAAACGTCAATATAGTAGAATCAAGGCTTTTATAAAATTTCGTTTTCAGTATTTGCAAAAACGGTGGGACAAATTTGACCTTCGGTATGAAGAAACTGTCGGTCCATGTATTTTTTTCCGATCAAACAAAATTTTACATTTTTAAAATTTAACACAGAAATCAATAAAAAACGTCTCCACTACACTTTCTTATATTTTATAGTTAAGAAGATATTTGACTCTAAATAAAATATTTTTCGTTTTTGAACAAATATTTGTCTTTATACAGGAACAATAACACATTTGACCTTAATGGTGAAGGGTATCGTATGGTCGGGCTTGACCGACTATATCACTTTCTTACTTGTTTTTGCTTGCTCCCTTTTGAATAACACCTTTTAAACGCCTCATTTAAGTATATTTTATCCCCATGAATACACCCAATTCTACGAGTATTAGCAACTATAGATTTTATAATGTTGGTAAAGCTGTTTTTTATTTCGAATAAATATAACATAATGGTTCTGATATTTGCTAAAGAAAACATTCGGAATTGTATTATCGACGTAGTTATGATCAATACACAATCGGTAAGGCAGTTCAGTAACAGGGTGATCTGAACAATTTAATAAACAATTAAATACTTATGGTCACGTTCCATAACACAAGCAAGTTCTTGACGATTGAGTTGATTCTCAACGATTTCGTAAGGAATTGAGGTTCTATAAGGTACTCGTCTAGCTTACGTTATGTTACGTTGTGCTTTTTCTATTTTAAAATTGTTTGGTTGCCAATATATCTCAATACGAAAGCTTTTCTAATTTTTCAAACAAAATTTTTTATTCAAAGGGAAAAAGGAAACCCTTTATTCTGTTTGTCAAAAAAAAATACTCAAAATATAACAATATTATTTTTTTTTCGTAGTTCTTATTAAAATTTTGGTAAATTTCTGTTAAAGGAGAAATTATTAAATTAATTAGGATTTCTTAGCTAAAATTAATTTAAAAGCAACTGTTAATGACTTGTAAAGCGATAAAACTCTGAGCCAAAATAAGGTAACCTTTTCACTCAATGCAATACCAACCAATTATTGTAGAGTTTTTTTAGGTTTACCTTATCCACCAAAAGCAGCCAAAAAGAAAAATTGTCTCCGCCAAAACGAAAATATTCTTCGATCTCTTGGGCATTTCTACACCACTTTATTTAAGCATTAACTGTCATGACTAAAGTTTGGAAGCAGTTCTTCCTCACAAGATTTTATGGTGAAGTCGATAAAAATAGGATGTGATGCTAAATTTTTCCATATAATTTTTATATTATGTTTATATTTTCTAGTTATGTTCCAGTACAGATCAAGTTTAGTACTTGTTCAGGTTTAGTTCAGTTCTAGTTCAGTTCTAGTTCAGTTCTAGTTCAGTTCTAGTTCAGTTCTAGTTCTGTTCTAGTTCAGTTCTAGTTCAGTTCTAGTTCAGTTCTAGTTCAGTTCTAGTTCAGTTCTAGTTCAGTTCTAGTTCAGTTCTAGTTCAGTTCTAGTTCAGTTCTAGTTCAGTTCTAGTTCAGTTCTAGTTCTGTTCTAGTTCAGTTCTAGTTCAGTTCTAGTTCAGTTCTAGTTCAGTTCTAGTTCAGTTCTAGTTCAGTTCTAGTTCAGTTCTAGTTCAGTTCTAGTTCAGTTCTAGTTCAGTTCTAGTTCAGTTCTAGTTCAGTTCTAGTTCAGTTCTAGTTCAGTTCTAGTTCAGTTCTAGTTCAGTTCTAGTTCAGTTCTAGTTCAGTTCTAGTTCAGTTCTAGTTCAGTTCTAGTTCAGTTCTAGTTCAGTTCTAGTTCAGTTCTAGTTCAGTTCTAGTTCAGTTCTAGTTCAGTTCTAGTTCAGTTCTAGTTCAGTTCTAGTTCAGTTCTAGTTCAGTTCTAGTTCAGTTCTAGTTCAGTTCTAGTTCAGTTCTAGTTCAGTTCTAGTTCAGTTCTAGTTCAGTTCTAGTTCAGTTCTAGTTCAGTTCTAGTTCAGTTCTAGTTCAGTTCTAGTTCAGTTCTAGTTCAGTTCTAGTTCAGTTCTAGTTCAGTTCTAGTTCAGTTCTAGTTCAGTTCTAGTTCAGTTCTAGTTCAGTTCTAGTTCAGTTCTAGTTCAGTTCTAGTTCAGTTCTAGTTCAGTTCTAGTTCAGTTCTAGTTCAGTTCTAGTTCAGTTCTAGTTCAGTTCTAGTTCAGTTCTAGTTCAGTTCTAGTTCAGTTCTTGTTCAGTTCTAGTTCAGTTCTAGTTCAGTTCTAGTTCAGTTCTAGTTCAGTTCTAGTTCAGTTCTAGTTCAGTTCTAGTTCAGTTCTAGTTCAGTTCTAGTTCAGTTCTAGTTCAGTTCTAGTTCAGTTCTAGTTCAGTTCTAGTTCAGTTCTAGTTCAGTTCTAGTTCAGTTCTAGTTCAGTTCTAGTTCAGTTCTAGTTCAGTTCTAGTTCAGTTCTAGTTCAGTTCTAGTTCAGTTCTAGTTCAGTTCTAGTTCAGTTCTAGTTCAGTTCTAGTTCAGTTCTAGTTCAGTTCTAGTTCAGTTCTAGTTCAGTTCTAGTTCAGTTCTAGTTCAGTTCTAGTTCAGTTCTAGTTCAGTTCTAGTTCAGTTCTAGTTCAGTTCTAGTTCAGTTCTAGTTCAGTTCTAGTTCAGTTCTAGTTCAGTTCTAGTTCAGTTCTAGTTCAGTTCTAGTTCAGTTCTAGTTCAGTTCTAGTTCAGTTCTAGTTCAGTTCTAGTTCAGTTCTAGTTCAGTTCTAGTTCAGTTCTAGTTCAGTTCTAGTTCAGTTCTAGTTCAGTTCTAGTTCAGTTCTAGTTCAGTTCTAGTTCAGTTCTAGTTCAGTTCTAGTTCAGTTCTAGTTCAGTTCTAGTTCAGTTCTAGTTCAGTTCTAGTTCAGTTCTAGTTCAGTTCTAGTTCAGTTCTAGTTCAGTTCTAGTTCAGTTCTAGTTCAGTTCTAGTTCAGTTCTAGTTCAGTTCTAGTTCAGTTCTAGTTCAATTCTAGTTCAGTTCTAGTTCAGTTCTAGTTCAGTTCTAGTTCAGTTCTAGTTCAGTTCTAGTTCAGTTCTAGTTCAGTTCTAGTTCAGTTCTAGTTCAGTTCTAGTTCAGTTCTAGTTCAGTTCTAGTTCAGTTCTAGTTCAGTTCTAGTTCAGTTCTAGTTCAGTTCTAGTTCAGTTCTAGTTCAGTTCTAGTTCAGTTCTAGTTCAGTTCTAGTTCAGTTCTAGTTCAGTTCTAGTTCAGTTCTAGTTCAGTTCTAGTTCAGTTCTAGTTCAATTCTAGTTCAGTTCTAGTTCAGTTCTAGTTCAGTTCTAGTTCAGTTCTAGTTCAGTTCTAGTTCAGTTCTAGTTCAGTTCTAGTTCAGTTCTAGTTCAGTTCTTTTTTTTTTCTTTTCTTTTCACAAAATTCTATACCAAGGAAAAATTTTTGTTCTATACGATCGAATTTTTCTTATCGTGTACCTTTGACATAACAGACGAGTGAAATTGTCTTACAGAACGGCAAAAATTATACAAAGCTTTCAGTTCTTACGTTTTCACTCAACCAGAAATGACATACGCTTTACAAAACCCAAAACAAAATGTTTTTACTCATAGGACATAAATTTATGAGTAAAACGTTTTACAGAATGTGGCCATAAAAGCCTTCTTTGTATTACTCGAACTGTATTATCATTTAGAAATTATCCAAAAAAATTCTCATTGTTGTAGAAATTTTGTGCCACGATAGTCAACAAGTCTCCAGGGCTAAATGGTATTCCAGAACTTACCTTGAGGCAGTGCAATTCGACAGTTGCGCGTCTTTTAGCGAAAAAGTTTAAAATAAGGTTTTACTCGAGGAAGATTGATATTAAAATCATTGGGATTCATTGAAAAGCACGAAGATTGGCAATTGGAAATGACGATTTTATCCATGATGCCGAGGTAATCAAAATCAAATTACATCAAAAAAATACATGGTTCGGGAGAACAATCTAATATCGAACATTGTTGCCACGACACTATTATTTTTGTAAACATTGGGAATATTTTTGTAAATATGTATTGTAAATATTTTTTTAAAACAGAAATATATTCTAATATTAAACAATTTTAGATTTAATAAATATATTTTTCTTTGGTGAATTCTTCGATAAAAATTTGATTTTCTAGAAAATTTTTCGATAAAAATATTTTTCTGTAAAAATTTTCGATAAAATTTTTAAATCTTCTTTAAAAAATTTGTTGATAAAAAAATTTTCTAGACAAAAATTTTTAATAAAAAATTTTCAAAAAGGTTTATCAAAAATTATGGGACATCAAATATTTAATTAAAAAGTTTTACAGCAGTGTATTGCACTAAGATCCCAATTCATTACAATTATTTATCAATGTAATGAATAGTTTCTTGATAAAACCAAAAAATGTTGGTGGGGAAACATTTTTAGAAAAATTTTTGATAAAAAAAAATGTTCTATAGAAAAATTTTGTAAGAAAATTTTCTATAGAAAAATTTTTGATAAAAACAAATTTTCTATAGAAAAATTTTTGTAAGAAAATTTTCTATAGAAAAATTTTTGATAAAAAAAATTGTCTATATAAAAATTTTTGTAAGAAAATTTTTATAGAAAAATTTTTGTAAAAAAATTTTTATAGAAAAATTTTTGTAAGAAAATTTTTGATAAAAAAATTTTCTATAGAAAAATTTTCGTTAAAAAAATTGTCAAATGTGGACCGAAATTTCGTACAGTGATTTAAGTTTACATAAGCAATATTTGTTAAAAATTTCATGAAGAAATTTTGATATTTGTGGCCAATATATCAATTCCAGGAAGTGGGACCTATGGGAGGTACCATAAATAATGGACCGATTTGGACGAATTTCAATAGCCATGGCCCACTATCAAAAAAATGATTTGTGACAAATTACATCAAATTATCTTAAAAATTGCAACCTGTACTTTGATTACATGGTTTACATGGGGGTCCAGCCAGACGGACGGATGGACATCGCTAAATCGACTTAGAAAGTGATTCTAAGCCTATTGGTATATTAAAAGACAAATATTTCTATGCGTTACATTCATCAGCACCCTTTACACCTATGGTGGTGAAGGGTATAAAAATGGAGTAGAAAAATTTTTCTTTTTAAAACGTTAGAACTACGCATTGAAAAAAATACCTATTTTAGTTAAAAGAATAAAAAACGGCAACTCTGCCGACTATTTTTTTTGTTCCGTTCACGGACAACTATCGGCTTCTTGTTGGAAGATCGGTCAAAAATTATTTGGAAATCAGTTAATTGGAAGTTTTTGTTCACTCTATAGCCCAGACCTTGAACCTTCTGACTACCATTTGTTGCGATCCATGCAGAACACTTTTGCTTGGATAAGCTTCACTTTAGAAAAGGGTATCTGAAACAAACATCATAGTGGACTAATTTTGACCAATTCCAGTAGCCAATAGTAACAACAAATATTATTCTTTTTCTATAATCCCAGTAGAGCATAGGGCCTCACAAATATTATAAATAACTAGCTGATTTTACCCGTCGTTGCCCGGGTTGGCAGTTAAAGTTTTTAACTAATTACTGTTAGAAAAATTGGTCCGCTCGGTCATCTATATTTGTCATTTTTAATATATGAGTTATATGGGAGAGGCACCGCCCGCTTGAGATTTTGGAAAATAAACCTTTCCTATTTTAACCACCGGTCACACCTTAACATACTGTCTTAATTTCAGAAAAATCGGTCAGATCGGTCAGTTCGGTCATCCATATTTGTCATTTTAAATATTTGACTTATATGGGAGGGGTCATGCCCACTTGAGATTTAAAAAAAAAAACCTGACCTAGTTTACCCACCGGTTACACCTTAACATACTGTTAAAATTTCAGAAAAATCGGTCCGCTCGGTCATCAATATTTGTAATTTTTAATATATGAGTTACATGGGAGGGGTCACGCCCACTTGAGATTTCAGAAAGAAACCTAGGCTATTTTAACCACCGGTCACACCTTACTACACTGTCTAAATTTCAGAAAAATCGATTGGTTTGATCATCCATATTTGTAATTTTTAAAAACTGGCTTATATGGGAGGGGTCACGCTACTTGAGATTTAAAAAAAATCTGGCCTATTTTATCCACCAGTAACACTTTAACATACTATCTAAATTTCAGAAAAATCTTGCTTCATTATCTGCTATATTTGTCAATTTTAATACATGAGTTATATGGGAGGGGTCACGCCCACTTGAGATTTCTTAAAAAACCCTTGCCTATTTTAACCAGCGGTTACATCTTGCCATACTGTCAAAATTTCAGAGAAATCGGGCATCTTGGTCATTTATATTTGTAATTTTTAATATATGAGTTATATGGGAAGGGTCACGCCCACTTGAGATTTCAAAAAAAAACTTGCCTATTTTAACCACCGATCACACCCTACTATACTGTCTAAGTTTCAGAAAAATCAGGCCGCTCGGTCATTCATATTTGTCATTTTTAATATATGAGTTATATGGGAGGTGTCACGCCCACTTGAGATTTCAGAAAAAACTCTAAGCTATTTTAACTACTGGTCACACCATACTCCACTGTCTAAATTTCAGAAAAATCGGTCGGTTTGATCATCCATATTTGTATGTTTTAAAATCTGACTTATATGGCAGGGGTCACACCCACTTGAGATTTGAAAAAAAAATCTTGTTTTTTTTTATCCATCGGTCACACCTTAACATATTGTAAAAGTTTCAGAAAAATCGGGCCTCTCGGTCGCCTATATTTGTCATTTTTAATAAATGAGTTATATGGGAGGGGTCACGCCCACTTAAGAAAATTAGCCTATAGTCACCACCGGCCACACAATACTACACTGTCAAAATTTCAGAAAAATCGGTCCGCTAGTTCCGGAGATCCTTCCCAACAAACAACATACAAACAGACAAACAGACGCGGAATTTTTTTTATAGATATAGAAGATAGATAGATTAAAATTGTCTTTTTATTGCTCATTTAAATTCAGGTTAATGACTTTTGACATAGGAAAACCCCCTGTAGGTACAACAATAAAAGTTTTATTGACTCCGATAACCGACAAAAGCAATTAATTAAATACAACTGCAGGAATTTCAAAATATTCGCAGTAACTTTTAAAATTTCCACAAAACAAAATTAAAAATTTGACTAAAAATTACACAGTTCTTTGAGAACTTAAGAAATTTCCAGCTTCTTAGGTCCATATTGGATGATCAATACACGAATTGTGGCTTTAAACAAACGGCGCTACATGCTTTGCAGATCATGGGTTATTAGCAGAAATCGATGGCACGTCCATTTTACATAGAGGTAAGTGAACTGGCCACTGATGTCATGCGATTTGACCGTTAGACTTTTTCTGTGAGCTTTTTTAACAAAACACATGCACCAATTGCCCTTTCAAATTAATAAATCTCGATTGTATCATGATTTTACGAACTAATAAATATTTGAATGGAATGTACCAGAGAAATGTTTAGTAAAATACATAATATTAAAAAATTTTAACACATTTTATAAAACACTTTTATCAATTTTAAATTAAAAGTTTTATACCAAAAATTTTTTTCTGAAATCGCTCTAAAATATTTCGATTCATAAGAGGAAAATTATATAAAAAATTGTATTTTCTTTTAGTATTCGATTAACAAAAAGTTCAATGCTTTTAAAGAAAATTTTTAAACAAATGTCTAAAATAATAAATAATTATGCACTTTCAGCAAAATATTTAAAACATTTATTGTTTTTTTTTTTTTTGGTAACTTAAAAAATTACTGCGAATATTTAAAATATTTGTTTAAAGATTTTTTGAACTCATTATTAAAGAATAAGAAATTGCAGCAGATGTTTACTTTTTTAAATTATTTGCTTTTGTCGGTTATCGCATTTTATTTAAGCAAATAAGTAAAAAAAACCTTAAGGGGTTTTCCCAATATCAAAAGCTATTAAAAGAAATTAATATAACATTAGTACATTTTGTTAACTTCATAGTCTTGAACCAATTGAGACCCCAATTTCAAAAATCTATATCTCGTAAACTATTAGAAATATTGCTTTTCTTTCATCAGCAAACTTTTACCTCTTAATTAGATCCAAAAAATTTCCGATTTTATCTCAAGGCAAAGTTTTAAGATCTTATTAGGAGGTACAAATTTGCTAAGGGGAGAATAGTTCACGAGATATAGACTTAGGAATCAGTACATGAGCTTTTGAAAATTGTACTAAAATCCACACCAGTCGAAAACTTCAAAAATGAATTAAAAAAACCTTAGCTAATAATTCAATACCCAGTTAGGGTTTTTCTTTTACTATAATAAGCTTTTTGAGGGTCTCAATTAGCTACGATTAGCTTACTAAACATTATTCAAAGTCTGAACCAGGAAATTGGGACGTTATCGTACTTTTAACGAACGGACCGACGATAGAACATTATTTAAAGTAATTTCAATATATTTGCGATGTGGTGGTGTATTAATCTGATACTTTGTTAGCTTTTAAATTTGAATTGACGAAGTTACCATTATGAGTCGCAAAAAGTACCAAAATGTAGTTTTTACACAAGTTTACTCTCTACTTGATCCCTTTATAAAAAGTACTATATACAAGTCTCTTTATTTTTAAAGCTAATATAAATATTTTGTTAAGTTTGTTCCTTTCCTCTTTTGGTTTAAAGAAATAACGTTAATATTTTTTTTCTTTTCTACCCCTTATTTCACCATAATTTTCAAAAAGTACCGAAAACGTATCCACTTATCTTCACAACTATTCTAAGTGCAATTTTTTTCGTTTCTAGCTCTTTTAGTTTAGTAGATATAATGTGGCTGATTTTTCCCTTCTTTACCCCTTAAATTGAAAAAGAACGCAATACAAGTTTGATATTTGTTTCATGTTGATCGATTTCCCTATAAATTTTGTTTCCAACTTTGCTGGTTCAAAAGATAAGCAAATATTCAAAACACAATTCCTAACCTTACAATTTGTTCCTTTTCTATCCCATTTTACCGCCTTTAGTACCAAAAACGTATACTTTAATTCCCATCTCTTTTGGTTTAGGCCTATATCACCTTAACCAAAAGAGATGGGAACAAAAATGAAATTGCTCTTAGATTATTAGTAAAAATTAAAGGATACTTATTTTGTACTAAAGGGGGTAACTACTGATATGTCCATTTTCTTTCCTTTATATTGAAAAAAGTAAGTATAGAAAATTTTTCAAGTCGATTTCCAAATAAATTTTATTTCTAGCTGTATTGTTTCAACGGTAATATAATGCTACTGATGTGTCCCAATTTTATCCCCTATTTTGAAAAAAGTACCAAACGCGTATTTGATATCTTTATTGCTACCAATCGGCTTCCATATAAATTGTATTTCTAGCTTAATTGAATGAACTTACCCTTAATTTTTTCCCCCGTTTTTACCTTTTTACTCAAAAAAAGTACCAAACATATGTTTTACCCACTAATTGTTCTAATTTCGAAAAAGTACTTAACACTTGTCATCTTTTTTTCGTAGCTGATGAATTTTGTTCCTATCACTTTTGATTTCGGAGATATAGCGTTACAGACTTTTCCCTTTTTCCCTCCCTTTCCTCCCTCCCTCTATACATCGATAAATGTACCTGTTGTCCAATTTATTTCACATACAATTTTTGGTCACAAAAAATGTTCTATATAAAATTTCTGGTCTCGAAAAAATTTTCTATATACAATTTTTGGTCTCGAAAAATTTTCTATATACAATTTTTGGTCTCGAAAAATTTTCTATATAAAATTTTTGGTCTCGAAAAATTTTCTATAAAAAATTGTTGGTCTCGAAACATTTTTTATAAAAAATTTTTAATCTTAAGAAATTTTCGATATAAAAATTTTGGTCTCGAAAAATTTTTTATAAAAAACTTTTGGTTTAAGAAAATTTTTTATATAAAATTTTTGGTCTCGAAAATGTTTCTATATAAAATTTTTGGTCTCGAAAATTTTCTATATCAAATTTTTGGTGTCGAAAAATTTTCGAATAAAATTGTTGGTCTCGAAAAATTTTCTTTATAAAACTTTTGGTCTAGAAAAATTTTCTATTCAAGAAATTTTCTATATAAAATTTTTGGTCTCAAAAAAATTTTTTATTTAAAATTTTTGGACTCGAAAAATTTTTTATATAAAATTTTTTACTCGAAAAATTTTTTATATAAAATTTTTGGTCTAGAAAAATTTTGTATATACAATTTTTGATTTCGAAAAATTTTGTATATAAAATTTTTGGTCTCAAAAAATTTTCTATATAAATTTTTTGGTCTCGAAAAATTTTCTATATAAAATTTTAGATTTAAAAAAATTTTCTATATAAAATTATGGTCTCGATAAATTTTCTATATAAAATTTTGGTCTGGATAAAATTTCTATATAAAATTTTTGGTCTTAAAAAATTTTCTATATAAAATTTTTGGTCTCGAAATATTTTCTATATAAAATTTTTGGTCTCGAAAAATTTTCTATATAAAATTTTTGGTCTAGAAAAATTTTCTATATAAAATTTTTGGTCTTGAAAAATTTTCTATATAAAATTTTTGGTCTCGAAAAATTTTCTATATAAAATTTTTGGTCTTGAAAAATTTTCTATATAAAATTTTTGGTCTAGAAAAATTTTCTATATAAAATTTTTGCTCTCTAAAAATTTTCTATATAAAACTTTTAGTCTCGAAAAATTGTTTATGTAAAATTTTTGATCTCGGAAAATTTTCTATATAAAATTTTTGGTCTCTAAAAATTTTCTATATAAAATTTTTGGTCTCTAAAAATTTTCTATTTAAAAGTTTTGGTCTCGAAAAATTTTCTATATAAAATTTTTGGTCTCGAAAAATTTTCTATATAAAACTTTTGGTCTCGAAAAATTTTTAGTTTTAAAAAAATTATCTATATGAAATTTTTTTTCTTAAAATATTTTCTATATAAAATTTTTGAGTTCAAAAAAATTATCTAAATTTAATTTTTGATCATAAAAATTTTTCTATATTAAATTTTTAGTCTCGAAAAATTTTCTTTATAAAACTTTTAGTATCGAAAAATTTTGTATATAAAATTTTTGGGCTCGAAAAATTTTTTATATAAAATTTTTAGTCTCAAGGAATTTTCTATATAAAATTTTTGGTCTCGAAAATTTTTTATATAGAATTTTTGGTCTCGAAAAATTTTTTATATAAAATTTTCTATATAAAATTTTTGGTCTCAACAAATTTTCTATATAACATTTATGGTCTGGAAAACTTTTCTATTCAAAGTTTTTGGTTTTAAAAAATTTTCTATATAAAATTTTTTTTCATGAAAATTTTCTATATAAAATATTTGTTCATGAAAAATTTTCGATATAAAATTTTTGTGCATGAAAAATTTTCTATATAAAATGTTTGGTCTCCAAAAATTTTCTATATAAAAGTTTTGGTCTCGAAAAATTTTTTATACAAAACTTTTGGTTTCGAAAAATTTTTCGAAAATTTTCTGTATAAAATTTTTGGTCTCGAATAGTTTTGTACATACAATTTCTAATCTTAAGAAATTGTTTATATAAAATATTTAATCTTAAGAAATTTTCTATATAAAATTCTTGGTCTCGAAAAATGTTCCTTATACAATTTTTGGTTTCAGAATAATTTTTTAAATAAAATTTGTGGTCTCGAAAAATTTTTTATATAAAATTTTTAATGTTAAGAAATTTTCTATATAAAATTTTTGGTCTCGAAAAATTTTCCATATAAAACTATAAAAAAAAATTATATAAAATTTTTGGTGTCAAAAAATTTTTTGGTCATAATTTTTGGTTTTAAAAAATTTTTTATATAAAATTATTTTTCTTGAAAAATTTTTGATTTCGAAAAAACAAAATTTACATACAATTTTTGTTCTCGAAAACTTTTCTATTCAAAATGTTTGGTTTTAAAAAATTATCTATATACAATTTCTTTCTTAAAAAAATTTCTATATAAAATTTTTGATTTCCAAAAATTTTCTATATAGAAAAATTTTTTACATAAAATTTTTGGTCTCGAAAACTTTTGTATTCAAAATTTTTGGTTTTAAAAAATTTTCTATATAAAATATTTGATTTCGAAAAATTTTCTATATTTAATTTTTGGTCTCAAAAAATTTTCTATATAAATTTTTTAGTCTCGAAAAATTTTCTTTATAAAACTTTTAGTATCCAAAAATTTTGTATAGAAAGTTTTTGAGCTCAAAAAATTTTCTATATACCATTTTTAGTCTCAAGAATTAATAAAACCTAAACTCGACAAAAGCTTATGAAGTTATATGTGATCCGGTCTATGAAAAGGGAAAAGGATGCTTATGATTCAAAACCAAAATTTCAAAAAATTAGCTAAAAATTTCGTAAAATTAGCTAATTCTTCGAAATTTTGTTTTTAAGTCATAAGCCACCTTTTCATAGACCGAGTCACATATATTGACAAAAAAAAGGAACGACTACCAAATCTTTATTAGTTAAAAAATTTCTGAAATTTGGCCAATGAAAAATATTCTGAACCACTGTGCACCGCAGGTGGATGTTTGCAACGAGTAGAAATATTTATCTTATAGCCATCTTTAAGTATACCAAAATGCATTACCGAAATGCATTACCGAATTCATTGAAAAAAATCATGATATGAACAGAAAAATTTGAATTCTAAAATTCTACCAAGTAAGTCGCGTTGGTATCAATCAAGTTAAAAATGTACCAAAATAATGCACCATGCTTGCCATCCCTGATGTATGCTATGAAAACTTTCCATGATTTAAACTCCTTTAAAATTGAGTCTCAATCAAATAAACAATTCACCTGAAACGTTGAGGAACCTAAATTTAAAAATTTCTTTTCTATTCGAATCTCAATAATTTTCCACGAACAACAAATGATTTCCTTATTTCAGCACATTCTAGATACGTATCTTATTTTATTGTATTGTAAAAGAACACGAACATGAGTTAAGGCAAATAAAAACAGATGGACCCATAAAGTACTTAAGACCCGAGAAAGCAAAAAGACTCTGTAAAATGCTTAAAGACAAAATGGAAAAATCCCCCTTCAGTCAAAGCAAATATTGAAATTTCCCATCAAATTCAAAAGAAATTTAAAATTAATTTGTTAAATCTACTCGTACAAGTATTTAATGTTAAGATATAACTTTTGGCATTTCATAATTATTTGTACCTGCTTTTAAACAAATAAATAAATAAAACTTTTAATAAAATTCCATATAAAAACAAAAGTGCAAATCATAAAACATTAACAAATGAAATGAAGCAATTTTCTTTATCATTAAATAAATAGAAAGAATTTAAGGAAATTTTGCGTATACAAATGTTCTTCTTCGTATTGAAGATTTAGCTTGATTTTTTTTTTCGAAAAGATTAGAAAAATTCCCACAATTCTTTTTAGAGAACAAACAAAAAACATGAAACACTTGTTGAAACTCATGATGAATAAATACAAAAGTCGAATAAATAAGTTTTTGTTCAAATACTAGAGATACTTCTTGCTTCTGACTGGCTGACGACAAAAAAAAAACGCAATAAATTTTGTAGGGTTCATATTTTGTTGTTAATTTCAAAATTTGCTACGACATTTCAGAAAAATATTTGTAAATGATTTAGTCATCAAATAAGATTTTGAAAGAGCTTTTCAGATTAAAAAGTCTTCTTGAAAGGAATATTGTTACGTCTTCAATAATTTTAAGAAACGGCTGTAGGTTATCTCAAAAACCCTAAATCATTTGGATAACATCCAGTTCAGACTAACTGGAATTGCTTTAAGATAGGGTAAAGTGTCCGTATTTGCATTATACTTATGCAAAAGGGCAATTGGGACAGACAAAAAACCCAAGCCAAAATCATTTTTGGCTTGGGTGAAAGCTCTTCACAAAATTAACAGACTCCAAGATACCCGAAAGGGTATAGCAAATGACAACTCTTTGCATCCATAGAAAATTTTTGATAAAAAATATTTAATGAAAAAAATTTTCTATTGAAAAAAATTTTCTATAGAAAATTTTTTATAAAAAAAATATAGAAAATTTTTTGAAAAATTTTCTATGGAGAAATTTTTGATAAAAAATTTTCAATAGAAAAATTTTCTATAGAAAATTTTTTGATAAAAAAAAATATAGAAAATTTTTTGAAAAATTTTCTTAGAGAAATTTTTGATAAAAAGAAATTATATAAAAAAATGTTGATAAAAAATTTTCCATAGAGAAATTTTTGAAAAAAATATTTTCCACAGAAAAATTTTTGATAAAAAAATTTTTGTAAGAAAATATTTAATAAAAAAAATTTTCTATAGAAAATTTTTTGATACAAAAAATATAGAAATTTTTTTGAAAGATTTTCTACAGAGAAATTTTTGATAACAAATTTTCCATAGATAAAAAAAAATCTATAAAAAAAATTTTGATAAAAAATTTTCCTTAGAAAAATTTTTGTAAGAAAATATTTAATAAAAAAAAATTTTCTATAGAAAATTTTTTGACAAAAAAAATATAGAAAATTTTTTGAAAAATTTTCTGTGGAGAAATTTTTGATAAAAAAAATTTTCCATAGAAAAATTTTTGATAAAAAAAAAATTCTATAAAAAAATTTGGATAAAAAATTTTCCTTAGAAAAATTTTTGAAAGATATATTTTCCTTTGGAAAATTTTTGATAAAATAATTTTTGTAAGAAAATATTTAATAAAAAAAATTTTCTATAGAAAATTTTTTGATAAAAAAATATAGAAATTTTTTTGAAAGATTTTCTATAGAGAAATTTTTGATAAAAAAATTTTCCATAGAAAAATTTTTGATAAAAAAAATTCTATAAAAAAATTTTTGATAAAAATTTTCCATAAAAAGATTTTTGATAAAAAAATTTTTGTAAGAAAATATTTAATAAAAAAAATATAGAAAATTTTTTGAAAAATTTTCTATAGAGAAATTTTTGATAAAAAATTTTACATAGAAAAATTTTTGATACAAAATTTTCCATAGAAAAATTTTTGATTTGTAAGAAAATATTTAATGAAAAAAATTTTCTACAGAAAATTTTTTATAAAAAAAATATAGAAAATTTTTTATAAAGAAAATATAGAAAATTTTTTGAAAAATTTTCTTTGGAGAAATTTTTGATAAAAAATTTTCCATAGAAAATTTTTTGATAAAAAAATATAGAAAATTTTTTGAAAAATTTTCTATAGAGAAGTTTTTGATGAAAAATTTTCCATTGAAAAATTTTTGATAAAAAAAAATTCTATAAACAAATTTTTGATAAAAAATTTTCCATAGAAAAACTTTTGAAAGAAAATATGTGATAAAAAAATTTTCATAGAAAAATATTCTATAGAAAATTTTTTGATAAAAAACTATAAATAATTTTTTTCAAAATTTTCTATAAAGCAATTTTTAATAAAAAATTTTCATTGGAAAAATTTTTGATAAAAAAAAATTCTATAAAAAAATTTGTGATAAAAAATTTTCCTTAGAAAAATTTTTGATAAAAAAATGTTTGTAAGAAAATATTTAATAAAAAAAAATTTCTATAGAAAATTTTTTGATACAAAAAATATAGAAATTTTTTTGAAAGATTTCCTATAGAGAAATTTTTGATAACAAATTTTCCATAGAAAAATTTTTGATAAAAAAAATCTATAAAAAAATTTTTGATAAAAAATTTTCCTTAGAAAAATTTTTGTAAGAAAATATTTAATAAAAAAAATTTTCTATAGAAAATTTTTTGACAAAAAAAAATATAGAAAATTTTTTGAAAAATTTTCTGTGGAGAAATTTTTGATAAAAAAATTTTCCATAGAAAAATTTTTGATAAAAACAAATTCTATAAAAAAATTTTGATAAAAAAATTTTCCATAGAAAAATTTTTGAAAGATATATTTTCCTTTGGAAAATTTTTGATAAAATAATTTTTGTAAGAAAATATTTAATAAAAAAAATTTTCTATAGAAAATTTTTTGATAAAGAAATTTTTTTGAAAGATTTTCTATAGAGAAATTTTTGATAAAAAATTTTCCATAGAAAAATTTTTGATAAAAAAAAAATTCTATAAAAAAATTTTTGATAAAAATTTTCCATAGAAAAATTTTTGATAAAAAAATTTTTGTAAGAAAATATTTAATAAAAAAAATATAGAAAATTTTGTGAAAAATTTTCTATAGAGAAATTTTTGATAAAAAATTTTCCATAGAAAAATTTTTGATAAAAAATTTTCCATAGAAAAATTTTTGATTTGTAAGAAATTATTTAATGAAAAAAATTTTCTACAGAAAATTTTTTATAAAAAAAATATAGAAAATTTTTTATAAAAAAAATATAGAAAATTTTCTTTGGAGAAATTTTTGATAAAAAATTTTCCATAGAAAATTTTTTGATAAAAAAAAATATAGAAAATTTTTTGAAAAATTTTCTATAGAGAAATTTTTGATAAAAAATTTTCCATAGGAAAATTTTTGATAAAAAATTTTCCATAGGAAAATTTTTGATAAAAAAAATTCTTTAAACAAATTTTTGATAAAAAATTTTCCTTAGAAAAATTTTTGAAAGAAAATATGTGATAAAAAAAATTTTCATAGAAAAATTTTCTATAGAAAATTTTTTGATAAAAAAAATAGAGAAAATTTTTTGAAAAATTTTCTATAGAGAAATCTTGATAAAAAATTTTCCATAGAAAAATTTTTGATAAAAAAAACTTCTATAAAAAAAAATTTTGATAAAAAATTTTCCATAGAAAAATTTTTGAAAGAAATATTTTCCATAGAAAAATTTTTGATAAAAAAATTTTTGTAAGAAAATATTTAATAAAAAAAATTGTCTATAGAAAATTTTTTGATAAAAAAAATATAGAAATTTTTTTGATAGATTTTCTATAAAAAAATTTTTGATAAAAAATTTTCCATAGAAACATTTTTGATAAAAAAATTTTTGTAAGAAAATATTTAATAAAAAAATTTTCTAAAGAAAATTTTTTGACAAAAAAAAAATATAGAAAATTTTTTGAAAAATTTTCTATAGAGAATTTTTTGATAAAAAATTTTCCATAGAAAAATTTTTGATAAAAAAAAATTCTATAAAAAAATTTTTGATAAAAAATTTTCCATAGAAAAATTTTTGAAAGAAAATATTTGATAAAAAAATTTTTATAGAAAAATTTTCATAGAAAAATTTTTTATAGAAAATTTTTTGATAAAAATTTTCTACATGTGAGACCAACTTGTCGTATTTCGATTGACTCTGAGTTGATTTTAAGTTCAAGTGCAATTTTAATGGCATTTCTATTGAAATTGGGTTAAATAGGATAATTATTTCAGGTACTTACTACCGGACCGGAACCAGGAATTGAAATGTGGGCTCATTACAGTCGCAATTTTTAAAATTTCAAAGAGTTTATGCAATAATAAATAAAGGGTCTCTGTAAGTGACTGTTTGTTTCAAATGCTTTGCATTTGACCATACCTCCTATTATTTTTTTTCATTTAAAAATCACTTTAATATCCCGTGACAAACCGTCCATACTTGACCCTAGCTCTATTATTGCATCATATTTATTATTCTAAGCATTACAAAATCTTAATATTCAAAATATATTGACAATCGCTCATCGGACCATAGTAGTTAAGGGTACCACAGAAACGGTCGAGCCTGGGTATATAACTTTCATACTTTAATATAAAATTCTATAATTTATATTAATTTCTACTCAATTTGTGTTATAAAAGTGGGTATAAGACCATTTTCATTACCCGCTTATTTTTAATTGGAAGATATTAATACTCATTTTCATTACTCGAAATCCAAAGAGTATAAATGTTATAAAGAGTGCTCTAAATAAAATTTGTAGTTGGATTTTCTTAAATAAAAATCAAACCTTTTATTATAAAAACTCTACAAAATACGCAAATATAATGACATATTATACAAAATCATTTAGCATTAAAATGTTTACTTAGTACTCGGGTTTTGCAAAATTATCGTCTTTTTTCGGAAACCCTCCTATTAAAGATTTTACAGTTGCTTCTGATACCTTTTTGGAGCATTTGTTCCACAATCGGACATGTTCTTGGAAATCTTTCCTGTGTTCTTCAATTCCTTTTTTACCAGAGCCCAATACCTTTCCACAGGCCGAAGTTCTGGACAGTTAGGTGGATTTGCCTCTCGTGGTACAAAAATGACATTATTCTTTGAGTACCACTCAAGTGCCTTTTTTCCATAATGGCATGATGCCAAATCGGGGCAAATAAATGTAGTCACTCTGTGCTCTCTTAAAAAGGGTAACAACCGTTTTTGTAGGCACTCCTTTATATAAATTTCTGTGTTTATTGTGCCAGATGCCACAAATACTTTACTTCTTTTGCCACAACTGCAAATAGCTTGCCACACGAGAAACTTCTTAGGGAATTTTGTTTGTTTTTTTGTGCGAAACTCTTGCCGAACATTGCCCCGTTTATCAGCAACATAAAAATCTTGACCAGGAAGTTGAGAAAAGTCTGCCAATACGTATGTTTCATCATCCATCACACAACAGGTGTATTTTTTTATAAAATCAGACTTCAATTTTTTCGCTCGTTTTTTTGCTTCTAAGTTCTTTATAGCATTGCGATCTGGAACCTTTTGGACTTTGTATGTCTTCAGTCCAGCATAAGCTTTGACTCTATGTGCAAAATTCGTAGAACATTTCACCGTACGAGCTGCTTTTCTTAAAGAAGTGTTAGGCGCTCTTCGAAAAAGTCGCTCGACTTCTTTTGCCTTACCAATATCTGTAGGACCTTTTTTCCTCCCTGATCCAGGTTTTCTTTCAGTGCTCAGGTTTTCCTTATACCGTCTGATGGCATTAGAAACCGTTCGAGGGTCAACTTTCAAATTTTTAGCTATTTTTTTAAAAGTCCATGACGGATTTTTTTGAAGAGTTTTAATTATATTTTCACGAACTTTTTTTTCGCAGTCTATTTTGATTGAAATAACTACTGAAAATTAATAATTTCTAAAATAATAGTATCTGACATATCTATAGAAACTAACTTGATCAAAAAATAAATTATTTCTTGTACTATGGATAAATTTTGTCTAAAATAGTAAATGCATATTTTTTTTAGAATACTCTTTAAGTGTATTTCAGGTGGAATTTAGGCTGTTTCCGTAAGTTTTTTATATGGGAGCTATGGTTAAATGTGAACCGATTTCGATGAAATTTTATATGTTGTCTAGTGCTTATGATAGTGCTTAGATACCAAATTTTGTCATCATAGCTATTATAATTTGTCATTTATTAGCAAATAAGCCATTAGACTAGACGAGGTTATACGGTCAAATGAGAACCGATTTTGCCCGATTTCAATACCAAAATTTTCCAAGAAATGAAGAATATTTGTGCCAAATTTCAGTGACCTATATCCTTTCGTTAAGGTTTTATCGTAACGATAACAGACAGACGGACAGACAGACAGACAGATAGACAGACAGACAGACAGACAGACAGACAGACAGACAGACAGACAGACAGACAGACAGACAGATAGACAGACAGACAGACAGACAGACAGACAGACAGACAGACAGACAGACAGACAGACAAATAAGACAGACAGGCAGACAGACAGACAGACAGACAGACAGACAGACAGACAGACAGACAGACAGACAGACAGACAGACAGACAGACAGACAGACAGACAGACAGACAGACAGACAGACAGACAGACAGACGGTCATCGCTCAATCGTCTTAGAATTTCATAAATATTCAGAATATACTTCAATTTTGGTTTTTGAGCCAATCTCATTATACCCCCCATTCTTTTTAATGGTGGGTATAAAAATGTCCTCAATTTAACTTTAATAGTTTTAGTGAACACAAGAAACTGTATGATTGGAATGCACGAGGTTAGGCTTAAAGTTGCAGCGAGTGACTTTTGCAGAAATTGTAGTGAAAAGCAGTAGGAATCCATCTCTTCTGCATTTCATTTGTTCTTAAGCACAGTAGGAGACTTACTCTGGGCCCTTAGCTCTTTTGAGACCTTTGAGACGTGTTTGGTATAGATATTAGTCGACTTAAGAGCTTTCTAAAGCCATCCGAATAGTTTAGCGGGGAGCCAATAAAATATACTTTAAGTATTTTCATGGTAATACAGGGGATTTCTTAGTTTAAGTGAGTTCGATTACCAGTTTATACTACACTATACTTCCCTAACCTAGGATTCCAAAATCGTAATATTCATAGCACAAAAGTATTATTTAACTCAAAGTCCAAATACCTTTAAAAATTAAATTTCAATATAAAATAACATATTTTATGGATTTAACTTTCTTTGCCCAATTTAACTTTTAAACAATTTAAATAAATGTTAATACTTTATAATCCCTAAAAATCTTAAAATGTTTAACAACTGATTAAATGATAAATAAAATGCACTTGTCAAATCAAGACATTCATTCCATTGCCTTGAATAATACAAAAATGTCACTTACAATAAATTACAAACAAATAAATAAAAAAATATGAGCGAATACGAACGAATACACGAGTAGGTTGAACTTGTGCCAATGATGATGGATACTCGTATTAATTTTTGAATTTTATTGTATTTTCAATAAAATGTTATTGCTTTTTTTGATTCGATATTATTAAGAACTTTGTTGTCTTAACAAGTTCAGACGCCTTTGAACGTGGAACTTTGTTCGATTCGGTTCATTGGTCATTTGTTGTACACTGCGTTGCAGGGCTATAAATTCACCTGCACAGCAGAATTCTCGTCATTTTATCGTTTGATCACTAATTTACTTTCTAACCTCAAATTTGCCTCCCCTGTACCTGTACCCTGTTCTTTATTATACCCATCATCAAAAATAATGGGGGGTATATTGAGAATGTCATTCCGTTTGTAATTTCCTTAATATTGGCTCAAAAACCAAAATTAAAGTCTATTCTGAATCCTTATGAAGACTATTGAGCGATGTCCGTCTGTCTGTCTGTTGTCGGCACGATAAAACCTTAACGAAAGGATATAGGTCACTGAAATTGGGCATAAATATTCTTCATTTCTTGGAAAATTTTGGTATTGAAATCGGGCAAAACCGTTTCACATTTGACCATAGCTCCCGTATAACCTCGTCTAGGCTTATCGCTTATTTGCTAATAAATGACAAATTATAATGGCTATGATGAAAAAATTTAGTATATAGAAGTTTTACATAAGCAGTAGACAGCATATAAAATTTCATCGAAATCGGTTCACATTTAACCATAGCTCCCATACAAAAAACTTACGGAAACAGACTTAATTCCACCTAAAATACACTTAAATGCCAATAAATGATAAACTGTAAAAGCTTTGGCCACTAAATTTAACACAAGGAAGTCTTATGTTAATGCCAGCCAGTGTTCAAAATTTTGTTACAATCGGTCAACATTTGACCATAGCTCCCATATAAAAAACTCACGGAAAGCCAAAAATACAAAGAGAAAAGACGGTTTATGTCCGTCTGTCCGTCAGATAAAAGCCCGATAGCGCCTTAACGAAAAGGGCTAAAGCAACAAAATTTTATAAAAGGTAGTATTATATGAATGTCAGCCAGTGTGTAAAATTTTGTTACAATCGGTCAACATTTGACCATAGCTCCCATATAAAAAATTTACGGAAACACAAAAATACAAAAAGAAAAGACGGTTTATGTCCGTCTGTCAGTCAGATAAAAGCGCGATAGCGCCTTAACGAAAAGGCTACAGCAACAAAATTTTATAAAAGGAAGTATTATATGAATGCCAGCCAGTGTGCAAAATTTTGTTACAATCGGTCAACATTTGACCATAGCTCCCATATAAAAAACTCACGGAAAGCCAAAAATACAAAAGGTAAAGACGGTTTATGTCTGTCTGTCAGATAAAAGCCCGATAGCGCCTTAACGAAAAAGGCTAAAGCAACAAAATTTTATAAAAGGTAGTATTATATGAATGTCAGCCAGTGTGTAAAATTTTGTTACAATCGGTCAACATTTGACCATGGCTCCCATATAAAAAACTCACGGAAAGCCAAAAATACAAAAGGTAAAGACGGTTTATGTCTGTCTGTCAGATAAAAGCCCGATAGCGCCTTAACGAAAAAGGCTAAAGCAACAAAATTTTACAAAAGGTAGTATTATATGAATGCCAGCCAGTGTGCAAAATTTTGTTACAATCGGTCAACATTTGACCATAGCTCCCATATAAAAAACTCACGGAAAGCCAAAAATACAAAAGGAAAAGACGGTTTATGTCTGTCTGTCAGATAAAAGCCCGATAGCGCCTTAACGAAAAGGGCTAAAGCAACAAAATTTTATAAAAGGTAGTATTATATAAATGTCAGCCAGTGTGTAAAATTTTGTTATAATCGGTCAACATTTGACCATAGCTCCCATATAAAAAATTTACGGAAACACAAAAATACAAAAAGAAAAGACGGTTTATGTCCGTCTGTCAGTCAGATAAAAGCGCGATAGCGCCTTAACGAAAAGGCTACAGCAACAAAATTTTATAAAAGGAAGTATTATATGAATGCCAGTCCGTGTGCAAAATTTTGTTACAATCGGTCAACATTTGACCATAGCTCCCATATAAAAAACTCACGGAAAGCCAAAAATACAAAAGGAAAAGACGGTTTATGTCCGTCTGTCCGTCAGATAAAAGCCCGATCGGTCAACATTTGACCATAGCTCCCATATAAAAAACTCACGGAAAGCCAAAAATACAAAAGGAAAAGACGGTTTATGTCCGTCTGTCCGTCAGATAAAAGCCCGATAGCGCCTTAACGAAAAGGGCTAAAGCAACAAAATTTTATAAAAGGTAGTATTATATGAATGTCAGCCAGTGTGTAAAATTTTGTTATAATCGGTCAACATTTGACCATAGCTCCCATATAAAAAATTTACGGAAACACAAAAATACAAAAAGAAAAGACGGTTTATGTCCGTCTGTCCGTCAGATAAAAGCCCGATAGCGCCTTAACGAAAAGGGCTACAGCAATAAAATTTTATAAAAGGAAGTACTATATGAATGCCAGCCAGTGTTCAAAATTTTGTTACAATTGGTCACCATTTGTCCATAGCTCCCATATAAAAAACTTACGGAAACACAAAAATACAAAAAGAAAGTTTATGTCCGCCTGTCCCTCAGGTAAAAGAGCGATTGCGCCTTAATGAAAAGAGCTAGAGGCACAAAATTTTACAAAAGTATTTTCGATATCTTGAAAAAGTTGTGTATTGAAAATGGACGAAATCAGTTCAAATTTAGTTAGAGCTCTCATATAACCCCTCCCCGGGAAACATATTTATGCTGATAAATTGAATACAATTGTAATAGCTATGACGACTAAATTTAGAATAAAGAAGTTTTATGCAACTATTGGTCAGTCTATCAAATTTTATAGGAATCGGTATTGAAAATGGACGAAATCGGTTCGAAATTAGTTAGAGTCCCATATAAACCCGCCCCGAGAAATACATTAATGTTGATAAATTGAATACAATTGTGTTAGATATGTCGACTACATTTAGAATAGAGAATTTTTATGCAACTATTGGTCAGTATATCAAATTTTATAGGAATCGTTCCATATTTGACTATAGCTTTCATATAAAAAACACCAAAAAATAATGTAGCAAAGGTTAGTTAAAAGCTATTAAATTAGAATTATGACAGCTATGGCACTAAATTTTGCAAGAATAAGCTTTATATAAATACCAGCCAGTGTGTAAAATTTAGAACTCCAAACAAAATATATGGACCTGAAAAGTATTTAAATTTTAAAACTTATGGATGTAAAACCACACCCGGTTACAATAACGAATTTTGTTCAAAGTAAATACTAGGGAAACCACTTAGATACTTTTAAATGTTGAACTATAAAGCTCCTGCAACCGAATTTAGTCCAAATATTTTACCAACAATACCAACTAGCGCAACAACTTTTTTCGAATTTGATCCAGATTTTGAATTAGCTGCACCCTCGTAGATATATGAGATATGTTTCTAAATTTAACACAACTTGATGGTGGGTATATAAGATTCGGCATAGACGAATATAACACTCTTACTTGTTGGTAAGTCGATTTATGCTTAAATTAAATTAAAACAAGCAAGAAAAGCTATAGTCGGTCAAGCCCGACTATATCATACCCTTCACTACTAAGGTCAAATATGGGCCAACAATTGAACAAGGTTTTCTTAAGTCTTTGAGACATACATACATATACTAAATATGTGCTATTTTTTCAAAATTTCGAAATTTATATCATTTCCGGCTAAGACCCTGATATGAGAGCTAGGATCAATTGTGGACGGACTGTTACCAAATTTTGGTTATTGGTTCATATTTATAAAATATTTATCTGTGCAAAGTTTAAATAATCAAGTGCATTTATCTTTAGAGTTATTAACGTTTTTGTGTATATAAACGTCTTTTGAGAATGTGTCTTGTATGGGAGGTATGGTCAAATATGGGCCGATTTCTACAAAATTAGGAACATTGATTAAGGTTGTAATAAGCAATATTTGTGCTGAATACTATTAAAATACAACTAACTTTGTGAGTGTAAAGGACCGGGAAGGCATTCCTATGGGAGGTACCCGAAATAGTAATCCGATTTCACCTAAAAAGAATAGGGTGGCTGTAAAGGACCAAAAACTTCCGGAAAGGCATCCCTATGGGAGGTACCCGAAATAGTAATCCGATTTCACCCAAAAAGAATACTGATCGTTCTTGGATGATCCCTATTCCCTATGCCAAATTTCATCAAATTATCTTTAAAGTTACGACATGAAGAATGATAACGAGCTTACATGGATAACCGGCCAGCCAGCCAGAGGGACATCTTTAAAACAACTCAGGAAGTGATTCTAAGTCGATTGGTATACTAACAGGTGGGTCTCAGACCAATATTTCTATGCGTTACAAACATCAGCACAAATCCATTATACCCTTTCCATCTATGGTGGTGAAGTTAGGGCGTCTCGAAAAAATAAAGTTCGCCGTACACCATCGAATATAAAGCATTGCTATGAGGCAGTTTCGAAAAAAAAATTTAATTTTTTTCGTCGCACATTGGGGTTGCCTAAATACATTTTTCGTTATATCTTTGGCATTTACAGTCGGATATTAAAGTGTGATATATCGATGTTTTTGTCTCGGGGAGGTCAACATTTTTCTTTAATAGTGATTATTCTCAGGTATCCGGTTCTAGTATTAATCTAACAGACCTCTGTTCCTACCACCCTAATGTACCACCCTAATATCAGAAAATTAAAGCTCTTAAAAAATCGTTAAACTTTTACTAAGAAAGTTTTTCGATTTTTCAAACTGATCTATTAAAAACAAGGAATTTCTTATTTTGCCGCACATAGGGATCGCCAAAATACATTTTTCGTTATATCTTCGGCATTTACAGTCGGATCTTGAAGTGTGATATATCGATGTTTTTTTTCGGGGAGGTCAACATTTTTCTTTACAGATTTAAAATTTTTATAATTCTTGTTGTATGAGTTAAGATATCTTGGGTAGGTACTAGAAGAATGTATTTAAGGTCAATGATGAAAACATTGACCTTCGTTGGACAAAAACATCGATATATTACAGATCCGACAGTAAATGGCATAGATATAACGAAAAATGTATTTTGGCGATCCCTATGTGCGGCAAAATAAGAAATTCCTTGTTTTTAATAGATCAGTTTGAAAAATCTAAAAACTTTCTTAGTAAAAGTTAAACAATTTTTTAAGGGATTTAATTTGCTGATATTAGGGTGGTACATTAGGGTGGTAGGAACAGAGATCTGATAGATAAATACTAGAAACGGATACCTGAGAATAATGACTATTAAAGAAAAATATTGGCCTCCTCGAGACAAAAACATCGATATATCACACTTCAAGATCCGACTGTAAATGCCGAAGATATAACGAAAAATGTATTTTGGCGATCCCAATGTGCGACAAAAAAAAATTAAAAAAATTTTTTCGAAACTGCCTCATAGCAAAGCTTTATATTCGATGGTGTACGGCGAACTTTATTTTTTCCCTATACAAGTCGAGACGGTCTAATGAACATGCTTGACAATAACATGTTACACCAAAACAACAGAGCTGCCAAAAAGATGACACCAGCGATTTGACAGAACAATATTTCTATGTGTTTCATACATCAGATGTTCCCATTTCCACATATGATTGAGAAGGGTATAAATATACATGTGTTACCATAATTGTGCAACGCAGTGTATTATAGTATTCATTATGTTATGCTCCAAATACAAAAGCATATAGTAAATATTTTCTTCCCAGGAAGTCTTAAGGTAAACACTCTAAGGATTTTCATTCCATTAACAGTCAAACCAACAAAATGACTGTCATTGACGCCTCCAGCTCTTTCTTGAGGTACAGAAATGCATAAAGTTTAATTTAAAAGACAAGAAAAGAAAGGAAGAAATAATAATTGCGATATTTATGCACGAGTTCAAGCGTTTAATAGATTGTTCCAGAGATACAACCGAGTACAACAAGTGTATCGATAGTGTTGCGGTGGTTTTTGACCTTTAACAATCATGTCGTTGCATTCGTTAAATGAGTTAAAGTTTACTTGGAACTTTCATTCATTCACATTTATTTTATTTTCTCAGGTCATTAACATGCCAGAGTACCTCTGTAGCTTGTTTCTAATTTTATTAAAAAAAATAATTTCTCAGAACAAAAACAAAATAGGTTTGCCCATGAATACTTTTTTTGAAAACTAATTATATTTGTTTACAATTTCAAAAAAAAAATTCCTGGTACTTATGCATTTGCTTTTAACATGTGAAAATTTTCAATGAAATCCTTGATGATTTACTGGAACTAATATTTAGGGGAAGTTAGTATTTTATGCGAAAGTACAAAAATTTGAATTTTTATATGAAGCCTTTACTAAAAATGTTTTGAAATAGATTATCAGGAAATTTGGAAAAAAGAAGCAGGGGCAAACCTTCTCATAAAAAAAAAATAAACGCCTTTAACCCGTTCAAACGACGCGTCGTTGAAGAAATGTAGGAATAAAAACCTGGGCCCTATTCCACAAAACAACTTATCAACTTTTCACTTTGCACTATCAAATTGTATTTTTTGGCAAAGTGATAACTATTTCTGTTCCACAAAATTCTTTGCAAATCTCTTTTAGTACCAATAACATTTTTGCTCTCTTTGTAAAGTCTTTGCGCGCTCTTGCAAAGTTTTTGCGCTCTCTTGAAAAGTGAATGTGAAAAGTGTTCCACAATCGCTTTTCACTTTGCGTTAAAGATTAATTGTTAAAATTAGCCGCAAGATAAAAATAAAAAAACTTGCAGTGCTCTCGTATGACCCATATTAATAAGGGTATCGTTCCCTTCTTCAGCATTTTCTAGATCTAATTCATCTATTTCACCGTCAGTGTCATCAGTGGACGGCATGTTTTCACTACTTCTTCCAATGCTACAGGCAATATTGTGTAAGATGGCACAAACAAAAACTACCTTTCCTCCAAACTCAGGCCTTAGTCGCAGGTAATTTCTTTAAGAATGTCAAAACTATTTTCAATTATGCGCCGTGTTTTTTGTGGCAACAGTTTTTCAACCGTTGCAGAGTTATCAGGATCTTCAGCAGAGTTATCAGGATTTCGGCTCAATGGTGGTATCAACCAATTTTTCACTCCGTAACCACTATCACCCAAAACAACAGAATCCGGAAATGATCTCTATCCATTGTCAAATCTTTGGCTTACAGCCGAATTCCGTAAAACTCTTGAATCATGAACACTACCCGGCCAACTTGCATTTACACCGATTGTGTCATTCACACAACCACGATTGTGTCATTCACACAACCACATACACAGGGGAATCCACCCATCTCAAAAAACTTTTCAGCAATACCACTAACGTCATCGGGCTACCGCACTGTGTTTTTAAATAAGACGTCTATAAAAATGTCGACAACCTTATGGATGGTTCTGCAAGCCGTTGATTTTGCAATACCATGCATAGCTGAAACTCCATGGTACTGGCAACCATTTCCAAGCCAATGCAGGCACAGTAGCAGTTGATTTTCAGCAGAAAACGCATGGCTATGTTGTGTTTTATGCTCTAATTTTTCTTTAATTTTACTAAAAAATAAATCAACTTGGATTTTATTTAATCTTAACCACTCTTCAAAATTAAAGTTTTGTAGTCCCGAAAAATGAATTCTGTCTCTAAAATTTCTTCTTATAACCACTTCTTCACGATCGTCGATCAAAAACTCACGTCTTAACATTTTGAAAGTTTCACTAGTTCTAACAATATGAATTTGCAAAGCGATCGCTTACCTTGCAAATCTTTGATAAATTTATCGAAATTTGCTTCGCAAATATATAATTTACAGTTTTTGTGGAACGAAACAGCAAACCTAATTGCAAAGTCTTGGCAAATTACATTTTTCAATTTTAGCTTTGCACTTTGCAAAAGAGGACGTACATGGAACAGAAATTGCAAAGAGAATAAAAAAATTGTGAAGAGTTTGCAAATTACACTTATCAGTTTTAACTTATCACTTATCGAATTTTATATTTCTGAGGAACATAAAGTTTTGCTAATTGTCGAAAAATTTGATAAGTGCAAAGTGAAAAGTTGATAAGTTGTTTCGTGGAATAGGGCCCTGCTCTAAATAGATGGTAAAATAAGGCTGTATTTTGACTATAGAATATGCGATAAACTGCAGAAATTAGATATTGGGTTATCCATTACTTGGTTTCAAAAGTATAGGACTGGAACTCGACATCTATCAAATTAAGTTGTTAAACCAAGTCTGGATCGCTTAAGTATCATACAACGTTTAAAAGTTATCAAAACATACTACAAAAATGATGATTCTGCAACACATATCGTGCTTTAAGAGAAAATGATGGTTTACATAATCGTCAAACTACGCAAGCAATTGGCAAAATTGTGAAAAAAAAAAATTGAAGAGACTGGAGCGGTTACAAATATTGTAAGGCCTATGCATCATCGTTTCACTCGTTCCGCTGCAAATATCGCTGCTGTAAGTGAAAGCGTTGCCGAAGATCCGAATGTGTCGACTACTCGTCGTTTTCAGGAATGGTCATACGATAACCGACTTTTTTTGTCTGCTATTGAAGAATACGACTTGGAGAATATGTGGTTTCAACAAGACGATGCCACATGACACACAACTCGAACGAATATGGCTTTATAATCCAGATATAAAAAGGGGATGTTATATATATAAGAATTATAGTAAAATGTTGACCGATTTTAACAAAATTTGACACACTAGCTGGTATTTATATAGAGCTTATTTATGCAAAATTTAGTGTCTATAGCTGTTATACATTATATTTTAAGAGATTTTAACTGGAGTTTGTGACATTTTAGTGGTTTCCGGGAGTGTTTTTTATATAAAAGCTATGGTCAAATATGGACCGACACCTATAAAGTTTGACATACTGACCAATAGTTGCATTAAACTTATCTATTCTAAATTTAGTCGTCATATCTATTACAATTGTATTGAATTTCTCAGCATTAATGTGATTTCCGGGGCGGGATTTATGGGAGCTCTAACTAAATGTGAACCGATTTCGTCTATTTTCAGTCCACAACTTCTGTTACATATCAAAAATACTTTTGTACAATTGTGTCTCTCTAGCTCTTGTAATTAAAGAGCTATCGAGCTTTTATCTGACGGACACACGGACGGACACGCGGACATAAACCCCCTTTTCTTTTTGTTTTTTTTTTTTTTTTGTTTCCGTAAATTTTTTATATGGGAGCTATGGTCAAATGATGACCGATTGTAGTAAAATTTTGCACACTGGCTGGCATTGATATAAGACTTCCTTGTGCTAAATTTGGGGGGCAAAGCTATTACTGTTTGTCATTTATTGGCATTTAAGTGTATTTTAGGTGGAATTTAGGCTGTTTCCGTAAGTTTTTTGTATAGGAGCTATGGTTAAATGTGAACCGATTTCGCCCAATTTTAGTACCAAATGTTCCAAGAAATGAAGAATAAAAAAATAAACCATATTTTCGAGTATCTTTATATCAAGGAATAGCTTTCAATCCTTCTACTACCAAGCTGATCGTCACTGGTATAAGTTTGGACCAAAGGGGTTGTGATCGATCCAGGGGAACTTGCATTTTTGCTATTGCTATAATACTGTCGAATTTTGTGAATAAAAAAAAATTTGCGGGAAAGTCGGGTATTATTTAAAGAAAACCGCTGCTAAAAGTTAGCGATTGTCAAAAAATTTGCAAAATATGATTTATACATTAATTACTACTTAACCAAGTATAGGGCGAAGATACTGGTCGGTAACAATAGGAAACCTTAAGGTAGAAACACAATTGGGACGAATGACTAATTTCGTCCAGCACGTTGAATTCGGATTAAAAAATTCGTCTTGTAAATTCGTCCATTGAACACATTTGGGACGAATCAACGTTGTTGGCGCCATTTTTGTTGATTTTTTGTTTGCACAAATTACTTACACTTTAGGACATATCGCGCACTCACAACATTTGCAATTTTTTTTTTATTTTATTCTTTTATTATTACACAGGATTATTGCATTTAAATAATTTTATTTGAAATAACTATTTTTTGTTTACATTTTATAAGGTGACCATATTTTTCAAAAACACATATAATTTCTAATATTTTACAACAGAAATAGAAATACAGCCACTCTAATCCAGTTTAGTCGTCTTTCGTCTGCGTTTGAAATAGAAATAAACCTGTCGCACTGCTCGATACGCACGACGAATTTCGTCGTACGCATCAATTGTGAGCACACTCATATAAGCCCATATGTTCTATTTCTAACGACGAATATTCGTTTCGAAAAATTGGTCGTTCGTTTCAATTGTGTTTCATACTTTAAGGTAGTAACACAATTGGGACGAATGACGAATTTCGTCCAGCATGACGAATTCGGCTTTAAAAATTCGTCTTGTATATTCGTCCATTGAACACATTTGGGACGAATAAACGTTGCTGACGCCATTTTTGTTTATTTTTCATTAGCACAAATTACACACACTTTCGTACATATCGCGCACTCACAATATTTGCAATTTTTCTTTATTTTATTCTTTCAATTTTTCACAAAAAGAAAATATTTAATTAATTTTATTTGAAATAATTATTTTTTTGTTTACAATTTATAAGGTTACCATATTTCACAAAAACACATATAATTTCTTATACTTTACAACAGAAATAGAAATACAGCCATTCTAAACCAGTTTAGTCGTCGTTCGTCTGCGGATGAAATAGAAATAAACCTATCGCACTATTCGATACGCACGACGAATTTCGTCGTACGCATCAATTGTGAGCACACTCATATAAGCCCATATGTTCTATTTCTAACGACGAATATTTGTTTCGAAAAATTGGTCGTTCGTTTCAATTGTGTTTCATACTTTACTCTATTTTTTTTTGCTATGAAAGTTTATAATTTTTTCCAAGAGTGGGTTAATTACCCGACGTCCACACCCAAATTTGTATCGTTCTTATAAAAGAACTCGCGGCACATGTTCGGGTACTTTAACGGGTGTTAACATCGTTCCCCAGGTGATACCACAAGGGGGTCAGTGTCCACAGTTGAGATGAAGGAAATACAAATTAAAGGTTTACCAAATTAAGACCAATTAGAATCATTGCTTGGTATCCAACATCCCCTACATCGCCCATGGTTTGACAGCAAAGCTTTTTAAGTTAACAAAATGGTTATAGTTTTCAATGAAACAAAAACAAAACTGACAAACTAGACAGTCCACAAAAATTGTACCACATGTGATCGTTTTGGACTATAGCTTCGAGGTTGTAACAGGCAGAAGTTTTGAAATCAAACGTAGAATCATACATACCAACAGATGCTATTCTTCTTGAAGTTTTTAAGAGTAATATTCAACGAAAAAAAAATTGAACCAGTCACCGCCAACATTGAATATTAACATCAAAAAATTAGCATGAAAAAATCGCAGACTTTAAATTTTCCTTATGACTTAAGTAGTTATAGCTTTAATCCCCAAAATGAATTTTCGTTAATTGCACCAAACAAAAATTTTAAAATGGAACATTAAACAATATAATTTGAAATATTATCATCTGTTTTATATCGACAAAAGAGTCAAAGGTCAATTATTCAATATATTATAAAAATTATATGAATATAGATTGAATCTCAAATTCAGCCGTATTAGTTATGAAAGTATTATGTTGAAATAATATTATTATTATGTTTAAATAAACACATACATATAAATTTATTTATGCAAGGTTCAGCAACAACAATGGTTCAACAGGTCTACAACTTATTCAACAATTCTTCAAAATGTACCTATACCCTTCACCAATAAGGTAGATGGTATTATAAGGTTTTCAATCAGTTTGTAAATTCTATTCAAATTTTTATGAAAATTATAAGAAATATGGCTTATATAAACAAAAAAGACTGTACAAATTTTATTTTAAATTGGTCCACATTTGACCATAGCTTCCATACAAGACTTTTTGACGAAAGCCTTTTTATACAAAAGTTTACCAAAGGAAGAATTTTCTATAGAAAAGTTGATCAAAGGAAGACTTTTCTATAGAAAAGTTGACCAAAGAAAGACTTTTCTATAGAAAAGTTGACCACAGAAAGACTTTTCTATAGAAAAGTTGACCACAGAAAGACTTTTCTATAGAAAAGTTGACCACAGAAAGACTTTTCCATAGAAAAGTTGACCAAAGGAAGACTTTTCTATAGAAAAGTTGACCAAAGGAAGACTTTTCTACAGAAAAGTTGACCAAAGGAAAACTTTTCTACAGAAAAGTTGACCAAAGGAAAACTTTTCTACAGAAAAGTTGACCAAAGGAAAACTTTTCTACAGAAAAGTTGACCAAAGGAAGACTTTTCTATAGAAAAGTTGACCAAAGGAAGACTTTTCTATATAGAAAAGTTGACCAAAGGAAGACTTTTCTATATAGAAAAGTTGACCAAAGGAAGACTTTTCTATATAGAAAAGTTGACCAAAGGAAGACTTTTCTATATAGAAAAGTTGACCAAAGGAAGACTTTTCTATATAGAAAAGTTGACCAAAGGAAGACTTTTCTATATAGAAAAGTTGATCAAAATAAGACTTTTCTATATAGAAAAGTTGAGCAAAGCAAGACTTTTCTATATAGAAAAGTTGAGCAAAGCAAGACTTTTCTATATAGAAAAGTTGAGCAAAGCAAGACTTTTCTATATAGAAAAGTTGAGCAAAGCAAGACTTTTCTATATAGAAAAGTTGACCAAAGGAAGACTTTTCTATATAGAAAAGTTGACCAAAGGAAGACTTTTCTATATAGAAAAGTTGACCAAAGGAAGGTGTAAAAATTTTTATAGAAAAATTTTCGGTGTAAAAATTTTTATAGAAAAATTTTCGGTGTAAAAATTTTTATAGAAAAATTTTCGGTGTAAAAATTTTTATAGAAAAATTTTCGGTGTAAAAATTTTTATAGAAAAATTTTCGGTGTAAAAATTTTTATAGAAAAATTTTCGGTGTAAAAATTTTTATAAAAAATTTTCGGTATAAAAATTTTTATAGAAAAATTTTCGGTGTAAAAATTTTTATAGAAAAATTTTCGGTGTAAAAATTTTTATATAAAAATTTTCGATGTATAAATTCTTTCAGAACAATTTTCGGTGTAAAAAGTTCTTTAGAAAAATTTTTGTTGTAAAAATTTTTATAAAATAATTTTCGTGTAAAAATTTTTATAGAAAAATTTTCGGTGTTCAATTTTTTATAGACAAAATTTCGGTGTAAAAATTTTTATAAAAAAAATTCGTGTAAAAATTTTTATAGAAATATTTTCGGTGTAAAAATTTTTATAGAAAAATTTTCAGTGTAAAAATTTTTGGTATAAACGTTTTTGTAGAAAATTATTCGATGTAAAATTTTTTATAGAAAAATTTTCGGTGTATAATTTTTATAGAAAAATTTTCGGTGTAAAAATTTTTATAGAAAAATTTTCAGTGTAAAATTTTTTGGTATGAAAGTTTTTAAAGAAAATTATTCGATGTAAAATTTTTATAGAAAAAATTTTAAAGAAAAATTTTCGGGGTAAAAATTTTTATAGAAAAATGTTGGTGTAAAAATTTTTATAGATAAATTTTTATAGAAAAATTTTTGGTGTAAAAATTAAAAAAAAATCAAATATTTTTTTTTTAATTTTTAAAACTTTTTAAAAATTTTCAATGTACAAATTTTTATAGAAAAATTTTCGGTGAAAAAATTTTTATAGAAAAATTTTCTGTGAAAAAATTTTTATAGAAAAATTTTCGGTATAAAAATTAAAAAAAAATTTGGTATAAACATTTTTATAGAAAAATTGACGGTGTAAAAATTTTTATAGAAAATGTTTCGGTGTAAAAATTTTTATAGAAAATTTTAAACCAAAAATATTTCTATCACAATACACAATACAACAATTTTCTATAAAAATTTTAGTTCGAAAATTTTTCTATAAAGATTTTTACGGCGAAAATTTTTCTACAAAAATTTTTACACTGATCATTTGTTATAAAAATTTTTATACCAAAGACGTTTCTATAAACATTTTTTTTATTAATAATTTTTTTTAATAATATTTAAATCCGAAAATTTTTCTATTACACCAAAATTTTTAAACCGAAAATTTTTCTATAAAAATTTTTACACCGAAAATTTTTCTATAAAAATTTTTACACCGAAAATTTTTCTATAAAAATTTTTACACCGAAAATTTTTCTATAAAAATTTTTACACCGAAAATTTTTCTATAAAAATTTTTACACCGAAAATTTTTCTATAAAAATTTTTACACCGAAAATTTTTCTATAAAAATTTTTACACCGAAAATTTTTCTATAAAAATTTTTACACCGAAAATTTTTCTATAAAAATTTTTCCACCGAAAATTTTTCTATAAAAATTTTTCCACCGAAAATTTTTCGATAAAAATTTTTCCACCGAAAATTTTTCTATAAAAATTTTTACACCGAAAATTTTTCTATAAAAATTTTTCTATAAAAATTTTTCCACCGAAAATTTTTCTATAAAAATTTTTCCACCGAAAATTTTTCTATAAAAATTTTTACACCGAAAATTTTTCTTAAAAATTTTTACACCGAAAATTTTTCTATAAAAATTTTTACACCGAAAATTTTTCTTTAAACATTTTTAAACCGAAAATTTTTTGAATATTATTTTTAAAATTTTTTTAACGCAATTGCTGAAGGGTATACAAGAATCGGCATTACCAAATATTGCGCTTTAACTTTTTTATTTGTTTATTTGTTTAACAAAATTTGTTTTGACTGAAAAAAGAAAATGTGTTTCAAATTGGTATATTCCAAGTATCTATCTTGATATATAAAAAAAAATTATGAATGGGATTCGTTTTTGTTATATATTGAATTCATAAGAATTTGTCATAATGAGATGGCATGTAGTAACAATTTCAATGGCAATTTGTATTATAGCATATATTTGTTAACATATTTACCTGATTTTCATATGAAGACATTGAAAAAAAAATGCAAACTGAAATATACTTTGGAAATGTGTTCATAAGTTCATGACTAAGTAAATTCTGAAGAAAAGGTGCTCAGAACACGACAGACTGATAAATAGGAAAAATATATGAAGCCAAGACATTTCAAGTTTTGCAATGATATAAAATAATTAAAAAAAAAACATCCTATTTCCTAGACTATTACTATCTTAGAAATCATTTGAAAATATAATTTATTTTCATTTCTATATAATTTATTATTATGTGCGCACATGAACTCGAATACCTGTCGAATACCAAAATAGTTTTTAAAACTCCTTATTTCAACCTATCCCCCACCCCCCTCTTCCAGTAAATCACAACCAAAGTTGAAATAAATAAAATACGCATTCATAACAAATAATTGTTTATGTGCTTATGTATAAATTTCTGAATGATTTTATAAAATGTGCTAACATAATTTATACGTTTGAGGAATGCACACACAATGTGGGCCTTTTTGGGGCTGATTCATGAATTTTACCACTCAGAATCACTTACCTACACTCACATTTATTCATTCACTTATGGCATGAAATTGAAAGAAAACAGCTGTTTTAGCCAAATGTGCGTGTTTTCAGTTAAGAATGGGAAATTTTTAATAAACAAATTTTTGCTTTTCATCAGAGTTTGAGAAAAGAGAGTAAAAAGTGGATTAAGCTATAATGCGCAGACGCGATAATTACTCTCGTTTAGCTACACTTGGTAGTATCAGTTGTATGGACGTTTTTGACATACATATAACTACGCTATGACAGGACTATGACTAGATTGTGACTGGAGACTATGACATAAGACTATGACTGCGGACTATGGCTAAAGAATATGTCTAGATAATCAGGGGTGTCATAGAAACCAATTTCATTGGTATTGGTTTTGAAAACGACAAAAAAAATAAATTGGTGTCATGAATTCCAATATTAATGTTCGAACTACATTTTCTATTGGTTTTATGTGTCACAGAAAATAATATTATTGGTTTGGTATTGGAAATAAACCAAGCAACTTAGAATTAACAGATATCATTTCAAAATTGGTATATCTATTTAAAACAAAGGCGTTACTGGCCAGTTGGTGCCTTTTCGATTTAAAGATCCACTAAGAACAGATTTTTGATAATTCGGCCTTGTGGGGGATAAAAAAAGGGTAAATTCAGTAACGATATGATTCCCAAACTAAAAACAATAGAACTAAAATTTAAATTGAGTTTGGATCAGTTACAAAAATAACAGTACAAGTGGTGAGTAATTTTCGAAAAAAAGGGGAGAAAAATTACATTTGGTACTTTTTAGCTTTAACTTTCAAATAAAAAGGGAAGACTGAAAAGTTTACATATAATTTGTTACCATGTAATAAGATAAAAGCAAGTTTTGGTACTTTTTTGTGTATTTGGAATCAATGAACCTTATAGACAAAAATTAAAAATTTCAAAAATGGGGAAAATTGTAAGGCTTGAATATTCTTTGTGTAAAGGTATTGGCGAAGCAAATGCATATCAATTTAAAGGATATCCCATGTAAGTGACAATCGTCCTTTGATTGGTAGATTAAATTTTTTCTGTCCGCAATTCGGTCATTCCATTATGTTGGGGTATGCTGCTATTTGGACAAAGCTTGTTACCCCAACATCATGAAATGACCGAATTGCGGACTGGAAAAAATGTAATCTACCTATACCAAAAAACAAACGACAGCCACTCAAAGGACGATTGTGACTTACATGCTATATTCATTAAATTGCAAACAAATATGTTGAGATACATTTGCTTCGCCAGTACCTCCACACAAAGAATATTCTAGCCCTACAATTTTCCCCATTTTTGATATTTTTTATGTTTGTCGATACGGTTCATTGATTCCAAAGACAAAAGGCAAAAAGTACCAAAACTTGTTTTTATCTTATTACATGATAAAAAATGCTATGTAAACTTTTCACCCATCTCTTTTTAATTGAAAGTTAAAGCTAAAAAGTACCAAAAATATTTTTTCTCTTTTTCTCCCCTTTTTTTGAAAAGTACTTACCACTTGTACTGTTATTTTTGTAACTGATCCAAACTCGATTTCAATTTTGGTTGTATTGTTTTTAGTTTGGTAATTATAGCGTTATTGAATTTTCCCATTTTTATCCCCCACAGGGCCAAATTTTCAAAAATTTGTTCTTAGTGGACCTTTAAATCGAAAAAGGCACCAGTTGGCCAATAACGCCTTTGTTTTAAATTGATAGACCAATTTTGAAATGAAATCTGTTAACTGTAAGTTGCTTGGTTTATTTCCAATACCAAACCAATAATATTATTTTCTATGACACATAAAATCAATAGAAAATGTAGCTCGAACATTAATATTGGAATTCATGACACCAATTTAATTTTTTTGTCGTTTTCAAAACCAATACCAATGAAATTGGTTTCTATGACACCCCTGAATATAACTTTTACATGGTACTATTATTCTTTAGAGATGCCAATTACACGGTGCCACAAATAAGCAACTTTTGTAAAAAATTGGAAAGCGGGCTAGTGGATGATTGGCCTATATGAGGACATACGAAAACCATTTTCAAAGATTTCGAAACACATGCAAAATTTTGAGATATTCACAAAAAACCCGTTTCATTTTCAAAGCGATTTTAAAATTTTAAACAGTTTTGGACAGTCAAGAGATCAGACTTTTACAAACATATAGCATAGGCAAATCCTGCGTGACGGACGAAACATTTGTACGGATTTTGTTGTACTTAAATGTATCCCATTGCCGATCTACACTAGATATCTGTACACAGATTTCCGATAATATTAGCCCTTCGAATGGCATTTGTTAATTTACATATTTGTTTTGGAGGAAAAAGATATTCGCTTTTAAAGTGCTGTGACGGACGCTACAAAAAATGGAAGTGACTTTTTTTTATATAGAAAAGTTGACCAAAAAAAGACTTTTCTATAGAAAAGTTGACCAAAGAAAGACTTTTCTGTAGAAAAGTTGACCAAAGGAAGACTTTTCTATAGAAAAGCGATTTCAAAATTTTAAGCAGTTTTGGACAGTCAAGAGATCAGGCTTTTACAAACATATAGCATAGGCAAATCCTGCGTGACGGACGAAACATTTGTGCGGATTTTGTTGTACTTAAATGTATCCCATTGCCGATCTACACTAGATATCTGTACACAGATTTCCGATAATATTAGCCCTTCGAATGGCATTTGTTAATTTACATATTTGTTTTGGAGGAAAAAGATATTCGCTTTTAAAGTGCTGTGACGGACGCTACAAAAAATGGAAGTGACTTTTTTTTATATAGAAAAGTTGACCAAAGAAAGACTTTTCTATAGAAAAGTTGACCAAAGAAAGACTTTTCTGTAGAAAAGTTGACCAAAGGAAGACTTTTCTATAGAAAAGCGATTTCAAAATTTTAAGCAGTTTTGGACAGTCAAGAGATCAGGCTTTTACAAACATATAGCATAGGCAAATCCTGCGTGACGGACGAAACATTTGTGCGGATTTTGTTGTACTTAAATGTATCCCATTGCCGATCTACACTAGATATCTGTACACAGATTTCCGATAATATTAGCCCTTCGAATGGCATTTGTTAATTTACATATTTGTTTTGGAGGAAAAAGATATTCGCTTTTAAAGTGCTGTGACGGACGCTACAAAAAATGGAAGTGACTTTTTTTTATATAGAAAAGTTGACCAAAGAAATATTTTTCTATAGAAAAGTTGGCCAAAGAAAGACTTTTCTATAGAAAAGTTGACCAAAGAAAGACTTTTCTATAGAAAAGTTGACCAAAGGAAGACTTTTCTATATAAAAGCGATTTTAAGATTTTAAACAATTTTGGACAGTCAAGAGATCAGGCTCTTACAAACATATAGCATAGGCAAATCCTGCGTGACGGACGAAACATTTGTACGGATTTTGTTGTACTTAAAGGTTATCCCATTGCCGATCTACACTAGATATCTGTGCACAGATTTCCGATAATATTAGCCCATCGATTGTGCTATCGAATGGCATTTGTTAATTTACATATTTGTTTTGGAGGAAAAAGTGCTGTGACGGACGCTACAAAAAATGGAAGTGACTTTTTTTTCAACACGTGTTTCTGTAATTTTCATCAAAATTTCGTCGGCCATATTAACAAAAAAAATTGTAAATACATTAAAGAAAGAGGAAAATCAGAGGATTTCAAAACAGCCTTTATTAAATATTTTAAAGTTTTAATTTTCACCAAAAATCCATAAATTAACTATTGCGGACGCTACATGACGGACGATACAGTTTTTACTTGAATGTTTTTTATTAGGAAAAAATTCATATTTCATATTTTTTTAAGGATTTATTAATCTGTGAAACTTTTAAAAAATGTATAAAAATTCGAGATGGGTGCAAATAAAGACCTGCCATTCACGAAGAGAGCAATTAAGAATTGTATCCATTATATATTCTAAACGATCAATATATGGTAAATTTGTTCATAAGCACATATACGTGATTTTGACAGTTTAAAAATTTTGTCATTGTTTTTATGTTTTTTCGGATTTGCCCATATGCTAAACTAGGGCATTGCCTTACACATCTTTGTTAGTATCGGATTATCAAAAACAGCTTTGTGGTCATTATAGTTGGTAAAATCCTATATGCAATTGAATGAAGGCTTATACCTCTATAATTGGCATATGCAGTTTTATTGCCTTTTTGTGCATTTTTTGGTAAAATTAACGAACTTCAGTTCGACTCTTAGACATCTCAATTTGTTTAAACACACGGACCTCCATTTCTTTGTTTTTTTTTTCTTCGGAAAAGACGTTTCTCTTCACTCCTTTTCTCTCGATATTTTTCTTAAGTTCCACGCGTAACTACTAATTGTAGAGGGTCTATTTTCGATCAAAAAATTTTCTATAGAAAAATTTTCGAAAAAATTTTTTTTTTAATAGAAAAATTTTAGATAATTTATTTTTAATAGAAAAATTTTAGATAAAATTTTTTTTTAATAGAAAAATTTTAGATACAAATTTTTTTTAATAGAAAATTTTTCGATATGAATTTTTTTCTATAGAAAAGTTTTCCATAAAATTTTTTTTCTTTAGAAAAATTTTCGATAAAATTTTTTTTTATAGAATTTTTTTTTTCTATAGAAAATTTCGATAAAAATGTTTCTACAGAAAGATTTTTTCTATACAAAAATTTTCTATAAAAATTGTTTTCTTTAGAAAAATTTTCGATAAAAATTTTTTTCTATAGAAAAAATTTCGAAAAAAAATTTTTTTAATAGAAAAATTTTCGATAAAATTTTTTTTTTATAAAAATTTTTTTTCTATAGAAAATTTCGATAAAAATGTTTCTACAGAAACATTTTTTCTATACAAAAATTTTCTATAGAAAAATTTTTAGATAAAAATTTTTTTCTATAGAAAAATTTTCGATAAAAAATGTTTCTATAGAAAAATTTTCGATATAATTTTTTTCTAAAGAAAATTTCGATAAAAATGTTTCTACAGAAACATTTTTTCTATAGAAAAATTTTCGATAAAAATTTGTTTCTATAGAAAAGTTTTCGATAAAATTTTTTTTCTATGGAAAAGTTTTCGATAATTTTTTTTACATTTTACAATTTTTTTTATAGAAAAATTTTCGATAAAAATTGTTTTTTTCTATAGAAAATTTCGATAAAAATGTTTCTACAGAAACATCTTTTCCATACAAAAATTTTCTATAGAAAAATTTTCGATAAAAATTTTTTTCTATAGAAAAATTTTCGATAAAAAATGTTTCTATAGAAAAATTAGACATCTCAATTTGTTTAAACACACGGACCTCCATTTCTTTGTTTTTTTTTTCTTCGGAAAAGACGTTTCTCTTCACTCCTTTTCTCTCGATATTTTTCTTAAGTTCCACGCGTAACTACTAATTGTAGAGGGTCTATTTTCGATCAAAAGATTTTCTATAGAAAAATTTTCGAAAAAATTTTTTTTTTAATAGAAAAATTTTAGATAATTTATTTTTAATAGAAAAATTTTAGATAAAATTTTTTTTTAATAGAAAAATTTTAGATACAAATTTTTTTCTATAGAAAAATTTTCGATAAAAATTTGTTTCTATAGAAAAGTTTTCGATAAAATTTTTTTTCTATGGAAAAGTTTTCGATAATTTTTTTTACATTTTACAATTTTTTTTATAGAAAAATTTTCGATAAAAATTGTTTTTTTCTATAGAAAATTTCGATAAAAATGTTTCTACAGAAACATCTTTTCCATACAAAAATTTTCTATAGAAAAATTTTCGATAAAAATTTTTTTCTATAGAAAAATTTTCGATAAAAAATGTTTCTATAGAAAAATTTTCGATATAATTTTTTTTATAGACATTTTTATACCCTTCACCAATAGGTGAAAGGGTATTATAAGTTTGTGATTCCGTTTGTAATTTTTTTATTAGTGATCGTAGACCCCATAAAAATTATACCGATCGACTCAGAATCGGGAGGAGAATCGATTAAGCGATGTCCGTCTGTCTGTCCGTCCGTCTGTCTGTCTGTCTGTTGAAATCAAGTTTCTGAAGCCCCTGGAGGATGGACCTACATAAGTTATATACCAGATTTTAGGAAATTCTCCCGCAATGAACGCTATTAAATTTCATTAAAATCGGTTTATAAAAACCGAAAATATCGAAAAAATACCAAAAATTAGACGAAAATTTTAAAATTTTTGATTAAAACACACTTTTAAATAACAAGAGAAACAAGATACTTCTAGTGTACATGTGATAATATATTATATATCAGATTTTAGGAAATGGTTCCCCAAAGCACTCTGTAAAATTTTATCAAAATCGGTCCATAAACAACTGAGATACCGCCAAAACACTAAATTTGATGTATCGCAAATTGCCCAAAGTACGCATTAGGGAATGTTTGTTGAAAAAATTAAATGCAGAAATAGGAAAAACCATCTTCGTAGAGCACGGACATACATACATTTTATATCAGATTTTAGGAAATTCCCCCGCCAAGCACATTATAAAATTTTATCAAAAGCGGTCCATAAACAACTGAGATATCGCGAAAACACTACTTGTGATGCACAGCAAATTGCCCAAAGTACGTGTCTAAGAAATTTTGTTTACATTTTGTAAGTATTGTTTCAGCGATATCTCAGGTGTTTACGGACCGATTGTGATGAAATTTGACAGTGTTCTTTGTGGGAGGATTTCCTAAAATCTGATATATAAACTACACAAATCTGATTATAAATACCATTCAAATTGTACTGATCGACTCAGAATTGGCAGGAGAATCGATTTCTCGACGTCCGTCCGTTTGTTTGTCCGTCCGTCCGTCTACCTGTCTGTCCGTCCGTCTACCTGTCTGACCGTCCGTCCGTCTACTTGTCTGTCCTTTTTTCTGTTGTAGTTTTTGGAGCTCCTGTTTTGTCGATATTTTAGATGTTTATTTTGATCTAATTTAATAGCGTTCTCCGCAGCGGATTACCTAAATTATGATGCACTCGGTAATTTGTGGAAGATATAATTTAGTGTAGTAGTGTATAACATTTGAGAATGTATTATATATCAAATTATAGGTAATCTTCCTAGGAAGTACAAAAATGCAGCTAAGTACATGATATCCGTTAAAAACCTACATATGTATGTATGTATCTCACATATCAACGACAATTGAAATTTTTTAATTGCAATTGGGAGAAATCCGTTCACGTTTGACAATTGCTCCCGTATAAGTTCGCCTAAGGCAATCTCTTAGTAGCTAATAAATGACAAATTATAATTATCTAATTAATTATAATTATCTATCTATTATAACAGATACGATGATGACATTTAGTATAAAGACGTTGTAAAATATCGTTATTCAGGGCGATAGCGCCTAAAATAAACTTTCTAGAGAGACAACATTTGACAAAAGTATTTCTGATATTTTGAAAAGTTCGGCATTGAAAATGGGCGAGCTCGGTTCACATTTACTGTTATCTCCCATATAACCCCGAAGGAATCACTTTAATCTGATAAATTAAATCACATTATAATTGCTCAAAGAACTAGGGCAAAACTTTCCACACATCCATCGGACAGATCGAAGGAACAATACATCCCAAATATTATTGTTGAAGTATTCATCTTAATGAGTTAACTAACTTCAGATTAATAAGTAAATCTTCAATAAATTTTCCGCCAAAGCTGATATCCATTCACTTAAAAACTATATATTTCACGTATGTATCTAAACCTAAGAGTGTATACCTTATAATTCTAAGGCTTGTATACATTGACAATCATTGTTAAAGCTTTGACCTAAACCAGTTCAGAGTTTTAAATAACTAATCATGAACTTTTAATAGTTGGATAATTCGTATGAATTAAAGTACACAACCCTCACTGGGCACTGTGTTTTTGGGTTGCATGCCAGAATACTTAATCATCATCAAATCAATGTGCTCTTGCAAATCTAAGGGCATCTACATTTTGAAGCATCTTTTCTGCATGGTTTATCTGGTCTATCGAACTTTATTAAATGTTCGTGAAATCGACACATATCACTTTAGAATCGAAGTGACGCTGCCTTCGACATCAGCCACCTGCCCAACCTAACCTTTGGGTCCATAACAATTTTAGATGATGACGCTACCAAAAAGCTTTTCGTTTTCCGACTCTTAATTTTAAAGATTCTTTGCATATAATACTAGTATAACCAAATATTGCTAGGAATTACATTTAGTATGAACAAAAGAAAATGAATATACATATGAAGCATTTGTGTGGGGTTCAACTAAGTCAGTAATCAGAAACTATATAATTATCAATACATTCTTACGATTTTGTACTTTACTTTTGGAACACCATTGGTGAAGGGTATCCAAGATTCGGCAAAGCCGAATATACCACTCTTACTTGTTTTTCTATAGAAAATTTCGATAAAAATGTTTCTACAGAAACATTTTTTCTATAGAAAAATTTTCGATAAAAATTTGTTTCTATAGAAAAGTTTTCGATAAATTTTTTTTTCTATAGAAAAGTTTTCGATAATTTTTTTTTACAGAAAAATTTTCTTTAAAATTTTTTTTCTATAGAAAAAATTTCGATAAAAATTTTATTCCATAGAAAAATTTTCGATAAAAAATTGTTTCTATACAAAAATTTTCGATATAAATATTTTTCTATAGAAAAATTTTCGATATAAATATTTTTCTATAGAAAATTTTTCGATATAAATATCTTTCTATAAAAAATGTTCGATAAAAATAATTATTAATCTAATTTAAAATTAAAATAAATTGGAAAAAAACAAGTAAGAAAGTGCTGTAGTCGGTCAAGCCCGACAATACGATACCCTTCACCACTAAGCTCAAAGGGGTTATTTTTTCTGTATAAAGACAAATATTTGCTAAATTTTGCCATCATACAAACATATTCTCAAAACTTGTACATTTAAGCTGTTTCCGCCATTTGGACTTATATGAGAGGTAGGGTCAAATGTGGACCGATTATCTCGAAATTTGCCAAATTGATTACAGTTGTTACAAAAATTATGTATGCGAAAAATTTAGTGAATGTTGTCTCATTTAGTGCATTTTGAGAAAAAGGTTTGTATGGGAAATTTGGTACAGTGATTAGGATTTACATAAGCAGTATTTGTTTTAAATGTAAATAAAAAAATTGATTTTTGTTGCCAATATATCAATTCCGGGAAGTGGGACCTATGGGAGGTATCATAAATAATGGACCGATTTTGACGAATTTCAATAGCCATGGTCCCATTATCAAAAAAAATGATCTGTGCCAAATTGCATCAAATTATCCTAAGAATTGCGACCTGTAGTTTGATTACAAAGTTTACGGGGTGTCCAGCCAGCCAGACGGACGGACGGACGGACATCCCTAAATCGACTCAGAAAGTGATTCTAAGCCTATTGGTATACTAAAAGATGGGTCAAAGACAAATATTTCTATGCGTTACATACATCAGCACAAACTTATAACACCCTTTCCACCTATGGTGGTGAAGGGTATAATAATTTGTGATATGAACCTAAGCCCGACTCGAACTCACCACTTAAAAATCCTGGTTCATCTAAAAATTAACTACTTTCTATACAAAAATTTCGATAAAAATATTATTCTATAAAAATTTTTCGGTAAAAATATTATTCTGTAGAAACATTTTGATAAAAAATTGTTTTCTATAGAAAAATTTTCGATGAAAATATTTTTCTATAGAAACATTTTCGATTAAAATATTTTTCTGTACAAAAATAGATACATTTTTTTTAATAGAAAAATTTTAGATAATTTTTTTTTAATAGAAAAATTTTTGATAAAATTTTTTTTTAATAGAAAAATTTTAGATAAATTTTTTTTTTTAATAGAAAATTTTTCGATATGAAGTTTTTTCTATAGAAAAGTTTTCGATAAAATTTTTTTTCTATAGAAAAATTTTCGATAACATTTTTTTTTATAGAATTTTTTTTTTTTCTATAGAAAATTTCGATAAAAATGTTTCTACAGAAAGATTTTTTCTATACAAAAATTTTCTATAAAAATTTTTTTCTATAGAAAAAATTTCGAAAAAAATTTTTTTCTATAGAAAAAATTTCTATAAATTTTTTTTATAGAAAAATTTTCGATAAAATTTTTTTTATAAAATTTTTTTTTTTTTTCTATAGAAAATTTCGATAAAAATGTTTCTACATAAACATTTTTTCTATACAAAAATTTTCTATAGAAAAATTTTCGATAAAAATTTTTTTCTATACAAAAATTTTCGATAAAAAATTTTTCTATAGAAAAATTTTCGATATAATTTTTTTCTATAGAAAATTTCGATAAAAATGTTTCTACAGAAACATTTTTTCTATAGAAAAATTTTCGATAAAAATTTGTTTCTATAGAAAAGTTTTCGATAAAATTTTTTTTCTATAGAAAAGTTTTCGATAATTTTTTTTACATTTTACAATTTTTTTTTATAGAAAAATTTTCGATAAAAATTGTTTTTTTCTATAGAAAATTTCGATAAAAATGTTTCTACAGAAACATCTTTTCCATACAAAAATTTTCTATAGAAAAATTTTCGATAAAAATTTTTTTCTATAGAAAAATTTTCGATAAAAAATGTTTCTATAGAAAAATTTTCGATATAATTTTTTTTATAGACATTTTTTTTTCTATAGAAAATTTCGATAAAAATGTTTCTACAGAAACATTTTTTCTATACAAAAATTTTCTATAATAATTTTTTTCTATAGAAAAATTTTCTATAATAATTTTTTTCTATAGAAAAATTTTCTATAAAAATTTTTTTCTATAGAAAAATTTTCGATAAAAATTTTTTTCTATAGAAAAATTTTCGATAAATTTTTTTTCTACAGAAAAATTTTCTATATAATTTTTTTTCTATAGAAAAAACTTCGATAAAAATTTTATTTTATAGAAAAATTTTCGATACAAATTTTTTTCTAAAGAAAAATTTTCGATATAAATATTTTTCTATAGAAAATTTTCGATAAAATAATTATTAATCTAAATTAAAATTAAAATAAATTGGAAAAAAAAATAATTTATGATATGAACCTAAGCCCGACTCGAACTCACCACTTAAAAATCCTGGTTCATCTAAAAATTAACTACTTTCTATGCAAAAATTTCGATAAAAATATTTTTCTATAAAAAAGTTTTCGGTAAAAATATTATTCTGTAGAAAAATATTTGATAAAAATTGTTTTCTATAGAAAAATTTTCGATGAAAATATTTTTCTATAGAAATATTTTCGATTGAAATATTTTTCTGTACAAAAATAGCAATAGAGCAGAAATATTTTTGGTAAAAAAAAAAAATTTCTAGAAAAAGTTTTGATAAAAAAAGTTTCTATAGTAAAATTTTGATAAAAAAATTTTCTATAGAAAAATTTTGATAAAAAAATTTTCTATAGAAAAATTTTTGATAAAAATATGTTCCACAGAAAAAATTAAAAAATGTTTTTTCATTTTAAAACATCAGACATTCACATTAAAAAAATACCAATTTTAGTTAAATGTATAAAAAAAATGGCAACTCTGCCTACAATTTTTTGTTCTGTTCTCTCCGTGCCTACCTCTGGTTATAATATAGGTCACCTTTCGGTGTCATATCACCTGACGGGGTTTAGACTCTAATATAAATAGTTTCCCAGAAGCTATTTATTATTTGTTTATAAATGGACATTTTTCGTTTTCAAATCGATCGATTTCAGACATACATTTTAGCTATTTTTCCAAAAAAAATGAAAATTTTGGCTTTAATCCTTTTGACTGATATTTTATCTTTCATTTGGTTTGAATTTTTTGGAAAAATAACCGAAAATTATCTCAAAAATATATCTAAAATCGATCGATTTGAAAACGATCGTTTTCCATCACATACCTGATAGTTCCTATTTTAACTATAATTTTATTACCCACTGTATTATTCAACAAATTGATAAATTCAACAAAAATTTCTCAGCATAAATTCAAAAATATAGAGTATGGTCAAGAGTTTTTTTTTTTAACCAAAATACCCAAATATTTCCCATGTGGATGCTATTTTTCAAAAAGAGTAAAATTTCAGATCCACAGAATCTAAAGTAAAAAATTTCCCTCTCTAGGTAAAAACGCCATTCAAAGAAAAAATCGCACACATCCGAAGGAGGATACAAAGTATTTTATCTCGACTATATTAACAATAATCAGAGGAAAATACCAAACAGTTTTATATGAGATATCGTCGGAATAAGATTTGTTAAAACGTAAACACGGAATATTTAAAAAAAGTTTATTTGAGAAAAAAAAAATATTTTTAAAAAATTAAAACAACAAATTAGAAAATAAAAGATATATAAGAAAAGTAACGGTTAAAAGTGATTTTGAATTTGAAAATAAATTTAAGCGTTTCGTTTGCAAAACATAAAAGGCTTATTCAGTTTTTATTCCTCAAACGATTTTAAACTAAGAAAATCGGGAATAAAAATTAACGCATGGATATTTTGTATAAAAGTTAAAATTTTTGTAACAAAATTTTATGGCATTTTCTATGAAATTTTAGATTTAAATCTAGAAAAGAAAGTGTAAAACCATTAAAATTGAAACAAATGTAAAATTATATTCAAATCAAATAAAAAAACGTCTTAAATTTAAATTAAAACCTTTTAACTGAAAAAAAAGAAATCTTAAGAATTTAGAAATTAATAACATTATTCTCAAAATTATTTGTAATTAAAACAAAATATTTGAAAGTGATTTTGGAAGAGAAAAAATAACAACCTGTGTTTCTACCAGGAAATAGAAATATTAAAAAAATATTGAAACAAATTTTTAAAGTGTCATTTTTATTGGTACTTGGAGTCAAGTACAAGTCTTGAAAATTTATATCAAAATTATAACAACAAAAAATTGTCTGATAACTTGCTTTTCGAGATCCATAACAACTTTAAGTTGTTTCATTACAAAATTGGAATATCATTAAAGAGGTAAGTCCTTTTATTATTAATCGAAAAATTTTTGAAATACTTATGATTTTGAAAGATATAGGAAATTTTTGTAAAGTAATAGAAAATTTTTGAACTACAAAATTTTTGTAAAGAAATGGAAAATTTTTGAACTACACAATTTTTGTAAAGAAACGGAAAATTTTTAAACTGCAAAGTCCAATTTGTATTAATCGAAAAATTTAACATTTTTTTAAAAAAATAGGAAATTTTTGTTATTTGAAATATCTAAAATTTTATTATAAGAAATATTCCAAATAAAATTTGTAGTTGTATTGAATCATATAAAACTAAAATCGTGACAAATAAAAATTCTCGAAAATCCTGAAATTTTATTGAAATATTACAAAAATTCATCTGACATTTAAGTCTTGACATATTATTCGTTATTTATGATTGAAGATATAGTTTTTAAAAGTCCTTCCATTAAAGAAATTATAATTGCTTCTGTTACATTTTTTGCAGGAAGTGATCTACTAAGGTTTAAATTAGAACATGTTCTGGAACACATTTCCTGTGTTCTTCATGATAATTTTGTAAAAAATATACTTTATAGTTTTTTTGTATGCAAACAAGACCTTTAACACTTTAAGGAAAAATCCAATCGAAAAACAAGAAATTTAATGTTTGAGCAATTTTTGCATAAGTTTATATTTTTTTGAACTGAGGCGGGTGTTTTAAAGAAATAATTGTACCTGTTATCAATATCTTTTATACATGTTTTATACATCAATAAAAAGGAAAACATGTCTAGATTACAAAACTAATATTTATTTTTTAATATTTAAAAATTTGTTAAACATTTTTGGAAAAAATGTACAAAAAAACTGAAAAGTTTATTTTTTAGAAAATAATTTTTGAAATTTGACTTTAAATTTCTGAAAAATTATACACGGTAGAAATATGATTTTTTGCACTAATAAAGCTTATTTTATTGTTTATCAAAAACAATTTAAATAATTTAAAAATATTAAAACCAATAATTTTAATTGGCAAAAAAGGCAATTAAAATTATGGCGTATAGAAATTTGCCATTTTTTATAAAATTTAATTTTATGGATTCGTTTCTAAATAATAGCTACTTTTTGTATTTGAAATCTAAAGAGCATATATAGGGCTATAAAACTGCATTTCAAAATCTTCCAAAATCGACCTGAATTTTTTATTATATGTTCGAAAACTGAAAAATTTTTATAAAAATTAGATAAATTTCGGTTAATGCTGTACGTAGCGTGACTCTACTTATCGCCTTAAAATTTATTTCAAAATGATCCTAGAACCCCATTCTCTAGGAATATATAATAAAATATTAAATTTTAATAAAAAAATTTTAAGTAAAACGTAAATATTTTTTCGACAGAAAATTGAAATTTTTTCGATCAGCGAAAAATATTTGACTTTGGAAATTTCTCATTATTAAACGGTTCAAGATATTTAAAAACGGTTTTCGCAGTTTTATTTCCTGAACTGTTGGCTTTATAACAATATTTTTTTTAAATTATGGATTTAATATCAAATGCACAATGGGTCAAAAACTAAAAAAAAGTCGAAAAGAAAAAATGTAATTTTTTGATTTTTGAAATGAAATAACTTAAAACCTATAACAGTTATTACAGTAAAGTAAGCATGTTTTTTCTTTGTTTCTTCAAGCTCATTCCAAAAAATCATAACCATATTGAACAATAATTAAACATGCTACACGTTTCAAAAGCTCTTTTACTTTTGAGGTGGTCTACTTTGACGCCAAATAACACACCCTGTGAAAATACATATTAACCATAAATCCAAAATTCGGAAAGCTTGGGTCCTTCTCAACAATTTTCTCATACATACTAACGCAATCAGACTTACAGTTTAGAAGATATATACTTCTTACCACTTTTTCTTTTGTTTTAAGCCACTGTGTGGTCTAGGGTATAAGTTAAAAAATAAAAAAGGTAGTAATAAATATTTCTGTGTAAATTTGCTTAAAGCCACTTATTAATGGGGTAATAACTCCTAATTTGACCCCATCAAATCATATAATAATTTAAAGATATTCTATTAATACCCTAATTCATAAACGAATAATGAAATACTCAAAGCTTTATAGTAGGCAATTTGTTTGAAAAATTTGATTTATAAGTTTGCCATATCATTAATTTTCGTTTATGAATTAGGGTAAAGATTTACAAATTTAAATTTTCCAGGAAAAAATTTAATTTAATTGTTTTCAGGCCTCAATAACTTTTCTTAGAAATTTTTTCATATAATCTCTTTGACAATTTAAACGACCTTGTACTTCAAAAGCCTATTTCAAATAATGACTGACCTTTAAATACATATATTTATTACCAGAAAGTAACCTTCAATAAAATCTAAATATTTGTTAAAATTTTACCGAAAAATTAATTTGACACCATCAGGATTTAGCAAAAGTAAAGTTCTTTAAACTTTATTTTTCAATGTTCGATGTGGACAAATTAAATATTTTGTTAGTCAAGTAAATAGAAAATATTTACACTGTAAAAGTTAAAAAAGTTAATGAAGTAAAAAATTTAAGCAAGTTTTCAAAATCATTCAATTTTAGCTTTGCCTTGCCTCGATATAGAAGATATTTTCTTAATTATAAAGCTAAGAACAAAAACTTAAGTTTGAATAAAAATGGGTTTTATCTTAAACATTTTGAAGATTCTAAAATATGTATTTTTTTGATTTCTTAGCTGATCGATAGGACATTATGTCTAGATTATTATGCCTGAATTTGGCAAATATCGGTTTATTAATAACAAAGTTATAAGCAATAAAGCTTCAGTAGTTTCAGTTACGAATAGTAGAAATGGTTGTGGTTCTAGATAGTAGAATTGGTTGTTGTCTTAGATAAGCATTAAAAATTGGTTTATATTGAATGATAATTTTGGCAAAGATAATTTGAAGCAAAGATAGTCTGAAGCAAAGATGGTCCGAAAGCAAAGACGTCTGAAAATCTTAAATGTTCTTTAACATAAACAAATATCGTTAAATCGTCTTTAGAACTGACTTTAAGTCAACCGGCATCCTTTGTCATAAACGTTTAAAAATTTGTCTTTTTTGCAAGCACAGTGTATCATCAATTAATAAAAATATTATAAAGCCTCTTTTTATTGTTGTTCTATTCTTACGAAATTTTGTTAAATTTAAGGCCTACACAAAATCGTAGGATGTACTTTTTAACATAATTTTTAAGCCAATAAATCCCTTAATTTGTCTGAGTTAAGGGTGTAGGTCGTCTGTCTGCATTAGACCAGACAAATATTTTAATTTTAGGCACATACTTTTTTGTGGTATCTATTAGCAATTAAAGAAAAGTTGTCAAATAATTTAAATATAGCAACCAAATCTGGGGTTAGTTAAAGGGTACTTTTTAATTAAAAAGTACTTTCTTTATTTAAAAGTATTTTCTTTATTAAAAAGTACTTTCTTTATAAAAAAGTACTTTCATTATTAAAAAGTGATTTCTTTATTAAAAAGTACTTTCTTTATTAAAAAGTACTTTCTTTATTAAAAAGTACTTTCTTTATTAAAAAGTACTTTTTCATTAAAAAGTACTTTCTTTATTGAAAAGTACTTTCTTTACTAAACGGCATTTTTTTATTAAAAGCTACTTTCTTTATTGAAATTCACAAAAAGGTACTTTTTTATTAAAATGCACTTAATAGGTATTTTTTATCTAACAACAGCTCAAAAAATGTATATTTTTCACTTAAAAGGTACTATCTTTTATTTAAATGCACTTAAAAGTTACTATCTATATTTTCTAATACTTTAATTTTTTTTACCATTTTTTTCAAAATTCATTTAAAAGTAACTTATTTTTATTAAAATGCACATAAAAGGTACTTTCTTTATTAAACTTCTGTTAATTTTACTTTCTTTACTTAAGATATACCTTTTTATTAAAATGGTACTAAATTTTATTGAGGTGCACTTGAAAGGTACTATCTATATAATACAAAGCACTTAAAAGGTATTAGTTTTATTATAAATTAGTTAAAAGGTACCTTCTTTATTACAATAAAAGGTACTTTCTTTATTTAACTTCTATTTATTTTACTTTTTTAATACTGTTCTAACACTTAAAAGGTACTCTTTTTATTAAAATGAGCTTAAAAAATTCTTTATTTATTACAATGCACTTAAAAGGTACTTTATTTTTGTAATACACATAAAAGGTACTTTCTTTGCTATAATGCACTTTCAGTCTTAAAAGTTATTTCCTTAAGGGTAGTCTCTTGCTTAAAATATATGTTCATTCTTAAAAGGTATTGTCTTGCCTTAAAGGTACCATCTTACCTTTTTCTTATAAAGTACTTTCTAGATTAAAAAGTACCACAAGTAGTACTTCAAGGGTGCCTTTTTTTAAATTTACTCCAAAGGTACATTATTTATAGACTTTTTTGCTTTAAAGATACTTTTTTTCTTGAAAGGTGCATTCTTTACTATAAAGCACTTTCTAGATTAAAAGATGCCTTTAATTAGTACTTAAAGGTACATTCTTTATTAAAATGCACTTAAAATGTAAATTCTTGTTAAAAATTAACTTAAAATGTACATTTTTGTTAAAATACACTAAAAATGTACTTTTTACTGACTTTCTTGGTTAAAAAATATTTTCTGTCTTAAAAGGTATTATCTTCTCTTGAAAGTACTTTCCTGCTTAAAAGCTACTATCTTGCTTTAAGGGTACTTTCATGAGTAAAAGGTAAATAAAGTACTTTTGTGATTTAAAAGTACCTTCTTCATCAAATGGTTCTATCCTCTTTTAAAGCTATTTTCTTTGCTTTTAGGACTTTATGTAAGGTACAAAAAAGGTACTTTCTATATTAGAATACACCTTAAAAGTGCTTTCTTCATTAAAATAAACTCAAAAAGTACTTTATTTATTGATTTTCTAGCTAAAAATATAATTTTTTTCTTAAGAGATACTATGGGTATCTAAAATGTGCTTTCTCCATTAAAATGTACTTAGATAAATAGTTCTTTGTTTATTGAATTTCATGCTTAAAAGGTACTTTCCTGCTTTAAAAGTGCCATTTTTTTCTAAAGTACTTTCTTCTTTTTTCTTAAACGCTTATCTTTTTATTCTTAAGGGGCATTTTCTTTCTTTAAAGGCGCATTCCTTCTTAAATGGTGCTATTTTTTAATGTACTTTATTTTTTTTAAAGGGGATTTCTTTCATAATCCTTGATTCCCTACAAATGCTCTTTTCTTAGTATGTACTTTTTTAAAGAGAAATAGTTTCTTTAAAAGTAAATTATTTCTTTTAATTAACTATGTTTCTGAAAAGGTACTTTATTTCTTTAAAGGCACCTTCTTTCTTAAAAGGTACCTTCCTACCTTAAAAGGTACCTTTTTCTTAAAAGGTACTTTTTGATCTAAAATGCTTTTGTTTATTCTTAAAAGGCACTTTCTTTCTTAAATGGTGCTTTTTTAATGAAGATTTTTTTTAAGGGAATTTCTTTAATAAAATGTACTTTCTTTCTTAAAAAGTAATTTCTTTAATAAAAGGTACTTTCTTCATTAAAATGCTATGAAATAAATAGTACTTTGGATATTGAATTTCTTGCTTAAAAGGTATTTTTTTAAACTTAAAAGTTACTGCCTTGCCTGAAAAGTACTTTCTTGCTTTAAATGTGCCTTCTTTTATATAAAGTACCTTTTTAATAAAAAGGTACCTTCTAGCTTAAAAGGTACTATCTTTAATTGGAGGTAATTTCTTTACTTTTACAACCTTTTTTCATAAAAGTAACTTTCTTTTACAAATGCTTTCATTCTGAAATGGTACTTTATTAATAAATATCAAGAACAATTTATAAACTGTTTAAACTTTTATATTATTTTTATTTGTTTTAATTTTCCCCCTATTATTTATTATCTTATTTTTCATTATTATACAGATGATCATCGAAAGAACACGTTTCAAATATTAAGAAAAAAAAAACAAATTAAAGTCTAGTTTATTTTTTAATAGAAAACACTTGTTAGGAATTACCCATTGACATCATGTTTTCTAATGACTTTCTAACTTTTTTTTTTCAATAATAGTTCCTGTCTTTTAACAAAAAGTGCAAAAACTTGTGTAAAAAAAACATTATCAAGAAAAAATACAACAATATCTTAACTAATGAAGTCAAGTTTATTATGAAATTAAACGAAACAGGTGGAAAACTAATGAACAAATAAATTATAATAAATTTCTGACAAAAATCTGCCTTCCTTTTCACATCCCCCTTTCCTAGAACAAGAGACTTATCAGTAGTCCCGTACTATTTGTCAAGTGTCGAGATTTGTGAAGATGCTAGAGAAAAAGATAGCAGGGGGAAATACCGGTAAAGAAGTAAGATAACACAAGTTATGTTAACTATAGAAACAGAGACAAGAAGCTAATAGAAATTGACAGGTAACAGAAAAGTAATGAGCTTTACTTTTTATGAGAATGAACTCTTTTTGTTGAAAAACATATCCAAAAGATGTCTTCATTCTTAATAGACTTTCATTACTTAAAGGTTCCTTATTTGTTCAAAATGGCCTTTACTTCTATTTTAAAAGTCAGATCTTTCTTTAATGGTATTATCTATCTTAAGTTATACATTCTTTCTTAAAAGGTAGTTTCTTGCTTAAAAGGTACTTTCTTTCTTAAAAGGTACTTTCTTTCTTAAAAGGTACTTTCTTTCTTAAAAGGTACTTTCTTTCTTAAAAGGTACTTTTTTTTAAAGGTACTTTTTTTTAAAGGTTCTTTCTAGCTTAAAAGGTACTTTCTTTCTTAAAAGGTACTTTCTTAAAAGGTACTTTCTTTCTTAAAAGGTACTTTCTTTCTTAAAAGGTACTTTCTTTCTTAAAAGGTACTTTCTTTCTTAAAAGGTACTTTCTTTCTTAAAAGGTACTTTATTTCTTAAAAGGTACTTTCTTTCTTAAAAGGTACTTTCTTTCTTAAAAGGTACTTTCTTTCTTAAAAGGTACTTTCTTTCTTAAAAGGTACTTTCTTTCTTAAAAGGTACTTTCTTTCTTAAAAGGTACTTTCTTTCTTAAAAGGTACTTTCTTTCTTAAAAGGTACTTTCTTAAAAGGTACTTTCTTTCTTAAAAGGTGCTTCTTTTTTAACAGGTACTTTCTTTCTTAAAAGGTACTTTCTTTCTTAAAAGCTACTTTCTTTCTTAAAAGGTACTTTCTTTCTTAAAAGGTACTTCTTTCTTAAAAGATACTTTCTTTCTTAAAATGTACTTTCTTTCTTAAAAGGTACTTTCTTTCTTAAAAGGAACTTTCTTTCTTAAAAGGTACTTTCTTTCTTAAAAGGTACTTTCTTTCTTAAAAGGTACTTTCTTTCTTAAAAGGTACTTTCTTTCTTAAAAGGTACTTTCTTTCTTAAAAGGTACTTTCTTTCTTAAAAGGTACTTTCTTTCTTAAAAGGTACTTTCTTTCTTAAAAGGTACTTTCTTAAAAGGAACTTTCTTAAAAGGTACTTTCTTAAAAGGTACTTTCTGAAAAGGTTCTTTCTTTCTTAAAAGGTACTTTCTGAAAAGGTTCTTTCTTTCTTAAAATATACTTTCTTAAAAGGTACTTTCTGAAAAGGTTCTTTCTTTCTTAAAAGGTACTTTCTGAAAAGGTTCTTTCTTTCTTAAAATATACTTTCCGAAAAGGTACTTTCTTTCTTAAAATGTACTTTCTTTCTTAAAATGTACTTTCTTTCTTAAAAGGTACTTTCTGAAAAGGTACTTTCTGAAAAGGTACTTTCTGAAAAGGTACTTTCTGAAAAGATACTTTCTGAAAAGGTACTTTCTTTCTTAAAAGGTACTTTCTTTCTTAAAAGGTACTTTCTTTCTTAAAAGGTACTTTATTTATTTAAAGGTACTTTATTTAAAGGTACTTTATTTTTTTAAAGGTACTTTATTTATTTAAAGGTACTTTATTTATTTAAAGGTACTTTATTTATTAAAAGGTACTTTATTTATTGAAGGGTACTTTATTTATTAAAAGGTACTTTATTTATTAAAAGGTACTTTATTTATTAAAAGGTACTTTATTTATTAAAAGGTACTTTATTTATTAAAAGGTACTTTATTTATTTAAAGGTACTTTATTTACTTAAAGGTACTTTATTTACTTGAAGGTACTTTATTTATTTAAAAGAAATTTATTTCTTTTATGGTTATTTATTTAAAGGTACTTTATTTTATTTGAAGTTACTTTATTTATTATGAGGCAGTTTATTTATTTTAAGTTACCTTATTTATTTAAAAGGTACTTTATTTATTTAAAGGTTCTTCATTTTTTTAAAGGTACTTTGTTTAGTTAAAGGTACTTTATTTATTTATTTAAAGGAACTTTATTTATATGATGTTACTTTATTCATTAAAAGGTACTTTATTTATTTAAAGGTACTTTATTTATTTTAAGGTACTTTATTTATTTTAAGGTACTTTATTTATTTTAAGGTACTTTATTTTTTTAATGGTACTTTATTTATTAAAAGGTACTTTATTTATTAAAAGGTACTTTATTTATTAAAATATACTTTATTTCTTTAAAGGTACTTTATTTCTGTAAAGATACTTTATTTATTAAAAGGTACTTTATTTCTGTAAAGATACTTTATTTATTAAAAGGTACTTTCATAACTAAAAGTTACTTCTCTTTTAAAATGGTACTTTTGTTTTTGAAAGGTCCCTTCTTTATTTAAAGCTACTTATATTCTTTAAACTTTCTTTTTAGCTTAAGAAAAACTTTTTTTCTTAATAGGTACTTTTTCCTTAAAAGGAACTTAATATCTTTAAATTAACTTTTGACACAAAAAGTTACCTTCTTTCTCTATAGAAACTTTTTTTCCAAAAGATTTTTTCTTTCTTTTTTTAAAAGGTTCTACCACCTTAAAATATTCTTTCTTTCATAAAAGGTACTTTCCTTAAAAAAAAGTACTTTTCATAAAAGGTACTGTCCTTTTAAAAACGTACTTTTCTCCTTAAGTTAGATTTATATGGCAGTCTTGTTATTTTAGACTATAAAGCATTTTTAGAATCTTTTTAAAAGTCTAATAATTCGGAAAATAACTACGTCTAACAGATCGTGTAGATCTCAAATTAAATAAGATCGCGGAGTAAGTGCCCTTCTGTACTACAGGAAAGTTCAAGGGCAAAGAATTAGTACCCCTCTGTAGTGCCCTTTTATACGATAATATGTAAACAGCTTTTGCAAAAGTCACGTGTCGCCAGCTTAAATAAATCGTCAAACAAAGCTTCTACATGCGCTTAGGCTGATGCACATGCCTTCCAATAAAGTCAGTTTTTTCTGAGAATGTTTCCTACCAAAACAGGGCCACATTTGTGTGGAATGAATACATCTACTTCTATTGTTGGTTTTAAGATTTATTTAAACTCTAAAGGCAATTTTATTTACTTTACATCGACAGCGTGTAAATGCTTACTGCCGATGTAGGTAGCTCTGGTAATTAACACTTTTAATATATATTCTGATGTTGCAGGCAGAATTTGATATGTTATGTTTATGAGTCGACGTGCTAACGAACTAAATCAATTCTCTTCTTGAACACGCTACTAAAGGTGTTCGAGTAGGGAATTTCGAAATAGCGAGAATGGAGGGTTCTATAAAGCTTTCTATAAAGCTTTGATCTTAATTCTGAAATTAAGCTTTCTAACAATGTTATTCCAAGCTACTTCTTACAGTCAGCTACAAAAAAGGTTCATGCTAAACTCAGACCGTATTCGTCTACCCCCTTCGTAACTTAAAGATATCTTTCATTGTGCTCACAAAATTCCTCCTAAAACAATAATTTCTTTCTAGAACGGAAAATTTTTAGTTGAATTAACTTTTTCTCCTAAAATCAACTCCTTACAATGGGGCACATTCTTAAAACTGTTGCCTTGCAAATATGCCAACTTGAAAACATGTGCTGGTGCTTTGTCTGCCCGTCACTCTGCTGTTCTGTCTCTATTCAAGTGTCATCTCTTTGTAATGGCAAGTGACTGAATAAATACCTATTGGTAACCAAAGAAAATATAAGAATGTATGTATATGTCTGACAACAAGGATTTGCTAGTATTAGTTACAGTTCACAAAAATTTCTTAAGTTTATTATACCCTTCACCACCATAGGTGGAAAGGGTATATTGGGTTTGTGCTGATGTTTGTAACGCATAAAAATATTGGTCTGAGATCTACCTTTTAGTATACCAATCGACTTAGAATCACTCCCGTCCGGCTGTCTGGCTGGCCGGTTATCCATGTAAGCTTGTTATCACTCTACAGGTCGTAACTTTAAACATAATTTGATGGAATTTGGCACAGGTTCATATTTTGGTCCAAGGACGATGCCTATACTTTTTGGATTACTATTACGGTTACCTACCATAGGGATGCCTTCCCGGAATAGAGTTTTTGTTCCCTTACAGCCAAAAATTTATTTGTATTCTAATAATATTCAGCACAAATATTGCTTATCATAACCTCAATCAGTGTTCCTAATTTTGTATAAATCGGCCCATGTTTGACCATACCTCCCATACAAGACACATTCTCAAAAGACGTTTATATGCACATGAAAGCACAAAAACGTTAATAACTCTAAAGATAAATGCATTTGATTACTTAAACTTTGCACAGATAAATATTTTGTAAATATAAACCAATAATCAAAATTTGGTAGCAATCGGTCCACAATTGACCCTAGCTTCCATATCAAGCCCTTAGCCGGAAATGATATAAATCTCAAAAATTTGAAAAAATATCACATAGTATATGTATGAATGTATGTATGTATGTCTCTAAGACTTAAGGAAAACTTGTTAAATTGTTTTTCCATATTTGACCTTAGTAGTGAAGGGTATTATATAGTCGGGCTTGACCGACTATAGCTTTTCCTACTTGTTGTGGCTGTATCTGTGTCGGTCTTTTGTGTGTGTTTTCTTAAAACAAATTATCCTTTTTTCTTGATTTTATCACTGGCTTTAAATTAGCACAGAATTTTTCAAGTACTTGTCTTTCAACATAAGATGATTTTTCTTATATTTAGTAGAGAGATTTTCTTGGATATATTCAAAACAATTCCCCGCTGACTTTGTTATTATTTTGGTTATTCTGTTGTCTTTTATGACAAAATAATTTTGATTTAATTTGATGAAAACTTGTCTTCCAGTGATGCCATTCGTGCACGTGCCACTAAATGTGTGTGGGAAGGGGGTATTAAAGTTTTTCGAGCTCAGCAACAAAAATGACACCATGGCCTTAGGATAATTAAGAATATTTGTGAATATTTAATAAAGTATCTCCATGTGTATTAAATAAGAAAATAGAAGGATTTATGAAAACGTATTAAGATTGAGTTAAATTAGGCGAATATTTGTTAAACGCATGTGTAAGTTGACAGAATTTCTATGGAATATTTCCTTTTTAATTACAAAATTTTATATAATTAATGACTAGATAAGTATATTTTGACATAATTTGTCTTATCTCAAATATTCATATGTGATGTCCTGTTTGCGAAAATTTAATTATCGCTCATTAGCTGCAATAGCGTCATTAATCAAAAAAGCGAGTTTAGAGTAAAAAGGTTTTAAAAGTGGCTTTGAATTTCTTTAAATTAAATTTTGTTTACTTTAAACTAATGTCAGATTTATATAGCAGAAATATTAAGGTTTCTAACTTTATATCTAACTGAGATCTTATTAAATAGTGACTGGGTTCGAGCCCCAGTCACAGCAACATCAATTTCTGTAATTTTTGTCTTCTATTAATTAATTAAAAATATTTTTAAAATTTATGCTAAAAAAATAATCCCATCCGTATTCAAATTTTTAAGCATAACATATTAAATTGTGCCTGGGTTCGAGCCCCAGTCACAGCAACATCAATTTGTGTAATTTTTATCTTCTATTAAAATGTATTTCAAAATATTTTTAAAATTTAAAAAAAAATAATCCCATCTGTATTCAGATCTAGTTCAAATTCTTTAAATCGCTTGACATTTTGGCATTTTTAATCCAAAATGACGCATTTTGAGTTCAAATCGTGAACAAAAATAGTCATAAAACAAATCATAAATTTCAATTAAATCGGGCATACAAAATTTATTGAAAACACGGGGCACAGTTACCAGATTTGTATTTATATTGTTGTGTATTTAAAAAAAAAATCCCAATATTTTTTCAAAATCGTTTATAAATAAATACCAAAAATTTCAAAAAATTATCTATAAAACGCCATTTTTTTCAAACATTTTCTTTTTATTTGAAATTTACGAAAACAGACATAAATTTTCTTTAGGTTTTTCAGCAAAAATAAAATATAAAAGAAAATCTAAAGAAAACAAATAACACAATTCAGACACACAAAAAAAGGAAACAGAGAAAATTGGAAGAAAAGAAAAATGTCACGAATAATAAATATTGAAAGTGTTGACACAGAATGCAAGAAAAAGAGGCATAGAGAAATTTTGAAAAAAATAATTGAATATTAAATATTCCAAAATCAAATGACGTAGGGCGTATTGTAAAAACAGAATTCTTTAAGGAAAGATATATAAAAAAGAAAACGTGTTTCTTTAAAAGGTACTTTTCTACTTCTTTTCTGTTTAAAAAGGTACTTTATTTGTTACTACGTTTCTTCTTACTTTTCTGGTAAGATACATACTTCTATTATTAAAAGGTACTTTCATCTAATAATTCTTAAATGAAAGATACTTTTCTACTTCAAATTTCTTTTTCAACAGGTACCTTCTTTTTCAAAAGGTACTTTATTTGTTAAGACGTTTTCAGTTTATTTTTCTGGTTAGATACTTCTACTACTAAAAGGTAATATCGAAAATTTTTCTATAGAAAAATATATTTATCTGAAATTTTTTATCGAAATTTTTTTTACGAAAATTTTTTAACGAAAATTTTTCGATAAAAATTTTTTGTTAACGAAAATTTTTCTATAGAAAACATTTTTTAGCGAACATTTTTCTATAGAAAACATTTTTTTTTTTAATTTTTCTAAAAAAATTTTTTTTAAAGACAATTTTTCTATAGCAAATATTTTTAACGAAAATTTTTCTATAGAAAAATATATTTATCTGAAATTTTTTATCGAAATTTTTTTTACGAAAATTTTTTAACGAAAATTTTTCGATAAAAATTTTTTGTTAACGAAAATTTTTCTATAGAAAACATTTTTTAGCGAACATTTTTCTATAGAAAACATTTTTTTTTTAATTTTTCTAAAAAAATTTTTTTTAAAGACAATTTTTCTATAGCAAATATTTTTAACGAAAATTTTTCTATAGAAAAATATATTTATCTGAAATTTTTTATCGAAATTTTTTTTACGAAAATTTTTTAACGAAAATTTTTCGATAAAAATTTTTTGTTAACGAAAATTTTTCTATAGAAAACATTTTTTAGCGAACATTTTTCTATAGAAAACATTTTTTTTTTAATTTTTCTAAAAAAATTTTTTTTAAAGAAAATTTTTCTATAGCAAATATTTTTAACGAAAATTTTTCTATAGAAAAATTTTTTTTTAACAAAAATTTATACATTTTTTTAACGAAAATTTTTCTATTGATTTTTTTTTTAACGAAAATTTTTCAATAGAAAAAAATTTTTTAACGAAAATTTTTCAATAGAAAAAAATTTTTTAACGAAAATTTTTTAACGAAAATTTTTCTATAGAAAAAAATTTTTTAACGAAAATTTTTGTATAAAAAAAATTTTTAACGAAAATTTTTCTTTAGAAAAAATTTTTTAACGAAAATTTTTCTTTAGAAAAAATTTTTTAACGAAAATTTTTCTTTAGAAAAAATTTTTAACGAAAATTTTTCTTTAGAAAAAACTTTTTAACGAAAATTTTTCTTTAGAAAAATTTTTTTACGAAAATTTTTCTTTAGAAAAATTTTTTTACGAAAATTTTTCTATAGAAAAATTTTTTTAACGAAAATTTTTCTTTAGAAAAATTTTTTTAACGAAAATTTTTCTTTAGAAACATTTTTTTAACGAAAATTTTTCAATAGAAAAATTTTTTTAACGAAAATTTTTCTATAGAAAAATTTTTTTAACGAAAATTTTTCTATAGAAAAATTTTTTTAACGAAAATTTATACACTTTTTTTAACGAAAATTTGTCTATTGATTTTTTTAACGAAAATTTTTTAATAGAAAAGAATTTTTTAACGAAAATCTTTCAATTGAAAAAAATTTTTTAACGAAAATTTTTCAATAGAAAAAAATTTTTTAACGAAAATTTTTCAATAGAAAAAAATGTTCCTATAGAGAAAAATTTTTTAACGAAAATTTTTCTAAAGAACAAATTTTTTTAACTAAAATTTTTCTATAGAAAAAATTTTTTTGGACGAAAATTTTTCTGTAGAAAAATTTTTTTTAACTACAATTTTTGTATAGAAAATTTTTCAACGAAAATTTTTTCAACGAAAATTCTTCTATTCTATAGAAAAAATTTTTTTTTACGAAAATTTTTCTTTAGAAAAAAGTTTTTAACGAAAATTTTTCTTTAGAAAAATGTTTTTAACGAACATTTTTCTTTATAAAAATTTTTTAACGAAAATTTTTCTTTAGAAAAATTTTTTTTAACTACAATTTTTGTATAAAAAATTTTTCAACGAAAATTTTTTCAACGAAAATTCTTCTATTCTATAGAAAAAATTTTTTTTAACGAAAATTTTTCTTTAGAAAAAAGTTTTTAACGAAAATTTTTCTTTAGAAAAATGTTTTTAACGAACATTTTTCTATAGAAAAATTTTTTAACGAAAATTTTTCTTTAGAAAAATTTTTTTAACGAAAATTTTTCTTTAGAAAAATTTTTTAGCGAAAATTTTTCTTTAGAAAAATTTTTTTAACGAAAATTTTTCTTTAGAAAAATTTTTTTAACGAAAATTTTTCTTTAGAAAAATTTTTTTAACGAAAATTTTTCTTTAGAAAAATTTTTTTAACGAAAATTTTTCTTTAGAAAAATTTTTTTACCGAAAATTTTTCTTTAGAAAAATTTTTTTAACGAAAATTTTTCTTTAGAAAAATTTTTTTAACGAAAATTTTTCTTTAGAAAAATCGTTTTAACAAAATTTTTTTTTTAGAAAAATCTTTTTACCGAAAATTTTTTTTAAATAAAATTTAAAAAAAAAAAAAATGTTAACGAAAATTTTTCTTTAGAATTTTGTTTCTTTAGAAAAATTGTTTTAATAAAAAAATTTCTATAGTTAAAATTTTGAATTCTTGTTCCTTAAAGTAGGTCTAGGATAAGTTAATATGACTAATTATCGATCGAGTTATTTATCTTAGACAGGAGTAATACCTTACATGAGTATTTTCATTTTGAATCTCAAACTTCAACGTCTATATCTTGTAAACTTATAAACCGACTATTATTTAGCAAAGATATAGATAGATATGTTGTTGTATCGATCTTGATATGTTGTTTCATAGATCATACAACAGGGGCCAAATTACGGCATTCGATATCGATCGAAATTTTAGAAATTTTCAAAACATTTGTATTGCATACTTTAAGGATCATCAAAATTATTTAAAAGATGCACAGTTTTCTATATTTTTTTGAAATTATTTGCCAAAAGATGAACAATAGTAAAAGAGTTTTAATTGAACTATATGTTTTTTTAAAAACGAATCAAAATGGATAATAAAATTTCAATAAACTTTTTGCATCGAAGTAACTTTTAATATCCCTAAAGTATACTTCACAATATTCTCTTAAAAGTCTGAGTTTTCGATCGATATCGAATGCCCCAGCTTTTACAATATTTAAATGTTATTTCGATTAAGTTAAAATTTCAAAATCTTGTTATTACAAGTAAGTCTAGGATAAATAAGTTATTATTACTTCTGGGAATCTATTCGCCTAATTAACTTTAAATGATCGGTTTTTGGAACCTATTGAAAATATTTCCATACTTTCTATCAAACTATTATAAGTTCTGACTTTTATCTTTCAAAGCAAAATCTTTTTGTATCCATTCTGGAATCTCAAATATTTGACACAATTATTTCAAAAGCTTTAACCCAAAAACATCATAATTTAAAATGCAAAGAAAATGAAGTGCTCCAAAAATTTTAAAAGAGATCACTTACAAATATCATAAGATATAAGGAAAAATCAAAAACGAAAAACAGACACTGACTGCATGGAAAAATTGATTTTTGGCCATTTCCAAAAGATGAACAAGTTAATGTGTGATTTACACAATTTCAGCCCAAACTACTTAACATATTGACCCCATTCAAAAACCAAGCATCCAAATTCTTTATTTAAGTTTCAAGAAAACACATGTAAGTATTGCAAATACTTTTTTTCTTTACACAAATTTGTTATAAAACATATTTCTGGCCAAAATTCCCTAATTTATCATAAATTTATTACGAGATCGAAAAAACATATTAATGATATTTTCTTGTAATATTCGTGGTAATTTCATAATATTTCAAATTCTTACAAATTATGTTAAAAAAAAAAAAAATATTAACAAGTTTGGGGCAGACGTCTTCTGTCGCCACTTAAGGCTAAAATATTGAATAATACCCTAATTTCGTCGCCAAATTCTTTTGGTTTTTACAAAATTTCAAGTTCTTTTTTCTTACAAGTTTTGAAATTTTCCAAAACAAAAAAGAAAAATTGATAAATTCCTTAAATGTTTTTGTTAATTTTGTTAAACTTATGTTGAATAATTTATCAAACATTTTTTTTTCGTCTTCTGGTTTTGTTGTATTTGAAGTGTTTTTTACACTTGTACAAAATCTTTTTGAAATTCCAAATCTATTTTTATGAGCCCTCTGAAGTCAAAACAAAAAAAAAAAAAACAAGCGAAAACGATTTATATTGAATAGCGATCATTGTGGCGCCCGTAATTCGCTGAAAAGATATAAAACATTTTTTTAACTTTTTCTCCCTCTTTCTCTAGATCTTTGTCTCTTAAAATGTGTGACTAACTGGAAACGAGGGTTACTACAAGATATTTTAAGACAAGAACTTTTTACTTTTGTAGAAAAAAAAATTTCGATAAAAAATTTTTCTATAGAAAAACTTTCGTTAAAAAAAAATTCTATAGAAAAATTTTCGTTCAAAAAAAATTTTTCTATAGAAAAATGTTCGTTCAAAAAAAAATTTTCTATAGAAAAATTTTCGTTGAAAAAAAATTTTTCTACAGAAAAATTTTCCTTCAAAAAAAATTTTTCTATAGAAAAATTTTCGTTCAAAAAAAAATTTTCGTTCAAAAAAATGTTTCTATAGAAAAATTTTCGTTCAAAAAAAATCTTTCTAAAAAAATTTTCTATAGAAAAATTTTCGTTCAAAAAAAATTTCTATAGAAAAATTTTCGTTCAAAAAAAATTTCTATAGAAAAATTTTCGTTCAAAAAAAAATTTCTGTAGAAAAATTTTAGTTCAAAAAAAATTTTTCTATAGAAAAATTTTAGTTCAAAAAAAAATTTTCTATAGAAAAATTTTCGTTCAAAAAAAAAAAATTTCTATAGTAAAATTTTCGTTCAAAAAAAGTGTTTCTATAGAAAAATTTTAGTTCATAAAAAAATTTTTTCTACAGAAAAATTTTCCTTCAAAAAAAATTTTCTATAGAAAAAAAATTTCTATAGATAATTTTTCGTTCAAAAAAAATTTCTATAAAAAAAGTTTCGTTAAAAAAAATTTTTTCTATAGAAAAATTTTCGTTAAAAAAAGTTTTTCTGTAGAAAAATTTTTGTTCAAAAAAATGTTTTCTATAGAAAAATTTTCGTTCAAAAAAATGTTTTCTATAAAAAAATTTTCGTTAAAAAAATTGTTTGTATAGAAAAATTTTCAATCAAAAACTAATTTTCTATAGAAAAAAATTTTCTACAGAAAAATTTTCGTTAAAAAAAAAAAATTTCTTTAGAAAACTTTTCGTTCAAAAAAAATTTTTCCATAGAAAAATTTTCGTTCAATAAAAATTTTTCTCAAGAAAAATTTTCGTACAATAAAAATTTTTCTAAAGAAAAATTTTCGTTCAAAAAAAATTCTTCTATATAAAAATTTTCGTTAAAAAAAAATTTCCACAGAAAAATTTTCGTTAAAAAAAAATTTCTATAGAAAAGTTTTTGTTTAAAAAAAAATTTTCTATAGAAAAATTTTCGTTCAAAAAAAATTTTTCTGTAGAAAAATTTTCGTTCAAAAAAAATTTTTCTATAGAAAAATTTTCGTTCAAAAAAATTTTTTTTAAAAAAAATTTTCTATAGAAAAATTTTCGTTCAAAACAAATTTTTCTATAGAAAAATTTTCGTTCAAAACAAATTTTTCTTTAGAAAAATTTTCGTTCAAAACAAATTTTTCTATAGAAAAATGTTCGTTCAAAAAAAATTTTTCTATAGAAAAATTTTCGTTCAAAAAAAAATTTTCTATAGAAAAATTTTCCTTCAAAAAAAATTTTTCTATAGAAAAATTTTCGCTCAAAAAAAATTTTTATATAGAAAAATTTTCGCTCAAAAAAAATTTTTCTATAGAAAAATTTTCGTTCAAAACAAAATTTTCGTTCATAAAAAAATTTTCTATTGAAAAATTTTCGTTCAAAAAAAATTTTTCTATTGAAAAATTTTCGTTCAAAAAAATTTTTTGTACAGAAAAATTTTCGTTAAAAATAATTTTTCTATAGAAAAATTTTCGTTTAAAAAAAATTTTCTATAGAAAAATTTTCGTTTAAAAAAAAATTTTCTATAGAAAAATTTTCGTTCAAAAAAAATTTTTCTAAAGAAAATTTTTCGTTCAAAAAAAATTTTTCTATAGAAAAATTTTCGTTCAAAAAAATTTTCTATAGAAAAATTTTCGTTAAGAAAAATTTTTCTATAGAAAAATGTTCGTTAAAAAAACTTTTCTATAGAAAAATTTTCCTTCAAATAAAATTTTTCTATAGAAAAATTTTCCTTCAAATAAAATTTTTCTATAGAAAAATTTTCCTTCAAATAAAATTTTTCTATAGAAAAATTTTCGTTCAAAAATAATTTTTCTATAGAAAAATTTTCGTTCAAAAAAAATTTTTCTATATAAAAATTTTCGTTAAAAAAAAATTTTCTACAGAAAAATTTTCGTTCAAAAAAAATTTTCTATAGAAAAATTTTCGTTAAAAAAAATTTCTATAGAAAAATTTTCGTTAGAAAAAAAATTTCTATAGAAAAATTTTCGTTAAAAAAAAATTTTCTATAGAAAAATTTTCGTTCAAAAAAATTTTTTCTATAGAAAAATTTTAGTTCAAAAAAAATTTTTCTATAGAAAAATTTTAGTTCAAAAAAAATTTTTCTATAGAAAAATTTTCGTTCAAAAGAAATTTTTCTATAGAAAAATTTTCGTTCAAAAGAAATTTTTCTATAGAAAAATTTTCGTTCAAAAAAAAATTTTCTATAGAAAAATTTTAGTTCAAAAAAAATTTTTCTATAGAAAAATTTTAGTTCAAAAGAAATTTATCTATAGAAAAACTTTCGTTCAAAAAAATTTTTCTATAGAAAAATTTTCTACAGAAATTTTATTAACTTTTAAGTTTTTATTAAATTTCGCTAATAAATTCATAAAATTTCATAATTTTGTTTAAAAAAAACCCAAATTTTTACTTTAGTTTTGGGAAAGAGAGGGTTAAGCTTAGAATATATATTGCTTTGCATTATCTTTTCTAAAGTGAAATTTGTTGCATACTCTTGGGCATGTTGTGAAGGACCCGAAATTTCGGACAGAAATCTATTCCATGTAACTATTCCATGGATCTTTGAACTTTATGACTTTGCGAAAAAAAGTTCTGTGGGTGGTAAGTGGAAAGATTTTGAAGCATAGCTTCAAAATTGCTACCAGTCATCGTTAAGTAGACTAGAGAAGAAAGAAAGCTATTCAGAATCAATCTGTATACTTCAAGATGAATCGATGACCAATACTCCTGTACTTCATAACTTAATTAACAAAACTCAATTACATATAGTGAACTGCATTATATAATATATTTCATTACCTAAACTATTTTCCTGCCTTTTATGCACTTGAATCTGTTTTCATTTATTAAATAATTTCCAGGAAATCATTTAATTAAAAATAATACGAGTATGTATGATATAATAAGTTTTAGCAAATATGGAATTATATGTATATATGCTTTAAATTATGCAATTCTTACTTAATTATTATGTACTCTAATAATGTATCAAAGACTCAAACCATTTTCAGGAACAGGAATGCTATTAACTACGTTAAAGTAACTTTGGACTGTTGCGAGCAATTACGTTGTCATTTGAAAGCAGAACTATTTTGAAATTAAATTTTTTCGTATTATTTAAAAATTAGAATAACAACAATTCTGGTCAAAATTCTTTTTCAAGGAAAAAAATCGATGGGGAAAACCACTTTAAGGGGGAAGAGAAGTTAGCCTTAAAGTTGTTTTCCCTTTAGTTTTCTCCTTGAGAACGAATTTTTCCTTAACTGATGATTCGTTATCTAGCGATGACTTATTCTTGTTTTTAATTGAAGACTTTTTTATGAGTTCAAGTTTTTTTTTAATTCTTTGCCATAAAAGTTCAATGGCAACATAAAAAATCAATAATCATAAAAATTGAAAATTATTCAATTTTTAAAGAGAACTGATGAAATATAATAAAAATTCATATTTGTTATTGAGAATAAAGATTTTGAAAAAATTTAATGGAATAACATTAAAAGAAATGCAACTAGGGTTTGTGGCTTAGCTAAAGCGAAGCTATAGAATTGTAAGCAAGAGTAGGCAGCCCATACTACCAGTAGCCGATGAATTTTTTTAATTTTCGTAAATTTTAAGAAATTTTCATAGAAAAGTTTTTGATAAAAGAAAAAATTTTCTATAGATAAATTTTTTAAGAAAAAAATTTTTTAAGAAAATTTTCTATACAAAAATTTTTGTTAGAAAATTTCTATAGAAAAATTTTTGATGAAAAAATTTTCTATAGAAAAATTTTTAATGAAAAAATTTTTTACAGAAAAATTTTTGCTAAAAAAATTTTCTATAGAAAAATTTTTGATGAAAAAATTTTCTATAGAATAAATTTTGCTAAAAAAATTTTCAATTTTTCAATTAATTCTAAAGTTCGAATAATTAATTCCCAAATCAAAAAAAATTTCTATAGAAAAATTTTTGATAAAAAAAATTTCTATAGAAAAATTTTTGATGAAAAAATTTTCTATAGAAAAATTTTTGATGAAAAAATTTTCTATAGAAAAATTTTTGATGAAAAAATTTTCTATAGAAAAATTTTTGATGAAAAAATTTTTTATAGAAAAATTTTTGATGAAAAAATTTTCTCTAGAAAAATTTTTGATGAAAAAAATTTCTATAGAAAAATTTTTGATGAAAAAATTTTCTATAGAAAAATTTTGAATGAAAAAATTTTTTACAGAAAAATTTTTGCTAAAAAAATTTTCGATTTTTCAATTAATTCTAAAGTTCGAATAATTAATTCCCAAATATAAAAAAATTTTCTATAGAAAAATTTTTGATAAACAAAATTTCTATAGAAAAATTTTTGATGAAAAAATTTTCTATAGAAAAATTTTTGATAAAATATTTTCTATAGAATAATTTTTGATAAAAAATTAAAAAAAAATTTCTAAAGAAAAATTCTTGATAAAAATATTAAAAAATGGAGTAGAAAACGTTTTTCTTTTAAAACGTTAGAACTACACATTGAACAAAAAATACCTATTTTAGTTAAAAGTATGAAAAACGACAACTCTGCCCACTATTTTTTTGTGATCTCTTTGCGCCGTGATTATAAGCAAGCGTAACTTCCCTTTGAAACACCCCCATTTGAATAAATCGAAAACACAGGCTTTTAGCTAATATTTTATAGCATACCTTAAGGATGTTCAAAATTATTTACATTTCTAACAAATAACTATAAAATGTAAAAAAATTCTATTGTAATAATTAAGCTCATCCTAAAGGTAAGCTACATAAATTTTTCTGAAATGTCTTACATTTTGAACGATATCGAATGCGAAGATTTTATCAAAAAATTGTTAATTTGTATTAAATCTCAAGTTATTTTTAAAAAACTCTTGTTTAGAGGCCGAACATTTTTATTTATTTTACAAAATTTTGTATTAAATAGATTTTTTTTTATTTTTCCAAAATAATTCAAAATATCCCCCCCAAAAAATTGTGTTTAATAAATTAAGTAAATATTTGGCTTTAATCAAAATTTTTGTTTAAATTTTGAAAAATAGTCGCGCACGAGTTGGTTTATTTTTTCTATTTAAATATTCAATTAAAATATAAAAAATACATTAAAAACCAGAACATAAAAGAAATATTTATTTAGATTAAATTAAGGCAAAAAAAATAAACGTTTAATTTATGGAATATATTTTATGGAAAATTTTATGTTGTTTTTTGCTGTTAGAGATAAAAATTTTTGGAAATCAAAGAAAAAAAAACTGTTTATAAGCAAAATTTGTATATTTATTGTCTGCAATTGCTTAATAGTTTTGTTTAATGTTAAAGAAAGAAAATGTAATGAAAGGTCAGTTTTGTTGGGTGTAATGAAAAATTTTGTTTCAAAAAAATTATACAAAAATTGTAATTAAAAAAAAAAATCAGATAAAATATTTAAAAAATTTTAAGATAAATCAAAATGTACAAAAATTTAAAAATACTGAATCCTCAATTGATAAATAGATAATGAAATTATCAAAGCATTTTAGTAAAAAATTTTAAATATAAACTTGTCATAGCTTTATTTTTGGTTTGTGAATTAAACTTGTTTAAAGTTTCAAATTATTTATCAACAAAAAAAAACTTTTTAAGTAGCATAACTCCAAAGGTAGAAACAAAACAAAATCCATTGCCTACTTTTAGGCTTTGTTATTTAATATCAAAAATTAAGCATTTTCAACCAAAACTTCAACTAAACAAATGAAAAATTATCAACGACGTACTAATTATTTACCAAATTTTTCAAAATTTATTTGTTTTTAACATTTTTTATCTTCTTATCATTTTCTTTCCAATTCAAATGTCAATTTTTTCTTCCTCTGCGTCACTTTCATTAAATTCTGTTTTGGTCATTGCTCTGGTCCCAAAAGGAAATACATATCTTTTAATTTTATTTCTTAATAAATACAAAACCAAAAATTTAATTATTTTAACATATTGCGTTGGTTTGTTAAACATGAATTTTTCATGTCATTATCACATAAATTCTCTAAAAAAAAACATTAAGAAAATTGACAAAAATTTTTTTTCGAAATAAATTTTGTATTGACCCTGAAAACTTAAATGAAATGTTTTCTTTGAAATCATAAACAGAAAATATTTTCGCCATAATTTGTTTGTTTTCTGCGAACTAACGACATAACTTATAAAATTTAATTGCAACTGACTTTAAAGTGCGTTGTTGGAGTAGAAAAAACAACAACTGGAAAATTTGGAATATTTTTTCAAAATATTTTTCAATTTTTGAGGGACTACCTATATAATAAGTCAATGACCCAATCGCGTTTTTATTGAAAAACTTTCTATAGAAACTTTTTTACTAAAATATTTTCTATTGAAACTTTTTTGTTAAAAAATTTTCTAAAGAAACTTTTTTATTGAAAAATTTTCTTTAGAAACTTTTTTATTAAAAAAAAATTCTATAGAAACCTTTTTATCAAAAAATTTTCTATAGAAACCTTTTTATCGAAAAATTTTCAATAGAAATTTTTTATCGAAAAATTTTCAATAGAAATTTTTTATCGAAAAATTTTCAATAGAAATTTTTTATTGAAAAATTTTCTATAGAAATTTTTTATCAAAAAATTTTCTACAGAAATTTTTTATCAAAAAATTTTCTATAGAAACCTTTTTATCGAAAAATTTTCAATAAAAATTTTTTATCGAAAAGTTTTCAATAGAAATTTTTTATCGAAAAATTTTCAATAGAAATTTTTTATCGAAAAATTTTCTATAGAAATTTTTTATTGAAAAATTTTCTATAGAAATTTTTTATTAAAAATTTTCTATAGAAATTTTGTATTAAAAAATTTTCAATAGAAATTTGTTATCGAAAAATTTTCAATAGAAATTTTTTATCGAAAAATTTTCAATAGAAATTCTTTATTGAAAAATTTTCTATAGAAATTTTTTATTGAAAAATTTTCTAAAAAAAAAAATTTTATTGAAAAATTTTCTATAGAAAGTTTTTATTGAAAAATTTTCTATAGAAATTTTTTATTCAAAATTTTCTATAGAAATTTTTTATTCAAAATTTTTTATTGAAACTTTTTTATAAAAAAAATTTTCTGCAGAAACATTTTTATAGAAAAATTTTCTATAGAAACTTTTATATAAAAAAATTTTCTTTAGATACTTTTTTATTTTAAAATTTTCTATAGAAACTTTTTTTTATTGAAAAATTGTCTATAGAAATTTTTATATTGAAAAATTTCCTATAGAAACTTTTTTATTGAAAAATTTTCTACAGAATTTTTTTTTCTTTAAAATTTTCTATAGAAAGTTTTTATTAAAAAATTTTCTATAGCATTTTTTTCCTTTAAAATTTCCTATAGAAAATTTTTTATTGATAAATTTTCTATAGAAACTTTTATATTGAAAAAATTTGTATAGAAATATTTAATTAAAAATTTTCTATAGAAACTTTTTTTACTGACAAATTTTCTATAGAAACTTTTTTTATTTAAAGATTTTCTATAGAAAAAATTTTATTATTATAGAAACTGTTTTATTGAAAAATTTTCTATAGAAACTTTTTTCTTGAAAAATTTTCTATAGAAAGTTTTTTCTTGAAAAATTTTCTATAGAAACTTTTTTCTTGAAAATTTTTCTATAAAAAAATTTTTTTGAAAAATTTTCGATAGAAACTTTTTTCTTGAAAAATTTTCTAATGAAACTTTTTTATTGAAATATTTTTAATAGAAATTTTTTTGGAAACCTTTTTATTAAAAAATTTTCTATAAAATCATTTTTATTAAAAAAATTTTATAGAATTTTTTTTATTAAAAAGTATTCTATAGAAACTCAATCGAAAAAGAAACTTTTTTTTTAAAAACATTTATTTTGAAACTTTTATTGAAAAATTTTCTTAAGAAAATTTTCTATAGAAATTTTTTAATTGAAAATTTTTCTATAGAAACTTTTTTTTAATTTTCTATTGAAACTTTTTTTGAAAAAATTTTCTTAAGAAGCTTTTTTTTTGAAAAGTTTTCGATAGAAATTTTTTTTATAGAAAAATTTTCTATTAAATCTTTTGTTTGAAAAATTTTCTATAGAAATTTTTTTATTCAAAAATTTTCTATTGAAACTTTGTTATTGAAAAATTTTCTTTAAAAAATTTTTATTGAAAAATTTTCTATAGAAACTTTTTTTTTTAAATTAACTTAAGAAACTTTTTTATAGAAAAATTTTTGATAGAAATTTTTTATAGAAAAATTTTCTATGAAGTTTTTTATTCGAAAAATTTTTTATGGAAACTTTGTTTTTGAAAAATATTATTTAGAAAATTTTTGAAAAAATTTCTATAGAAACTTTTTTTGAAAAATTTTTTTATTGAATATTTCTATAAAAATTTTCTATAAGAAGTTTTTTATTGACAAATTTTCTATAAAAATTTTTATCGAAAAGTCTTCTATAAAAACTTTTTTATTGAAAAATTTTTTAATGAAACTTTGTTATTGATAAATTTTATTTTTTATTGAAAAAATATCTTTGGAAACTTTTATTGAAAAATTTTCTATAGAAAAATTTTTTTATAAAGAAATTTTGTATAAAGTCTTTTGTTCGAAAAATTTTCTATAATAATTTTCTATAGAAACTTTGTTATTGAAAAATTTCCATTAGAATATTTTTTATTGAAAGTTTTTCTATAAAAACTTTTTTTAAAAAATTTTCTTAAGAAACTTTTTTATTGAAAAAATTTCTTTGAAAACTTTTATTGAAAAATTTTCTATAGAAACTTTTATTGAAAAATTTTCTATGGAAACTTTTATTGAAAAATTTTCTATAGAAACTTTTATTGAAAAATTTTCTATAGAAACTTTTATTGAAAAATTTTCTATAGAAACTTTTATTGAAAAATTTTCTATAGAAACTTTTTTATTAGAAAAATTTTCTATAGAAACTTTTTTTTATATAAAAATTTCCTATAGAAACTTTTTTGTCGAAATTTTCTATAGAAACTTTTTAATCGAAAATTTTCTTTAGAAACTATTTTATCGAAAATTTTCTAAAGAAAATTTTTTATAGAAAAAATTTCTATAGAAACTTTTTATCTAAAAATTTTCTAAAACAAAAAACTTTTTTTGTTTAAATTTTCTATAGAAAATTTTTCATTAATATTGAGATACTTGAGAACATTTGTCTAGCATACTTTTAGGATAATCTAAATAATATATAACATATATTTTTTCCTATATTGTAACTTATTTGCCAAAAGTTCCCTGATAGTAAAATAGTTTTATTTAAACCAAATATTTTGATAAACAAACGAATATGTTTAGATATCAAATTTTATTAAACTTTTTCTAAAATAAATTATTTTGAAAATCCCTAAGGTATGTTACAAAATATTTGCTTAAAAGTCTAGTTTTTCGATAGATATAGAGGATATCACCAAAATTGGTTAACAAATGAGGGAAAATTGTTCAAAATTCCTAAACCTAAACCAGTTTATTTAAATTTTTGTTGCTGGAGAATTTCTTAAATTTCTTTTTGAAATAAATGTATTTTTCATAGGCATTTTTTTTTTTTGAGCATTTCGAGTAGTAACGAGACTCAGGCATTCCAAAATATATTCAAAATTACTGTTTATTTTTTAACAAAACGAAAATAAAAATCATGAGTTTATATGAAAAATTAATTGACTATTAAAATAATTTAAACAAAATTATTTTTAGAATAAACGATTTATCCCGTCAAACCTGAAAGAGGCGTATGAGTAATAAATATTTGCATGATAATAAAAGAAAAGATAATCATACGCTGTGAAGCATATCATAAGTAAACAAAACTGAACATGTTTTGATTAAACAAATCCCTGTATTATACTAACTATGAGTATGAGTACATAGACCTATGAATCAAAATAATTAAAATGATGATAATGATGATTTTTAGCCAAAGGTGATTCAGTTTTGCTGTTATTTTGTATTTTTTTGAAAACAAATCTTCCTAATGTCATTCCCACAAAATCCATTTCAACTTTTGTTGCTCTAATGGTCAAAAAAGGCAAATCAAGAAAAACACAATATCACCAAAGTTTAGTGACCGGAAATTCCGAGAAACAATATTTTGTTTTTTTTTTTGCTTTGAATGACTATTTGACTTTTGTTATTCATGAAATCATAACAATGCAGTAGTGGGTTGTCGAAAAGAACAATGTTTTTCTTGTTTTTTACATGAAATCAGTTCTTTAGAAAAAAATTTTACTAACTGACATTTCAGAAAGTTGTTGTGTAATTAAAAAGGTGTGTTTTGTGAATAATTAGGGGTAATTAGTAATCAATTGTTTGATGATGGACTTAAACGCCCTCAGTAGTATTAGGAATTCTTGGAAAACTGTTGTTTTGTTAGAATTAACAGTAGCGGAAACATAAATGATGCTTGATTAGGTTAAAGGTCATTTACATCGAAAAGGCCAAATATAGTGCGTAAATATATTTGATAAAATTTTGTCTTAATTAAAATAAAAAAGTTGTAAAAAAAGTACTTTTAAAAGATAAATCATCGAAATTACAACAAAGAATTCGAAAACTCTATAGGAAATATGAAACTGCTACTTAAGGAGTTGCATAGAACATATTATCTAGTTTATTTTAGCTGAAGAAATCTTTTCAATCGGCTATCAATATTTTAAGTTATGAACAAAAAGGCAAAAACATTTTTTTCAAATTTTTCGAATATTAATATTCGAACTTACAAGCAACAATTCGAAAACAATTCAATATATGAAATTGATCTTACAGCAATTGGATAGAACAAATTATTCAGTTTATTTTTGCTAAAGAAATAATTTCAAACGGTTCCTAAATTTTCAAGTTATGAGCAAAAAAGCAAAAACACTTTTTTTTAATTTTCCTAAAATTTTTCCAATTTATTTTAAAAATTAACAATCTAACTTACAGCATTATCCAAATTGCTTTTGCTAAAGAACTCTTTTCAATCGGTTCTTAAATTTTCAAGTAAATAACAATAAAAGAAAAACACTTTTTTTAATTTTTCTAAAATTAATAATCGAACTTTTAAGCAATAACACGAAGACATGGTAAGAAATCTAAAATTGAACTTTAAATAGTTAAATAGAACATATTATCTAGATTATTTTTGCTGAAGAAATCTTTTCGATCCGTTCTCAATATTTTAAGTTATGAACAAAAAGACAAAAACTTTTAAATTTAAAATTTTTTGAAAATTAATATTCAAACTTACAAGCAACAAAATCGAAAACAATTCGATATATGAAATAGATCTTATAGCAGTTGCATTTCAAGAAATCATTTCAATCGGTTCTCAAATTTTCAAGTTATGAACAAAAACGCAAAAACATTTCTTTAAAATTTTTCAAAAAAAATAATCTGACTTACAACTAAAAATTTTATTACACGAAAAAAATATGAAATTGATTTTTTAGTAGTTAAACAGAATAAATTGTGTAGTTATTGTTCCAAAATTTTCAACTTATGAACAATAATGCAAAAACACTTTTTTCAAATTTTCTTAAATTATTAACCGAAATTTCAACCACCAATTGGAAAACATGGTAACAAATATGAAATTGATCTTTAGGCAGTTAGACAGAACATATTATCTTGTTTATTTTCTGTGAAGAAATCATTTCAATCGGTAATCAAATTTTGAAGTTATAAACAAAAAGGCAAAAACATTCTTTTCAAATTTTTCAAAATTTAAATATTGAACTTACAACAAACACTTCGAAAACATCGTAAGAAATATGGAAATGATCTTTTAACAGTTGGATAGAACAAATTATCTAGTTTATTTTTGCTGAAGAAATTATTTCAATCGGTTCTCAAATTTTCAAGTTATGAATAATGCTACTAAAACACTTTTTTAAAATTTTTCTAAAATTAATACTCGAACTTGCAACAAACAACTTGAAAACATGGTAAGAAATTTAAAATTGGTCTTTGAGCCGTTAGATAGAACTTATTATCTTGTTTATTTCTCCTGAAGAAATCATTTCAATCGGTTTCCAAATTTTCAAGCTATGAACAATAAATCAAAAACACTTTTTCAATATTTTTCTTAAATTAATAATCGAACTTTTAGCCAACAATTTGAAGACATGGTAAAAAATTTAAAATGAATCTTTCTTCACATGGAGAGAACAAATTATCTAGTTTATTTCAGTAGAAGAAATCTTTTTAATCGGTTCTTTAACTTTCAAGTTATGAACAAAAATGTAAAAACATTTTTTTTTAATTTTTGTTTTGCTAAAAAAAGGTTGTTGTCTTGAATAAAATACCCTTTGTTAGCATAGCCATTAACTCTAACTTAAACCTCTATTTTGAATAGATATTCATTGTTAGAACCTTTAAATTATATTTACTTAGGATATCACTCATATCGGTCCGCTAATGAATGAGAGATTAAAATTTTTTTTAATCCAAAATCCGTTTTTTTCAATATAAATAAATTTTTTTTATTTTCGAAACTATTTTTTGTGGGTGTATTTCTTAATTTCTTTTCCAAATAAATTTTATCTTTTACAACATTTTTTCTCCGCAATTTATATAAATTTTCTCACTAAAATGTCAATATCAAAAAAAATGAATTTTTATTAAAAAATTGTTCGTGGGCGCTTCAAAAAAATATCTATTCAAATTTCCAATTTAATTATGATCCCATTAAATTCAAATACTTGTCTATAAAAATCATTCTAATAATCATTTTCTATAATTTCTCAGAAGAAATGTGATTTTTATTATTTAAATTTCTTTGCTCAAATAAATTCCAAACAAAAAATCACATGGAAAACCCACAGAAATTAAACAGCCTCCAAAATACTTTGCCAATATTTTATAAGTTTTGTATGCAAACATTAAAAGTTTGAAAGAAATTTCTAAATATTTGATTTTCAATTGTTTATAATTTATCTTAAATGGCTATTAATGGTTTTATAAATCGATAAAATAAAAACAACAGGTGAAAAAGTTTAATGGGATTTTCTGGGGAAATTAGAACAAGATTTTGAGTTAAAGCAGATGCAAATATTTATAATTTCGAATGCGACAAAGCAGAAAATAGGACGTCAGAATATGACTTAATATATAAAGTCATTACTTAGCAACAAATATTATTATCAAAAAAACAAAAATTATTATTGAAGTGTTTTTGCCTTATTGTTCATAAAATTCGAAAACCGATTGAAATAATTTCTTCGGCAGAAATAAACTAGACAATTTGTTCTATCCAACTGCTTAAAGATGCATTTCATATTTTGTACCATGTTTTCAAAATGTTTGCTGTAAGTTCTAATATTATTTTAGACAAATTTGAAAAAAGTTTATTTGCTTATTGCTCATAACTCGAAAATTTGAAAACCGATTAAAATAATTTCTTCAGCAGAAATAAACAAGATAACTTGTTTTATGCAACTACTAAAAGATCAACTTCATTATCCATACCATGTTTTCGAAGTGTTAGTTGTAAGTTCGATTATTAGTTTTGAAAAATTTTAAAATAGTGCTTTTGTCTTTTTGTTCATAACTCGAAAATTTGGGAACCGATTAGAATGGTTTCTGCAGCAGAAATAAACTAAATAATTTCTTCTATTGAACTACTAAAATATCATTTCCATACTTCTTACCATTTTTTCGAATTATTGCTTGAAAGTTCAATTATTAATTTTTGAAAATTTTAAATAAGTGTTTTTGTCTTCTTGTTCATAACTCGAAAATTTGAGAACCGGTTGAAAAATTTCTTCTAGACTAGATAACTCATTATATCCAACTACTAAAATATCACTTTAATATTTCTTACCATGTTTTTGAATTGTTGTTTGAAAATTCGTTTATTAATTTTAGAAAAATTTTAAAAAAGTGTTTTTGCCTTATTGCTCATAACTCGAAAATTTGGAAACCGCTTGAAATGATTTCTTCAGTAAAAATAAACTTGAGAGCTTGTTCTATCTATCAGATAAAGAAACAAGTTGAAATCTCTAATTGTGTTTTCCCAATTATTATTGTAAAATCGATTTTTAATCCTAGAAAAATATTTTTTTATCAAAATATTTCTTTTGTTATTAGTAAAACAAAATGCTATCTTCGAAAAAAGGTGCCACCAGTATCTGTGGGACCTTTTTTTCCTTATAATTCTTTCAAAGCCAAGATCTTTTCTATAAGATTTAATGGCTTTTGAAAATATGCGAAGATCAACCTTTACACCATTTGCTGCTATTTTTATAAAAGTAGTTTCAGATATTACTAAATTATTGGCCAGAAAACCACACAATAGTAGTTATAAATAGTGCTTTTGGCTAAGCTTAAAGCTATTTATATAGTCAAAACAATAACCAATCTATGTTATACGACAATTTGAAAAAAGTGCTTTTACTTAATTGTATATAACTCGAGAATTAGAGAACTGATTGAAATGATTTCTTCAGCACAAATAAACTAGATAACTTAATTTATCCAACTACTAAAGGATTATTTTCATATTGCTTACCATGTTTTAGAATTGTTGGTTACAAGTCCGATTATTAATTTAAGAAAAATTTTAAAAAAGTGTTTTTGCCTTTTTGTTCATAACTTGAAAATTTGGAAACCGATTAAAATAATTTCTTCAGCAAAAATAAACTAGACAATTTTTTTATTATTCAGTTTTTTTTATCCATCAAATAATGAAACAAGTTCAAATTTTTTATAGCGTTTTCCAGAATCGATGTTAAACCCCAAAAAAATATTTTTTTATTAAAATTTTCTTCTCTTAAAGTTAAACAAAAGGTTACTTTGAAAGAGTTACCCGATTTCATTATTTGGAACACTATGAACACCTAAGGTGCTTATTGCAAAAATAATGTGCTTCTAGTTTAAAGGGGTCTCCTCTTAGCTTCCGAAAGAGCGTAGGACCCGAGAGCAAAGTGTCATTAATATGAGACCTTTAACCGTGTTATTACATCGATTATAAGTCTCATGAACTCTTTCGATAGAATAAAGTCTAATTCATGAAAGGATTGTGTTCAAATCCCAAAGCTGTTAGGACTAGGGACATGACTCCCTATCAGTTTAATAGAACATTTCATATAGATAATTTTTAAAATCGGTTTGATAATTCAAAAGTTATGAATATTTAAGATGAATACAATTCTAGTATTTCATACTAAGATTGGTTGTTGTCTTGGCTGTATAAGCATAGACAACAACTAAAGTTGATAACGCTCTACCAGAAATTTAGAAACATAAAAAAAACCTTTTCCAAAATTTACTATAATTTCGAGCCCGAAGTCTCATTAATAATCTTTCGGCTTATTAAATCGATTATAGGTCTCCGAGACTCTTCAAATATATGAAAATCTAGTTCAGAAAAAGTTCCGGTTAAAATCCTAAAGCTGTTAGGACTAGGGACAGTTTAAGTGAACATTTTATCTAATCTAGAATATGTTTGCAGAAAAAATTTTAAAATCGGTTTGATTATTCAAGAGTTATGAACACTTGAGATAAATACAATTCTGGTATTTCATAATGAGATTGGTTTTGTCTTGGCTGCATAGTCATAGGCAACAATTCAAGTTTATAATGCTCTACCCGGCATTTAGAAACTTAAAAAAATTACAAAAATTTACCATAATTTCGAGTCCGACTCTTTAGATAGAACAAAAACTAATTCCTGAAAGGCTCGTTTTCGAATTTTAAAGCTGTTAGGACTAGGTTTATGACGCCCTATGTGTTTAAGTGAACATTTTATCTAGATTATTTTTGCAGAAGAAAACATTCAAATCGTTTTGTTAATTCAAGAGTTATGAACAGTTAAAGAGATACAAAATTCTGGTATTTTATTATAAGAGTGGTTGTTGTCTTGGATGCCTAAGCAAAGGCAACAACTTAATGATAAAGCTCTACACGGCATTTAGAAACACTTTTCAAAAATTTACTATAAATTCGAGTGCGAAGTCTCATTATTATTCATTCGAGTTATAAAATCGGTTTGTTAATTCAAGAGTTATTTATGAACATTTAAAGAAATACATTCTGGTATTTCATAATAAGAGCGGTTGTTGTCTTGGCTGCATAGGGATAGGGTATTTAGAGGGTATATTATTGTGATAATTAGGTAAAATAAAACCTCAGTTCATTCTATTACCAAAGTTTTGCTATGATTTAATCGATTTTTTAATTCAATGCTAATAAATCGATATTTCTTTCATATGAAAAAAAGCTTCTTCTGAACATCTGATGAATAATCCCAAAAAACCCATTAAAAATTTTCTATTGTTTAACTTTTTGTTGTTAATATAATTAATTAACACTTAACTAAATATTGAAATTAAAAATTCCAGACATTCCAAACCTCATACGTAAATGAGAAATAATATGTCAAAAAAAATTTCAATCTACAAATGTGAATGTTAAATAAATGTTTTTGTCTCTTTTAAATAAATAATAATAAAAATAAAAGAAAAAAAATTTAAATTAAGTATATAAAACACTCTGATACTCGGATACTAAGAGACAAAATTCTGAAGCGAAAAAAAATTCTTAATAAAAACAAAATAAACGTGCGAAAAAGATAATTCATTTTCGTATTTGTCGTCGAAAATAAATTTTGAAAAAAAAATTTGTTATCTTAAGATTAAATTAAGATAAAGAAAAAACAAAGAAAACTGAAATTTTTTTTTTGGAAAAATTTTAAAATATTTTTTTAATTGTAAAAATATTAGTAAATGAGTGAAATTTTGATATAAGACTTTAAAGACAAGTTTTGAAATTTCCCTAAATTATGAAATAAAAAGTTTCCAATTTAGAAATTTTATTTCAGTATTTTTCAAAACTTTTAATCTTGAACTACTTTTTTAAAGAATTTATTTTCCTATTTAGAATTTTTCTTTTATTTGTTGTTTAACAAGATAAGAAAACTCTGAACAGATAAAAATTCATAACATTTATCGCACATTTAACTTATGCAAATCTTTATATTTTAGCTGCAAAAGCAAAGCAAAAAAAAAGGTTATTATCACACATTTATCAAGTTTATTTATTTTTTCAAATCTTCATAATAAATTACTTAAGTTTTTTATTTTATTTTTCATTTTTAGCAATTTCCATTAGCTTTAATAAAAATTTGAAAATTTTTTTCTTTGTCTTTCCAGTTTAAGTCAGAATGAAGGCTGAAGAAAAGACTGTCATACCCAGAGTTCGTATCGCAGTGATTGGGAATGCAGATGTCGGTAAATCCGGTAAGTTGTTATAAGCTTTAAAATAATTTTCCTCAACATTTTTTTTATATTAATATTATTATAAAAATCTTGTGTTTTTGACAAGTTACCTCAAAATATTACAATCGAATAATGACAAAAACAAAGCAACAAATTATGTGGAAATAATTATGTACCATGAACCTTTAAAATAACTTATAAAGCTCTAGATTCTTTTAAATTTCTTAAATTTTTTTTTCTTTAAAATATCTATATTTGTTACTTTAAAACTACAGTATCTCATATTCGGTTGTTTTTCTTGGTCAGATATTTTAAAAGAATTTCTCAAAAATTTTTAAATATTATTTAAAATTGAAGTTTCGACAAAATTTTTGAAAAAACTGTAGGATCTAAGAACTTGATTTCCTATGGGTTTAAAAGAACATTTTATCTAGATTACTTTTGCAAATGAAATCTTTTAAATCGGTTTATTAGTTCAAGAGTTATGAACATTTAAAGAAAAACACAAATCTGGTATTTTATAAAAAGAGCGATTGTTGTCTTGGCTGCATAAGCATAGACAACAACTCAAGTTGATAATGCTCTATAGAGCACTTAGAATCTCAATATAATTGATTTCCCCCGCCTATTATGATTTTATTTAATTATATTTCATTTTATATCAAATAACAAAAAAGTTTTTCATAAATATCATAGTTTTGAAAAATATCAAAGTTCTTGCTAAAAATCTAGAAAAGCTTTAAGGTATAAGAACTTGATTTACAACCAGTCTTATAGAACATTTTATCATGATTTTTTGCAGAAGAGATCTTTAAAATCGGTTTGTTGATTCAAGAGTTATAAACGTTAAAAGAAAAACGAAAATCTGGTATTTTATAAAAAGAGCGGTTTTTATCTTATCATAAGCATAGACAACAACTCAAGTTAATAGTCCTTCATCCTGAACTTAGAATCTTTAAAACATTATTTTCTTAATATTATTTTGACTTCCCTTTAATAATTTTTCACTAGTGAAATATCTTTTTTATCGTTTTATCATATAGAAAATTTTTTTCATAAATTTCATAGTTTTGCCAAAAATCTAAGTTTTAGCAAAAAATCTGGAAAAGCTTTAAGGTCTAAGAACTTGATTTCCTATTAGTTTTATAGAACATTTTATCTAGATTATTTGAGCAAAAAAAAATCTTTTAAATCGGTTTGTTAATTCAAGAGTTATGGACATTTAAAGAAAAACGTAAATTTTGAGCGGTTGTTTTCTTGGGTTCTATGGAAATCTGGAAAAGCTTTAGAGTCTAAGAACTTGATTTTCTATTAATTTTATACAACATTTTATCTAGATTATCTTTGCAGAAGAAATCTTTTAAATCTGTTTGTTAATTCAAGAGTTATGGACATTTAAAGAAAAACGTAAATTTTAGCGGTTGTTGTCTTGGGTTCTATGGATCTATCGTGAATATGTCTAAAAGCATATATGTATGTCTTTCGGAACAAGTTATCTTATGCCAAATCAGTATTATAATGCGGACAACTCATTAACTAAAGGTTTCGAGTGATCAATCAGTCCCTGGTCTGAGCCGATATCTATAAGCTCACATTGTCGTGGTGGAGAATGAATCGTTTTTCGCGACTGGTCTTCCTAGTTCTTCTAAGACTTCTAGCAAACAAATTATTGTATTTCATATAGAATTTACCATTTTACGCTTCACCTATGGTACGATTGAGGTAGTTCCAGTTTTTCCGAAGAAACTGGGGGCTTTTGCATAGAAATATTCAAGCCCGTAAGACTTTGGTTAGGTTTTGCTTATTTTGGAAGACCCAAATAGTCGACTTCGGTTCACTTTTCGGTTCGAACGGTTTCAGTTTCTCCTAAAAAATAGTCTACCATTAGCTTTGAAGTTCTACGATCCATAATGAAATGACTTTTGTTGTGTTTAGTTCGAACTTGAATCCACTCATACTTTCGAGCGCATATGCTTTGATCCTCCATTATTTTGTCATCACAATGTCATAAAAATGTTTCAAAACAATGGAGCTTATCGACCGAGTGCAGGAATGAAAAAAAGCGCTCATGTGCACTAACGAAATGAGGGAACTAGTTCCCGAAATTCTAACTTTCTTACTCAATACTCGCCTATATGTTGGAGCTCCCTTCTCGCCTATATGTTGGAGTCCCTTCGTAGTTAATTGTCCAGTAGACAAAACAATACACTAAAAAGAAAATTTGATCTTAAACCGTAATGTTCGTATGTAAAATTCGCTTCTCGCAGAAGCGAATAAGTTTGATAGCATGACTACTTTTAAGCATAAAATATCATATTTAGCCTGGGTTCGAGCAGAAAGACCTACAGCAATAACACGCCGTCGATGTAAAAGACATAAAACTGTCTGCAAAACAAAAACTTGTCTAGCTGACAATAGATGGCGCATGTATGTTCCCTAATCTAGAAATGGACATGACATATAATTGAACATAACTCGTAGGTGTTGAAACAAGTCAGTTATGATCAATAACGCTCTTATAGTTTGTAGTATTAGAAAAATTCTAGATTTGTCCTATAATAGTCCTCCTAAAGAGTTTTTATTTATTAATCAATGGACGATGCTTAATTTTAAGAAGGCGACAAATATCAAATTCATGAGTGAAAAGCCCCCTTTTCTAAATTGAGTCAGAGTGAAAAAAGTTAAAAAAAGGTATTGCACATATCGTTAGGTAACAATTCCTTATAATTTCATAAAAATGTTAAGAAAACATTTCATAACCCCATGTTACATAAATAAAATCATTCAATTTCTTTCAACATTACTTCATGCTCTGTTCCCATCTGTCATGCTTAAAATACCAACGACACGTCAACTCTTTACCCATAAAATCGATTTTTTTCCTAGTTTTTAAACTTCTTATTTTAAAACGCTTAAGTTCTGAGAACATTTTACACAATTTATACAATTTTCTACATAACCCAGAGGAGACTGGGTTGCAAAACTTTTTTTCACTTTCTAGAAACTAATTTTTATGGGCAAAAAAGAAAAACTTTAAAGTTTTTGATTGGAAATCGTTTGTGATTACAAGAGAAAAAAATCTATTTTAATGTTTTTCATTTATGTCATCATTTATCCATTTAATAACTTTTGTAGGTTTATTTTTCTTTTAGTATTGCATTTAGAAAAAATTCCACTTGTTTTGTTATGCAAAGAATTTTCTTATTTCTTCTGATTTTTTCTTTAAATGTGGGGATTTTCCAAATTATCAAAGAAAATGTATACAATTCTGTATCTAAATACTTGCAAAGAAAGGCATTTATTAGTTTCCCTGCAGAGTTTTTAATTGTCTAATGAATAAATTTTTAAATAAACAAATAGTTTGAAAGAAAGTGGTTTTGAAAGACATATTACACTGTGCTAGAAAAAATAAACTTGTCTATATTATAAAAGATTGGCCCTCCATTTGTTTAAAGCACCTAAATCAATTCAAATAAATTAATTTTCAATTTTTTTTTTTTTTTTGAAAATTTTCATATAAATATTAGGCTTATAACCTTAATGTTATAACCACCAAACTCCTAAAATTCCTAATTCCTTCAGATATTAAGAGCTTGATATGTTTTCTTAAAATTTGTCGAAAGGATCATGTAAATTGGTTCAGCACTTCTCAAGATATGTAGAATTGAACACGAACACTTTTATGAAAACTAATATATCCTAGACCACAACCAATGATTTTTTGGTGTATTTGGTTTGGTATTAGAAGAGTCATATAAATAAAAGAATAAGAATTAAGTATATAAAACACTCCAAAATTCGGATACTAAGTGATAAAATTCTAAAACGAAAAAAATCTTAATACAAACAAAATAAACGTGCGAAAAAAGATAATAAATTTTCGTATTTGTCGTCGAAATCAATTTTGAAACAAAATTTTGTTATCTTAAAACTAAAATTAGATCATGAAAAAAACAAAGAAAAGTACATTTTTTTTTGAAAATTTTTGAAAATATTATATCGAAAATAAATAAAAAGTTAATGAGTGAAATTTTGGATTGAAAATTTGGTGGAAAATTTTGAAATTTCCAAAATTTTGAAGATTAAAAGAATGATAGAAAATAAGACAAATGATAAAGATTAGAGGATTTATATGTTTTCTTTAAATTTGTCAAAAGAATCACATAAATTGGTTGAGTACTTTCCGAGATATGAAGGGCAGAGCACGAGCACTTTTACAAAAACTCGTTTTTTTATGTAAATACATAACGCATTCTATATACCTTTTGGTATATTAAAATTTGTATTAGAAGATTGATAGAGAATAAGAAGAATAATAGAAGACCAGGAGAATGATATATTTTCTTAAAATTTGTTAAAAGAATCATCAAAATTGGTTTAGTATTTTCCGAGATATGTAGGATAGACCACTAACACTTTTATGAAAATACGTTTTTCAGGTCTTTGCTAATACATCCTAGACAATATCCAATTACTTTATGATATATTGGGTTTTAAATTGAAGTTTTAAACCATTATATAGCCTTTATTCAAAGCCCAGTTTGGATACAATTTGGGACATTTTGTTACCTTTTAGTGCCATCTGTATCAAAATGGGTCGACATTAGGAAAATAATAAGTTTCCTAAAATTTGTTGAAAGAATCATATAAATTAGTTAATTACTTTCCGAGATATATCGAATAGGGCATGAACGCTTTTACGAAAACTCTTTTATTATGTCTATGCTTAGACATCCTAGACAACAACCAATGACTTTTTGGTAAATTCGATTTTGTATTAGAAGATTCGAAAAATTATGGAAAATTAGAATAATGCTACAAAATAAGAAGAATGATACATAATTAGTAGAATGATAGAAAATTAGAAGAATGATATGTTTCCCTAAAATTGGTTAAAGGAATCATATAAATTGGTTGAGTACTTTCCGAGATATTTAGAATAGAGCAAGAACACTTTTATGACAACGCTTTTGTTATGTCTAGGCTTATACATCTCAGACAACAACCATTTTTGATTTTTAGGTATATTTGGCTTTGTATTGAGGTTTAAAACTAATAAAAATATTAGTCTAGCACCCACCTATATATATATATAAATATATATGGCCTAAAAGTTTAATTTATATAATTTTGGAACTTTCTTTGTCACATACGGACCATCGTTATTGAAATAGGTCGAAAACTAGACAGTTAATCTGCTATAAGACTGACTTATCAAAGTAACTGTTTTGGTCCTTCACAGCCTCATTTTAAATGAATTGAAATAATACATAATTAAACACTATCAACTGGAGTCGTTGTAAATGTAGCCAAGACAACAACCGCTCTTATTGTAAATTATGAAATTTTCGTTTTTCTTATAAAGTTCATAACTCTGAAATTAATAAACCGATTTGAAACATTTCTTCTGCTAAGATAATCTAGATAAAATGCTTTATTAAACCGGTAAGAAATCTAGTTCTTAGATCTTATAGCTTTTTCAGGATTTTTTGTCAAAAGTTTGATTTTAAGAAAAATTTTTACATTTTAGAGAAAAACTTTTTTATTTGATTAAGTAAAGAAAAGGACTATAACTAGAGAAATAAGAATGATGGGATAAAAGAATGGTGAAAAAATAATAATAAGAACCAAAAAGAGATTTGGACTAACGGAATTGAAATAGGTCGAAATCGGTTCTTAAACTCCATAGCTGCAGGTATCTTCCATAGGACTGACTTATCGAAATGTGTAGATAGGCCCCTAGTAGCTTTAGTAAGAAATTAAGCACTATCAATGGGAGTTGTCGTCAATTCTCATGTAGCCAAGACAACAACCGCTCTTATTGTGAATTATAACATATTCGTTTATCTTAAAATGTTCATAACTCTAAAAATAATAAACCGATTTGAAAAATTTCTTCTGCTTAAATAATCTAGATAAAATGTTCTATTTAACCGGTAAGAAATTAAGTTCCTAGATCTTACAGATTTTTTAGGACTTTTTGTCAAAATGAAAATTGATTTTAAGTAAATTTTAAAAATCAAAATTTACTTAAAATCAATTTTGATATTAAAGAGAAAATCTTTATTATTTCATTAAGTAAAGAAAACGATTATAACTAGAGAAATAAGATCGACAGGAATATTTTGCTTTTAATAACTTGCATTTGCTTTCATTAATTTAGAAAATCATTAAATTTTTTGTATGACTTTTTTTGCCAAATTTGGAATTTGTTTTCTTTGCCTTTAAAGTTGACAAAATAAATTTTTCCAAATTTTTATTATTATTTATTTATTATTATTATTCTTGAGTTCTGAGAAAATCTCTTTAAATTCTGCGGAAAAATTTTTCAAAATAATTTGCCTTTAAAATAAGCGGAAATACGCAAATTAGTCATAATATTTTCATTTTCAAAAAATAATAAAAATACCCAAAAAGAAAATAATTATAATAAAAACCTAAAAGAGATTTTTTTAAATTAATATTATTGCAAAGAAGAAAAATATTGAAAAAAAAGGTGACAAATGTATGAATGAATGACGCTCGAAAAAATGCCATTAATTATATTTAATTTTTTTATTTATATATAATATATTTTAAAAATAAATACAGATCTCATAAAAATAAAACCAAAAAATTGGCTATAAAAATAAGGCAATAAATAGTACACTTAAACAAATCGGTCACTTTATCGAACACAAAAGTAAATAAAAAAGTTAAATTAAATCCAAAACTTAAAAATTTCGCTAAAATATGAAACTTAGACTTAACTAAAGTTAAAGTGGTTGTTGTCTTGAATAAAAAAAAAATATTTCTTATGAAAATTTTTCTATAGAAATATATTTCTTATGAAAATTTTTCTATAGAAAAATATTTCTTATGAAAATTTTTCTATAGAAAAATATTTCTTATGAAAATTTTTCTATAGAAAAATATTTCTTATGAAAATTTTTCTATAGAAAAATATTTCTTATGAAATTTTTTCTATAGAAAAATATTTCTTATGAAAATTTTTCTATAGAAAAATATTTCTTATGAAAATTTTTCTATAGAAAAATATTTCTTATGAAAATTTTTCTATAGAAAAATATTTCTTATGAAAATTTTTCTATAGAAAAATATTTCTTATGAAATTTTTTCTATAGAAAAGTATTTCTTATGAAAATTTTTCTATAGAAAAATATTTCTTATGAAAATTTTTCTATAGAAAAATATTTCTTATGAAAATTTTTCTATAGAAAAATATTTCTTATGAAAATTTTTCTATAGAAAAATATTTCTTATGAAAATTTTTCTATAGAAAAATATTTCTTATGAAAATTTTTCTATAGAAAAATATTTCTTATGAAAATTTTTCTATAGAAAAATATTTATGATGAAAATTTTTCTATAGAAAAATATTTCTTATGACAATTTTTCTATAGAAAAATATTTCTTATGAAAATTTTTCCATAGAAAAATATTTCTATTTTGGTGTTAATTTTCACTAATTTTTAAATGATCGTTATATTTACGAAAATTACAAAAAGTCTTCGGCTCCTGGCAGCAAAGGCTGCTTATCTTAGTTTTTGAGTTTTTGTGAGTTTTCGATCGATATTGAAAGCGGGGATTCCCGAATAATAAGTAGTACCCCTCGTTATAATTAAATTAATTATGGCGCATTTTAAGCTGCATCATTTTTAAAATGACGCAAATTGCAAAAAAAAAATACACTTAGAAAAATTTGACAATGTTTACATTTCTATTGGAAATAAGTGACTATTTAAGACATTTTCATGTCATAACATTTCATGAAGTTAAAAATAGCAGAATTTTATTTTAGAAAAGAAACTTGTGCAAATTTCTCTGTTTTTATCTCATTATTGATAAAATTTTGTGCTTTTAAATTCATCAAATGGACTTTGTTTCCAATAAAAATTTTGGTGAAATGAAAAATTTTAAAAGTCTTCATAAGTCATTTAGCAAAGAGTTTATCTTACTTTTTGGTGTAAATTTTGAAAGAATTATTACAACAAATTAAGTCAATTGTTTAAAGGAATTGAAACAGATTAACATATTTTCCAACAAATAATTAAAAATTTCATTATAACAGGAATTTCATAATTTTATTTTATAATTTAAAACCCTTGACGAATTATTACATTTATGACATTAAATTTATGTAATATTTTGTAATAATATTTAATAAATTTTTTCTGAATCAGCCACTGGAATATTTTTAAATATACCTCGACATCGTGTTAAAATTGTTGAAATAAATTTCAAGTTCATACATTATTTGTTTATTCAACTTTTGCGAAAACAAAAGCTTCAGGCAAAATAAACAAATACAAAAGGTTTTTTAATTGAAGGATTGAGTTTGATGTTAATTAAAAAATTATAAAATCTAGAATAGAAAACATATTTATTTTCCTTTACCTTCAATTTTTTCTGCAAATAAAATTTCCTTAATACTTAAATGGATCAACCTAAATTACAAGAAATCAATACCACAAATAACCCATAAGTATTTAAGCTTCTTAAATTCCAAAACCTTTGTAATTATCAACCTTGTAAATTTACCTTAACTCATTTGCGTTTTAAAATTTTTGTTACTTCAAGGCCATTATAGATTTCAACCCAAAAACAAGCAAAAAATTCCAACTCAAAAGTGTGTCACTTCCGGTAATTGTATCTGGGTTTAAGCTGTTGGAAGATTTTAACAAGCATACAAAAATATGCGCATATTGTAGAAATAAGACTAGTCCTTAAAAATTAGAATAATTATCAAAAAGTAAAAGACCATGACCTGACTAGATTGCAATAAGAGACTATAGGTAGAAAAAAACTAATTTTCAATCAAAGACTGTTGTAATTCCATAAATTGAAGACCATACGGCAAGGTATTTTTGATAAGTCCCATAAAAAAGTGAGTATACTGCTTTTACTCTTATTCGGTTTTTATACCTATATTTTTCAACATAGCATGATCAAATGCGCAGTTTACGATTAAATTAATTTTGAGTAATTTTCAGTGGCGCGACCTGTCGCCAAGTGGTCGTACAAACATAGAAACTTTCGTTGGTTCATGCGCAACAACTTTGCTAAAGATCATAACATGATCAATTGTTTATATATACATCTGTGACAATATGGAAGAATAACTTCAGTCGAAAATTGAAGTTACTGCTTCATTTCTGCGAATAATTTATGAATTAATATGTAAAAAGGATAAATATTTTAAAAAAATATCGTTAAATTTAGAAGATTTTACGTTTCTTCTACTTAAGCTCTTTTTCTAAACTGAAATTTGCCTTGAACTGGCCCTTACTGATGCAAAAACCTTAAGCTAAAAAGTAAACGTACATAAAATTGACAAAACCCCGATTTTTTTAAAACAGACATTTAAGCGACTTTGCTTCTGTATTACAATAAAAACCTTAACTCAATTATCTCTTTCGTTGACTTAAGCTAATCTTCCATATTGCCACAGATATATAAGAAGATGATTTATAGAGATTATACAATATATGGAAACTAGTATATAATAAAATATGTGTAAATATAGAAAATTTCCATGGATTTTAAAAACTCTAAAAAAAAATAATTTGTTACAAAAAATGTAATAAATGAAGAACTGCTCGACCGATTTTGAGCAAACTTTACGAAAACTATCTACTAAATAGTCGGAACGAAGCCTAAATATTCGGTTTGGTTAGGCACTCCCGTTCTTGAGTTATGTATATGTATATTTATATATTTAGACAATATGTAAATTTAAAAAATTTCCATGGATTTTAAAAACTCTAAAAAATACTTAGTAATTTGTTACAAAAAATATGATAAATGAAGAACCGCTCGACCGATTTTGAGCAAACTTCACAAAAACTATCTGCTAAATCGGAACAAAGCCTAAACATTTGGTTTGGATAGGTGAGCCCATTTTTGAGTTATAAAATTAAAACAAAAAGTGACAATAATTTTTAAATATTTAGACAATATGTAAATATAAAAAATTTCCATGGATTTAAAAAAAAATACTAAAAAATTTCCATGGATTTAAAAAAAATACTAAGTAATTTGTTACAAAACATGTCATTAATGAAGAACCGCTCGACCAATTTTGAGTAAACTTCACATAATCTATCTTCTGAAAAGTGATAAATGAAGAAGAAAATAGTTGGAAGGAAGCCTAAATATTCGGTTTGGTTAGGCACTCCCGTTCTTGAGTTATGTACATATATGTATATTTATATATTTAGACAATATGTAAATTTAAAAAATTTCCATGGATTTCATAAACTCTGAAAAAATACTTAGTAATTTGTTATAAAAAATGTAATAAATGAAGAACCGCTCGACCGATTTTGAGCAAACTTCACAAAAACTATCTGCTAAATCGGAACAAAGCCTAAACATTTGGTTTAGATAGATGAGCCCATTCTTGAGTTATAAAATTAAAACAAAAAGTGACAATAATTTTTAAATATTTAGACAATATGTAAATATAAAAAATTTCCATGGATTTTAAAAAAATTCTAAAAAATTTCCATGAATTTAAAAAAAAATACTAAGTAATTTGTTACAAAAAATGTGATAATTAAAGAACCGCTAGACCGATTTTGAGCAAACTTCACATAAACTATCTACTAAATAGTCGGAACAAAGGCTAAATATTTGGTTTGGATAGGTGAGCCCGTTCTTGAGTTATGTATAAAATTACAACGAAAAGTAGCATTAATTTTTATATATTAAGAAGATAATGAATATGGTATGAAATGGGCTTTTAAATAGGCTTTAGGAAAGACTATACTCGTATAGCATAGACTGTATTGTATACAATGATATAGCCTATTATTTAGACCATGATAATGACATTGAGGTGGGTTATATCGCTCAAATAACATATACTTTTATATACTATGATAAAGACTATAATATAGAATATGATATAGAGTACGCAAAAGATCAATGGGAGTCACTTTCCGGTAATTTATTTCTTACAGAGTCATCCTATTTAGTAAATAGTAGCTCATATAACATAATCTCTTTTCATCGCATCTTACTAGTTATTACATATCAGCGAAGAATAGATATAGTCAACCTTGACTAGGACTAGAGAATATTGCTGTGAGCACAAATCAAGTAAGACTCATCTTAACAAAATAATTTTTCCTGATCCAGCCTAATAAAATAGTCTTCCCTAACAATTTATTTACAAAAAAAAAAGTAATAAATAAAATCATGTTATAAAAGTACCAGAACCAGGATATGAAACAACAGTTATCAAGATTACATAAAGGAAATCCTGTTATTACAAAATCGATTATTTATGTTCCGAGTACTTATTCTAAAAAAGAAGGAAATTAAACTTCTTGTAATAATGAAAAACAGTAGATTTTACTTTTTAAATACTTAATTACGAAGTAAATTTCAACTTCTAACATTTAACAAATTTAAAAGCTGCGTAGTACCAAATGAAGGTTAGACCAAAATAATCTAAAGCACATTCACTATAACACTCGTAGATAACATTAACATAATCAAAAACTTCATTGCAAATTAATTAATTTTAATTAAATTTATAGATTGATTTGCCATTTTATTCTGACCAAATTTTGTTAAACATTTCTAGGCTTTATTTGCTTTGAGTTCAGTGGCATTTTTGAATGCTAAATTGAAATTATTTGCTGAGGATTTTTTCTAAATATTTTCAAATCTATTGTTGGCTGGCAATTGTTTCAATTTAGGTTGAGAGGTCATTGAGTGAAAAACATGTTAGGAATTTTTCCAAATGTGTGGAAATTTTTTTAGTTTTTTTTTGTTTTGCAGTAAAATGAAGGTCAGGTCAAAGGCCTTTAATAGAAACTAATTAAGTTTTATTGGTTTATTTAATGGATTTAACATATTTTAATTAGAAATCATTTTAACTATTTTAAATAATTAGCCAAATAATTGAAAAAATTGGATTGGTTGATTTTAGCGAATAATTGAAATTTATTTTAGCGAAAAATTTGTAGTTGTATTAAGTCAAATAAGACATTAATATTAAAAAAATCTTAAAAATTACCAAAATATAAATATATTTAAATATTGTACACAAGAACATTAAAATATTGAAATTTCGTCCACTTAAAAAAACAATAGTGTATACGCATGTACACTATTATTTTGCATTATAAAAATTTATATAACTTATTCTATATGTGGTAAAAATTTGGTGGAAGTGGGTCAAAATATCAATTACAAAAAAGCTTATAATTTCGTTTTTGAAATTGTTTGTTCTTCTTCCATCTTGAGCCCATGGGTACACAAGGGTTAATTTGTATGTAAATTGTTATTAAAGGCGCCTTTGAACGACTTTATGAATTTTCATTGAAATATAACTAGTAAAGCTTTTAATACACTTATTGCTTGTAATATATTCAAAATTTTGTTCATTTTTAGAAAACTTTAAATCAAAAAAATCGGGTTATATATAGATGAGATATTAGTAAAAAATAGGTGCAGTATGGAACAAAAATTGAAAATTTTAATTTTTGAGGTCGAATATCTTCAAAACCGTAAGAGATAGGATATGCTTGTCGAGATATTTTTTGTAAATCTTGACCTAAGTATTTATTATTTAGTATGATTATTCAAATCAGTGGGAAAATGACAACTATATATCGTTTTAAGTGATTTATAGTCTGAAGTGACCTACTTTGATGGATGATTGCGCCACCCCAGTAAAAGCCAGGCTTTCCATGTTCAAAACTTAAGCTCCCCAAGACTTCTGCTATATGATAATAAAATTAATTTTAAATCGACTTTTAATTTCTAGTACCCTTTTTTTCAAAAAAAATTAATATTTTAAAAATTTTACTTTTGAACCTGGTAATGATAGGGTTAATGACATTCGATTTCAACCAAATTTATTATATTTATTTCTAACTATTGAAGCAATAAAAATAAAACAATATATAACAATTTACTTGATTTTTTTATAACTTTGGGGGAAAATTGGGTTTTTGTCGAAATCTTTTCATTCTAAGTCGCAGGTACGACCAAGAAGTTAGAGATATCGATCTAATTTTTTCTTCGTGGTAATCTGCTGGGTGTTCTAGTTAAAACTCTGGGACTCAAAAAAGTAAACACTCTGGAAATCAAAAAAGTAAACTTTTTACAAATAATACATTTTTTATTGCATATGCTTAGGAGAATCTTCAAGGACGTCAAATATTTTGGGAAACCCATAATAACCTGTGCTCGATTTTTCACCCATAAAAGGTAGATCTAGTGGTTAAAGATAAATTAAGTAAGCTTAATTTAATGGTGTTAACCGTTTTTTGAGGTAAGATCTAGTTATCTCGAAAACTAGATCTTATCTCAAAAATTGCGTTATTAAAAATTGAAGGAGGTTGCGCAATAAATATTAGAGTTACTCAAAAACTGTTTATTTTCCTGAACTAAATAAAAAAACCGAAATTCGGCAACAAAATTATCTCTCCGTAACATGAATTGTTTTTTATTTCGTCGTTTTAGAAATACATTTTTTTGTTTGCCAAAAAAAAATATTTTTTGTTACTTTGTTTTTTGATTTTTCAAAAAAATTTTTTTTTGGCTAACAAAAAATTTATTTCCAGAACAACTAAAAAAATAGTGAGTATTTCTGAAAGATAATTTTGTTCCCGAATTTCGATTTTTTTCACTTAGTCCAAGAAAATAAACAGTTTTCGAGTTGCGCTAAAATGTAATGTACAACCTCCTACATTTTTTAAATAACGCTATATCTCGAAAATAGTAAATGGTTTTGCTATAAATATAAAGGGTCATATCTTTGTAATGACGCCACCTATCGAGTTATTTTATAAACACAAACCTGCTCTGAACCTTTACGAAGATACGCTCTAAATTTGGTTAAAAATGGTGAAGCGATGTGATCGTGAATCCATCATTAGCGCACACAACTGGTTTTTATATATATACAAGAAGTGAACATGATTAGAAAACTTTTCTTCTGAAAGCTTATTCTATTATTGGACTTTAAAGCTTTTTGTATATTATATACACAAGTAATTCTATCGCAAGGGTTCAGTTTTTATTATTATACTATTTATCATAACACATTTTGAAGTTTAACACTTGTGTTAGTAAGCTTGCTACAAGTTATTACTAAAGCATTATATCATTTAACCTTACGAGATAGGGCAATACCAGTGTTGCTATCTGGCAATTGACGATCCCATATGGGATAAATTTGGGTGTACGAAAGAGAATTCTTCAAGGCATTATTCATGAACTAAAAGAGAGCAAACAAGCTAATGTAAAGGTATATATATGCGAATATTTTCAAATTATTTAGTATTCCCCAAAAGCTATTTTGGCCAGGCCTCTTCTCAACTAATAACAAAAGCAAATAAACAAAAACTGCAGGGCGCTACTGCTTAAATAATTGCTGGGATCTATTAAGATCTTAAAGCAAATGTGTTGCAACCAACCAACTCACCAACAAATACCCAGCAGGTGTTTATTTCTAGAGCTATGAGATACAAATGAATACCTCAACATTTTTTTTTAATTTTCCTTGTAACATTTTCAAAAAACACTCAAAATGAAATACAAATTTTCTTGGCAATAAAAAAAAAAGAAAAAAAATGATCTCAAAATGAAATTTGAAAAACATTTGTAGGGAACATCTGCCGTGAATATCTTTCACTAAATAATTAGTGTTCAAAAATTGAGGAAGGGCACGCGTCTAATATTCTAAAATATTTTCAATGAAAAATTTCGAGAACAAAATTGAAAGGAATGTGGTTTTCATCATTAGGATCATATTAAATGAATGATATTTTTTATTATATTTCAACTCAAAAGAATTTTTATTGTTAATATTGAAAAAACACAAAGATCTTCGAGATATTTCATAAAAAAATGACCTAGTTTTCTTTAAGAAAAAAAAAAAAATATTCCAAAAACCTCATTTTGGCTTCAAAGCTCAAATTGCATTTGTTTTTCACTAAAACAGTGATATTCACTTTTCGATTTTGTTAACACGAGTGATAGGAATAGACATTCTGCTAACACAGCGTTGACATATCTAAATATATAAAAATTAATGCCACTTTTCGTTGTAATTTTATAACTCAAAAATGGGCTCACCTATATAAACCAAATGTTTAGGCTTTGTTTTGGACTATTTAGTAGAAGGTTTATATAAAGTTTGCTCAAAATCGGTCTTCATTTATCATAATTTTTGTAACAAATTAATTAGTATTTTTTTGAAAGTTTATAAAATCTATGGAAATTTTTTATACTTACATATCATATTATACGATATGTAAATATAAAAAATTTCCATGTATTGTATAAACTCTATAAATTATTTTCTTCTATTTATATAAAAAATAATTTTTGTATTTCCCTTATAGAACAGTAAACTTTTCTTTGATCTTGTTATTATCTACATCAAAGTTGTTGAGTATGAGCCGACGAAGGTTTTTCAGTTGGTGTGACCAATTTCCTACAGGTGGCGCCATTGAAAATTACTCAAAATGATATAAATCATACCTTTTTATATTTACATTCATTATACGATATGTAAATATTAAAAATTTCCATACATTGTATAAACTCTATAAATTACCTTCTTCTATTTATATAAAAATTAATGTTTGTCTGTATATCCTTTATGGAACAGTAAACTTTGCATTTGATCTTGTTATAATCTTTAGCAAAGTTGTTGCGTATAAGCCAACGAAGCTTTCTCAGGTGCTGTGACCAATTTCCGATAGGTGGCGCCATTGAAAATTACTCAAAATGAATTAAATCATAAACCGTGTATTTGATAATGATCTTTATAAAAATTTGTTGAGCATGAGTCGTCGGATTTTTCTAAGTTGGTGAAATTAATTTCCGATAGATGGCGTCACTGAGAATGATTGAAAATTAATTAAGTCGTGAACTATGCATTCGATTATATGTTGATTGGACAGAATTAATAAAATGATTCAAATTAATTGGATATTTGAGTAATGTCTTTCCTTCAAATTTATTTAGGTTGGTGTCGCATGGTACAGCTAGTTTCGGAAATTCGCTTTTATTTTTAACAAAACTATACTGGCTTTTCTAATTCTAACAAATGAAAATAAAGTTGTTTTTCTGCTCGAACGCATGAGCAAAAATTTCTTGTGTAAGTGAAAGCCTCAGTTCTTAAGCACATGATTTAGGCGCTGAAATATATAAGTATTTTCAATACGAATGGAAGAATCACAAGGTTTAACTTGATAATATTTTAATATTCATTTATAATCATTATGACTTAAAATCATTTAATTTTTAAGATCTTGAATCATCTGATATATATGTTGTAAAACCTCACCTCTTGAATACCCCTAATATTAAATATTCTTTAGCTGCTGTGTTTTAGTTAGTCTTCTGCTATTCAGGTCATCATTTAATTTATGATTATAATTCTTTAGTTTTTAATTTATGGTTTTACATGGGAATCTCAACCAGATATTTTTGAAAATATTTTGTTTATAATTTTTAATTGTTTAAGATGATTAGCACTAAATCAGAGCGTTTTTATAATAAAAATGTCTTTAACAAGTTTTTTTTCACAAATTAGTTGTAGACCACAATGTGGGCTTCTATATAAAGCAGCGAAGGGCAGAACTTCTGTATATCATGAACTTAAAAAAAATTGCTAGAATAATTTAAGAAAATTTTAAGAAAATCTTTGCATTATTAACTCCAATAACATTTTACCCCCTCTTTTCCATTTCAGCTTTGACAGTACGCTACCTCACAAATCGATTTATTGGTGAATATCGTTCAAATACAGATTTGTTGTACAACAAGACAATAACATTGGAGACAGGACTGACGGAAGTTGAAATTGTTGATGTTTATGCCGGAAGTTGTGATGGCGATGAGCAGGAAAATGAATTTCCCATGGAACAAGTAAGTAAATTATAATAAAATCAAAAAAATAAACAACTAAAAAGATCAAGACCTTATTAATATTAATAAATAATAAATTATGAAGGAAAATATGGGCTTTTTTGTGTCTTGAAACAAATTGTAATTCTTAACATGTGTAAACAGTTTTCAATTCTTTTGTGTAAAAGTATTTCCATTTTCTTCATTGGCAACAGAAAAAGTAGAATATTTGTGTTTAAATTTTTTTTACAAAAAAATATTTCTTTTTTTTTTACTTAAAAAAATTTTGTTTAAAGGTTTTTGACATTGAATTACTTTTTCTGTTTATTATTTAAAATTAAAGAAATATTTCTTGTTTGGTTCCGTTTGGTTCAGTGAACCTTGATTTGCTTTTATTTGAACAAAATTTCTTAAATGCATTTTCAATTTTTTTTGCATTTTGTAATAAATAGTTTTGACACTGCTAATGGCTTGTATGTACTCAGGCCATACTATCCTTCCATCATGACTGAAATTTCATTTAAATTTTTTTAAGTCAAATAAATTGAATTAAGATAAAATTATAGAAATCAAAAAAATTATTTGTATTTGGCTCTTAAGTGATATAATTGCTTGGCTAGGCTGTACCATAAATTTGAAGGAAATCATTTTATTGATCTTGAATCATTTTATTGACACACATGATCATAAGCATCGTTTACGATTCAATTCATTTTGAATTATTTTCAGTGGCGCCATCTATCGGATCGTCAACTTAGAAACCTTAGTCGGCTTATACGCAACAACTTTGTGAAAGATCATATCATGATCAAATGCACTGTTTACGATTTAATTAATTTTGAGTAATTTTTAGTGGCGCCACCTACGGGGAATACTAACTTAGAAAACGTCGTCTGCTCATGCACAACAACTTTGCCAAAGATCATAACATGATCAAGTGCATATACAAAATTTCATTTTATATATACAGAAGAAGATAATTTATAGAGTTTATACAATAGATGGAAACTACATATATTATAAAATATGTAAATATAAAAAATTTCCATGGATTTTATAAACTCTAAAAAAATACTAATTAATTTTTTACAAAAAATGTGATAAATGAATAACTGCGTGATCGATTTGAACAAACTTTACATAAACTATCCACTAAATAGCCGGAATAAAGCCTTAATATTTGGTTTGGATAGGTGAGACCGTTATTGAGTTATAAAATTACAACAAAAAGTGACATTAATTTTTATATATTCAGACAATATATAAATATAAAAAATTTCCATGGATTTAAAAAAAAACTAATGAATTTGTAACAAAAAAAAAATATGATAAACGAAGAACCGCTCGACCGATTTTGAGCAAACTTCACATAAACTATCTACAAAAAAGTCGAAACAAAGCCTAAACATTTGGTTTCGATAGGTGAGACCGTTATTGAGTTATCATTTTTACATATTAAGAAAGATGTAAATATAAAAAATTTCCATGGATTTTATAAACTCTAAAAAAAATACGAATTTGTTTATTACAAAAAATGTGATAAATGAAGAACCGCTCTACCGGTTTTGAGCAAATTTCATATAAACCATATAATCAATGGTCGGAATAAACTTAACATTTGGTTTGGATAGCTGAGCCAGTTCTTGAGTTATTACAACGAAAAGTGTCATTATTTTTAATATATTAAGATATAAAAAAATTTCCATGGATTTTATAAACCCAAAAAAAAAAACTTAATAATTTGTTACAAAAAATGTGATAAATGTAGAACCGCTAGACCGATTTTGAGCAAACTTCACATAAATTATTTACGTAATAGTCGGAACGAAGCCTAAATATTTGGTTTTGATAGGTGAACCTGTTCTTGAGTTATGTATAAAATTACCACGAAAAGTGGCATTCATTTTTAATAATTAAGAAGATAATGAATATGGTATGATAATGAATATGGCTTCAAAATAGGCTGTAGGAAAGACTATACACGTATAGTCGAGCAAAGCACACATAAGAAGAGTGTGTTATATTTTTAATAACGAATTTTCATACCTTATAAGAAATTTTATCTCTGACACACTTTCCTATAAGTTTTAAGTTTCTTTTCTACAAAATTGCACATTTTGTGTTTATACTGTAAATAGCACAAATTTCAAAATATTTTTATAATTTTTATAACAAAAAAATTTTTTATTTATCAACAAACATTTTGTATATTTTCTTAAAATTTTCCCCGAAAAATCCAACAAAAATCTAAAGAAAATAAAATAACAAAAACTAAACCAAGACACAAAAAATCTCGAAAAAATATTCTTAAAAAATCAAACAAAAATATTTTTGTAGTTTTTAACTAAAACTTTTCTAATATTTTTCTTTTCCTAAATTTTCTTATTCTCATTTCAACAGGTTTTATGGTCCGATGCCTGCATGATTGTCTATAATATAACGCAACGCAGCAGTTTTGAATATGCGGCCAAATGTTTGGCCGAATTTAAATCTTTACAGAATGCACCCACAGCCTATTTGGTGGGGAATAAGGCCGATTTGGATCATTTAAGAGAGGTAGGTTGAAGACATTTGAATGAACACGAAAATTAAATATCAATTCGAATAAAAACCAAGAGAAATTTTAAATATTTCAGATGTTTTAAAAGTCATTAAATGATTTTGTTTTTTGGCATAAAAATAGTTTTTCTTAGGAATTTTCTGTTTTTTTTTTTTTTGTTTTCTTTAAATTAGGGAAAATTATTTAACACTTTAGCACTTTCAGGAAAATTGTTTTTTTTATGTTTTCTTAAAAATCATTAATCTCAAGTATTTAAAAGATTTTGAAGATCGACAATTTTTAATGCCAAGTTGTAGCTATAAGGGACATGGAATCTAAGGAATTTAAAGATTATTTCTAGGGCTTTGAATATAGATAATTGTAATTAAGATTTATTAGAGAACTTAATTATTTGAATATTTCCTAACAAAATCTCAACAAATTACTTGACATTAAAGAAATTGGGGTCAAAGAGATTGAGGTGATTACACGACAAAGAAATTTGTCTTCTTTGGTTTTAAAAACGACCATATTTTAGAGTATGTTCCAAACTATTCAAATATTTATATTTAAGGGGGAAAATAAGACTCAGTTCACACAAATTTTGTTGAGAAAGTTTTTGCTTCAATTTAGTCTTTGTTGGATATTAATTCCTTTTAAACCCACAATTCCCCATAATTATTTGTTTCTTTTTTATTTTGTCTATCGTTTCTGGTCACTTAAGAATTATTTTTTAGATACACGAGTTTCTAACATGTGATTTGTATCTATAAAATAGCAAATGTATCTGCTAGAACAATCAATACAAAACTCATCTTTTTGTATTTCAAAATTTAATTAGAAAGATTGAATAAGAGTAAAACAAAAGTTAAACATAAGTTAAAGAAACGTGTTTAAAAATATTTTCTCGAATTTTTGATTAGATAAGAGGTTTACTATTTAAGTAACGAGAAGTGGCAACATTAATGTCAATAGCTAAAATCTGACAACACCATAATAAAGTTTGACTAATAACTATAGAAATTTCTTTCTATTGTCAACTTTTTTATAGAAGAGTCTTCCTATCGTCAACTTTTTTATAGAAGAGTCTTCCTATCGTCAACTTTTCTATAGAAGAGTCTTCCTATCGTCAACTTTTCTATAGAAAAGTCTTCCTATCGTCAACTTTTCTATAGAAAAGTCTTCCTATCGTCAACTTTTCTATAGAAAAGTCTTCCTATCGTCAACTTTTCTATAGAAAAGTCTTCCTATCGTCAACTTTTCTATAGAAAAGTCTTCCTATCGTCAACTTTTCTATAGAAAAGTCTTCCTATCGTCAACTTTTCTATAGAAAAGTCTTCCTATCGTCAACTTTTCTATAGAAAAGTCTTCCCATCGTCAACTTTTCTATAGAAAAGTCTTCCTATCGTCAACTTTTCTATAGAAAAGTCTTCCTATCGTCAACTTTTCTATAGAAAAGTCTTCCTATCGTCAACTTTTCTATAGAAAAGTCTTCCTATCGTCAACTTTTCTATAGAAAAGTCTTCCTATCGTCAACTTTTCTATAGAAAAGTCTTCCTATCGTCAACTTTTCTATAGAAAAGTCTTCCTATCGTCAACTTTTCTATAGAAAAGTCTTCCTATCGTCAACTTTTCTATAGAAAAGTCTTCCTATCGTCAACTTTTCTATAGAAAAGTCTTCCTATCGTCAACTTTTCTATAGAAAAGTCTTCCTATCGTCAACTTTTCTAAAGAAAAGTCTTCCTATCGTCAACTTTTCTAAAGAAAAGTCTTCCTATCGTCAACTTTTCTAAAGAAAAGTCTTCCTATCGTCAACTTTTCTATAGAAAATCTTCCTATCGTCAACTTTTCTATAGAAAAGTCTTCCTATCGTCAACTTTTCTATAGAAAAGTCTTCCTATCGTCAACTTTTCTATAGAAAAGTCTTCCTATCGTCAACTTTTCTATAGAAAGTCTTCCTATCGTCAACTTTTCTACAGAAAAGTCTTCCTATCGTCAACTTTTCTATAGAAATGTTTTTATATATTCAACTTTTCTATAGAAATGTTTTAATATCGTCAACTTTTCTATATAAATGTTTTAATATCATCAACTTTTCTATAGAAATATCTTCCTATCGTCAACTTTTCTATAGAAATGTCTTCCTATCGTCAACTTTTCTATAAAAATGTCTTCCTATCTTCAACTTTTCTATAGAAATGTCTTCCTATCGTCAAAATTTCTATAGAAATGTCTTCCTATCGTCAACTTTTCTATAGAAATGTCCTCCTATCGTCAACTTTTCTATAGAAAAGTCTTTCTATCGTCAATCGAAAATATGCTTATATGTCACTGATTTAGATGTACATATTTTAAACCTCCTAAAACTATGCAACAAGATTTATAAAATATATAATTTCTTACTCATAAATGCCTTAATTAGGCCACAGATTTAAATTAATTTTTTTTGTAAATATTCAAATTAAGTTTTATGATAATATTTCAAAAACACTACAAAATTTGTCTCGCTTTAATTAAAATACTTTAAAAATATTTCATAAAAGATAACCTCGAAATTTTTCTTTATTTACAATTTATTAATCCCATTTTTGTATATTTATTTTATTAGCAGTCATTTTAATGATGTTATTTTTTTCTCCTATTCAAAATTTTAGTGGTCTTTCCCAATAAATCTAGAGACCAAACAACTAAATGGTGCTTCAAATTAATAATCAAAAAAAAATTGAACAAAAAGTAAACAAATAAAAAATTGAAAAAAATTAACAAAAATCTTATAGTAAAATTTTATTTAATATCAAAAAACTTAACAGAAATGTCTTAAGCAATCCCCAAATATTTGCTAGACATTAACCTTCAATTAATTATTGTTTTACACTAAAACGGGCCAAAAACCATAAAAATGTTGTAAAAGATTAAAGAAAAATAAATATATAAAATTTTACTTAAATTTTTTGGATTAAATATTTTCTTTAATATTCTCTAAACTAAAGGAGGCCTTGACTGAAAATTTAATTTCTAGAGACTTTAAGTGTTAATCTCAGGTAATTTTTAAAAGTTTAGGGAAATGTTGTTAAAAAAATTTGTTAAGAATTTTCCTCCAAACAGGCCCCCCGTATTTCGCTTTTTGTTTATATAAAAAATTGTCATTAATTATAAAAATATTTTCAACCAAAAATTAATGAAAAATGTCGTTGAACTTAATAATGTGCTCCAATTAATGTAAATTTAAACAGAAAAATAAATTTCAGAAAGACGCCATTTAACAAGAACATTTTTTGAAAAAAAACTTATTCAATTTTTTAGTTATACTTATAAATTAACCCATTTGGGGCTATGAGAATTATAAGGTAATCAATTGAAAGATATCCATATTCTGAAAATAATATTTTATCGATACTTCTTTATTTTCCTATCATAACGATACATTATCTCTGGATCGAAATCGTTTCATAATTTTTCAAGATATAAATAATATAACTCGAATAGTTTTGTTTTTAAATCAAGTAATAACTGCTATGAGAAAAAAAGGATTTATTTTAGAACCTTTTTTTGTATCAGATTCATAAAACGTTTTCTCTAGATAACCTTTGCTAAAGACTTTATTCAAATCGGTTTATAGGTGTTCGAGTTATAAACAAAAGAACAAGAACAGATATAGCACAAAATGTTAAATCATGATTTTTACTAAAAGACATTTCTATAGAAAATTTCACGATAGGAACACATTTCTATAGAAAAGTTGACGATAGGAAGACATTTCTATAGAAAAGTTGACGATAGGAAGACATTTCTATAGAAAAGTCGACGATAGGAAGACATTTCTATAGAAAAGTTGACGATAAGAAGACATTTCTATAGAAAAATTGACGATAGGAAGACATTTCTATAGAAAAGTTGACGATAGAAAGACTTTTCTATAGAAAAGTTGACGATAGGAAAACATTTCTATAGAAAAGACGATAGGAAGACATTTCTATAGAAAAGACGATAGGAAGACATTTCTATAGAAAAGTTAACGACAGGAAGACATTTTTATAGAAAATTTGACGACAGGAAGACATTTTTATAGAAAAGTTGACGATAGAAAGACATTTCTATAGAAAAGTTGACGATAGGAAGACTTTTCTATAGAAAAGTTGACGATAGGAAGACTTTTCTATAGAAAAGTTGACGATAGGAAGACTTTTCTATAGAAAAGTTGACGATAGAAAGACATTTCTATAGAAAAGTTGACGATAGGAAGACTTTTCTATAGAAAATTTGACGATAGGAAGACTTTTCTATAGAAAAGTTGACGACAGGAAGACTTTTCTATAGAAAAGTTGACGATAGGAAGACTTTTCTATAGAAAATTTGACGATAGGAAGACTTTTCTATAGAAAAGTTGACGATAGGAAGACTTTTCTATAGAAAAGTTGACGATAGGAAGACTTTTCTATAGAAAAGTTGACGATAGGAAGACTTTTCTATAGAAAAGTTGACGATAGGAAGACTTTTCTATAGAAAAGTTGACGATAGGAAGACTTTTCTATAGAAAAGTTGACGATAGGAAGACTTTTCTATAGAAAAGTTGACGATAGGAAGACTTTTCTATAGAAAAGTTGACGATAGGAAGACTTTTCTATAGAAAAGTTGACGATAGGAAGACTTTTCTATAGAAAAGTTGACGATAGGAAGACTTTTCTATAGAAAAGTTGACGATAGGAAGACTTTTCTATAGAAAAGTTGACGATAGGAAGACTTTTCTATAGAAAAGTTGACGATAGGAAGACTTTTCTATAGAAAAGTTGACGATAGGAAGACTTTTCTATAGAAAAATTGACGATAGGAAGACTTTTCTATAGAAAAGTTGACGATAGGAAGACTTTTCTATAGAAAAGTTGACGATAGGAAGACTTTTCTATAGAAAAGTTGACGATAGGAAGACTTTTCTATAGAAAAGTTGACGATAGGAAGACTTTTCTATAGAAAAGTTGACGATAGGAAGACTTTTCTATAGAAAAGTTGACGATAGGAAGACTTTTCTATAGAAAAGTTGACGATAGGAAGACTTTTCTATAGAAAAGTTGACGATAGGAAGACTTTTCTATAGAAAAGTTGACGATAGAAAGAATTTTCTTTAGAAAAGTTGACGATAGGAAGATTTTTTTAAAGAAAAGTTGGCGATGGGAAGATTTTTTTAAAGAAAAGTTGACGGTTTTATTGAAAAGTCACAAATTGCAAAAAAGATATGGTCTATCATTTGTGTTTTAAAATGTTTGGATCTGTGTTCACCTGGTTCTGTCTCTGTCCCCTCAACCGCTAATGGGTTAATATGTTTTTTAAGTAGTTTTTTTTTTTAATCTTTAAAAACGTATGAATAATTGCTGCCACTTATTTCCTCCTTGAGACTAAAGGCGCGTGGTGAATGTTTTCAAACAAAAACAGAGCTGCATATTTTCATTCAAAATTAATATTGAAAACGATTTTAAAATTTTGAAAAGTGTGCGAGTGAAAAATTCTTTTTGAAAAAATATTTTCTTGCGCTAAAGCTCATGGTAGAAATAAAGATAATTAAGACATTGAGTTTTTAATTTGTAAATTTATTTTACATTAATTTTACTAATAAATTATGAAACTATGAAACAAAAAAAATTAAAATTAAATGAATGTATAAAGATTTCACAAAGTAATGAAAATTTTAGCAAATATTTAATAACAATAACAACACGAATTATTTTAAAATAAAATTTGCTTAAAACTACAAGTTCATGCCTATCAATAAACTGTCAACACAAATGACAAATATCTGTCAATCTGATGGTCATTTCTATTGAAATTTTTGAGAATCCTCTGGCCAAAATAAAAACGCTTCATTATCCAAATATATCAAATTATTTTAGCAATAGAACGAGGCAATTTATTTTGGCTTTCTTCGAATATTATTTGTATATTATTGATTTTTAAAAGAGAAATTTGTATTATCGAAAGCATATTTTTGGCTAAATTCTAACACTATCACTAAATAAATAAATAAAAATTAAAGAAATGTATGTCATGTATCTATTAAATTCAAAAACATTTGAAAATTTAAGTCAATATCATAGCAATGACCTAGTTTTAGTTGTTATTAAATATTAGCAGAGGTTTTTTTGCAGAAAAGTATTTAAAAAATTTTGTGAAAAATTGTCATGCTAATAATTTAAAAGGCAAACCAAATAAATCTTAATAAAAAGAAAATTTTCTAAATTAAGTGCTAATCTCAAATCCCCTGCTAATGGAAAATTTTGAAAATTATATACTTTCAACAAATTTTTATGGTCGCCATAAAATTTTTTCATTGACAAAAATTGTTAAATATAAAATATTCGCGTAACTTAAAAACTGTTTATTTTCTTGAACGATAGGAAGACATTTCTATAGAAAAGTTGATGACAGGAAAACATTTCTATAGAAAAGTTGATGATAGGAAGACATTTTTATAGAAAAGTTAACGATAGGAAGACATTTCTATAGAAAAGTTGACGATAGGAAGACATTTCTATAGAAAAGTTGACGATAGGAAGACATTTCTATAGAAAAGTTGACGATAGGAAGACATTTCTATAGAAAAGTTGACGACAGGTAGACATTTCTATAGAAAAGTTGACGACAGGAAGACATTTCTATAGAAAAGTTGACAATAAGAAGACATTTCTATAGAAAAGTTGACGATAGGAAAACACTTCTAAAGAAAAGTTGACGATAGAAAGACATTTCTCTAGAAAAGTTGACGATAGGAAGACATTTCTCTAGAAAAGTTGACGATAGGAAGACATTTCTATAGAAAAGTTGACGATAGGAAGACATTTCTATAGAAAAGTTGACGATAGGAAGACATTTCTATAGAAAAGTTGACGATAGGAAGACATTTCTATAGAAAAGTTGACGATAGGAAGACATTTCTATAAAAAAGATGACGGTAGGAAGACAGTTCTATTGAAAAGTTGACGATAGGAAGACATTTCTATAGAAAAGTTGACGATAGGAAGACATTTCTATAGAAAAGTTGACGATAGGAAAACATTTCTATAGAAAAGTTGACGATAGGAAAACATTTCTATAGAAAAGTTGACGATAGGAAGACATTTCTATAAAAAAGATGACGGTAGGAAGACATTTCTATAAAAAAAGATGACGGTAGGAAGACATTAACGCTATTTTCGCAGATTTCAAGATTTTAATTTTCGAAAAACACGAGGTGTCCAACTTTGAATGCATATAGCTCCCCTATTGATTAGTCTTAATACTCCAAATTCTATATTTAAGCTTGAACACTCCTCCTTAATAGCCATGTGAAATTTTATGATAATCGAGCCTAGCGTTTTAAAGTTAAATAATTATTTCTCAATTTTTTTTTCAACCCACTGTGCGTTCGTTCATCGAAAATTGGTTTATTTAGTCTTGAAGTACTTCCAAGACCAAATTGGAACTGTAATATTTTAAAGGCACTTTAGGCATAATACGGCAAAAGCGGGCTTAGGGACATAAAACTTGCATATACGACAGATACAATCAAAATATTTAAGATGTTTAACATTCTTCTTGATAATAATAAACATTTTCTAAAACCTCCTTAAAGTATGCAGCGTGATTTTTCTCAAATTCTTAATGGTGGTATATTATCATATTTTTACTAAACAATCAAAAATTTTAGATGTTTTGCATTAGTCTTAATGATAATAAAGTTTTTCTGAAACCTCCCAAAAGTATGCAGCGTGATTTTCTCAAATTTTAAATCATGGACTATTTATAGTACTAGTTGTCATATTTTCACTATACAATAAAAATGACGATTTAGATGTTTAATATTTATCTTGATATTAATAAACTTTTGCTAAGAGCTTCTAAAAGTATGCAGCGTGATTTTCTCAAATTTTAAATAGTGGAATATTATCATATTTTTACTATACAATCAAATATTTTAGATGTCTTACATTTATCTTGATGATAATAAACATTCTCTGAAACCTTCTAAAAGTATGTAGCGTGATTTTCTCAAATCTTAAAACGTAGAATGTTGTTAAAATTAGTTCTTATATTTTTTTACTATGGCTAGAATTAGAACATTTTACCACAAAACCTAGCCAATATTTCTTCTAACATCTAAAAATAAAAACCAAGTTGTTTTATTTATTGAAAAACTTTCTTTTTTCTATTGTTAATATTTTAACAATTTATGGATATTTTGCAAAAATAAACAATTCATTTTGTTTACAATATTACGAGTATCAATTATGGCATCACCTTTTGTTATCCCATTTACTTTTCATTTCTTGTTTAGTTTTTCTAATAATTGTTTTGATTCATGATTTATTTTCAAATTCAATTTATAAATAGTCCGTAAATATTGGCATTTTGAAAAGTGTTTTTGTACAAATGTTTATTTATTAAAACTGAAAATAAAAGATTAGTAATCTAAATTGTAAATAATAAACATTTAAATTGAATAATATTTAAATTATTTCGAGAATGGTGAATAATAGGGGAAATAAACAGGTTTTAGATTTTGAATTTTGTGTAGCATAATTTTAGGTTCTTAATTTTCTTTCATTATTATACTAAATAATCTCTTCTTATTCACATTTTCTTGCAGGTCCACGAAAAAGAGGGAGCTGCCTTAGCTGCCGCCCACTCCATTGGTTTCTGTGAAGTTTCCGTTGCCGAATACACACCCACCCTCAGCAAAGCCTTCGAAAAGCTCATTATCGATTCCAAAACCAAACCCCAAAAGCAGAATCGTAAATTTTCGGTGAGCAAAATGTTGGGCACCCTAATCGGCAACAATAGCTATAATCAAAAATCAATGGCCATCAATCAGGGCACAGTAGTGCCCTGTCACAAAGGAGAATTACACAAGTCGCGGGTTTTAAAAAGACGTCAAGGCTTTACGGCCACCACCAGCCTGTGACAAGCAGCCAATGATGGCTGGTAAGGAGGCAGAGCCTAAAAAGCTCAAGTTTATTAAAATAAAGCGAAAGCTAACAGGACAAAAGTTAAACAGGAGATTTTTTATACTTATAAAAGAGTCATAATTGATTTTGTAATTATGGCTGGAATGTGAGGAAAAAACACGCTAAATTAGCCTTACTTTTAGGAAGTAACATTTTTATGGATAAAAAAACTTAGTTTTTAAAGATTTCTATTTAAGAAATAAGGAATTGAAAAGTAAAGTCAAGATATTTTTTAAGTAATTTGAATAATTTTTAAAGAAATTTAATGAAATTAACTGTACTTGGTACTCACCCTAACAATATGCTACATATTTAAGTAATTTTTATAAAAAAATTTTGCTAAATTTAATTAAGTCTTAAGGAAGAAAATTGTATATATTTATAAATAAGGGGCCTGAAGCAGAGCTAAGGCTGTAAATAAGAAAGGAGATGTGTAAGAAAATCTTGCTGCATACTTTTAGAGAATTTCGTATCTTAAAAAAAGTAGAAAAAAATATATTTCATAAAAATTTTCTATTAAAATAGAAAATTTTTGAAAAACTTTCTATACAAATAGAAAATTTTTGATAAAATTTCCTGTAAAAATAGTAAATTTTTGAAAAATTTTCTATAAAATAAGTAAATTTTTTAAAAATTTGCTATAAAAATAGTAAATTTTTGAAAAATTTCCTATAAAAATAGTAAAGTTTTGAAAAATTTCCTATAAAAATAGAAAATTTTTGAAAAATTTCCTATAAAAATAAGAAATTTTTGAAAATTTTCCTATAAAAATAGTAAATTTTTGAAAAATTTTCAATAAAAATAGAAAATTTTGAAAAATTTTATATAAAAATAGTAAATTTTTGAAAAATTTCCTATAAAAATAGTAAATTTTTAAAAAATTTCCTAAAAAAAATAAGAAATTTTGAAAAATTTTCTATAAAAATAGTAAATTTTTGAAAAATTTTCTATAAAAATAGTAAATTTTTGAAAAATTTCCTATAAAAATAGTAAATTTTTGAAAAATTTCCTATAAAAATAGTAAATTTTTGAAAATTTTCATATAAAAATAGTAAATTTTTGAAAAATTTCCTATAAAAATAGTACATTTTTAAAAAATTTCCTAAAAAAAATAAGAAATTTTGAAAAATTTTCTATAAAAATAGTAAATTTTTGAAAAATTTTCTATAAAAATAGTAAATTTTTGAAAAATTTCCTATAAAATATAGTAAATTTTTAAAAAATTTGCTATAAAAATTGTAAATTTTTGAAAAAATTCCTATAAAAGTAGTAAATTTTTTAAAAAAATCCTATAAAAATAGTAAATTTTTGAAAATATTCCTATAAAAAAAGTAAATTTTTGAAAGTTTTTTTTTATAAAAATAGCAAATTTTTGAAAAATTTCCTATGAAACTAAAAACTTGTTGACAAATTTACTATAAAAATAGCAAATTTTTGAAAAATTTTCTTTAAAAAAAAGAAAGCTTCTGAAATATTCAATTAAAATAGAAAATTTATCAAAAATTTTTCAAAAATTAAAACATTTTTGTATTGAAATTTTTCAAATTTTTTTTTGAAAAATCGCAAAAAACCATTCGTTTTCTAGAAATCAATTATCTCCCACATACATAAATAATGAGTTATAACTATTGTGTAACAGATATTCCATTTATTGCAAACCTCCTAAAAGTATGCAACAAGATTTTCTATAAATACCATTTTCTTATTCATTTCTCTAAGTTAAGAGTATTAAATAACATAATACTGTATACGTCAATTGATTTTGATTTCGAACAAATTAAGCTAAAATTTAAAGCATACTTTTAGGAGGTAAACAAATAATTTCAATTTTGATCACAAAAATAACTCTAACTAAAAATCGGGCCCCTGAAACCTAAGTCTACTCATTTAATATATTTTGCCTAAGTTTAATATAAAAGAAAGAATTCTGAGAAGAATAATGTTTTTATTTTCTAAGTTTTTATTAGAAAAAAAGTAAAAAATTGTAAATTAATTTGTTTTGTTAAATGGAATTTTGAATGAAGAAACGATAAATAATCCAGTTAAATAGTAAAGAAATATCTTAAGGCAATAGTTTTTTTTTTTTGTTTCACTTGCAAGCAATTGTTATAAACTATAAAATATTTTTGTGTAAAATGTTAAGAAAAGTAAAAACATTCCTTCAATTATTAAATGTAATAGATGTTTAAAACCCCCCCAAAAGCCCAAATTTCTTAATCCAAACTAAATCAAATTAACTTAAAAAATAACTTAAAGACTCACAAACAAACCCTTTTGCTCTAACCTTTAACAGCAGTTCGAAATTTCATTTGAAAACAAATTGAAAATTTTTTATTGAAAAACAAACAAAATGTAATTTTGTATTTTTTGTTCGAAAATTTGATTTTTTTCGTAAACTAAAATTTTTTTAATATAAAACAAAAAATACAAAATGTAAAGAACTGTGATATAAAAAGGTTTTAATTTAAATAAATTAATAAAAAAAAACTTAATAAAAAAAATTGTAAATATTTTGAAGGGTTTAAATTAAAAAATATCCTTTAAAGAAAAATTTGGGTAAAATATGAATTCAAAAAAAAAAAATTAAAAGGATTTATTCAAAAATTAAATAATAAAAAATATCAAACTAAAACCTAATTGGTACAAAATTTTGTAAAATCCTTGTTTTAAAGCCCAACCAAAAAAATTTGAAAAATTTGAAAATCTTTGAAAGCCACAACTAATTTTATTTAAAAAAAACGACTAATAATTTTCCCTTAATTATTAACATTTAAGAAATTTTTAATAATTGTTTAACTATAATTATTTAAAAAAAAATTCTATATCAATTAAATTTTTTTAATTAAAAACTACTTTTAATTTAAATTCATTTATATTTTTATGTTTATATTTTTTTCACTTAAAAATTAAATTTTAAAAATCTAAATGCTTTGAATTTACGAATTTGATTTTCAGTTTAAGTATTAGAAAATTTTACAAAAATACCTAAAATTTGATAAGTCAAATATTTAAACAAAAAAAAAACAGTAACTCAGTTTTCCAGTTTTAAATTGTTATAAATTTTAAGGAAAACTTTTAAAGAGTTTATACTGTTTTCTATCAATAAAAAAATATTTTAAAAACTTCTAAATTTATTTATAAATTTTAGAATTTTTTTTTTATATAAAAAAAATTTTTCTTTTTGTAAAAAACAGTTTTATATTGGCATTTATTTTTAAAATTTATCACTTTTAATTTTCTTAAATTTTAGTTTCATTTTTTGTCTTAGTTTTGTAGAAAAAAACTCTGTATTAAACAAATTTGTACTAAAAACAAGAGAATATTGTCTTATTATTAGAAACAAATAAGAAAAAATTTAAAAAATATTTAATAAATTTCTTATGGAAAGTTTATTTGAATAAATGTAAAAATGTTGTTTTATTTGCTTACCAGTTACTAAAACCGTCGCACAGTGGTATTTCTTCATACATTGAAGGGTAAAAAAGTAGAAGGAGTGATCCTACAATGATGAATAAGGATAATTCAACAAATTTTCGAAATCCGTCGACTCCTTGGAGTACCATCCCTTGACCCTATTTCTACCCTTCACCATCATAGGTGGAAAGGGTATTATAAGTTTGTGCTGATGTATGTAACGCATAGAAATATTTGTTTTATACCCACCTTTTAGTATACTAATAGGCTTAGAATCACTTTCTGAGTCGATTTAGCGATGTCCGTCCGGCCGTCCGTCTGGCTGGCTGGACCCCCATGTAAACCTTGTAATGAAACTACAGGTCGCAATTCTAAAGATAATTTGATGAAATTTGGCACGGATCATTTCTTTGATAATGGCTATAGGAGTTGGTCAAAATCGGTCCATTATTTATGGTACCTCCCATAGGTCCCACTTCCCGGAATTGATATATTGGCCACAAATATCAATATTTTTTCATGAAATTTAAAACAAATACTGCTTATGTAAACTAAAATCACTGTACCAAATTTCGTTGAAATCGGTCCACATTTGACCATAGCTCCCATACAAACTCTTTTCTCAAAACGTACTAAATGGACAAAATTCACTAAAACGCTCGTAAATCCGAAGATAATGAGAATTTTAATTTAATTTTAATAAAATTTTTTGCACACATAATTTGTGTAACAATTGTAATCAATTTGCCAAATTTCGAGATAATCGGTCCATATTTGACCCTAGCTCTCATATAAGTCCAAATGATGGAAACAGCTTAAATGTTTGCAAATACCTTTCTTTGTACAGGAAAAATAACACCTTTGACCTTAGCGGTGAAGGGTATCGTATGGTCGGGCATGACCGACTATAGCACTTTCTTACTTGTTTTGGTTGAAATTAGTCAACTCCTTGTGATACCTGTCTTGAACCCAAATTTTTTACCTATTTTTCTTTTTGATATACAATCCGCAATTTTCAACAGAATTTGAAAAAATTCGGCACTCGATTTAGGAAAGAGTTATACCAATTTTAGTTGAGATTCCGTCACTCCTTGAGGTACCTGTCCTGGAACCCAATTTTTTCACATATATTTGTTCTTAATTAATAATTCTCAACAAAATTTAATAAAATTCGGCTCACGTTTATTAGTTTATCCAATAAAGAGCTTTACTAATTTTGGTTGAAATCTGCCCACTCGTTGGGGTACCTGGTTTTTACCTCAATTTTCCACACATTTTTCTTCTCAATATATAAGCCGCAATTCCTAACAGAATTTAGTGAAATTTGGCACACGTCTATTAGTTTATCCAAAAAAGAGCTCTACTAATTTTTATTGAAATCCGTCTATTCCTTGTGGCACCTGCTTTGGGCTCCCATTTTTTCGCATATTTTTGTTCTCAATGAATAAGTCGGAATTTTCAATAAAATTTTATAAAATTCGGCTCGCGTTTTTTCGTTTATCCAATAAAGAGCTCTACTAATTTTGGTTGAAATCCGCCCACTATTTGGGGTAACTGCTTTGCACCACCAATTTCTACTTATTTTTCTTCTCAGAATATAAGGCGCAATTCTCAATAAAATTTGATAAAATTCGGCTCACGTTTATAAGATAATCCAACAAAGAGCTCTACTAATTTTGGCTAAAATCTGTCCACTCGTTGGGGTACCTGCTTTGGACCTCAATTTTCAATATATTATTCTTCTCAATACATAAGCCGCAATTCTTAACAGAATTTAGTGAAATTCGGCACACGTCTATTAGTTTATCCAACAAAGAGCTCTGCTTATTTTGATTGACATCAATCGACTCCTACGGGTATCTGCCTTAGATTTACACTTAAATGCGATTTGATTAAAAAGTTACGCCTAAACGACTGCAATACTTTTTGCTTAAATTATGCATAACAATTTGAGTGACTTTTTTCAGAAAAATTTTAACTTTGTCTTACGATCGGTAAATTTTGCTGAATTTTTTTCGCTCAATCTAAAGAAGAGACTTTCACCTTTCACTTGGTTATAGTCGGAGCACCGAGAAAACCAGAGCTAACATAGTTTTTGCCCAAAGAAAAATGAAAACACAGAATTTTGTACAGCTTTTTTGACTTCGTGATATCTCATAAACTATATACGAGAATAAGTTGTTTTCTTCTGCAGACAAAAACCAAGGTTCCGTATCTGAATTAAATTGACATCAAGATTAAAGCTGTGAAACTAAATTCGATGCATGAGCTTCTAAATTTCAAGATTTCTAAAGTAAATCCAGTACCTAAACAGGTAAAAGTGTTATATTCGGCTGTGCCGAATCTTATATACCCATCATCAAGTTGTGTTAAATTTAGAAACATATCTCATATATTTACGAGGGTGCAGCTTATTCAAAATGTGGACCAAGTTCTAAAAAAGGTGTAACGCTAGTTGGTATTGTTAGCAAAATATTTGGACTAAATTCGGTTGCAGGAGCTTTATAGTTCAACATTTAAAAGTGTGTAAGTGGTTTCCCTAGTATTTATTTACTTTGAAAAAAATTCGTTATCGTAACCGGGTATGGTTTTCTATTAATAAGTTGTTAAATACTTTTCGTTTAGCTTAATATTTAGTTAGGATAAATAAGTTGATAGTAATACGACAGGTCCATATATTTTGCTAGAAGTTCCTAATGCATCTACCATATACATAATCTTAATATGATGTTTGTACCTCAGAATCTTTTTGATTGTAGATATAAAAAACTGGATGTAATATATATATAAGAATTATAGCTAAATATTGACCGATTGTAACAAAATTTCACACACTGGCTGGTATTTATATAAAGCAAAATTTAGTGGCAATAGCTGTCATAGTTTCTAATTTAATAGCTTTTAACTGGTTCTTGCTAAATGTTTTTTGGTTTCCGGGAGTGTTTTTTATATGAAAGCTATGGTCAAATATGGACCTATTCCTATAAAATTTGATATACTGACCAA